>CM035847.1:72087805-73353305 GCA_020510985.1 Pholidichthys leucotaenia
TGGAACTGTTGATAATTCCCTCCACCTTGACTAAGGCCCCAGTTCCATTTGAAGAAAAACAGCCCCAAAGCATGATGCTGCGACCACCATGCTTCACTGTAGGTATGGTGTTCTTTTGGTGATGAGCAGTGTTGTTTGTGCCAAATGTACCTTTTGGAATTATGGCCAAAAAGTTCAACGTTGGTTTCATTAGACCATAACACATTTTCCCACATAAGTTTGGGAGATTTCAAATGTGTTTTTGCAAAATGTAGCCAGGCTTGGATGTTTTTCTTCGTAAGATAAGGCTTCCGTCTTGCCACCCTACCCCATAGCCCAGACATTTGAAGAAGATGGGAGATTGTTGTCACGTGTACTAAACAGCCAGTACTTGCCAGAAATTCCTGCAGCTCCTTCAATGTTGCTGTCGACCTCTTGGCAGCCTCCCTGACCAGTTTTCTTCTCGTCTTTTCATCAGTTTTGGAGGGACGTCCAGTTCTGAGTAATGTCACTGTTGTACCTTATTTTCTCCACTTGATGATGACTGTCTTCACTGTGTTCCATGGTATATTTTAATGCCTTGGAAATTCTTTTGTACCCTTCTCCTGACTGATACCTTTGAACAATGAGATCCCTCTGATACTTTGGAAACTCTCTGCAGACCATGGCTTGTGCTGTAAGATGCGACTACAAAAATGTAAGGAAAAGCCTATTAGAACAGCTGAACTTTATTTGGGGTTAATCAGAGGCAATTTAAATGGCGGCAGGTGTGTGGTGACTCCCATTAACATGAGTTTAAATGTGAGTTTGAATGTGATTGGTTAATTCTGAACACAGCCACATCCCTGGTTATAACAGGGTGTGCATATTTATGCAACTAGGTTATTGTAAGTCTTTTTTTCCCCCTTAATAGATTTTAGGTTTGTTTTTCAATTGGGTTGTACAGGTTGTAGGTCACAGTAATGGTGGAAAAAGTTTTGAAATGATTTATCTTGGTCTCATTTTTTAACATCACAAAAACTTGGCATTTGAACAGGGGTGTGTAGACTTTTTATATCCACTGTATGCATGTGTAGCTGTGTGAGTACCTGGGTGTGCTGCAGCTGAACAGATCAGTGCAGAGCGAAGGTGAAACTGTAATATCTTTGGAAATGTTCACAGAGTATCAAAAACTCTAATGTTCACGAGTCACATTTAAAGAATCAGAGTCAAAAATGTTGAAGTCCGAAGTCAAGTCTGACGTCACAATTTTAGCAACTTGAGTCTGAGTCTTAGACTCAAGTCTCTATCCCTGGTAGTTAGCTCAATATGTCTTTGCCATCTGCTGCTAACCAGCAATATTTGCCTCAAAATAGCACCTACTCCATCTTAGCCAAACTTCTGGTGGAGAGGGTGGGATGAACTGTTGCTCATGAGCATTTAAAGAAAAAATGCAAATGAGTTGCTCTGGGTAAAATGGGTTGAAAATGTTACTGCAATAATTAAAGGCTGATGTATTTTGACCGAAGTATGTCACAGACATTTTATTAAGCCCTCTAGGAACGGTGTCAACGTGGAAAAAGGGCATCATATGCCCTCTTTATTTAATCCAGCTCTAGCCACACTGAACCATTTACTACATGATTTGTGAATATTTTCTAATAAAGGACCCAGGATTTTAGGAAAAATACATTTCTTCAGAATTAATATAGTATTTCTTAGCTTTTAGCACCACAAAAGAAGTGCTGTTTGTTCAGCAGAGGGTGGCTCCCCTACAGCTGCTATCTCCAAAACTAGGCAGTTCATACCAAACCAAGATGGATGACTAGTTCTGCTGTAAGAATCAGTACATTCGATTTTTTGGGGCTCCTAAAGTAAAGCACGTGTCTGTTATACTAGAAAGTGTAAGCAGAGACTTGGATACTCGTGCAGCCAATCAGCAGCCTCAAGGCTGCAAATAAAGGTTAACACCAGACTGTATGAAGCTTAAAAAATTCAAGGCTTCTCTAAAAAAAACACCCTGATCCCATCTGACAGGTCCTGTCTGTTGATTTAACCATCAAAGGGAACATTTAGCAGGACTTGACACATGGCTGCTATCTCCATCGAAACCCTCCGCTCCTCCTCATCCTCTCTGCTCCTCTCTCTGGTGTGTCATTAAGTCTCTCTTTTCATCTTTTCTTTGTCAGTAACAGCCACTTCTTTCTTCTCCCATCAATGTTCTGCTGCTGAAGAATAAATCTTGCATGCCCACAGTTCAGTGGGCTCCTGTTTTTTTTTTTTTTTTTTTTTTTTTTTTGGAGCCAAACTCTTTCCAGATATAGTGAGAGCCCCACTGCAGTATGGGGTTGTGAGAAGATTGGTTAGGATAATTCTGCCTCTCTAACTTTGTGTGCTTTAGTCATTTGCCATGATACAACATCCGTGTACATTATGTCTGGTGCATGGTCTAGTTTTGTAGATCTGATGTTGGTGCTGGTTCAGTGGATCCTGCTAGTTTCAGTTGGTAAAATGCTGACTTGTTTGTGGTGTTGCTTTTCTACAGATGTCCTGAGTATCAGTTTTTGGAGCTCTGAATATGTGAAATCAATCCAGAACTGTATGCTCTTCTCTCTCAGTGGACTGTAATATAATTTATAATTTAAGAATTTTAGATTTAAATATACAACTTTTTTTAAAATTATTTTCCCCCTCATATTTGTCACAGTTTATTTCTTCTGGGTGTTGTCGGATCATTAAAAAGTCTTAAATTTATTCAGCCAAAATTAAAGTTGATTATCATTAAAAATGACAATCATTAAATTTGCCTTTTAGAGGTCTTAAAAATTCCACAGACATGATGAATGCAATGGCTGTGTTTTCTTGGTGGTGAAAACTTGGTGTTCAGATTTGTAACTTTTTACATTTTTTGCATTCAGATGTGACAGCAAGTTAAATGACGGGAAGTTGCCAAATTCATCATAAATGTGCAACTTTTTCTCATAAATTTGTGACTTGTTTTCTTGTAAATTTGTGACTTTTTTCTTTTCAATTTAAATCATTGGACAGCAGCTAATAATTTTAATATGGTCAGATACTTTTTGGTGTATTGCAAATGTAAGTTTTATTTTTTATTTATTTAATTTTTTTTTTTGCATTCTAATGTGATGACAAGTGCAATGGTCACGGGTTGCCAAATTTTTCGTACATTTGCAACTTTTCTCTCCTAAATATTAAATAAGAATTTTTACAAATTTTAAATAATTGGACAAGGGTTAACAATTTTATTATGGTTAAATACTTGGTGTTGCAAATGTAAGGTCTCAAATTTAATGATGTGGCCTTAAAAAAGTCTCGAATTTAACCACATCATAGCTTCAGATACACGCTTTTCTTGTAAACTTAATACCTTATTCTCCTAAAGTTGTATTTTTCAACATAAATTTAAGTCTTTTTTTCTTGTAGATTTTCAGTTATTTTAATATAAATTTGTGACCTTTTTGGTAAACTTACATTCTTTTTTTTATCATCAATTGGCTACTTTTTCTTGTAAACTTGTGACGTTTTCTCTAAATTTTACAAACCTCAATTCCAATGAAGTTGGGATGTTGTGAAAATCATAATTAAAATGGAATACAGTGATTTGCAAATTCTTTTCAACTTATATTTAATTGAATACACTACAAGACAAGATAGTTAATGTTCAAACTGATAAACTTTATATATAAATATTCGCTCATTTTGAATTGATTCCCGCAACACGTTACAAAAAAGCTGGGACAGGGGCATGTGTCCCACTGTCTTACATCACCTTTCCTTTTAACAACACTCAAGCTTTTAGGAACTGAGGACACTAGAGCCACTTTTCCACTAGCACCCACTCAGCTTGACTGGCCGTGACTTTACTCACCCCAACACGGTTTAGGTCATTTTCCATTACAACTGAGTACCACCTCAAAGTGGGTGGGTTTATTATAGCAAGGTGGCACGTTAGGTTGTTGACATGCTGACATTTTGCTGTCAGAAGCGAATACTTAAGAGACAGCAAACGAAAAATACAAGCAAAGCACGGAGTTAGTGTTGATGGCTAACTAACCAGCTAGCTTATTGTCTGCATACAGGAGACAACTGCAATATCCTTGTTTGTTCAAAGTGAGCGTGCCACCAATGGGATAAATAATGTACAAGATGGTTAAAATCACAAAACACTCACCATCTTCTATCACAGTTTCCAGCAATGCCATGGCTGAGGTTTTCAACAGCGCTGTGGCCATTGCTCGCCAGTCGGTGCCTGTAATGGCTGAACCACTTCTAGCCTTTTCTGTTTGACCCACTTCAGCTGTTGTAATCCTTGATGGTTCAGTAATAAGGTTTTACTGTCCAGTGGTACCCGTAAGCAGCCATCAGCTTGGAGATCTCCTGATATACTTTTTCATTTTGGATCGCTCCATCTATGAGGGGAGGCTGAAAAGTTCATAGACTGAAAGTTCATAGTGGTCAAATTTGACCAGATGTGGTTTATTTTTCAGCTGCAGCGATCCAAGCACTGCAGCACCAATGGAAGACGTTTGTGGACTGAAGGGGAGACTATGTTGAAAAATAAACCACATTTGGTCAAATTTGACCACTAGGAACTTTTCAGCCTATGAACCTTTCAGCCCCGTAGCTCCCTCTGGATTCTCTCATCAGCCACCAAGCACAGAAGAGTCCGCACTTTGTCGTTGGACCACGGTGTTGATTTGTGTGTAGCCATTTATCTCATTGATTATCACAGAAATAATAAAAACTCACTGTCATTGTAATTTACAAAGGGCAGTTTTGATTCTTGTGAAGATGTCGCTCTCATGACTCATCCAGTGATGTTGTGCCCTGGTCAATCAGTGGCCTGCAGTCTGCTGATGTCACATTTTCAGCTCAACTCAGCCCGCTTGGAACTCCGACTGAGAAGGTAATAAAAAAGTACCTAGTATCAGGTTCTAATGGAAAACCCGACAAACCGAGTAGAGGAGGCGAGTTGGGCTGAGTAGGTACTAGTAGAAAAGGGCCATAGTTGTTGTAGCTTTGTAGGTGGAATTCTTTCTCATTTTTGCTTGCTGTACAAATTCAGCTGTTCAACAGTCTGGGGTGTCGTATTTTGTGCTTCATAATGCACCACACATTTTCAGTGGGTGACAGGTCTGGACTGCAAGCAGGCCAGTCTTGTACCAGCACCCTTTAACTACGAAGCCATGCTGTTGTAACACGTGTAGAATGTGGCTTGGCATTGTCTTGTTGAAATAAACAGGGACGTCCCTGTAAAAGACGTTGCTTGGATGACAGCATACGCAGTGTTTCCTCTGGCTTAAGGACCTTGGTGCGGTGGCAACATATTTTTCCGGGGAGGAGTGGGGGGGGGGCAGAAAACACATGACACTATTGTAACCAGAATATGTTAATTTTATACTTTTTTTTTTTTTTTTAAACTTTGCACAGTAACTTTGCATATGGAACTTACCATTTGAAGTATTGTACAACTGAGGCTTGAATGTTGGAATATTGGGCCAATTGGGGTCCCACCTAGACATCCTGTGTTTGCACTTTTTGCTGGCGTTATCCTTTCTCTCCTTCCTCTGCTCTCACCTCTCCTGGACCCTCTGCCTGAACACTTTCCTCTCCTTGGCTCCTCTCTTCTGTCTCATCTTGCCTTCTCTGAGGTCTGTCTAATTCAGGTTCTCTGTCTATGGTGGTATACAAACAGGTTAGAAAATATCAAGTGTCATGTTTTGTCCTGCGGGATTGTTTTGTCATGGTTTACATAAATATGTGTATTTTTTTGTATTTTTATTGTAGTGTTTCTTTTTTCCATTGAGAGGATAGAGAAGGGAAGGGAAGGGAAAAAAAGCATTCATAAAAGTAATTTACTCACACACACTTAAATTATATGATCAGAGGTGGGTATAGTAGCCAGAAATTCTACTCATGAGTGCTTTTAAATTAATAATTAAAAGTAGACAACCAAAAATTTCTCGTTAAGGGTACAAAGAGCACCTACTTAAAAACTTTTTATTTTGTGTACTTTATTGATCCCCAGAGGGGAAATTCAGGGCATCCACCTGGATGGATGAAGCAGCCACAGTACAACGCTATCCCGTCACCATTCACACACACATTCACACCAAGGGCCACTTTAGAGTCTCCAATTAACCATTGGCCTGTTTTTGGCCTGTTTTTGGCCTGTGGGAGGAAACTGGAGAAATCCCAGAGTAAACCCACGCAGACACGGGGAGAACATGCAAACTCCACACAGATCACTGTTGGTCAGGGGCTGGGATCGAACCAGGGGATCCCATGGCCAAGGGTGAGTTGCTGTGCTGCCAAAGTGCTAACCACTGCGCCACTTTCTCCAAAATTTATAACAATTTTCTTATAGTTTTCTACTTTTCTCTGTAAATTTATCTAAATTTGAAACCATTTTGCTCAAATTTGTAATTTCCTCTTGAAAAATTGACTTTTCTTGTACATTTGAAACTTTATTATAAATTTGTGGATTATTTTATGGCTAATTTTGTCTAATTTTAAAATAAAATTACTGTTTTTTTTTAATAAATTTGAAATAGACTGCGGTAATTTTTTTTACTTTTTCCTTACAACAATTTACATTTATGACCATAATTTTGCAGAGCTAGAACAGAACTATAATTTAACTCTGATTTCAAAAAAAAAAATAATAAAATTGTATTTAATGAAATAAATTAACTTAAATGACCAAAGATGCAGTTATTTCTGTAATAATATTTCTATATATTTATAGTTTGTTTTGTTTTTTTAGAAATCTCCTCACCACCCAGACAGCAGGAAAAACCTCCCTTATTTTGAAATCCAAATGTTGGCAGGTTTAGTTTGTCTGAAGGCTGCTGATGGATTAAAGTCACTGACTTAATGAATTTCGGTCATCTTAATTTGCCAGGTACATAATAATGAACATAAATTACTTAATATTAACTAAGGTAAAGGTTAAAAACAGCTCCTTTTTGTTCTTGCCCGAAATAAGAAAAACAAAAAACTAATGATTAAAAAGAAGACAAAATGAGCCAACTCGAGCTCTTAACCACATCTGTTAGCTAAGCGACTCTTTCATTATTGCTCCCGTTACCAGCGAGTTGAAGCCATGATAAATGTCTCCACTGCTTACATACCTCTTGTGCTTTTTTTCCACGTTTAAAGTACTTTAATAAGCTCATGTTTCTCTCAGATAGTCACGCTAGTAGCGAGACACTGCCTGGCGACTGGAACACGCGGGCGGGGTGCTTCTGAACGCCGCACAGATGACGGTCACATGCGTTTTTCGTGCATGCACTTGCGGATTGTCATTCCTTCATAAATTTTTCTTAAATTTATATTTTCTGTTGGAATGGCAGAAATTTTTCAGGCGCGACGGGCCGCCACTGGGAAATGTTACCAGAGGAAACCCTGATACGTTACTCCAAACCTGTATGTATATGTACCGTTCAGCATTAATGGTGCCTTCACAGATGTGCAAGTTGCCCATACCATGGGCACTAATTCCTATACCATTACAGATGCTGGCTTTTGAAATTTGCGCTGATAACAATCTGGATGGTCCTTTTCCTCTTTAGTCTGGAGGACATGACATCCATGATTTCCAAAAACAACTTTAAATGTGGACTCCTCAGACCACAACACGCTTTTCCACTGTGTCAGTCCATCTCAGATGAGCTCAGGTCCAGAGCGACCGGCGGCGTTTCTGGGTGTTGTTGAACTATGGCTTTCACTTTGCATGGTAGAGATTTAACTTGCAGTTGTATATGTAGTGATGAACTGTGTTAACTGACAATAGTTTTCCAAAGTGTTCCTGAGTCCACGTGGTAATATCCTTTATAGAATGATGTTGGTTTTTAATGCAGTGAAGGATCGAAGGTCATGGGAATTCAGTGTTGGTTTTCAGCCTTGCTGCTTATGTGCAGAAATTTCTACAGATTCTCTGAATTTTTTTAATGTTGTTATGGACTGTAGATGATTAAATCCCTAAATTCTTTGCAGTTGTATAATGAGAAACATTTTTCGTAAACTGGTGGACTATTTGCCCACGCAGATATTCACAAAGTGAACAACTGGATTCCCATCCTTGCTTGTGAACGACTGGGCCTTTTGGGGACGCTTCTTTTATATCCAATGATGACATCCACCTGTTTCCGATTAACCTGTTCAGCTGTGAAATGTTCCTAAAAGGTGTTTTTTGGGCATTCCTCAGCTTTCACAGTCTTTTATTGCCCTTGTCCCATCTTTTTTCAGAACGTGTTGCAGGCATCAAATTCAAAATGAGTGAATATTTTAAAAATCAATAAAGTTTATCAGTTTAAACATATGTTGGCTTTGTAGCATATTTAATTAAATATAGGTTGAAAATGATTTGCAGATCATTGTGTTCTGTTGTCGTTTACATTTTACACAATGTCCCAACTTCATTATAACTGGGGTTTGTAGAAGAAAATGTCAAATGAATAGTAACATATATTTACATACGGCAGTACATTTCTCCCCAGTTTTTCACATATTAAATCCAAATAAATCATCAGCTGTTACTTCCCTTCTCTCAGGTCAGCAGGTGATTGAGGAGCAGCGCCGCCGCCTGGCTGAGCTCAAGCAGAGAGCGGCGGCCGAGGCCCAGTGCCAGTGGGAGGCGCTCCACGGTTCCCAGCCCCACCTCCTGACCTCCTCCTCCCCATCGCCCTCTTACTCACCCATCATGGCCTACAGCCCCGTACTGAGCCACAGCTCTGCGGGTGCTCCTCCTCTGGTCCACCACTCCATCCTGCACCACCAGCCCCTGTCGGTCGGAGAGCAGCCCTACGACACCCTAAGCCTGGAGAGCTCCGACAGCATGGACACCAGCATCTCCACTGGAAACAACTCGGCCTGCTCACCTGATAACATCTCCTGGTATGACACACACACACACACACACACACACACACACACACACACACACACCAGGCCAGAACCCACAAAAGAGTTATGTTGATTTATTTTATATATATTATTATTATTTAGTTATTTGGGGCCTGAGTTTATTTGATTGATTGGATTCATGTTAACAGTAGGTCTGAAATGCAGGAATTAAGAGATGAAGGGATAAGGGGATAAGGACCTGTACTTATATAGCGCTTTTCTAGTCTCAAAGACCACTCAAAGCGCTTCACTAGCACTAACCCTCTACTCTAAGGGCCTATAGGAGACAGATATCTAGGGACAATTTAGAACAACCAATTAACTTAACATGCATGTCTTTGGATTGTGGGAGGAAACCGGAGCCCCCGGAGTAAACCCACGCAGCGCAGGGAGAACATGCAAACTCCACACAGAAAGGTTCCTACCCCTGCCAGCCTCTGGATTCGAACCTGGAACCTTCTAGCTGTAAGGCAGCAGTGCTAACCACTGCACCACCATGCTGAAATGAAATGAAACTGACCACACAAACCACAAAAATACTAATGGGACAATATTATGATTAAATCTCATGTTTATCATAGCCAAAATAGTTGTGATTAGTGATATCACAATAATCATGAAATTATTAAAACTCACTAAAACATAATTCAGTACATTTATTTGGAAAATTATTTTTATTGCACTTTAGGTAAACATCTTTAATGTGAAAAGTAATATGAAGTATAATATATACATGAATTATAACAAAAAAAAGTCCAAGTGGCACTGGTATTAAAATGTTTATTTTGGACCACTTCAATTTAAAATAAAAATAAAACATGCTATAAAATTGCATATTTAAGTGAAAACTGACTTTAATATTACAAATATGGCATGCCAAATTATACTTGATTTTGAATTGAGTTGTTCCTGTAGCGTTTTTTGCATTTCTTCAATATTGCTTGCAGGTATGTAAATACTGGTATCATCTGTGTACTTTTTTATTATACATGGTATATTTGCAAATATCGAATATAATAAGGGCCCCAAACAGCTACCCTGTGGTATACCACACTGTATTGTTTTAATCTCTGACAAGTCACCATTAAGCAGGACACATTGTTTTCTATTAGTTAAGTAACTTCTCATCCATTCAATGGCTGACGTTTTAAAACCATAAGCAGCTAATCTAATTAACAAATATTCATGTTCTTTGAGATCAAAAGCAGCACTAAAGTCAAGCAGTATAGTGCCAATGATTAATTTGTTATCAGTTTGCTTTAACCAGTCATCAGTTAATTGTGCCAAAGTTCTGCATGTTGAATGGCCCACTCTAAATGCATGTTGGAATTCAGAGTTGATGTTCTCAGAAAAATAGCACTGAATCTGTTTAAAAACAACACTCTCCATAAGTTTGCTCAGAACAGACAAAATGCAAATGGGCTGATTATTTGGCCCTGTAAATGATGCTGTGATATTTTTTGGTAATGGAGTTACTCTTGCTATTTTCCATATTTGAGGATAAGCACCTTCATTTAAACATAAGTTAAAAATATGGTGCAGAGGTTTTGCTACAATCTTCGCTGACATCTGTAATAATTTACTATCCATATTGTCATAACCACAAGGTTTATCACATTTCAGAGAAAGAAGAAGCTTTTCCATTTCTTGAACATTTATATTATTAAATTCAAATTCACACATTTTGCCCTTCGTAATATATTGTTTAACTAGAAAAGCACTCATAGAGCGCATACCTCCGCCAAGGATCCTTCCGTTTCTCATGGATCACCTCCAAAATGTAATGGGTTTGTGTGTAGGCCTATCGCCACTTGTGGTGAAAATTGCATCCAAGTCTGTCCATTAGTTTTGGAGTTTTGTGGCTGACACACTGTGAGAAGAGCCTTGGCTGAGGTATGCATTCCCAGATCATCCCCAAAATGTAATGGGTTCCTCTCTAGGCCAAGAACCACCTCTGGTGAAAATTTCATCCAAATGCATCCAGTAGTTTTTGTGTAATCCTGCTGCACAAATACAAACAAAGCCCTTGGTGGAGGTATGCACTCTCAGATCATCACCAAAATCTAATCATCTGTTCCCTGTGCCATTACACACCTTTCCTGAAAATTTCGTCAAAATCCGTTCATAACTTTTTGAGTTATGTTGGTAACAGACAGACAGACAGACATACGTCAAACAGGTTCATTTTGTCTTCTTTTAATTATTTATCCTTTTTTTTTTTCCTTTGAAAGACAAAAGTAAAATAGAAAGATGTCTTTACCTTCTTTACATGTTTCAACTGCACTGCAGCCTTCATCAGAAGAGTCAGCTGATTGCTGCCAGATGACAATCAGCTGATAAATGTCACCTGGCAGCAATCAGCTGACTCTTCTGATGAAGGCTGCAGTGCAGTTGAAACATGTAAAGAAGGTAAAGACATCTTTCTATTTTACTTTTGTCTTTCAAAGGAAAAAAAAAAAAAAAAGGATAGACAGACAGACAAATGCCAGTAAAAGCATTACCTCCTTGGCGGAGGTAATAAACTCAAGTGTTGCTGTTGTGTCCGTCTCCTCCGTCTCCAAACTCCCAGGCTGCGGGCGTTGCAATTCATCGCACAACCGCGTACAACCCACAGGCCAATGGGTTTTGCGAGCATTTTCATAGATCACTGAAAGCAGCACTCAGGGGTTCACTGACGGATGCAAATTGGGTAGACAGGTTGGCGTGGGTTTTATTGGGGTTGCGCTCCGCGCCAAAAGAGGATTTGGAAGCTTCCCCGGCAGAGAGCTTGTTTTTGCGCAGCCCCTATGGCTGCCTGGGGAATTTCTGCCAAATAATCCCGCGCCGGACAGCTGCCCGTCTCAGCTTTTGCAGCGTAGCGCAAACACAGGCACGCTGCTGGGCCCGGCCCACCACTGTTTTCCGTGTGCTTTTGTGCCTAAAACTTTGAAGAACGCGGAGTTCGTGTTCGTCAGACACAACGACCAGCGCCCTCCATTGCGCCTGCACACATGTTGAAAATGGCCCTATCTCACAATGTTAAAGAATCCTTTAAAAAATTCCTGGATCCAGACGGTGATCCGGATCATCCCCAAAATTTAATCAGTTCTTCCTTGTACCATTTCCAACAACGCCTGAAAGGTTCATCGAAATCCGTCCAAAACTTTTTGAGTTATCTTGCTAACTAACAGACAGACAGACAGACAAAAAGACAAACGCCGGCAAAAACATAACCTCCTGGCCTGCGGCCTGGCGGAGGTAATTAATGTGTCAGACAGCTTACTGTTTACTGATGACATATAAATCCACTTTATCAAAAAAATTAGTTATTAAAATAATTGGCAATATCTTGAGCTTTAGTAATAACTCCACAATCATATTCAATAAAGGATGGAGTTTTCCTTATTTTATCTTTACCTTTTAACTCATTAATTACTTTGCATAATTTTTTTACTATTACCCATGTTTATATTAAACATACAGTGGGGCAAAAAAGTATTTAGTCAGCCACCAATTGTGCAAGTTCTCCCACTTAGAAGATGAGAGAGGTCTCCAATTTTCATCATAGGTATACCTCAACTATGAGAGACAAAATGAGGAAAAAAAAAATCCAGAAAATCACATTGAAGGATTTTTAATGAGTTAATTGGTAAATTCCTCGGTAAAATAAGTATTTGGTCAATAACAAAAGTTCATCTCAATACTTTGTTATATACCCTTTGTTGGCAATGACAGAGGTCAAACGTTTTCTGTAAGTCTTCACAAAGTTTTCACACACTGTTGCTGGTATTTTGGCCCATTCCTCCATGCAGATCTCCTCTAGAGCAGTGATGTTTTGGGGCTGTCGCTGGGCAACACGGACTTTCAACTCCCTCCAAAGATTTTCTATGGGGTTGAGATCTGGAGACTGGCTAGGCCACTCCAGGACCTTGAAATGCTTCTTATGAAGCCACTTCTTCGTTGCCCGGGCGGTGTGTTTGGGATCATTGTCATGCTGAAAGACCCAGCCACGTTTCATCTTCAATGTCCTTGCTGATGGAAGGAGGTTTTCACTCAAAATCTCACGATACATGGCCCCATTCATCCTTTCCTTTACACGGATCAGTCGTCCTGGTCCCTTTGCAGAAAAACAGCCCCAAAGCATGATGTTTCCACCCCCATGCTTCACAGTAGGTATGGTGTTCTTTCTCCTCCAAATATGACAAATTGAGTTTTTACAATAAAGTTCTATTTTGGTTTCATCTGACCATATGACATTCTCCTAATCCTCTTCTGGATCATCCAAATGCTCTCTAGCAAACTTCAGACGGGCCTGGACATGTACTGGCTTAAGCAGGGGGACACGTCTGGCACTGCAGGATTTGAGTCCTTGGCGGCGTAGTGTGTTACTGATGGTAGCCTTTGTTACTTTGGTCCCAGCTCTCTGCAGGTCATTCACTAGGTCCCCCCGTGTGGTTCTGGGATTTTTGCTCACCATTCTCGTGCTCATTTTGACCTCACGGGGTGAGATCTTGCATGGAGCCCCAGATGGAGGGAGATTATCAGTGGTCCTGTATGTCTTCCATTTTCTAATAATTGCTCCCACAGTTGATTTCTTCACACCAAGCTGCTTACCTATTGCAGATTCAGTTCTCCCAGCCTGGTGCAGGTCTACAATTTTGTTTCTGGTGTCCTTTGACAGCTCTTTGGTCTTGGCCATAGTGGAGTTAGGAGTCTGACTGTTTGAGGTTGTGGACAGGTGTCTTTTATACTGATAACGAGTTCAAACAGGTGCCATTAATACAGGTAACGAGTGGAGGACAGAGGAGCCTCTTAAAGAAGAAGTTACAGGTCTGTGAGAGCCAGAAATCTTTCTTGTTTGTAGGTGACCAAATACTTATTTTACCGAGGAATTTACCAATTAATTCATTAAAAATCCTTCAATGTGATTTTCTGGATTTTTTTTCTCATTTTGTCTCTCATAGTTGAGGTATATCTATGATGAAAATTGGAGACCTCCCTCATCTTTTAAGTGGGAGAACTTGCACAATTGGTGGCTGACTAAATACTTTTTTGCCCCACTGTATTTGGTAGTATTGCTTTTGCTTTTGTCTATTCATTTTTGTAACTTTATTTCTCAGTGAACGGTAGGCTTGCCAATCAACTAAATTTCCAGATGAGATGGCAGCTTTTTAAGTTGATCTCTTTTCATCATACTGCTTTGTATCTCATGTAGACTTTGTTGGCTAAAATTTGCTCTAGAGCAGGGGTCTTGCCAACCAAAGAGCCATTTTGCCCATCTCCGACTAAAATAGAAGTGGCTGAGGGCCGCAATGGCAATTTGACCTTTAAATTAAAGATTATTTTACTTACAGTTTTTTATATACATAGCTGTGAATATTAAATTAATCCCTTCCACACCTGTGGCGTATGGGGTGGTGCCTGTCTCCGTCTCACAGACCCTAGGCCACACAGCTACTGTGAGTAGTGAAAGCTACAGTGGGGGGTCGGTAGCTCTGTGCGTTAACTTTCCATTCCCCATTCCATTATGCTGAGCACCAAGCTAGAAGGCAGAAAGTACCATTCTTATATGGTCTTTAGTATGGCCCGGCCGGGATTTGAACCCTGGCCTGCCGATTGTGGGGCGGATGCTCTACCAACTAGGCCACCACTCCGGTAGGTCTGAATATTATGTGGCATTAATGAATTCATATTAAGATAGTGAAAAAACTGTTGCGCTTTATATAGCTTCATTCATGAAATAAAAGTATTGCAAATATATTAGAAATTGTTTTGTGCTGAAAAGGCTATATCTGAATATCTGACCATAATTTTTTTTGTATAGTTTTTTTTTAATCATCAGCACATTCATAAATTGCTTAAATCTGAAAAATATCATCCATCTCCTACTTTCAACAGTGATCACACAGCTTTAGTTCCTGATATTTTAATAAACTGGAGATGAAAGTTTTATTTAGAAGAAGCTACTTTTCATCCTTTTCTATGTTTCCTCATAATGCTCCTTATTCAAATGTATTATTCATTCATTCATCTTCTTCCGCTTAATCCTTTTCGGGTCGCGGGGGGGCTGGAGCCTATCCCAGCATCTTTTGGGGGAGAGGCAGGGTACACCCTGGACAGATCACCAGTCCATCACAGGGCCAACACAGAGAGACAGACAACCATTCACTCTCACAGTCATACCGAAGGACAGTTTAGAATCCCCAGTTTGATGCCAATTAATCTAACTTGCATGTTTTTGGCATGTGGGAGGAAACCGGAGAAATCCCGGAGTAAACCCACGCAGACACGAGGAGAACATGCAAACTCCACACAGATCACTGTTGGTCAGGGGCTGGGATCGAACCCAGGATCCCCCGGCCAAGGGGGAGTTACTGTGTTGCCGCAGTGCTAACCACTCTGCCACAGCACCGCCCCACCCACTCAAATGTATTAATATAATATAAATCTGTATCCTTCACCTGTTCTCCAGACTCTCAATTTGACAACTAGTGGATTGGTTCTCTGATATTCTTCTTTATTTATTTTGGAACAAAACAAAAGAATTCTAAACAACTTTCTAAATAATATAACTTTAAAACTCCATCCATCCATTTATTTTCTACCACTTAATCCTTTTCGGGTCGCAGAGTTATAATTTAAAAAAAAAAAAATGTGTGGCATTGATGGACAGTCCAAAACCCCACAGGTAACAAACTAGCAGTTATCCTACAGACAAAAACCTGAAAACATCCTTAAAATAAAAGGCTCACCTCTACATCACTGTCAAGAGTCTTCCCTCCTCTCTTTTTTCTGTTTTTTTTTTTTTACAAATTGTGATGGAAAACTGTTGGCTGTAGGGCTTATTTTAGGCAAGTATATCCGGTTGATGACATTTCACAATAAAGCACATAACAGGCACAACTGTTCTTAAATTTGAATTGCTATAAAGGGCTTTTATTTTTACATAACTCAGGAAATATTGAGTAGTGATGGTGAAAAATAAATTCACACTAATTCAGACCGGTCAAGTCTGGTGAATCCAGCATTTATAGCACAGGTGACTAATTTTAAGGTAATTGAATAGGAATTCAAGGGTTGTTTCACATTTTTAAGGACAATTAAGGCATCAATTTTAGATTATCACATTTAAGAATTTTTATGGCCCTGTAGACACTAATGTGGCGGCTGTCTTTCTCCTTGTTTGTGTTCTTGTGGAGAAATTCTCTCCACTTAACAACCACACATGAACTCAGATGAATCTGTCCACACAGAATTAAACTCTGTATTTTCCTCTGTAATTTTTATTTTTTCTGGATCTGTTCATGTCTTATCGAGGGTGGGGAGGAGAAGCAGGAAGCTGCTGCTCTCTGTGCTCTCCACATGCACTGCACAGAGAGGCTTACAGGCTCTCTGTGTGTGTGAGCCATTGTCAAATGTGATGCATGGTTGACAACATAATAAATAATTTTAAAAATATTTATTTTACATTCACGAAAGTATGTGTTTCCATTGAGAAATTTATCCAATAAACAATAATTTGAAAAATAAAATGATTAAAATGAACGTCATTAATTTCCATGTGTTTTAAGATATAACTGCAGGGAGCCACAGGGTGGGGGCTGAAGGGCCGCGAGTTGCCAGCCCCTGCTCCAGAGTGTTGCAGCTCCATTCGCTTCCATTCATACACGTCACAAGATTGACTGGGGCTGCAGTTCATTTAATGACCACAAGGCATCATTAAAGTTTCCATGCAGTACCTCCAAAGGATTAAAAAAAAACAACTTCAGATAGCTATCAGATGGTGCATACCACTGCCAAGACTGTATGCCCGCCAATTAAAATCTGATGAAAACGTCAAAGGACCGAGCATCATAAGTTGTCTGTGTGATAATAATGTGTTATGATGATATCAAAAATCCCCTCCGTGGCTCGCCACCTTATATTGATCTGGATGTGCCTCAAAATATATTGGGTTCCTTGACTCAAGGGCTACCTCTGATGAAAATTTAATCAGAATCCGCCCAGTAGTTTTTGCATAATCCTGCTGACAGTCAAACTGTGATGAATGCATAACCTCCTTGGTAGAGGTAATGATTAAAGAGTTTACATATTTGCTATATCTGTTTTCATTCCAAACATGTGTCTCTTCATATCAGGTAGCTGTGTAGAACATTAACATCAACTGCTAAGATGCTCATTCGTACACGGTAATCTTCTAACACCCACTGAGGTGAAGGGTTTATCCACAGGTCGGCCCATTTCCTATCCGTGTGTGAGTGTGGTCCAGCTGTGTGCTGTATTGCAGCGGTGTTGTACACAGCAAGCTCTTAGCGGCGCCCATTGTTCAGATAGATTTTACAGCTCCCAGGAACAGCGACATCACTAAACATCCTGTGAGATGATTTTAATGGGATTTCTCCTGTAATGGAAGACTGGAGGCAGGAGCGAGGGAGGATATGCCAAAGAGCCAAAGTTTTAGTTTGGACTCGGATGCTGGCAGCAGTTTTGAGAGTTGGTGGGCTTAAAGCTGAACATCACTACACTTGATTTTGATGACTGCTCTGAATGCAAATTTTTGGGTTGAATTTGATTGGTTTGGTGTTTGCTAAAGTGTTGCAGAAAGAGTTTTGAAGGGAAGTTTTATTGCAGTTTGAAAGCACACTTGCAGACATGTTTCTGGTTTGAACCATGTTCCATATACTCACTCATGTAATGTCTTCTCTTTATGATAGACTTGCAAAAAGATATACCTGCTCTTCTTCATTTTGCTTGGTGTTGGAAATGTTTTTTAATCATGTACAGGGTCCCAAGATCATCCACCACTGTAGTCTCATTCCAAATGTCAATACCACACTTGTATCCCCCCATGTTTTAACAGATTAATCTATGAATAAACCGTTAAGCAATTAAATTGACAGGTGTCTCTTAATTACCTTTGAGCCCCAACAAAGTAGTGCACACTGTGCATAAAATGATTGTAGTTCTTCAGCTGTTGATGCAATATTTATTTTAACAGTTCCATGTAGCAGCACACCAACTTCATGTTGATTGTTTTATTTCACAACTGTTGTGGTGGTTCATGGAGAAAAATTATGATGCCGATTAAAAATAAAAAAATAAAATGTCCAGTGTTGAAAAATGCCACACTATGTGCTTTTTGCCACGTTACCACAGTTCTCAGATGTCTTAATGAGATATCTGTGACATAGTTTGGTCAAAATATCTCAGAATTTAAATATTTCAGCACCATTTTTACATGCAAATGAAGCACCTTTCTTTACAATGAACCATTCCTGTGCATATTTCTTTATATGGTACTGAATCACAGTTAACCCGCCCGCCACCCTTCCTCCATCAACCCTTCTGAGATCCATGGGTAGTGCTAACGTTATCTATTAGCTTCACTGACAAAAGCAGCCTTAGCTAACAAACATAAAATTGTTTGAATATGAGAGGGTAAAAGCCCAAATAAAGCATTATTCAGAACAGGGTTGTGTCGTTTGAGTGGTCAATAGGATATAACCAGTCTTGAGAGTATAATAAGCACAGAAAAAACCCTGAATTCTCAAATGGCCACCTCTGCTAACTGCAGCTAACCTCTGCTGGTAAGAGCCTCCATGCCAAGAGTATAATAAGCTGTTATAAAATAAGCTAAAATAACGTTTAGGAATGTGATGTATCATCAAGGGTCGGTAGTTGATCTGGCTGGAAACATGAATGTTGGATGGGCTGATTAAGTTATATCAAGTGGAGCCAGAAATGGTAGTGAGGCTAGCTACCAGTGAGATTATAGGGCCATCATGGACAAGATATAAATAATAATTAGGCAAGTGTGACACAAGATATAGTATACAGCAGGGAAAATAACTATTGAACATGTCAACATTTTTCTCATATTTCATCTCAACATATTTCTGATGGAGCCACTGACCTGAGATTTTCACCAGATATCAGTAACAACCCAAGTAATCCATACATTCAAGGAAAGCAAGGCAGCTGTGTTCACAAAACAAGTCATATTTAATAAAGTGGAATGACACAGGGAAAAGGTATTGAACACGCTTGTTGAAATTCATTTAATATTTAGTAGAAAAGCCTTTGTTGGTAATAACCGCTTCCAGATGCTTCCTGTATGGAGAAACTAGGCACAGGCATTGCTCAGGAGTGATTTTTAGCCCATTCTTCCACACAAACTGTCTTCAAATCTTGAGGGTTCCATGGGTGTCTTCTGTGAACTCTGCTCATCAGTTCGTTCCATAGATTTCCAATTGGATTCAGGTCAGGTGACTGACTTCACCATTCTAGCAGCTTTATTTTCCTTGTCTGAAGCCAGTTGAGAGTTTCCTTGGCTGTGTGTTTGGGATCATTGTTTTGCTGAAATGTCCACCCTCGTTTCATCTTCAGCATCTTGGCAGAGGACAACAGGTTCTTATCAAGGATGTCTCTGTACATTTGTCCATTCATCTTTCCTTCAATTATGTGGAGTCTGCCTGTACCATGTGCTGAAAAACACCCCCACACCATGATGCTCCCACCTCCAAACTTCACTGTTGGTATGGTGTTTTTGGGCTGATGTGTGGTGCCATTTCTCCTCCAAACATGCTGTGTGTTGTGGCATCCAAAAAGTTCAATTTTGGTCTCATCTGACAAGACTATATTCTCCCAGTATTTTACTGCCTTGCCCAAATGTTGTGCAGCAAACTTTAAACAAGCTTCAATATGCTTTTTCTTCAGCAATGGAGTCTTACGAGGTGAGCGGACATAGAGCCCATGTTTGGTTAAGTGCATTACTTATTGTTTTCTTTGAAACAGTAGTACCTGGTAACTCCAGGTATTTCTGGAGCTCTCCATGTGAGTGGTCTTTGGCTCTAGGATAACTCTTCTGATAATTCTTATGACTCTTTTGTCAGAAATCATGCAAGGAGGTCCTGGTCATGGCCGGTTCATAGTAAAATGATGTTCTTTCCACTTCCGAATGATGGCTCCAACAGTGCTCACTGGAACATTCAGCAGTTTAGAAATGTGCCAGTAACCAATGCCATCATTATGCTTTTAAGGCTATCAGACAGGAGTTAACCAGCTGAAATTAATTTGCACTGATGGGGGATGGGATGGCTCCCTAAATTCTGATGGATTTCAGTTGGTTTCTTGGCTTTCTGTGCCTTTTTGCACCTCTCTTTTTTCATGTGTTCAATATTATTCCCTGTGTCATTTCACTTTATTAAATATAACTTGTTTTGTGAACACAGCTGCCTTGATTTCATTGTATGCATGGATTACTTGGGTTGCTACTGATATCTGGTGAAAAGCTCAGGTCAATTGCTCCATCAGAAATATGTTTAATGAGGAAAATTTTGATGTGATCAATACTTATTTTCTCCGCTGTATAATAGACTGTGGATTAATGAACCAGCTAGGAATACTGATGTTTAGTGGTGTGAATATAATATATAGTAAATCAGAGTGATGCTGAGAAACCATCCCTACAGTGAAGCATGGTGGTGGCAGCATCATGCTGTGGGGATGGTTTTCAGTGGCAGGAACTGGGAGACTAGTCAGGATGGAGGGAAAGATGAATGCAGCAATGTACAGAGACAGCCTAGATGAAAACCTGCTCCAGAGCACTCTTGACCACAGACTGGGGTGATGGTTCATCTTTCAGCAGGACAATGATCCTTAGCATACAGCCAAGATATCAACGGAGTGGCTTCAGGACAACTCTGTGAATGTCCTTGAGTGGCCCAGCCAGAGCCCAGACTTGAATCTAATTGAACATTTCTGGAGAGATCTGAAAATGGCTGTGCACTAACACTTTCCATCCAACGTGATGGAGCTTGAGAGGTGCTGCAAAGAGGAATGGGCGAAACTGCCCAAAGATAGGTGGGTCAAGCTTGTGGCATCATATTGAAAAAGACTTGAGGCTGTAATTACTGCCAAAGGTGCATCAACAAAGTATTGAGCAAAGGCTGTGAATACTTATGTACATGTGATTTCTTAGTTTTTTTTTTATTTTTAATAAATTTGCAAAAATCTCAAAAACTTTTTTCACATTGCCATTATGGGGTGTTGTGTGTAGAATTTTGAGGAAAAAAATGAATTTAATCCATTTTGGAATAAGGCTATAACATAACAAAATGTGGAAAAAGTGAAGCGCTGTGAGTAAGATAAGATAAGATAAGCCTTTATTAGTCCCACAATGGGGAAATTCCAGGATTGCAACAGCACAGGGATAGCAACACTCAGAGCAACAATCAGAAGGCAAGAAAAAACAAGAACATCTAGTAAACATATGTACATATTACTATAAATGTATATATATAGACACACAGTGCAGAGCATTATGGTTGGTTGGTGAATGTGCAGCAGAAAGTCTAAGCTCTCTCTCCGCGGATGCGGCGGGCCAGCTGGAAGTCTTTGGGCATGATGGTGACCCTCTTGGCGAAGAAGAGACCCACCAGGTAGGCCTCGCTGGTCTCCTGCAGAGCCATGACGGCGAAGCTCAGGAAGTGCAGGACGGTCTTGGAGTCCCGAGCGATCTCCCTCACCAGGCGCTGGACGGGCAGCTTACGGATGAGCAACTCCGTGGATTTCTGGTAGCGACGGATCTCTCTCAGAGCCACGGGCCTGTGACGGCGAGGCCTCTTCACTCTGCTGGTGGCCGGAGCGCCTCTCCGAGCAGCCCTGGTGGCTAGCTGTCTCCTGGGGGGCTTCTTCCTCCAGTAGATTTTACGGGCGGTCTGCTTGGTTCTTGCCATCGCTCTTTATTATTCTGTCTTATATTTCTTGCACGCCGCCTAAACTCCAGCCCGGCACCCGCGTCGTTTTCACTACAGCTCAGTAGTCGACTACAGTATGTCGAGTTTCCCATTAGCACTGGGCGGCGGCCAAGTGCTAGCTAGCTCCAGCTCCTCCCCGCTGTAACGTCTCCCGCTGCAAACAGTGGCTCCGTCCGCCGACCCGGGAGACCCCCGGGGCGATCCATGCGTCCGTGATATATATACAGAGTGAAAGGTGTAGAAAGAAGAAGGAAGAAAAAAAAAAAAAAAGCTGTTGCAACGGGCAGCCGACTCGTGTGGCGCCACCGGTCCGGCGGAACCGGAACCGGATACTTTCCACATGCACTGTAAGCAGCTGTAATTTAATGACTCAGTGCAGAGAGTACTTATAAAAACTGCTGCTGCTCTACAAAGCTAACTCACAAGCGGCCCAGCACTGTAGATGTGTAAGTTCTGATGATTGCTGGGAATTGTCATCAAAATGGTTGGAGATAAAGCTGGATGGGTGGTATCATTTGAGTGAACTCTGGTTCTCGTGACACTTGAAGCAAAATCTGAGCAGCTCAGTGAATGAGATGCTAAAGCAGAGTAAGACTGACCCTAACAAAGTGACCGGGTTGTGGTTTTTCAGAGTTTTTCCAATGGTAGACACTCCAGATACGCAAATTCATGTGCAACACCACTGAAAAAGTAAAATGTGCATCATATGTCTTCTTTAATTGTGACATTTGATAAATGTTAGAGGATTTACACTGAAGAACAAGGACTTCCTCTGAGATGCATGGAAATATGAAACAAGATAGCTTGTATAATTGTTGCTGCTTAGACTGTAGAGCAGTAATGTAATATGCATTTTATGTCTGCCTTCAGTGTTGGAGGAGTGGACGTGCTGAAAATTGAGGAGATGGAGAAGATGCTGAAGGAGGCACAGCTGGAGAAAGCCAGACTTATTGAATCGCGGGTAAGAAAGAACTTCAGAAGTATCTGGATGAGGATCCATACTGTCTGAGCGATGATAGCTCTGCTGTGTTATCAATAACTTTGACTCCAATATGAATCTGAAAACATTCTGATGAGTTCCTCAAGGCTGTGATTCATTTGTATTGGCTTTTAAACATTACAAATCCTATACAGAAGAAAATCCATTTTCTGCTCTGAAGCTTTTTTCTGTTGTTACTTTGAGTTCATTACAATTTAGACAAGAGTGATATGAGACTGGGTACTTCCCCAAGACTCGGACCTATTGAGTTCACTGCATTGATCCAGATACACAAAGACAAACTTGCTTTATAATGCATGTTTATCTCCATGTGAAAAGGCAACATCGCATTGCCATGAGCATCACATGGGCGGCTCCCTCAAACACCTCCACCCTCAATGACCACTGGTTGTACACTACTTTTCAGAATGCATTATGGAATATTTTAAGTGCACTATATAATGGATGAAATTGTCATTTAAGATTTCGAACAGCACTACAAAATGGCTGAATGACTATATAGTACACTACATAGGGAACAAGTGAACATTTCAAAGACAGCGTGTGTGTGTGTTTAACAGTTTACTGCACTCAGCCAGACCATAGTATAACTGTGGCTCTGATAATGTGTGATAGACTGTAGCTGTGGTAATCTATGGTGGTCTTACCATAGTATATTAAAAAAAAAACATACCATGTATTGTCATTGCCACATTTATTCTCTAAATCCACGTTATATTCACCACAATTGAAGTCAAAGGAAAATGTGTTAAACAAAAGAGAAATTGTATGTAAATTAGGAATTTATGTACAAATCCAATTGCTGTTAAAGGTGCCTCAAAATACTTGGAAAAGGGTCTGAATACTTATGAAATGCAATAATGCACACTTTTTTTTAATAAAGCAACAAAACAATTTAGAATTTTGTTTTCACTCTACCTATGTTGAATATTATTTTGGGATTTAGATTCAGACAACAGTATCTTCCTCCATACATAACAGTTCAGTTTAACCGCCTACTCAGACTGTCCAGACATCGTCATACATGCAGCATATATCTAAAATATCTGAACCAATCACCTGAAGTTTTTTGGAGACAATTCATTCCAAGTTCTGACTGCTGAAAAGGTTAGTTCAACTGAGCTGAAATGTGTGACCTTGTTCTGGTTTCACTGTTAAGATTTATTGAAGACCAAAGTATTGAACACATTTCTGCAGTTTTAACCCATATTGGTAACCTTCCACACTTTCCTCTGTGCGTGTATAAATTTACTGCGTTGTGCACTCCTTCAACGAAGCAAAAGGTTTCAGCCCAAAAAATGGAGCGCTGTGGTGGAGCTGCATGGCTGCCAGTGGTGCAAGAGCCAGTGGGCAGCTCCCAGCAGGGGAGGAACGTACATAAATGCATGAATGCTGGGATGAACACGTGCGCCTCTGCCAAGATCAAAAAAATATTTAATGAAAGCATTCTCCTCCAGGAACGAGAGAGCCTGGCTCGCCGTCAGATGCTGGAGGAGGAGAGGAGGAGGAGGGAGGAGGCTGAGAAAAGGCTGCAGGATGAAACGTTCCACCGACAGCAGCTGGTGGAGAAGGAGGTCAAGATGAGGGCCAAGAACTTCTCTCAGGTTAGTGAAATGAGGCTTAATCGAGTCTGCATGGGTGGAAAGGTGGAAAATGACTCCAGCTGTCAGCTGAAAATGGTGGAACCCTCCATTTTCTGGACCGCTGCTGCTGGCCGTTAAATTATGACATCTGCATACCAAAGTCACCCAACTCTGACCATTTCTAACCTGTCTTGAGTGTTTATACCAGTGTAGGACACAGGTGGGTAGAACAGCCAGAAACTGTACTCTAATAAAATCAGTGTTACATTGCATCAGGTACTCAGGTAGTAGAAGTGGTCACCAAAAGGAAAATTGCAGCCAGAATGAGAAAGTATCTACTAGAAAGATTAGTATAGACATGGGCTGATCCAATATGTAGTCTCAGTATCGGGTTTGATCCAGGAAAAATGATTGGATCAGTATCAGGGAGGAATAAATATTAAAAATGATCCATTAAAACTGCTAGAAATTCTGTAAAAATCACTCGCCCTGCAGCGCTCTGCCTGTGAGTGGAGTCTGCACATCAAAGATGTAATGTTGGAGTATTTTGTTTTAGGATTTAAAAAATAGATGAAAACTAAATATCGTTGTGTTTTGTCCGAATAACATGAGAAGGGAACCTCTCTTAACTGAACACTGAACTGCCTTTATTATCGTGAACAACAGAATATATACTCCAGCCATAGCCTGCTTGATGTCATTACCCTAACCCCCTTGGCTAGGCTACGGCAAGCCCTGGGAGTCAAATCCCACATATAACACCCCCCCCTTTACAAAGTCAAAGAATGCCCCCCCCCCAAAAAAAAGACAAAAAAACCCAAACAAACACAGCATCTTCTCCTCCTATATATATTTGGATGGATCCGTTTGGATGGCTCCCTCTTCAACCTGCGTCGTCTCACTGCCAAGACAAAGAGCCTACAAACCCTCCTCCAAGAAGTCCTCTTTGCTGATGACTGCACCCTTGTGGCCCATGCAGAATCCGACCTGCAGATGATGTTAGACCGCTTCTCTGAGGCTTCAAAGCTCCTCGGCCTGACCGTCAGCCTCAGCAAGACAGAGGTGTTTCAGCAGCCTGCACCAAACACTCATCCACCTGCACCCAACATTGTCATCGACGACACACCACTTGCCAATGTCGAACATTTCAAGTACCTAGGAAGCACCATTTCCTGTGATGGCTCCCTGGACAAAGAAATCGCCTCAAGAATTGGCAAGGCTAGCCAGGCACTGGACAGACTCCGCACCCGAGTGCTCAACCAACACAGTATCCGGCTATCAACGAAACTGAAAGTTTACAATGCTGTGTTACTCCCCTCCCTCCTCTACGGTTGTGAAACATGGACGCTGTATCGCAGACACGTCAAAAAGCTGGAATACTTCCACATGCGAGCTCTCCGTTCCATACACGGAATCAGCTGGCAAGACCACATCACCAACCTGGAGGTCCTGGAGCGTGTCAACTCCACCAGCATTGAGGCCATGCTCATTAAGGCCCAACTTCGATGGGTGGGGCATGTCATCCGAATGGAGGAGTTTAGGATGCCAAGACGCCTGATGTATGGTGAGCTCCAGCTTGGCAAGAGAAACCGAGGCCGCCCAAAGCTGCGATACAAAGATACTGTGAAAGCAAACATCCAGTGGTGTCACGTCAAGCCGAAGTTAACTGGAGGAGCGTGCTATGGACAGACCAGAATGGAGAGCCTTAATCCACAAAGCTGCTGCCAATTACGAAGAAGCATGACGCCAGAAACTCACTGATGCCAGAGAAAAGCGACACAGAGCTGCATCAGCAGTGATCACAACAACGGACTTCCAATGCCCCCACTGTTCAAGACTCTGCACAACCAGGCTAGGACTGCAGAGCCACCTTCGTGTGCATCGATGAGCTGCAGAATGCAATACGTCCTCATCGGATCCGATGGACAACCCCACCGCCACCACCAAATAGGCAAACTCAGCCACCCAAACGGGCGTCTGGGTAGACTACCAGAATGCCTCACCATGTTGAAGCGGATTATTCTGCCGCTTAGTCCCAACACGCATTAGCTATTGCTGTCCTCAATACATAGTTCTCCAGGTACCTGGGCCTCTAGCCGGGCGTCCCCTAGGCGGGGACTCTGCACCAGGCACCGTCGGCTGTGCCTGTGAGTTCTCACCACCCCAGTCCAGCCAGTCCCACCTCACGTCAGGCTGTCTCATCATAGCTCCAGTCCTCTGTTCCGGTGGTGACTTTCTGAGTCTGCTGGAGTGCCACCGTGACCCATCTGCGAGCTCGAACGTGTCCTGACCCCGTTGCCTCAGGATCCGCAGGGGCCCCGTCCAGAGCGGCTGCAGCTTATGTGTGCGGTTAGGGTGTCTAATCCAAACTCGGTCTGACACCTTCAGTCCGTGGGCTCTCGCTCTGTGCTTCCTGTCAAATCGTTGCTTTATTTTACGCTGTTGCACAGCGACCTGGTCCCGTGTAGAGTCCATATTCCTTGGAGAGTGATCGTGGGCGGCCTCAGTCGATCCAAAGATAGGAGCAGTTCACGTCCCAGCATGAGAGCCGCCGGGGAGCATCCTGTCGTAGCATGGGCCGTTGCCCTGTAGTGAAGCAGTGTACACTGGAGGGTGTCCGGAAATACAAAGCCGTCCACCAAATGGGCTCTCAGTCTGTTTTTCAGGGTTTTGTTAAAACGTTCAACACCCCCATTGGCCTGGGGATGGTAGAATGCGGTTTTAATGTGTTCCATGCCCCTACCGCTCAAGAACTATTCAAACGCCCCAGAGGTGAACTGCGGGCCATTGTCAGTCGTGATTGTATTCGGGACCCCCCACCTGGCGAACAGTGACAAGAGGAAACCCGTAACCACATCCGTCGTGACTGAGTTAGTGGGTAACACCTCTGGCCACTTTGAGAACAAGTCGTAGGCCACGAACAGGAACCGACTGTTCAGGGGTGCTGCATGCAGTTCGCCACACATGTCCAACTGTATGTGTTTCCAAGGGCCTTCCGGGTACAACGGCGGCCGCAGGGGTGGAGGGAGTGGTCCGCCGGTCTTCCCGCTCTCCAAACACAGTTTTTTACCATAGCTTCAATGTCCTTGTCAATACCCGGCCACCAAACAGAATCCCTGCAGCACTGTTGTACCCTGACCACACCCAGGTGCCCCTCGTGGAGCATCGCTAGGACATGCAGCCTCAGAGACACCGGGATTGGCGTGCAGTTCCCCCTCACCACACACACGTCATTCCTAACAGCTCAGTTTGTCTTTAAACCGGTGGAAGGCTGCCAGCCCATCCTGCACCTTTGTGGGCCAACCCCTCTAATCACCGAGCACAGTTGTGACAGCACGGGGTCTCGTTCTGACTCCACCCGAAGTTCCTGGGGGGATACTATTTCCCGGAGGGCCCCGTGCAGCGTATTAACCAGATCTGTCTCTGTTGGATCGCCGTCATCGTCGTTTGATTGTACAGAGTTGGCTGTGGCGCCAGACAGGAGATCCACCACTATGTTATCCTTGCCAGGAGTGACTGGGTGGTAAAATTGTAGGGCCTCAGCCGCTCTGTCCACCTGTGGATCCGCAAAGGTCTGTGTCCCAAACCCAACGTCTCCAGTAATGTCATTAGCACTCGATGGTCTGTCCGTAGAGTGGAATGGCGCTCATAGAAGTAAATATGCCACCATTCACACGCCCAGACACAGGCGAGCACCCCTCTCTCACCCACGGTGTACTATTGTTCAGCTGCTGAGAGAGACCTCGATGCGAACGCCACCGGGCGCTCCATGCCATCCTGCACTTGGGACATAACCGCCCCCACTGCCGAGCCAGACGTGTCACAGGTCACAATGGTAAGCCATTTTGGATCAAAATGGGCCAGCACTGGAGGGGAAGTGAGTTGACGCTTCAGCTTAGTAACTGCCACTGGACAGGCTGGGGTCCATTGCCACGGCGCATCCTGTTTCAACAATGCCCGGAGGGGTCCAATCGTTTCCAAGTAGCGGGGAATAAAACACCCATAAAAATTCACCATACCCGGAAATGAGGAAATCTGTGCAGATGTCGATGGTTCTGGGAGGCGTAGGACTGCCTCCACGTCCAAATGTAGGGGTCCCAGCATGCCCTCCCCAGTCAAATGGAGCCCCACAAACTTGATGGAGTCTGTGACAAAATTACACTTTTCTCGGTTCAGTGTGACTCCATGTTCCTGTAGTACCGTCAGCACCCGTCCCAATCAATCATTGTTTTCCTCACATGACGTGCCATGTACCACAATGTCATCAAGGTATGCCACCACACCCTTGAGGCCGGCCAGAATCGTGGACATTATTTTCTGGAAACAGCTGGGTGCTGAACTCAGTGTAAAAGGCAGGTGGGTGTACCTGAACATACCCATGTAGGTCACGAATGCTGGAAGCGGGTACTTCTCCGGGACGATCGCCTTATTTACCATCCTGAGATCGATACATGGACAGATGCCACCCAATTTTTTTTCTTGGCCACCACGATATTTGATATCCAGGTTGATGCATCCACTCTCTCAATGATGCCAGTTTGGTCAACCGTGACATCATTCCTTAGGGTGAGGGGAAGCCGCCGTAGCGGTTGAATTTTCAGCGTCACACTTAGGTCTATGAGCGGGCAGTGGTGGAATGTGCTGATGCATCCCAGGCCTCTGAGCAGCGTCGGCCAGTGGACATGCCATTCGGGGTATACTGTCAGTACCGTTGAGCCCTCTGGGTCCTTGATGGAGAATCCCAATTCACCCAGCAGATCTATCCCTAGCAAGTCCGCCCGCTGGCACAAGATCCGGAAGGTGAACGTAGGGACCATCTTCAACCCACATTTCACTGAAAAGTAGACCGTGCCCGCCATTTCGATCTCGGCATGGCCATATCCAAACATTCTTACTGTTCCAGTATTGATGGTTTTATTCGGGAAAAGTCTCTTCAAAGTAGCCATACTTAGAATGGACCTGCCAGCCCCTGAGTCCACAATAAGCGGCACGTCAACTCCGTCGAGTTTTAGCACGTACCATTTCAGTGGTACCTTCTTCTTGCGTACCACACGCACCTGTGTTGTGTTTCTGGACTCAACCGCTGATGATTTAGTAGTGATAGAGTAGGCCCTGTCCTGTGCCCCAGTCCGCTGCCTCCTGGGGGTCCACTCCGGAGAATTAGCCACCTTGCTAATGGCTGTGCTTGGCAGGGAAACTTGAGTGGCTACACTGCCTTTAGCTAACACTGGCAAACTCTGCTGAACTGTGGACTCAGTCTGCCTAACCAGTTCAAACACGTTTTCCAACGATAGAGCATCTTTAGTTAGCTTTAGCTTGCTCTTCAGCCACATGTTGTTAGTACCGTGGGCTAGCTTATCCCGGACCAGCGCCTCCTTGATAGGCCCAAAGGCGCATTCAGCGGGCCCACGGTATAGCTGGCGTGCCCAGAGACTGCAAAAACGGAGGTGGTTGCCTGATACACGCCCCCATTTTAATCCTCGTCACCAAATGTTATGTTCAAATAACATGAGACGGGAGCCTCTCTTAACTGAACACTGAACTGCCTTTATTATCGTGAACAACAGACTATATACTCCAGCCGTAGCCCGCCTGACATCATTACCCCAACCCCCTCGGCTAGGCTACAGCAAGCCCTGTTAGTCAAATCCCACATATAACACATTGCAAACAAAAACGTTATTAAAAATAAATAAACGAAATGGAAGACTTACAAATAGATAACTGATTTTATCTGTTCTGCATATTTACCTCTTCATAAAATCTTTCTAGACTGACAGTGAACGCTCTTGCTATAAAGAAGATCTTTGTTGGTTTGTGCCGGTAGCTCTGGAAGATAAAACATTCTGAAGTAATTTTAAACAAATGGATTAAAGAGAAACTTCTGCCTGTCTGATGGCAGTGATTGTGAGGTGAGCTGTTAATTATGTAGGACACTATTAACCTATTTTTTTAAGTGTTTCTTTATGTCATGTTCAGGCATAATACAGCAGACATTTCTCTCTCGAGAAATAAATCATAATTACTTGTTAAAAGTATTTTTCCTGTCATGTTTCCATAGAGTTGACACTGTTCTTTGCAATTTATTATTTATTATTAGGTGTTATTTGATATCAATGTCCATACTGCATTTGTTCTAATAGTAGGTCTAAATTTTAACCACTTGCACTCCGTTGTTCCGCGGGCGGGCAAGTCTCAGCGTTCTAGGGCGCACGAGGGCGCACGAGAGCGCCCTCGTGCGCGCTTGGACGCATGACGCATGATGGTGCAGATGGAGATGGTGCTGGCCTCCAAGCGCCACTGAAAAAAAAAGCTGCAGACAGCCGCAAACAGATTAGTTCATCTGATTGACCTCTCATTCGACTAATAAGAGCCTTGAATTGGGTTTCTGAAACCTTGAAGAGCCAATGAATGAAAATCTAGGAAGGAGGACCCGCCTACTGTGAACGCAGGAGCCAATTGAAGCACAGAAATTCAGGCTGGGTGAAGAGAGATTTACTGTTGCAACAGATGAAAACAAAGGACGCTGGACGAATCTACTACAGACCCAGGCTCACCCAGCAGCATGGAGAACACCCACAAGTGGGACCTGCACTCATTCCAGCAGAATAGACGGAGGCCGACGACAAAAGTCGTAAATCATTCGCCAAAATGGCAATAATGGAATTATGTTTTGATCGTGATCCACGAGCGGAGCAGCGTCGCGTTCGTCTGACAATGGGGGAAGAGATGTTCGCCACGACTCTGCTGCTTTGAAGAGGTAAGGTGTTATAAGCTAAATTATTATTTATCCCTGAAAACTGTAATCCAAAAATGACTTTTGACCGATCGGTAAATTACAACTGTACTGCGCACGAAGTACGAAGTGCGTGCGCCGCGATAAACGGTTCATTTGCCGTGTTCAGACCGTGAACGCCCCCCCCCCCCCGCTGCAGAAGAGGAGCGGGGGGGGGGCGTTCACGGTCCGAACGCCCCCCGGTCTGCGGGGGGAAGCATATGAGTCTATTCCATCATGTAGCGATGGCCCTCTTCTGTCGCGAGGGGGGGGGGGGGCGTTCACGGTCCGTTCACGGTTCCCCCCCACACACACACACACACAGTAGCGAGGGGGGGGGGAGCCGCTGTGAAAACATGCAAGGAGTGTAATCCGTCATGTAGCGAGGGCCGAACTCAGTCCTTGGTGGCGGGGGGGGGGCGACCCCCCCCACACACACACACACACACAGACACAGCCCTGAGTGTGACCTTTCATTAGAGCCTAAAATGAAGATTCTACATTGAATTATTCAAAAGTTACAGATGTTTTTCCAAACTGTGCCATTTGGCACAATTTGGCACAGTTCCAAAACGCCTGGGAACAGCCTGAGAACAAAGCTGTGTAAAATATTCATTTTTTGTGGTATTGTTACCAAATTTGGATCTCAGCTGGATAACACTTGGGTCTACATTTCTGTTGCATTTTCCAGCCGGATCGGACAGCTGTGTGTTATTTACAAGCATTTGTATCCAAAAAAACACTGTCCAATTTTTTTTTCTTCAAGTTCAGTATGTTTAGATGACTGTAACTCAGTGGCCGGAGCACGTAGAGAGATTATGTTTTTTTTGCCAAAAAATTCAAAGTGTTTTCTTTTAAATGAGACCAACCCCATGAAGATGCTGCAAAGGGTTGAATAACAGCTTTCGATTTACTTTGGGCACGTTATTTTTTGGCATTTTTAGGAAAATTGCCCGGAGTGCAAGTGGTTAAGCTGCTGCTGTTTGATGGAATTAAAATGAACAGTGACCTTTCTGCTGTTAGCGTGTTATAGCTTAACATGCTATATTATCTTTTTTTATTAGAGATAAATGTGAATTTATATGCTTAATAAATGACAATACGTATATTAAAAAAAATTAAAAATGCATTTGTAAGAGTGTAGTTTTATAACTTTAAAAATCTCCAACTCTAAACACTTGCAGAAATACCATGAAAACGAGTATGATGAATTTATTCAGGCCACAAGTGGGATATCTGTTTTGTATCGGTATCAGTCTATACCCAAATTTAAAAATATCGAATTAGATCGAGCATTAAAAAAGCTGTATCGGTACATCACTACTTTAGTAGTGAGGAACTCTGATCAAGCAGTCTTTTGAGTAAATTATCAATGTTCATCTGAGGAACATAAAATGGAAACTAGCCTCACGTATACTATCCACTATAATCTAAACCATATATGAAGACAGAGAAAATAGTAATAAATTTAGTTTAATTTATTGGTTTATTTGTCAGGGACCATGTACAGAAAAACAACATTAAACACAGGGTAAAGATGCTCTGTACCAGATTATAGTGTTCTAACTAATTTCCATCTGTAGTCCCTGATTAGTCCCTGAAATTAAATACTTCATGGGCAAAAATATAAGAATGATTTTAGCATTAATTTCAGTTAAATAAAATGTTTAAACATTCAGCTGTTTCTGTTAACAACCAGTTATTTAAATAATATTACATGAGAGGGAGTGCAGTATCAGTGAATATAACACCGTGGTGATTGGTCATAGGGCGTCATTGTGGTGCTAAATTCATATCCCATGACACTGAGTGTAATACTGCTTTTATCCAGCAGTTCCAAAAATACAATTTAGAAGTTGGCATTAATAAGGACATGAAAACGGAGGCTTACAGTAATCACTCAATGCGTCTGTGTGTGGTTGGTTGTGTGTACCTATCTGTCTGTCTCTTACCACCTTTTCAGCTCGCCCAGTTAAGTGGAGCTAAAGGCTTGTATCATTGTATCGCCATATTTTCTTGACTTGTAATTTGCCAGAATTTCAAGATAAGGCTTTGTTTTAAAAATAAACACCAATTTAATTCACCATTGCCATGTAATGGAGCCGCGGAAAAAGGTATTGTAATAACTATGCCAGGCCACTAGAGCGGTAGTGCAGCTATTTTACAGCACACAAACAACATCCTAAACATGGCGGACCCCAGCGGACAGCTGAGGAAAGGAAAAAACCCTTTAAAAGTAAGTTGTGTGCTTAAATTATGCAGCGATTTCAATATTAAAACACTAATAACTCCTACAACTGCAACACTTGATTCTTAAGCTTATGTTACATCACATTATTTTTCTTCCAATGTCCTATTTTTCTTCTGTACTGCGGGCTGCTTGGTTACATTAATTATGCCTCAGTGCAAAGCAACGTAGGCATACGGTAATCACTACATGCATCTGTGTGTATCTGTCTGTTTGTTACCACCTTTTCAGCTCGCCTAGTCAAAATCAAGTGGAACTAAAGGCTTCTGTCATTGTATCGTCATATTTTATCAAATTTTTATTTGACAAAATTTCCACATACGCCTTTATCAAAATAAACACTAACTCACCTTTACCATCATTGGAGCTGGGAAAAATGGTATTGTAATAACTATGCCAGGCCAGCAGAGGTGGCAGTGCGCCTTTTTTACAGCCCCCCATGCCTCCCTGCCACAGGCACCGAGGCAGCAGCACCTTGGTGCTTTCATTGTGTTTTGTTTATTTAATGATACACTGTTCTTCCAAGACTAGCATCACTATGAAAAAAGACTGTAAGTAGTTCCCAGTTGCTACTCTTGAATGTTGCTAACAAAACAACAAGCATAAAATAGAATATAGTAGCTCTATTGATAATTTACTCATATGTTCAACAAAATTTGCTATTGTCCACCAGTCATTGTATGTATAGATACCTCCCAGAGTCCATCACTCCAGTCTCTTTAGCCAAGTAGCCTACCAGCTAGCAAATTAGCGCTGAGTGGGTAACTCCACTTTTGTTGACAGTCTCTTCACTGTCATAATTACTTTGAGATGAAGTAAAGAGTCAGAAGCATGCATTACATTGTGAGGCTTCAATAGAAACTGTCCTCTGTGAAGTTTTAACTCTTTAGATGCCCCAGGCGCCATTTGGTGACAGGAACACTTAAAGGGTGGTCAAGCCCCCCCCCCAGTGGTTAAGAGTGGTAAAAAATTTTTGTCAATAAAATAGTTCAGATTTCCAAGGCTATAACTTGAAAAGTTGCAAGAGATAATGGCTCACTGTCAATTAGAAAGATATAGAATATGATCCAAAGTTTCAGATAGGAATAAATTTACACATCTAATTTGCATAATGTCGCAGCAGCTATATACTGTAAATTACATAACTCAGTCAAAAGTGGACTTTGGACACATTTACACAAAAAATGGTCCTTTTTTGACGCCGATTTGTCTACAGGGGTATGTTTTTATCTAATCTTCAAAGTATATGAACCAGAAAATCAACAAAATATCAAAAAAACATATATTTCTCTTACCTGTTGCTGGGTGGGGGGCTCGCTCGCCCACGTGACCGGTCCGTTTTCATCCATCGTTGCCGATGTTTCGCATTTACTTAGTAATTTACACCCGCTGACACATCTACAAACCCTTATGATTATCCCACATGAATTTCATTTGTATTACGCGGCTACTGTTCCTGTAAAATGCAGTTTTCCTGTGAGAGTGCATGACGAGCACGGGTGCCGCCATCTTGGTACTGGTAACTCAGTTTTTCATCCACCGTGGTCAATGTATCGCGTTTACTTCCACATCTACAAACTCTTATGATTATCCCACACGAGTTTCGTTTGTATTATGCGGCTATTTTCCCCCTTTCATGCAGTTTCAGTCATCATCGCTGCCGCGATGACCAATCGTGAAGGCATCCGCATTGGTGCTGTGAGCTCAAAGCGGAAAAAGGAAGAATAATAATGAGGATTTCTTCTTCTTTGCTGTATTCCATGTCAGCCATGATTCCTTCGGTGCGTGTCTGCCACCTTCTAAACTGTCAGATCAATACAGATTAGTACAAATTCTCAGTATAGCCAGGGGACGTCAATAAGTTGACCGGTGTAGTTGCTGCGTTGTGCCACTGGGGGCGTGTGACCCATCCATTTTAATCTGGGCAGTTAAAGGGTTAACCTAAACTCTGGGAAAACTTGTTATAACAGTGAGCTAACACAGCTAACAGGGCTTACTTTTAGCATGAAACCAGAACATAAGAACAACTTCTGGGTTGTCTTTTGCTTTTAACGGGTACTCCAGTTTCCTCCCACAGTTCAAAGACATGCATGTTAGGTTAACTGGCATCAGCTGGGGATAAATTGTCCTCAGGTATGAATGAAAGAGTGAATGGTTGTCTGTCTCGCTGTGTTGGCCCTGTGATGGACTGTCCAGGGTGTACTCTGCTTCTCGCCCAAAGGTGATAGGATAGGCTCCAGCCCCTTTGTGACCCGATAAAGAATAAGTGGTTAAGAAGATGAATGAATGATTAAAAATGGCATTACCTTATCATAGTAATTACTCAAATATCTAGTAAAACAAAACCACAAAAAACATAATTTAAAATGTTCTAACAAAGATAAATGCCAGAGTATTCAGGCAGCCTCTTCTGCATTCCTGATGTTCAGCCTCATGTGTCTGATTTTTCTGCACAGGCCCGTCCCATGACTCGCTACCTGCCCATTAGGAAGGAGGAGTTCGACCTTCGTTCACACATAGAGTCGTCAGGCCACAGCATAGAGACGTGCTACCACGTCATTCTCTCTGAGAAGATGTGTAAGGGCTACCTGGTGAAGATGGGAGGAAAGATCAAGTCGTGGAAGAAACGCTGGTTCGTCTTCGACCGCCTCAAAAGGACTTTCTCTTACTATATTGGTAAGACACATAGGTTTGTTCACGTGTGATTGAGGGCTGATTGATGAAACCGGACCACTTGACTTAGTCTGGGTAGTCTTCTGTTTTTTTGTTTGACTGCAGACTCGGCAGTAGTCATAACAGCAAGACTTGAAGTGGATAAGGACAGTCCTCTGTGGGTATTCATCATCTGCTCAGCACTGATCTCCTAGTTTTTTGTAACGTTGGTCTGAATAGAAAATGACTGAAAAATTACATGAACCCATCACACCTGATATAGAAAAGATTGCTAGGAAAAAAGTGTGTTTTTTCTTCTCCTTTGAATAGCTATGTCATAAAAGATTCTCTTTAGTATCAATCCTGGGAGATGAAAGTTGTCATGCCGTCAAGATCATTTCTGTGTTGATTGTTTATAGGAGCCCAGTGATAGTTCAGCGTTTCAGCACTGCGCTCAGTTTTAGTGTTTGAAATAGCAGGTGATTACATTGTGTTTTACAGCCTTTACAGATTTTATGTCAATCAGAAAAAATGTTAATTTTAAAAGACTAACTAAAACTCTCCCAAATGAATGTGGTCATTAAAAATACTTCCATTTTACATAAATAGGTAAGATTCATCCTCTGACTGCACTGCATTCTTATTAAAAATAAGTCCCATATTTTCAGTAGTTTTTTTTTTTCAATGATACATTTTTTTTAAAAGTATTGAACATGTTAGCATTTATGTAATATATTTGCACTGAGGCTAGTCACATGAAATTTCACCAGATTTTGACATTAACTCAAAGAATCGACACATATAAAAGAATCAAAACATTTAAGTCCATAAACAATGTTAATGTGTAATAAAGTGGAATGAAACGGGAAGCAAAGCCTTTGTTTGCAGTAACAGCTTCAAGATGCTGATGTATGAAGAAACTAATCTCCCACAGTGCTCAGGTGGGAGTTTGGCCCATTCTACTTAACAGACTGCCTTTAAGTCCTGAAGATTCTTGGGGGGGGGGGGGGGGTCTTCCTGATCTTAATTTGATTTAAATCAGATGACTGACTGACAAAAAGACACCAAACATGGTGTACAGTATGAGAGCAAAAATCTTTCTTGGCTCTTAGGTTACTCGTCTGACTATCTTTCTGACTAGATATGTTGTGAAGAGCTCCTGCGTGTGGTTGGTTGATGGTAGAGTGATGTTCCTTCCATTTGTGGAAAATGGCCACAGTGGTGTTTACTGGAAGATTCGAGGGTTTTGATATACATCTGTAGCCAAGTGCATCATTGTGTTTTGCAACAGTCTGGTTGCAAAGGTCTTGGGAGTGCTCTTGGCTTTAATTAAATTCAAGCCAATTAAATTAAAACATTTTTTTATAGCCACTCATTAAGTACCTACCCAGCTCATATGTGCTCAGATAAGAGGGAGAACTACTTTCTGATAAGTTTTCATGCCTTGGTGTACTGCTTTTTCTAATGTGTCCAGTATTTTTTTCCAGTTTTCCACATTATTTATGAATGTAAATGTTTTGATTTCTTTCTATGTGTGGATTTCTTGAGTTAATACCAGCATCTGGCGAAACTTTCATGTGGTTAGCTTCATTGAAAACATACACTACCGTTCAAAAGTTTGGGGTCACTTAGAAATTTTCTTATTTTTGAAAGAAAAGCACTTTTTTTCAATGAAGATAACTTTAAACTAATCAGAAATACACTCTATACATTGCTAATGTGGTAAATGACTATTCTAGCTGCAAATGTCTGGTTTTTGGTGCAATATCTACATAGGTGTATAGAGGCCCATTTCCAGCAACTATCACTCCAGTGTTCTAATGGTACAATGTGTTTGCTCATTGCGTCAGAAGGCTAATGGATGATTAGAAAACCCTTGTGCAATCATGTTAGGTCTGCAATGCTGTAATTGCTGCAAATGGAGGATTCTTTGACGAAAGCAAAGTTTGAAGGAAAAAATTATTATTTCAAATACAAATCATTATTTCTAACCTTGTCAGTGTCTTGACTATATTTTCTATTCATTTTACAACTCATGGTGGTAAATAAGTGTGACTTTTCATGGAAAACACAAAATAATTGTCTGGGTGACCCCAAACTTTTGAACGGTAGTGTATGTACTGAAAAAAGGGTTGACACATTATATACATATTTCCTCCATTGTAACTACACTACTCACAAAAAGTTAGGGATATTTGGTTTTTGGGTGAAATTTATGGAAAATGTAAAAAGTTCATGCTACAGAGATATTATATTATTAAAGTAGGGCATTTAAGTAGGAGCATGCAATGGTGATTTCCACATCTCAAACAATTTATTGAAGAAAAAAAAAGCCAACAACAATGGTGGGTATACCACAACAAAAAATGTCAATGTCTCAATAACTTGTCATGTGCCCTTGAGCATCAATTACAGCTTGACAATGATGTTTCATGCTATTCACAAGTCGACTTATTGTCTGCTGAGGCATGGCATTCCACTCTTCTTGAAGAGCGGTCCTCAGGTCATTGAGGTTGTGGGGTGCAGGGTTACAAGCCTCTACATGGCGACTTAGCTGATCCCATAGGTTTTCTATGGGATTCAGATCTGGAGAAAGTGCAGGCCACTCCATTTGAGGTACCCCAGCCTTCAGAAGCCATTCCCTAATGATGCAACCTCGATGAGCTGGAGCATTGTCATCCATGAAGATAAATTAGGCCTGTGTTGTTCATGCAGGGGCACAACTTTGTACATGGTACAGTCATAATCCACTAGGTACAGTCATAATCCACTAGTGTGGGTCTGCCTGCTCGCTGAGTGTGTTTATGAGGTTTCTCCACAGCTTCCTATCACTGGCATAACGTCTGGCGTCTGAGAGATCGCAGCTGTTGCCAAGTGCATGCTTTATGTCAGCCGTGAGTGTCTGAGATAAAGTGATGCGTAGATGGCCACCACTCCAATGCCCATGGGATGGTATCCAACCTAGTAGAAATTGGGGAAACTGCGTGGTACTCATACGGGGTACATGCCCAAAGTAGTGCAATCGAGTACGACGTAATACAGTGCTAGGTTTGCAGGAACCCGTCCTCTCACATATTTTGTTGTTAGAAACGTGATCTGTCCAGCGCACTTTAAGGAGTCTTTGAAGACATCTGTGATGGAAGCTTTCTGGACAACGTCTAGAGGGGGCACAATGACTGGATTAATGATGTTATTCAGGTAGTATCGGCTTGTCACTGTACCATTCACAAGGTGTAGGGCAGTTCTGTGTTGACTAGACACACCTGCCCAGACTATAACACCACCACCAGATCAATAAAGTATACAAAATCAAATCAAAATCAAAGGCTCATCTGGTGACAACAGTGGCTGATGCATAGCGCTCTCTTTGATGTCTCCAGCATCATTGGCAGTCATCATTTCTGCTCAGCGTGAATCAACTTTCATCAGAGAACAGCACTGAAGTCCACTGGTCCCTTGTCCAGCTTTAATGCTTCCTGGCTCATGCAAGACGATGATACCTGTGCCTGGTGGTGTGGTCAGGTACCTTTGCAGGTCATCTAGCGCACAGACCAGGCTGATGTAAACGGTTTTGAATGGTCTGATGTGACACTTGGGTGTCTCTCACCTCCCTTAATTGTGCCTGGAGTTGAGTGACATTCATCATCTGGTTCCACAGGGCACTGTTCACAATGAAGTGGTCATCAGTGTGGGATATGGCCAAAGGACGTCCACTTCTATGCCCTTCTGCGACTCTTCCAGTCTGTCTGTATCTCTATTGCAACCTGCTGATGACACTCTGACATTCTAAGCTCAGTGGCCACTTCCCTCTGAGAACATCCTGTTTGAAGCCTCGCAATGGTGAGGTACTGTTGATCAATTGTTAGGTGTCGTCTTGGTCTCATGATGTCAAAATGTGAACAGCATGATGAAGAGGACTGTTTAAATACCAATTCTAATTGAACCAGAAAACTTATTGGTTGATTTGTGGATCAAACAGCTGTTGTGAATTTTGCCCTTAAGCACCTTGTTAGACAACAGCAAGTTATGCAAAAAGTACTGAAACACTGAACAGTTGGACACATGGATTCAAAAGGTTAGAGAAGGTCAAATTAAGTTCACCTGTAAAGATTATAGTGCATTTTAGGTGCATCCTGAAATTTCACCCGAAAGCCGTATATCCCTAACGTTTTGTGAGTAGTGTATAAGTTGTGTTAAAGACTGAAATCAATGTCTCTGTTTTATAGCTCATCAAAAAAATCTGTAAATTTCTTTCTGAAACTGTCAGTTTTCAGCCTGGTCATTAATCTTGATGAGCTCCTTTTCTTAGGTGGGCTGCACGGTGGCGCAGTGGTTAGCACTGCGGCAGCACAGTTTACCCTTGGCTGGGGGATTGTGGGGATCGTGGGTTCGATCCCAGCCCCCGACCAACAGTGATCTGTGTGGAGTTTGCATGTTCTCCCCGTGTTGCGTGGGTTTACTCCGGGATTTCTCCGGTTTCCTCCCACATGCCAAAAACATGCATGTTAGGTTAATTGGCTGTTCTAAATTGTCCCTAGATATTTGTTTCCTATAGGCCCTTAGAATAGAGGGTTAGTATTAATGAAAGCGCTTTGAGTGGTCGTTGTGACTAGAAAAGCGCTATATAAGTGCAGGTTAGTTAGTTAGTTAGTTAGTTAGGTGGAAAAGTTTTTTTTCAATGGGCAAATCAGAACTAACGAGGCAGTAGGGCTATGTTTGTTTTTGCTAACTGAGAGAACTGAAGGCGGAGCTTGTTGCTTTGTGACATCATGAAACCCAGAAAGTGCACTCTGCTTTTTTCTCCAAGACTTCACTTAAAATAAAGGCTGTGCGTGTTTCTTCAAAGTGAGTGTTTTAATATTCTGACAGTCTGCATGTGACCCATGGCTGTATGCTATATGGTTAAAACCCACAAAAACACAACTTTGCACAATATGGGCTCTTTAAAGTTGCTGTGATGTCTTAAATTCCCATTGGCTACCAATTTGAGGTTTTTTTTTTTAAGTGTTGCAGCATTCAGCACAGATGTAATGTAAATGTAAAGCAGCTGCAGGCAGGCTGACATTGAACATGTAAGGTGGCTCTGAATGTTCGGCTGTGACTGAGTGACAGTCAGAACATGCGTCCTCCAGACCTTGAGCAGAACTCTGTGCGGTGCAGTGTGTGGCACGCACGCTCGTGTGTATCGATCGTGCACTGTGAGCACTGGGACACTTGTTCTCTGTCAGGCCTTTGAAGTCCTCAGAAGGTTCCGCTTAAAGCTGCTTAAAGCGTACCTTGTTGAAAGTGAGCCAGGGCGAGGAGGTGTACTGAGATTACTTTAGCGGTAGTTAAAATGCGTGCGATGCTGCGCCCTCAGAGGAGCCTGATTGAGATGCATCTCCTGCCCTTTTCTCTTGACCTTGGAACAGTGAGAGGTGACGAGCTTGAGTCCCAAGTGTGGGCTAATTGACGTTAATAAACCGCAGCCACCTCCAGAGTGTCTGTAATTTAGATGCAGTCAAAGCAGACGCAAATGCAGGGCTATTTGAATGCTAAAGAGGTCATTAGCAGATAATAGCGGCGTATTAAAAGTAAAGCGTTATTCCTCGAAATGAAGCGCCGCGTCTCTACCTACTGCTCTTAAGTTGGCTTGTGGAGTGTTTGTGCCTGGAGGTAGAGAGGGCTGCTGAGTTCCCCACCGGTTCCTTACTGCAGTTCTGCAGTGGCTGATGAAACAAACTGCAATGATGTACCAGAGTAGCGTAAGAATGCAGTCAAGTCTGAAAATACAATGAGAGCTCGGCTGGTGTTAAAAACACTGGGAAAAGTGCTGTGCTTGTCTTTTTCCATCCATCATCACCCCCCCACCCCCACCCCCCAAAAATTGGTCATGATCAAAGTTTCTTTTTCCATAATGAGCGCATCGTGTGTTCCCGCTGTCCTTACGGCAGGTGACAGGGGAAGAGATGCCCCACGGCTTCTCCAGCCAAGAAACGTCCGTCACTGTCAGTGTTTCACTCTTTGACCACCTTATCCTCCTCCTCCCCCCCCCCCCCCCCCCCCCCACAGACAAACACGAGACCAAGCTGAAGGGTGTCATCTACTTCCAGGCTATAGAGGAGGTCTACTACGATCACCTGCGCAGTGCCACAAAGGTATGCTGGGAATCAATCCTTTTGCCTGTGTGTGATTTCAAACATGCTTTTTTCCCCCACATTGTGCAGCTGCCTTTCACGCCTGTTTGTGCCGTTTGCTCTGGCTGGCCGCCGCCGCCGCTGCTGCTGCAGAAGAGCTTTTTCAACCTGAACATGACCAGCCTATGTAGCCACGGTCCGTGTTCTCCTGCTTAACCTCAGCCAAACCCTGTGTTTCCAAACAGCTTGTGGTGCAGACAGCATGCCCGTTAAAACGCCCGGGGGAGAACCAAGAGCGTGATCCATGTCAGCTTGTAACTTGAATTGCTAATTCCACTCGTTCCCTCCTGTCTGTCCAAATCCCCGACCATTGGAGTGCTTAGGAAACAGGAGCGTCCCATTCATAAGCCTCCACTCAAACAGAAAATATATGCCTGCTGTGCTGTTACTTGTGTATGAAATATTAAGCAGGATAATCCAGGTAACTTCCTGTCGGATTTCATGCACGTCACTGTTGAGGAAGTAGTATGTCTCCCGTATTGATGGAGCTGTAGGTGTACTTTTTGGACTCTTTTCTTTCTTTACAATGAGTTGCTGCTCAACTTGACATCTTGCCATTTTATTTATCTCCAACATGACGCCGAGCTGCTGCCTCCTCGTTTTCTGTGTCTGCGTGTGTTTGGGTTTGACGGCCTGTCGCACGCTCCGACTGTGTGTGTTTGGCTCTGATCAACTGTGGACCTTTTGATTTTCCCTGTCATTTCCAGTGTTGCGTTAGAAAGAGGCAAACTTTAAAGCCTGACGCCTCTAGCCGAGACCCAAACGCAGAAATGAATTGATGCAGACGTTAGGATGATGTATGGCTGCACTGCAGTCTGTGGTTGCACCCTTGAGAGCAACAGTTTAATGAGGAAAACAAGCATGTACTGCACAGAAAGGTTACTGTGGTAACACTTTAGATTAGTTAGCACAATAACTATTAATTAGCTGCTGCTGAATTTAGATATTTGTACCATATTGACTTTTTATTAAGTGCTTATTATTTTCCCTTTCCTGCATCATCATGTTCTAGTTTTTGTTTTTTATTTTAGGCTTTTAACTTCAACTTTGCCCTTCATAAGCAGTAATTAGGATGTCATGAACTGTAAATAGAGAAGTTATTACATTTAATTATGATGGTAATATGCTTTGCTCACTATGGAAGTATAGTATTAATAATCAATAATCATTAGTAATTACATTAATAATTAACAATCAATATGACCTTTGCTTTTCTAACAAAATACAGGCCTTAATGGTGCCCAAGTAACTCTAAATGAAGTATAATGGTTCACGTGTCCACTGGATCTGTCATTTCTCCACTTCCCATACAGCGTGTCTATGTGAAACGCACCACCCCTGGCTGGAGTGTGGCGGGTCAGATAGTCTGACACGATGGATCGGATCGGCTCATCCCTAAGAAATATAACATACTTGTCAACATATGTGTGTAGCAGTGTCCCTGCTACAGTAATTGGGGTGGAACAAAAAAAATTGATACAGTGTAGTATCACGATACTTTGTATCCACGATACTTTATTGCTTCAGAGAAACTTGTATCTCGGTACTTAAATACGAGTATTAATAAATACTGCAAATATAAATTCAGTTTTTTTGGTACCAGAGAAATAAAGCAAAAAACATTGACCTTTCAGTCCATTAGATGATGCTAAATGTTCACGTTCTGGTTAGGTCAGTATAGCAAAGGAGTGACTCATGAGATGCACTGCTGATCAAAATCAGGACGGGGAAAAATTATAAATTACAATTACTGGCAATTCACGCTGGTGGAGCTTAACCAGGTTGTAAGTAAAGCTTCAAAATGCAAAAAGAAGAAGCAGAAGCAAGAGACAAAAAATAGAGCAGACAGTTTATTGAAAACTGCATTTAAACTCACACGCTATTCATCAGCTAATCAAACTTTTAAGACCATGGCCCCAAATAAACAAAACAGAACTAAGTGCCAAAAAAGGACTCAGTAGGGAGTAGTCTCACTGTTCTTGTTGATCACTTCCAAAATTTGTTTAGATATGCTTGTGTGTTTCCAGGAGGCTGGTGGGGACGTTGCTCCATGTGGTGAAGATGGCTTCATGAAGGGCACCCACTCTTAAATGTTCTCAGTGGGATTTAGATCAGGGGAACATGCAGGATGATCCAAAAGAGCTGAGTCGGAGGATCCTGGACGGGCTGTTTGTGATGACACAGGCCGATCCTTGACTCAGATTAAGGCCCTTACTGATGCTGACTGCAGCCCAGTAACCATTTGAAGGCATCTACAACAGAAGGGCTTAAAGAACAAAACCTGTCTTCAAAGGCCACGTCTCCTCCCATGCCACAAACTTGCCCATTTGGACTTTGCAAGGGAGCATCAAACATGGGACATTAGAAGGTGGAAGAAACTTTTATTCTCTGAGAAAAAAATTAACCTGGATGGACCTGATGGTGTCCAACGTTACTGGCATGACAAGGAGATCCCGCTGGAGGTGTTTCCTATGCAGCACAGTGGAGGAGGCTCCATCATGATTTGGGGGGCTTTTCCCCTTCAATGGAACAATGGTGCTGCAGGTTGTACAAGAGTGTCAGATGGTGGCTGGCTATGTGGAGATGTTGCAGTGGGCATCTTGCTTGACTGATGGCCCTCGTCTGTGGGGTAATGACTGGGTCTTTCAACAGGACAACACTGCAGCTCACAACGGTCACGTTACAAAAATGGTAAATGGCATTCACTTATATGCTGCTTTTTTTTACTCATCTCTAGATGACTAAAGTACTTTACAGATCCTGCTATCTGCCCATTCACACACATTCACACTCTGATGGTGGCAGAGCCGCCATGCACAGGTGCTGGCCTGACCCACCAGGAGCAACTGGGAGTTCAGTGTCTTGCTCAAGGGCACTTTGATATGCAGACTACAGAGAGAGCAGGAATTGAACCACTGACCCGCCGATTAGTAGTCGGCCACACTACACCTGCGCCACAGTTGCCCATAAGGACATGAAGGACTTCTTCCAGGAGAATAATGTCGCTCTTTTAGACCATCCTGCATGTTCCCCTGATCTAAATCCATTGAGAACATTTGGGGTTGGATGGCAAGGGAAGCTTACAAAAATCAGTTCTAGACCATGGGTGCCCTTCATGAAGACATTTTCACCACAACGTTCTCACCAGCCTCCTGGAAACACTCCCATCAAGCATGCCTAAACAAGTTCTTGAAGTGATCAACAAGAACAGTGGGGCTATGATGCTGAACCTTTGATCAGCTGATGAACAGCCTTTTTGAGTTTAAATGCAGTTTTCAATAAATTACCGACTCTTCCTGTTTTGTCTCTTGCTCACGTTTCTTCTTTTTGCATTTTGAAGCTCTACTTACAACCTGGTTACGATCCACCAGTACGAAATGTGAATACAGTGATCCCTCACTTATCGCGGTTAATGGGTTCCAGAACCGACCGCGAAAAGTGAAAAACCGCGAAGTAGCGTCACCCCAATGACATCATCCATAAACAATACGTACGTTCTTTCTCTCACTCTCATATGATACGTGTGTGTGTGTGTGTACGTGTACATACATACGTAGATGTAAACAAAGTGTACATAAATATGTTTTTAGAACTCTTTTATTCTTATAACAAGATACGTAACTCAAGATGAAGATGATTTACTGCACAGGTTAATGAGAGCTTTACTGCTCCTCAGGTGACGCCTCATCGTGAGGTGCTGGAGGCGCAGGATCATCGAGGGCAGCTTCCGATAGAGCTGAAGCTGCAGGAGGCGGCGTAGTGGCTCGACGGGAAGACTATTTCGCACAAAATGGCACAAGAGAACAGCAAAAAGTTCCACGCGGCGAGACTAAGTAACACGAGCGATAAAAAGCAATGAATGCGGTCTTCCTTCCCTTCATGGGTGCTCGGCAGGGAGAGGAGGTGGGTGAGACGTCTCGGCCAATCAGCTTGCGGGGTGAAACGTCTCGGCCAATCAGCTTGCGAGATTTCCGAGCCCACGACAACAGCGAACAGAGAGTTGTGCGGCTCTCCGTGTTGACACCTGATGGTCTAATGTAGTCTCCCTGCCTTCTGCTAGCGCCCGCCCATTATTTCTCAATTTTGAATTTTTGATGAATATTTTTGAAAAATCCGCGATGCACTGAGGGCGCGAAAGGTGAAGCGCGAAGTAGCGAGGGATCACTGTACTTGTAATTTTTCCCCTGGTCTTAAGATTTTGATCAGGAGCGTATGATAATGTGTATCGATACTCGGCATATTGCAAGATCGTAACATTGTTTTGCGGCCCAAGCGTCATGATAGTATCGTGGGGCTTCTGATGATCCCCACCCCTAACAGTAATAGATAGATCTCTTTGTTTCCCCTTCCATGGTCCATTCACCCACCCTCGTTTCGTCATTTCTCTTTTCCATCACTGGTTTTTTTTTTCTATCCTCTAACAGTAACTCAGAGCTCTATGGCAGGAGCAACATTTCAGCAGATTATTTTGTTGGACTTGGTCTAAATTAGACACAAACAACAAAAGCAAAGAGTCAAACGGGGTCTGTGACTTGAAGTCCTCCGTGAGACTGATTTGTTCTGGTTTCTGTCCTCCAGAGCCCAAACCCCTCCCTAACCTTCTGCGTGAAGACTCATGACCGGCTTTACTACATGGTGGCCCCGTCAGCAGAGGCCATGAGGATCTGGATGGATGTGATTGTCACGGGGGCCGAGGGATACACGCAGTTCATGAACTGAGGGTGCTGGAAGTAAGCGGGTAGCTTCGTCAGGGACTCTATCAACAGACTCTTCCCGTTTCCAGTCCAGCATGGACACATCGCCTTCTTTATGTTCCTTTGTTCTCATGTCCACGTTTTATGTGGTTGTCCGGATTGAAAAAGGGAGCCCTCAGAGGACACACACACTTCTACTTCTGTATATAAACCAAAATCTAAACCTGTCAAAGACTTTACAAAGCATTTCTGTATTGCCAAATGGAGATCTTGGAGTTGCTGTCTAATTAACCTTTTTTATATTATGTTTCCTTTTTTTAAATTTTAACTTGTAGAGAAAATTGCCAAATGACATGATGCCAATGTTTTTGTTGAAGTGTTCCACCAGGACTTTTTTTAAGTTTAGACAAATGGTTCAGTCAAAGCATGTAATTATTTTAGAATATATTTGAAACAGAAGAAAAAAAAAAAATCTATGTGAAAATCAGTGAGTCTGGAGATGATCTGAAGAGTCCAGCACATTTATCTGTGACAGTAAAACACGTCACTCAGTGTCCCACACACACTGTTCACACTCGTTATCGCAGGCATACCAAAGTAAGTGGATGTATCATGTTGAATGGTGAAACACTCAGGAGTTCACTCTAGTTCTCATATTCCACAGCACAGGAGGTACCAGTCACATTAATACGGGCTCTGATGAATGTGACTGGCACTCATGTTTCTTCACCTTTATGCAGTACTTGGTGATGTTCAATTACTTGGTGTCCTGTTAAAGGATTTACTTGTTTGGGTTCTGCTTCAAAGCTGTCAATAACTGGTGAATTTTTAAAGCGACACTCCACCAAAAAGCAAGGTTTTTTTTGTTTTTTTCCTGTTAACATGTCTGTAACATGTTTTTGTGACTTACAAGACATAGAGCAAAATCAGTCCCAAGTCTTGTGTTTTTCTGCTGTGAATGTCCATTTAAGCTTCGCTCCCTCAAATGGACAGCTTTAGGTAGTGTTTCTAGCTACGGTGGATATAAAAAGTCTACACCAGGGGTGCCCAACCTGGGGCTCCTGGAACGTTCAGGTTTCTGTGGGAAATTTTCTCATTTCTCTTCTTAATTGGTCCAAAGATTTGCAAATAATTTGCTGTTGCTGTGCACGGGTGCCTACAGAACGCATGCACAACAATGACAAATTACACAGGGTTACAAAAATAATTTCTTTGTAAGTTGTCTGTGTTTTTTCAACTGATTTAAGACAATTTTGCACCGCCGAATCCGAAAATTACATCTGTTTCTCTCGATCAGGTGCTAAGTAAAAACCTGTACTTACTTAGTACTGTGCATGTACTTACCTTTATATAAAGGTAAGTACATGTAAATTGAATGTTATGTCATCAGTGTTCAAAATTCAGAGAATTTCAAGACATAAAAAAGAATTTTGCATCATATAAAGCGAAAATACCCGTACACGTAAACAAAAACGTTTAAAAAAAAAAAAAAAAAAAAAAACCCATGTGGCCATAATTCAAAAAGTTGACCTGATTGAGCAAAACCAATGTGATTTTTGGATTCAGCACATCAAAACTGTCCTAAATCAGCTAAAAAAAAAAAAAAAAATGACAATAAATTTGGTGTTGACCAGTGTTATTTGCAAATCTTTGGACCTATTAAGAAGTGAAATTAGAAAATTTCCCACAGAAACCTGAATGCTCCAGGAGCCCCAGGTTGGGCACCCCTGATCCACACACCCCTGTTCAAATGTCAGGTTTTTGTGATGTAAAAAAATTAGGCTAAGATAAATCATTTCAGAACTTTTTCCACCATTAATGTGACCTATGACCTGTACACCCCAATTGAAAAAACAAATTCAAATATTTTAAGGGGAAAAATAAACTTACAATAACCTGGTTGCATAAATATGCACACCCTTAAACTAATACTTTGTTGCAGCACCTTTGGCTTTTATTACAGCACTCAGTCTTTTTGGGTAGGAGTCTATCAGTGTGGCACATCTTGATGTGGCAATATTTGCCCACTCTTCTTTGCTAAAACGCTCCAAATCTGTCAGATTGTGAGGGCATCTCCTGTGCACAGCCCTCTTCAGGTCACCTCACAGATGTTTGATCAGATTCAGGTCTGGACTCTGGCTGGGCCATTCCAAAACCTTAATCTTGTTCTGGTGAAGCCATTCTTTTGTTGATTTGGATGTGTGCTTTGGGTCATTGTCGTGCTGAAAGATGAAGTTCCTCACATTTTCCCACATGCGTTTGGGAGATTTCAAATGTGTTTTTGCAAAATGTAGCCAGGCTTGGATGTTTTTCTTCATAAGATAAGGCTTTCATCTTGCCACCCTACCCTATAGCCCGGACATATGAAGATGATGGGAGATTGTTGTCACATGTACTAAACAGCCAGTACTTGCCAGAAATTCCCGCAGCTCCTTCAGTGTTGCTGTCGGCCTCTTGGCAGCCTCCCTAACCAGTTTTCTTTTCATCTTTTCATCAATTTTGGAGGGACGTCCAGTTCTTGGTAATGTCAATGTTGTGCCATATTTTCTCCACTTGATGATGACTGTCTTCACTGTGTTCCATGGTATATTTAATGCCTTGGAAATTCATTGTACCCTTCTCCTGACTGTTACCTTTGAACAATGAGATCCCTCTGATGCTTTGGAAGCGCTCTGCAGCCATGGCTTGTGCTGTAAGATGTGACTACAGAAATGTCAGGAAAAGCCTACTAGAACAGCTGAACTTTATTTGGGGTTAATCGGAGACACTTTAAATGGTGGTAGGTGTGTGCTGACTCCCATTTAACATGAGTTTGAATGTGATTGGTTAATTCTGAACACAGCCACATCCCCAGTTACAACAGGGTGTGCATATTTATGCAACCAAGTTAAATTTTTTTTTATTTTTCCCCTTAAAAGATTTCAGTTTGTTTTTCAATTGAGTTGTACAGGTTATAGGTCATTTAATGGTGGAAAAAGTTTTGAAATGATTAATCTTGGTCTAATTTTTTTCATCACAAAAACCTGGCATTTGAACAGGGGTGTGTAGAATTTTTATATCCACTGTACGCAAGCATTCCTGCTTAGCCTGATTGGTTATAACATTAACCAATTGGGTTAAGCACAGGGCATGGCTAAACACCTGAGTTCACTTTCCCAGGGAAAGAGGGAGGAGCTAATGTGGCTCCATAGACAGAAGCTCACGGTCTACCTACCACTGACCATGCTGACAGTCAGCGTTCCTTCCTGGGGACGGTGTGAAACCCACCGTGGCCGCCTATAGTTTTCCACCGCTGGGGCTACTGTATTCCAGAACTCCATAGTACATGTGGGGCACGGCCAGCTCGGAGACTAGAGTCCACCGGCTGCTGTGTCTGCACGTGCTGGGTCTCTGAGGCGCCCGTGGAAGGATGGTGGGCCGAACCAGAGAGAGATGTCTGCTCTTAGGGGGATGAAGGCACCAAGACCACCACCCATCCATTTTGTATTCGGTTAACTTGGTTTGGTGAAGGGATTTTTGGGGGGATGACATGCAAAATCCCCTGAGAGCTCCATCCGTCCCCGCCAGGTAGGACGGAGGAGGAGACATTAAAACCCTCACTCCTTCTGGAGGAGGGAGGCAAGTTGAATAACCGTGGTGCAATGGCTAGGGTGAGGCTGCGCACACACGTCGCACTGAGGTCATGATTCCATTGTGGCGAACAGGTACACCAGGCTGCCGGCCCCCAGCAAACTGCCCAGCGGGCATCTGTCAGCCCCCAGGTGGGACTGCCGAGAACCAGCTTGCTTTGGTGGGAGTTGGTGGCATGTACATGTACGGCTGAATCACTGCAATGTTTTGATTAGCCATTGTTTAGCAAAGCAATCTTCGGTGTTCCCAGGTCAGAGAACAGTGGAGGGCTGACCTTGCAGCATCCACTACTGGTGGGCAGGAGTATGAGTGGAGCTAATTAGAATATTCATAGATCCACACATACTTAAATAGGTGTAAGATGTAAAAGCTCTTTCCACGCAATTCTAAGGCAATGAGAGTTTTTTTGTGTGTGGATAAAAAGCCACAATGTAGTATTTTGGGCAATACACATTTGTGACCAGCCATGGAAAAAACTAGGAACTTTCCTGAAGGGTATTTTGAGTTATTTACAGATTCTAAAAGTGTGGAATCTAAGCTTTCCAATGATGTCTAATGCATGGAAATTTGAAAAGATTTGAAGATGTGTCCATTTAAATGTTAGCATCTCTCAAACTACTTCTGAGAAAATAAGGTTCAAAGTTTCCAACGATTGTCACCTTCCAGAGGAGCCAGGTGGGGGGCAGTAACCAAAAACTGCTCATTTGCATAACTTAGCATGAACCCAACAACCTTACAGCGCTTATCAAAAGGAGCTCCGGAAACCCTCCTTGAGGAGGTTGCTGCTGATTGGCTGAAATGAATAACAAAGACGTGTGAATAGCCAAACAAACTGGGTGTGGTATCCACACCCCCGAAACTAGGAAGCGGTCTCGCTGATACTTCCCTCTGAAACTACTCTATTTCATATACAAAGTTTATGGCTTTAAAATCTCCCACACTGTTATTTGAAGCATGGAGTAGCTTCTTCATGATTTCAAGTAGCATATTTAAAAAAAAAAAAAAACGAAAATCACAAATTTTTCAAAAAAAAAAAAAAGTGTGTTTTTTAGGAATCACGTCAAGCCGATTTGCTGGCTTACTCGTGGCAGGTCACATTTGTTTTTGAGGTGGTTTTAGAGCTGCCAGAGTGCACCTGATGAATCTGAAAAGACACACGCATTTAATATAAAGCTAAAACCAGCTGACCAGTAGGTAGCAAGTATAAATGTCTGATTTATACTTCCACAGCCAAATGACACAGTAGCTCCAGCACAGCCACGGAGCCTATGCAGTAGCCTACACAGTAACCTGATGTGCACCTCTTCAGACACGTAACAACCCGTCGCAGTGAGGCAAAGTGCTACAGCTGTGATTTGTCCACTTCATCTCCTCCGCCTACACGTTTCCTAATTCTCTGCTCATTTTCAGTGGTGCCGCCTCCACAGTGAGCTGGCTAAACACTGGACCAAGTCGAAGAGAAGTGAATCGAAGAAGTTTGCCAATATGAACATTTGTGTGACTTGTCCTCACCCTATTACAGAGATTGTCAAACAGTGGCGGCATTTTTCTGTGGATGTCCTTTCTCCGTTACAGCGACTGGAGTAAAAGTTGCTGTTCAGAATGTATTGGCTCCAACTCCATCACAATCCACACAAATTGCACTAAGGAAATCACTTTGCACACCAACAGAAAACCATGTTTTACATTGTGTTGTTAAGGTGTGCTGTAAAATTGAAAACATCACACTAAGCGACTGCCACTCATTGTACAAGGCCAGGATCCTGAACAAGGCCCGGCTGATCGCAGTGTGAGTTGGTCTTGCTCCCGTCAGGCCATCAGTAGTCTGCCAAAATGTAGAACGAACAGAGACAGAAATTCTTTTGTTCCTGCTGCTACTGGCCTTTTGAATAAGTGTATGAAATTCTGAACTGCGTATAATTTTATATTATTCGTTTTATTGTTGATTGACATGCTTGTGTGCAACACATTCCAGCCAGCAGACAAGTATAAATTCTGACTAAAGAATAGACCACTTGCATAGGTTCTACACAGAAATAAACGTTAGATTTAAATCTGCAGCAGGAACAAATGGCTCTCATCTGTGTCCTAAAAAAAGTCAACATGAGGATTAGTTAGGGCTGCACTCCAGTGGCCATAAATCCCCTTAAAAACAAATCTGCATCGTCTAAAATGTTATCTTATGCCATTTTTTCCCCCCACAGAAAAACCTTTCATTGTCTCATAGCTGTAAAAATGTTTTGCCCTTTTCCTCCTCCTTCAAACATCAGGATCTAATTATGCCCGCCCACAGGGACATAGAAGTCTGCAAGCTGGCAAATTTGAACAGCCAGTGCTTAGTCCTGATTGGTTCACCCGCTATAGTGACATCACATAAACACTCCATCTAAACTTCCCTTTTTCCAAGGTGGAGGAATTTAACTGAACTTTGCGATTCATGAAAAACATGTTACAGAAACATTAACAAGAAAAAAAACCCAACTTGATTTTTGGTGGAGTGTCACTTTAATTGCCTGGTTCATTTGGTGGCATTTTCCATTGCGTCCATCTTTGTTAAAAATCGTTCTTTGTTCCTTTTTGGCAAAGGAACTGATGGTCTGAATAGAGTGAGTTGCCTGGAGTTCACTTTCTGGACACAAGAAACAAGGACTGAATTAATTAAAAAATAATCCTGCTAGCTAGGTTTTTAGCTAGACTGACCCAAAATTAAGCTGGCCATTCTAAGCCAACTACAACACAACCAGGTAAAAAAAAAAAGCTTTCCTCTAAAACCACTTTATTCAAGTAGACACTAGCTCATCTAGCACAGTTGAGGTAGAGTTTTCCTTTCATTTTCACTTCATGCTAGGCTGAGATTATATAAAGATATACGCGCCTCCACTTCTGTTCACTGGAGATACATTAAACTCTTACTCCTGGATTTTGCCATCTCGTTCGTTTGACGTCACTTGCAGCCGGAGACTGCAAAGTAGCAACCATGAAACGGAGCCGTAGTGTTGAGTTACTGCCCCCTACGGACTGGCCATTGCAGTGTTTGCAGCAGCCCATAGGCAGCTTCCTCAAACACGACCAATCACAGCCACACTCCAGACCAAGGAGCAGTTTTAGATCTTAATTTGATAAAATGCCACACAAAATAATGGGGAAGGTGGGACTTAAAAGTGTTACTGCAGCATTCCACCAGAGGGCAATCACCGTGTGTAGGCTTCACTTTTGGATAGCTCTCATGTCCTCCATCTTTATAGTCTAGGGCTATGCTGCCTCAACAGCACGCATCCGTAGGGCCAACATCGGCAAGTTTACATCGGGAAGACATCTCATAGGTTGTTTGCACATTGCCTAGATGTGCCGACATCTAGCCAATGTACAAACGACCTCAGAGATACGTTCCTGATGTGAACTTGGTACATCAGGCCAGTCTTGGCACAGTGCATGTGCATCAAACTCTCAAAGGTTTTTTTTTTTGTTAGAATCTGACATTTGCACGAAACTTGGTTTAAGTTTTATAAGTAGCAAAAAACAGTTTTAATTAGGAATGTCCTGATCAAGATTTTTTTGTCCCTGATCCATTCCGAGTCATTTAAAATTGAAGATCAGCTGATACCGAGTCATGATTGCGAGCTACACACTACTAAGTACATTAAATTTATTTTAAAATTAAAAAAAAAATAAAAATCAGTGTCATGAATTTGCTTAATACCTCAGTACTGAGTATTCCATACAGTGGACATGTTGGCAGCACCTTCCCCGCTGCATCGCTGCACAGCTGCGGTTATGGCCACGTAAAACAACTGTGGCTGACTGTAAACAACAGAGAACTTGACTGGAGACGAACCCAGCGACCCCGATACTGACCGAGTCACAAAAACCTTGACTTGGCTCCCGATCCGACAGTTGAGATCAGATCAGGACACCCCTGATTTTAAGTGTTGAGACCCGAGATGAAATTGCTGCCAAACAGTTGCAGTTTCTTCTTTGAGACGAGCTTAAATAAAAACTTGGTTTGATGGTCATCTGCTCCTCACAAGCAAACTATGGCAGTGCAGCTAACAAGCTCTGGGTGCTGCTCTTCAATAGGCGTCCACAGCCTGACCAATCAGAAGAAAGTGAGCTTTTTTTAAACAGGATAAGCGTCTGTAGAAACCCAGTTTACAATAAATATGACCCGAGTTACGTACAGCTACTCTAAAGATCTGTGAATTTAACTGTAAGGACAAAAGATTTCTTTGACAACTTTGAAGCTGAACTTTTCACTTTTAGCTCAAACTTTGTTCATCTGTTCTACGCTCACATCAGCAACCACTAAAACAACATTACACATCTTTAACCTTTAAGTGTAAGTAGTCAGTCCATCACATGGAGTAGAAAAGATTCAACACTGAGGATTAAAGGAAAAAAGTATTTATATTTTGGTTTCACCAAAGCTGCCATACTTGACGTTCTCGTTGCACAGATATATCTCAGTGTCTGTATGAAGCCGTCACGTTGCCAACTATCCGCTGACCCACGTGGGCAAAAACACAAACTGGTGACGCTCCACTGACTACCCAAGTAGCCTGCTAGCTGCTCTGATAATGCGCCCACACAACCAGCGCCACCAGAGGGCGCTCCGCTAACCACACAGGATCAACACTTGTATGGACTAAATTCAGAAGTGTGCCTTTATCATGTTATCGACGCCCAGTCCGTGAGGGGAGCACAGCACCGCTCCGATCCCACGAAAGCGTTTCATATTGGGCTTTCCGAGCTGGACTGCAGGACGTGGAGAGGACTGCGTGAAGACGTCCTACTTCACCCGCCACTGCAGGCTCTGAGCACAGTGTGGACACTATAAGTGAAGTTTAAATGGACACAATACTATGCCCATTCATTTGTTATTACAGGAGTGTTTGAGGAGTTTTTTTTTGAGTTCACTAATGGTAACAAATCTCATCATGAGAACAGTTGTATGTCTTACATGGAATATTCTCATCTTTCCAGAAAATCTGGGCTATTTAAACATGGGACAGTTTAAAGCGTATCACAATATTCCCAATGAAAAATAACCAATTATGTAGTATTTGACAGTTGTACCAAAATATAGTTACCCTAAGTAGTTGGTGGTCTGCCTTCTCTCCTTTTAGAGAAAAAGAGATGACCATACTGTCAGGGCTGCAGTGGAGAGTAATAGACTCATGACTCAAGACAATATTCACCATCTAAAAAAAAAAAATCACAATTCAAGAGAGTGCCGTTTCACATTGGCCCATAGTGCTTCATCAGACTGTGTTTTACGTTAGCACTATAACTTCAGTCGAAGGACATCATGCAGCATTTGTTATTGGATACCACTCCAATCTGACTCCTTTGAGACTCAGCTGCTCGGCGGAGGGATACAGTGGCAGCCACCAATGTTGCAGTTTAAAAATACAGTGTTGAAGTGAAGGGCTGTCTGATGGAGACGTGAAGCGGCACAAATTTGTTTGAGATGACGCTCTCTCAAGTCATTAAAGTTTTTAAAGTTTGAGCATTTTTACATGTTGAAAATTGCCTCTAAACAGGCGTCTCTTGCGCTCCACGGCAGTCCTGACTCTGTGCTCAGATCTCCTCCCTAGCGCTCTAAAGAAGCCAGACCAGCAACTACTTAAGGCAATTATGCAACCCAAATACATGACCCCATTTCAAAACCACTGACTTATCATATTAAGCCTTAAAATGACAGTGAAAATTTACCAGGGGACTTTGTTCCCCTGGTAAATTTTTACTATTTCTCTTAAATTTTCAACTGGTGACTCAGCTTTTTCTTTTGTCAAAGCCACGGTGAGCCAGTGATTATTGGCAAAAGGACCTCATGTGGCTTTGCAGACTGCTGGGGAAATCAATCAAGTTCATGTTACCAGTAAGTACCAAATGGGAGCAATTCTTAACAACTGTTCAAAGCTGGCAGGGTCATCGCTATGGATCCACGGAGGTGTGGTGTCAAAATCTGAACTCATTCGAATGGGTGAATTTGTTGCTTTTACAACCAGTTAGAACAATTTCCTCCAGCCTGTGTGCACAAAGGTGAACAACCAGATATAAAACAATCATCTCTGTCAATCTGGTCTTGGTTTTTCTTTTGGAGTGGAGGACAAAAGTGAGCGACAGACGGAGCATGTGGAGCTGCCGTTTAGTTCCACGTGTCGGTACAATCCTGACAGTTTATGGTTGCGGTGCCTGAGATCGTGACATGTTCACTTTTAAAAATATAAGTAAAAAAGACAACTAGTGAGGAGACCTTAATGTATTCTGCCCCCCTGCCCTGCCTTGACTCTTCGTGCACAAACCAAAGGGCACAACCCAGGCAAGGCTGTTGCATCATGTGTTAAAAGTGGTGTATGTATGTATACAGACGTGTGTCGCTCTGATATTACAAAGAAATTAACTGCATATTCTGTAAAGATGATGTCTGAATGAGGAGAAACTGTATTTGTAAGAGAAGAAGTGCAAGCGGGTTTTTTTTTTATACTTATTTGGTCATTTTAGAAGTTTTATTTGTCAGTTACATTTCAAATCAGATGGTAGTGATGTATCAATTTACCGTTTTTTTGTTTCCCTGGTACAACAGAAGAGACACACACACACACACACACACTCAAACACAATAACTCACCTCGCACTCATGAGACTGAACTTTTATTTTTTAGAACCTAGATGCCGTCTCACACAGACACACACACATACTGGTACACACAGTCAGTACTGGGACCACGCTGTGGCATCGGTACCCTGTATGCCTCACGTGTCACTTTCATGTATGGATTTTGTCAAATCTATTAAAAAAAAAAAAAAAAACTTATCGCAGAGTATTGTCTTGGATTCATTCCCTTCTAATGTGCGCTGGGCTGTATGACGGGGTTCTAAATCAGTGGTTCCCAACCTGGGAGGGCAGAGATTTAATAGATAATGGAATAACTGAAAACATAAAGCCAATTAATAGTCGGGCTGTCCCAAATCAAGGTTTTGTGACTTTTCTTTTCAGTTTGGAATATTTTCATGTAAACTTGCAACTTTGTCATAAATTTGCAGCTTTTCTCAAAAATTTACTACATTTTTGTATTTTTAAAATGTTGTTTTCCCTAAATTTTCAGCTTTCCTTGTAAATTAAATGTTTTTCAAGTTTTGTCTTCAATTTTAGTCTTACATTTACATTCATTAAAATTATGACTTAGTTATGTGACTTTGCCAACAGTTTTTTTTTCTGTGAATTTGTGAGATTTTTCACCTAGTTTGCAGGTTTTTTTTTTTTTTTTTAGGTAAATTTGTAATTGACCTTTATTAAAATCAAACCTATCCAGATACCAAATTTGAAAACTAAATACCAGTGTAATGAATGAATGTCCGGATACCAGAATATTTGAGTTCAGTCCTTCATAAAACATATTTTTGGTTTACATATAAAGATTTGATTGAATCACTTTTCTTCCGGTTTGTGTGAGTGGACAGGGGTGGGGTGGGTTCTGGTTTTTTCTTGGACACAAAGGTTTGATGCATGGAAAAAAAAAATGTTGGGAACCACTGTTCTAAATGTCCTAAATGGTTATTGTTGAACCCTAACATCGAACAAGAAGTAAAAATCGGGGGGCTCTAAAATGGGATTCATACAATGAAGCATTGGCTAAAAAGGGAATAAAAAAAAAAAAAGAACCATGTAAGAGTAATGCTTCTTTGAGACGGTGATTCTTCAGTGACGTCTCGTTGGAGCTTTGCACAAACTGGATTTCACAGCTCATTCACGGTGTCGCCTGCAGAGAAAATGCAGTGTGTTATTCAAGCAGTAAACCGCTGCTAACATTTACACTCCCTCTGCTGTTCACTGCTGATACTAATTCAAAGAAATGTAGCATCTGTGTGGCTTATTCTCTGTCCGTAGGTGTGGCCAAGACAACACTGCTGAAATTTACATCTGAGACTTGAAGAAGTAGAACACGAGTAAAGGAAAATCCATTTAACTGGTGTGGATCCAGATCGTGTTCTTTTGAAGTTCATGGAAATCAAAGCAGTGTTAGGATTTTGGAACCAAATAAACCCCATTTCGGTTGTTCAGTCTTTTTTTAATAAGAGTTACAAACTTTTTTTTAAAAAAGAAAATGCTCATTTTTTTATATTTCATGCCAGCAACATTTCTCCATCCAAGGAAGGCTGAGTGGTTTCCATACAGTAAAATATTGGGGGGTTCAACAGTCTAAAAAGAGAACAAAAGTCTAAAACATGGGAATGTCTACCCATCTGTGTTTCTTGGACCTGGACGCTCCAGAAGATTTTAGCTGAACTGGTCTTCACTGTCCTTTCGGTGGTGACTTCAGGATATCTCGCCTGACACTCAGCTTTCCTGAACACATCAGTGAGCTGATCGTTGTTTGTCCACCAGTTACTTCCTGGACAATGGCTTCCCCAAGCAGTAGCTGGTGCTGGGACTCCATTACTGACTAGGATGGCTTTAATACTTGATCCATCTCAAACGATCTGCGTGTCAACAATTTTCAAAACTGAACAAAACAGAAGCACCCTGACTATGAAATCACAACAAAATGTCTGTCTTAAAAACAAAGTTCAATATGGAATATGGCCTCCATTTGCGTTAGTGCAGGCAGTTCCTGTCTGTTCTGCAGTGCCGGTACTCTGGCTGAAACACGTCGCCCAAGTGGATCCCACAAGTGTTCAATGAGGGATAAATCCTGAGAAAAGAAGGCCCAGGAAAGACATCAAAGTTCTGTTGGTGCAGGTACCCCCTGGTGACTTGGGAGGCACATGGACGAGCATTGTCCTGCTGGAACACAGCCACGTCATGGCACCGTGGAGATTTCACAACATAGTGCTATGCATTTTTGTTTGTCTTTATATAGGGAAGATGACCACTCCTTAAATGTACCCGTTTTTGACTTTTGATTACCCAAAACAAACAACGAGCTCAAAAAGACTAGAGCCAGAGCTCAAAGGCAGTGAACCACTGAAACCACTGAAAATGAGTTATAGGCATATTTTGAGTCATACAAACATTACTCTATTTTATCCATCTTCTACCGCTTTTCCAGAGGTCCGGGTCGCAGATTTAGCAGTTCAAGCAGAAAAGCTCAGACTTCCCTCTCCCCAGCCACCTGCTCCTGCTATTCAGAGAGGATACCAAGGCATTCCCAGACCAGCTGGGAGACAGTCTCTCTAGCGAGTCCTGGGTCTGCCCTGGGGTCTCCTCCCAGTGGGACATGCTCGAAACACCTCAAGTGGGAGGCATCCAGGAGGCATCCTGATCAGATGCCCATACCACCTCAACTGGCTCCTTTCCATGTGGAGGAACAGCAGTTCTACTCTAAGCCTCTCCTGGATGACTGAGATCCTCACCCATCTCTAAGGGTGAGTCCAGCAATCCTACGGAGAAAGCTCATTTCAGCCGCTTGTATCCACAATCTCATTCTTTCTGTCATTACCCAAAGCTCATGACCATACAGTGGTGTGAAAAAGTGTTTGCTCCCTTCCTCATTTCTTTGTATGTTTGTCACACTTAAATGTTTCAGATCATCAAACAAATTTAAATATGAGACAAAGATAACACAAGTAAACACAAAATGCAGTTTTTAAATGAATGTGTTTATTATTAAGGGTAAAAAAAATCCAGACCTACATGGCCCTGTGTGAAAAAGTGATTGCCCCCCTTCCTGTTAAAACATAAATTAACTGTGGTTTATCACATCTTTGGAAAGCTGAGTTCAATTTCTCCAGCCACACCCAGGCCTGATTATTGCCACACCTGTTCTCAATCAAGAAATCACTTAAATAGGACCTACCTGACAAAGTGAAGTAGACCAAAAGATCCTCAAAGGCTAGATATCATGCGCCGATCAAAAGAAATTCAGGAACATATGAGAAAAAGTGATTGAGATCTATCAGTCTCAAAAAGGTTATAAAGCCATTTCTAAAGCTTTGGGACTCCAGCAAACCACAGTGAGAGCCATTATCCACAAATGGCGAAAACATGGAACAGTGGTGAACCTTCCCAGGAGTGGCCAGCTGACCAAAATTACCCCAACAGTGCAGTGACGACTCATCCAAGAGGTCACAAAAGACCCCACAACATCCAAAGAACTGCAGGTCTCACTTGCCTCAGTTAAGGTCAGTGTTCATGACTCCACCATAAGAAAGTGACTGGGCAAAAATGGCCTACATGAAAGCGTTCAAAGATGAAAACCACTGCTGAGCAAAGAGAACATAAAGACTCATTTCAGTTTTGCCAGAAAACATCTTGATGATCCCCAAGACTTTTGGTAAAATACTCTGTGGACTGACGAGACAAAAGTTGAACTTTTTGGAAGGTGTGCGTCCCATTACATCGGCGTAAAAGTTACAGCATTTCAGAAAAGGAACACCATACCAACAATAAAATATGGTGGTGGTAGTGTGATGGTCTGGGGCTGTTTTGCTGCTTCAGGACCTGGAAGACTTGCTGTGATAAATGCAACAATGAATTCTACTGTCTACCAAAAAATCCTGAAGGAGAATGTTTGGCCATCAGTTTGCGACCTCAAGCTGAAGCGCACTTGGATTCTGCAGCAGGACAATGATCCAAAACATACCAGCAAGTCCACCTCTGAATGGCTTAAGAAAAACAAAATGAAGACTTTGGAGTGGCCTAGTCAAAATCCTGACCTTAATCCAATTGAGATGCCGTGACATGACCTTAAAAAGGTGGTTCATGTTCAAAAACCCTCTAATGTGGCTGAATTACAACAATTCTGCAAAGGTGAATGGGCCAGAATTCCTTCACAGCGCTGTAAAAGACTCACTGCCAGTTATCGCAAACGCTTGATTGCAGTTGTTACTGCTCAGGGTGGCCCAATACCAGTTATTAGGTTTAGGGGGGCAATTACTTTTTCACACAGGGCCATGTAGGTTTGGATTTTTTTTTTCCTTAATAATAAACACCTTCATTTAAAAACTGCATTTTGTGTTTACTTGTGTTATCTTTGTCTAATATTTAACTTTGTTTGATGATCTGAAACATTTACAGCAAGTGTGACAAACACAAAAAAATGAAAAATCAGGAAGGGGGCAAACATTTTTTCACACCACTGTAGGAGAGGGTAGGAATGTACACTGACCGGTAAATCAACAGCTTTGCCTTAGAGCTCAGGTCCCTCTTCACCACGACAGACCGGTACAGTGTTCACATCACTGCAGATGCTGCTTCAATCCGTCTGTCAGTCTCTCGCTCCATTCTCCCCTCACTCGTGAATAAGATCCCGAGATACTTAAAGTCCTCCACTTGAGGCAGGAGCTTGTCCCCAACCCAGAGAGGACAATCCACCTTTTTCTGGCTGAGGACTATGGACTCGGACTTAGAGGTGCTGATTCTCATCCCGGCCGCTTCCTACTCAGCAGCAAACTGTCCCAGTAAGACCTGTAGGTCATTGCTGGATGAAGCCAACAGGACAACATCATCTGCAAACAGCAGAGATGAGATCCTGTGGTCACCAAGCATGACACCCTCCATTCCTTGGCTGCACCTAGAAATCCTGTCCATAAACATTATGAACAGGATCGGTGACAAAGGGTAGCCCTGGCAGAGTCCAACTCTCACTAGGAATGAGTCTGACAGAGTGTTGGCAATATGAACCAAACTTTCACAACGGTCGTATAGAGACCAGATAGCTTGAAAAAACAAGCCCGATAACCCATACTCCCGAAGCACCCCCCACAAAAAACCATGACGGACGTGGTCAAATGCCTTCTCCAAGTTTACAAAACACATGTAAATTGGTTGGACAAACTCCCACAAACCCTCGAGGATTCTCGAGAGGCTAAAGAGCTGGTCTGATGTGCCACGGCCAGGCCGAAAACCACATTGCTCCTCCTGAATCCGAGGTTCAACCAGTGGCAGGACTGTTCTCTCCAGTACCTTGGCATAGACTTTCCCAGTGAGGCTGAGGAGTGTGATCCCGTTAAAGTTGGAACACACCCTCCGGTCCCCCTTCTTGAAGAGAGGAACCACTACCCCAGTTTGTCATGCCAAAGGCACTGTCCCCAGCCTCCACACAATGTTGCAGAGGCATGCCAACCGTAACAGCCCTACAACATCCAGGGCCTTGAGGTACTCAGGGCAAATCTCCTCCACCCCCGGGGCTCAGCCACCGAAGAGTTTTTTTAACCACTTCGGTGACCTCAGCCCCTGTGATGGCCAAGTCGTCCACAAGCCCTGTTTCCTCTGTGGAAGGCGTGTCAGTGGAATTGAGGAAATCAAAGTATTCCTTCCACCACCCGACAATATCCCCAGTCGAAGTCAACAGCGCCCCATCCACACCATACACAGTGTGGACAGGGAGCTGCTTCCCTCTCCTCAGTCACCGGACAGTTTGCCAGAATCTCTTCAAGGGCGACCAAAAGTCTTGTTCCATGGCCTAACCGAACTCCTCCCACACCCGAGTGGGCGCTGACCTGACCCACCAGGAGCAACTGGGGGTTCAGTGTCTTGCTCAAGGACACTTTGACATGCATACTGCAGACAGAGCGGGAATCGAAGCCCTGACCCTCCGATCAGTAGTTGGCCACACTACACCTGTGCCACAGCTGCCCCCACAATAACAAAATCGATCATCGACCTGCGACCTAGGGTGTCCTGGTCCCAGGTGCACATATGGACACCCTTATGCTTGAACATGTTGTTCATTATGGACAAACTGTGGTTAGCACAGAAGTCCAATAACTCAACACGACTTGGGTTCAGATCGGGCAGGCAGTTTCTCCCAGTATCGCCCCTCCAGGTTTCACTGTCATTGCCCACATGTGCAGTGAAGTCCCCCAAGTAGGACAATGGAGTCTCTAAGATGAGCACACTCCAGCACTCCAGTCAGAGACTTCAAAAAGGGTGGGTACTCTGAACTATCACCCAGTGCAAAGGCACAAATGATGGTCAGGACCTGATTCCCAACCCGAAGGCACAGGGAAACAACCCTTTCATCCACCAGGAAAAACTCCAATATTGAAGTAGCAAGGTGGGAGGATACAAGAATACCCACCCCTGCTTGCTGCCTCTCGCCCGGGGCAACTCCAGAGTAGGCCAAGCTCCAGCTTCTCTTCAGGAGACTGGTTTCACAGCCAGAGTTGTGTGTTGAGGTGAGGCCGACTGTATCTAGCCGGTATCTCTCAACCTCATGCACCAGCTCAGGCTCCTTCCCCACAAGAGAGGTGACATTCCATGAACCAAAAGCCAGTTTAGGAAGCCTGGGATCAGATTGCCAAGGTCTCTGCCTTCGACCCCCACCTGATCCACATAGCACGGGACCCCCATGGTCCCTCCTGCAGGTGATGAGCCCACTGGAGGGTGGACCCATGTAACTCCTTCGGGCTGAGCCTGGCTGGACTCCATGGGCAGAAACCCAGCCACCAGGTGCTAGCCATCAACCCCCTACCCCAGGCCTGACTCCAGGGTGGGGCCCCGGAAACTCCATACTGGGTGGGGTACACTGAATCCTTGCTCTTACATTCATCATGGGAGTCTGTTGGATCGTTCTTAGTCTGGCCCTTCATTCAGGACCAGTTTATCTTGGTTGACCCTACCAGAGGCAAATTGCCCCGGACAACATAGCTCCTGGGATCACTAGGGCACACAAACCCCCTGCCACAATAAGGTGGTGTCCATGAGGGGTACCGTATTTTAATTTATTTTAATTCTTTTTAGATACAGATAATGAAGATTGGGCAGACAAACTCTTTTGATTCTATATTCACTGCCAATGAAACCGTAATTTTTTGTATAAATATTTTTGAGTCCATCCTATCTGAGTTGAGTAATAGTGTTTGTATGACTCAAAATACACCTATAACTCATTTTCAGTGGCTGTATTCACCGTCACGACTCATTGCCTTTGAGCTGTGGCTCTACAGTCTTTTTGAGCTTGTCGTTTGTTTTGGGTAAGCAAAAGTCAAAAATGGGTGATTTTCAGGAGTGGTCATCTTCCCTCTATAAAGACAAACAAAAATGCATTGCACTATGTCGTGAAATCTCCATGATGCCATGACATGGCTGTGTTCCAGCAGGACAATGCTCGTCCACATGCCGCCCAAGTCACCAGGAAGTACCTGCAGCAACAGAACTTTGATGCCCTTACTTGGCCTTCTTATTCTTTGGCTTTATCCCCCATTGAACACTTGTGGGATCAACTTGGGTGACATTTTAGCCAGAGTACCAGCACTGCAGAACAGATAGGATGGCATTGCAGGAAGACGGGCTAAATATCCCCCAGGACAACATTAGACAGCTCTTGAGGTCCATGCAGAGGTGTATTACTGCCTGCATTAACGCAAATGGAGGCCACATTCCATACTGAGCTTTATTTGTAAGACAGACATGATTTCGGAAAGTCTGGGTGTGTGGCGGTTCGTTTTAACCCCACAACAGGCTAAGGACACTCAGCCCTCTTTTCTCTGTTTTTCTGCTGCATTACTGAGAAGCAATGTGCCATTCATGTATTTGTGATGCAAACATGCATGTGTTGTGATGTAATGCGCCATTCTGTATAGTGTGCATATGGCTTGTCCTTACTGTGCTTTTTCTGAGCATCTTAGATGTGCTTTGGTGTATTAATGTCTACAGGTAGACGAGTTTCTTCTGTCTCACCTATGTGATGTTAATCGATGCCTTTCATCCTTTGTACTCATGCGTCCTGTCCTTACTGTGACCTAGAGACTCAGATCAATATGTAGATGTGCTTGTTAGCCTCTTTGTCTTGCACTTAGAGCGAGGTCTAGCTAATCTGCCCATTGTGATGTATGGCTTACAAATGCAAATACCTCCTGCCGGTTCTGTTGTCCCTTTGATCATTCTAGACTGTGGGGTATGTCTTTTTGATGTATTGTTATGATCAAGTATTTAAGGTGCAACTCTGTAACGCAATCTCTCTCTCTTACTCTCTCACTCTGATCCTGCAACAGGTGGACACACTGTGTCCGCCTCTCTTTCTCTGAGAGCCTAGGGATCCCACTCCGGGCTGCTCCACTATGCACCGGAGAGAGGATCCCGTGAAGGCGACATGATTAATAAAACCTGCTCAAAACCACAGCACTGCTGCTTATTTTTCCATGCCGCTTCACTGGTGACCCCTCGAACACGCACACGTTTTGTGCGAAAGCAACCTTCCGAGCTGGACAGCCACACAGCTGCGTTGGTGACCCCGCCTGAAAGCACACGCTTTGTGCAAAGCAACTTCTGGTCTGGACCACTGCAGTGACCCGACGCTGAAACGAACATGCTGCCAGCGGACGCAACAGCTCCCTTCTGCTTCAGGGAGATTTCGACGCAGAGTTTCCAGGTTGAAACCCTCCGGAGACCACCCACGACCGGGAAAGCTGCAGCAACGTTTCATGGTGAGATCTGCACAACCACGCTGGACCGGCCGCTCTCACAGAGAGCGCACGCACCTCGTCCTCTCCACGACGGCAACCTCCAGGGCCGACGGGGAGCGCAGCGCGTGGAACTGAACGCACCATGGCCGCATGAGCGACAACGATCGTCTCCTCCCTCTCACCGCTCCAACGCAGCTGCACAAGCCCGGGGCACAAAGATCGTCTATTGCCTCGCACCGCTCCAACGCGTCTCCACGAGCCCGAGGGACGGAGATCGTCTACTTCCTCACACCGCTCCAACGCAGCTGCATGAGCCTGAGGAACATAAGATCGTCTATTCCCTCCCGCCGCTCCAACGTATCTGCACGGGCCTGAGGGACTAAAGATCGTCTATTTCCTCTCACCGCTCCAACGCACCATGGCCAATCTACAGCCACAGCTCAACCTGGATTTTACCGGCGCCGTCTGCGCCGTTCTCCACCAAGTTTCTGCACCCTGACTCACCACTCCAGCGGCCCACCCACGCACTGAACCCCCGCGCACGCATCGGGGAGTTACAAGGACGGCGCATCACGCACGGGACAAGTAATGGCTCCACAGACTGCCTTCCTCCTTCGCCACTGCCTTTCAGAGCTGCTCGCTCACCTGAGGCACGCATGCAGCATACTGGAAGGATTTGTTAACAGTCTCAGCCACGCCACAGACCGCCATCGTCCTCCGCCGCTGCCCACAGAACCTTCAGGGCTGCTCGTTCACCTGAAGCAAGCACGCAGCTCGTCACTGGATTTTTTAATGGTCTTAGCCACGGCACAACGGGATTTCAGCCATCAGCTGTTCCCGGGAGCTTTGGGGTTGCTTCAGCACCCAAAGCCAACAGTCCCTATGTTTTGTTTACTTTTTTTCTTACAGCCGCCCCTGCTTTTCTTCATGGCCACGAGAGGAGTCAGAGACTAGTTTTTCTTCTTGTGATCTCCGCACGTGCAACGGGACAACCCCTCGACGTCACGGAGCAGCAAGCAATTTTTGCGCGGTTCAGGACGATTTCACAGCTCCTGCCGGCACTTACTACCCCTCCCCTCCCCTCCCTCCCCCTCCGCCTGCAGCGAGCTTCTCCCACAGCTCGCTCACACAGATGGATTATCGAGGTCGCGACCCCCTGCCGCGTCCTCTGGGGGGGAGCGTGTGGCGGTTCGTTTTAACCCCACAACAGGCTAAGGACACTCAGCCCTCTTTTCTCTGTTTTTCTGCTGCATTACTGAGAAGCAATGTGCCATTCATGTATTTGTGATGCAAACATGCATGTGTTGTGATGTAATGCGCCATTCTGTATAGTGTGCATATGGCTTGTCCTTACTGTGCTTTTTCTGAGCATCTTAGATGTGCTTTGGTGCATTAATGTCTACAGGTAGACGAGTTTCTTCTGTCTCACCTATGTGATGTTAATCGATGCCTTTCATCCTTTGTACTCATGAGTCCTGTCCTTACTGTGACCTAGAGACTCAGATCAATATGTAGATGTGCTTGTTAGCCTCTTTGTCTTGCACTTAGAGCGAGGTCTAGCTAATCTGCCCATTGTGATGTATGGCTTACAAATGCAAATACCTCCTGCCGGTTCTGTTGTCCCTTTGATCATTCTAGACTGTGGGGTATGTCTTTTTGATGTATTGTTATGATCAAGTATTTAAGGTGCAACTCTGTAACGCAATCTCTCTCTCTTACTCTCTCACTCTGATCCTGCAACAGGTGGACACACTGTGTCCGCCTCTCTTTCTCTGAGAGCCTAGGGATCCCGCTCCGGGCTGCTCCACTATGCACCGGAGAGAGGATCCCGTGAAGGCGACATGATTAATAAAACCTGCTCAAAACCACAGCACTGCTGCTTATTTTTCCATGCCGCTTCACTGGTGACCCCTCGAACACGCACACGTTTTGTGCGAAAGCAACCTTCCGAGCTGGACAGCCACACAGCTGCGTTGGTGACCCCGCCTGAAAGCACACGCTTTGTGCAAAGCAACTTCTGGTCTGGACCACTGCAGTGACCCGACGCTGAAACGAACATGCTGCCAGCGGACGCAACAGCTCCCTTCTGCTTCAGGGAGATTTCGACGCAGAGTTTCCAGGTTGAAACCCTCCGGAGACCACCCACGACCGGGAAAGCTGCAGCAACGTTTCATGGTGAGATCTGCACAACCACGCTGGACCGGCCGCTCTCACAGAGAGCGCACGCACCTCGTCCTCTCCACGACGGCAACCTCCAGGGCCGACGGGGAGCGCAGCGCGTGGAACTGAACGCACCATGGCCGCACGAGCGACAACGATCGTCTCCTCCCTCTCACCGCTCCAACGCAGCTGCACAAGCCCGGGGCACAAAGATCGTCTATTGCCTCGCACCGCTCCAACGCGTCTCCACGAGCCCGAGGGACGGAGATCGTCTACTTCCTCACACCGCTCCAACGCAGCTGCATGAGCCTGAGGAACATAAGATCGTCTATTCCCTCCCGCCGCTCCAACGTATCTGCACGGGCCTGAGGGACTAAAGATCGTCTATTTCCTCTCACCGCTCCAACGCACCATGGCCAATCTACAGCCACAGCTCAACCTGGATTTTACCGGCGCCGTCTGCGCCGTTCTCCACCAAGTTTCTGCACCCTGACTCACCACTCCAGCGGCCCACCCACGCACTGAACCCCCGCGCATGCATCGGGGAGTTACAAGGACGGCGCATCACGCACGGGACAAGTAATGGCTCCACAGACTGCCTTCCTCCTTCGCCACTGCCTTTCAGGGCTGCTCGCTCACCTGAGGCACGCATGCAGCATACTGGAAGGATTTGTTAACAGTCTCAGCCACGCCACAGACCGCCATCGTCCTCCGCCGCTGCCCACAGAACCTTCAGGGCTGCTCGTTCACCTGAAGCAAGCACGCAGCTCGCCACTGGATTTTTTAATGGTCTTAGCCACGGCACAACGGGATTTCAGCCATCAGCTGTTCCCGGGAGCTTTGGGGTTGCTTCAGCACCCAAAGCCAACAGTCCCTATGTTTTGTTTACTTTTTTTCTTACAGCCGCCCCTGCTTTTCTTCATGGCCACGAGAGGAGTCAGAGACTAGTTTTTCTTCTTGTGATCTCCGCACGTGCAACGGGACAACCCCTCGACGTCACGGAGCAGCAAGCAATTTTTGCGCGGTTCAGGACGATTTCACAGCTCCTGCCGGCACTTACTACCCCTCCCCTCCCCTCCCTCCCCCTCCGCCTGCAGCGAGCTTCTCCCACAGCTCGCTCACACAGATGGATTATCGAGGTCGCGACCCCCTGCCGCGTCCTCTGGGGGGGAGCGTGTGGCGGTTCGTTTTAACCCCACAACAGGCTAAGGACACTCAGCCCTCTTTTCTCTGTTTTTCTGCTGCATTACTGAGAAGCAATGTGCCATTCATGTATTTGTGATGCAAACATGCATGTGTTGTGATGTAATGCGCCATTCTGTATAGTGTGCATATGGCTTGTCCTTACTGTGCTTTTTCTGAGCATCTTAGATGTGCTTTGGTGCATTAATGTCTACAGGTAGACGAGTTTCTTCTGTCTCACCTATGTGATGTTAATCGATGCCTTTCATCCTTTGTACTCATGAGTCCTGTCCTTACTGTGACCTAGAGACTCAGATCAATATGTAGATGTGCTTGTTAGCCTCTTTGTCTTGCACTTAGAGCGAGGTCTAGCTAATCTGCCCATTGTGATGTATGGCTTACAAATGCAAATACCTCCTGCCGGTTCTGTTGTCCTTTTGATCATTCTAGACTGTGGGGTATGTCTTTTTGATGTATTGTTATGATCAAGTATTTAAGGTGCAACTCTGTAACGCAATCTCTCTCTCTTACTCTCTCACTCTGATCCTGCAACAGGTGGACACACTGTGTCCGCCTCTCTTTCTCTGAGAGCCTAGGGATCCCGCTCCGGGCTGCTCCACTATGCACCGGAGAGAGGATCCCGTGAAGGCGACATGATTAATAAAACCTGCTCAAAACCACAGCACTGCTGCTTATTTTTCCATGCCGCTTCAGGTGTTTCTATTTTGTTCAATTTTGAAAATTGTCGCCACACAGATTTTCACTTGTCAATCTGATATTGCTTTGAAGATGTCTACAAACAATTTGCATCCTTTAACTGATAATTTCCATAAAAATTTGTAAAAATATCAAACTTTTCTAGAGTGTTGCATTTTCATTGGCAGTGAGTATATATGAAATGCAACTTGGATGACTCTTCCTTTTTTTTTTAATTAACCGTGTTTTTTTTCCACAATATCTTTATTGAACCTTTTTTTTTTTAACAAACATGATACAAACAATCAAACACTAACGCTAAAGTACTACAAAAAAAAAAAAAAAAAATGCACTAAAAACACCAACAACCACCAACAAAATCAAGTCTTCAACAATGCTCCTCTGTTTAGTCTACACAATCCAATACATAAGTATACATATTATGTTCACCAGTTTGGAATTTACAAGGTCCACACACATCATTCACCTTCTTCTTCAAGAGTTATGTTTAAATTTTTTACATAATCAATAAAAGGTCTCCATATATTCTCAAACACAATTTCCTTTGATTTCAGTATATATGTTATTCTTTCTAATGGAAGGTTTGTTAACATCTGTCTTAACCACTGAGTCACATCTGGTCTATGAGTCTTTTTCCATAATAGTGCAATACATTTTTTGGCATTAAGCAAACTGAGGTCTATGAATGTTCTTTCACTTTTATTAAAATTATGCTTTTCTGGGTACAGACCCAACAAAAACAGTTTAGGATTCAGTATGATTTGTTTTGAGATTATTTTTTCAATTGTTACCCTCACCTCTTCCCAAAACATTCTTATTAATCTACATTCCCATAAACAATGAAATAGGGTTCCTTTACTTTCCATGCATTTTGTGCATGTATCTGGTATATTTTTGTTATATCTATTTAACTCCTCCGGTGTAACATACATCCGCATTAACCATTTGAAATGTATCAATTTAAGGCGTGCATTTATTGATTTGGTTTGAGCTTCTGTACAAGCCAATTCCCATTGTTCCTCCGAAATTTCAATTTGCAGATCTTCTTTCCAGTAGTTTAATCTTTTCAGTGAATTTTCACTTGACGATAGTGTCAATGAGTTATAAAACTCTGAAATAATACCCTTTCTTTTACTATCTTTCATCATCATTTTTTCCAAGGATGAATAAATAGGTCGAGTGAGAGCTTTATTTTGATTTGATCGAATAAAGTTTCTAAGTTGAAGATATTTAAAAAAATGTGTTCTATTGAGATTAAATTTGATCCTCAGCTCTTCAAAAGACATTATGTTGTCTGCACATGGCAAATATAAATCCTGAATCTTTTGTATCCCTTTTAAATTCCATACTTTAAATACAGCGTCCGCTCTCCCTGGTTTAAAATATTGATTACCCCATATTGGACTAAATTGTGACAATAACTGTGGTTCTTTTAAATAGTTTTTAGCTTCACACCATATTTTGATCATATGCTTTACAAATGGATTTTTAACTTGTTTTTGTAATTTTTTTGCCGAATCTGAGTATATGAATATGGGAAGAGGTAAAGGTAAATTGTATGATTCCATTTCAGTCCAGTGAGGGAGATCATTTGATGAAAAATAATATGTCATAGACCTCAGTTGTGCCAACCAATAATACAACATAAAATTTGGACATTTCAGACCTCCACGATCAAATGGTAAATATAATAAAGACAGACGTAATCTAGCCCTCCTGTTGTTCCATATAAATTCCACTAACTTTTTTTTTATTCTTGAGAATAGATCTAAAGGTGGTGATAAGGGAATGTATTGAAATAAATAAAGTATTTTAGGTAAAATATTACTTTTAAGTATATTGATTCTCCCGATCATCGACATTGGTAGTGACATCCATCTCTGAGTTAACTCATTGATATCTGACATTAAGGCTTCATAGTTGACGCTGGCGACTGATTCTAGCTTAGGCATAATTTGGATTTCTAAATATTTAAACTGATTTACAACATTGAATTGATTTGCCTCAGGGGCTGGGTAATTTCTCTGGGTCTCATTTAGCATTAATATTGAAGATTTAGTTTTATTTATTTTATATCCTGATATTTCCCCAAAATTCTTTATTAAATTCAACAAGGTTGGAATTGATTTTTTTAGATTCGACATAAACAAAATTATATCATCGGCGTACAGGGAGATTTTATGTTCTGTTGGTCCAACTTTAATTCCATATATTTGTGAATGTAAACGTATCGCTATCGCTAAAGGTTCAATTGCCATAGTAAACAGTAAAGGTGAAAGTGGACAGCCTTGTCGACATCCTCTATTGATTTTTATTGGTTTTGAAATATTGTTATTTGTTAGGATTTCTGCTGTAGCATTATTGTATATTATTTGAACCCATTTTATGAAATTATTTCCAAGTCCAAACCTTTGTAGGACTTCAAAAAGAAAGGGCCATTCAACTCTATCAAAGGCCTTTTCGGCGTCCAATGATAGGAGAGCTGTATCCGGTGCTTCTTTATTAAAATAAATAATATTAAATAGTCTTCTTACATTATGGAAGCCTTGTCTACCCTTTATAAAGCCATTCTGATCTCGATTAATAATATTTGGTAAAATTTCTTGTATTCGTCTTGCTAAAATTTTACAGATTATCTTAAGGTCGGCGTTTAATAGGCTTATTGGTCTCATATTTTCACATTTATTAGAGGGCTTACCTGGTTTTGGCAGCAGTATAATTAAGGCATTATTTATGTATGATGGTAAATTATTATTTTGAAATGCTTCTAAAACCATTTCCAAAAAAGGTTTTATTAATTTATTCTTAAATTTTTTATAAAGGTCAACTGGAAGACCATCTGGTCCTGCACTTTTTCCTGATTTCATATTATCAATGGCTAGCCCAACTTCTTCTTGACTAATTTTAGACTCCAATATCTCCCTGTTTTCATTTGGTATACACGGTATAGATAGTTCGTTCAAAAACCCATTTAGTTTTGTTAAATCAGGTTCATTTTTGGTATCATATAATTTTTCATAGTAATCTCTAAAGGCTCTATTAATTTCTAAAGGATCTATAACTACCTGTCCGTTACTTATAATACTGGTAATTGGTGTTTTAATTTCCAATTGTTTAATCTGCCATGCTAATAATTTTCCTGATTTTTCACCTTGTTCATAAAAAGATTGTTTCAATCTTAGAAGACTCGAGGCAGCTCTATTCGCTGATTTTTTGTCGTATTCAGCTCTCAAAATCAGTAATTCATTCTCCAACCTTGGGTCACTTCCTGCATACACTTTTTCCTGAAGACTTTTTATTTTATGTTCCAATTTAGCTCTCTCCTCTCGAGTCTTCTTAGATTTTGATCCTGTATAACTAATAATATGTCCCCTAATAAAAGCTTTGAAAGCCTCCCACTTTACACATGCTGATGTTTGTGTAGTATTGATGTCAAAGAACTTGTCTATCTGTTTTTCTATATACTTGACAAATTCCTCATCCTGAAGCCATTTATGCTGAAATTGCCATCTACCTGATTCCTTTGTCAATTTTTTAATCTACATATATTAGACAACAGGGTGCATGATCAGAGATCACGATGTTATCATAAAAGCAGTTTTGAATCTTGGACCTTAATTCTGTGGAAATCAAAAAATAATCAATACGTGAGAATGTCTTGTAGGTACTGGAATAACAAGAATAGGCTTTAACTTGTGGTTTCATTTCTCTCCATATATCTAACAATCTCAATTCTTTCATAAAATGATTAATAGTCATCCTACATCCAATGTGCGTACAATCCAGTCCTGTTGATCTATCCACACCTGGATTCAATGTACAATTAAAATCCCCTGCTATTATATGTTGCCCTGTAAGTGATGATAAGATGAGAAATAAATTAGCAAAGAACTTCTGATCATCTATATTGGGACCATATAAGTTCACAAGATTTATATTTTCTAATAGCAAAGAACCTTGAATGATTACATATCTTCCAAATTTGTCTCCAATTACATTTTTCACTTGAAAAGGAACTGATTTATGTATGAGAGTCATAACTCCCCTGGCTCGGGATGAAAATGAAGAGGTGAATACACTTCCCTGCCATCTACTCCTAATTCTTTTAACATCCTCCTCTATCAGATGAGTTTCTTGTAAAAACACAATTCTTGAACCCATGTCCTTTATTTTATTCATAACTTGTTTAAGTTTTTTTAAATTTTGTAGACCTCTGCAATTCCATGAAGTTAAATTAAGATTAACACTTTGGTCCATGATCAATAGAGAGTTTGGGATCACCTTGCAGTGTAAACATGCTCATACAGAGAAGCAAAAACATGAGTGGTTGAACATTCATCCTACAAACTACACACAAACAAATTTCCCCTTCCCACACTTGTGGCAAACCCCCCAAAATCAAAAGAAAAATTCTGTCTCCCGATATAGCCATCGACCGTTCCACACCCACGGGGAACAGCCTAAGCCACTCCTTCTTCATCCTCCCAATCACCCTAACTCTACTGCTTTTAATGACATAACATTAACTCTCCTCTGTAGTTTTCCAACTTAACTCCAAAATTTTTAACAACTTTGTACATCATAGTTTTTTTTTTTGTTTGTTTTGTTTTTGTTTTGTTTTTTTAATATATAATACAATCTATATTTTGTAAACTTACTATTTACTTCAAGTCAGTCAGATGCCTGTGCAAATGCTTAATTATTCTACCTTATATTTTGTTCATGCTTAGCTCCCACCAGTCTCTTCTTCTTCTTTGATCTTCTTGATGAACTCCTGCGCCTCCTCTGGGGTCTTGAAGATGTGGGTTCTGCCCTCATACGTGGTCAGCAGTCTCGCAGGATAGATTACACCATGACGAATCCCAAGGTTGCGCAGCTCCTTACGTACGGGATCAAACTGCTTCCTCAATTGCTGGATTCCTGTGGCCAAATCTGGGTAGAACCGCACCTGCTGGTCCTGGTGTTTAATCTCTCCTTTTTTAGCTCGTGCAGCGTTGAAGATCTTCATCCTGTCTCTGTTGCTAAGAAACTTCATAATTAAGGTCCTCGGCGGTTCCTTATCTCTCCGTGGGCCAATACGATGTGCTTTTTCCAGAACCACTGCTGATTGCAACTCCTCGCTGCCCAGCACCTCCGGAATCCACTTTTCCAGAAAGGAACATACGTCCCGACCTTCTGATTCCTCTGGAAGACCCACCAGCCTCAAATTATTCTGTCTCGACCGAGATTCCAAATCCAAAATATTATCTTCCAGAGATTTATTTTTTTTTTCCAAAGTGCGCACCTTTAATTGAAGACGGGTGACGTCATCTTCAGCACTAGCGAGACGGAGCTCCATCTGCGCCGTTCGTTCTACACAGTCACCCAATTCCTTTCTTATTCCTTCCAACGCTGTCATAATCCCATCAAATCTAGAGGAAAAGTCCGCTCTCATTGAACTCATGGCAGCCATCAGCGCATCTGCGCCATTCCCCGCAGACATCGCAGCGTTGCCAGCCTCCTCCGCCATATATGGAGTTTTGTTTACTGCGTCACAGACCTGAAAGTCCGTTAATTTGGACTGTTTCGGCGGCTCGCTTTTTCCTTTTCCTGGTTTTCCAGCCTTAGGCTTCGCCGACATATCTTCACCCAAATGCTGGGATACGTTCTGTCCCAAATGAGAGAGTTATTTGCCGATTTTTTTTTTTTCCAGGAGCAGAGCAGAGCGAGACACGTCCGTCCTACGTGGCAGCCATAACCGGAAGTCAATTAACCGTGTTTTAGCTGCAGCACAGAGAATCGTTCAGTAAAAACAGTCTTGCCTTCAGGGTTTCTGTACATGCTATGAAAAATCTGAAATCTGATGAACTACCTTTGTACATAAGGGAGAAGACCTAAAAAATAGATCCAAGCTCTTGAGCGACACCGTTTTAAAAGCAGACATGAAAATTAAAGAACAATAGTTAATAAAAAGTTAAAAGAAATTATTCCACACGCAAAAGTACATTTTAAAACTGAAACTCTGCCACCTGTCTATATGGAGATTAACTCAAGTATTTCTGACTGTAGCATCATACTGAACATTACTGTAAATGAGAGCAAACCTTTAATGATTTGAGCTCCAATAAGTCTCATTTTACTACAACCATGTACTACCCACAGATGACACACACTCAGCTTGTTAAGCTAGATGAGGTCCTGAAGAGTTTGGAAGTTGAAATTCTGTCTCAAGCAAGCATGGAAAAGAAAACCAAAGTGGGAAAAATCCATTCAAACTTCAGCAACTGGTCTCAGTTCCCACACGCATGCAGAGGCTTGTTAAAAGAAGAAATGATGCAACACAGTGGTAAACATGCCCTTGTCCAAATTTATTTTGAAAAGTGTTGCTGGCATCAAATTGAAAATGAGCAAATCATTTAAAAAAAACCTATCCTTTCCCCCATTCATTATAAAAATTTAATAAAAAGCAAATCATTGCATTTTGTCAAAATTAAACTGTACAGCTTATCCCAGCTTCTTGGGAAATTGGATTTGTGGAATTCTTTAAAAAAAAAAAAATACTCCCAGCAAGACAGAAGCTAAATGCAGAGATGATTTGTGAGGTTCTGTACTTTTATACTTGTGTGTTAAATTCAGCAGAAACATGAGAAGATGCAGTTTTACTTTACGTACTTTCTGCGCAGGCAGATGTGTAGTCAGTGACCGCCTCATCACCTGAAACACAAGCAGAAGGACGTCAGCACAAAACAAAGAGCAACGGAGCCACAAAGAGGGCTGAGACTGCTGGAGCCGCTGGTGAAGCGCGTACTTGTCTGGTAATAATCGTAGACTTTGACCACAGCTGGTTTCAGGTTCCTGACCGGCTGATCCTCCTCCAGTGTCACGCTGTAAATCTGCTGCTCGTCCTTCTTCAGCTGCAGCCACAAACCCCATTCACACAGCATTAGCACCATTTCACGCTTGATTCACAACATGCATGGCAGTGTGCAACCCTCTGGCCACCGCACATATTTAACTGAAAAGATTTATGTCGACACAGTCTCTGTAGTATACAGGGGAGGGGGGGGATACAATATTACCAGCAGCCAATAATGAGTAGTTACTTTTTATTTCATAAATTGAACAAAATAAAAAAATAATAATACACAACTCTAAAAGTGCAAACACTTGGGCACCCTAAACATTTAAAGATCACCAAAATATGGTTTCTATTAGACAAAAATCACTTACAGTTGAAACCAGAAGTTTACATACACTATAAAAGACCCATTGTGGCCGACACACATTGTGGGCTCACGCTGCCACAGAGACAGAACTGAATGTGTATTGTGGAGTGTCACGTCTGCAAGGACTGAGGACTCAAATCTACAGGAGGTAACAAGGAAGTGTGAGATTTGTCTTTGTCCCACAGAAGACGCCCCGGAGGGTATTCCGGTTCATCAAGAAATGAGAGACAATGGTGAAGCTTCAAAGGGATGCTTTGTGACTGTATGTTGACTGAAGACACCATGTGACTTGAATTCTGATGCTGGAAATGTATAAAAGGGGGTTGAAGTATGATTCTTTCTCTTTCCTGCTTTGAGAATGCTAGGAGCTTGTGTTCTGTCAAATAAAGCTGGTTTATGACTGAAACTCAGCCTCGTTATTTGAGCATGCTCCTACACCATAACCTTTTTTTTCCTCAGTCTGACTTTAAATCAGACTAAACGTTTCCTGTTTTAGGTCAGTTAGGATTACCAAAATTATTTCTATGGTAAATCATTTTTTGGAGAATTTTTTACTCTTTTATTCAAAGTCAGAAATTTACATACAGTAAGATTACTATGCCTTTAAACAATTTGGGAAAGCTCAGATGATGATGTCATAGCTTTGGAAGCTTCTGATAGGTTAATTGACAACATTTGAGTTAATTGGAGGCACACCTGTGGATGGATGTTAAGGCACACCTCAAACACATGGCTTCCTTTTGTGACATCATGGGAAAAATCAAAAGAAATCAGCCAAGCTATCAGGAAGAGAACCGTAGACCTCCACATCCTTGGGTACAACTTCCAGATGCCTGAAAGTGCCACATTCATCTGTTCAAGCAATTGTATGCAAGTAGAAACACCATGGGAACGTCCAGCCAACATACCACTCAGGAAGGGGACGGGTTCTGTGTCCAAGAGATGAACGTGTTTTGGTGTGAAATGTGAAGATGCTGGCTGAAGCTGGTAAAACAGTGTCATTATGGGGGCAGCTGTGGCGCAGGTGTAGTGTAGTGTGGTTGACCTCTGATCAGAGGGTCAGTGGTTTGATTCCTGCTCTCTCTGCAGTCTGCATGTCGAAGTGTCCTTGAGCGAGACACTGAATCCCCAGTTGCTCCTGGTGGGTCAGGCCAGCACCTTGCATGGCCGCTCCGCTGCCATCAGTGTGTGAATGGGTGGATAGCTGAATCTGTGAAGTGCTTTGGTAATCCAGAGATGAGAAAAAATCACTATATAAGTGAACACCATTATCCACAGTGAAATGAGTCCTGTAAAAAGGAAAAAAATATAATTCCATACTACAGAATTCCTCGGACAGCCCCCCCCCCCCCAACAGTAACACTCTGTTACAACATGGATGGAGCTTTAACTCCATGGTTACAGGGAAAGGGGATGTGGAACGTTTCCTGTTCAGTAACACACGGAGCTTTTATGGAGGCTACAGAAAGGACCTCTATAACCAGCGCAGGCCCAACAGGATCACGATCCCAGGGGAAGCGACATCACCCCTGCGTCCCAGCATGGACTACTCTCTGTAGAATTGGAGGCAGAAGTGCTGTGGTGGACACACTCAATTTCACAACAGTGCTTCATTCCGTGGGTACAGACTGGGAACGAAGCATCTCTGTCCCGGTGGATATCCTGGTCAGTGTGTGTGTGTGATGCCCACAGCAAACGGTGAACAGTTGGAAGCATAGCTCACAAGTTTAAAGTTAAAGGAACAGTAGCTACACTACCTGGATGTGGCAGAAAGAGGAAGCTATCAACGGCTGCCACCAGAGTCCTGAGGAGGCAGGTGGTCAAAAACCCTCAACTGACTGCAAAAGACCTGCAGCAAGACTTGTTGGCAGCAGACGCTGAGGTTTCAGTTTCCACAGTAAGGCACAGAAAGGCTGAAGAGCTCCATGCCTGAACTCTAAGACATACACCATTACTGACCCAAAAGCACAACAAAAGTTGGCTCCAATTTGCTCAAAACTATATAAATAAGCAAAAGAAGTTTGGGGATTCTGTTCTATGGAGCGATGAAACAAAACTGGAGCTTTTTGGGCCTATGGATCAGCAGTATGTCTGGAGGAGGAAGAATGAAGCATACGCTGAAAAGAACATCTTGCCTACTGTGAAGCAGTAGTAGTCCATCAATGCTTGGTTTCAGAAGAAACCCTGGAAGATACTAGAGTGGCTATTACAATTGGCTGACTTGAATTCCATTGAAAATCTCAGTGTGCCTTAAATGGTTCTTGTTTGATTTGTTTATTGCAAACAGCTTCTAGTTTGTACATGTTGCCAATAAACCTAATTTGCTGTGGGGGTTGAATGGTTTTGATTGCAACTGTACCTGCTCTATAGAGGGGATGATGTCACAGAACAGAACCCATGGCAATTACATAGCATTGAGTGGTAGCCTTAGTCTGTATCTAGCGAAACAAAAAACACAATATTCAGTTACAGGAGTACACAGACTGCCTGCTTTTGTTGCAGAAAGGTCCTCTTATCATTCCATCTTGTATTCTTTTTCTTTTGGCTGCTCCATTTAGGGATCATAACTGCAGATCATCTGCCTCCATCTCACCCTATCCCTTGTATCTTCCTCGATCTTCAAGCAACAGTAGCCCAGTTTCCACCAGCACGCTGTTGGTTAACAGCACTGGTGGCCGGCCGTCATTGTTTACCTGGGCCTCGACTGGTCAGACATGCAGCTCATTCTATCTTATATTAATTGACAAAAAAAATAAGCAATTAAAGTCTCAGGACCAGTCCTTCACTTATGTGTTTTCCTTGTTCTTTACACACACATCACTACAGTCAGGTGTTAACATCTAAAGATAAAAAAAAAGGCACTCCATGTACTCCTGTGATTTTTTTTACGTTTTGCTGCACACAAACTAAAGCTGCCACATGCGTTTGCCTTTGAGTGCTGTGTAACTACGGTAACTGCCCTGTAACTGCCGAGAGTTCTGTTCCAGTGCATGCCGTCTGTTGAGGTGTATGTTAACTTCTGACGTTAAATGTACATTTCTTTTATTGAGTTTCCTACCCCATCTAAGTAGATGTTGATGAATCCTTCATCCATGTCCACGCGCTTTACTAAGCGGTTGTTCTGCAGCTGTAACACATACACACACACACACACACACGTGTGTCAGAATACAGTCAACTGTCAGCCTGCTGCTTATCATCCCCTGATGCACTGACCAGTTTGAGGGAACCTTTATCCAGAATGTATCCAGACAGCAACTTGATGTTGATGATGACCATGTTGGTCTCGTCTCTTCTCCCCTGGTACCTGCAGCAGACACATGGAGCACCAGCACTCATTGTAGGGCACAGGCCGCAGATATTGGTCACATATGGCACCAGTAGGTGATTTGAGGGGGGAATCTATCCACCTTGTTAGCAAAATGACCCCAAATCATCCCCTTTGTTAATCTGCCCCCCCCCTCAGTTCCCAAGCCCCATAAAGAGTGCAATGACAGTACAAAAGAATATGGCAGACAATAGTTGCAAATTTACAAGGAAAATCTGGAAAATTTATAAGAAAAAAGTTGCAAATTTAATATAAAAGAGTTTAAATTTATGACTATATAGTTGTAAAATTTGTGCAGAAAAAGGGTGGCAAGTTTATCGCAAAAAGTGGCCAATTTATAAGCAAAAAGAACAAATTTTATTAGAAAAGTTACAAATTTTCAAGAAAAATGTTAAAATTTTACAAGAAAACCTAAATGTTTTCATGTAAATTTACAATTTGTCATAAATTTCGTCTTCTTTTGAAGAAATATATATTACTTTTTCCTCATACAGTGGTGTGAAAAAGTGTTTGCCCCCTTCCTGATTTCTCATTTTTTTGTATGCTTGTCACACTTAAATGTTTCAGATCATCAAACAAATTTAAATATTAGACAACGAGAACACAAGTAAACACAAAATGCAGTTTTTAAATGAAGGTGTGACAAATCAGGAAGGGGGCAAACACTTTTTCACACCACTGTACATACATTTCAAAATTGCAAATTTTTTCTGAGAAAAATGATTTTTTCCTCATAAATTTGTCACATTTGTCTCATAATTTGGCAATTTTTTTTTACTAATAAAAAATAAATTTACTAATTATTTTCTTGTAAATTTTCAACTTTTTTCCTCATGAATATGATTTTTTTTCTTGTAAATTTGGAACTTTTTCTCCTAAATTTGTGATTTTTTTTAACAGTTGGTAAAAATTTTTCTCTTAAACTTTCAACTTTTTCCCCATACATTTTCAACTTTTCCCTTGTAAATCTGTGAATTTTTTAAATTGTGAATTAGCATCTTTTATCATATTTTTGCACCTTTATTGCTACTTAATTTATGTTCATATGCATTCACTTTATGCTAAATTTGTGAATACCCCCACCACCATCCCCCTTGTTAAAAAATAAATCTGCTACTTTACAGCACATATACATGACTATTACAAAAGAGTGTTCCTACCTATTTGAAGCTCTGACTCTCGTTAGTCATAATGAGATGTAGTTATTGCACTGAGTCTGTAAGCGTCACTACATGAAGGTCATTTCAAAGTTGAAAATCATTATTTACACCAAACACATCGCAGCTGTGTTACCGCTGTAATCATGCAGTTGAAATACCACAAGTGTGCTGTTTTGTAGCGCAGTTTGCTAAGATGATCATGGGGAATATAGTGCCTCCACTGAAGATGAGCATCAACAACACAGAATACAGGTGCATCTCGCTAAATTAGAATGTCACCAAAAAGTTGATTTATTTCAGTAATTCAATTCATAAAATGAAACTCATATTTTATATAGATTCATTACAGACAGAGTGATACATTTCAAGTGTACTACTTTTAATTTTGATGGTTATGGCTTGCAGCTCATGAAAAACAGTTTCTCAAAAAAATTAGAACATTACATAAGATCAATTTTTAAAAAAATGATTTTTTAATAGAAATTTTGGCCAACAAAGTATTTCCATGCACACACTCAATACTTGGTCAGGGCTCCTTTTGCATGAATTAATACTGCATCACTGTGGCATGGCATGAAGGTGATCAGCCTGTGTTACTGCTGAGGTGTTATGAAGGCCCAGGTTCCTTTGATTGCGGCCTTCAGCTCATCTGCATTGTTGGGCCTGGTGTCTCTCATCTCCCTGCTGACGATACTTCATAGATTCTGTATGGGGTTTAGGTCAGGAGAGTTTGCTGGCCAGTAAAATATGGTGGTACCATGGTCATTACACCAGGCTTTGGTACTTTTGGCAGCAGTGTGGGCAGGTGCCAAGCCCTGCTGGAAAATGAAATCAGCATCTCCGTAAACCTTGTCAGCAGAGGGAAGCATGAACTCTAAAATGTCCTGGTAGACAGCTGCATTGACTTTGGACTTGATAAAACACAGTGGACTAAGACCAGCAGATGACATGGCCCCCCAGATCAGGTGCCAAGTCTTGTCACTTGGAAATCAAGGTCCCAGAGTCTGGAGGAGGAGTGACCAGGCATGGAATCCAAGCTGCTTGAGGTCCAGGGTGAAGTTTCCACAGTCAATGATGATATGTGGAGCCATGCCATCTGCTGGCGTTTTTCCACTGTGTTTAATCAGGTCCAATGTCAGTGCAGCTATCTAACAGGAAATTTTAGAGCACTTCATGCTTCCCTCTGCTGATAAGTTTTATGGAGAAGCTGATTTAATTTTCCAGCAGGACTTGGCACCTGCCCACACTGCCAAAGGTACAAATACCTGGTTTAATGACCATGGTATCACTGTGCTTGATTAGCCAACAAACTCATTCATTCATTCATCTTCTACCGCTTAATCCTTTTCGGGTTGCGGGTGGGGTTGGGGGGGGGGGCGCTGGAGCCTATCCCAGCATCTTTGGGCGAGAGGCAGGGTACACCCTGGACAGATCACCAGTCCATCGCAGGGCCAACACAGAGAGACAGACAACCATTCACTCTCACAGTCATACCTAAGGACAATTTAGAATCCCCAGTTTGATGCCAATTAACCTAACTTGCACGTTTTTGGCATGCAAACTCTCCTGACCTAAATCCCATAGAGAATCTATGGTGTATTGTCAAGAGGGAGATGAAATACACCAGACCCAATAATGCAGACGAGCTGAAGGCCGCTATCAAAGCAACCTGGGCTTCCATAACACCTCAGCAGTAACACAGGCTGATCGCCTCCATGCCACGCTGCATTGATGCAGTAACTATGCAAAAGGAGCCCCAACCAAGTATTGAGTGTATACATAGACGTACTTTTCAATAGGCCATCATTTCTAATAAAAATCTTTTTTTTAAATTCATTTTATATAATATTCTAATTTTTGAGAAACTGAATTTGGGGTTTTCATCAGAATCAGAATCAGATTTATTGCCATTGTTCATGTAGTACACAAACTAGGAATTTGTCTCGATGCCATGCTGCAACATCAAAAACATGATGAGAAAAAGAGATAAACTAAAAAACTAAAGGACTGAAAACGTGCAATAAGTGTAGAAAAATAAGTAATAATAAGTAATAATGATAATAATAATAATAACAATACTAGTAATAATGAGTAGTACTAGTCAAGGCAGTTTTAAAAAATTAGCAAGTAGCAGATAATGTGAAGTACCACATAGTGCAGTTGATAATGCAACAGAAAACAGTGATTCATTTGCTGTAAGCCATAACCATCAAAATTAAAAGAAATAAACACTTGAAATATATCACTCTGTGTGTAATGAATCTATGAGTTTCACTTTTTGAACTGAATTATTGAAATAAATCAACTTTTCAATGACTTTCTAATTTACTGAGATGCACCTGTAAAACCACAGAAGTTTTAAAGTAGACTGAAGGGTTTCAAACATAAGATACGTAATGGCAGGGCGTCTCCACAAACAGGCACATTTAACTTAAATTTCAGATCAAAATAATGAAGGGAACACACATTAAAAGCAGGAAAATTAGCCGTGATGTAATATTTAACTACATGATATAGTTTAAAATAGTCCTACATTACCACCACCAGTAGTGATCATTATATATTTAACTCGTGGGTTCGTAAATTTCCATCTTTCCATTTCTGACAGCAAGCAAACGTGAAAGTGTAGTACATACAGCACATCCTCCTTCATCAACGTCTTCCTGCTTTAAAGTTGTTTTGTTGGTATCAAACACCTTTTTGCCACACAATTATACTCTTGATTCCATCTGCACGTCTGCTTCCAGACTGACCAATTGTCCATGGTTTTATTAAAAATTCTGTACAAAAAAATAGACCCATTCAAATTAAATTTAAATATTCTCAGTAGCACATATTTCATAATTTGTCAAAAAAGCTTCTAATGTTCTGACTGAAACAGTTTTCAGAATGCTATTAATATTGAGCCTCTAATCTGACTGGCTTTTTTTCAATAGGCCAACCATAGGTGAGGAGGCAGTCAGGGTGTGTTTGCTCCAACACCCAAAACATCCAAAACCCTGAAGACGAGACTTGTCGGTTTGTGATATCACAAAGCCTAGAAGGTGCAATCTTCTAATATGACATTTTAATGGTTTTTTTACATAATACAGCCACAAAACTTCTTTTTATTGCTTTAGAAAGGTGTAGAATAAAATTCTATATTTTCTTTAAAAAATTATAGTTGCAAAATAATTATTAAAAACTAATTTAACGGGCCCAAAACAATCACATTTACATTTGAGCAGCTGGGCTGGGGAGAACGACAGCTGCTCTGTTTATGCTCCACCTCCGCTGCACTTGGATAAAGGCCAGTGTGCACACAGTTGTTTAAATGCTTCAGTTTTTTGTCTGCCAGGCCATGTGTCACCTGCAGTTTCACCCCAGCCTGATAGGTAGCACACACGTGCTGCTGCTCTAGTTCGTTCACTGGCTACACAAAATAGAAGAAAAACAAGAGCGACGCACAATATCAACAACAAAGCGGACTGCATGCAGGTAAGAGGAGGAGCTCCCGAGTTTACTATCTCTGGTAGAAGATGCTAGAAAAATGAAAGAAGGTAACAGTGTGCTTCTGTTTCTTTGTCTTCATTCTCGTTATCTCGTTGTCTTCTTCATCTACTTTGACTTTATATGCTGTGTCGGTAGCACTGCGTCACGAATGGGATTGGATCTTGCCGATGCGTAGTCAGTGTGGTCACAAAATTTGGGTTGCATGCGCTCAGCTGTGGAGGGGTCCGCGGAGCCTAGCGGAGTGGAGATGATGATGTAATTTTCGTCACACAAACCTCATGCTCGAGCAGACGCACAGAGCATAGGTGTAGCATAAACTCAGTTTAAGGGTTACCTGCTGACTAGGAGCTAAAAATGTTATCTCCATCACCTTTAAGATCTTAATTAGTGTGTGGCGCAGAGTATTTTAAGGGTCCCATTTACTTGAAAAAGGTGCATTTGTGGGTTTTAACCTTCTAAAATCTCTCTTCACTGAGAAATTATTACATTTCCACACTTTGGCAGAGTGGGCAGAAGTCGGTATGCAATAGGTCTGCCAGTGGTACCCCTCAGCCTCTTTCTTAATTGTTGAAATGTAGTTTATATGGTATTTTACCCTGACTTTGTGATCCCAAGAACACAGTGATAGTTCAGGGTTACATGGTGAACCTGTGTACCAAGTTTGGTGATCCTAGCTTTCTTGTTGTATAGTAATATTGCAAACGGAATGCTTACTGTGACCTTTGATCTTTTGACCCCAAACCCATAGTCAGAGGTCAGAGTCTAAGCTTCCAAGATTTGCCTTAGATATGATGATATCAGTTTGAAAAGGATATGTCATTTTTTTCTATAGTGATCACGTTTGCAGGATTTAGGGAAAAACTGACCTCTGACCTTGACCTAAGGTCAAGGTCACCCAAATTCAAACTTGTTCAAGATTTTTCAGATACACCTAAAATATTGATTTGAAGCATATACATCATTTCTTTCTCTAGTCATCATGTTCACAAGGTAGGTGTTGAGCCCCCCCCCCCCCACACACACACACACACAAATTACCTGACGTGCACAAAGAGGACGAGCTGCGGCCTGCTGATGTTGCATTTGGACATAGTGTTGGCAGAGATGCTGAAGGCTGAGAAGTTTGTAGGAGGGGGGATGTTGTAGCGCATGGAGATCTGCAGACAGACAGACAGTGTAAGCAGAGCTATTGTTCTGTCTGCTCCTGAGGTAAACCAAATATGGTCATCTCAGACACACATCTGCCTGTGAGCACAGCAGCCTTCTACATTATTAAGATGTGTCAGCAAAAGCCAGGAGATCCCCTTTAATTTTCATGTTCTTCCCATGGTCTTTCATCATGCCCTGTTGTACTTTCACTGTACCTGAGCCAGCACACAGCTCTGCCCCTCGGCTTTGATGGTGTACTCCCCCGGCACCTCGCTCAGCTTCTCCTCCTGTAACAGTAACCTGTTCTCCTGGTTCACCGTGAACTCTTTGTTCAGGCCTCCCAGAGACGTAACTGTCACCGTAGTGTTGCCCCCCCGACTGTAGGTGGCAGCGCCATACTTGGCCAGCGCCTGGAGGGTCACCACTGTGTCCTATGGAGCACAAAAAAGGTCATCAGTGTGTCTGGTTGACAGTGGAGGAGAAAGACACGTGGTTGGATCTACCTGTGTGGAGGCAAAACCGCCAAAAGCATTCTGCTGCTGAGTGAGCCAGCGGACGATGCTGGAGGAGTATTCCAGACCAAAGCCTTGCAGGGGGGGAGCGGAGAGCAGAGCCAGCAGCACGTAGGAGGTCATCTCCACCTCCAGAGAGTCCAGGCCTTTCCCAGAAGCATCGGCTCTCTCCCAGTGACGGGTGTCTCCTGCCAGACAGCACAGAGGAGTCATTCATTTGGAGGCTAACGCAGGTCTTCTTTGTTCTCTTCATTAATGTGGAACTCTGGCATAAAAACCACATTCATAAAATCCTGAATGTCACTGTTTGGACACAAATGAGTTAATCTGAATCCAATAAACAAGTAGATGCAACATCATCAGAAAAAAAAATTATATACAGTGGATATAAGAAGTCTACACACCCCTGTTCAAATGCCAGGTTTTTGTGATGTAAAAAATGAGCCCAAGATGAAATCGTTTCAACTTTTTCCAGCATTAATATGACCTGTAATCTGTACAACCCAATTGAAAAAAAAACTGATTGGGCAACGTGGTGGCGGAGTGGTTAGCACTGCGGCAGCACAGCAACTCACCCTTGGCTGGGGGATCCTGGGTTCGATCCCAGCCCCCAACCAACAGTGATCTGTGTGGAGTTTGCATATTCTCTCCGTGTCTGCGTGGGTTTACTCCGGGATTTCTCCGGTTTCCTCCCACATGCCAAAAACATGCAAGTTAGGTTAATTGGCAACAAAACTGGGGATTCTAAATTGTCCTTGGGTATGACTGTGAGAGTGAATGGTTGTCTGTCTTTCTGTGTTGGCCCTGCGATGGACTGGCGATCTGTCCAGGGTGTACCCTGCCTCTCGCCCAAAGATGCTGGGATAGGCTCCAGCCCCCCTGCGATCCGAAAAGGATTAAGCGGAAGAAGATGGATGGATCTTTTAAGGGGAAAAATAAAAAAGCTTACAATAACCTGGTTGCATGAATATGCACACCCTTAAACTAATACTTGGTTGCAGTACCTTTGGCTTTTATTACAGCACTCAGTCCTTTTGGGTAGGAGTCTATCAGTGTGGCACATCTTGATGTGGCAATATCTGCCCACTCTTCTTTGCAAAAAATGCTCCAAATCTGTCAGACTGCGAGTGCATCTCCTATGCACAGTCCTCTTCAGATCACCCCACAGATGTTTGATCAGATTCAGGTCTGGACTCTGGCTGGGCCATTCCAAAACATTAATCTTCTTCTAGTGAAGCCATTCTTTTGTTGATTTGGATATGTGCTTTGGGTCATTGTCGTGCTGAAAGATGAAGTTCCTCTTCATCTTCAGCTTGCTAGCAGAAGCCTGAAGGTTTTGTGCCAACACTGACTGGTATTTGGAGCTGCTCATAATTCCCTCCACCTTGACTAAAGCCCCAGTTCCAGCTGAAGAAAAACAGCCCCAAAGCATGATGTTGCCACCACCATGCTTCACTGTAGGTATGGTGTTCTTTTGGTGATAAGCAGTGTTGTGTTTGTGCCAAATATACCTTTTGGAATTATGGCTAAAAAGTAGTTCAACCTTGGGTTCATCAGACCATAACACATTATCCCACATGCGTTTGGGAGATTTCAAATGTGTTTTTGCAAAATGTAGCCAGGCTTGGATGTTTTTCTTCATAAGATAAGGCTTCCGTCTTGCCACCCTACTACATAGCCCAGACATATGAAGAAGATGGAAGATTGTTGTCACATGTATTGTCACATGCAGAAATTCCTGCAGCTCCTTCAATGTTGCTGTCGGCCTCTTGGCAGCCTCCCTGACTAGTTTTCTTCTCGTCTTTTCATCAATTTTGGAGGGTCATGTCACTGTTGTGCCATATTTTCTCCACTTGATGATGACTGTCTTCACTGTTTTCCATGGTATATTTAATGTCTTGGAAATTCTTTTGTACCCTTCTCCTAACTGATACCTTTGAACAATGAGATCCCTCTGATGCTTTGGAAGCTCTCTGCGGACCATGGCTTGTGCTGTAAGATGTGACTACAAAAATGTCAGGAAAAGCCTGCTAGAACAGCTCATCTTCAACATCTCGGCGGTTAAAGCGCAAATTCCAGGGGCTTTCCTGTTGTTTATTTTTTTCAGGGCAGCTGTGACTTCTCCGGGGGTGACTAGATCGGTCCTGCAGGAATCACAGGAAGCAGTGGCTATGAGACTAGGGTCAACGGGAACAGGAGGATGATGCAGGAGATGACTGAAGTGTTCTTTCCAGCGGTTGAGGCAGTCTGTCTCAGTGTTAATGAGTTTCCGTTGATGTCTTTCACCTGGGCTGTCTTGGTGTGTGGGCCATTGCGTGCTCGACGGAGCATACTGAACATGTGGCTCATGCTGTTATTTTTGGCCACTGACTCCAGGCGTTCGGCTTCTTCCGACCAGTACCTCCCTTTGTCCTCTCCGATGGCCACAATGTGTAGATGGTTTAATCTGCGGTACTCTATCAGGTCGCCTCGGAGGCGAGCCTCTCGGCGACAGTCAATGATGTCCAGAGTCCGCAGAGAGATCCAGGGTCATTTTGGGGAAGACTGCAAACTTCCCAGGGCATTGCGGGCAGACTGGATGATGTTTTTCTTGAAAATCTCCCAGTTGCCCACTTTGTCCGTGGCCAAGGCACCGAAGCGGTTGTTGAAAGAGCATTGGAACTTGGTGGAAATGTTGGGATTGTGGAGCAGGAAAGAGTCCAGGCAGGGCTGGTACTTGGCAAAAGGATCGGCCCAAAGCTTCAGCTTAAGCTGCGCGATCAGCAGGCGATGGTCAGTGTTACCAAGCTCTGCTCCTCTGAACACATGGTAGTTTGTTACAGATGATTTCCAGCGGTGGGAGATGATAATGTGATTGAGGGCCTTTTGGGTTCTGCCATCCAGGCTGTACCAAGTCCAGTGATGGATGAGTTTCTGAGGAAACCAGGTGTCGGCTATGCAGAGGTTGTGGGAGTGACAAAACAGAAGGAGATGGTTACCATTGTCATTCGTTGATGGGTTTGCAAAAGTGGTGCCAACAGGTGAGCTGGGAGACTGGGCCAGGAGCAGATCTCTGGAGGAGAGGGTAGCGTTGGCATCAGTAAGAATGATGGTGATGTCGTGCGGTGGAACCTGTCCAACAACTTAATGAAGCTGGTCAAAGAAAGCATCCTTCTCTTCCTCATCTGCAACATCAGTGGGGACATACGTGGCGATAACTGTCATCTTTCTGTGCTGGTGAAGAAAGTGGGCCGAAAGTAGTCTGTCGCTCACCGGTGTCCAACTGATGAGTGACTTGCGGGTGGTCTTTGTCATGGCAAGTGCTACACCATAGAGGCCCGTCCGTTTCTCAGGCCCACTCCAGATGAAACAGTAATCACCTACAATGGTTTCACCGATGCTTTGCCACTGCGATTCGTAGAGACCCGCCAGGGTGATGTTGTAGTGGGCGAGCTCTCGGGACAGCAGTGTGGCTGCTCCAGTGTGAAGGAGTATCTGGACATTCCATGTTGCAACACGGGTTTTGTAGGGAAGGTCAATCTGTACTCGTTGGTCGGGGGCATACTGGGGTCCAAGTTATAAGAGGATGTGCATATTTATAAGATAAGATAAGCCTTTATTAGTTCCACAATGGGGAAATTCCAGGATTGCAACAGCACAGGGATAGCAACACTAATAATTTAGAAGATAAGAAAATAAGAGCAGTGAATATACATATGTACACATATATTTATAAATATAATATATTTACACAGTGCAGAGCATTGTAGCTAGATGGAATAAGCAGCATGACGGTCTATTTAGTTACCCCACATAGTATGAATATGTACCCATACAGCATATTATGTATTTGAGTCAGCCTAGTTGTCACTCTCCGTAGCAATTGATATTGTCCTATGGAGGGGACCATTATTGTCCAAGTTTGTTGCATCTTTTGCATTCAATACTATTAGGTCATAACATTTTTTTATGATCTCTGCGAGCAGCCCTGCTTGGGTTATAAAGTTTGACAGCTGTAGGTAGGAAGGACCTGCAAAACCTCTCGGTCGCGCACCTAGGATGATGCAGCCTACTGCTAAATGAGCTCCTCAGTGCCTTTTAGTATGTCCTGCATAGGGTGGGACTCGGACTCCAGCAGAGATGACAGTTTAGCCACCATCCTCCTCTCTCCTATCTCCTCCACTGGGTCAAGGTACTGCCCCAGAACCGAGCTAGCTTTCTTGATCAGTTTGTTCAGTCTCTTCCTGTCGGCTGCTGTGATGCCATTGCCCCAGCAGACCACTCCAAATGTGATGGCTGATGCCACCACCGAATTGTAGAAGGTCTTCAGGAGCACCCCTTGTACACCAAAAGACCTGAGCCTCCTCAGTAGGAACAGCCTGCGCAATCCCTTCTTATAGAGTGCGTCGGTATTGTGTGACCAGTCTAGTTTATTGTTCAAATGAACACCCAGGTACTTGTAGGATGTCACCATCTCAATGTCTGTTCCCTGGATGTTTACTGCCGCTGTGAGGGGTTGTCCTTGCCTGCGGCAGTCCACCACTAGCTCCTTAGTTTTCCTTGTGTTGATCTGGAGGCAGTTCCGATGGCACCAGTCCACGAAGTCCTGGATAAGTCCCCTGTACTCAGCTTCATCTCCGTTGGAGATGAGGCCGACGATCACAGAGTTGTCAGAGAACTTCTGTAGATGGCAGTGTGTTGTGTTGTGTGAGAAGTCCGCAGTATAAAGGGTGAAAAGGAAGGGAGCCAGAACTGTTCCCTGGGGGGCCCCTGCACTGCAGATGATCATGTCGGACACACAATCCTGGGTTCTCACAAACTGTGGCCGGTTTGTGAGGTAGTCCAGGATCCAGGATGACAGGTGCTGGTCCACCCCTGCGCACAGTAGCTTGTCCTTTAGGATCACCGGTTATATGGTGTTGAAAGCACTGGAGAAGTCAAAGAACATGATCCTCACCGTGTTTCCAGGCTTCTCCAGGTGGGACAGGGAATGGTGTAGGAGGAAGATCACTGCATCCTCCTCCCCGATGCCATGCTGGTAGGTGAACTGGAGTGGATCCATCGCGGGTGGAGGTGGGCAAGGAGCAGTCTCTCCAGGGTCTTCATAAGGTGAGAAGTGAGGGACACTGGTCTGTAGCTGTTCAAGTCTCTGGGGTGGGAAGTCTTTGGTACGGGCACCACACAAGATGTTTTCCACAGCTGTGGTACCCTCCCCAGCTTCAGGCTCAGGTTGAAGATGTGCTCCACCATCCCACACACTGGCCTGTGCAGGACTTGAGGAGCTTCGCGCTGATGAAGTCCGGACCCAAGGTCTTCCTCGCCTTGATCTTCCTCAGCTCCGCCCTCACCTGGGTCTTAGTGAGGGTTGGGTTGGGGCTGGGGGGGCTGTGTGCTGAGAGTGGGGGGGTGTTGGTGGAGGGCGGGGTGGAAAACAGGTCTCAATGATGGGAGAGGCAGCAGTGGTTGGTGTGCAGGCGGAAGGGAGGGTGGTTGGTCAAACCTGTTAAAAAACAGGTTCAGATTGTTCACCCACTCCCTACCCTCCGTGGCCTGGGAGGAGGTATTCTGGAGCCCAGAAATGGTTTTGAGGTTTCTCCAGACTCCACCTATGTCGCTCTGTTGCAGCTTGTCCTTCATCTTCTTCCTGAAGCTGTCCTTGCCTTCTCTGATCTTCCTCCTTAGCTCCCTCTGTACGAACTTCAGCATCTCCCCGTTCCCTGACCTGAAGATCCTTTTCTTTTCTCTCAGTAGGGATTTCATCTCGGGATGGATCCAGGGTTTGTTGTTTGAGCAACACCGTATGGTCTTGGTGGGTATGGTGTTGTCCACAGAGAAGTTGATGTAGTCCGTGATGGTGTGAGTGAGGCCGTTGATATCCTCACCATGTGGGTCGCAGAGCTGCTCCCATGCAGTGATTTCGAAGCAGTCCTTTAGAGCAGTCCTTTTATTTTATTTTTAGTAACAGTTTTGTGTAAAACCACTACAACTAAGTAAACATAAGATTGTAGTTGGTAAAAGTAAATTATCCTACTTCTTAAGTGGCTGCACGGTGGCGCAGTGGTTAGCACTGCGGCAGCACAGTTTACCCTTGGCCGGGGGATTGTGGGGATCGTGGGATCGTGGGTTCGATCCCAGCCCCCGACCAACAGTGATCTGTGTGGAGTTTGCATGTTCTCCCCGTGTTGTGTGGGTTTACTCCGGGATTTCTCCGGTTTCCTCCCACATGCCAAAAACATGCATGTTAGGTTAATTGGCTGTTCTAAATTGTCCCTAGATATCTGTTTCCTATAGGCCCTTAGAATAGAGGGTTAGTATTAATGAAAGCGCTTTGAGTGGTCTTTGTGACTAGAAAAGCGCTATATAAGTGCGGGTTAGTTAGTTAGTTAGTTAGCGTCCATTGCCTCCTCAGACCATACCTTCACTGTACGCGTAACCGGAGGTTGTCTGTGTACTAGGGGTTTGTACAAAGGCAGGAGGTGAACCAAGTTGTGATTCGATCTCCCGAGTGTGGGGAGTGGTGATGAGGTGTACCCCTCCTTAGTATTCGCATAGAATAAGTCCAGTGTTCTCTTGTCTCTGGTGTGGCATGTGACATACTGGGTGAACGTGGGCAGCATGGAGGACAGTGAAATATGGTTAAAATCACCCAAGATGAGGAGGAGAGCATCTGGGTGTTCTGTCAGGAGCCTAAAAGTGACTGAGTGGATGATGTCATGAGCTGCCCAGCGGTCGCCGACGGATTTGCATAAATAACAATGCAGATCACATGCGAGTATTCCCTAGGGAGATATACAGGCCGCATGCTAACAGCTAGCAACTCAATGTCTTTGCTGCAGTGTTGCTCTTTAACTGTGATATGCCCAGGTTTGCACCATTCGCTGTTCACATACATTATCACTCCTCCGCCCCTTGCCTTCCCACTGTCTGGTGTCCGGTCTGCCCGTATTGCGTGGAAACCCTCCAGTTCGATGTTAGCATATGTTGCTAGTTCTGTTAGCCAAGTCTCAGTAAACAACATCATGCTAATCTCTCTGAAGGCGCTCTCGTAGCGGGACATGGCCGCTAGCTCATCTGTCTTATTGAGTAGCGATCGTACATTCCCCATGATAATGGATGGAAGGACGGGTCTGTACCTTATGTTCCTCGCTCGCCGTCTCACTCCAGCTCGACATCCATGCCGTTTCCGTTTGATTTCTCCCGGTATGTCAAGTTATGCAACCAGGTTATTGTAAATTTTTTATTTTTCCCCTTAAAACATTTCAGTTTGTTTATCAATTGGGTTATACAGGTTATAGGTCACATTAATGGTGGAAAAAGTTTTGAAATTATTTATCTTGGTCTCAATTTTTTACATCACAAAAACCGGGCATTTGAACAGTCGTGTGTAGACTTTTTATATCCACTGCATATATATATATATATATATATTTCTCCCAGTCAGATCTTTGAATGGTCTTCAGCACTACCTTCTTATTGGAGCCTTTTGCACTCAAAAAAGACGTATTTGCATCAATTTGTTTTTATTTGAATTAATATATATAGCTTACTTTCTCAGATTGATGATGAATGTATTAATTGTTAAAACAATTTAAGTAGTAAAACATGAAAACTATATTGATTTACATATTGTCACTGTTGGGTGAAAAATCTCATCTTCATTTTTAGTCTTTTTTGTTTTTTTGTAGAAACATATTCTGAACAGTTTGGTGATCTGTCTTTTTTTTTGCAAAATAATAATTGTTTTCCTCCATTTTGTAAGACATTGTACCATTTCACCTTTTTTTTTTTTTATCCCCAGAAAGATCTTTCTTTCTCTCCATATTCCATGAGAACTGTGACCTGCCCAATTATATGGAACATCCTCCTTTAAGCAAGTTTTGCTTTAAATCAGATCACCTGACAAACTAATCAACAAACCTGTCTGAGACTGATCCCAGTTATTCAACAATACAGGAGATAAAAAAACAGCAAAAATTTTATTTGAAAAACAAAAAACAAATGTGTATTTAATTGAGATTGTGACATGATACATGTCACTTGCATAATAATTTGGAACACAGTGTAAAAGTGAATAATATTAGGATGTTTTCTCAGTTGTACCTTGTATCTTGGACTTCTGGTGCAGGACGTTGATGAGCTTGCTCCTCATCTCCACGTCCCCAGCTAGAGTGAAGGTGTAGGACAGCAGGGCAGTGGTGTAGAGGTTATCCAGTGGGCCAGCCACCCCTGCCTTCAGACAGTCCAGACACTTCTGCACCACGGGATCCTACCAGAAAGCACACACAGATGGGAGACGGTACAGGAGGGATGCAAAGTGTCACAGCTGACACAGTGAATGAAGTCAAATGACTTCTTAAATTGAAGAAATAGTCTGACAGTGTAAATAGACAGTAGTGATTAGACAGCACTGAACATTAAGGACAGAGCTGGTTCTAGCTTTTGGGGGATGCTATACAAGGTTGTGTTTAAGGGCCCCTATCTGTATAATGGGGAGAGTTCAAACACTTAAAAAAAACTTTGTCTTCCAACAAAATCATTAAAGAAATTTTTTTTAAATTACAAAGAACAAAAGGAAGAAAAGTTGCAAATTTACAAGAAAAAAAGTAGCAAATTTATGAGAAAACATTTGTTAAGCATTATTCATTTGCATCCTTACTCATTGTAAGGATGTTTGGGTTGTTTGGGGGTTGTAGCGGAGGGGTAGTACCTTTGTAGGAGGACAGGCGCCCCGTCCCCTCGGGTGGTTCGAATACCCTAGTCCCCACATCCACCCCAGCTCGTACGTATGGCTCCTCATAGCTGCCATGGGTACAGCAGCTGCCACAACCCGGGCAACAGCGTCGACTCAAATCAAATCAAACTTTATTGTCATATTGCTGTACATACAACTGTAGTGCAGGCAAGATGAAATTGCGTTTCTCTCGGCATCCATATAAGAAGCAGCATGATTAAGACACACTCCCACATAGCTCCCACCCCCCCATCCATTCACACGTCCCTGAGACATACTTGGGGAAAAAGAATAACTAACTATAATATACAAAATGTCCATAGGTGCAGTAGTGTGTATGTGAGATTCCGGGTCAGCTGTTCAGCATCCTGACAGCTTGTGGGAGGAAGCTGTTGATCAGTCTGGTGGTTCTGCCTCTGATGCTCCGGAATTGTTTACCAGATGGAAGAAGTTCAAAGTGTTTATGCAGAGGGTGAGAACGGTCCTTGACAATGTTCAGTGCCCTGCTCCTACAACGGTTCTGAAAAAGTTCTTGGACAGAGGGGAGGGAGACTCCAATTACCCTCTCCGCCCCCTTGACTATCCTCTGCAGGGCTTTTTTGTCTGACATACTGCAGCTGGAGTACCATGTAGCAATGCAGTACGTCAGAACACTCTCCACCACACCTCTGTAGAAGGTCCTGAGGATGCAGATGGGGAGAGAGGCCTGTTTGAGTTTCCTCAAGAAGTGTAGTCTCTGCTGAGCTCGCTTCCTGATCTCCAAGGAATTCTTGCTCCAGGTCAGGTCCTGCGAGATCTGCACTCCGAGGAACTTGATGTTCTCTACTCTCTCCACTAAACGGCCGCCGATGCTGAGGGGGACGTGCTCAGGCTGTGACCGCCGGAAGTCGATAATCATCTCCTTTGTTTTGTCCACATTGAGCACCAGATTGTTCTCCCTGCACCAGCCCTCCAGGTCTCTCACTTCTTCCCTGTACATTGATTCCTCATCCCTCTGAATAAGTCCCACCACCGTGGTGTCATCTGCAAACTTAATAATCTGGTTCCCCTCGTGTTTGGATACACAGTCATGTGTTAGAAGTGTAAACAACAGTGGACTGAGTACACAGCCTTGAGGGGTTCCGGTACTCAGCGTGACAGAGTTGGAGATGTTGTTTCCAACCCGGACAGACTGAGGTCTCTCAGTCAGGAAATCCAGGATCCAGAGACATGTGGCGGTGTTCAGACCGAGAAGGAGTAATTTCTCTATCAGTCTCTGGGGAATAATGGTTTTGAATGCTGAACTGAAATCAATGTACAGGAGTCTGGCGTAGGTGTCTTTCTGGTCCAGGTGGGTGATGACAGAGTGTAGGGTGGTGACTATAGCATCCTCCGTGGAGCGGTTTGAACGATATGCAAACTGGAGCGGGTCGTGTGATGCAGGGAGGCAGGCTGTGATGTGTGGTTTGACAAGCCGTTCAAAACACTTCATCACAATTGGTGTAAGTGCAACAGGACGATAGTCATTCAAACATGACACCACTGGTTTCTTTGCCACCGGTACAATGATAGAGGTCTTGAAGCATCTGGGAACGATGGCCTGACTCAGGGAGATGTTATAAATGTCAGTCGGGACATCCGCCAACTCGCTCGCGCAGTCTCGGAGCACACGTCCCGGAATGTTGTCTGGACCTGCAGCTTTGCGTGGGTTGATTCTGGATAGGGTCCTCCGTGTGTCCGCTGTGTTAATGGTAAAAGCTGGTCCGACCGATGGTGGGAGGGGCCGGCCCTCCCTCTGATTGTCGAGTTTGATGCTTCAAAACGTGCAAAGAAGTCGTTAAGCCTGTCTGGAAGCGAAGCGTCGTCATCATCGACCCCCTGCCTAGACTTAAAGCCCGTCAGTGTCCGAACTCCCTGCCACATCTGCTTGGTGTTCCTAGTGTCACAGAGGTGTCCCTGGATTTTCTCCGCATAGGCGCGCTTTGCCACCTTAATTCCCTTTGAAAGCGCAGACCTGGCTGAGCGGAGGGCAATCCTGTCCTTCGCTCTGAACGCTGCATCTCTGGCTTTAAGCAGCGAGCTCACCTCTGCAGTCATCCAGGGCTTATGATTACCCCGCATAGTGATGGTCTTCACTGTAGTGACATCCTCTGTGCACTTCGCGATGTAGCTGGTGACCGAATCAGCATACTCCTCCACATCTGTCCTGTCTTCCTGGGAGGCTGCTATTTTGAAGATCTTCCAGTCTGTGTGATGAAAACAGTCTTGCAGTGCAGAGGTTGCACTCTCTGGCAAAATCCTGATTTGTTTCACTGCTGGCCTGCTGTGCTTCAATAAAGGTTTGTAGGCAGGAACCAGCATCACGGACATGTGATCAGAACGGCCGAGATGGGGGCGGGGTAACGCTTTATATGCATCTGTGTTTGTGTACACTAAGTCCAACATATTCTCTCCTCTGGTCTTAAAGTCTACACATTGTTTAAACTTGGGGAGCACAGTCTTTAAGCTGGTGCGGTTAAAATCCCCCGCAACCACCACAAAACTGTCCGGATGTGAAGTTTGGATTTTACTGATTGCATTGTGCAGTTCCCCGAGTGCCTTCTTAGCATTAGCTTTAGCGTTAGCTAAGAAGGCACTCGGGGAACTGCACTCGTCGACTCGTCGGCTAAACTACGTACGGGTACCCGGCATAGGGGACCTCGCTGGGAAATGGAGGAAAATCTGTCCTCCCCCTCTTGTACACCCCAGTCATGAGTTAAATGATCAGCTTTTGCAACAGCTGTGAGGACAGTCCTTGGATTGAGGATCCTGGTCAGTTGCTGCACCTGCCCCAGTGGCTGCATGATGCGGTTTCCGCCCCTGCCGCTGGGTGTCAGGAAGAGAGGGTGGCCTTGGGCTTGCACACTCCACCGCCACCATAATCATCAGGTGCAGGTGTCTTCTTTTGGCTGCTGCATCACTTACCATCAGCATCATTATCACATGCATTAAGAAGTCCTGCAGCGAGGAATGAGGTGACGATGGGGGCAGGAAGAAGATGCTTCTGGGAGCCTCTAGTCACGTCTCCTCACGCATGGTGGTCCAGGTGTGATGGTCACTCTGGTGTCGACCTGGAGCAATGGCCTAGTTCGTATCCTCTCCGGATGACAAAGCATCCCTTTTTAGGGATAGCACTGCCTTCTCTAGATGGGCAGAGGGGGAGAAAAGGACCTTTAAAGAAAGCTTGCTCCACTTTGGCTTGCTTGCTAGCCGCGGCGGGCTGGCCATCCACGTCTGTGGTCGAAAAATGAAAGAAATGAAAAAAGTGAAAAACACAATAAAAATAGTCACTTGGAATATCCATACCCTTCAAGAAAGTGACAACAGCCTGCGACGTCGGACAGCCATTGTGGCTCAAGAATTACTCCACTATGACATCGCAATAGCTGCCCTTAGTGAGACTCGGTTGCTTGACTTGACACAGATCACTGAGCACGGGTCTGGCTACACGTTCTATTGCAGTGGGCGCCCGATTGACAAGGCTCAACAGTCACGAGTCCGCTTCACCATCAAGACATGTTACGTCAACCTGCTTGACTCCCTGGTGCATGGGGTCAGTGATCAACTTATACTGCTCCACCTGAAGCTCGACACCGGGTACATAACATGCATCAGTGCATATGCACCAACCATGACACACACAGACAAGAGCAAGGAATGATTCTATGAGGAACTAGACCGTGTCATTCAAGCCACTCCTCACAACAACAAGCTGGTGGTCCTAGGAGACTTCAACGCTCGCGTGGGAGCCGCATGGACCACCTTGGAGAACGTTGTTAGCCACCACAGTGTTGGAAAGGAGAATTCCAACGGCACCTTACTCCTCTCCTTGTGTGTCCAGCGTCAACTATCCATTACTAGCACGTTCTTTCAACAGGCGAACAAACTGAAATCCATATGGATGCACCCGCATTCAGGCCATTGGCATCAGATTGACTTTGTTATTACATGACAGCGGAAGATCAAGGATGTGCACCTTACCAGAGCAATGAGGGGAACAACATGTCTCTCGGACCACCGGTTGCTGCGGTCGAGAGTCGCGTTCTCCTTCAAGCCCCCACCTCGCAGGGTTCGGAAGACACCTGTGAAGAAGCTCAATGTGGCCAAGCTCAGCTCACTGGAGGCCAGGACCCAACTGAAGCAGCAACTTGTCACAAAACTTACTGACTTTGACGATACCCTTTTTGAGACCGTTGACACCCACTGGACTTTACTTCGTGATAATATCTATGAAGCAGCAGAGGAAGTTCTCGGCTTCATTAAACGCAAGCACCGGGATTGGTTTGATGAAAACAATGTAGTAGCCATTCAATTGTTGGACCGTCTTTGCCATGCCTATCTTGAGTATGTGATTGATAAGAGCTTGATTGCAAAGAAGGATACCTACCATCATGCCCGGCAGACAGTGCAGGTCTCGCTGCGTAGTATGATGGACCAGTGGTGGATTGCTAGAGCTGAGGACCTTCTGGAAGCTGCCGACAAGAACAACGTGAAAGCGTTCTACGATGGTCTGAAGGCGGTCTATGGTCCGACATCGCAGGGCAGCACGCCAATGTATCTTCAGATGGCCAGATGCTCATTAGGGAGCCGGCTCTCATCCTGGAGCGTTGGGTAGAACACTTTAACTGTGTTCTGAATTGCCAAGCCGTGATATGTGGTGATCGCGCAGCTCCCTTAGGGACCCATCGTAGAGGAGCTGAATCTTCCACCGATAGTCACTGAGATTAAAGACACCATCGAACAGATGTCTAGTGGTAAGGCAGCTGGTGGAGACAGTATCCCACTGAAGATCTACAAGTGTGGCGGTAACATCGTTGTCACCCGTCTCGCCCAGGTATTTGCCACCTTACGTATGGGAGCAGGAGGCGGTTCCACAAGACTTCAAGGACGCAATGATTGTTCACCTGTACAAGCATAAGGGAAACCGCCACTGCTGCGACAACCACAGAGGAATATCGCTCCTCGCCATCGCTGGCAAGATTCTCGCACATCACTATATTGTCGACAACATCGTTCCCAAGAGTAAGTGTGGCTTTCGGGCAGGACGAGGCACCATTGACATGATGTTTGCAGCCAGGCAAATACAAGAGAAGTGCTGAGAACAAAATTGTGATTTGTTCATAGTGTTTGTAGACCTGACTCAGGCCTTCGACTCTGTTGGGAGAAAGGGTCTGTGGAAGCTGCTCACCAGGTTCGGATGCCCTCCTAAGATCGTCAATATCATCCGCTCATTCCACGATGGCATGGTTGGGCAGGTGGTTGAGAGTGGTTCAATCTCCAATCCGTTCCCTGTCATCAACGGCACTAAGCCGGGGTGCGTTATGGCCCCGCTGCTCTTTAGTATCCTCTTCACCGCAATGCTCCTTGATGCCTTCAAGGACTGCAACAGAGGTGTAAGGATCCGGTTTCACACTGATGGCAATGTATTCAACTTGCAACGTTTAAAGGCTAAAACAAAGACGTCATGCATGATGCTGTGAGATCTTCTCTATGCCGACAACTGCGCGCTCATCGCTCACACTCTTGAAGATGCGCAGTTCATCGTTGACCAGTTTGCTAGAGTGACAAATTGTTATGGACTCACTATAATATCGCCGGTTCCGGCGCCACACGAGTTGGCTGCCTTTTGCAACAGCGGCTCAATTCTGAGTCTTTTTATCTTCCTTCTTCTTTCTGATCCGGTGATAACTTTCTGATCCGGCATACCTTTCACTCTATGTGTATCACGGACACACAGATCACCCCGGGGGTCTCCTGAGTCGGCAGACGGAGCCTCTGTTTACAGCGGGAGACGATGCAGCGGGGAGGAGCTAGCTAGCACTCGGCCGCCACCCGGTGCTAACGGAGAGGCTCGACATACCGGGAGAGCTGACGCGGGTGCCGGGCTGGAGTTTGGGCGGCATGCAGGAAATATAAGACAGAATAATAAAGAGCGATGGCAAGAACCAAGCAGACGGCCCGGTGCCATGGCTCTGAGAGCGATCCGTCGCTGCCGGAGGTCCACGGAGCTGCTCATCCGTGGGCTGCCCTTCCAGCGCCTGGTGAGGGAGATTGCTCAGGACTTCAGTACCGACCTGCGCTTCCAGAGCTCCGCCGTCATGGCTCTGCAGGAGGCCAGCAAGGCCTAGCTGGTGGGTCTCTTCGAGGACACCAACCTGTGCGCCATCCACGCCAAGAGGGTCACCATCATGCCCAAAGACATCCAGCTGGCCCGCCGCATCCGCTGAGAGAGAGCTTAGACTTTCTGCTGCACGTCCACCAACCACAATGCTCTGCACTGTGTGTCTATATATTTATTTATTTATAGTAATATGTACATATGTATACTAGCTGCTCTTGTTTTTTCTTGCCTTCTGATTATTGTTCTGAGTGTTGCTATCCCTGTGCTGTTGCAATCCTGGAATTTCCCCATTGTGGGACTAATAAAGGCTCATCTTATCTTATCTTATCTTATAAGTATCAAGAAGGCAGAGGTTTTACACCAACCTTGTCCTGGTACACTTCCAACAAATCCTGTTACTACCATCGGTGGCGAAACCCTCAAGGCAGTTGACAAGTTCTGCTACCTGGGGGGCACCATCTCACAGAACGCCAAGATTGATGACGAAGTTATCCACCGTATCAGCAAGGTTAGCGCATCCGTCTAAGCACCAAGATCAAGGTCTATCCCACGGTTGTTCTATCTACACTTCTTTATGGGTGCAATTCGTGGACAACCTATCGCCCCATGTGAAGAAACATGAACAGTTTCACATGCGGTGTTTAAGGAAGCTGTGTGGAATCACGTGGCGAGACAAAGTTGCCAACACTGAAGTCCTCCGTCGGTGCAATATCACCAGCATCAAGTCATTCATCATACGTGCCCAGTTGCGCTGGACCAGCCACGTTGTTCGGATGACAGATCAGCGCATTCTCAAAATCTTGTTATTTGGCCAGTTGGATGAAGGGCAGAGGTCACGGGGCAGTCAACGGAAGTGGTATAAAGACATCCTCAAAGCCTCACTCAAGTCGCGCAGGACTGATCCTATGACATGGGAAATGCAGGCCAAGAACCGCTCCCTCTGGTGAAAGATCTGGCACGAAGGTGTTGAGCTATTCCAGAGAGACAGAACTGCCCATTTGGATGCCCGCCATAAAGCACGTCACACTGCCACCCAGCAACAGTGACGTCTACAGCAGTCAGTGTCATCCACTCATCCAATTATGTATTACATCTGTCCCGATTGTGACATGCCGTGCGCTTCGCGCATCAGCTTCATCAGCCATCACCGTCACAAGCACCCCCTTACAATTTAATGGAGCCAGAAGGAGGGAGCACCGTCATTGGCAATGGCTCAATTCATCAGTGAGAGTCCAGCTTTGCTCATTCCTCTACAAGACCGCTGCCTTTTAACAGAGTTGCTCAAAAAGTTGTAAGTAATTTTATTTCCTCCCCTCCAAAAAATGTTGAGGGTGAACTTTTAGCTTGGAGGCCCTCTAGTGGCTGAGGGGGCCCATTGCATTTGTGTACTCTGCTTTATAGCCAGAAACGGCCCTGACTAAGGGTCTCTTTTTTTTTTTTTTTTAAAAGAAACCCGTGGCTGGACTTCCGGTCTGGACGCCATGGTGATAGTAGCTTAACGCTGAAGCTCCCAGACCCAATCCAAGAAAATATCTTGAAAATCGGATTTAACGGATTTTTGGAAGAGTGAAAAGCAAAAGACAAAATCATCATGTCTAAAGGAAAACAGAAGAAACCGAAATTCCCCAGGCCAGGACACGCATCGGCCGGAGAATCTGAACCGGAAGATTTCCGTTCAGAAGACGAGGAGCTGAATGTAGCTAACAAGAAGGTTAGCTTGAAAACGCTACTTGAAGAACTACGACGATTTCGCCGAGAGGTTTGGGCCGAATTTCGTGAATTCAGAGACGAATTAAAAAGGACAAACAGCAGAGTGGACCAGGCCAAGAACTGAATCTTGGAAGCAGAGGAAAGAATAAAAGTGCTTGAAGATTCCGTGCTGGACCTACGCAAGAGACAGTCAACAATAGAGGCTAAGCTAACCGACCAAGAAGGAAGACAAAGAAGAGACAACCTAGGAATTCATGGTCTGAAAGAAGGAGCCGAAGAAGGTTTCAACTCAATGGCAGACTGCGTGGAATCTTTACTAAGAGAGAAATTGGATATTCCCCAAACACCGACTTGAAGATAGAAAAGGCCCATCGTACGTTAGCCACTAAGCCAACGGCGGAAGCGCCCCCACGTTCGGTGTTGGTGAGATTTTCCAATTTCAAAATAAAACAAGAGGTTGTAAGATTGGCTTGGCAGAAAAAAGGATTTATGCACCAAGAGAGAAAAGTCTTCGTGGAACACGATTACACCCCGGAGGTCCTTAAAAAGCGCCGGGAATACAATGACGCGAAAAAGGTGCTAAGAGAGAAGAAACTGCACTTTCAGACGCCATTTCCTGCGAAGTTAAAGGTCTTCTACGGTGAGGGGACATGTCTCTATAATTCGGCGGAAGAAGCAACAGCTGACATGACGAGAAGAGGGCTCCCGGTAACGGTGTTTAAACCCGCAGCTGACCCGAGCGATAGGATCAAGGCTCAAACGTGGACCACACAGAAACCTTCAAAATCCACGGGCCAGCAGCGGGAAACCCAGCGCCAAAGCGTCACGGATAAACTGGCCGTCTTCAGATTGGAATAGCGACCTTTTTTTTTTTTTTTTTTTAGTCAATCTGCACATCCAACCCCCCTCATACAAGGTAACAAGCATTAAAGGAGATGCATATCCAGCATGTGGTAAAACATTTCATGGAGCAGTCATAATATTAGAAACAAATAAGTCTTTTTAATAAAAAAAAAACAAAAAAAAAACTTGTTAATATAGAAATGTGACAATGATCCACATGTTCTCCCCACACTAACAAATACTGTTTTAGCGTGAATGTCCGCTGTGATGGGGGTGGGAGGGTGCACACAATTTCACAGGGTATAGGCATAAAAAAAAAAAAAAAAAAATCATTACAAGTTCGGATTGGGTTCTGAAATTCACGTTAAAAGCATGGGTCAACTTACAGGGGTAAGAGAGGGCCCTCAACACGTAACAGAGTTTGAGGAATTTCCCTCAGAGCCTACACTCCATCAAGGCTCTTCCAGGGTCTCTAAAAAGACCTCAGTTCAGGAAGTTCTTTTGTCAGTTTTTTGTTTTAAAGTTTTATACACTATGTTCTTAATGTTTTTTATGTTCTTAATGTTCTTTCAGTTTCTGAGTAGCACAAAAGAGGGCCACCACACTGTTATACTAAATAAGACAACACAATGGAGAAACAGGGTGTAACCAAAATAATCTCATATAATGTAAAAGGAATCCTGAATCCAGTTAAAAGATCCAAGATTCTAGGCAAAATGAAAAAAGACAAAGCAGGAATAATATTTTTACAAGAAACCCACCTAACAGACGTGGAGCACACTAAACTCAGTAGACAAGGGTTTAAAATGATCTCTTCATCTTCATATAAGTCAGGGAGGAGGAGGGGAGTAGCGACATTGATATCAACCAAAATTACATTTGAAAGACTTCCGGTTATGGCTGCCACGTAAGACGGACGTGTCTCACTCTGCTCTGCTCCTGGAGAAAAAAAAAATCGGCAAATAACTCTCTCATTTGGGACAGAACGTATCCCAGCGTTTGGGGGAGGATATGTCGGCGAAGCCTAAGGCTGGAAAACCAGGTAGAGGAAAAAGCGAGCCGCCGAAACAGTCCAAATTAACGGACTTTCAGGTCTGTGACGCAGCAAATAAAACTCCATATATGGCGGAGGAGGCTGGCAACGGTGCGATGTCTGCGGGGAATGGCGCAGATGCGCTGATGGCTGCCATGAGTTCAATGAGAGCGGACTTTTCCTCTAGATTTGATGGGATTATGGCAACGTTGGAAGGAATGAGAAAGGAATTGGGTGACTGTGTAGAACGAATGGCGCAGATGGAGCTCCGTCTCTCTGGTGCTGAAGATGACGTCACCCGTCTTCAATTAAAGGTGCGCACTTTGGAAAAAAAAAATAAATGTCTGGAAGATAATATTTTGGATTTGGAATCTCGGGCGAGACGAAACAACTTGAGGCTGGTGGGTCTTCCAGAGGAATCAGAAGGTCGGGACGCATGTTCCTTTCTGGAAAAGTGGATTCCGGAGGTGCTGGGCAGCGCGGAGTTGCAATCAACAGTGGTTCTGGAAAATGCACACCGTATTGGCCCACGGAGAGATAAGGGACCGCCGAGGACCTTAATTATGAAGTTTCTCAGCAACAGAGACAGGATGAAGACCTTCAACGCTGCACGAGCTAAAGGAGAGATTAAACACCAGGACCAGCAGGTGCGGTTCTACCCAGATTTGGCCACAGGAATCCAACAATTGAGGAAGCAGTTTGATCCCATACGTAAGGAGCTGCACAACCTTGGGATTCGTCATGGTGTAATCTATCCTGCGAGACTGTTGACCACGTATGAGGGCAGAACCCACATCTTCAAGACCCCAGAGGAAGCGCAGGAGTTCATCAAGAAGATCAAAGAAGAAGAAGAGACTGGTGGGAGCTAAGCATGAACAAAATATAAGGTACAATAATTAAGCATTTGCACAGGCATCTGACTGACTTGAAGTAAATAGCAAGTTTACAAAATATAGATTGTATTATATATTAAAAAAAAAAAAAAAAAAACTATGATGTACAAAGTTGCTAAAAATTTTGGAGTTAAGTTGGAATACTACAGAGGAGAGTTAATGTTACGTCATTAAAAGCAGTAGAGTTAGGGTGATTGGGAGGATGAAGAAGGAGTGGCTTAGGCTGTTCCCCGTCGATGTGGAACGGTCGATGGCTATATCGGGAGACGGAATTTTTCTTTTGATTTTGGGGGGTTTGCCACAAGTGTGGGAAGGGGGAATTTGTTTGTGTGTAGTTTGTAGGATGAATGTTCAACCACTCATGTTTTTGCTTCTCTGTATGAGCATGTTTACACTGCAAGGTAATCCCAAACTCTCTATTGATCATAAACCAAAGCGTTAATCTTTTTTTTTTTCCACAATATCTTTATTGAACCTTTTTTTTTTTTTTTTTTTAACAAACATGATACAAACAATCAAACACTAACACTAAAGTACTACAAAAAAAAAAAATGCACTAAGAACACCAACAACCACCAACAAAATCAAGTCTTCAACAATGCTCCTCTGTTTAGTCTAGACAATCCAATACATAAGTATACATATTATGTTCACCAGTTTGGAATTTACAAGGTCCACACACATCATTCACCTTCTTCTTCAAGAGTTATGTTTAAATTTTTTACATAATCAATAAAAGGTCTCCATATATTCTCAAACACAATTTCCTTTGATTTTAGTATATATGTTATTCTTTCTAATGGAAGGTTTGTTAACATCTGTCTTAACCACTGAGTCACATCTGGTCTATGAGTCTTTTTCCATAATAGTGCAATACATTTTTTGGCATTAAGCAAACTGAGGTCTATGAATGTTCTTTCACTTTTATTAAAATTATGCTTTTCTGGGTACAGACCCAACAAAAACAGTTTAGGATTCAATATGATTTGTTTTGAGATTATTTTTTCAATTGTTACCCTCACCTCTTCCCAAAACATTCTTATTAATCTACATTCCCATAAACAATGAAATAGGGTTCCTTTACTTTCCATGCATTTTGTGCATGTATCTGGTATATTTTTGTTATATCTATTTAACTCCTCCGGTGTAACATACATCCGCATTAACCATTTGAAATGTATCAATTTAAGGCGTGCATTTATTGATTTGGTTTGAGCTTCTGTACAAGCCAATTCCCATTGTTCCTCTGAAATTTCAATTTGCAGATCTTCTTTCCAGTAGTTTAATCTTTTCAGTGAATTTTCACTTGAAGATAGTGTCAGTGAGTTATAAAACTCTGAAATAATACCCTTTCTTTTACTATCTTTCATCATCATTTTTTCCAAGGATGAATAAATAGGTCGAGTGAGAGCTTTATTTTGATTTGATCGAATAAAGTTTCTAAGTTGAAGATATTTAAAAAAATGTGTTCTATTGAGATTAAATTTGATCCTCAGCTCTTCAAAAGACATTATGTTATCTGCACATGGCAAATATAAATCCTGAATCTTTTGTATCCCTTTTAAATTCCATACTTTAAATACAGCGTCCGCTCTCCCTGGTTTAAAATATTGATTACCCCATATTGGACTAAATTGTGACAATAACTGTGGTTCTTTTAAATAGTTTTTAGCTTCACACCATATTTTGATCATATGCTTTACAAATGGATTTTTAACTTGTTTTTGTAATTTTTTTGCCGAATCTGAGTATATGAATATGGGAAGAGGTAAAGGTAAATTGTATGATTCCATTTCAGTCCAGTGAGGGAGATCATTTGATGAAAAATAATATGTCATAGATCTCAGTTGTGCCGACCAATAATACAACATAAAATTTGGACATTTCAGACCTCCACGATCAAATGGTAAATATAATAAAGACAAACGTAATCTAGCCCTCCTGTTGTTCCATATAAATTCCACTAACTTTTTTTTTATTCTTGAGAATAGATCTAAAGGTGGTGATAAGGGAATGTATTGAAATAAATAAAGTATTTTAGGTAAAATATTACTTTTAAGTATATTGATTCTCCCGATCATCGACATTGGTAGTGACATCCATCTCTGAGTTAACTCATTGATATCTGACATTAAGGCTTCATAGTTGACACTGGCGACTGATTCTAGCTTAGGCAAAATTTGGATTCCTAAATATTTAAACTGATTTACAACATTGAATTGATTTACCTCAGGGGCTGGGTAATTTCTCTGGGTCTCATTTAGCATTAATATTGAAGATTTAGTTTTATTTATTTTATATCCTGATATTTCCCCAAAATTCTTTATTAAATTCAACAAGGTTGGAATTGATTTTTTTAGATTCGACATAAACAAAATTATGTCATCGGCGTACAGGGAGATTTTATGTTCTGTTGGTCCAACTTTAATTCCATATATTTGTGAATGTAAACGTATCGCTATCGCTAAAGGTTCAATTGCCATAGTAAACAGTAAAGGTGAAAGTGGACAGCCTTGTCGACATCCTCTATTGATTTTTATTGGTTTTGAAATATTGTTATTTGTTAGGATTTCTGCTGTAGCATTATTGTATATTATTTGAACCCATTTTATGAAATTATTTCCAAGTCCAAACCTTTGTAGGACTTCAAAAAGAAAGGGCCATTCAACTCTATCAAAGGCCTTTTCGGCGTCCAATGATAGGAGAGCTGTATCCGGTGCTTCTTTATTAAAATAAATAATATTAAATAGTCTTCTTACATTATGGAAGCCTTGTCTACCCTTTATAAAGCCATTCTGATCTCGATTAATAATATTTGGTAAAATTTCTTGTATTCGTCTTGCTAAAATTTTACAGATTATCTTAAGGTCGGCGTTTAATAGGCTTATTGGTCTCATATTTTCACATTTATTAGAGGGCTTACCTGGTTTTGGCAGCAGTATAATTAAGGCATTATTTATGTATGATGGTAAATTATTATTTTGAAATGCTTCTAAAACCATTTCCAAAAAAGGTTTTATTAATTTATTCTTAAATTTTTTATAAAGGTCAACTGGAAGACCATCTGGTCCTGCACTTTTTCCTGATTTCATATTATCAATGGCTAGCCCAACTTCTTCTTGACTAATTTTAGACTCCAATATCTCCCTGTTTTCATTTGGAATACACGGTATAGATAGTTCGTTCAAAAACCCATTTAGTTTTGTTAAATCAGGTTCATTTTTGGTATCATATAATTTTTCATAGTAATCTCTAAAGGCTCTATTAATTTCTAAAGGATCTATAACTACCTGTCCCTTACTTATAATACTGGTAATTGGTGTTTTAATTTCCAATTGTTTAATCTGCCATGCTAATAATTTTCCTGATTTTTCACCTTGTTCATAAAAAGATTGTTTCAATCTTAGAAGACTCGAGGCAGCTCTATTCGCTGATTTTTTGTCGTATTCAGCTCTCAAAATCAGTAATTCATTCTCCAACCTTGGGTCACTTCCTGCATACACTTTTTCCTGAAGATTTTTTATTTTATGTTCCAATTTAGCTCTCTCCTCTCGAGTCTTCTTAGATTTTGATCCTGTATAACTAATAATATGTCCCCTAATAAAAGCTTTGAAAGCCTCCCACTTTACACATGCTGATGTTTGTGTAGTATTGATGTCAAAGAACTCGTCTATCTGTTTTTCTATATACTTGACAAATTCCTCATCCTGAAGCCATTTATGCTGAAATTGCCATCTACCTGATTCCTTTATCAATTTTTTATCTACATATATTAGACAACAGGGTGCATGATCAGAGATCACGATGTTATCATAAAAGCAGTTTTGAATCTTGGACCTTAATTCTGTGGAAATCAAAAAATAATCAATACGTGAGAATGTCTTGTAGGTACTGGAATAACAAGAATAGGCTTTAACTTGTGGTTTCATTTCTCTCCATATATCTAACAATCTCAATTCTTTCATAAAATGATTAATAGTCATCCTACATCCAATGTGCGTACAATCCAGTCCTGTTGATCTATCCACACCTGGATTCAATGTACAATTAAAATCCCCTGCTATTATATGTTGCCCTGTAAGTGATGATAAGATGAGAAATAAATTAGCAAAGAACTTCTGGTCATCTATATTGGGACCATATAAGTTCACAAGATTTATATTTTCTAATAGCAAAGAACCTTGAATGATTACATATCTTCCAAATTTGTCTCCAATTACATTTTTCACTTGAAAAGGAACTGATTTATATATGAGAGTCATAACTCCCCTGGCTCGGGATGAAAATGAAGAGGTGAATACACTTCCCTGCCATCTACTCCTAATTCTTTTAACATCCTCCTCTATCAGATGAGTTTCTTGTAAAAACACAATTCTTGAACCCATGTCCTTTATTTTATTCATAACTTGTTTAAGTTTTTTTAAATTTTGTAGACCTCTGCAATTCCATGAAGTTAAATTAAGATTAACACTTTGGTCCATGATCAATAGAGAGTTTGGGATTACCTTGCAGTGTAAACATGCTCATACAGAGAAGCAAAAACATGAGTGGTTGAACATTCATCCTACAAACTACACACAAACAAATTTCCCCTTCCCACACTTGTGGCAAACCCCCCAAAATCAAAAGAAAAATTCTGTCTCCCGATATAGCCATCGACCGTTCCACACCCACGGGGAACAGCCTAAGCCACTCCTTCTTCATCCTCCCAATCACCCTAACTCTACTGCTTTTAATGACGTAACATTAACTCTCCTCTGTAGTTTTCCAACTTAACTCCAAAATTTTTAACAACTTTGTACATCATAGTTTTTTTTTTTTGTTTGTTTGTTTTGTTTTTGTTTTGTTTTTTTTAATATATAATACAATCTATATTTTGTAAACTTACTATTTACTTCAAGTCAGTCAGATGCCTGTGCAAATGCTTAATTATTCTACCTTATATTTTGTTCATGCTTAGCTCCCACCAGTCTCTTCTTCTTCTTTGATCTTCTTGATGAACTCCTGCGCCTCCTCTGGGGTCTTGAAGATGTGGGTTCTGCCCTCATACGTGGTCAGCAGTCTCGCAGGATAGATTACACCATGACGAATCCCAAGGTTGCGCAGCTCCTTACGTACGGGATCAAACTGCTTCCTCAATTGCTGGATTCCTGTGGCCAAATCTGGGTAGAACCGCACCTGCTGGTCCTGGTGTTTAATCTCTCCTTTAGCACGTGCAGCGTTGAAGATCTTCATCCTGTCTCTGTTGCTTAGAAACTTCATAATTAAGGTCCTCGGCGGTCCCTTATCTCTCCGTGGGCCAATACGATGTGCTTTTTCCAGAACCACTGCTGATTGCAACTCCTCGCTGCCCAGCACCTCCGGAATCCACTTTTCCAGAAAGGAACATACGTCCCGACCTTCTGATTCCTCTGGAAGACCCACCAGCCTCAAATTATTCTGTCTCGACCGAGATTCCAAATCCAAAATATTATCTTCCAGAGATTTATTTTTTTTTTCCAAAGTGCGCACCTTTAATTGAAGACAGGTGACGTCATCTTCAGCACTAGCGAGACGGAGCTCCATCTGCGCCGTTCGTTCTACACAGTCACCCAATTCCTTTCTTATTCCTTCCAGCGCTGTCATAATCCCATCAAATCTAGAGGAAAAGTCCGCTCTCATTGAACTCATGGCAGCCATCAGCGCATCTGCGCCATTCCCCGCAGAAATCGCACCGCCGCCAGCCTCCTCCGCCATATATGGAGCCTTGTTTGCTGCGTCACAGACCTGAAAGTCCGTTAATTTGGACTGTTTCGGCGGCTCGCTTTTTCCTTTTCCTGGTTTTCCAGCCTTAGGCTTCGCCGACATATCCTCGCCCAAATGCTGGGATACGTTCTGTCCCAAATGAGAGTGTTATTTGCCGATTTTTTTCTCCAGGAGCAGAGCAGAGCGAGACACGTCCGTCCTACGTGGCAGCCATAACCGGAAGTCCCAAAGCGTTAATCTTAATTTAACTTCATGGAATTGCAGAGGTCTACAAAATTTAAAAAAAAACTTAAACAAGTTATGAATAAAATAAAAGACATGGGTTCAAAAATTGTGTTTTTACAAGAAACTCATCTAATAGAGGAGGATATAAAAAGAATTAGGAGTAGATGGCAAGGAAGTGTCTTCACCTCATCATTTTCATCCCGGGCCAGGGGAGTTATGACTCTCATACATAAATCAGTCCCTTTTCAAGTGAAAAATGTAATTGGAGACAAATTTGGAAGATATGTAATCATTCAAGGTTCTTTGCTATTAGAAAATATAAATCTTGTGAACTTATATGGTCCCAATATAGATGATCAAAAGTTCTTTGCTAATTTATTTCTTATCTTATCATCACTTACAGGGCAACATATAATAGCAGGGGATTTTAATTGTACATTGAATCCAGGTATAGATAGATCAACAGGACTGGATTGTACGCACAATGGATGTAGGATGACTATTAATCATTTTATGAAAGAATTGAGATTGTTAGATATATGGAGAGAAATGAAACCACAAGTTAAAGCCTATTCTTGTTATTCCAGTACCTACAAGACATTCTCACGTATTGATTATTTTTTGATCTCCACAGAATTAAGGTCCAAGATTCAAAACTGCTTTTATGATAACATCGTGATCTCTGATCATGCACCCTGCTGTCTAATATATGTAGATAAAAAACTGACAAAGGAATCAGGTAGATGGCAATTTCAGCATAAATGGCTTCAGGATGAGGAATTTGTCAAGTATATAGAAAAACAGATAGATGAGTTCTTTGACATCAATACTACACAAACATCAGCATGTGTAAAGTGGGAGGCTTTCAAAGCTTTTATTAGGGGACATATTATTAGTTATACAGGATCAAAATCTAAGAAGACTCGAGAGGAGAGAGCCAAATTGGAACATAAAATAAGAAGTCTTCAGGAAAAAGTGTATGCAGGAAGTGATCCAAGGTTGGAGAATGAATTACTGATTTTGAGAGCTGAATACGACAAAAAATCAGCGAATAGAGCTGCCTCGAGTCTTCTAAGATTGAAACAATCTTTTTATGAACAAGGTGAAAAATCAGGAAAATTATTGGCATGGCAGATTAAACAATTAGAAATTAAAACACCAATTACCAGTATTATAAGTAAGGGACAGGTAGTTATAGATCCTTTAGAAATTAACAGAGCCTTTAGAGATTACTATGAAAAATTATATGATACCAAAAATGAATCTGATTTAACAAAACTAAATGGGTTTTTGAATGAACTATCTATACCGTGTATTCCAAATGAAAACAGGGAGATATTGGAGTCTAAAATTAGTCAAGAAGAAGTTGGGCTAGCCATTGATAACATGAAATCAGGAAAAAGTGCAGGACCAGATGGTCTTCCAGTTGACCTTTATAAAAAATTTAAGAATAAATTAATAAAACCTTTTTTGGAAATGGTTTTAGAAGCATTTCAAAATAATAATTTACCATCATACATGAACAATGCCTTAATTATACTGCTGCCAAAACCAGGTAAGCCCTCTAATAAATGTGAAAATATGAGACCAATAAGCCTATTAAATGCCGACCTTAAGATAATCTGTAAAATTTTAGCAAGACGAATACAAGAAATTTTACCAAATATTATTAATCGAGATCAGAATAGCTTTATAAAGGGAAGACAAGGCTTCCATAATGTAAGAAGACTATTTAATATTATTTATTTTAATAAAGAAGCACCGGATACAGCTCTCCTATCACTGGATGCCGAAAAGGCCTTTGATAGAGTTGAATGGCCCTTTCTTTTTGAAGTCTTACAAAGGTTTGGACTTGGAAATAATTTCATAAAATGGGTTCAGATAATATACAATAATGCAACAGCAGAAATCCTAACAAATAACAATATTGCAAAATCAATAAAAATCAATAGAGGATGTCAACAAGGCTGTCCACTTTCACCTTTACTGTTTACTATGGCAATTGAACCTTTAGCGATAGCAATACGTTTACATTCACAAATATATGGAATTAAAGTCGGACCAACAGAACATAAAATCTCCCTGTACGCCGATGACATAATTTTGTTTATGTCGAATCTAAAAAAATCAATTCCAACCTTGTTGAATTTAATAAAGAATTTTGGGGAAATATCAGGATATAAAATAAATAAAACTAAATCTTCAATATTAATGCTAAATGAGACCCAGAGAAATTACTCAGACCCTGAGGTAAATCAATTTAATGTTGTAAATCAGTTTAAATATTTAGGAATCCAAATTGTGCCTAAGCTAGAATCAGTCGCCAGTGTCAACTATGAAGCCTTAATGTCAGATATCAATGAGTTAACTCAGAGATGGATGTCACTACCAATGTCGATGATCGGGAGAATCAATATACTTAAAAGTAATATTTTACCTAAAATACTTTATTTATTTCAATACATTCCCTTATCACCACCTTTAGATTTATTCTCAAGAATTAAAAAAAAGTTAGTGGAATTTATATGGAACAACAGGAGGGCTAGATTACGTCTGTCTTTATTATATTTACCGTTTGATCGTGGAGGTCTGAAATGTCCAAATTTTATGTTGTATTATTGGTCGGCACAACTGAGGTCTATGACATATTATTTTTCATCAAATGATCTCCCTCACTGGACTGAAATGGAATCATACAATTTACCTTTACCTCTTCCCATATTCATATACTCAGATTCGGCAAAAAAATTACAAAAACAAGTTAAAAATCCATTTGTAAAGCATATGATCAAAATATGGTGTGAAGCTAAAAACTATTTAAAAGAACCACAGTTATTGTCACAATTTAGTCCAATTTGGGGTAATCAATATTTTAAACCAGGGAGAGCGGACGCTGTATTTAAAGTATGGAATATAAAAGGGTTACAAAAGATTCAGGATTTATATTTGCCATGTGCAGATAACATAATGTCTTTTGAACAGCTGAGGATCAAATTTAATCTCAACAGAACACATTTTTTTAAATATCTTCAACTTAGAAACTTTATTCGATCAAATCAAAATAAAGCTCTCACTCGACCTATTTATTCATCCTTGGAAAAAATGTTGATGAAAGATGGTAAAAGAAAGGGTATTATTTCAGAGTTTTATAACTCATTGACACTATCTTCAAGTGAAAACTCACTGAAAAGATTAAACTACTGGAAAGAAGATCTGCAAACTGAAATTTCAGAGGAACAATGGGAATTGGCTTGTACAGAGGCTCAAACCAAATCAATAAATGTACGTCTTCAATTGATACATTTCAAATGGTTAATGCGGATGTATGTTACACCGGAGGAGTTAAATAGATATAACAGAAATATACCAGATACATGCACAAAATGCATGGAAAGTAAAGGAACCCTATTTCATTGTGTATGGGAATGTAGAAAAATCAGAATGTTTTGAGAAGAGGTGAGGGTAACAATTGAAAAAATAATCTCAAAACAAATCATATTGAATCCTAAACTGTTTTTGTTGGGTCTGTACCCAGAAAAGCATAACTTTAATAAAAGTGAAAGAACATTCATAGACCTCAGTTTGCTTAATGCCAAAAAATGTATTGCACTACTGTGGAAAAAGACTCATAGACCAGATGTGACTCAGTGGTTAAGACAGATGTTAACAAACCTTCCATTAGAAAGAATAACATATATACTGAAATCAAAGGAAATTGTGTTTGAGAATATATGGAGACCTTTTATTGATTATGTAAAAAATTTAAACATAACTCTTGAAGAAGAAGGTGAATGATGTGTGTGGACCTTGTAAATTCCAAACTGGTGAACATAATATGTATACTTATGTATTGGATTGTCTAGACTAAACAGAGGTGCATTGTTGAAGATTTGATTTTGTTGGTGTTTTTAGTGCATTTTTTTTTGTAGTACTTTAGTGTTAGTGTTTGATTGTTTGTATCATGTTTGTTAAAAAAAAAGGTTCAATAAAGATATTGTGGGAAAAAAAATTACATTTGAAAAAAAATCAGAACACAAAGATAAAGAAGGGAGATACAGTTTGGTAACTGGGCGGCTAGAGGGAGAAGATATAGATATTTTATAAAAATGTATTTAACCTAATGATAACTAAAGCCCAAGGTTTAGTGATATGTGATGGAGACTTCAGTCTAAGACTGAATCCATACTGGGATGCATCAGGTAATTCTCCACATCAAAATAACACTCAAAGCAGGAAAACTCGGATGCTACTAAAAGAAATGGGAATCTGTGATGTGTGGAGGGAACTCAACCCCAGTGTAAAAGATTATACATTTTACTCAACACCACATTCATCTTACTCAAGGATTGACTATTTTTTTATGTTTAACAGAGACATTGGAAGAGTAAAAACATGTAAAATAGGACTGAAGGATCTCTCTGACCACAGTCCGATCTATATGGACTTAAGGATCCAAAAATACACAAATAATACATTTTCTTGAAGGTTGAATTCAAATGTCCTGAAAGGACCACTGAAAGATGAATTGGAATCAGATATTCTCAGATATTTGGAAGAAAACGATAATGGAGAAGTATCCCCTTTAATACTGTGGGATGCATGCAAAGCTGTAATAAGGGGAAAGATTATTGCAAAACTGGCAACCCAAAAGAAACTGAGACAAGAAAAACTAACCACATTAGAGTCAGAACTTAAGAACCTAGAAAATGAACACAAAGGCACTCATTCTAATGACTCACTCAAGATTAAGGAAATTAAAAATCAAATAAATGAGATAGAATAGAAATAGAATAGAAATCCAGACTAGAATCTAGAATCTAGAATCTAGAGAATCTAGACAATAGAAATCCAGAAGAAACTTACATTTCTGAAACAAAAATACTATGAAACAGGCAGTAAATCGGCAAAATTACTAGCCTATAAATTGAGGAAACAACGAACAGAAAGAGCAATCTACAAAATCAGAGATCCAGTATCAAAGGAAATAAAATTCAGAATTCAGGATATTCTTAAAAACTTCGAGAACTACTATAAGAACTTATACTCCCTCAAAAATCATAAAAACGCATCCGAGGCATTCCTAAACACATTAAACCTTCCCCAACTTACGGAGTCACAAAATAAAACACTACTGTCAGAAATACAACCCAAAGAATTGGATAAAGCAATTATGAAACTTAAAGCTAACAAATCCCCAGGAACAGATGGTTATACAGCAGAGTGGTACAAAACCTTTAAACAGCAACTATCTCCTCTCCTCCTGAAAACATTTAACTATGTCCTCCACACAGGGGAAATCCCCCCCTCCTGGAGAGAAGGGGTCATTGCAGTCATACCTAAACCTGAAAAGGATAAACTAGACTGCTCCAACTACAGACCAATCAGTGTATTAAATCTGGACTATAAGCTTTTTACCACTATCCTTGCCAAAAGGTTAGAAAATATACTGACAGACTTAATTCATTTAGACCAAACAGGTTTTATAAGACAAAGACAGACACAAGACAACATTAGACGAACTTTACACATAATTCATCATATAAAAATATATAACTTAAATGCAGTCATATTGGGATTAGATGCGGAAAAACCATTCGACTCGGTTGACTGGTCTTTCCTATATAGAATCTTATCCAGTTTCAATTTTCATAACAACTTCATTAGAACTATCCAGACACTATATAAAAAACCAACGGCTAAAATAAGGATTAACGGTAATTTATCATCATCTTTTGAGCTGGAAAGAGGATGTCGTCAGGGCTGCCCCCTGTCTCCACTGCTCTTTGCAATCTTCATAGAACCTCTGAGCCAATGGATAAGACAGAATCAAAAAATTCAAGGTATTACACTTGGTCAGAAGGAACATAAAATAGCACTCTTTGCTGATGACATTTTAATATACCTAGGGCAGCCGGACACCTCTTTACCAGAGCTAATCTCAGTTTTTTCAGAATATGGAGATTTGTCGGGGTACAAATTAAACATGCACAAAACCCAAGTTTTAACATTCAACTATGACCCAAATCCTTATTCACTAAGCAAACTCAAAACTAACTGGGAGATGGAATCTATGAAATATCTGGGGGTCAATATCCCGAAACAACTCAACAAAATTATAACACTAAACTACGATCCACTGGTGACAAAAATAAAATCTGACCTAGCAAGATGGAATATGATACCATTCTTGGGTACAGCACAAAGAATTGAAGCAGTCAAAATGAATATACTTCCACGTCTTCTATACCTTTTCCAAACAATACTGGTAGAATCTCCCAAAGAAACATGGCAGGAGCTGGACAGAAGGATCTCAAGATTCATATGGCAGGGCAAGAGACCTAGAATCAGATATAGAACCTTACAGCTAAACAAAGACAAAGGTGGGCTTGCGCTGCCAAATATCAGGGACTATTTTAAAGCCGCACAAATTAAAACTTTAATGGAGATATGTAACCCAGTCTACACTGCACAATGGAAGGAGATCGAATGCCAAATAACAAGTGACATCCCCCTACAGGCGATAATAGGGAACAATACCTTACCTAAACTTTTGAATAACACTAACCCGTGGATAGAGACCCCGCTAAAAATTTGGTTTAAGATAGTCAGAGAGAATCAAACTAAAGAGCCCTATCAACTTCTGCAATGGATTGCCTATGATCAAGACTTTACTCCTAATAAAACAGACACTAGATTTAAAAAGTGGAAAGAGAACGGATTGATAAAATATTACGATTTTTTTAAAGGTCAATTTTTAACAAGTTTTGAAGATTTGAAAAAACAAGGCCTAGTAAATCAAGACCTTTACAGGTTCTTTCAGCTTAGACACCAAATAAACAATATACTTAAAAAGGAGGATTTGGAAAGGGCCCAGTCAGGTGTTCTGAAGGTCTTCTTAATGGCATATAAAGGGATCCCAGGGATCAGATACATTTCTAAAATATACCAAGGTCTTTAAGACTTAAAAGGAGACAACACATCATATATAAAAGAGAGATGGGAAAAAGAGGGGAATTTCCATTTACAACTGGAAATATGGGAAAAGCTAAACAAACAGCAATGGAAAAGTATCTCATCCCTGCAGTGGAGAGAATTTGGATGGAAAAATTTGGTAAGATTTTTCAGAACACCTGCACAAAACGAATCTACTCGTAAGGGGTTGAAATGTTGGCGCTTGTGTGGTGAAGAGACTGCAAATCATTTTCATGTGTTTTGGTCATGCCCAGTTATCCACCAATATTGGACCAATGTACAGACAATATTGGGGAAAATATTCAAAATAACAGTTCCCTTTTCTTTTGTAACTTTGTATTTGGGTTTACTACCGGACTCTCTGGAAAGACGAGGAGAAAAATACCTATTCAATGTTTTAATATGGGCAAGTAAAAAAGCCCTAACTAAAAAAATGGATGTTGAAGGACTGTCCTACACCTGAAGATTGGATTAATGTGATCCAAGACATTTACTCGATGGAAAGGTTGACATTCACACTGAGACAAGACATGGATGGGTCCATGAACTTTTGGCAACCCTGGATCGCATATGTGTCTTCCATTAGATCTAATCTTTGACAAATACCATTTCAATAATGGCTCCGCTCTTTGTTCCAACGCTACTCAGAGGCTCTTTTGCTTTTATTTATTTCTTATTTTTGTTTGTTTGTTTTTTGCTCTTTTGTTTTGTTTGTTTGTTTTTTATTCTCTTTAATTTCACTTTTTCTTTCACTTTTAAAAAAAAGGGGGTGTTGTAAGAATTATTCTTCCAATGTTGTCAAATAGCAAAAAATAAGGAAACGTGATGAAAATGTAAACAATGCAATGCTGTAATGACCTGTATACCCTTTACAAAAACTTAAATTAAAAAAAAAAAAAGAAACCCGTGGCTAGTAAAATGCTTTAATGAGAGAATGCACTGCTGTTCATCTACTGACCAAGTGTTGCTAAAGCAATGCTTTCAAAAGTTAGAGACAACCTTTTAAAAAGTACTTAAGTGGAAAAAATGTCTACATTTGACATCCTGCTGAAAACTTCACTTAAATATTACCAATAATCGAAATTCAAAATAGTATGAGAACATGAGACTCACGGTGGGGTGGATGTTCAGCTCCAGCATGGCGGCGGTGACGTAAGCTGTTAGAGACACATCGTCACTGACTCCTCCCTGGTGCAAAGACACAAGCAGTGTAAAGTTCAATGTCAGATTTTCCTTTTCTGCATTTTATATGCCAGGTGCATGTTTGTATTCAATGGCTCCAGGTCATATCATATCATATCAGAGTAGTCCCTTCATCTTTAATGCCAGACAAAGATTTTTTGGATTTTAACACATTATAAATGTCCATATATCTGAACAACTTCTTCTTTCGGCTGCTCCCTTTAGGGGTCACCACAGCAGATCATCTGCCTCCATCTCAGCCTATCCCTTGCATCTTCCTCTGTAACAACAACTCTCTCCATGTCCTCCTTCTCTACATCCATGAATCTTCTCTGTGGTCTTCCTCTTTTCCTCCTGCCTGGCAGCTCCATCTTCAACATCCTTTGTCCAACATATCCACTATCCCTCCTCTGCACATGTCCAAACCATCTCAGCCTTGCCTCTCTTACTTTGTCTCCAAACTGCTCAACCTGAGCTGTCTCTCTGATATACTCATTTCTAATCTTGTCCCTCCTAGTCACTCCCAATGAAAATCTGAGCATCTTCAACTCTGCCACCTCCAGCTCCACCTCCTTTTTTGTCAGTGCCACCATCTCCAAACCATACATCATAGCAGGTCTCACTGCAGTCTTGTAAATCTTCCCTTTCACTCTTGCTGCTACCCTTCTGTCAAAAATCACCCCTGACACTAGTCTCCACCCACTCTACCCTGCCTGCACTGTCTTCTTCACCTCTCGGGCATTTTCCATTGCTTTGGATGGTTGACCCCAGGTATTTAAACTCATCTACAGTGGTGTGAAAAAGTGTTTGCCCCCTTCCTGATTTCTCATTTTTTTGTGTGTTTGTCACACTTAAATGTTTCAGATCATCAAACAAATTTAAATATTAGACAAACATAACAAGTAAACACAAAATGCAGTTTTTAAATGAAGGTGTTTATTGTTAAGGGAAAAGAAAATCCAAACCTACATGGCCCTGTGTGAAAAAGTGATTGTCCCCGAAACCTAATAACTGGTTGGGCCACCCTTAGCAGCAACAACTGCAATCAAGCATTTGCGGTAACTGGCAATGAGTCTTTTACAGCACTGTGGAGGAATTTTGGCCCACTCATCTTTGCAGAATTGTTGTAATTCAACCACACTGGAGGGTTTTCGAGCATGAACCTCCTTTTTAAGGTCATGCCACAGCATCTCAATCCGATTCAGCTCAGGACTTTGACTAGGCCACTCCAAAGTCTTCAACTTGGTTTTCTTAAGCCATTTAGAGGTGGACTTGCTGGTGTGTTCTGGATCATTGCCCTGCTGCAGAACCCAAGTGCGCTTCAGCTTGACATCACAAACAGATGGCCGGACAGTCTCCTTCAGGATTTTTTGGTAGACGGCAGAATTCATGGTTCCATTTACCACAGCAAGTCTTCCAGGTCCTGAAGCAGCAAAACAGCCCCAGACCACACTACCACCACCATATTTTACTGTTGGTATGATGTTCCTTTTCTGAAATGCTGTTACTTTTACGCCAGATGTAATGGGACACGCACCTTCCAAAAAGTTCAACTTTTGTCTCGTCAGTCCACAGAGTATTTTCCTAAAAGTCTTGGGGATCATCAAGATGTTTTCTGGCAAAACTGAGATGAGTCTTTATGTTCTTCTTGCTCAGCAGTGGTTTTCGTCTTGGAACTCTGCCATGCAGGCCGTTTTTGCCCAGTCTCTTTCTTATGATGGAGTTATGAACACTGACCTTAACTAAGGCAAGTGAGGCCTGCAGTTCTTTGGATGTTGTTGTGGGGTCTTTTGTGACCTCTTGGATGAGTCGTTGCTGCGCTCTTGGGGTAATTTTGGTCAGCTGGCCACTCTTGGGAAGGTTCACCACTGTTCCATGTTTTCGCCATTTGTGGATAATGGCTCTCACTGTGGTTTGCTGAAGTCCCAAAGCTTTAGAAATGGCTTTATAACCTTTTCCAGACTGATAGATTTCAATTACTTTCTTTCTCATTTGTTCCTGAATTTCTTTGGATCACAGCATTATATCTAACTTTTGAGGATCTTTTGTCCTACTTCACTTTATCAGGCAGGTCCTATTTAAGTGATTTCTTGATTGAAAACAGGTGTGACAGTAATCAGGCCTGGGTGTGGCTAGAGAAATTGAACTCAGCTTTCCGAAGATGTGATAAACCACAGTCAATTTATGTTTGAACATGCGGAGGATCACTTTTTCACACAGGGCCAGGTAGGTTTGGATATTTTTTTTTACCCTTAATAATAAACCCCTTCATTTAAAAACTGCATTTTGTGTTTACTTGTGTTATCTTTGTCAAATATTTAAATTTGTTTGATGATCTGAAATATTTAAGTGTGACAAACATACAAAAAAATGAGAAATCCGGAAGGGGGCAAACACTTTCTCACACCACTGTACTTTCACTACCGCTACTCCTTCCATCTACTCCTGTCATCTGCCTCCCTCTCATCCACACTCATGTATTCTGTCTTGCTTCTACTGATTTTCATTCTTCTTCTCTCCAAAGCATACTTCCACCTCTCCAGGTTCTCTTCCACCTGTTCCTTACTCTCACTACAGACCACAATGTCATCTGCAAACATCATGGTCCATGGAGACTCCTGCCTGACCTCATCTGTCAGCCTGTCCATCACCATGGCAAACAAGGGGGTCAGAACCGATCCCTGATGTACCATCTTGAATCCATCTGTCATTCCTACAGCACATTTCACCTCCATCTCACTGTCTTCATACATGTCCTGCACCACCCTCACACACTTCTCTACCACTCCTGACTTTCTCATACTGTACCACACTTCCTCTCTTGGCACTCTATCATATGCTTTCTCTAGATCCACAAAGACAGTGCAACTCCTTCTGACCTTCTCTATGCTTCTCCATCAACACTCTTAAAGCAAACACTGCATCTGTCGTACTCTTTCTTGGCATGAAGCTGTACTGCTGCTCACTGATTGTCACCTCTCCTCTTAACCTGGCTTCAAAAACTCTTTCCCATATCTTCATAGTGTGGCTGATCAACTTTATGCCTCTGTAGTTACTACAGCTCTGAGCATCACCTTTGTTCTTGAAAATTGGTACCAAAACACTTCTTCTCCACTCCTCAGGTATCCTCTCACTTTCCAAGATTGTGTTAAACAATCTGGTTAAAAAGCCCACTGCAATCTCTCCTAAACATCTCCATACCTCCACAGGTATGTCATCTGGACCAACCGCCTTTCCATTCTTCATCCTCTTCAAAGCTGCCCTCACTTCTGCCTTGTTAATCCTCGGGACTTCCTTGTTCACCATCTTTTCTTCATCCATCCATCCTCCTCTCTCATTTTCTTTATTCATCAGCTCTTCAAAGTATTTCTTCCACCTTCTCAAGACACTCTTGTCATTTGTTAGTACATTATCATTTCTGTCCTTAACCTAACTTGCTGTGCATCCTTCCCAGCTCAATCTCTCCGTCTAGCCAGTCGATACAACTCCTTTTCTTCTTCCTTAGTGTCCAGCCTCTCAGACAACTCACTATATGCCTTTTCATTTGCCACACACCTAGATTCCAAATACTTTTGTCTACTTTCTTCATCTCCCTGACATCCCACTTTTTCTTTGCTAAACCTTTCCTTTGAATACTTTCCAGTACCTCCTGATTCCACCACCAAGTCTCCTTGTCTTCCTTCCTCTGTCCACTGGATACACCACGTACCTTTCTACCCGTTTCCCTCAATACCTTTGGTGTACTTTCCCAGTCATCTGGTAATTCTTCCCTACCACCCGGAGCCTGTATCAACTCCTTCCTGAACTCTGTGCAACCTTCTTCTGAAACAGCTCTGCCTTCACTGTTTTCCTCTTCTTGCTTTGCAAAGTCATCCTACAAACTACCATCTGATGCTGTCTTGCTACATTCTCCCCTGCCACCACCTCGCAGTCTCCCATCTCTTTCAGATTTCTCTTTCTGCATAAGATGTAGTCCACCTGTGTGCACAATACAGTGGGGAAAAAAGTATTTAGTCAGCCACCAATTGTGCAAGTTCTCCCACTTAAAAGATGAGAGCAGTCTCCAATTTTCATCATAGGTATACCTCAACCATGAGAGACAAAATGAGAAAAAAAAAATCCAGAAAATCACATTGAAGGATTTTTAATGAATTAATGGGTAAATTCCTCGGTAAAATAAGTATTTGGTCAATAACAAAAGTTCATCTCAATACTTTGTTATATACCCTTTGTTGGCAATGACAGAGGTCAAACGTTTTCTGTAAGTCTTCACAAGGTTTTCACACACTGTTGCTGGTATTTTGGCCCATTCCTCCATGCAGATCTCCTCTAGAGCAGTGATGTTTTGGGGCTGTCGCTGGGCAACACGGACTTTCAACTCCCTCCAAAGATTTTCTATGGGGTTGAGATCTGGAGACTGGCTAGGCCACTCCAGGACCTTGAAATGCTTCTTACGAAGCCACTCCTTCGTTGCCCAGGCAGTGTGTTTGGGATCATTGTCATGCTGAAAGACCCAGCCACGTTTCATCTTCAATGCCCTTGCTTATGGAAGGAGGTTTTCACTCAAAATCTCATGATACATGGCCCCATTCATTCTTTCCTTTACACGGATCAGTCGTCCTGGTCCCTTTGCAGAAAAACAGCCCCAAAGTATAATGTTTTCACGCCCATGCTTCACAGTAGGTATGGTGTTCTTTCTCCTCCAAACACGACAAGTTGAGTTTTTACCAAAAAGTTCTATTTTGGTTTCATCTGACCATATGACATTCTCCCAGTCCTCTTCTGGATCATCCAAATGCTCTCTAGCAAACTTCAGACGGGCCTGGACATGTACTGGCTTAAGCAGGGGGACACGTCTGGCTCTGCAGGATTTGAGTCCCTGGTGGCGTAGTGTGTTACTGATGTAGCCTTTGTTACTTTGGTCCCAGCTCTCTGCAGGTCATTCACTAGGTCCCCCCATGTGGTTCTGGGATTTTTGCTCACCGTTCTCGTGATAATTTTGACCTCACGGGGTGAGATCTTGCGTGGAGCCCCAGATCGAGGGAGATTATCAGTGGTCTTGTATGTCTTCCATTTTCTAATAATTGCTCCCACAGTTGATTTCTTCACACCAAGCTGCTTACCTATTGCAGATTCAGTCTTCCCAGCCTGGTGCAGGTCTACAATTTTGTTTCTGGTGTCCTCTGACAGCTCTTTGGTCTTGGCCATAGTGGAGTTTGGAGTCTGACTGTTTGAGGTTGTGGACAGGTGTCTTTTATACTGATAATGAGTTCAAACAGGTGCCATTAATACAGGTAACGAGTGGAGGACAGAGGAGCCTCTTAAAGAAGAAGTTACAGGTCTGTGAGAGCCAGAAATCTTGCTTGTTTGTAGGTGACCAAATACTTATTTTACCAAGGAATTTACCAATTAATTCATTAAAAATCCTTCAATGTGATTTTCTGGATTTTTTTTTTCTCATTTTGTCTCTCATAGCTGAGGTATACCTATGATGAAAATTGGAGACCTCTCTCATCTTTTAAGCGGGAGAACTTGCACAATTGGTGGCTAACTCTGCTCAATGCTCTGCACTGTGTTCATATATTCATATATTTATTCCATCCAGCTACAATGCTCTGCACTGTGTGTCTGTGTGTGTGTGTGTGTGTATATATATATTTTATAGTAATATGTACATATGTATATTAGCTGCTCTTGCTTGCTTGTGTTTTTTTTTTTTTTTTTTTTTCTTGCCTTCTGATTGTTGCTCTGAGTGTTGCTATCCCTGTGCTGTTGCAATCCTGGAATTTCCCCGTTGTGGGACTAATAAAGGCTTATCTTATCTTATCTTATCTTAACTAAATACTTTTTTGCCCCACTGTATATCTGAACAACATTTAGTAGAATTAGCAGAGCTTAGATCAAAATTGACCCTCAACAGACTTCCGGTTATGGCTGCCACGTAGGACGGACGTGTCTCGCTCTGCTCTGCTCCTGGAAAAAAAAAAAATCGGCAAATAACTCTCTCATTTGGGACAGAACGTATCCCAGCATTTGGGCGAAGATATGTCGGCGAAGCCTAAGGCTGGAAAACCAGGAAAAGGAAAAAGCGAGCCGCCGAAACAGTCCAAATTAACGGACTTTCAGGTCTGTGACGCAGTAAACAAAACTCCATATATGGCGGAGGAGGCTGGCAACGCTGCAATATCTGCGGGGAATGGCGCAGATGCGCTGATGGCTGCCATGAGTTCAATGAGAGCGGACTTTTCCTCTAGATTTGATGGGATTATGACAGCGTTGGAAGGAATAAGAAAGGAATTGGGTGACTGTGTAGAACGAACGGCGCAGATGGAGCTCCGTCTCGCTAGTGCTGAAGATGACGTCACCCGTCTTCAATTAAAGGTGCGCACTTTGGAAAAAAAAAATAAATCTCTGGAAGATAATATTTTGGATTTGGAATCTCGGTCGAGACAGAATAATTTGAGGCTGGTGGGTCTTCCAGAGGAATCAGAAGGTCGGGACGTATGTTCCTTTCTGGAAAAGTGGATTCCGGAGGTGCTGGGCAGCGAGGAGTTGCAATCAGCAGTGGTTCTGGAAAAAGCACATCGTATTGGCCCACGGAGAGATAAGGGACCGCCGAGGACCTTAATTATGAAGTTTCTTAGCAACAGAGACAGGATGAAGATCTTCAACGCTGCACGAGCTAAAAAAGGAGAGATTAAACACCAGGACCAGCAGGTGCGGTTCTACCCAGATTTGGCCACAGGAATCCAGCAATTGAGGAAGCAGTTTGATCCCGTACGTAAGGAGCTGCGCAACCTTGGGATTCGTCATGGTGTAATCTATCCTGCGAGACTGCTGACCACGTATGAGGGCAGAACCCACATCTTCAAGACCCCAGAGGAGGCGCAGGAGTTCATCAAGAAGATCAAAGAAGAAGAAGAGACTGGTGGGAGCTAAGCATGAACAAAATATAAGGTAGAATAATTAAGCATTTGCACAGGCATCTGACTGACTTGAAGTAAATAGTAAGTTTACAAAATATAGATTGTATTATATATTAAAAAAACAAAACAAAAAAAAAAAAAAACTATGATGTACAAAGTTGTTAAAAATTTTGGAGTTAAGTTGGAAAACTACAGAGGAGAGTTAATGTTACGTCATTAAAAGCAGTAGAGTTAGGATGATTGGGAGGATGAAGAAGGAGTGGCTTAGGCTGATCCTCGTGGGTGTGGAACGGTCGATGGCTATATCGGGAGACAGAATTTTTCTTTTGATTTTGGGGGGTTTGCCACAAGTGTGGGAAGGGGAAATTTGTTTGTGTGTAGTTTGTAGGATGAATGTTCAACCACTCATGTTTTTGCTTCTCTGTATGAGCATGTTTACACTGCAAGGTAATCCCAAACTCTCTATTGATCATGGACCAAAGTGTTAATCTTAATTTAACTTCATGGAATTGCAGAGGTCTACAAAATTTAAAAAAACTTAAACAAGTTATGAATAAAATAAAGGACATGGGTTCAAGAATTGTGTTTTTACAAGAAACTCATCTGATAGAGGAGGATGTTAAAAGAATTAGGAGTAGATGGCAGGGAAGTGTATTCACCTCTTCATTTTCATCCCGAGCCAGGGGAGTTATGACTCTCATACATAAATCAGTTCCTTTTCAAGTGAAAAATGTAATTGGAGACAAATTTGGAAGATATGTAATCATTCAAGGTTCTTTGCTATTAGAAAATATAAATCTTGTGAACTTATATGGTCCCAATATAGATGATCAGAAGTTCTTTGCTAATTTATTTCTCATCTTATCATCACTTACAGGGCAACATATAATAGCAGGGGATTTTAATTGTACATTGAATCCAGGTGTGGATAGATCAACAGGACTGGATTGTACGCACATTGGATGTAGGATGACTATTAATCATTTTATGAAAGAATTGAGATTGTTAGATATATGGAGAGAAATGAAACCACAAGTTAAAGCCTATTCTTGTTATTCCAGTACCTACAAGACATTCTCACGTATTGATTATTTTTTGATTTCCACAGAATTAAGGTCCAAGATTCAAAACTGCTTTTATGATAACATCGTGATCTCTGATCATGCACCCTGTTGTCTAATATATGTAGATAAAAAATTGACAAAGGAATCAGGTAGATGGCAATTTCAGCATAAATGGCTTCAGGATGAGGAATTTGTCAAGTATATAGAAAAACAGATAGACGAGTTCTTTGACATCAATACTACACAAACATCAGCATGTGTAAAGTGGGAGGCTTTCAAAGCTTTTATTAGGGGACATATTATTAGTTATACAGGATCAAAATCTAAGAAGACTCGAGAGGAGAGAGCTAAATTGGAACATAAAATAAAAAGTCTTCAGGAAAAAGTGTATGCAGGAAGTGACCCAAGGTTGGAGAATGAATTACTGATTTTGAGAGCTGAATACGACAAAAAATCAGCGAATAGAGCTGCCTCGAGTCTTCTAAGATTGAAACAATCTTTTTATGAACAAGGTGAAAAATCAGGAAAATTATTAGCATGGCAGATTAAACAATTGGAAATTAAAACACCAATTACCAGTATTATAAGTAATGGACAGGTAGTTATAGATCCTTTAGAAATTAATAGAGCCTTTAGAGATTACTATGAAAAATTATATGATACCAAAAATGAACCTGATTTAACAAAACTAAATGGGTTTTTGAACGAACTATCTATACCGTGTATACCAAATGAAAACAGGGAAATATTGGAGTCTAAAATTAGTCCAGAAGAAGTTGGGCTAGCCATTGATAATATGAAATCAGGAAAAAGTGCAGGACCAGATGGTCTTCCAGTTGACCTTTATAAAAAATTTAAGAATAAATTAATAAAACCTTTTTTGGAAATGGTTTTAGAAGCATTTCAAAATAATAATTTACCATCATACATAAATAATGCCTTAATTATACTGCTGCCAAAACCAGGTAAGCCCTCTAATAAATGTGAAAATATGAGACCAATAAGCCTATTAAACGCCGACCTTAAGATAATCTGTAAAATTTTAGCAAGACGAATACAAGAAATTTTACCAAATATTATTAATCGAGATCAGAATGGCTTTATAAAGGGTAGACAAGGCTTCCATAACGTAAGAAGACTATTTAATATTATTTATTTTAATAAAGAAGCACCGGATACAGCTCTCCTATCATTGGACGCCGAAAAGGCCTTTGATAGAGTTGAATGGCCCTTTCTTTTTGAAGTCCTACAAAGGTTTGGACTTGGAAATAATTTCATAAAATGGGTTCAAATAATATACAATAATGCTACAGCAGAAATCCTAACAAATAACAATATTTCAAAACCAATAAAAATCAATAGAGGATGTCGACAAGGCTGTCCACTTTCACCTTTACTGTTTACTATGGCAATTGAACCTTTAGCGATAGCGATACGTTTACATTCACAAATATATGGAATTAAAGTTGGACCAACAGAACATAAAATCTCCCTGTACGCCGATGATATAATTTTGGTTTATGTCGAATCTAAAAAAATCAATTCCAACCTTGTTGAATTTAATAAAGAATTTTGGGGAAATATCAGGATATAAAATAAATAAAACTAAATCTTCAATATTAATGCTAAATGAGACCCAGAGAAATTACCCAGCCCCTGAGGCAAATCAATTCAATGTTGTAAATCAGTTTAAATATTTAGGAATCCAAATTATGCCTAAGCTAGAATCAGTCGCCAGCGTCAACTATGAAGCCTTAATGTCAGATATCAATGAGTTAACTCAGAGATGGATGTCACTACCAATGTCGATGATCGGGAGAATCAATATACTTAAAAGTAATATTTTACCTAAAATACTTTATTTATTTCAATACATTCCCTTATCACCACCTTTAGATCTATTCTCAAGAATAAAAAAAAAGTTAGTGGAATTTATATGGAACAACAGGAGGGCTAGATTACGTCTGTCTTTATTATATTTACCATTTGATCGTGGAGGTCTGAAATGTCCAAATTTTATGTTGTATTATTGGTCGGCACAACTGAGGTCTATGACATATTATTTTTCATCAAATGATCTCCCTCACTGGACTGAAATGGAATCATACAATTTACCTTTACCTCTTCCCATATTCATATACTCAGATTCGGCAAAAAAATTACAAAAACAAGTTAAAAATCCATTTGTAAAGCATATGATCAAAATATGGTGTGAAGCTAAAAACTATTTAAAAGAACCACAGTTATTGTCACAATTTAGTCCAATATGGGGTAATCAATATTTTAAACCAGGGAGAGCGGACGCTGTATTTAAAGTATGGAATTTAAAAGGGATACAAAAGATTCAGGATTTATATTTGCCATGTGCAGACAACATAATGTCTTTTGAAGAGCTGAGGATCAAATTTAATCTCAATAGAACACATTTTTTTAAATATCTTCAACTTAGAAACTTTATTCGATCAAATCAAAATAAAGCTCTCACTCGACCTATTTATTCATCCTTGGAAAAAATGATGATGAAAGATAGTAAAAGAAAGGGTATTATTTCAGAGTTTTATAACTCATTGACACTATCTTCAAGTGAAAATTCACTGAAAAGATTAAACTACTGGAAAGAAGATCTGCAAATTGAAATTTCGGAGGAACAATGGGAATTGGCTTGTACAGAAGCTCAAACCAAATCAATAAATGCACGCCTTAAATTGATACATTTCAAATGGTTAATGCGGATGTATGTTACACCGGAGGAGTTAAATAGATATAACAAAAATATACCAGATACATGCACAAAATGCATGGAAAGTAAAGGAACCCTATTTCATTGTTTATGGGAATGTAGATTAATAAGAATGTTTTGGGAAGAGGTGAGGGTAACAATTGAAAAAATAATCTCAAAACAAATCATACTGAATCCTAAACTGTTTTTGTTGGGTCTGTACCCAGAAAAGCATAATTTTAATAAAAGTGAAAGAACATTCATAGACCTCAGTTTGCTTAATGCCAAAAAATGTATTGCACTATTATGGAAAAAGACTCATAGACCAGATGTGACTCAGTGGTTAAGACAGATGTTAACAAACCTTCCATTAGAAAGAATAACATATATACTGAAATCAAAGGAAATTGTGTTTGAGAATATATGGAGACCTTTTATTGATTATGTAAAAAATTTAAACATAACTCTTGAAGAAGAAGGTGAATGATGTGTGTGGACCTTGTAAATTCCAAACTGGTGAACATAATATGTATACTTATGTATTGGATTGTCTAGACTAAACAGAGGAGCATTGTTGAAGACTTGATTTTGTTGGTGGTTGTTGGTGTTTTTAGTGCATTTTTTTTTTTTTTGTAGTACTTTAGCGTTAGTGTTTGATTGTTTGTATCATGTTTGTTAAAAAAAAAAAAAAAGGTTCAATAAAGATATTGTGGAAAAAAAAAATTGACCCTCAACAATGTTGTGCAGTGGAATCTGTGTAGCATTTTGGAGGAGGTAGAATGAAACATATAGAGCATAGAGTTTTGAGCAAACAGGAGCCAACTTTTCGGGCCTATGAATCAACGGTATGTCTGGAGGAGGAAGAATGAAGCGTACGCTGAAAAGAACACCCTGTCTACAGTGAAGCATGGTGGTGGCTCAATGATGCTCTGGGGCTGCTTCACTTCCTCTAGCACTTGGAAACCTGCAGCATGTGGAGGGCAAGATGGATTCAATCAGGAAGCTGAAGCTTGGGTGTCATTGGACCTTCCAACAGGAAAATGATCCCAAGCATACCTCAAAGTCCACCAAGGTTTGGTTTCAGAAAAAGTCCTGGAAGATACTAGAGTGGCCATTACAGTCACCTGACTTGAACTCCACTGAAAATCTCTGGTGGGATTTGAAAAAGATAGTTGCAGCATGTAAACCCAAGAATATTAGTGAACTGGAGGCCTTTGTCCAAGAGGAATGGGCTATGAGCTATTTAAAATTGTTCTTGTTTGATACATTTATTGCAAATGGCTGGTAGTTTGTACATTTTGCCTCCCCAAAAAAATTCCATGAGGGTTGAATAATTTTGATTACAACTGTACATCGTATTGCTAACATTGACTGGCTAGATCCTAGCCTTTAGCTCAGGTGTGTCTTGAGCTGAGCTGAATACAAGTCAAGTCAGCCTCAGAAGCCAGCCCTGGGATCTTTAAGGGTAGTATCACATGGAATGGGGCAGCGCGGTGACCGAGTGGCTAGCACTGCGGCAGCACAGCAACTCACCCTTGGCCAGGAGATCCTGGGTTCAATCCCAGTCTCCGACCAACAGTGATCTGTGTGGAGTTTGCATGTTCTCCCCGTGTCTGCTTGGGTTTTCTCCAGGATTTCTCCGGTTTCTTCCCACATGCCAAAAACATGCAAGTTAGGTTAATTGGCATCAAACTGGGGATTCTAAATTGTCCTTAGGTATGAATGTGAGAGTGAATGGTTGTCTGTCTGTCTGTGTTGGCCCTGCGATGGATTGGCGATCTGTCCAGGGTGTACCCTGCCTCTTGCCCAAAGATGCTGGGATAGGCTCCAGCCCCCCCGCGACCCAAAAAGGATTAAGCGGAAGAAGATGGATGGATCACATGGAGTGGCGAGGAGAGGCAACTGGTGGTATTTGCATACTGTACATACTCAAATGTCAACAACAAATGAAAATGTACTCTTTAGCAATGGTTTGGGAAAAGAGGGATTAAGAGATCTGCTACACAATGCTGCAACAAAGCTAAAAAAAAAAAGCTTTGTCAGGAGGACATTAAATTATGAAATGCACTGACTAAAATGGGACATTCTGGTGTTACATCAAAATCTCTGACCCATCAGAATCTGGAACCTTATCACTTCCCCTGCATAAGAAATTGAAACATCAAAATGATTTTTCAGAGCTCTATCCTTCATGGGGGGGGGGCAGTCCTCTGGTCGCTCTGTGTGTTAACATTAATCTAGATACATTTATTCTTATTCATATATTGCACATGTGCAACATCACCATATCCTCTGATGGCTCAGATTTCTTTACAGCTCTGGTAAGGAAAACAACTTCCTCCATTTACTTTTCTTGTTCTTGCAGCCAATACATTGACCAATAAGTGAAGAGGACATTTTTGCGTGATGTGAAGCGATTTTGGTCCACTTGGATCTTTTTCTGTGTGAAAAGGAACTAAACCAAGGGGAAATGATACAAAATAACAAACTCATTAGCTTACTTGTACCAAAGCAAAGTGTTTCCATGTTAGTACTGGTGTTGCTGAGTGCCATTTAGGGGAAGAAAATTAAAATATACATTAAGACAATAGGAGGCCAGTTAGAATTTAAAAAAAAAAAAAGCAAAATAAAGCTGATTCCACAAGTACACAATTGTCTTTTTTTCAGTCTGTGATACTTCTGCAGTCAGCGGGACAAGCTTGTGATCAGTTCATTTGGGATATTTCCTCTAATTTGAGTGTTAGCCATTTGCCCTTCGGCTTTTTAGACTATTTCTTAATGTGCTCTTTCTTCAAATCAGCTTCTTCTAAAACCTGCTGTCCATTAGCTGAGCTGAACATTTAAATGACCAGCAATCTGGAGGCTCCATTTCCAAAATGCTGCTGCACAGACCAATTATTACCTTCATGCCATTGTGGAGGAGCTTTCCAACGGACTGGATGCAGCCATCAGGCCGCTGGAGTTTAGACAGCCATATCCTGGCGTCTTCAACGTGCTTCGGATTAATGAATATGAACGGCCGTGCGCCTCCGAATGACTTCATCACAAATGCGGTCAGCCTGGATGATGACACACACACAAAGGTTTCTTTTAAACAAATCAGAAAATGTGAGCCTGCATTGTAACCTCAACATGAACTCTGCTTCAGGACAATTACACAACCATCTTCTTCTGAGCCAGCATGAACACAGAGCTGAGACCAACTCACAGGAAACAAGGAGAAATCCAACCTTCAGGAGCCCAAATACCCACACTACGCTAATCATTACAATCAACACTTATGCTTAGGCAAAAATAAAGGAGCAAACACTTTATGGAGACTATTTTTTGTTAAATCCATGTTATTTGTATAATAATTTCAGATAAAATGTTGACAAACTTGTTAGGGAGAATAACTATTTTCTAATTATTCTTGAATATGTTTATGTTGAAAAAAAAACATATGCATCAACCCAATAAATTATGAGCAAACATATTTTAATATCATACTGAAAATATTACATCTAAATCAAGGAGTGTCCAATCATGTGACATGGAGGGTCAAGGCCATGCAGGTTACTTTTCAGCACACAGGTGATTTCACTGAATTCTTTCCCACTGATTGCCGATTAGTGAAGACACCTGCGCCAGGTACTGGTTGAAAGAAAACCTGTAGGATGTTGGCCTCAATTGGACATGACTGGACATTCCTGAACTAAATATATAATAATCATATAGTAATATTTTGAATTACAGGGAAAAAAAATACTTACACGCACACACACACAAACCAGTGTACACCAAGTGTCGGTTCCAAGCCCGAGCAAATGGGGAGAGTTGTGTCAGGAAGGGCATTCCTGCATAAAACCTTTGCCAAATCAAACATGCAGATCATGATGAATGAGACCAGATCAGTCGAGGCCCGGGTAACAATGACCATCACCGGTGCTGTTAACAGACAAGCTGCCGGTGGAAACTGAGCTACTGTTGGTCAAAGATCGAGGAGAAAGAGAGGGGGATGGAGTGTTTGGAACCAGAGAGAGAAAAGGAAAGGCAAAACTGTAGAGGTGAGAGTAGGGACTTTAAATGAAGGGACTGGGACTGGTAAAGGGAGGGAGTTGGCTTATGTGATGGAGAGAAGGATGGTAGATGCCTCCAGATCAATGCGAGAAAAACTAAGGAACTGGTGGTGGACTGCCGCAGGCAAGGACAACCCCTCACAGCACCAGTAAACATCCAGGGAACAGACATTGAGATGGTGACATCCTACAAGTACCTGGGTGTTCATTTGAACAATAAACTAGACTGGTCACACAATACCGACGCACTCTACAAGAAGGGACAGCACAGGCTGTTCCTACTGAAGAGGCTCAGATCTTTTGGTGTACAAGGGGTGCTCCTGAAGACTTTCTACAATTCGGTGGTGGCAACAGCCGTCACTTTTGGAGTGGTCTGCTGGGGCAGCAGCATCACAGCAGCCGACAGGAAGAGACTGAACAAACTGATCAAGAAAGCTAGCTCTGTCCTGGGGCAGCGCCTTGACCCAGTGGAGGAGATAGGAGAGAGAAGGATGGTGGCTAAGCTGTCATCTCTGCTGGAGTCCAAGTCCCACCCTATGCAGGACATACTGAACGCACTGAGGAGCTCATTTAGCGGTAGGCTGCATCATCCTAGGTACGCGACTGAGATGTTTCACAGGTCCTTCCTACCAACGGCTGCCAGACTTTATAACCTAAGCAGGGCTGCTCACAGAGATAGCAAAAAAAAACGTTATGACCTAATAGTACTGAATACAAAAGATGCAACAAACTTACACAAAATGGTCCCATCCAGTATACAACTAGGACAATATCAATCGCTATGGAGGGTGACAATATGTATGAGTACATATTCATACTACAGTGGGGGAAAAAAGTATTTAGTCAGCCACCAATTGTGCAAGTTCTCCCACTTAAAAGATGACAGAGATCTCCAATTTTCATCATAGGTATAGCTCAACTATGAGAGACAAAATGAGAAAAAAAAATCCAGAAAATCACATTGAAGGATTTTTAATGAATTAATTGGTAAATTCCTTGGTAAAATAAGTATTTGGTCAATAACAAAAGTTCATCTCAATACTTTGTTATACACCCTTTGTTGGCAATGACAGAGGTCAAACGTTTTCAGTAAGTCTTCACAAGGTTTTCACACACTGTTGCTGGTATTTTGGCCCATTCCTCCATGCAGATCTCCTCTACAGCAGTGATGTTTTGGGGCTGTCGCTGGACAACACGGACTTTCAACTCCCTCCAAAGATTTTATATGGGGTTGAGATCTGGAGACTGGCTAGGCCACTCCAGGACCTTGAAATGCTTCTTACAAAGCCACTCCTTTTGTCGGAGCATTATGGTAGTCAGGAGCCTCGCGGAGTAATATGTGCTTCAACATATTGGCCGGATGGCTTTTTCCACAAATCTCCATCCCTATTGATCTGCCACTCCGTGCGCGCCCATCTCACCGATACTGTCAAAACCCAAGTGAAGCAAACTAATTCGGAGCTTGCCATCATTCTGAGTGGATTAACCAAAGAACTCCAACCGCTATATTGGTGTCAACAGGTCGTTCAAAGTTAAATTGCTAGCGAGTTACGCCACTATCTGCCAATGGATCGTGGATCGAAACTGCTCCTGTTTAGCTGTAATTAATATTCAAAAATGATATTTTTGGGACGAAAGAATTCAAGTGTCCCGGCATTTGTTTGCATTGTTTACTTCTCGGGGCTGCCGCCGGAGCGCGAGCCGTATTGAGTACCGAGCGAGTACCGAGCGAGTATCCTGGCCAATATGGCGATATAAACAGCCACGGACCAAAAAACGTACATTTGCTCGTGGAACAGGTCATTCACACTCGCAGACAGTCGCGCTATATGTGTCTATAATGACTATAGATAGGATTTTCTTTCCATGCACGCAAAAAAAAAAAAAAAATTCCCAGATCCGACTGCCTCGCGAGGTAGTCGATACCCAAAAGCCGATGGTGTATAGAACACGTATATTAGGATTTGTATGTGAAATTTCGGCATCGAAACTGCTCCCGTTTAGCTGTAATTAAATATTCAAAAATGATATTTTTGGGACGAAAGAATTCAAGCGTCCCGGCATATGTTTACTTATCAGGGCCGCCGCCGGAGAGCGAGCCGTATTGAGTACCCAGCGAGTACCCAGCGAGTATCCTGGCCAATATGGCGATGTAAACAGCCATGGACTAAAAACGTTCCGCCTGCTCGTGGAACAGGTCATTCACACTCGCAGACAATCGCGCTATATGTGTCTATGTATAATGACTATAGGTAGGATTTTCTTTCCATGCACGCAAAAAAAATTTTTTTCCCGGCTCCGACTACCTTGCTTTAATGCGCCTTATAATCCGGTGCACCTTATGTATGAAAATAGACCATCAAATAGACCGTTCATTGATAGTGCGCCTTATAATCCGGTGCGCCTTATAGTCCCAAAAATACGGTAATCCAATCAAATAATTCTCCCACACAGCCAGGTTTCTCCGCTGCACTGTGCTTATAGAGACTTGAAAATCTGCACTGGGTACATGTTCTCAGACCTGTTGTGCGATTTGAGCATACTCTACGATCACGTCCAGATTGATAAATACTGATTTCTGCTTTGAAATGATCGTACGACCACTTTTCTGTCCTATGCACATTTGATATATGAGGGCCACTGTGTGTTCAAGAAACCAGATGGAAGGGAAGCAAGGCTAGGAGCATTGGAGGTGGATTTAAACTGTTCTACCATGGTGTAGAAGGAAGAGTATGTGAAGAGTGTCCAGGAGGTAAAGAGGGAGTCAGACAGAATCATGAGTTTGAAGTTAGAAGTCAAAGGTGTGATGTTGAACGCTGTCAGTGTGTATGCCCCACAAGTTGGATGTCAGGTAGAAGAGAAAGAGGAATTCTGGAGTAAGTTGGATGAAGTGGTAGAGAGTGATCCTGGGGGGGAGAGAGTGGTGATTGGAACAGACTTTAATGGACATGTAGGTGAAGGGTACAGAGGTGATGAGGAAGTGCTGGGTAGGTATGGTCTTAAGGAGAGAAATATGGAAGGACAGATGGTTGAGGATTTTGCAAAGAGGATGGAAATGGCTGTGGTGAACACAAATTTAAAAAATAAATGAAATCAGTAAGATAAAATATCTTAAAGATGCACTCAGGCGGCTCTAAAATCACCTAAAACCACCTCAAAAACAAATGTGTATTGCCCAAAATAGTATATTGTGGGGTTTTACCCATAAAAAAAACTTTCATTGCCTTACTATTGCTTGGAAAGAGCTTTTACAACTTGCACCTACTTAAGTATGTGCAGATCTATGAATATTCTAATTAGCTCCACCATACCCCTGTCCACCAGCAGTTGATGCTGCAAGGCCAGCCCTCCCCTATGCAAAACAGACGTCTTCATCCCCCTAAAGCTACGTGTCCATCCAGGTGTGCGTTTTCATGCTTCCCATTCATTGTGTATGTAGCACACCCCGCATGCACTCTGGTATGCACTCCCCAACCTGCAGGGCTTGCACGTGCATGGTCGCCGTGCTCCCCGACTTGCAGGGCTTGCATGTGGTTGGTCGCTACGGCTGAAACAATTAGTCGATGCTGTCGAAAACATCGACAATAAAAAAAGTCGTTTTAATTATAAAGTTTATATGCATGCCACGGAAATGTTCAGTTGTAACTACAATGCACGACCGGAACTGCTGCGGACAGTAGCACCTCTGTTGTCCGGCATGCGTGAACAATTTCCAGTGAAGAAGAAGAGGAGCACAGCATGGCAAAGTGGAAGGATAATAAACATGTAGAAGCGGAGCAGAGCTTAAAAAAAAAAAAAGGGCAGACCCAAACTTTCTGAAGTATGAGAACATTTCACAGACAACAACAACAACAAAAAAACAAAACAAGTAAAATGCAGACTTTGCAAGGCAGACCATTCCTATCATGGCAGCCCTACAGTGATGCACGAGCATCTGAAACAACGGCACCCAGGAGCTGCGACATTAACGTCCGCTTGGTTAGTTTTATTAGCAAGTAAAGAAACTTAGCGCCGCTTATTTTCAATGGCCAATTGTTTCAAGTTTTAGAAAAACGACAATACTGTTGTTGGTACGTGCTGTTAATCGTTAGCTTACCTGTTTGACAATAAGCTCTCTGGTTGCTGAGGGCTGAGCTGTTTAAGTCATGGCTAACGTGTTGTTGACTGCAGTAAATGACTGAATTACAGACATCGCTATCTCTTTCATCTTCGTTAATATTAGCCCTCATTCTTAATATTAGTGCATCTAGGTTAATTAGAACATCCTAATTTGTAATTTAATAAATAAAACTGATGGAATAATTTTGTATTCTTTATCTTTGGTACCTCAGAGTCTGGGTGAACTGTGTACAAGGTCGACCAGCTGGACATTTATCTGGTTGTTCTCATGCGAACGTTTTGTGCTGTTATGATTGTCTAAGAAGGGAGACAGTTTGGAAGAACCAGCCTGAACCAGATATTCTCTCATGGACACTTTGGAGATAACAGGATGCTTAAAAACTGAAAGTTGTGTATGTGATTCAGAACATCTTCCGGAGCCGACTCTGAATGTATCACTTATTGTTCTCAACTGATCAGTTCAAATGAAATTTGCTGAAACTTCAATCCTGCCTGATTCTTTGACTGGAGGATTTTTCCAACAAAAACCTACCGACCATAATCATCAAAATTAAATCAAACAGCTTGAAATATCACTCTTAAGTGCAGTGAATACTGACTATGAAGGTTTACCTTTCTGAATTATATTGTTAAAAAATGCACTTATAGAAAACTTCCACCTAATGTTAACTTGTGGGTTGGAGCAGATCAGTAATTCAGTTGTAAAATATTTAATCAATTGTTTAATTGACATTAGGCATTATGCCATCTGTGATAAACTGATATATATAACCTTCAAGTTATTATAGTCATACAACCTTCAGTTTCAAATGTGTGTTTCATGGGTAATTTTATTTAACTCTGGAAACTGCTTATAAAATGTTATATTAAAGTAGGGACTGACAACGTGATTTTCACAGGTGTGCAGGCTTAAACAGCAGGTGAGGTAAAATATGCAGTAGAGCCCCAACAGGAAGCAGAGATGGTGGACATGAAAAAATAATTGTGATTAGTTGACTAATCGAAAAAAATAGTCGTTAGATTAGTCGACTACCAAAATAATCGTTAGTTGCAGCCCTATTGGTTGCCACGCTCCCCAGCCTACAGGGCTTGCACATGATTGGTCGCCACGACTCCTGGTGGGTGGGCTGCTCTAGTCTGTTGACAACGCTTCTGGATGTTAAAGTTTTAATTATATATTCAAAAGTAAAAAGCGAAACACGACTTCCGGTTATGGCTGCCACGTAGGACGGACGTGTCTCGCTCTGCTCTGCTCCTGGAAAAAAAAAATCGGCAAATAACTCTCTCATTTGGGACAGAACGTATCCCAGCATTTGGGCGAGGATATGTCGGCGAAGCCTAAGGCTGGAAAACCAGGAAAAGGAAAAAGCGAGCCGCCGAAACAGTCCAAATTAACGGACTTTCAGGTCTGTGACGCAGCGAACAAAACTCCATATATGGCGGAGGAGGCTGGCAACGCTGCGATTTCTGCGGGGAATGGCGCAGATGCGCTGATGGCAGCCATGAGCTCAATGAGAGCGGACTTTTCCTCTAGATTTGATGGGATTATGACAGCGTTGGAAGGAATAAGAAAGGAATTGGGTGACTGTGTAGAACGAACGGCGCAGATGGAGCTCCGTCTCGCTAGTGCTGAAGATGACGTCACCCGTCTTCAATTAAAGGTGCGCACTTTGGAAAAAAAAAATAAATCTCTGGAAGATAATATTTTGGATTTGGAATCTCGGTCGAGACAGAATAATTTGAGGCTGGTGGGTCTTCCAGAGGAATCAGAAGGTCGGGACGTATGTTCCTTTCTGGAAAAGTGGATTCCGGAGGTGCTGGGCAGCGAGGAGTTGCAATCAGCAGTGGTTCTGGAAAAAGCACATCGTATTGGCCCACGGAGAGATAAGGGACCGCCGAGGACCTTAATTATGAAGTTTCTTAGCAACAGAGACAGGATGAAGATCTTCAACGCTGCACGAGCTAAAAAAGGAGAGATTAAACACCAGGACCAGCAGGTGCGGTTCTACCCAGATTTGGCCACAGGAATCCAGCAATTGAGGAAGCAGTTTGATCCCGTACGTAAGGAGCTGCGCAACCTTGGGATTCGTCATGGTGTAATCTATCCTGCGAGACTGCTGACCACGTATGAGGGCAGAACCCACATCTTCAAGACCCCAGAGGAGGCGCAGGAGTTCATCAAGAAGATCAAAGAAGAAGAAGAGACTGGTGGGAGCTAAGCATGAACAAAATATAAGGTAGAATAATTAAGCATTTGCACAGGCATCTGACTGACTTGAAGTAAATAGTAAGTTTACAAAATATAGATTGTATTATATATTAAAAAAACAAAACAAAAACAAAACAAACAAAAAAAAAAAAACTATGATGTACAAAGTTGTTAAAAATTTTGGAGTTAAGTTGGAAAACTACAGAGGAGAGTTAATGTTACGTCATTAAAAGCAGTAGAGTTAGGGTGATTGGGAGGATGAAGAAGGAGTGGCTTAGGCTGTTCCCCGTGGGTGTGGAACGGTCGATGGCTATATCGGGAGACAGAATTTTTCTTTTGATTTTGGGGGGTTTGCCACAAGTGTGGGAAGGGGAAATTTGTTTGTGTGTAGTTTGTAGGATGAATGCTCAACCACTCATGTTTTTGCTTCTCTGTATGAGCATGTTTACACTGCAAGGTAATCCCAAACTCTCTATTGATCATGGACCAAAGTGTTAATCTTAATTTAACTTCATGGAATTGCAGAGGTCTACAAAATTTAAAAAAACTTAAACAAGTTATGAATAAAATAAAGGACATGGGTTCAAGAATTGTGTTTTTACAAGAAACTCATCTGATAGAGGAGGATGTTAAAAGAATTAGGAGTAGATGGCAGGGAAGTGTATTCACCTCTTCATTTTCATCCCGAGCCAGGGGAGTTATGACTCTCATACATAAATCAGTTCCTTTTCAAGTGAAAAATGTAATTGGAGACAAATTTGGAAGATATGTAATCATTCAAGGTTCTTTGCTATTAGAAAATATAAATCTTGTGAACTTATATGGTCCCAATATAGATGATCAGAAGTTCTTTGCTAATTTATTTCTCATCTTATCATCACTTACAGGGCAACATATAATAGCAGGGGATTTTAATTGTACATTGAATCCAGGTGTGGATAGATCAACAGGACTGGATTGTACGCACATTGGATGTAGGATGACTATTAATCATTTTATGAAAGAATTGAGATTGTTAGATATATGGAGAGAAATGAAACCACAAGTTAAAGCCTATTCTTGTTATTCCAGTACCTACAAGACATTCTCACGTATTGATTATTTTTTGATTTCCACAGAATTAAGGTCCAAGATTCAGAACTGCTTTTATGATAACATCGTGATCTCTGATCATGCACCCTGTTGTCTAATATATGTAGATAAAAAATTGACAAAGGAATCAGGTAGATGGCAATTTCAGCATAAATGGCTTCAGGATGAGGAATTTGTCAAGTATATAGAAAAACAGATAGACGAGTTCTTTGACATCAATACTACACAAACATCAGCATGTGTAAAGTGGGAGGCTTTCAAAGCTTTTATTAGGGGACATATTATTAGTTATACAGGATCAAAATCTAAGAAGACTCGAGAGGAGAGAGCTAAATTGGAACATAAAATAAAAAATCTTCAGGAAAAAGTGTATGCAGGAAGTGACCCAAGGTTGGAGAATGAATTACTGATTTTGAGAGCTGAATACGACAAAAAATCAGCGAATAGAGCTGCCTCGAGTCTTCTAAGATTGAAACAATCTTTTTATGAACAAGGTGAAAAATCAGGAAAATTATTAGCATGGCAGATTAAACAATTGGAAATTAAAACACCAATTACCAGTATTATAAGTAAAGGACAGGTAGTTATAGATCCTTTAGAAATTAATAGAGCCTTTAGAGATTACTATGAAAAATTATATGATACCAAAAATGAACCTGATTTAACAAAACTAAATGGGTTTTTGAACGAACTATCTATACCGTGTATTCCAAATGAAAACAGGGAGATATTGGAGTCTAAATTTAGTCAAGAAGAAGTTGGGCTAGCCATTGATAATATGAAATCAGGAAAAAGTGCAGGACCAGATGGTCTTCCAGTTGACCTTTATAAAAAATTTAAGAATAAATTAATAAAACCTTTTTTGGAAATGGTTTTAGAAGCATTTCAAAATAATAATTTACCATCATACATAAATAATGCCTTAATTATACTGCTGCCAAAACCAGGTAAGCCCTCTAATAAATGTGAAAATATGAGACCAATAAGCCTATTAAACGCCGACCTTAAGATAATCTGTAAAATTTTAGCAAGACGAATACAAGAAATTTTACCAAATATTATTAATCGAGATCAGAATGGCTTTATAAAGGGTAGACAAGGCTTCCATAATGTAAGAAGACTATTTAATATTATTTATTTTAATAAAGAAGCACCGGATACAGCTCTCCTATCATTGGACGCCGAAAAGGCCTTTGATAGAGTTGAATGGCCCTTTCTTTTTGAAGTCCTACAAAGGTTTGGACTTGGAAATAATTTCATAAAATGGGTTCAAATAATATACAATAATGCTACAGCAGAAATCCTAACAAATAACAATATTTCAAAACCAATAAAAATCAATAGAGGATGTCGACAAGGCTGTCCACTTTCACCTTTACTGTTTACTATGGCAATTGAACCTTTAGCGATAGCGATACGTTTACATTCACAAATATATGGAATTAAAGTTGGACCAACAGAACATAAAATCTCCCTGTACGCCGATGATATAATTTTGTTTATGTCGAATCTAAAAAAATCAATTCCAACCTTGTTGAATTTAATAAAGAATTTTGGGGAAATATCAGGATATAAAATAAATAAAACTAAATCTTCAATATTAATGCTAAATGAGACCCAGAGAAATTACCCAGCCCCTGAGGTAAATCAATTCAATGTTGTAAATCAGTTTAAATATTTAGGAATCCAAATTATGCCTAAGCTAGAATCAGTCGCCAGTGTCAACTATGAAGCCTTAATGTCAGATATCAATGAGTTACTTCAGAGATGGATGTCACTACCAATGTCGATGATCGGGAGAATCAATATACTTAAAAGTAATATTTTACCTAAAATACTTTATTTATTTCAATACATTCCCTTATCACCACCTTTAGATCTATTCTCAAGAATAAAAAAAAAGTTAGTGGAATTTATATGGAACAACAGGAGGGCTAGATTACGTTTGTCTTTATTATATTTACCATTTGATCGTGGAGGTCTGAAATGTCCAAATTTTATGTTGTATTATTGGTCGGCACAACTGAGGTCTATGACATATTATTTTTCATCAAATGATCTCCCTCACTGGACTGAAATGGAATCATACAATTTACCTTTACCTCTTCCCATATTCATATACTCAGATTCGGCAAAAAAATTACAAAAACAAGTTAAAAATCCATTTGTAAAGCATATGATCAAAATATGGTGTGAAGCTAAAAACTATTTAAAAGAACCACAGTTATTGTCACAATTTAGTCCAATATGGGGTAATCAATATTTTAAACCAGGGAGAGCGGACGCTGTATTTAAAGTATGGAATTTAAAAGGGATACAAAAGATTCAGGATTTATATTTGCCATGTGCAGACAACATAATGTCTTTTGAAGAGCTGAGGATCAAATTTAATCTCAATAGAACACATTTTTTTAAATATCTTCAACTTAGAAACTTTATTCGATCAAATCAAAATAAAGCTCTCACTCGACCTATTTATTCATCCTTGGAAAAAATGATGATGAAAGATAGTAAAAGAAAGGGTATTATTTCAGAGTTTTATAACTCATTGACACTATCTTCAAGTGAAAATTCACTGAAAAGATTAAACTACTGGAAAGAAGATCTGCAAATTGAAATTTCAGAGGAACAATGGGAATTGGCTTGTACAGAAGCTCAAACCAAATCAATAAATGCACGCCTTAAATTGATACATTTCAAATGGTTAATGCGGATGTATGTTACACCGGAGGAGTTAAATAGATATAACAAAAATATACCAGATACATGCACAAAATGCATGGAAAGTAAAGGAACCCTATTTCATTGTTTATGGGAATGTAGATTAATAAGAATGTTTTGGGAAGAGGTGAGGGTAACAATTGAAAAAATAATCTCAAAACAAATCATACTGAATCCTAAACTGTTTTTGTTGGGTCTGTACCCAGAAAAGCATAATTTTAATAAAAGTGAAAGAACATTCATAGACCTCAGTTTGCTTAATGCCAAAAAATGTATTGCACTATTATGGAAAAAGACTCATAGACCAGATGTGACTCAGTGGTTAAGACAGATGTTAACAAACCTTCCATTAGAAAGAATAACATATATACTGAAATCAAAGGAAATTGTGTTTGAGAATATATGGAAACCTTTTATTGATTATGTAAAAAATTTAAACATAACTCTTGAAGAAGAAGGTGAATGATGTGTGTGGACCTTGTAAATTCCAAACTGGTGAACATAATATGTATACTTATGTATTGGATTGTCTAGACTAAACAGAGGAGCATTGTTGAAGATTTGATTTTGTTGGTGGTTGTTGGTGTTTTTAGTGCATTTTTTTTTTTTTTTTTTTTTGTAGTAGTACTTTAGTGTTTGATTGTTTGTATCATGTTTGTTAAAAAAAAAAAAAGGGTTCAATAAAGATATTGTGGAAAAAAAAAAGCGAAACACTTTTCTGAAAACTGTCGAGGTGAGACATAAATGTGTAGTTGCCAAATATGTGTTTACTTTTTACTAACAACTACTATTTTAAAAGCTCCGGCAAGCGACTGGCTCCACGTGCCTGCTGCTCATTTGTGTATTATGGATCTGAGTGGGGTCAGTGGTAGGTAGAGGAATATTGGCCAAAGTGTTGTTCGTCACCACAGGACCCTCGGTGACAGTTTGAGCTGACTCATCTCATCATCAGGACCACATTCAAGCTGGGTCCCCCCTCCTCCTCCTCCACTCCTTTGCTATACTAAACGGAAGCCTTCATCCCCCTCTGCCACAATCCTGTTGCTCCTTGGTTCTCCCCTCTTCCTGAGGTAGCCAAGAGTATCCGTCTGATTGGTTAATGTTATAACCAATCAGGCTAAGCAGGGCTGCTTATGTAGCTGGAAACGGTCTGTCCAAGCTCATCCGTTTGAGGGGGGCATTCCCTAACTGGAAATTCACAGCACAAAAACACTGACTTGGGACTGCGGTGAGATTTTGCTCTGGATATGTCTTGTAAGTCACAAAAAAACATGTTACAGACATGTTAACAACAGAAAAAACTTGATTTTTGCCAGTGTCACTTCAAGTCAAGGATATAATTCTTTTTTGTCTGACATTTTTTCTTGTGCAATTTTCTGTAAGAAAATTTTACTTGTTACAAGTTTTTTTTACTTGTTTTAAACAATTTAATCTTGTCTTAAGCAAAAAAAAATTCTTCCAATGGAGCAAGAAAATGTTATTTATCAAATTACTTAACACAAGCAGAAATCCTTACACCCAAATTAACCCTATTATATTTTCACATCTTGGAGTAAAAACAAGATGCTCTAAGCTCAACAGAAATGGTGGTTTGATATACACTGTGATACATACTGGAATCAATCAACATGAAAAACTATATGATGATAGGAGTTTAGGCCATATGATCCAGCTCTACGTTAATCCCATTTTCTTCTGGAACTGTAATACAACCGAACAGTAGAGTGGCCCAGTTTGTCCTCACCACAAAGCACGCACACCCACACACACCCACCAACTGCCAAACTGCCCAGCACCCTTTCAAAACAGCGGGAGCTTTGTTAAATCCCTGAGGCACTTTGCTTTAAGCCCATTAAATGATAATATTAATATTTCCTGGCAGCCTCCCTATAAAGTCAATTATTAGGATGGTTGATGGTGCCAAACACCAGTGAGGACACACAGTGTGTGTGTGTGTGTGTGTGTGTGTGTGTGTGTGTGTGTGTGTGTGTGTGTGTGTGTGCATTTCTACCTCCCACTGTGTCTGCTCGTCATTCTTTTTCCCTCAAAACTATTCATTTCAGCAGCTGTGGATGAATGTTTTTAATGCTGATGTAACTGCAGGATACCACCAGGAGTTATAGCATCATGAATAAATTCCTTATTATGTTCATGTTTAGAGGTCATCAGAAAAGTTGTTTTTGGCAGGTGTGTATATAAAGTGAACACAACAGAGACAGCGGGCAGCATTTATGCTTTTACTCAGTTTATACACTGAGTGTTTATAATGCAACCACTACCTCCTACTCAAAGAAACAAACGTACTTTTAATGAGACACTAGGAATTATATTTGATTATTGTAATGAACTTATCACAAATGATCAGCATAAATGAAAACTGATGTGGAGTGGTGGGGAAATGTGGTACGTATATCTTAAGTTCTTATGGTGTGAGCAATGATGTTTAACATAATTTGGGGGTGATGAAAGTGGCTTAAAATATCTGACAATATAGATTTTAAGCCTTTTGATTTCCAAGATTAAAAACTTTATGAATTTAAAAATGACACTGATCCAGAGACCTACTTCTACCAGAATATTAAAGTGACACTCTGCGAAAAATCAAGCTTTTTTTTCCTGTTAACATGTCGCTATAACATGTTTTTTTTATGACCTACAAGACATACCAAGAGTGAAATCACTCTTGTCTTATGTGTCTTTTTTCTTGCTTTAAAGTTCCCGCCCCTGAAAAAAGGTGAGTTTAAATGGAGCGTTTTTGGTGTTATAGCTATATACAGCCACTGGCATGGTCTGTAATGTTGAGCCAATTAGGACACTCTGGCCTAACTGAAGTTAGCCTGTGGCTAGTTAGCATTTTTAGGCAAGCTACTTTGAAAACATGACCCAAATTAAGATGGGTTTTACCATTAAACTGCTTTTAAGGACTGATGCAGTTCCAGTCATTATCTTGGGCCAACATGCATACAACTGGGCATGCTGTTATGTCTGAGAAATGAGTGGGCAGGAATCACAGTCTTCATGCAGCCAACTGAACTTTTATTGTGGAGAACACACACTTATATACATGGTGGGCCGTAAGAACATGGGGAATAATACTGTATACTGTAATAAAACAACCTATCACATTCACACAAAGAACAACTAAAATTGGACCATGTCTCTTAAATGCATAAAATAATCCCCTATTACTCACACGCACACCAGCGTCAACTATATACAGTGGGGTAAAAAAGTATTTAGTCAGCCACCAATTGTGCAGGTTCTCCCACTTAAAAGATGAGAGAGGTCTCCAGTTTTCATCATAGGCATACCTCAACTATGAGAGACAAAATAAGAAAAAAAAAATCCAGAAAATCACATTGAAGGATTTTTAATGAATTAATTGGTAAATTCCTCAGTAAAATAAGTATTTGGTCAATAACAAAAGTTCATCTCAATACTTTGTTATATACCCTTTGTTGGCAATGACAGAGGACAAACGTTTTCTGTAAGTTTTCACAAGGTTTTCACACACTGTTGCTGGTATTTTGGCCCATTCCTCCATGCAGATCTCCTCTAGAGCAGTGATGTTTTGGGGCTGTCGCTGGGCAACACAGACTTTCAACTCCCTCCAAAGATTTTCTATGGGGTTGAGATCTGGAGACTGGCTAGGACACTCCAGGACCTTGAAATGCTTCTTACGAAGCCACTCCTTCGTTGCCCGGGTGGTGTGTTTGGGATCATTGTCATACTGAAAGACCCAGCCACGTTTCATCTTCAATGCCCTTGCTGGTGGAAGGAGGTTTTCACTCAAAATCTCACAATACATGGCCCCATTCATTCTTTCCTTTACACGGATCTGTCGCCCTGGTCCCTTTGCAGAAAAACAGCCCCAAAGTATGATGTTTCCACCCCCCATGCTTCACAGTAGGTATGGTGTTCTTTCTCCTCCATACACGACAAGTTGAGTTTTTACCAAAAAGTTCTATTTTGGTTTCATCTGACCATATGACATTCTCCCAATCCTCTTCTGGATCATCCAAATGCTCTCTAGCAAACTTCAGACGGGCCTGGACATGTACTGGCTTAAGCAGGGGGACATGTCTGGCACTGCAGGATTTGAGTCCCTGGCGGCGTAGTGTGTTTCTGATGTAGCCTTTGTTACTTTGGTCCCAGCTCTCTGCAGGTCATTCACTAGGTCCCCCCATGTGGTTCTGGGATTTTTGCTCACCGTTCTCGTGATCATTTTGACCCCATGGGGTGACATCTTGCATGGAGCCCCAGATCGAGGGAGATTATCAGTGGTCTTGTATGTCTTCCATTTTCTAATAATTGCTCCCACAGTTGATTTCTTCACACCAAGCTGCTTACCTATTGCAGATTCAGTCTTCCTAGCCTGGTGCAGGTCTACAATTTTTTTTTCTGGTGTCCTTTGACAGCTCTTTGGCCTTGGCCATAGTGGAGTTTGGAGTCTGACTGTTTGAGGTTGTGGACAGGTGTCTTTTATACTGATAACGAGTTCAAACAGGTGCCATTAATACAGGTAACGAGTGGAGGACAGAGGAGCCTCTTAAAGAAGAAGTTACAGGTCTGTGAGAGCCAGAAATCTTGCTTGCTTGTAGGTGACCAAATACTTATTTTACTGAGGAATTTACCAATTAATTCATTAAAAATCCTTCAATGTGATTTTCTGGATTTTTTTTCTCATTTTGTCTCTCATAGTTGAGGTATACCTATGATGAAAATTGGAGACCTCTCTCATCTTTTAAGTGGGAGAACTTGCACAATTGGTGGCTGACTAAATACTTTTTTGCCCCACTGTACATAAAATACATATATTCAGATATTTACACAAGATATATTTGTTTTCAAGTCGCTCCACAGTCCCTGGGCAGCCACCATTTACCCATCAGCTCGGGGGGAGGCGGGCAGCCCCACGGCATCTGTGCCCTTGGCTGCTGTCTGCCCCCAGGGTCGAAATCCCCTTCCCCGGCGATTATATCCCTTCCCACCATTAGGTGCTTCTTCCCTCTGGGCCCGCAGTGCTGTTGTCCAGCGGGTCTCTCCATGCCTACCGGACCGTTCCCGACCGCTTTACACACCGCCATCATGGCTCCAGACGCTCCGGCCCCCAATGGCCGCACTTCGGGGAGAACTGAAGCCTGGCCGCCGGCATCATCTGCTGCCTCAGGCACCTCACCATAGCGCCCATCACCCTCCTCCAGGGTGCTCCGCTGTACTGCCTCCATATCCAGCTGCTGCTCACCCCCAGGGCTCACCCCGATCCCTTCGCCAATGTTGTTCTCCGACCCAGGGACCCCACCGCTGCATCCAGCACTCACGTACCAGGCACCCTGCTGCATCGTCACCATACCTGGCTGCGGCTGTTCTCCCTCTGGGCCCCCAGCGTCACTTCCGTTGGCTCCACCGTCCAATCCGGGCACCTCGCCGCTGCTCCCAATGCCCTCGACCCAGGCACCTCCGCTACATCGTCTCCACGCCCGCCTGTCGCTGTTCTTCCCCGGGGTCCTCAGCCTCCAGCTGCGAGGTTGACTCCTGCTGCCTCTCCTCTCCGCCGTCCTCGCGCACCGCACCGTCCGACCCATCAGCGCTGTGGTCCTGCGCCAGGCTGGGTTCCACGGCTGGCTCGCTGTCTTCAGTGACCGGAGACTCTTCCACACTTTGTGCCGGCCCCTCCTCGGCGTCCAGCTTGGTGCCCATAGCTTCAATTTGGCACGCAGTTAGCTCGACAGCTAGCTTGCCCATAGACGCAGAATGGGCTGTTAGCATCCCACAGCTAACTGGCTCCGCCGTTCCCGGTGCCCACAGCTCCCACGCCCACAGCCACCTGGTCCTCGTCTGCGCCGCAAAGTGCCCCGTCATCCGTTCGACGGTATCTTCATAGCACTCTTCCGTGCCCAGCATGTCAAGGATCCTCCAGCCCTCTGTGCCGAGTTTATGGGCCAGGAGTGCCTGGTGCTGTCTCCCACCAAGCCTATGGAGACCCAGCGCTCTAATGTACTCCTCAAAATCCTGTCTCCACTCCGGCCACGGGATCACCGGCTTCCCCGCGCTCTCCAGAAACGGCATCAACTGTTGAGGTAGCCAGCACACACCCATTTTTCTCCTCATCGCCATTGTTATGTCTGAGAAATGAGTGGGCAGGAGTCCAGTCTTCATGCAGCCAACTGAACTTTTATTGTGGAGAACACACACTTATATAGATGGTGGGCCATGCCCGCCTGACGTCACCCCGTGGGTGGGCACGGCATCACAGACACACATACTCCCATGCATCACACATGTCCTTCAACCAGTAAGTCTTCTTAGAATACAATAGAATAGACTTTATTGTCATTATACAGTTAAGTATGAGAGAAGGATTAGATAAAACACGGTTAATCAAAGGATTTATGCTGTTTAATGTCGCGCTAGCCACTATTAGCCTTGTGCTGTGTGGGTTGGGCCTTGTCACTGATTCTGGCCTTTTTTGGGGGGGAGGGGTTGACATGAAACTGTAAGACAATGAAAGGTTTTGTTTGTCGAAAAAAGGGCATAAGATACCATTTTACATAATGTAGATTTGTTGCTATCAGGAATTTATAGCCACTGGAGTGCATCTTTAAGTTGACTCATTACTATTATTCTGAAGAAAAGTTAAGTTCTAATATAAGATAAGATAAGATAAGATAAGCCTTTATTAGTCCCACAATGGGGAAATTCCAGGATTGCAACAGCACAGGGATAGCAACACTCAGAGCAATAATCAGAAGGCAAGAAAAAACAACATCTACCAAACATATGTCCATATTACTATAAATATACAGTATATATATAGACACACAGTGCAGAGCATTATGGTTGGTTGGTGAATGTGCAGCAGAAAGTCTAAGCTCTCTCTCCGCGGATGCAGCGGGCCAGCTGGAAGTCTTTGGGCATGATGGTGACCCCCTTAGCAAAGAAGAGACCACCAGGTGGGCCTCGCTGGTCTCCTGCAGAGCCATGACGGCGAAGCTCAGGAAACGCGGGACGGTCTTGAAGTCCTGAGCGATCTCCCTCACCAGGCGCTGGACGGGCAGCTTACGGATGAGCAGCTCCGTGGATTTCTGGCAGCGACGGATCTCTCTCAGAGCCACGGGCCTGTGACGACGAGGCCTCTTCACTCTGCCGGTGGCCGGAGTGCCTCTCCGAGCAGCCCTGGTGGCTAGCTGCATCCTGGGGGGCTTCTTCCTCCAGTAGATTTTACGGGCGGTCTGCTTGGTTCTTGCCATCGCTCTTTATTATTCTGTCTTATATTTCTTGCACGCCGCCTAAACTCCAGCCCGGCACCCGCGTCGTTTTCGCTACAGCTCCCGGTATGTCGAGTTTCCCATTAGCACCGGGCGGCGGCCAAGTGCTAGCTAGCACTAATTCCTCCCACTAGATCCTCCTCCCATATACGTAAATGATTTGTCATTGATTCCCTTTAGTAGTCAGCGTCTTTACAGCAATTTTACAAAAAAATTAAGGAGCACATTCTGCATTTTGGTAGTAGTTGCAATTTCAGACTTGGCTGAGTAATGATGAAGAACTTCAGGATCACTTGGAAGGCCATGAAAAGTTTGTGATAAGCAAGGTCACTAAAAGGGGACGGGGTGTTTCCCTATTTGTGATGACTGTATGGATTTTAAACAGCATGTCATACAGTCAACTCACAACAGAGGACACACCTTAGACCTTGTCATCACCTGCGGCCTGTCCACTAGTGTGTCCTCTGTTGTAGACTTGGCTGAAGAAGAGTTAATTTAGATCCTGAAAATCTTAATTACAAACCAGTATCCAACTTACCTTTTTTAAGCTAAATTTTAGAAGAACTTGCTTTTACTCAGTTAAATTAATTTTTAACATCAAATAACCGATTTGATGAAAATCACTCTGGTTTGTAGGACAATCACAGTACCGAGACAGTCCTGGTCAAGACTGTTAACAACCTAAGGCACAACATGGACTCACACAGAATTTCAGTCCTGGTTCTACTGGATCCAAGTGCTGCCTTTGATGCAGTAGACCACCATATTCTTTTAATGACTTAATGACCTAGGCCTGTACTACAAAGCAGGTTCAACATACCCAGGGAATCTTTCATTTACCTGGCTTCACTAACCCAGACATTCTGGATCAGTATTATCTGTACTAACATAGTATAACACTAGGGGCGCCCCTAGAATAACACTAGGGGCGCCACACGAGTCGGCTGCCTTTTGCAACAGCGGCTCGATTCCGAGTCTTTTTCCCTTCCTCTCTCTTTTGATCCGTCTTTTTTTTTTTTTTTCACCCCACTTATATCACGGACACACAGATCGTCCTAAATGTCTCCTGAGCCGGTGGACGGAGCCACTGTCTATAGCAGGATACGATACAGCAGAGAACAGCTGCTAGCATTCAACCGCCACCCGGTCCCATTGGAAATACTCGACATACCGAGAGAACTGAGGCGAAAACGCCGCGGCCGCCGGGCTGGAGTAAGGCGGAGGACAAAAAATATAAGGTACAGACCCTCCCTTCCATCTGTTGTCATGGGAAATGTACGGTCGATACTGGGAAAGTTAGATGAGCTAGCGGCTATCTCCCGTTATGATAGCACATACCGGGAGTGCTCTCTCCTTTTGTTTACTGAGACGTGGCTAACTGAACTAGCAGCAGATGCTAACATTGAGCTGGAGGGTTTTCACATGATACGAGCTGACCGAACACCAGACAGTGGCAAGGCTAGGGGCGGTGGAGTGATCATGTATGTTAACAACAACTGGTGCAGACCGGGACATATCACTGTTAAACAACGACACTGCAGCAAAGACATTGAGTTGCTAGCTGTTAGCATGAGGCCTACATATCTCCCGAGAGAACACTCACACGTGATCTGCATTGTTGTTTATGCAAATCCGACGGCGAACGCTGGGACAGCACGTGACGTCATCCATTCAGTAACCAGCAGGCTGCAGACAGAACACCCAGATGCTCTTCTCCTCATCTCAGGCGATTTCAACCATGTTTCACTGTCTCCCATTCTACCCACGTTCACCCAGTATGTCACATGCCACACTAGAGACAATAAAACACTGGATTTATTCTACGCAAACACTAAGGAGGCGTACACCTCATCACAACTACCCCCACTCGGGAGATCGGATCACAACTTGGTTCATCTCCGGCCGGTGTACAAACCCCTAGTGCACAGACAACCTCCGGCCATGCACACTGTGGAGTTATGGTCTGAGGAGACAATGGACACCCTAAAGGGCTGTTTTGAAGCCACCGCCTGGAAGCAGCTCTGCGATCCACATGGTGAGGACATCGATGGCCTCATTCACACCTTCACGGGCTACCTCAGCTTCTGTGTGGACAAATCCGTTCCCACCAAGACCATACGGCGTCACTCAAACAACAAACCCTGGATCAACCCTGAGATTAAAACACTTCTGAGAGAGAAGAAGAGGATCTTCAGGTCAGGGAACAGGGAGATGCTGAAGTCCGTACAGAGGGAGCTGAGGAGAAAGATCAGAGAAGGCAAGGACAGCTTCAGGAAGAAGATGGAGGACAAGCTGCAACAGAGCGACATCAGCGGGGTCTGGAGAAACCTCAAAACCATCTCGGGGCTCCAGAATACCTCCCCCCAGGCCACAGGGGGCAGGGAGTGGGCGAACAACCTGAATCTGTTTTTCAATAGATTTGACCAACCGCCCTCCCCCCTGACTGCACAACAACCACTGCTGCCTCTAAAGAAATCAAGTCCTGCTGCCCACTCCCCACTCTACCAACACCCCCCCACTCCCAACACACAGCCCCCCATCCTGACCCTGACCAGGACCCAGGTGAGGACGGAGCTGAGGAAGATCAAGGCGAGGAAGGCGCCGGGACCGGACGGCATCAGCGCAAAGCTCCTCAAGTCCTGTGCAGACCAGCTGTGTGGGATTGTGACGTATATCTTCAACATGAGCCTGAAACTGGGGAGGGTACCACAGCTGTGGAAAACATCTTGTGTGGTACCTGTACCAAAAACTTCCCACCCCAAAGACCTGAACAGCTACAGACCGGTGGCCTTGACGTCCCACTTGATGAAGACCCTGGAGAGACTGCTCCTTGCTCACCTCCGCCCCCTGGTGGAACCAGCGATGGATCCACTCCAGTTCGCCTACCAGCATGGCATTGGGGTGGAGGATGCGGTGATCTTCCTCCTTCACCGTTCTCTGTCCCACCTGGAGAAGCCCGGGAATATGGTGAGGATCATGTTCTTTGACTTCTCCAGTGCTTTCAACACCATCCAACCGATGATCCTGAAGGACAAGCTGCTGCGCGCAGGGGTGGACCAGCACCTGTCATCATGGATCCTGGACTACCTCACGAACCGGCCTCAGTTTGTGAGAACCCGGGACTGTGTGTCCGACACGATCATCAGTAGCACGGGGGCCCCCCAGGGAACGGTGCTGGCTCCCTTCCTGTTCACTCTTTATACTGCGGACTTCTCACACAACACAACACACTGCCATCTACAGAAGTTCTCTGATGACTCTGCGATCGTTGGCCTCATCTCCAATGGAGATGAAGCTGAGTACAGAGGGCTTATCCAGGACTTCGTGGACTGGTGCCATCGGAACTGCCTCCAGATCAACGCGAGGAAAACTAAGGAGCTGGTGGTGGACTGCCGCAGGCATGGGCAGCCCCTCACAGTACCAGTAAATATACAGGGAACAGACATCGAGATGGTGACATCCTATAAGTACCTGGGTATTCATCTGAACAATAAACTAGACTGGTCACACAATACTGATGCACTCTACAAGAAGGGACAGCGCAGGCTGTTCCTGCTGAGGAGACTCAGGTCTTTTGGTGTACAAGGGGCGCTGCTGAAGTCATTCTATGACACGGTGGTGGCATCAGCCATCACTTTTGGAGTGGTCTGCTGGGGCAGTGGCATTACTGCAGCCGATAGGAAGAGACTGAACAAACTGATTAAGAAAGCTAGCTCTGTCCTGGGGCAGCGCCTTGATCCGATGGAGGAGATAGGAGAGAGAAGGACGGTGGCTAAACTGTCATCTCTGCTGGAGTCCGAGTTCCACCCTATGCAGGACATACTGAATGCACTGAGGAGCTCATTTAGCAGCAGACTACATCATCCCAGGTGCACAACCGAGAGGTTTCGTAGGTCCTTCCTACCAACGGCTGTCAGACTGTACAACCTAAGCAGGGCTGCTCGCAGAGATAGCAAAAAAGACGTAACAAACTAATAGTTTTTTGAATGCAGAAGATGCAATAGACTTACACAGTGGTCCTCTCCGGCATACAACTAGGAGCATGCCGGTCGCTATGGAGGGTGAGAGTGTGTATGGGCACATAATCATACCATGCAGGATAGCTGGGTAGACGGTTATGCTGTTTCATTCCATCTAGCGGCAATGCTCTGCACTGTGTGTGTTTATATATTTGCATATTTGTTCCGTCTAGCTGCAATGCTCCGTACTGTGGGTGTTTATATATTTATATATCTACATGTTATTCCATCTAGCTACATTGCTCCGCACTGTGTGTGTTTATATACTTGCATATTTATTCCACCTAGCTGCAATGCTCCGTACTGTGGGTGTTTATATATTTACATATTTATTCCATCTAGCTACAATGCTCTGCACTGTGTGTTCATATATTCATATATTATTCCATCCAGCTACAATGCTCTGCACTGTGTGTCTGTGTGTGTGTGTATATATATATATTTTATAGTAATACGTACATATGTTTATTAGCTGCTCTTGCTTGCTTGTTTTTTTTTCTTGCCTTCTGATTGTTGCTCTGAGTGTTGCTATCCCTGTGCTGTTGCAATCCTGGAATTTCCCCGTTGTGGGACTAATAAAGGCTTATCTTATCTTATCTTATCTTATCTTATCTTACTACGACCAAAGTTATCCTCTCCACTTCCGGTTATGGCTGCCACGTAAGACGGACGTGTTTCACTCTGCTCTGCTCCTGGAGAAAAAAATCGGCAAATAACTCTCTCATTTGGGACAGAACGTATCCCAGCGTTTGGGCGAGGATATGTCGGCGAAACCTAAGGCTGGAAAACTAGGTAAAGGAAAAAGCGAGCCGCCGAAACAGTCCAAATTAACGGACTTTCAGGTCTGTGACGCAGCAAACAAAACTCCATATATGGCGGAGGAGGCTGGCAACGGTGCGATATCTGCGGGGAGCGGCGCAGATGCGCTGATGGCTGCCATGAGTTCAATGAGAGCGGACTTTTTCTCTAGATTTGATGGGATTATGACAGCGTTGGAAGGAATAAGAAAGGAATTGGGTGACTGTGTAGAACGAACGACGCAGATGGAGCTCCGTCTCGCTAGTGCTGAAGATGACGTCACCCGTCTTCAATTAAAGGTGCGCACTTTGGAAAAAAAAAAATAAATGTCTAGAAGATAATATTTTGGATTTGGAATCTCGGTCGAGACAGAATAACTTGAGGCTGGTGGGTCTTCCAGAGGAATCAGAAGGTCGGGACGTATGTTCCTTTCTGGAAAAGTGGATTCCGGAGGTGCTGGGCAGCGCGGAGCTGCAATCAGCAGTGGTTCTGGAAAAAGCACATCGTATTGGCCCACGGAGAGATAAGGGACCGCCGAGGACCTTAATTATGAAGTTTCTTAGCAACAGAGACAGGATGAAGATCTTCAACGCTGCACGAGCTAAAGGAGAGATTAAACACCAGGATCAGCAGGTGCGGTTCTACCCAGATCTGGCCACAGGAATCCAACAATTGAGGAAGCAGTTTGATCCCATACGTAAGGAGCTGCGCAACCTTGGGATTCGTCATGGTGTAATCTATCCTGCGAGACTGCTGACCACGTATGAGGGCAGAACCCATATCTTCAAGACCCCAGAGGAGGCGCAGGAGTTCATCAAGAAGATCAAAGAAGAAGAAGAGACTGGTGGGAGCTAAGCATGAACAAAATATAAGGTAGAATAATTAAGCATTTGCACAGGCATCTGACTGACTTGAAGTAAACAGCAAGTTTACAAAATATAGATTGTATTATATATTAAAAAAAACAAAAACAAAACAAACAAAAAAAACTATGATGTACAAAGCTGTTAAAAATTTTGGAGTTAAGTTGGAAAACTACAGAGGAGAGTTAATGTTACGTCATTAAAAGCAGTAGAGTTAGGGTGATTGGGAGGATGAAGAAGGAGTGGCTTAGGCTGTTCCCCGTGGGTGTGGAGCGGTCGATGGCTATATCGGGAGACGGAATTTTTCTTTTGATTTTGGGGGGTTCGCCACAAGTGTGGGAAGGGGGAATTTGTTTGTGTGTAGTTTGTAGGATGAATGTTCAACCACTCATGTTTTTGCTTCTCTGTATGAGCATGTTTACACTGCAAGGTAATCCCAAACTCTCTATTGATCATAAACCAAAGTGTTAATCTTAATTTAACTTCATGGAATTGCAGAGGTCTACAAAATTTAAAAAAACTTAAACAAGTTATGAATAAAATAAAAGACATGGGTTCAAAAATTGTGTTTTTACAAGAAACTCATCTAATAGAGGAGGATATAAAAAGAATTAGGAGTAGATGGCAAGGAAGTGTATTCACCTCATCATTTTCATCCCGGGCCAGGGGAGTTATGACTCTCATACATAAATCAGTCCCTTTTCAAGTGAAAAATGTAATTGGAGACAAACTTGGAAGATATGTAATCATTCAAGGTTCTTTGCTATTAGAAAATATAAATCTTGTGAACTTATATGGTCCCAATATAGATGATCAAAAGTTCTTTGCTAATTTATTTCTTATTTTATCATCACTTACAGGGCAACATATAATAGCAGGGGATTTTAATTGTACATTGAATCCAGGTATAGATAGATCAACAGGGCTGGATTGTACGCACAATGGATGTAGGATGACTATTAATCATTTTATGAAAGAATTGAGATTGTTAGATATATGGAGAGAAATGAAACCACAAGTTAAAGCCTATTCTTGTTATTCCAGTACCTACAAGACATTCTCACGTATTGATTATTTTTTGATTTCCACAGAATTAAGATCCAAGATTCAAAACTGCTTTTATGATAACATCGTGATCTCTGATCATGCACCCTGTTGTCTAATATATGTAGATAAAAAATTGACAAAGGAATCAGGTAGATGGCAATTTCAGCATAAATGGCTTCAGGATGAGGAATTTGTCAAGTATATAGAAAAACAGATAGACGAGTTCTTTGACATCAATACTACACAAACATCAGCATGTGTAAAGTGGGAAGCTTTCAAAGCTTTTATTAGGGGACATATTATTAGTTATACAGGATCAAAATCTAAGAAGACTCGAGAGGAGAGAGCTAAATTGGAACATAAAATGAAAAGTCTTCAGGAAAAAGTGTATGCAGGAAGTGATCCAAGGTTGGAGAATGAATTACTGATTTTGAGAGCTGAATACGACAAAAAATCAGCGAATAGAGCTGCCTCGAGTCTTCTAAGATTGAAACAATCTTTTTATGAACAAGGTGAAAAATCAGGAAAATTATTGGCATGGCAGATTAAACAATTAGAAATTAAAACACCAATTACTAGTATTATAAGTAACGGACAGGTAGTTATAGATCCTTTAGAAATTAACAGAGCCTTTAGAGATTACTATGAAAAATTATATGATACTAAAAATGAATTTGATTTAACAAAACTAAATGGGTTTTTGAACGAACTATCTATACCGTGTATTCCAAATGAAAACAGGGAGATACTGGAGTCTAAAATTAGTCAAGAAGAAGTTGGGCTAGCCATTGATAAAATGAAATCAGGAAAAAGTGCAGGACCAGATGGTCTTCCAGTTGACCTTTATAAGAAATTTAAGAATAAATTAATAAAACCTTTTTTGGAAATGGTTTTAGAAGCATTTCAAAATAATAATTTACCATCATACATAAATAATGCCTTAATTATACTGCTGCCAAAACCAGGTAAGCCCTCTAATAAATGTGAAAATATGAGACCAATAAGCCTATTAAACGCCGACCTTAAGATAATCTGTAAAATTTTAGCAAGACGAATACAAGAAATTTTACCAAATATTATTAATCGAGATCAGAATGGCTTTATAAAGGGAAGACAAGGCTTCCATAATGTAAGAAGACTATTTAATATTATTTATTTTAATAAAGAAGCACCGGATACAGCTCTCCTATCACTGGACGCCGAAAAGGCCTTTGATAGAGTTGAATGGCCCTTTCTTTTTGAAGTCCTACAAAGGTTTGGACTTGGAAATAATTTCATAAAATGGGTTCAAATAATATACAATAATGCTACAGCAGAAATCCTAACAAATAACAATATTTCAAAACCAATAAAAATCAATAGAGGATGTCGACAAGGCTGTCCACTTTCACCTTTACTGTTTACTATGGCAATTGAACCTTTAGCGATAGCGATACGTTTACATTCACAAATATATGGAATTAAAGTTGGACCAACAGAACATAAAATCTCCCTGTACGCCGATGACATAATTTTGTTTATGTCGAATCTAAAAAAATCAATTCCAACCTTGTTGAATTTAATAAAGAATTTTGGGGAAATATCAGGATATAAAATAAATAAAACTAAATCTTCAATATTAATGCTAAATGAGACCCAGAGAAATTACCCAGCCCCTGAGGTAAATCAATTCAATGTTGTAAATCAGTTTAAATATTTAGGAATCCAAATTGTGCCTAAGCTAGAATCAGTCGCCAGTGTCAACTATGAAGCCTTAATGACAGATATCAATGAGTTAACTCAGAGATGGATGTCACTACCAATGTCGATGATCGGGAGAATCAATATACTTAAAAGTAATATTTTACGTCCAAATTTTATGTTGTATTATTGGTCGGCACAACTGAGGTCTATGACATATTATTTTTCATCAAATGATCTCCCTCACTGGACTGAAATGGAATCATACAATTTACCTTTACCTCTTCCCATATTCATATACTCAGATTCGGCAAAAAAATTACAAAAACAAGTTAAAAATCCATTTGTAAAGCATATGATCAAAATATGGTGTGAAGCTAAAAACTATTTAAAAGAACCACAGTTATTGTCACAATTTAGTCCAATATGGGGTAATCAATATTTTAAACCAGGGAGAGCGGACGCTGTATTTAAAGTATGGAATTTAATAGGGATACAAAAGATTCAGGATTTATATTTGCCAGGTGCAGACAACATAATGTCTTTTGAAGAGCTGAGGATCAAATTTAATCTCAATAGAACACATTTTTTTAAATATCTTCAACTTAGAAACTTTATTCGATCAAATCAAAATAAAGCTCTCACTCGACCTATTTATTCATCCTTGGAAAAAATGATGATGAAAGATAGTAAAAGAAAGGGTATTATTTCAGAGTTTTATAACTCATTGACACTATCTTCAAGTGAAAATTCACTGAAAAGATTAAACTACTGGAAAGAAGATCTGCAAATTGAAATTTCAGAGGAACAATGGGAATTGGCTTGTACAGAAGCTCAAACCAAATCAATAAATGCACGCCTTAAATTGATACATTTCAAATGGTTAATGCGGATGTATGTTACACCGGAGGAGTTAAATAGATATAACAAAAATATACCAGATACATGCACAAAATGCATGGAAAGTAAAGGAACCCTATTTCATTGTTTATGGGAATGTAGATTAATAAGAATGTTTTGGGAAGAGGTGAGGGTAACAATTGAAAAAATAATCTCAAAACAAATCATATTGAATCCTAAACTGTTTTTGTTGGGTCTGTACCCAGAAAAGCATAATTTTAATAAAAGTGAAAGAACATTCATAGACCTCAGTTTGCTTAATGCCAAAAAATGTATTGCACTATTATGGAAAAAGACTCATAGACCAGATGTGACTCAGTGGTTAAGACAGATGTTAACAAACCTTCCATTAGAAAGAATAACATATATACTAAAATCAAAGGAAATTGTGTTTGAGAATATATGGAGACCTTTTATTGATTATGTAAAAAATTTAAACATAACTCTTGAAGAAGAAGGTGAATGATGTGTGTGGACCTTGTAAATTCCAAACTGGTGAACATAATAAGTATACTAATGTATTGGATTGTCTAGACTAAACAGAGGAGCATTGTTGAAGACTTGATTTTGTTGGTGGTTGTTGGTGTTTTTAGTGCATTTTTTTTTTTTTTTGTAGTACTTTAGTGTTAGTGTTTGATTGTTTGTATCATGTTTGTTAAAAAAAAAAAAAGGTTCAATAAAGATATTGTGGAAAAAAAAAAAGTAATATTTTACCTAAAATACTTTATTTATTTCAATACATTCCCTTATCACCACCTTTAGATTTATTCTCAAGAATAAAAAAAAAGTTAGTGGAATTTATATGGAACAACAGGAGGGCTAGATTACGTCTGTCTTTATTATATTTACCATTTGATCGTGGAGGTCTGAAATGTCCAAATTTTATGTTGTATTATTGGTCGGCACAACTGAGGTCTATGACATATTATTTTTCATCAAATGATCTCCCTCACTGGACTGAAATGGAATCATACAATTTACCTTTACCTCTTCCCATATTCATATACTCAGATTCGGCAAAAAAATTACAAAAACAAGTTAAAAATCCATTTGTAAAGCATATGATCAAAATATGGTGTGAAGCTAAAAACTATTTAAAAGAACCACAGTTACTGTCACAATTTAGTCCAATATGGGGTAATCAATATTTTAAACCAGGGAGAGCGGACGCTGTATTTAAAGTATGGAATTTAAAAGGGATACAAAAGATTCAGGATTTATATTTGCCATGTGCAGATAACATAATGTCTTTTGAAGAGCTGAGGATCAAACTTAATCTCAATAGAACACATTTTTTTAAATATCTTCAACTTAGAAACTTTATTCGATCAAACCAAAATAAAGCTCTCACTCGACCTATTTATTCATCCTTGGAAAAAATGATGATGAAAGATAGTAAAAGAAAGGGTATTATTTCAGAGTTTTATAACTCATTGACACTATCTTCAAGTGAAAATTCACTGAAAAGATTAAACTACTGGAAAGAAGATCTGCAAACTGAAATTTCAGAGGAACAATGGGAATTGGCTTGTACAGAAGCTCAAACCAAATCAATAAATGTACGCCTTAAATTGATACATTTCAAATGGTTAATGCGGATGTATGTTACACCGGAGGAGTTAAATAAATATAACAAAAATATACCAGATACATGCACAAAATGCATGGAAAGTAAAGGAACTCTATTTCATTGTGTATGGGAATGTAGATTAATAAGAATGTTTTGGGAAGAGGTGAGGGTAACAATTGAAAAAATAATCTCAAAACAAATCATATTGAATCCTAAATTGTTTTTGTTGGGTCTGTACCCAGAAAAGCATAATTTTAATAAAAGTGAAAGAACATTCATAGACCTCAGTTTGCTTAATGCCAAAAAATGTATTGCACTATTATGGAAAAAGACTCATAGACCAGATGTGACTCAGTGGTTAAGACAGATGTTAACAAACCTTCCATTAGAAAGAATAACATATATACTGAAATCAAAGGAAATTGTGTTTGAGAATATATGGAGACCTTTTATTGATTATGTAAAAAATTTAAACATAACTTTTGAAGAAGAAGGTGAATGATGTGTGTGGACCTGGTAAATTCCAAACTGGTGAACATAATATGTATACTTATGTATTGGATTGTCTAGACTAAACAGAGGAGCATTGTTGAAGATTTGATTTTGCTGGTGGTTGTTGGTGTTTTTAGTGCATCCTTTTTTTTTTTTTTGTAGTACTTTAGTGTGTAGTGTTTGATTGTTTGTATCATGTTTGTTAAAAAAAAAAAAAAAGGTTCAATAAAGATATTGTGGAAAAAAAAAAGTTATCCTCTGGAGAAGTGGACCCTGGGCTAATCTGACTGTGTGCACACTTACAAAAAAGAGGCAATGATCTCAGCAGATGAACAATAGAGAGAATAAACAGGCAGCAGAACAGAGTACTTCACTGATGAAGAACTCAAGTGTCACATGAAATAAATATGAAGAGTATGTCAGTGTGTAATACAGGCTCAAAGAAACAGCTGCAGCAGTCAAAGTAGGAAAGAAGCATGGCAAAAAAAAAAAAAAGTCCGGGATTGTGAATGCTTCAATTGACTGTTCTATATATTCCCAAACTCCTTGATATTACTGTCTGTTGCTCCGATGAATATTGATCACATACTTAAGAATTCTGTAAATTTTCTGCCATTTCCTTTGGTTAACAGTCCTAGTGGTGTCAACATGCAAGCAGGAAATAATGGCCTACAAATGATAGGCTACCTAATTGTCAATGATATAATTAAGAGTAGGAAGTCTTCCAACTACTTCCTAAAGGGGTGCAGTCTGGGCTGCTGCCTTTCAGGGTCGCCACAGCATATCATAGCCTGATATTGTGATGATCTGCATGTCAATTTGGCAAGGATTTTTATCCTGGATGCCCTTCCTGGCACAACCCACCCCATTTATCCGGGCTTGGGACAGGGAATACATTGGTTTGTGCCCCCCTTTCCCCCTGTAACCGAGTAGCCAACAGTATCTGGTATATTAAACTTTATGATTATAAAGTTTAATCTGGTATATTAAACTTATTATTTAATTTTCTGGTCATTAACTTATTATTAACTTATTAACTTATTATTAACTTATTATTTTATTTTCTGGTATATTAAACTTATTATTTAATCTGGTATATTAAACTTTATGATTATAAAGTTTAATATACCAGATACTGTTGGTTACTCAGTTACAGGGGGAAAGGGGGGCACAAACCAATGTATTCCCTGTCCCAAGCCCGGATAAATGGGGTGGGTTGTGCCAGGAAGGGCATCCAGGATAAAACTTTATAATGTTTGCAGATGGGTAGCGCGGTGGCGGAGTAGTTAGCACTGCGGCAGCACAGCAACTCACCCTTGGCCGGGGGATCCTGGGTTCGACCCCAGCCCCCAACCAACAGTGATCTGTGTGGAGTTTGCATGTTCTCCCCGTGTCTGCGTGGGTTTGCTCCGGGATTTCTCCGGTTTCCTCCCACATGCCAAAAACATGCAAGTCAGGTTAACTGGCATCAAACTGGGGATTCTAAATTGTCCTTAGGTATGACTGTGAGAGTGAATGGTTGTCTGTCTCTCTGTGTTGGCCCTGCGATGGACTGGCGATCTGTCCAGGGTGTACCCTGCCTCTCGCCCAAAGATGCTGGGATAGGCTCCAGCCCCCCCGCGACCTGAAAAGGATTAAGCGGAAGAAGATGGATGGATGTTTGCAGATGATACAAATATTTTTTACTCAGGAGATGATACGAAAGAGTTCTTTGGTGGAATCAGTGCCAGTTGTGATGTAAATGTAGGATTAAATGGTGTTCAAATTGAAAGAGTTTTTGAAACAAATTTTGGGTGTGATTAAACACCATAATCACACCCAAGTGGACCCAAGTGGCCCAGCTGAAGCCAGAGATAGAATAAGAGCAAATTATCCAAACCCACTGGGGTTTTCTACAAGATAAGGGAAGTGTTCAATGAGAAATGCTTGTATCTATTGTACAGTTCCACTGTAATGTCATATTTGTTTCTTGTGTTCAAACTTGGGGAAATGTAAACAAAACACACAAATATAGACCCTATAATTAAACTTCAGAAAGTAGCAATTAAGAGTGATACATAAAGCTGGTTTTCTTGAACCCACTAATCAACTTTTCATATATTCCAACACCTCAAAATGTGAAGATGTTGTTTGTGTATATAAACAGTTGAATTACTTTTTCAAGTTGTAAACAATAACCTTGCTGTTTGAATCCATTTTTTAATTAAGAAATGATAATTATAATTTAAGAGGATACATTAGAAAAATGCAAAGTGAGAACAAATGCGAACAGTGGATGTGTTTCAGCAGGAATCATCTTGAGGATGAACTGAAATTGTACAGGTTTACATTTTGTTTAAAAAAAACTCTACAATCTTATGTATGTCTGTTACGTGTGGCTCTGGGGAGCCACACAATGAGAGCCAAGGGCGAGCCAGTGAGTTGTGATGTTTTATTGGAGATAAGGGTGAGGGATGAGGAAAGCACAGATGCTCATACACAATAACACTCATGAGCAGTACGGCGACAGAGTAAACAGTTGGCACCGGGCGTAGGGGTACACAACAAGAAAGCTCACAGCAGGTAAAACTCACGGGTTAAGCAGCCAGACAAGTAGAGAGCTGGCACTGGGCAAAGGACTCCAATACACAGGGCACTCATACAAGGTGGTACTCCCAAGTGATACAGTAAGGCAAGTAGCGGGCTAGCACCGGACATGGGGGTACCAAGGCACAAAACTCCTTATGGGAAACACTTACGAGTTATGCTGAAGATGAGGCAGGGGCTGGCACCAGACGAAGGGGCTCCAGCCTAGCAGTGCTTATGTCGCAGCCCCGAGTGATCGAGGCTGCTCCTTTTTATCCTCATTAGCAGCGCCCCAGCTGATGAGGATTAATTGGCCCCAGCCGTCCCGTAACACTGACAGCTGGGAGCCAGCTGAGACGCAGCCCAATGAGAGGCAGAGATGGGAAGGGGGCATGGTCTGAACGCCGGGCCCGGCGTCATTCCATGGTGACAATGTCTGGAAATAAGGGCGGTCATATCCACATGTTGAGGTTAGCTTTATTGAACGTTAGCCAAACAAAACAGTACACAGTGCAGGCGGAGCATGAAAGGGCAGAGTGCCAAGAGGACGGTTGGCCCTGGGCCGTCTAATATACCCTTAGACGCCGTGATGTCAGACATGCGTACGTGCTACCACAGCGTAGTGCGTTGTGCCGTTTCACATACACTACATTTACTCCCCCCAGAGAAGCTTAGAATATTACACCCATGCAAATTAGCTTTAGCAGGAATGGGCAAGTAAAACATATACGGCGGGGAAAATAAGTATTGACACATCAACATTCTTCTCATTAGACATACAGTATTTCTGATGAAGCCATTGCCCTGAGATTTTCACCAGATATCAGTAACAACCCAAATAATCCATACATACAAAGAAATCAAGGTAACTGTGTTGACAAAACAAAACAAGTTATATTTAATAAAGTGAACGTGGAATGACACAGAGAATAAGTATTGAACACATGAAAAAGAAGTGCAAAAAGGCATAGAAAGCCAAGAAAACAGCTGAATTCCATCAGCATTTAGGAAGCCATCCCATCCTCCATCAGTGCAAATTAATGTCAGATGTTTAGGTCTTGACTGATAGCCTTTACAAAGGTCTGCAAATATCAGATTGTTACACCACAAAAAACTCATGATGGGTAGAAGCAAAGAGCTCTCTCTAGCTCTGAAGATGAAATGAGGGTGGACATTTCAGCAAGACAATGATCCCAAACACAGAGCCAAAGAAACTCTCAATTGGCTCCAGAGAAGGAAAATAAAGCTGCTAGAATGGCCCAGTCAGTCACCTGACCTGAATCCAATTAAAAATCAAAGGTATGAACTGAAGATCAGAGTTCATAAAAGACACCCACGGAACCTTCAAGCTTTAAAGACAGTTTGTGTGGAACAGTGGGCTAAAATCACTCCTGAGCAATGCCTGTGCCTAGTTTCTCCATGCAGAAGGCATCTGGAAGCTGTTATTACCAACAGAGGCTTTTCTACTAAATAATTAATGAATTTCACCAAGTGTGTTCAATATTTATTCCCCGTGTCATTCCACTTTATTAAATATAACTTGTTTTGTGAACACCTTGATATCTTTGTATGTATGGCTTACTTGGGTTGTTACTGATACCTGGTGAAAATCTCAGGTCAATGGCTCCATCAGAAATATGTTTAATGAGAAAAATGTTGATGTGTCCAATACTTATTTTCCCTGCTGCATACTAGCGTATCGGCTAATGTAACGCAGAGCATATGCAAGACTGGGTCGAACAGGCCGGTATGAAGAACCATTTTAATCACACATTCCCAACTGGGCAACCGGGTAGACTGCCGGTGTACCCGCATGGTCGTGTGGGTTATTCTGCCACTTGAACGGACCATGCCCTGACTAAACATGTGCTTATGAACTTGAGAGTCAGTAACATAGTTCAGAACTCAGCAGGGCCTCAGTCTTACCGATGGTGGGCGCGGCCCTGGTAGCGCAGGCTCAGGCGACTCTGGAGGGCACCCTGCTGGAGTTGCCATCTGCTCATCGGCAAAGTTCCAGTCTGGGTCCCACACTGGCTGGGTTGGCTCGGCTGCTGTTTCTTGGTCCGGAGTAGGATGTGGTGTTACCTTTCTGAAACGGCTGGCATGCCATCATGATCCATCAGCCAGCTGGAAAGTGGCTGGCTGGAGCTGAGTGGTGATTGGCATCGGTGTTGACTGGAACAACTGCAGCTCGTGCGAACGGCTGGGTTCACCAGATCCAGACCCAGTCAAGCACCGTGGGCAAGAGTTGTTTTTGCTTCACTGTGTGCTGCTGTTCCTTCGTCCTACTGCCGGAGAAGGGCGCCATTGCTGGGGCGTCATCTGGCGGAGTACGTGAGCGGTCCGGAAACGGACATAGAGGCGGGTTGGTCTCATTGGTGACGGGGTGGACCCCATTTTCTCCTGGGTCCTGCATGAACACAGACTGGACCTCCTGCAGTGAGGCAGCAGTTTGGGGAGGCTCACGCCGCGTGAGGATTGGTTCCAGGTCTCCAATGTTTTGCTTGTTGTGTGGTGTGAAGCAGGGAGTGGCTGCATTCACGTCTGGGCAGAGTGGACTCGGGCCGTCGTCGGTCATACAGAATCCCATGTGATCTGTGATTTAAAAGCCCAGTTCATGGAATAAATCACACCCCAGGATGTTGTCACCGTGGTGTGTCACCTGGAATGTGAACACCGGGAGGATTCTTGACCCGTAGTGAACTGAAAAGATGACGGTTCCCACCATGCCAATCTCCATGTGTCCATACCCAAAGAGTTCCACCGCGTCTGGCTTAATTGGTTGTAGAGGAAAAAGCCTAACCATGGCCTCATCCATCAGTGTGCAGCAGTGTCCAGCAGTTGCAGTAGACTGACGCCATCCAATTCCACTGTGCACCACTTATACAGCGTGATACTGGAGTCCACAGAATGAAGGGTGGTTGGACTGGGCTGACTGAGCGAGCTAGATGGTGGGATTGCAGAAACCGAGTGACACACTCTGGCAAAGTGATTTAGCTTACCACAGCGTTGGTACCTCTATCCTATGGCTGGGCACACAGGCACGCATGTCCAGTGCAAGGATGAGCCACAGTTACCACATGGTCAGCGTGCTGTAGTATCTTGTCGTCCCGCAATGTTCAACTCGGGGTCTTCATGAGGAGATGTGGGGTCGGTAGGCTGAGTAACCGGGGTAACGGCCTGTGCTAGCGGAGCTGGATGTGGGGAGTGCGGACTGGAGGCTCCTAGCTGCATTGCTAGCTGGGCCGCTGCCTCTAGCTGGGATGCCATCTCCACCGCCCTGGCCAGCGGCACCATTAATAGCTTCTCCCGCAGCTTCGGATTGGTGGTGTACACCGCTAACTGGTCTCGCATCATCTCGTCTTCCAGGTGTACAAACTTGCACGTACTAGCCAAACAGCGGAGGTCGGCAATGTATTATTGGACTGACTCACCCACACGCTGTCGGCGTTGTCAAAACTTGATTCTTCGGACCAAAATGCTCTCTGGGGTGGCGAAATGTCCGGCTAATAAAGCAACACACTTGTCGTAGGTATCCGCAGGTCCAAGCATCCGAAAGACACGTCCCTCGCTGCCAAAGCTATGAATTAGCCTGGCTTGTGGCCTAGATTTACTAGCTTTAGCTAAGTCAATATCAGATACAAATGTCTCAAACGACTTGCACCAACCAAGGAATAGATGGCTGACCAAGCAGAGCGAGGAACGGTGGTAGAGGTGTCAGAAGAGATTCCATTATCCTCGTCGCCAATGTTATGTCTGGAAATAAGGGCGGACGCATCCCTGTGTTGAGATTCGCTTTATTGAACGTTAGCCAAACAAAACAGTATACAGTGCAGGTGGAGCATGGAAGGGCAGAGGGCCAAGAGGACGGCTGGCCCTGGGCAGCTGTCTTATATACCCTTAGGCACCATGACGTCACACGTACGTATGTGCTACCGCAGCATAGTGCGTTGTGCTGTTTCACATACACTACACAATTAAGAAGTATACCGTTAAGTGATTATAATGTAAAACAGAGTAAATTTTGAATATAAGGTGAATGTGTTTTTAGTTTGTTTTCCTTGCAGATGTGATGTTTAGGGTCACATGTATAAGATGTGTAGGATAGGCTAAAATAAGCCTTTTTGGCTTTGGCTTTTGCCCATTCCTTTTTTCGGTTATGAGTTACAATGAATTCTGAAAAAAAATATTTTCTTTATCAAAATGTATATAACCAACATAAATTATTCATTCATTCATTCAAATCTGCCACATTCTGTGATAAATTTATGGCTTTTTTCACACAAATTTACAACTCTTTACTCAAATTTTACATTTTTTTAAATACTTGCATCTTTTCTCAAATTCACAGCATTTTCTTGTACTTTTGAAACAAGGATAAAAAAAACAACCCAATGATGTCAAAACTGGTGAAAGAAAACTAACTCACATTCACTTACACCATCAAATGCAATAAGCTCACTGACCATCAAGTTGGGAATCACAAGCCGAATCACACCCCACTCCATTCAGTCGTGGTTCACAGTAAGTGGTGACTCTCTGAACGTTCTAGTACACAGTGAATGTATTGTGAGCTCTGAGTGAATCAGTGGCTGAAATGCCCCACCACCGTTCAGCAAGTGGTAGGCATTTCGACGAATAATTATCACGAACACATCTTTTTTTTTTATAGTATAATGAATACAAGTCCTCTTAAAGCTCATAATTTGGTAACCATCATTCCCTCATTCACATCACTAACCAGGTGTTTCCAGATGCATCACTCTTCCCGAAGGCGCTATAGGAGCCGTCGTCATGCTTGTAGGTGAGCTCCCGCTGATATCCTGCAGCACCAGTGACAACGTCAGTGCCCACAGGGACAAAGAATGACAGAAGATGTTATCATGTTACATTTAATGCACAACATATATTAACATACAGTACATTAATGTAAACACATTGAGATCAGTTCAAAATTAAATATTCAAACTGAACGTTTACGGTCACGTCAAAGAAGATCGTTCAACTTGTGCACTGGTTGACCTTTTACTTAGACTAACACTTAGCCATTCATCATTAAATTTTCCCCTCTTTATTGCAGTGGCAGCTCATCAGAGGAGGCAAGGGAGGTAACGACTCCTCAGAAATTTGAGAAGAAATTCTCTTTTTTTCCTTTCAGCACATTGCTGTTTCACTGAAGTTGGCCTCTGCTAGTGTTTACCATGATATTATAGTGTAATAGAAACCTGTGAGAAGTCCAGTAGAGGAAAAAGGAGGCTTGACACTGAATGAAAATTACTCAACCAATCAGAAATTAGTTCATATTTGTTGTTATGTACAGTGTGGAAAATAAGTATTGAACACATTGTGGAGAAAGGAAACAGGCAAGGCAACGAGCTGAACGACACCTGAACTGTATTCCATCTCCATCATATTGTACAGTAAAAGAGATCCCGGGTCTCTGTGCATTCCTCTTTTATATCTTTAATACCATTTTTTTTTTTTTGTTACTTATTTGTACCCGTAGGTAGACTTGGTTTGCAGTCTGGTGACAAGCCACCGGCTGCTGGTCGCTGCGTGCGCGAGCGCCCTAAACCTACATGTTTTTGGTGTGCGGGAGGAAACCGGAGAAATCCCGGAGTAAACCCGCGCAACACGGGGAGAACATGCAAACTCCACACAGCTCACTGTTGGTCGGGGACTGGGATCGAACCCACGATCTCATGATCCCCGCGATCCCCCGGCCGAGGGTAAAACTGTGCTGCCACAGTGCTAAACCACTGCGCCACCGTGCAGCCCATGCATTGAGACCCGGAACTTCCGACCATAATACACTGTTGTTTAGACAAAGACCTGTATGGCACATTAACATGACATAACGCCGGCACCACTCTCACACCCTTTACTCTTCCAGAGGCTCCGGCAGTTCCCCCTCTCCCCGGGGGGGCGCATAGCCCCTTGACGCCTGTCGTCGCGAATTCGCATCAAACCGCTTCCGCTCCAAATGCAACCAAAATACCGTCTGTATTCCTCCACTTCCGGTTGGAGCACTTCCAACACATACCTAGGAACCTTTTGCAAGCATTAGTTTCTCGTAGAAACGGTCAGAGGCGGAGCACCATCCATTTCCTGATTGCTAGGGTTAGGGTTAGGGTTATAGTTTGGCAGTCATGAGAGTTGAAAATACTGAAAATAACTTCGTTGCATAAATAAAAGACTCTTCATACTTGAGATGGGAACAGGTGCTTTTTTACCCTTTTTTACCATAGATGCCTGTTGTCGCTAATTTGCATCATACCTAAAATTATATCTATTTTATGTGCTATAGTCAAATTAACTTTCTCAACTTAATTTAGCATCTACTTAAAAGCAAAAACACAAGTGAAATTTTTTTTTTCATAATTGGAAATAAATTCAGGCGTTACCCATCTGATACACCCCCCCTCCCCCCCGGTGACACCTCCTCTTACGGTCCATTGTTCCCCCCTTCCCCAGCTGCCTTCTCTGGGTGAAGAGCTCCCACACCATGCCTCCACACAGCCCCCCCCCCCCCGAATACCCAGAAGGGGCACGAACCGCCTCTACCCCCCCGTCCTTTGGGTTTGAGCCGGCGCCCATAGCGGCTGTAGTGGGGGGTCACTGATCCAGTCGAACCGCCCTGCTGGCGAGGTGTACAGGAGGGCACATCAGTCTGTGGACGGAAAAAGGGAGGGGGAGAAAACACATCAGCATCGCGAGTGCAGGTCCCTGCCAAGGGATCACCAACTTCCGGAGCCACCTACGGTGGGCGTCCGCACCAGGGAGCTTGGGCCAACACCACCTGCTCGTCTGCCAACACAAAAACATGCTTCAGCCTGTCGATGCAGACGGTCTCCCTACGTCCCCCCAAGTCTAACGCAAAATGCTTCGCCCCAGGTTCCAACACCCTGAATGTCACTGTACACTGTGGCCATTGTACAGTGGGCGCAGCGGGGTCCGGTGCACATCATGCCTGACAAAAACAAAACCGGCGTTCTGCAAGCTTTTTGGGACGAAGGTGCGGGGAAAACAATGGTGGGCTGGGCCCGTATGTTAAAAGCCTCCATACTGTGCAAAAATTGTGCGGTTGGCTCAGTCCCGGGTGTGGGATTTTCCAATAAAAACTCTCCGGGGATCCGCAGCAGCTGAGAAAAAACGAGTGTTGCCAGGGAGGCTGCCAAATCTTCCTTAGGTGTGGAGCGCAACCCTAAAACAAGCCAGGGCTGGCGGTCGATCCAATTTGTGTCCGTGAGTGAAGCTCTGAGCGCTGCTTTAAACAATCTATGAAAATGCTTGCATAACCTGTTAGCTTGGAGGTTGTATGTGGTAGTGTGGTGAATTTTGACCCCCAGGCTCTGGGCCATTGCAGACCAGAGTTCTGAGACAAATTGCGGACCCCTGTTGGAAGTGATGTCTGCCCGCTGGCATGCGACGCAGGCTGCAACCCACCCCTTCACGTCCTTGCACAAGTGTGGCCAGACAAATTTCGCCCCCACTAGCTTTACCGAAGCGTGCACTCCCAGATGCGAAAGGGAGTGGACCGACTCAAAAACGCGACAGTGCCAAGAGCTCGGAACCACCAGGTGTGGGCGGCCAGTGGAGACGTCGCAGAGCAAGGGAGGGCACCCTTCTTGCACCACCCTGCTCTCCAGCCTTAACCCAGTTGGCACAGACTGGAGCGCGCAAATGTCTGCGTCTCCGGCTTGCTTCATGGCCATCGCAGGGAAATCTATTCCCATGTAGACCGGGGAGACTAACGCATGCGACAGACAATCGGCCACGACGTTGAGCTTACCGCCAGCGTGTTGAATGTTGGTCGTAAACTCTGAGATTGCAGCCAAATGCCGTTGCTGCTGGGCCGACCATGGTTCCGAGACCTTGAACATCGCGTACATCAGCAGCTTATGGTCCACAAATGCGGTGAACTCGTATCCTTCTAGCCAAAACTGGAAATGGCACACCTTATCTGGCAGCGGAATCGCACCCTCTGGCGAAATGCAGTGGTCCAAAAAATCAATCACAGGCACACCGAACTGGCACTTCGCTGGGTTCACTATAAGCCCGTGCGCTTCCAACCTCTGGAAAACTGTCTTGCGATGGACAATGTGCTCCTCCTCGGACACGCTGGCTAACAGAATATTGTCCAAGTAGATGAAAACAAAGGACAAGTCGCGAAGCACTGCGTCCATCATCCTCTGGATAGTCTGCGCTGTGCCTTTTAATCCAAAATGGCATGCGTAAAAACTCGAACAGGCCAAAACGAGTTATTACCACTGTTTTCGGAACATCTTCTGCGCGCACCAGGACCTGATGGTATCCATGGACCAGATCCAGATCCACAAAAATCCTGTGTTCCGTGGCGTGATTCAAGCGCTGGAAATCGCCACACGGTCACCATGACCCATTGGCTTTAGGCACCATGTGTAGCGGGGATACCCACGGGCTGTTGGAGCGCCTCACGATGCCCAACTGCTCTAAGTTGGCAAACTCCTCTCACGCGCTGGCCAGTTTAGCTGCGTCCAAGCGCTGAGGTCACACGAACACCGGCGGGCCTTTTGTCGTTATGAAATGTTCGACCTCGTGTTTCGTTATCGTAGCTGAAAAAGTCGGGACCGTGAGTGCTGGGAACTGTGTGAGCAAATGTTGGTACTTACCCCCCGGAGCTATAACGTTAGCCAGTGGTGTCGACCCACCTCCCCAAGCTGTACAGGGCAATGAGGTAAAAGAGACAGTATCCACTAATCTCCTATTAGCAACATCGACTAACCCATAAGCACATAAAAAATCTGCTCCTTAAATGGGGCGGAACATGCAGCTACCACAAAGTCCCACTGAAAGTTGCGTCCGTGTAAGCATATCGTCAGTGTCCGTTCGCCAAATGTCCTGATGGCAGACCAGTTGGCGGCCGTGAGCTCAGGACCACTGCCTCCTGCCACCCTGTCTGCGTTGACCAGCAGGATGAGGCTCTTCTGGGAGCCAGAGTCCACCAAAAACCGTCTCCCTGAACGTGTGTCCGTGACATAAAGTAGTCTGTTCCTGTCGCCATCGGTTGCAGCTGCCACTGAATTCTAAACGTGCCGTCTTCCCGGCTTCTTGAATTGGCAAGGCGACAGGCAGCGTTGGGTATTCGAGCTGAAACGGCGATGATAAAAACAGACCACCCCGTTCCTTCGTCTCCTGGTGTCCGTCCCAGCTACCACCAACGGATCTTTGACTTTGCTGGAGTCCCTCATGGATGCCAGTGCCACTGCTTGCATGCTGAGAGTTCTGGTCGCCAAAATGATGCGGTCCGCTTCCTGTGCCAGGGCGCGGTAGTCCATCGCCACCAGCCATGGCGAGTTGGCCAGATCGCCCTTGCTGTAGCCGGTAGGTTCCTGAGGAACAAGTGGCCGAACAGGAAAGATTCATCATCCTTTCCCCTCAGTGCCAACATGCTCTCCATGAGCTCCACTGCTGATCTGTCCACTAACTCCAAACGCGTTAGAAGTCTCTCTGCCCTCTCACTGTCAGAAAGGGTATAGCACTGGCGAAGCATCCTCTTGAGTGCTTCATATTTTCTTTGGGCTGGCAGCTCCTGGAGCAGGCTTGTCGCCTGTTGCGTGGCGAGTGCATCCAGCGCAGCGACCACGTAGTAATACTTGGTATCGTCCATTGTTATCCCACGGAGTGCGAACTGGGCTTCTATGTGCAAGAACCACGCAGTCTGGTTGTGAAGCCAGAAGTCTGGGAGCTTGACTGAGACAGCGCATGCGGCGCTGGTGCTCTCCCTCCAGGTAGTCTCCGGGGTGGTGCTCGGCTAGCTTTCCATGGCACGTCTTAGGGTCACCAATGTGGAGAAAGGAAACCGACGAGGTAACAAGCTGGACGACACCTGAACTTTATTCCTTCTCCATCATTATTGTACAGTAAAAGAGATCCCGGGTCTCTGTGCATTCCTCTTTTATATCTTTAATACCATGCATTGAGACCCAGAACTTCCGACCATAATACGCTATTGTTTAGACAAAGACCTGTGTTGCACATTAACATGACAACGCCGGCGCCGCTCTTACACCCTTTACTCTTCCAGCGGCTCTGGCAGTTCCTCCTCTCCCGGGGGGGGGGGGGGTGCACAGTCCTTACTAGGGATGGGCATAATTTACCGATTAACCGATAATTGATCATTAAGAATTTCACCGAGGAAGTTCATTTTCGTCGACAAACCGTTTTTTTTTTTTTAAACAATCCGAGGTTAATAGGCCTAGTGCACGGCCGTCCTCAAACAATGCAATGGCAAAATCTGGGCACCAGGGGGCAACATTACACCATCGCCGTACCCTGGCGTGCCTCAGTTGATACATGCGGGCTTCCTTAGGGCAATCGCCAAATCATGAAGCGGTTACGGCGAAGTGTTGCGTGGGACCATTTCAATTTAAAAAATGACCAGGTGTACTGCAATCACTGCAATGCAGCATACAAATATACCTCATCGACAGGGTCCATGGAACACCCTTATTACGCGAAGAAACCGCCAACAGCGGTTGCGCGCTGAGTAATGGCGGTCGTGAAGATTCTTTTTTTTTTTTCAGAAACTTTATTGAGAAGGTCATGAAGATTCGGTGTACACACGTCGAGGGAAGCTGCAGGAGGCGGTGTAGTGGCTTGACAGGAAGACTATTTCGCACAAAATGGCACAAGAGAACAGCAAAAAGTTCTGCGCGGCTAGACTAAGTAACACGAGCGATAGAGCAATGAATGCGGTCTTCGTTTGTTGGGTGGCCGTTCGGCAGGGACAGAAGCTGGGTAAAACGTCTTGGCCAATCAGCTTGCGGGGTGACACGTCTCGGCCAATCAGCTTGCGAGATTCCCGAGGGCTCTCCGTGCTGATTCCTGATGTTCTAATGTAGTCTACCTGCCTTGTTACGTACCTAAAAATGTTAATGATTAACCGATTATTAATCATTAATTCTCCTGACGATCGGTGAAGAAAATTTCACCGAATGCCCATCCCTAGTCCTTACTGTCCCTTCTGTTACCCCCCGGTGACACCTTCTATTTCAGTCCATTGTTCCCTCCTTCCCCAGCTGCCTTTTCTGGGTGGAGAACTCCCACACCATGCCTCCACACAGTCGACATTTTTCTCAGACATATTTCTGATGGAGTCATTGACCTGAGATTTTCACCAGATATCAGTAACAACACAAGTAATCCACCAAAACAAAGAAATCAAGGCAACTGTGTTCACAAAACAAGTTATATTTAATAAAGTGGAATGGCACAAGGAATAAGTATTGAACATGAAGAAAAAGAGGTGCATAAAGGCATAGAATGCTAAGAAACCAGCTAAAATCCATCAGAATTTAAGAAGCCATCCCATCCCCCATCAGTGCAAATTAATTTCAGCTGGTTAGGTCCTGACTGACAGCGCTAAAAGATCTGTGAATATCAGATTGTCACACCACCAAGAACTCATGATGGGTAGAAGCAAAGAGCTCTCTCTAGACCGTCACAACTTTATTGTTGCAAAACATAATGACGGCATTGGTTACAGGCGCATTTCTAAACTGCTGAATGTTCCAGTGAGCACTGTTAGAGCCATCATTCGGAAGTGTAAAGAACATTTTACCATAAACCGGCCACGACCAGGAGCTCCTCACAAGATTTCTGACAGGAGTCAAAAGATTTATCAGAAGAGTTATCTAAGAGCCAAAGACCACTCGTGGAGAGCTCCAGAAAGACTTGGAGTTCGCAGGTACTGCTGCTTCAAAGAAAACAACAACAAGTAATGAACTCAACCGACTCTATGCCTGCTCACCTCGCAAGACTCCAGCTGAAGAAAAACCATGTTGAAGCTTGTTTAAAGTTTGCTGCACAACATTTGGGCAAGCCAGTAAAACACAGAGAATATAGTCTGGTCAGGGCAGCATGGTGGTGCAGTGGTTAGCACTGCAGCAGCACAGCAAGAAGGTCACAGGATTGATTCTTAGCCCTGACCATCGTGGGTTCGATCCTACCCCCAGACCATCGGTCACCCTTCTGTGTGGAGTTTGCATGTTATCCCCATGTCTGCGTGGGTTTACTCTGGGCACGCCGGTTTCCTCCCACAGGCCAAAGACATGCAGGTTAGGTTAATTTAAATTGTCCTTAGGTATGGATGTGAGAGTGAATGGTTGTCTGTCTCTCTGTGTTGGCCCTGTGATGGACTGGCGATCTGTCCAGGGTGTACCCTGCCTCTCGCCCAAAAAGATGCTGGGATAGGCTCCAGCACCCCCCTGCCCTTCCCCGAAAAGGATTAAGTGGTAGAAGATGGATGGATGGATGGAATATAATCTGGTCAGATGAGACCAAAATTGAACTTTTTGGATGCCACAACACACAGCATGTTTGGAGGAGAAATGACACTGCACATCAGTCCAAAAACACCATGCCAACAGTGAAGTTTGGAGGTGGGAGCATAAGTTGTGGGGGTGTTTTTCAGCACATGGTACAGGCAGACTTCATATAATTGAAGGAAAGATGAATGGACAAATGTACAGAGACATCCTTGATAAGAACCTGTAGCCATCTGCCAAGATGCTGAAGATGAAACGAGGGTGGACATTTCAGCAAGACAATGATCCCAAACACAGCCAAGGAAACTCTCAACTGGATCCAGAGAAGGAAAATAAAGCTGCTAGAATGGCCCAGTCAGTCACCTGACCTGAATCCAATTGAAAACCTATAGAACAAACTAAAGATCAGAGTTTATAGAAGACACCCATGGAACCTTCAAGATTTGAAGACAGTTGTGTGGAAGAGTGGGCTAAAATTACTCCTGAGCAATGCCTGCACCTAGTTTCTCCATACGGAAGGCCTCTGGAAGCCGTTATTACCAACAAAGGGTTTTCTACTAAATATTAAGTGAATTTCATCCAGTGCGTTCAATACTTATTCCCTGTGTCATTCAACTTTATTAAATATAACTTGCTTTGTGAACAGAGTTGCCTTGATTTCTTTGCATGTATGGATTATTAGGGTTGCTACTGATATCTGGTGAAAATCTCAGGTCAATGGCTCCATCAGAAATATGTTTCATGAGAAAAATGTTGACGTATTCCATACTTATTTTCCCTGCTGTAAACTTTTCTAACTCCTAACATTGAAGGGAAAAAAATGAAAGGAGGTGAGCCTCTGTTCAGAAATTGATTAACCAATCAGAAATCCATTTAAATTTGTTGCTTATGGAAAATTCTCATACTCCTTGCATTGAAGAAAAAAAATGAAAGGAGGTGAGTCTCTTCACAATCAGCCAATCACAATCAGTCTTTTGCAAGTATCATTATATCGATGCATTTCAATGCATGAATATGATGGAGGGGGATATTGTGCAGTATTTTTTATTACTAACAAGTTTTGGAAACTAAAATTTGTACACCAGCTTCAGATACTAAAAAAACCAACCTACTCCAAAACTGAACATTATAAAGAAGTCAGGTGAAGCGGGTAGTGCTCTTTCATTCAGGATTCCTGTGGCCGAGTGGAGCGGCTAACTGGCTCAGCAATGCTAGCTAAACTATTTTGTTGGCCTTGCATTTTGTTTGATGGTGAATCCTCGAGAAACAACTCCTGGATTACAATTGGTTGTGATGAAGAAGAATTTATCCAGAGCTATGGAAAGACATGGTAAGTCTAAAAGTGCAACACTGTATGGCTCTTGGCATTTATAAAAGACAGAAGGATTAGCTTCCTCTACAATACAGTAACCGATGAGTTAAAAATACTTGTCTACTGTATGTTTTTTTATTTCAACCCTTCTTATGATTGTGAAAATATTTTTCACTGGTGCTTTGATTATGATGAGTATGCTTGTGTTTGTAAGTAGTGACATCTACTTTTTTGGTCAGATGTTATCATGCTGAGAGAGACTTGAGCAGGTTGGAAGAGCTACAAACTGTGTTTGTGAGTGTATTTATTGGGTGAGTTGCTACAGAATACGGGTCCTCTTAAAAGTATGGAAAGTGTACCTGTGTGCCTTCCACATACAGACGTGGACAAAATTGTTGGTACCCCTCTGTTAATGAAAGAAAAACCCACAATGGTCACAGAAATAACTTGAATCTGACAAAAGTGGTAATAAATAAAAATTCTATGAAAATTAACCAATGAAAATCAGACAATGCTTTTGAATTGTGGTTCAACAGAATTATTTTAAAAAACAAACTCATGAAACAGGCCTGGACAAAACTGATGGTACCCTTAACTTTATATTTTGTTGCACAACCTTTTGAAGCAATCACTGCAATCAAACAATTTCTGTAACTGTCAATGAGACTTCTGCACCTCTCAGCAGGTATTTTGGCCCACTCCTCCTAAGCAAACTGCTCCAGTTGTCTCAGGTTTGAAGGGTGCCTTCTCCAGATGGTGTGTTTCAGCTCCTTCCACAGATGTTCAATAGGATTTAGATCAGGGTTCATAGAAGGCCACTTTAGAATAGTCCAATGTTTCGCTCTTAGCCATTCTTGGGTGTTTTTAGCTGTGTGTTTTGGGTCATTATCTTGTTGCAAGACCCATGACCTGCGACTGAGACCAAGCTGTCTGACACTGGGCAGCACATTTCTCTCTAGAATACCTTGATAGTCTTGAGATTTCATTGTACCCTGCACAGATTCAAGACACCCTGTGCCAGATGCAGCAAAGCAGCCCCAGAACATAACAGAACCTCCTCCATGTTTCACAGTAGGGACAGTGTTCTTTTCTTGGTATGCTTCATTTTTGCGTCTGTGAACATAGAGCTGATGTGTCTTGCCAAAAAGTTCCAGTTTTGTCTCGTCTGTCCATAGGACATTCTCCCAGAAGCTTTGTGGCTTGTCAACATGCAGTTTGGCAAATTCCAGTCTGGCTTTTTTATGATTTGTTTTCAACAGTGGTGTCCTCCTTGGTCGTCTCCCATGAAGTCCACTTTGGCTCAAACAATGATGGATGGTGCAATCTGACACTGATGTACCTTAATCTTGGAGTTCACCATGAATGTGTTTAGAGGTTGTTCTGGGCTCTTTTGTTACCATTCGTATTATCCGCCTCCTCCTGCAGCTACGTCCGGGGAGGTTGGCTACAGTCCCGTGGATCTTAACTTTCTGAATAATATGTGCAACTGTAGTCACAGGAACATCAAGCTGCTTGGAGATGGTCTTATAGCCTTTACCTTTAACATGCTTGTCTATAATTTTCTTTCTAATCTCCTGAGACAACTCTCTCCTTTGCTTCCTCTAGTCCATGTTTAGTGTGGTACTCACCATATCAACAAACAGCACAGTGACTACTTGTCACCCTTTAAATAGGCCGACTGACTGATTACAAGTTTGTAGACACCTGTGATGTTAATTAGAGGACACATCTTGGCTGAACATGTCCCTATGGTCACATTATTTTCAATCTTTTCTAGGGGTACCATCATTTTTGTCCAGGCCTGTTTCATGAGTTTGCCTTTTAAAATAATTCTGTTGAACCACAGTTCAAAAGTATTGTCTGATTTTCATTGGTTAATTTTCATAGAATTTTTATTTATTACCACTTTTGTCAGATTCAAGTTATTTCTGTGACCATTGTGGGTTTTTCTTTCATTAACAGAGGGGTACCAACAATTTTGTCCACGTCTGTGTAAGAGTAATTTTCTTCCTCAGTGAAATCAGGCACAAGCCGCTACTGCTTTATTGTAGTTTTCCAAGACCACTGGATATGCAGGTCTTGGTCTTGACAGTCAGTCAAAACAGTCAGTCTTATTTGGTCTTGGGAGACTCTGGTCTCCGTTTGGTCTTGATGAGGTCTTGACTGCAAGACTGTCTTGAACTCTCAATAAATAGAGTAGCACGACAAAATGATCCATTCTGTGGGGAACTCACAATACTGTAAAAAAAACACCAATATAACACAAATTTGGCCAACTTTTAGTAAGTGTACTCTGGGTGAGCATTCATTAAGCATGAGTCCACTGGATCAATGATTTCCTCTTTCCATTCAGTGTCTCTGTAAACACAGTGCATTCTGGTAGTGATGAAGCATGATTCTTAAATATGTTAAAACTGGCACTTGTTGCTGTCAAATAAAAATAGATTCAGCAGCAAAACACCTTAGAGTTTGCCTCAAATGTTTTCAGGAGCTCTTTCTGCCATTTTGTTTTCAAGATATCAAAGAGAGACTCAATTTTGAACAACCCAGAAAGCCCTGCCACAACTTTACATGTCATCCAATGAGGAGCAGCTCCATGTTTGTTCAGCTGTAGGAGGCCAACTGTCTCTTGCTTTGTAAAAACATAAATTGCCTACTGGGGCTTTGGATGCTAGGTCAAGTCCTGAACAAGTACATATGATTTAGTGTAGGTATAAATTTAATTGGAGTGTGAATGTGAGTTAGGCCACCCAGGTGAAAGAATTTTCACCTGGGTGGCCTTTCTGGTGAAAGAAGTTTCCGGTACCTTTTTTTTCCTTCTTTTTCTTCATTTAAAGAAGCACATCTTGAGTAGCTCCATCCAAATTAATTGAGTGTGTGTTTAGTGACAGGTCAGTGTGTAACTACAGCTTCTTGTTTGACATTGGTGTACCAATACACACAATACGGTCATAGTGGTCAAATTTGACCAAATGTGGTTTATTTTTCAATCGCAGGGATCCAAGCGCTGCAGCACCGATGGAAGAAGTGTGTGGACTGCAGGGGAGACTATGTTGAAAAATAAACCCCATTTGGTCAAATATGACCACTATGGACTTTTCAGCCCCCCCTCGTATAAATGATTTCAAAGAAAAAAGTTCTCACCGCTTTCCAGGAAGTGTGTGGCCTTGTCCAGAATGTGCAGATTCAGCTGACCAGTGCTTTTCAGGTAGTTGAGGATGAAGATGTTGGGGGCAAACTTCAACATGTTCTGCTCCCCACAACCGTATGGCATTTCAAGAAGTTTGTCCAGGTTCTTTATGGCCCGGCCCATCAGGTCACCTGCAGATACAGAGCAAGATAGGTCCAACTTGAAGCACTGAAACATTTGAATATGTGGACTTTAAAATGACCTCAAGTGTATATGGTCACCAACCCAGTACAGAGACAGAAGCTCTGGCTGATCCAGCCACAAACATCTCTGGCATAAGAAGAGACACTTTCTTCTCCGCTGATCCCTCTGCCAGCAAAGAAAAGCACAGATTATCCACAAATCCTTACACTGGCTTAAATCAAGGCAGAATGCAGTGAAATAAAATAGTTCCATTATTCAATAATCTATAGACAACAGATCATTTGGAAAAAAGTTGCATCATTAGCACAATGTTATTTTGTCATTTGATGCTAAATAGCAATATACAAAACTTTTGAATACTTTGCTTTTAGTGACGCATCATTATCACAAAGTGAACTGAAGCCCATTTTATTCCATTTATTTCAGAGAAGGATTGTTGTTCAGACTTATGGCTAAAGCAGCTGAGGCTGCAGCAAGCATGAATTAGGTGGATGGAGCTACCAATTATGACCACAACATATCAATAAAAAACTGAGTTTCCAACAGTTTTGTAAACTAAATTTAAAGCATAACTTGTGACCAACAGGAAAGTTTACTGTATTTGTTTAAAGCTTGTTAGACCCTCATTTTAAATTACAGCGGACTGCAGTGTTTCACAGCTGTGATATAGTGCATCCATAGTCCTCCGCAGAACACATTCATTCCTACAGTGTAATACAGGGTTCCCTGATCAGTGTTCCTGATGCCAAAATTGCAGTGGATATAAAAAGTCTACACACCCCTGTTCAAATGCCAGGTTTCTGTGATGTAAAAAAATGAGACCAAGATAAATCATTTCAAAAAATTTCCCACCATTAATATGGCCTACAACCTGTACAACCCAATTGAAAAACAAACAAATCTTTTAAGGGGAAAAATAAAAAAAAAAAAAAATTACAATAACCTGGTTGCATAAATATGCACACCCTCTTATAACTGGGGATGTGGCTGTGTTCAGAATTAACCAATTATATTCAAACTCATGTTAAATGAGAGTCAGCACACACCTGCCACACTTTACAGTGGCTCTGATCAACCCCAAATAAAGTTCAGCCATTCTAGTAGGCTTTTCCTGACATTTTTGTCGTCACATCTTACAGCACAAGCCATGGTCCGCAGAGAGCTATAAAGCATCAGAGGGATCTTATTGTTTAAAGGTATCATTCAGGAGAAGGGTACAAAAGAAATTCCAAGACATTAAATATACCATGGAACACAGTGAAGACTGTCATCATCAAGTGGAGAAAAAATGGCACAACAGTGACATTACCAAGAACTGGATGTCCCTCCAAAATTGATGAAAAAACAAGAAGAAAACTGGTCAGGGAGGCTGCCAAGAGGCCGACAGCAACACTGAAGGAACTGCAGGAATTTCTGGCAAGTACTGGCTGTTTAGTACATGTGACAACAATCTCTCATCTTCTTCATATGTCTGGCCTATGGGGTAGGGTGGCAAGGTGGAAGCCTTATCTTACAACGAAAAACATCCACGCCCGGCTACATTTTGCAAAAAAATACAAATGAAATCTCCCAAATGCATGTGGGAAAATGTGTTATGGTCCGATGAAAGGTTGAACTTTTTGGCCATAATTCTGAATGGTATACTTGGTGCAAACACAACACTGCCTATCACCAAAAGAACACCATGCCTACAGTGAAACATGATGGCGGCAACATCATGCTTTGGGGCTGTTCTTCTTCAGCTAGAACTGGGGCCTTAGTCAAGGTGGAGGGAATTATCAACAGTTCCAAATACCAGTCAGTGTTGGCACAAAACCTTCAGGCTGCTGCTAGAAAGCTCATGAAAAGGAGCTTCATCTTTCAGCACGACAATGACCCAAAGCACACATCCAAATCAACAAAAGAATGGCTTCACCAGAAGAAGATTAATGTTTTGGAATGTGTTAGATCATATATTATATATTATGGCGGTGCCCTGGGCTAGAGAGGGGTGACGCCCCGCCTCTGGGAGGTGGCATCACCTGGGGTATATAAGCCAGCTGAGGGAGACATCTTGTCTCTTCGCTGTGGCTCCTGTTCTCGTGTTAGTGTCTCCTATGTTCCTGTGTTCTCGTTCTAAATAAAACCTATAAAACGTCACCTCGACTCCTTCCTAATTAGACACAACATTTGGTGATGAGGATATACGGAGATGGAGAGGGCTGCTACTGCATTTTGTCCCTTTTTGGAGGCTCCGGGTGAGCCGTTGGTCCCTTGTGCCAGATGGTATGCGGCCTTCGAAAACTATCTTATGGTGCTGGACCTCGTTGACCTAGACAAATTACGTGCGAGGGCTATTCTGGTCCACAACCTCGGTATGGAAGGCCAGAAGATCCTGAGCACACTTGGAGGAGGTGACTCATTTGGCGATGTCGTGAGGCTCATGGCAGGCTACTTTTGTGCCCCTGAGAACACCACAATGCGGTGCATATAGTTCAGGCAGTGGCGCCAGTGGCCCGGGAAGTCGGTTCAACAGTTCGTGGCGGACCTTCGGCAGCTGGCGGGTGAGTGCAGGTTTGGGGCTTTGGAGGAGGAGATGGTCCGCAACCAGCTAGCGGAACACATGGCCTATTCCTCTGCGAGAGTCCGCCTGCTAACCCACGTTCGTGAGCTAACACTGCTAGCAGCCATGGAGCTAGGGCAACAACACGAGGCAGCAGAAAGGCTAACAAAGAATCTTGGTGATATGGAGGCCCTGCCCAGGAACGATAAACAGTGGAAGGCACTGGCCTTGGATTCGGACAATGGCAGCAAAGATGAATATGCGGCCATTGTGAAGATTAGGTCCACCCCGGGATGCCGAGATGCTACGGCTGCGGATCCAGCAGGCACCGCTACAGAGCGAGGGAGTGCGCAGCGAGGGGCAAGCGTTTGGATGGTATAGTTTCCTCCACCACTTCACCAGGGTTCCCCAAAATTTCGAGAAGGAGGAATGGAGACCTGGAAAAGGAAATTCAACAAAGAAGATGCCTACGGTGGTCCACACTGTCTTGCCCAACACCGATGGTCGTATTCTTTGCAACATACTGTTGGATGGGACGCCAATACCGATGTCGGCGGCCTCCATCTTGAATCTGGCAATGGTAAAGGAGTTCTTCCCACATTACACCGTGAGCAAAACAAACATTGCCTGTTACGGATATGATGACAACCCCCTGGACATTGTGGGCTCGGTGTGGCTGTCGGTGAGGTACAAGAAAGCCTCTATGTGTGCAGCCGAGTTCATGGTGGCCCGTAGTGGTAACAACTTAATGCACTGTGATTTGTTTTATGGGCTTGGGTTCTCCATCACCTGCGGAGAAGTGGAGGAGTGGTCAGGTGGTGGACCGTGGGACCGGCCATTTTATTCGGGAAGTGGCAAAAAAGCGTGGGACTTAGGGTGGCCCATTCCAAGTGAAGAGGGACGCCGCCAGCACCAGAGCACGCTGACACGATGGGAACTCCGTGCCAGTGTTTGCGGTCCTGTGGATGCGGGACCCAAATGGCATGGTTTAGCCCCCGTGGAGGCGGATGGTTCCAGACAGTGAGTGCAGTGAGGCTCCGGTGGCTGGCCGAGTACTACTGTTGAGCCGGGCACTGCCTGTGCCGCTCCGATGCAACAAATGAAAGTGATCGGGGTGAGACCAGACGGCACGAATCCTAACCGTGCCCAGAATGAAAACAAGGGACAAGGCTCGAGCAAGCCTAGCGGGATGCTGAAGAGCCATATGGGTACCGGTTCGCAATGCAGAAGAAGGAGAAAGCCAGTGAGTGCTCCTCTGGGCGAGGGCGATGGTGTGCGCCCTAGGGTCGAGCCTCAGCTAGGATGGGTGCGCAGATCAAGGGAACAGAGAGATGGACAGGGTGATCTGCGTGTGGTACGAGCTGATGACGACGGTTACCTGAAACTGACAGATGGGTCAAGACGGCACCTGAACGAGCTGCGGTGTTAGGGAAGGAAGGGACCCTAGTGCAGCCCGTCTCCGGTCACAAGGAAACTGAGGTGCTCCGGGAGTGGGCCGTGGGAGGGACACTCCAGATGGGGGCCTACGGGAGACCCGGGTTAGAACTTTATATTAGGGCTTATGGTGTGTCTAGTTATAGTGTGTTTTGCAGTGTGTTCGCTAAGGTTAATGTTAAACTATAAAAAAAAAAGAGAAATGTGAAAACAGAAGAAATGTAAAGAGATGTGACTTAAAATGCGTAACATGACCACCGTTGTTTACTGTGAATGCCATGTAGCTGTGACGATGTTCTGAGTGTTATGTGTGTGTGTGGGAAGGTGCAGTAACACCTATGTGTGAGAGTTAGTAGGGAGTGTGTGTGAGCGAAGTAATTGCCCTATGTTGTGTACTTTGTAGTGTTGATCTGGAGTCTTTGTGCCCAGTTTATGGGGTGAAATGCGGGTTTGTGGAGTCAGGTACTGCCATTGTTCTTATTTGTATATACTTTATGGTTGTAATATGTGTGGCTATTTATTTAGGGATTAATTTATTTTGGTGTGTGGCCCTTTTATGTTCAGTGATTGTTTTTTTTACATAGCGGAGTGCTCCGCTGGGCTAGTGTGCTGTGAGTGTGTAGGCTTATAAACACCTTTGTATTAGTGTGAGTTGGGTGTAAATTATGAAGGTGGGTCAATTGGTGTGCTTGTGATTTTTTCAAGGGGGGGGGTGTTAGATCGTATTGTGGAGGAAAAATAAGTTCAGGCGAGGTACGACGAGCTGTGAGGTTGCAGAGTTTTATTTTCCTCCAACATCATGAGACACACTGTGTTGTGCTGTGTGTGTTATTGAGGTATGTATCGCAAGCTCTTTTATACATGTTATACCAACAGAGAGAGAATGCATGGCACATTTGCATATTGATATACATATCAGTAAATACATATCAATCGCGTGACCAACTGGCACCCGGACTTCCTCTCCTTAATCCAGGGATGTATAACAATAGTCCATTGTTCTGATGTCTCCTAGGGGCTCTCTGTCCGTATGCAAATTGTCCTCTGATTCCTGCCGCCTAGCTGAGTGTCAAGATTGAATGTCCATGTAGATTGTGGTGGGTCACCACAGTATATTATATTATTATGGTGGTGCCCTGGGCTAGAGAGGGGTGATGCCCCGCCTCTGGGAGGTGGCGTCACCTGGGGTATATAAGCCATCTGTGGGAGACATCTTGTCTCTTCGCTGTGGCTCCTGTGCTCGCGTTAGAGTCTCCTGTGTTCCTGTGTTCTCGTTCTTAATAAAACCTATAAAATGTCACCTCGACACCTTCCTAATTAGAGACACAACAGAATGGCCCAGCCAGAGTCCAGACCTGAAGCCAATTGAACATCTGTGGGGTGATCTGAAGAGGGCTGTGCACAGGAGATGCCCTCGCAATCTGACAGATTTGGAGTATTTTTGCAAAGAAGAGTGGGCAAATATTGCCACATGAAGATGTCCCACGCTGACAGACTCCCACCCAAAAAGACTGAGTGCTGTAATAAAAGCCAAAGGTGTTGCAACAATCTATTAGTTTAAGGGTGTGTATATTTATGCAAACAGGTTATTGTAAGTTTTTTATTTTTCCCTTAAAAGATTTCAGTTTGTTTTTCAATTGGGTTGTACAGGTTATAGGTCACATTAATGGTGGAAAAAAGTTTTGAAATGATTTATCTTTTTTTTCCCCCCACAATATTTTTTATTGAACCTTTTTTTTTTACAAACATAGCACAAACAATCAGACACTAAGACTAAAGTAATTTAAAAATTTTTAAAAACACTAACAACAACAACAACAACAACAAAAAATGTACTAAAAACAACAACAGCCATTAACAAAAGCAAGTCAACAACAATGCTCCTCTGTTTAGTCTAGGTAATCTATTACATAAGAATACATAATATACATTCACCAGTTTGGAATTTGCAAGGTCTACACATATCATTCACCTTCTTCTTCAGAAGTTATGTTTAATTTCTTTATATAATCAATGAAAGGTCTCCATATATTCTCAAACACATTTTCCTTCAATTTCAGTATATATGTTATTCTTTCTAGTGGAAGGTTTGTTAACATCTGTCTTAACCACTGAGTCACATCTGGTCTATGAGTTTTTTCCACAGTAGTGCAATACATTTTTTGGCATTAAGCAAACCGAGGTCTATGAATATTCTTTCACTCTTATTAAAGTTATGTTTTTCTGGATACAGACCCAACAAAAACAGTTTAGGGTTCAATGTGAATTGTTTTGAAATTATTTTTTCAATTGTTACCCTCACCTCTTCCCAAAACATTCTGATTTTTCTACATTCCCATAAACAGTGAAATAGGGTTCCTTTACTTTCCATACATTTTGTGCATGTATCTGGTATGTTTTTGTTATATCTATTTAATTCCACTGGTGTAACATACATCCGCATTAACCATTTAAAATGTATCAGTTTAAGACGTACATTTATTGATTTGGTTTGAGCTCCTGCACAAGCCATTTCCCATTGTTCCTCTGAAATTTCAATTCTTCTTTCCAATAATTCAGTCTTTTCTGTGAGTTTTCACTTGAGAATAGTGTCAATGAGTTATAAAACTCTGAAATAATACCCTTTCTCTTACTATCTTTTGTCAAAATTTTTTCCAAGGATGAATAAGTAGGTCGGGTGAGAGCATTATTTTGATTTGATCGAATAAAATTTCTAAGTTGAAGATATTTAAAAAAATGTGTTCTATTAAGATTAAATTTGATCCTCAGCTCTTCAAAAGACAATATGTTATCTGAGTGTGACAAATACAAGTCTTGAATCTTTTGAATCCCTTTTAAATTCCATATTTTAAATACAGCATCCGCTCTCCCTCGTGTAAAATACTGATTACCCCATATTGGGCTAAATTGTGACAGTAAGTGTGGTTCTTTTAAATATTTTTTGGTTTCACACCATATTTTGATCATGTGCTTTACAATTGGATTTTTAACTTGTTTCTGTAATTTTTTAGCAGAGTCTGAATATATGAATAAGGGAAGAGGTAAAGGTAAATTGTATGATTCCATTTCAGTCCAGTGAGGGAGATCATTTGATGAAAAATAATATGTTGTGGGACACATATGTGGGTTTCATATACTTCACATGTATATTACTGTATGCTTATTGTATGCTTCACGTCTCAGAGGAACAAAAGGACTGAACCTCCTAGGAGATAACAGGAGGATGTGAAATGTGGCCTATTGTATGCAAAGAGATGACCTTGAGGGATTTCCTGACCACCAGTGACTTTAGGTGGAGGTGAGAAGACCTGGAAGAAGACGCATTGTGACTTGGGATTAAAAGACAATGTGACTGTGTGCTTTGATGTCCTGGGGTATAAAAGGGACAGATGTTGGGGGATTCTTTCCTTTTTTCTGTTTTTGATGATGTCGGAGAATGGAATAAACCTGACTCTTGAGATAAACTCAGCCTCGTCATTTCAACATTCTCCACACTGGTGACCCTAAGACGTATCATGAGTGGAAGAAATTCTCCCAAGCCAGACTCGTCAGGAGCCAGCCAAACGAATGCAGTCACAGTTCAGCTACCAGACTTCTGGCAGAACAATCCGCGCTCCTGGTTTAACGCGGTTGAGGTGCAGTTCAACCTCCGGAGGATTTCGGTAGACGACACAAAGTTCTACCATGTGGTTGCAAAGCTGGACAGCCACACAGCCCAGTGGGTGGAGAGCCTGATCAACCAGCCGCCAGACAGCGACAAGTACAGCGCATTGAAGGCTGCACTCATCCGTTACTTCACCCCCTCGGTGGAGGAGCGAGCAGAGGGGCTCCTGGCGCTGACTGAATTTGAAAGCGACAGGCCTGCGGACCTGATGGAGAAGCTGTTGAGGTTGAAAGACTCTGACGATGATCACTTCATCTTCACCCACCTTTTCCTCAGGACCCTACCGTCAGCGGTGAGAGTGACCCTGGCCAGTTCACCACTGTTGGCCCGACGAGACTACCGCGAGCTGGGCCAGGAGGCGCAGCGACTCGTCAACGCCAATAAATGGCGCGCGGCCACGGCCGTGGCAGCGGAGCTCGGTGCAACGTCTGAATCAGAATCAGAATCAGCTTTATTGCCAAGTATATTTACAAGTAAACACACGAGGAATGTGACTTGACATTGGACGCGCACGTTAGGCGCATCCAATGACGCGTCGCCATACAAGGCGCCTGTCAACAGTGGAGGTAAAGAGGGGAGGGGAGGGGGAGGAAAACACAATAGGAGAGAGAAAAAACATAGTAATCAGAATAAACGCTCGTATATGAGCCAAATTTTGACTACACAGAAAAAAACCCTCATGCATTAGCAGACAATAGATACAATCACACAGCAGAGGGAGGGAGAGCAGTGTGTGTATATTTGCATGTCATTGTGTAGTGTGAGTGTAACACTTGTTAGTGGGCAGCAGAGGGCGCCTCCAGGCAGTGGATAGATGTTATAATCATGTGACTTATAAACAAGACCAGAGATCAGAGTCTGTCTCTCTTTTCCTCTTCCTTGCAGAAGGCACATGGGCATTGTCCTCGAGAGACCAATCCGCTGACGACAACAACTGATTGTTGATGTATGGGTAGACATAAGCCACTTCTCTGGCGTTATCTTATCGAGGAGGAATGTAAACAAGGGTACCAAAACACAAGGTCAAATCTGCACAGTGCACTCAGAGAATAAAAAAAATTTCTCTCTCTTCGATTCTGTGCTTCAATTTCATACAGGCTTGAATCATACTTTAGATCATTCTCTGGAGAGCACTCAGCGATCCACAGATGTTATCCACCTACCGAAACATAGGTAAAACATGTCCAGAGAGTTCGTTCTCTCTTCAATGCATGCCAGGTAGTAAATTCCATGTTAATCCTGCCGCTGACAGTCAGTGCTCCCCCCAGCTGGACGAATTGTTGAATTTGTTAAGGGAGCTACGCCGGGGTCCGCATTTGATTAGCTCACCCAGATAATTGCAGGGGGAAGATGGCAGGGGGCCAGAGGCTGCAGTACCAGACTCACCGACGACGGCGGCGGCAGGGGCCAGGAAACACGGAGCAGACGACGTCCTTTGTTTCTACCATCGCCGCTTCGCAGAGAGGGCACGCAAATGTATACCACCGTGCCATTTCAAGCGCTCGGGAAACGCCAAGACCGGGGGTCGGTAGCAGCTGCGGCCCTCGGAGAGGAGAACAAGCTGCTCTACTTGAGAGATGCGCGCTCGGGGAGGCATTTCCTCGTGGACAAAGGCTCCCAGCTGAGTTTCATCACACCTTCCTCCACTGACCGGCTGGCGCCTTCCAGTGGTCCCGGGGTGTCAGCAGCGAACGGCTCGGCGATTAAGACCTTCAGTGAGAGGACGCTGCTTCTGTTCCTACACGGCCGTACATTCGAGTGGACTTTCGTCATAGCTGCAGTCAATTTCAACATGTTAGGGGCTGATTTTTTGTGCTCACATGGTTTGTTGGTTGATCTTGCTAACAGACGCCTGGTTAATGCACTCTCTTTTTATTCTATTCCCTGTACAGCTCGAGTGGCCCCGCCAACAGCACAAGAAAACGTCACAGCTGCAAGTGGTAAGTTCCACACACTCCTCACTCAGTTCCCAGCACTCACGGTCCCAACATTTTCGGCGACAGTGGCTAAACACGGGGTGGAACATTTTATTACTACCAACGGACCGCCCGTTTTTGCAAAAGCTCGGCGCTTGGATTCAGCTAAACTGACCATAGCGCGCGAGGAGTTCGCCAACCTGGAAAAGTTGGGCATCATCAGGCGTTCGAAAAGCCCATGGGCTTCACCGCTTCACATGGTCCCGAAAGCTGATGGCTCGCGGCGACCTTGTGGTGATTTCCGCAGGTTGAACAACGCTACAGCGCACGACCGTTACCCGATCCCGCACATCCAAGATTTTTCAGTTCATTTGGCGGGGGCGCGCGTTTTTTCTAAGACTTGGTACGCGGTTACCACCAGGTCCCAGTGCGCGCTGAGGACATACCCAAAACAGTGGTAATAACTCTGTTCGGGCTATTCGAGTTTTTGCGCATGCCGTTTGGGCTAAAGGCGCGGCGCAGACGTTCCAATGCATGATGGACGCGGTGTTGCGCGATCTCCCCTTCGTGTTCGTCTACCTGGACGACATATTGGTAGCCAGCGCGTCCGAGGACGAACACGAAAACCACCTCACGGCAGTTTTCCGGAGGTTGGCAGAGCACGGGTTAATAATCAACCCAGCGAAGTGTCAGTTCGGGGTGACGCAGATTGATTTTTTGGGGCATCGCGTCTCTCCAGAAGGAGCGGTTCCTCTGCCTGACAAAGTGCGCGCAGTAACAAATTTTCCCCAGCCACAAACGGTCAAAGCGTTACAGGAGTTTTTGGGAATGGTGAATTTTTATAACCGTTCCCCCCCCCCGCGCAGCGCAGCTCATGCAACCATTGTATGCTGCACTAAAAAAACAAAAACCCACAAATAAAATCAAATGGTCTCCGGAGCGAGAGCGCGCATTCTCTGAAGTCAAAACAGCCCTGGCAAACGCTGCGTTGTTAGCACATCCAGTCCCAACGGCTCGCATGGCGCTCACTACTGACGCGTCAGATGTGGCCATAGGGGCGGTCGTGGAACAGTATGTAGCCGGAGCCTGGCAACCGCTCGCCTTTTACAGCAGGACCTTGCGCGATAGTGAATGAAAATACAGCGCATTCGACAGGTAGTTGCTAGCTCTCCACTTGGCCATTCGCCACTTCCAGTTCTGGCTGGAGGGACGCCGTTTCACCGCGTTCGTTGACCACAAGCCGCTGACTTTCGCGATGGCCAAGATTTCAGAACCTTGGTCGGGCCGGCAACAGAGACAGCTGGCCACGATCTCGGAGTTTACTACCGATATCCAGCATGTGGCGGGTAAACTTAATGTAGTGGCAGACTGCCTCTCGCGCGCCGTGGCGGCTCCAGCCCGCGTAGGGGTAGATTTTGCAGCCATGGCCGCGGATCGGGTTAGCGACGCAGAAGTGCGTGCGGCCCCAGTCCGCGTAGGGATAGATTATGCAGCCATGGCCGCGGATCAGGTTAGCGACGCGGACGTGCGCGCGCTCCAGTCTGGACCAACAGGGTTAAGGCTGGAGAACAGGGTGCTGCAAGACGGTATGCCCCCCCAATCTGCGATGTCTTCACTGGGTGACCGCGTCCTGTTGTACCGGCCGCGTGGCGCCACCGCGTTTTTGACTCGATCCATTCCCTGGCGCACCCGGGAGTGCGCGCATCGGTCAAAATGGTGGGAGAGAAATTTGTATGGCCGAGCCTGCGTAAACAAGTTAGAGAGTGGGCAGCAGCCTGCATGGCTTGTCAACGAGCCAAGGTACACAGACACACGAAAGCTCCCTTGGAGCTGTTTCACATTCCGGCTAAGAGGTTTGATCATGTTCACGTGGACCTCGTAGGCCCCCTCCCACCCTCACAGGGGTGCACACATCTTCTGACAATGGTTGACCGCACCACGCGCTGGCCGGAAGTGGTCCCACTGTCGTCAACCACAGCCGAGGAGGTGGCACACGCGTTTTTAACAGCATGGGTAGTGCGTTTTGGAGTCCCGTCGGACATTACGTCCGACAGAGGCCCGCAATTTGTTTCCGAACTTTGGTCAGCGATGGCCCGCAGCCTGGGGGCAACGATCCACCGCATGACCGCGTACAATCCGCAGGCTAACGGGTTATGCGAACGTTTTCACAGGTCATTGAAGGCGGCCCTCAGAGCGTCGCTTACGGATGCAAATTGGGTGGACAGGCTACCATGGGTTTTATTGGGGTTGCGTTCTGCACCTAAAGAGGATTTAGAAGCCTCCCCAGCTGAGCTAGTTTTCGCACAGCCACTTCGGCTGCCCGGGGAATTTCTCCCAGATAATCTGGCGCCAGAGTGCTCCCCAGCTCAGCGGTTACAGAGTAGCACGGACTCGAGCACGCTACCTGGCCCCGTTCACCACAGTTTTCCGCGCGTTTTTGTGCCTAAGGCTTTAAAAAATGCGGAGTTTGTTTTTGTCAGACATGATGCCCATCGCCCACCGTTACGACCACCTTATGATGGACCATATAGCGTGCTGGAAACAGGGGATAAGCATTTTTTGCTAGTTTTGGGGGGCAGAAAAGAAATGATTGGCATAAACAGGCTCAAACCCGCTTTTGTGGTGGCTGACGAAGGTGTGCAGTTGGCTAAGGCTCCTCAGCGCGGCAGACCCCCTAGAGAGCATTCCCCAGAACACCCACAGAGATTGACTAACAGTTCTCATCCTCAGACAGCAGCTCCCCAGCAGGAGGGCACCGCAGAGGTGGTAAAGCCTGCTTACAGCAAATACGGGAGAAGACTGAGGCCCAAGCAGCATGTGGACTGATGTGTAGTGATTTTATTATGACATGCAAACTGTTATTATGTTGTTCCATCTTAGACGTTTGGGGAGGGTCATGTGGGACACATATGTGGGTTTCATATACTTCACATGTATATTACTGTATGCTTATTGTATGCTTCACGTCTCAGAGGAACAAAAGGACTGAACCTCCTAGGAGATAACAGGAGGATGTGAAATGTGGCCTTTTGTATGCAAAGAGATGACCTTGAGGGATTTCCTGACCACCAGTGACTTTAGGTGGAGGTGAGAAGACCTGGAAGAAGACGCATTGTGACTTGGGATTAAAAGACAATGTGACTGTGTGCTTTGATGTCCTGGGGTATAAAAGGGACAGATGTTGGGGGATTCTTTCTTTTTTTCTGTTTTTGATGATGTTGGAGAATGGAATAAACCTGACTCTTGAGATAAACTCAGCCTCGTCATTTCCACATTCTCCACAATGTCATAGATCTCAGTTGTGCTGACCAGTAATACAACATAAAGTTTGGACATTTCAGACCTCCACGATCAAATGGTAATATAGTAAGGACAAACGTAATCTAGCCTTCCTATTGTTCCATATAAATTCCACTAACTTTTTTTTAATTCTTGAGAATAGATCTGAAGGTGGTGGTAAAGGAATGTTTTGAAATAAATAAAGTATTTTTGGTAAGATATTACTTTTAAGTATATTAATTCTCCCAATCATCGACATTGGTAGTGACATCCATCTCTGAAGTAACTCATTAATATCTGTCATTAAGGCTTCATAGTTGGCACTGGCGACTGATTCTAGCTTAGGAAATATTTCAATTCCTAAATATTTAAACTGATTTACAACATTGAACTGATTTACCTCAGGAGCTGGGTGATTTCTCTGGGTCTCATTTAGCATTAATATTGAAGATTTTGTTTTATTTATTTTATATCCTGATATTTCCCCAAAGTTCTTTATTAAATTTAACAAGGTCGGAATTGATTTTTTAAAATTCGACAAACAAAATTATGTCATCGGCATACAGGGAGATTTTATGTTCTGTTGGTCCTACTTTAATTCCATATATTTGTGGATGTAAACGTACTGCCATCGCTAAAGGTTCAATTGCCATAGTAAACAGTAAAGGTGAAAGTGGACAGCCTTGTCGACATCCTCTATTGATTTTTATTGATTTTGAGATATTGCTGTTTGTTAGGATTTCTGCTGTAGCATTATTGTATATTATCTGGACCCATTTTATGAAATTATTTCCAAGTCCAAACCTTTGTAGGACTTCAAAAAGATAGGGCCATTCGACCCTATCAAAGGCCTTTTTGGCGTCCAATGATAGGAGAGCTGTATCCGGTGCTTCTTTTTTGGAATAAATAATATTAAATAGTCTTCTTACATTATGGAAGCCTTGTCTTCCCATTATAAAGCCATTCTGATCTCGGTTAATAATATTTGGTAATATTTCTTGTAGTCGTTTTGCTAAAATTTTACAGATTATTTTAAGATTGTGGCTTATATTAATCATATATTCCATACCTACATATGTATAGACATATTAGAATGTTTAGTGATTACATATGTGGAATGACCTCACGCCTATGAACAGGACAAGAGGTCTCAACCGCCAGCGAGGATCAAAGAGCAGACAGAGTCGCAGCGGTGGAGACCGGATCGATCTCCCTGACCACCCAGGGTCAGGTGGAGGAGACAGAGGACAATGGAGGGGGGATTATGTTAATGCGGGATGTCAGCTTTGATATGCAATGTCTTTTGTTGAGTGTGGGTATAAGTATGAAGGTCTGACTGCGTTCGACCTCTTATTCTGCTTCTGCACCGAGATGAGACATGTTAGAGAGGTGAAGCTGATATTAAACTTTGATTTTTAAAGTCACATCGCTTCTTCATTTCTAACTCCCTACACTGGTGACCAGACGTGAGGATGGAACAGAGACGTTCTCCTGCGATTAACTCATCAGAGGCGACCCAGGCAAGCGCCGGCGCCCATGCAGATAGGGGAACGGATGGAAGACGTTCCCCCACGGCAGAAGCTACAGAGAGGACTCAACCGAGCACCATCCCCAGCCCCGCCGTGAGAGCAGAAGAAAGGCGCTCTCACCCGGCGGACACATCAGGGACGGCCCACACAAGCGCCGTCACCGTCAAGCTGCCAGAATTCTGGCAAGAAGACCCGAGCTCGTGGTTCCAGCAAGCTGAGGCTCAGTTTGCACTGGCGGGCATAACGGCGGACGAGATGAAGTTTTATCACATCGTCGCCAAACTCGACGCTGCCACGTCAAGATGTGCGCAGAGCATAATCCAACAGCTGCCCGCCCATGACAAATACAGAGAACTTAAGGCGACCATCGTCAAGAACTTCGTCCCCTCAGCCGAGGAGAGAGCAGAGAAGATCCTGGCGATCTACGGCCCCAGAGGATGCAGACCCAAGGCCCTCATGGAGGACATGCTGCAGCTCAAGGAAGAGGACAACGACAACTTCCTCTTCCAACACATCTTCCTCAGCACTCTGCCGCCACACATGAGAGGGACGCTGGTCAACATGCGGTGCAGCACCCAGCAGGACTTCCGCGCGCTGGCCCGAGAAGCGCAGCGGCTCATCAACGCCTGTGGGGAACAGATGGCCACAGCAGCATCCGCAGATCTCAGCGTGGAAGCCCAGAGCAACGGAGAACCACAGGCAACCGAGCAGAGCCCGCCCACCATGGCAACAACACGATCAAGGCGCAGCAAGCGGAACGACATCTGCTATTACCACCACTGTTTTGCCAAGAGGGCATACAAATGCGTGCCCCCCTGCAAATTCAAAAAGTTCGGGAAACGCCAAAGCTGAGAACCGTTAACAGCCGCGGCTCTCGGCGAAAAAAATAAGCTGCTTTATGTGACTGACGGACACACCGGGAGTCAGTTCCTGATCGACACCGGAGCTCAGCTGAGTTTTATCACCCCTTCCCACGCAGACCGGGCCATGGGTCCCCGGGGAAATGGAGCGATGGCAGCCAATGGCTCGATCATCGTCACCTTCTGTGAAAGGAACCTACCTCTTTGCATCCACGGCCGCAACTATAGATGGACATTTATTGTAGCGGCGGTGAGTTTTAACTTGTTGGGCACTGACTTTTTGTGTGCACATGGGTTGTTAGTCGATCTAGCAATTAGGCGCTTGGTTAATGCCAATGTCATTTTCTTCTATCCCCTGCTCAGCTCGAGTTTCTCCACCACCCGTGCAGGCCAGCGTCACAACAGCAGGAGGTAAGTTTGACCAACTCCTCACCCAATTTCCAGCACTCACAGTTCCAAAATTTTCAGCGACAGTAGCGAAACACGGGGTTGAACACTTCATCCCCACAACAGGCCCACCCGTGTTCACCAAAGCTCGGCGCTTAGACGCGACCAAGCTCGCCATAGCACGGGACGAGTTTGCCACCCTGGAAAAATTAGGCATTATTAGACGCTCGAAAAGCCCCTGGGCATTGCCACTCCACATGGTCCCGAAAACCGACGGTTCTTGTGAAGACCTTGCGGCGATTACCACAGACTAAACAATGCGACAGCGCATGACCGCTACCCAATTCCTCACATCCAAGATTTTTCACTACATCTGGCGGGTGCGTGCATTTTTTCTAAAATAGACCTGGTCCGCTGCTATCACCAAGTCCCCGTTCGAGCAGAAGATATTCCTAAAATGGCTGTAATAACCCCTTTCGGTCTTTTTGAATTTTTGCGGATGCCGTTCGGCCTCAAAGGCGCTGCTCAAACCTTTCAGCGTATGATGGGCGCGGTATTACGCGACCTCCCCTTCGTGTTCGTCTACCTCGACGATATGCTGGTAGCCAGCCCGTCAGAGGAAGAACACGAACAACACCTCACTACAGTTTTTCAGAGACTAGAAGAGCACGGGTTAATAATCAACCCAGCCAAATGCAAATTCGGCGTGTCACAAATTGATTTTTTGGGACACAGAGTTTCACCGAAGGGGGCAGTCCCATTGCCAGACAAAGTCCGCGCGGTAAAAAATTTTCCACGACCACAAACGGTCAAATCGCTGCAAGAATTTTTGGGAATGGTGAATTTTTACAACCGTTTCCTCCCCCGCGCAGCTCAACTCATGCAGCCCCTGTATGCCGCGCTCAGAAAACAAAAGCCTTCCAACGCGGTCGAATGGACCCTAGAGCGCGAACACGCCTTCGCGGAAGTAAAAAGTGCTCTAGCGAATGCCACATTGTTGGTTCACCCCGATCCCTCGGCCCGCATAGCGTTAACCACAGACGCTTCAGACCTGGCCATAGGGGCAGTCGTGGAGCAACATGTTGGCGGAACCTGGCAACCTTTAGCATTTTTTAGCAAATCTTTAAACCAAACCGAGTGTAAATACAGCACTTTTGACAGGGAGCTGCTAGCGCTTCATTTATCCAGCCACCACTTCCAGTTCTGGTTAGAAGGGCGGCGCTTCACGGCTTTTGTAGACCACAAACCGCTCACTTTTGCGATGGCTAAAATTTCAGAACCATGGTCAGGCAGGCAACAAAGACAGCTAGCTGCAATTTCAGAGTTCATCACAGACATTCGACATGTGGCAGGCAAACTTAACATGGTAGCAGACTGCCTCTCTCGCGCTGTGACATCGCCAGAGCACGAGGAGACAGATTATACTACCTCAGCCGCAGAACTCTTCGCCAACGCAGATGCGTACGCGGCCCCAATTCACGTAGGGATAGATTACGCAGCCATGGCAGAGGAAAAAAGCAGCGACGCGGACATGCGCGCGCTCCTGTCTGGACCAACAGGGTTAAGACTGGAGGAAAGGGGTTTACGTGACAGTGTACCCCCCCTAATCTGCGACGTTTCAACCGGCCGACCTCGCCCGGTAGTCCCAGCTGCATGGCGCCGCCGCATTTTCGACTCGGTTCACTCCCTCGCGCATCCAGGGGTGCGCGCCTCGGTTAAAATGGTCGCAGAAAAGTTTGTTTGGCCGGGCCTACGCAAAAAAGGAATGGGCAAAAACTTGCATGTCTTGTCAGCGCGCCAAAATACACAAACACACAAAAGCTCCTCTAGAGCCTTTTCGAATCCCAGCCATAAGGTTTGACCACGTTCATGTCGACCTCGTGGGACCACTACCTTCGTCTCAGGGTTTCACACACCTGTTAACGATGATAGACCGTACTACGCGCTGGCCTGAGGCGGTCCCTTTGGCGTCAACCACAGCTGCGGAGGTCGCTCGCGTTTTTTTTAACAAACTGGGTGGCACGTTTCGGCGTCCCATCGGACATCACGTCCGATAGGGGTCTCAATTTGTCTCAGAGCTTTGGTCAGCCATGGCCAGCAGCTTAGGGGCGACAATTCACCGCACCACCGCATATCACCCTCAGGCTAATGGGTTATGCGAGCGTTTTCACAGATCTTTAAAGGCTGCCCTCAGGGCCTCACTAACGGATACAGATTGGGTGAATAAACTTCCCTGGGTTTTATTGGGGTTGCGTTCTGCGCCTAAAGAGGATCTAGACGCCTCCCCAGCAGAATTAGTTTTTGCACAACCTCTCAGACTCCCAGGTGAGTTTTTACCAGAGAACCCAGAGCCCGGGCATCTTCCAGCCCTGAGGCCTTTAGGCAGCACCGGACCGGACACTCTCCCCGGACTGGCACATCACTCTTTTCCATGGGTTTTTGTCCCCCAAGCTTTAAAAAACGCAGAGTTTGTTTTTGTTAGGCACGAAGCTTTAAAATCAACCCTCCGTCCACCATACGACGGACCATTCAGAGTGCTGGAACCTGGTGATAAGCATTTTGTGCTTGATTTAGGGGACAGAAAAGAAACAGTCAGCATTGACAGACTTAAACCTGCCTTCTTGTTGAGAGACGAACCTGCACGGGTGGCGAGAGCACTTCGGCGGGGTAGACCCCCCAAGAAAAAAAACTCAGCCCCCCCTGCAGGGAACAAATAACCACTCTCCTCCCCAAGCTGCAGATTCCTTACAGGAGGGTCCCACCACGACGCCAAAGCGGACCCACAGCAGATTCGGGAGAAGATTAAAACCCAGACGGCACAGGGATTGATACAAATTGACCAAGAGTTGTTAACTGTGTTATCAGATTGTGCCGTGACAGTTCTAAGGATGATTTGTGATATTACTATACTGTTGTTGTTACCACTGAATTCTCTACAGGAGCATGACTGCTGGAAAGATTTTTCCTCGTTTTAACTGTCAAGAGGTTAACAGTATAATATGTCATAGAGATTATCTTAAACTGTAAACTTAATTTGATTGTCCTTTTCTTAGTCGTTTGGGGGGGCTGTGGCTTATATTAATCATATATTCCATACCTACATATGTATAGACATATTAGAATGTTTAGTGATTACATATGTGGAATGACCTCACGCCTATGAACAGGACAAGAGGTCTCAACCGCCAGCGAGTATCAAAGAGCAGACAGAGTCGCAGCGGTGGAGACCGGATCGATCTCCCTGACCACCCAGGGTCAGGTGGAGGAGATGGAGGACAATGGAGGGGGGATTACGTTAATGTGGGATGTCAGCTTTGATATGCAATGTCTTTTGTTGAGTGTGGGTATAAGTATGAAGGTCTGACTGCGTTCGACCTCTTATTCTGCTTCTGCACCGAGATGAGACATGTTAGGGAGGTGAAGCTGATATTAAACTTTGATTTATAAAGTCACATCGCTTCTTCATTTCTAACTCCCTACAAAGATCAGCATTTAATATGCTTATTGGTCTCATGTTTTCACATTTATTAGAGGGTTTACCTGGTTTTGGCAACAGTATAATTAAGGCATTATTCATGTATGGTGGTAAATTACCATTTTGAAATGCTTCTAAAACCATTTCCAAAAGTGGTTTTATTAATTTATTCTTAAATTTTTTATAGAGGTCAACTGGAAGACCATCTGGTCCTGCACTTTTTCCTGATTTCATATCATCAATGGCTTGCCCAACTTCTTCTTGACTAATTTTAGACTCCAGTATCTCCCTGTTTTCATTTGGAATACACGGTATAGATAATCCACCCAAAAACCCATTTAGTTTTGTTAAGTCAGTTTCATTTTTTGTATCGTATAGTTTTTCATAATAATCTCTTAAGGCACTATTAATTTCTAAAGGATCTATAACTACCTGTCCATTACTTATAATACTGGTAATTGGTGTTTTAAATTAGCTTAATTTGCAGGCTGGTGACGTCATCCTCATCGCTTGATATTCGGAGCCTGCGACATTCGCTCCATGCAGTCGTTTATTTCTTTCCTCATTCCTTCTATCGCTGTTATAATCCCATCGAATTTAGACGAAAACTCTGTTCTCATGGAGGTGATGGGAGCGAGCACTACGCTTGTCCCCTCCCCAGCAGTTCCCGCTCCGCCGCTGGCTCCATCCTCCGCCATTGCCTCTGGAGTTTTCCCTGCCTCACCTTGAGCGTGGAAGTCCGTTAGCTTGGATTGTTTTGTCGAGTTGCCTTTTCCTCCACCTAATTTTCCAACCTTGGTCTTTACTATATCCACGCCAAAATGCTGGGATGGGTTTTTGTTCCAGTTGAGAGAGTTTTAGTAAAATTTTTAGTTTTACAAGCAGAGCAGTGTGAAACACGTCTTCCTACGTGGCCGCCATAACGGGAAGTCCGAAACGATTTATCTTGGTCTCATTTTTTTAACATCACAAAAACCTGGCATTTGAACAGAGGTGTGTATACTTTTTATATCCACTATATGTCAAGCATGCCAAATTGAGAGCCAACACCCAACCATTCCTAATCTCTGAACCTGAAAAAAAGAAATCATTAGCAGGATAAGCAGGATCTGAAAATGAAAAAAGTTTTACAACCGAAAAAAAATTGATTGAAACTGCAAAAAAAAGAGAGATTGATATTTAACAACATACAAGTTGTTGATGCTGAAAAAAAATTGTTTCACTTATTTAGACCAAAATCTGAAAAAGTGAAAATGAAAATATACAATCCATTCAAAAGTGCAACAAAATTACATTTAGCCTGAAAAAAATACTCTGAATGCATTCTTATTTTGTCGAATGCATCCACCCATCCATTTTCTACCACTTAACTGGGGGTCCAGGTCGTGGAGGCAGCTGACTGAGCAGAGACACCTCTTCCAGTTCTTCACGGAAGATACCAAGGTGTTCCCAGGCCAGCTGGGAGACACAGTGCCTTATTACAGTGCTTTAGTCTGTAGTCTTTTTTCTGAGGTGCAGAATGCATCTATGGGCGTGTCCAAGTCCATTTTGCTATGACAGCAGTGCAAAAATCTATTTTGCAAAAATCTATTTTGCACTGGATGCAAAGTGTAAAGAGGCTGTCCTAATACTCCTACTGCTGGTACTTGTTGTATAGTGATAATGCAAAGGGAATATATACCTTGACCTTTGACCTTTTGATACCAAAACAAGGTGATGATCCCAAGGTGAACCTGTGTACAAAGTTTGGTGACCCTAGCTTTCTTTGTTCTTGAGATATAGTTTATATGGCATTTTGACCTTGACTTTTGACCTTGCAATCTCAAAACAGTCACAGTTCGGTGTCACAGGGTAAACCTGTGTACAAAGTTTCTGAGCTGTGCATTGTGGTGAGCCCAACTACATCTAGTCAGTATCTCTCAACCTTGTGCATAAGCTCCATTCCCCACCAGAGAGGTGACACTCCACACTAAAAAGATCAGTATAGTAAGCTGGGTATTGGACCGCCAAGGTCTCTGCCTTCAACTGCCACTCCATCCACATAGTACCAGACCTCCCTGCTGCAGGTGGTGAGTCCACTGGAGGGTGGACCCATGTGGCTCGTTCGGGCTGAGTCTGACGGGGTCCCATGGGTAGAAACCTGGGCACCAGGCACTTGCCGTCGAGCATCTACCTCAGGCCTGGCTGCAGGGCTGGGCCCGAGTAAACCCGTACTGGGTGGGTACACCTTGATCTTTTAGGAGTCATGGGAATTCATTGGACCTCTCTTAGTCTGGCCCTTCTCCAGAACCTGCTTGTCTTGGGAGACCCTACAAGGGTGTACACTACCAGCATAGCTTCTGTGATCAGTACTACCCCCTAATAAAATGCAAATGTATAAATGTGAACTTTCATGTTTAAATTTTAAGTTGCAACTATTTTTCTTTCAAAGTAACAAAAAATAAGGGCCAGAAACAGCCCTGGTGTAATCTGTCCTGCTGTTACTGGATCGGTTCAGTGGAGAAGGGGGTGAGTGGGGGCGCCACGAGACGGCTTTTGTTGTGATATGGCGCATTATAAATAAAGCTGAATTGAATTGAATTGAATGATGCTACACTGTAAAACAGTCACAACTCATTACAGAACGTCTCCCTCTCTGGGGTGAATAAGTAAAAAGGAGCCAGTAATTTGCTCAGATTTGTTGTCATTGTACAAGGCAGCAGCTACATTCAATCTGACCATCCTGAACATATTACACACATTAATAAGTAACCCAAAACTAATCAATTCCACTGCAAAACTTTTGAGAACTGAAATCATTAACACCTGTATCTGTTTTTTAAAGAACTCACAGTGACTCTGTTGACATTAACCTTTTAACTGGCCACATTTCATGGACAGGTCGCACGCCCCCAGTGGCACAGCACAGCAACTGCACCTGTCAACTCACTGACATCCCCAGCTGTACTGGCGATTTGTACTGATCTGTCAGTTCAGAAGGTGGCAGGAACGCGTTGGAGGACTCATGGATGACACGTAATACACCCAAGAAGGAGAAATCCTTATTTCCTTTTCCTGTTTTGCTTCTTTGAGCACAGAAAGCAAATATGGCCACCATGCACCATCATGGACCGTCTCATAAACAGCTTCGAACACAGAAAATAGCCACCGGTACAAGCGGAATTTACGTGGGACAATCATAAGACTTTGTAGATGTGTTAGAGAGCGTAAATGACCGACAGAATGCAAAATAATGACCACGATCGACAAAAACACAGCGACCACGCTGGCCAGCAAGCCCCCTTCCGCCAACAGTAAGTGACAAATTTCTTTGTTTCTTTACATTGTACTGATATTGTGGTTCATATACTTTGAAGATAAAATAACAAAATGCCCCTGTAGATAAAACGGTGTCAAAAAAACGAACCATTCTTTGTGTAAATATGTCCAAAGTCCACTTTTGACTGAGTTATGTAATTTATATAGCTGCCGTGGCATTATGCAAATTAGATGCATAAATTTATTCCTATCTGAAACTTTGGATCATATGCTACATCTTTCTAATTGACAGTAAGCCATTATCTCTTGCAACTTTCAAGTTATAGCCTTGGAAATCTGAACTATTTTATTGACAAAAAATCTTTACCACTTTTGACCACTAGGGGTCATGTCGCCATATGACTGAGACATGTGACTGAGACAGTTAGAGGGTTGCTGATTTACATGTTAACACTCACCTGTTGGACAGAGTTCAGCGTTGTGACTGACCATCTGTGGGGTTCCTTCAGCCTGTTAAAAGACAAACAAGAACACTGATTTTAAATTCTGCATCTTCTGATAATATTTGGATCAAAAGAACCTGTCCTAATCATAAAATTCACATCATTTGTATAGAAGAAGTATTGAGTGGTGGTAATTTGGGCTGGACAATAAACTGAATTTAAATTTGAACTAGAAAAGCACTCCGAGAGCGCATACCTCCACCAAGGCTTTTTACATCCCTCATGGATCACCTCCAAAATGTAATGGGTTTGTGTGTAGGTCTACAGCCACTTCTGGTGAAAATTGCATCAAATTCTGTCCATTAGTTTTGGAGTATTGTTGCTAACACACTGGGACACCTCAGGGAGAGGGTTAGAGTTGCCCTATTTAATCTTGTGAATGGAAAAAAATTGATTTTCACAATGATTTATTTTTATGACATCGTCCAAACCAAATCACTACCTCCGCTAAGGAGATTATATTTTTGCCGGCATTGGTTTGTCTGTCTGTTAGCAACATTACTCAAAAAATTATGAATGGATTTTGATGAAATTTTCAGGAAAGGTGTGTAATGGCACAGGGAACAGATGATTAGATTTTGGTGATGATCTGCGAGTGCATACCTCCACCAAGGGCTTTGCTTGTATTTGTGCAGCAGGATTACACAAAAACCACTGGATGGATTTTAATAAATTTTCACCAGAGGTGATTCTTGGGCTAGAGAGGAACACAATACATTTTGGTGATGATCTGAGAATGCATACCTCCGCCAAAGCTCTTATTTTCTTACAGTGTGTTAGCAACAATACTCCAAAACTAATTCAATTCAACTTTATTTATATAGCGTAATTTCACAACAATATTCATCTCATAGCACTTTCAACTGTAGGGGAAACCCCCACAATTGCAGAAAGACCCCAGCAATCAGGCGATCCCCTGTGAGCAAGCACTTGACGACAGTGGAGAGGAAAAACTCCCTTTTAACAGGAAGAAACTTCCAGCAGAACCAGGCTCAGGGAGGGGCAATCATCTGCTGTGACTGGCTGGGGGGTGAGGGTATAGAGAAGAAGAAGAAAAGAACAGACATGTAGAGAGCAAACAGCATGACAGGGACTCAGTCTATGGGAGAGAACAAACAGATGTTAACCACTTGCGCTCCGTTGTTCCGCGGGCGGGCAAGTCTCTGTGTCCTAGGGCGCACGAGAGCGCACTCGTGCGCGCTCGGACGCATGATGCATGATATACTGATGATGGTGCAGATGGAGATGGTGCTGGCCTCCAAGCGCCACTGAAAAAAAAAGCTGCAGACAGCCGCGAACAGATTAGTTCATCTGATTGACCTCTCATTCAACTAATAAGAGCCTTGAATTGGGTTTCTGAAACCATGAAGAGCCAATGAATGAAAACCTAGGAAGGAGGACCCGCCTACTGTGAATGCAGGAGCCAATTGAAGCACAGAAATTCAGGCTGGGTGAAGAGATATTTACTGTTGCAGCAGATGAAAACAAAGGACGCTGGACGAACCTGCTACAGACCCAGGCTCACCCAGCAGCATGGAGAACACCCACAAGTGGGACCTGCACTCATTCCGGCAGAATAGGATTAGGATTCTCTTCCGTCATCATAGACCGACGGAGGCCGACGACAAAGGTCGTAAATCATTCACCAAAACCGCAATATTGGAATTATGTTTTGATCAGGATCCACGAGCGGACCAGCGTCGCGTTCGTCTGACAATGGGGAAGAGAAGTTCGCCAGGACGCTACTGCTGTGAAGAGGTAAGGTGTTATAAGCTAAATTATTATTTCTCCCTGAAAACTGTAATCCAAAAATGACTTTTGACCGATCGGTAAATTACAACTGTACTGCGCACGAAGTACGAAGTGCGTGCGCCGCGATAAACGGTTCATTTGCCGTGTTCGGACCGTGAAGGCCCCCCCCCCCCCCCCCCGCTGCAGAAGAGGAGCGGGGGGGGGCGTTCACGGTCCGAACGCCCCCGGTCCGCGGGGGGAAGCATATGAGTCTATTCCATCATGCAGCTATGACCGTCTTCTGTAGCGAGGGGGGGGGACAACCCCCCCCCACACACACAGTAGCGAGGGGGGGGGAGCCGCTGTGACAGCGTTGCTGTGGAAACATGCAAGGAGTGTAATCCGTCATGTAGCAAGGGCCGAACTCCGTCCTTTGTTGCGGGGGGGGACAACCCCCCCCCCCCCCCACACACACACACACACAGACACAGCCCTGAGTGTGACCTTTCATTAGAGTCCAAAATGAAGATTCTACATTGAATTATTCAAAAGTTGCAGACATTTTTCCAAACTGTGCCATTTGGCACAATTTGGCACAGTTCCAAAACGCCTGGGAACAGCCTGAGAACAAAGCTGTGTAAAATATTCATTTTTTGTGGTATTGTTACCAAATTTGGATCTCAGCTTGATAACACTTGGTTCTACATTTCTGTTGCATTTTCCAGCCGGATCGGACAGCTGTGTGTTATTTGCAAGCATTTGTATCCAAAAAAACACCGTGTCCAAATTTATTTTCTTCAAGTTCAGTATGTTTAGATGACTGTAAGTCAGTGGCCAGAGCACGTCGAGAGATCATGTTTTTTTTGCCAAAAAATTCAAAGTGTTTTCTTTTAAAAGAGACCAACCCCATGAAGATGCTGCAAAGGGTTGAATAACAGCTTTCGATTTACTTTGGGCACGTTATTTTTTGGCATTTTTAGGAAAATTGCCCAGAGTGCAAGGGGTTAATGACCAGCAAAAATATTTCATTGAGAGTGAAGAAAGGAGTGAAGCCCGGTGCATTATTTGAGGTCCCCCGGCTGTCTAAACCTATTAGCAGCATAACTAAGGGAGGGTTCAGAGACACATGAGCCCTCCCTAATTTATAGGCTATATCAAAAAGGAAGGTTTTAACCCTATTCTTAAAAACAGAGATTGAGTCTGACTCCCGAATCCAGATTGGCAGCTGGTTCCACAGGGGAGGAGCATCATAACTGAAGGCTCTGCCTCCCATTGTACTTTTGGAGATTCTAGGCATTACAAGTAATCCTGCATTTTGGGAGCGTAGTGCTCTGTTAGGATAACAGGGTAGTACCAGATCTTTTAAATAAAAAGGGTCCTGATTATTTAGAGCTTTGTATGAAGAAGGATTTTAAACTTAATTCTAAACTCTATGGGAAGCCAATAAAGGGAGGCCAGAACCGGAGAGATATGATCTCTCTTTCTAGTACCTATTAAAACTCTTGCTGCAGCATTTGGATCAGCTGAAGACTTTTTAAAGATGTTTTAGGACAGCCTGATAATAAAGAATTACAATAATCTAATCTGGAGCTAACAAAAGTGTGGATTAGTTTCTCAGCATCACTCTGAGACAAGATGCTCCTAATCTTGGCTAGATTAAGCAAATGATAGAAGGCAGTCTTAGAAACAAGTTTAATATGTGAATTAAAAAACAGATCTTGATCAAAAATAACTCCAAGGTTCCTCACAGAACTATTAAGAGAAAGAGTAACCGCATCCAAACTAAGAGTTTGATTTGGAAAGGTATTTCTAAGGTTTTTTGGACCAACTAGAATGACTTCAGTCTTATCTGAATTTAATAGCAGGAAATTACAAGTCATCCAAGCTTTGATTTCCTTAAGACAGGCCTCTACCTTGGCTAATTGATTACCATCATCTGGCTTCATTGACAGGTATAATTGTGTTTCATCTGCATAACAATGACAATGTATACAGTGTTTTCTAATAATGTTGCCTAGCGGAAGCATATATAAACTAAAAAGAATAGGACCTAGCACAGATCCCTGTGGAACTCTGTGACTGAGCTATGAGTTAGAAGTAAACTCATTACTGACATGAACAAACTGGGACCTATCAGATAAATAAGATCTAAACTACTGCACCAAAGTTCCATTAAGTCCAACATGGTGTCCTAATCTATCAAGTAAAATATTATGATTGATAGTATCAAAAGCTGCACTAAGGTCTAAAAGGACAAGTACAGACACAAGTCCATTATCAGAAGCGATAAGGAGGTCATTAGTGACCTTCACTAAAGCTGATGGACAGACTTGGGTGCAGTTTTCATCAGAAGTAACTCTAGGCCTACACACAAACCCATTACATTTTGGAGGTGATCCGTGAGGGACAGAAGGAGCCTTGGCGGCGGTATGTGCTCTCTGAGTGCTTTTCTCATATTAGTTTTGTTTATTTAACTATTTAAACTGTTCTTGTGTTATGTTTATTACAAACACCTGCAAATTTGTAAATTTTGCCAGTAATCCTAAAATGCAATGGGAGTTGAATAATTTTGCAACTGTGTCTGGTGAAACACTGCAGTTGTCACAGAATTCTGTAACTTCTGGAATCCCTATTGTCCAATGAAATTGCACGGACAGAACTAATCGCTGTATAAATAGTAATATACTCCATTATAAAATAACCTGGGGTGTTCAACAACAAATATTTTTGTCTTAGTTGCGAGCACCAGACATTACCGTGCATTTGGTGATCAGATAAAAAAGTATACTCACTATTATTGCTCAGCACAAGTATGTAAGGATACTTACATAATATGGACCAATAGAAATAAACATCTTACCTGTTTCCACCTCAATAAATTGACTTCAAGTATGTTTTATAATTGATTTTAAGTGTTTACAATTAAGTTTTACTGCACCACAGGGGCTCTTGCCAAAGAGTAGAAAGCTATTACAACTCCAAATAATTCCATATGTGGACGGCTTTTTATCTAAAATTTAGCATTAGCACCTAGTGTTCCCTAGGTTTGAATAAATATTTGCCTTCTATACAAATGCATATCACAATGCAGCAGAATGCTCAATACTTCAGCAGAAGTGTGATGGTGTTTGGTGTCACCAACCTCCACCAGTAGGCTGCGGATGACCGTGTCAATTCGGCCCATGTCAGGAACGGTGGCCACATCATTCCCACACAGTGCCTCAGTCTTCAGGGCCTCGGCGCTGACCTTCAGCTTCACCTCACCTGTGTGTACACAGAGCAGCCCTGTATTGATTAGCACTCCTTTCCCCTGTCACGCTGTTGCATTATGTGTACCAAGGTTTAAAAAAAAAAAAAAAAACGCTTCCCAGGCGCTTTTCAATCCTCATCCTCAGCGTTCTTCCATCCGTCCACCCTCGCTGTTTCCCTTCCTCCCCCTGTTTCCCATCGTATTCACCCTCATTAATCCCCATTTGTTCCCTTATTATACCATCTCCATCTCCCGCCCTCTCCCTTCTTCGTTGGCAGCCCACAATCCTTCACACGGAGGACAAATACAGATCAGCCCCTGAGGGAGCAGTTTCTGAGGGTTTCGTCAGAGATACTACCTGACTTGTTAGTACAAGTGATTGTCAGCATTCCTCTAAGGGGGAGTTAGACAAGCTCAATTTGACATTCATCAGAGCCTCGTTTCCATCCCTGCTGGTGGAAATCAGCGGCTTTCGGGCCAGGCAGACTTACAACAACAGCCGGCCGCCTTTGCTTCCAGCAGTGCAGATGCAACAGCTGTCAGTGCCCTCAATAACTATTAATTAGCCTGTAGTGTCTCATCTTTCACTCAAAGTATCTGATTGTATTGCACTGAATAGTAAGAATATCAATCTGTCTTTGTCTGTTTTGCAGATGGAAAAAACACATTATTGACGACAAACAAAACAACTAGATTTATCTTGTAATAATGAGGAGCTGAAGAGGAGTTCAGCAGTGACCAGTTGATGCTGTCTAAGGTAATGCTCACTCTATTGAATAATGTGGTCAACAAATATGAAAAAATAACTAATTGTTAGAATAATTATCTACCTGCTCTAGGTTCATTACTGCATTTATAAAATGAAAACCAAATCACCCAAGGGATCCAAAGGTTCACAGATGTAGCACTGCCCAAGTACTAAAGTACCAAGAAACGTAGAGTTGCAATCAAAATTATTCAGCCCCCACTGCAAATTAGGTTTACTGGCAAAATGTACAAACTAGCAGCAGTTTGCAATAAACAAATCAAACAAGAACAATTTAAATAGCTCAGCACAACTAATATTACAAGTGGTTTCTCCAAATTCAACACAAAATGCCACTTTTAATGACTACTGCAGTCTCAAAATTATGACAAGCATCTTTAGTACTTAGTAGAGCAGCCTTTTGCTGTTATGGCCTGCTGTAAATGCGAAGCATGACTAGACACCGGCTTCTGGCAGCATTCCTGAGGAATCAGCGCATTCCTCATGGGCAAAGGCCTCCAGTTCACTAACACTGTGGCTGACGTATTGTTAAAAGAATTTGCACTCCAGTGGATATAAATCCCCTTAAAAACAAATCTACATGGTCTAAAATGGTATCTTATGCCCTTTTTCCCCCCACAAAAAAACTTAATCATTGATCCACCCACATCCTGCCTACCAGCACACAGAAACATGCAAACTGGAAAATTTGATCAGGCAGTCCTTAGTTCTGATTGGTTCACCTGCTGTGGCAACATCACAAAAACGATTCGTTTTTCCAAGGGGAGGAGCTTAGCTTAAGTTTCACAGCACAAAAAAAAAAAAAGACAGGACACATAAGAGTGATTTCACTCTTAAAATGTCTTGTAAGTCATACAAAACATGTTAGACACGTTAACAAGGAGGAAAAAAAATGATTTTCAGTGGTGTGTCATTTTAACAGCATGGACTTAAAATGTATCAAACGAGACCATAGAAAAGATTTCAGCCCTAAACTGTGAGCCAACCTTCTGCAGCAGGGCTGCAAAGTTGCTCAATGAGCAGTTTTTTTTTCTTTTTTCATATTTTGAACATATGTAGACAATCATGGAAAGAAGATGAGTGAAAATGGACAGCACTGGTAAGTGTATAAACATATACAGTACATACTTGTTAATACGTAAACCTTTCCCAAACCTAAATACCTAGGGTGGTTGGGGTTACAATCCATGAGAAGGTCCTGCTCTCCTCCCCACACAGACACACACTGTAAAGGCAGCCTTCGCAGTTTCTGAAGGTGTACTGCTCAGATTCAGCCAGAGTGACCTGCACCTGAAGATTAAAATAAAAATGAAAACAGTCTCAGAAATAAAGAACAAAAATACAACCCCAATTCAAAAAAAAAAGCATTTCACCATTTCATAAAATATTAGATCTTCTTGAATATGATGTTAGCCAAAGAGTTGAGAAAGGGTCAACAAAAAGTTGGAAAAGTAAGTGGTACTAAATGAAATGGGTGGAGCAACATGTTGCAACTAATTAAGTTAATGAGCAATACACCAGTAACATGACTGGGTATAAAAAGGACACTTTAGAGAAGCAGAGTTTTTCCAGAAGTAACGGTGGACAAAGGTTAAGCTATCGGCAAAAAAAAAAAAAAAAAAAAAACTGCATCGACAAATCTTTCCTCAATGTAAAATTGTGAAGACTTTAATGATTGCATCATTGACTGTACATAATACCATTAGAAGATTTAAAGAATCTGGAGACATCTCCATGTGTAAGGGATCAGGGATAAGGCTGAAAATGAATACTGGATGCCCATGATCTTTGTGCCCTCAGGCAGTACCGCATTAAAAACAAGCATGATTCTATCATGGAAATTACTGCATGGACTCAGAACACATCATGCAAAGAAGAAGCCATATGTGGAAATGATCCAGAAAGGATGTTACCTTCTCTGGGTCAAAGCTCATTTAAAATGGGCTGAGGAAAAGTGGATAACTGTTCAGTGGTCAGACGAATTGAAATTCTTTTTAGAAATCATGGAGGCCACATCCTCTGGACTAAAGAGTATGGGGGTGCATTAGTGCCTATGGAACTTGGCAACATGCACATCTGGCACCATCAATCCTGATACATACAGGTTCCAGAGCAACATATGCTCTCATTTAGACATATTTTTCCAGGGAAGGTCTTGCATATTTCATCAAGACAATGCAAAACTGCACACTGCGTCTATTACAAAAGCATGCTTCTTAGCAGAGACAGGGTGTTACAAAATGAAGCCATCCATGCAGTATTAAACAAAAGTAGTAATAGAAAGGATTGCTTTCATAAAACAAGTTCAAACTTTGTCAAATGTTATCTCGCGTGGTATGTTTATGTAAAGGGAAGATAATACAAAAACATTCTGACTTAATTTTAATATATGGAGCAGTGACAGAAAGAGTTGGGGACTCCGCTCCTCAAATAAGATCTGGTGTAAATTTGATCACTGGATTTTCTCAAATGAAAAATGGAGGTGGGTGGGGGATGCTGCAGCACTGCACAACACTCAAATTGGGCTGCTGCCTACATGCAAAGCATTAAGAAGTCTAATTTGTTTGTTGATTTATTTATTTTAGTAGGATGTGAAAACAAAGACACAATGGACGAAACCCACTGCATTACCCCCCCTCCCCCTTGCAGATCAATTCTTTTCAGGAATTCTTATATCATGCTTTTCTTTCTCTTCATACTACCCCCAAAAGCTTAAAAAAAACTATTTGTAAATATTTGAATATCTACCATGATGCATTTGGAGAGGTAATTGAAGACGGTGGCTTTCAGTGTGAACACTTCTCCTCGGATGATGGAGTAGGGCAGGGTGAGGCTGACAAAAAACGGCTGGAAGACGGTGAGTCCAGTGTTGGGTGACACACCAAAGCCCACCGAGGAGACGCAGAAAGCTCCAGCTGCCCACTTAGTGATGGTGTCAGGTGTTGTTTTCTCCACACTCACTGACCCATCATCACTGTACAAACAAATAAGTTAAGATTCAATTCAACTTTATTTGTATAGAGCCCAATCACAACAAAAAGTCATCTCAAGGTGGTAGATACCTAATACAGTATAATGGGTTTTCATTCAAGATTAAAGTTTACCACTGAAGTTAAACTCCACAAAAACATGCACGGGGCATCTTATGGGATGGAGTGTATGTGACAAAATTTCTTTTTCTGCTCAATAAAAGCTCCTGAAATATAACTATTACTTATTAATGCTCAGAGGTAGGTAATAACTACTTATATTTACCCAAGGACTTGTACTCATCTAACTTTTTCCCCAAATTGTACTTTACTGAGTAGCTTCACTGTAATACACTTCTGACTAGAGTACATTTATAAAGAAAAAAATGCACTTTTTCTCAACTGTGTTTGAGTCATTTGAGACAGATGGATGGATGGACGCCTCACCATTGGATTAGTCCTTTTTGGATTTTAAAAAACAGTTTGAGAAAGAAATATAAATTCAAATTTACATAAAAAGTTGCAAGTTTATCAAAAAAAACCCTTCAAATTAGCAAGTTAATTTGTGAAAGCAAATGCTACAAATTTATGAGAAAATTCTGAAATCTGGTGACCAGTGTTTCCCCTACCATTATATTGGCTAGAATGTCAAGTTAATCCATCCATCCATCTTCTACTGCTTTTCCGGAGGTCCGGGTCGCGGAGGCAGCAGTTCAAGCACAGAAACCCAGACTTCCCTCTCCCCAGCCACCTGCTCCAGCTCTTCAGAGAGGATACCAAGGCGTTCCCAGACCAGCTGGGAGACAGTCTCTCCAGCGAGTCCTGGGTCTGCCCCGGGGTCTCCCTCCCAGAAGGACGTGCCTGAAACACCTCAAGTGGGAGGCGTCCAGGAGGCATCCTGATCAGATGTCCATACCACCTCAACTGGCTCCTTTCAATGTGGAGGAGCAGCAGCTCTACTCTGAGCCTCTCCCGGATGACTGAGCTCCTCACCCTACCTCTGAGGGTGAGTCCAGCAATCCTACGAAGAAAGCTCATTTCAGCCGCTTGTATCCACGATCTCATTCTTTCGGTCATTACCCAAAGCTCATGACCATAGCTCCTACCCTTAAGTTAATTTTATTTTTCTATATAGTGCCAGATCACAACAAAAATCATTTTAAGATGCATTCATTATTGAACAAGTCTTTACCTTGTCCTTTTATTAAACAAACTAAATATCTTTATGTTATTTATCTTATTTACACAACAGCAGCTTATTTCTGTCTTTTCTCTTCTGCACTATGGTATCATGGTGGAGGACAAGCTGCAGCAGAGTGATGTCAGTAGTGTCTGGAGAGGCCTCAAAACTACATGCATCTCTGGGCACCAGAATACCTCCTCCCAGGCCGTGGGGGGTAGGGAGTGGGTGAAAGACCCGAACCTGTTCTTTAACAGGTTTGACTAACCACCCTCTTCTCCACCTGCCTACCAACCCTTGCTGCCTCCACCTTCATCGAGACCCCTGTCCACTGCCCTCCCTCCACCCCCTCTTACATCCCCAAGTTCTCAGTGCTCATACCCTGCCGTTTTTCCCCGGAAAGACCCAACAGCCCCCCTCCCAACACACAGCCCCGCTGCCCCAGTCTGTCCCTCACCAAGATCCAGTTGAGAAGCTGAGCTGAAAAAAGAGCAAAGCGAGGAAGGCTGCAGGTCTGGACGACATCAGCTCGAGGCTCCTCAGGTCCTGTGTAGATCAGCTATGCAGGATTGTGGAACACATCTTCAGTCTGAGCCTGAAGTTAGGGAGGGTACCACAGCTGTGGAAAACATCCTGCGTGGTACCCGTGCCAAAGACTCCGCACCCCAAGGACCTGAACAGCTACGGACCAGTGGCCCTCACATCACACCTAGTGAAGACCCTGGAGAGGCTGCTCCTCGCCCACCTCCGCCCCCTGGTTGGATCAGCGATGGACCCACTTCAGTTTGCCTACCAGCATGGCATCAGGGTGGAGGATGCAGTGATCTTCCTCCTACATTGCTGACTGTCCCACCTGGGGAAGCCTGGGGGCACTGTGAGGATCATGTTCTTTGATTTCTCCAGTGCTTTCAACACCATCCAACCAGTGATCCTGAGGGACAAGCTGCTGTGTGCAGGGATGGACCAGCACCCGTCATTGTGGATCCTGGACTACCTCACTAACCGACCACAGTTTGTGAGAACAGGGAACAGTTCTGGCTCCCTTTCTGTTCACCCTCTACACTGCTGACTTTTCACACAACACACCACACTGCCATCTACAGAAGTTCTCTGACGACTCTGCGATCGTTGGCCTCATCTCTGATGGGGATGATGTGGAATACAGGGGACTTATCCAGGACTTCATGGACTGGTGCCTGCAGAACTGCCTCCAGATCAATGCAAGGAAAACCAAGGAACTGATGGTGGACTGCCGCAGGTGAGGACAACCCCCCACAGCACCAGAAAACATCCAGGGAACAGATATTGAGATGGTGACATCTTACAAGTACCTGGGTGTTCACCTGAACAATAAACTGCACTGATCACACAACACCAACGCGCTCTACAAGAAGGGGCAGTGCAGGCGGTTTCTCCTGAGACTTAGGTCTTTTGAAGTCCAAGGGGCACTCCTGAAGGCCTTCTACGATTCAGTGGTGGCATCAGCCATCACATTTGGAGTGGTCTACTGGGGCAGTGGCATCACGGCAGCCGACAGGAAGAGACTGAACAGGCTGATCAAAAAACCTAGCTCTGTTGTGGGGCGATGCCTCGACTCAGTGGAGGAGATAGGAGAGAGGAGGATGGTGGTTAAGCTGTCATCTCTGCTGGAGTCCAAGTCCCACCCCATGCAGGACACGCAGAATGCACTGTGGAGCTCATTTAGCGGTAGGCTGTGCCCTCCTAGGTGCACGATGGAGAGGTCCCGCAGGTCCTTCCTACCTACGGCTGTCAGACTTTATAATCTAACCAGGGCTGCTCATAGAGGTCGTAGTAAATGTACTAAACATAACAACTTTGCACAATAGAGATTGTCCCCTCCAATACACAACTAGGACAATAACAATCACTACTGAAGGTGGCAACAACACTGTTAATTCAAAGGCAAAATATACTGTCTAGATACATATTCATATTCTACAGGGTAATTTAATAAACCGTAATGCTGCTGATACCATCTAGCTGCAATGCTCCTGCACAGTGTATATAACTGTGTACATACTGTATGTACATTCATTTACTGCTTTGGCTAACCATTTCTTATCTTATTTTATTATCTTATTTACTATTGCTGATTGCTGCTATCCCTTTGCTGCTGCAATCCTGGAATAAAGGCTTATCTTATTTTACCTTATCTTATTTCATGGGTCGTTATTCTATTTAGCTATGAGAACTTTTTTATAATGGGCTATGTTATATTAAGACAGACTCACAACAAAGTGATTTTCACAGGTATGCAGGCTTAAACAGGTGAGGTTAAACATGACCTGGAGCCCCAAACAGGAGCCGTGCCAACAGGAAGCAGAGATATTGGATATGACAGAAATAATTGTGATTAGTCAACTAATCGAAAAAAATAGTTGTTAGATTAGTCAACTAAAAAAATAATTGTTTAGTTGCAGCTCCCCCCCCCCCCAACGCTGTAAACCTAGGGGAAAATACTGAGTGACAGTAAAGTAATTGCTACTCAAGTAGCTTTTTTTGCAGATGCTTTTGTTACTCTCAAGTAACTTTTGGGTAACTACTCATACTTGAGTAATTTAATTTCATAGGGTAATGCTACTTCTACTTGAATAAAATTTTTGGTTACTCTACCAAACTCTGATATTGGTGATTGGTAATTCATTTTCTCACTGGCACAGAGCTCTTGCTAAATTACTAACCCTGGAAACCATAGTGAAGAGTTAAGAACAGAGACTCAAAACAGTCCCTCCAGGATTTTGCGATGTTGCAATTGCGTCAATTCACACAAAATCAGCCAATCAGCTCATCTTTTGTGTGACCTTGCAACTTTGTCCAATCACTGCAATTTTCCAGCAATTTTGGGCAATCTCGTCAACTTCCCCCAATTTCACCAGTCAAATTTGTCCCTGAGTAGCGCTCAAACGCTCAGTCTAGCCAATCAAATGTGTCGCTGCACTGCACTCACTTCCGTGTTTACAGTGAGTACTAATGGAACACATCAGCAAAAAACAGAGAGTGCGATTTAAAAAACATTCATCTGCAAGTTTTCCCACACCGTCCCTTCCTCCTTCTCCCCCAGCCTGCCAGTGGACGTCTCGCCACTTTGCATATACGAAGCGCTGGGTTTGCGTTGAAAAATGTCTGCCTGCCAGAAAACCCCCCGTCACAGGAGCGCGCATGAGGAAAGACGCTGTAAAGCCACAAACAAATGAGCAAATCTAACACTACAGCCAGTGTTGTAACATTTTATACATCTTTAGAGGTAAACTCATTACTACATCTTATCAATAAGCTTTCAAGCTGTGAATCTCCAGTCTGGACATGGACCAACATGCGCCCCGGGCAAATACCTAAGGAGAGCCCCTCCTCCTGGTGAGACTCCCAGTAAAGGAAAGATGAGTATCTGATGAGACAGTTGTGTGTCAAGACGTGCAGCAGATAGACAGGTTAGGAGTTATGCATAGAAAGAGAGAGAATATTCTCTGTAATTTTTTTCAGAAAAAAAGACTTTGATAGACAATACAGAGCAACAGAATAAACTATTTCTTTTTTCCTCTGCGCTTGGTACCGAGTGGTTGGGGACCACTGCAGTAAGGGAGTTTTCAAATGAAGGTGCTGCCAATAATTTATAAATCTATACTCTTTAACTCCCTGCACTCCGGTCAATTTTCCTAAAAACGCCAAAAAATAATGCGCCCAAAGTAAATCAAAAGCTGTTCTTCAACCCTTTGCAGCATCTTCATGGGGTTGGTCTCATTTAAAAGAAAACACTTTGAATTTTTTGGCAAAACAGTCATAATCTCTCTAAGTGCTCCGGCCACTGAGTTACAGTCATCTAAACATAGTGAACTTGAAGAAAATAAATTTGGATTGGTCTGGGTGTTTTTTTGGATACAAATGCTTGCAAATAACACACAGCTTCAGGTCCGGGCTGGAAAATGCAACAGAAATGTAGAACCAAGTGTTATCCAGCTGAGGTCAAAATTCTGTAACAATACCACAAAAAATGAATATATTACACAGCTTTTTCCTCAGGCTGTTCCCAGGCGTTTTGGAACTGTGCCAAATGGCACAGTTTGGAAAAGCATCTGTAACTTCTGAATGCTTCAATGTAGAAGCTTCATTTTGGGCTCTAATGAAAGGTGACACTCAGGGCTGTGTCTGTGTGTGTGTGTGGGGGGATTTGCCCCCCCCCTCGCTACAGAGGATGGACATCGACCATCGCTACATGACGGATTAGCCTCATGTGGGATGTGGGACAGCAGCTCAGTCACCGCGGCTTCGGTCAAAAGTCATTTTGGATTACAATTTTCAGGAATAAAGAATAATTTAGTTTATAACACCTTACCTCTTCACAGCAGTGTCCTGGCGAACTTCTCTTCCCCATTGTCAGACGAACGCGACGCTGGTCCGCTCGTGGTTCTGGTCTCGCCACCCGATCAAAACAGAATTCCATTATTGCGGTTTTGTGCTTCCATGATTGCGGTTTTTGGCGAATGATTTTTCAAAACAAATAACAGTAGTAATTAAAAAAAGACTGGCGAAGGTGTGTGTGTCACTCAGCCTTCGTCGTCAGCCTCCGTTGGTCTATGACCATGGAAGAAATCATAACGTCTACTCTGCTGGAACCAAAACAAAATAAGCACCGCCTGTGGCCGAACATGCCGATGCGCGAATGGCACTCCCTGTCACACAGGTTGCATTTGTGGATGGTCTCCGTGCTGCTGGGTCTGTGGGGTTCTTCGTGCGGGTCCTTTTTTGATCCGCTTCAGCAGTCAGTCTTCACCCAGACTTAAAAAAAACAGCTCATGAACTTCTCTGCTTCAATTGGCTCACTGCATTCACAGCGTTGGTAGGCAGGTCCTTCTGGCTAGGTTTTCAGTCATTGGTTCTTCAAGGTTTCAGAAACCCAATTCAAGGCTCTTATTAGTCGAATGCGAGGTCAATCAGATGAACTAATCTGTTCGCGGCTGTGTCTGCAGCTTTTATTTTCAGTGCGCGCTTGGACGCCATCACCACCTACATCACCATCTCCATCATGCGTCCTAGAGCGCCCTCGTGCGTTCTAGGACGCAGAGACTTGCCCGTCCGCGGTACAACGGAGCGCAAGAGGTTAACATACATTCAGTGCAATTTAGCTGTTGTAATGGATACTGTGTTAAAGTCTTTATTTGCTGTTTCACAAAAGAGTTATTCTGTATAGCAGAAGTTTCTGCTTAATTTACAAATCCCTGTTTAATAGGAAAATTTTTGGCAATCCTGTGCTTTTCTTGTGGCGTTATATAGAATATCATTGCAGTAAACTATGGAAAAAAGAATCTGCTTTAAAAATTTGTAATTCTTCCCCACTTCTACCTTTGAATGTCTCATTGGCAAATTATGCTTTACCTTCCCATATACCGGTGGTTGATCAGTTCATATATTTGGGTATCAAGATTTTTTTCATCATTACAAATGACTGTCAAGGCTAATTATGAGGCACTTCTCACTAAGATTTCTCAGCATCTGGTAAGATGTGCTACATTGCCCAGTTCTCTTAGATCATGTACTGTATATCCATTGTCAAAATGAATGTACTTCCTCATATAAATTTTGTTAGTTCTATGTTACCTTTGGTTCCTACACCACTTTTTTGGATCAGATTACAATGTGTTATTACTAGATTTCTTTGGAATGGTAAACACCCTCGTTATAAATTGTCCACTATGCAACACCAAAGATCAGCTGGCAGTTTAGCACTCCCCAACTTTAGGATTTATCAATGGGCATTTACACTTCGTCCTTTGGTCCACTGGTATAGTGATACCGAGGTTGCATGGCGTACAATAGAAGAGGAACAGGTTTTTCCACTTGAGCTGGGAGAGGTTCTTATTTACTAATACTCTTTTGAGCAAATGTAAGGCAAGTTTTGGTCCCATTGTGTCTCACCTCATCGCAGTGTAGAGAACCTCAGAAGATTTGTCGTATTCCTTTTAAATGGTACCAAAACTCTCCCATTTTCCATAATGACAGATAGGAGAGTTTTCCATAATGATAGATTATTGATAGGCAATCATCCAATTGGGCCCAGTCACTGTTGTCAGTGGTTTGATAAAGGTATACGCTCTCCGAGTGATTTGTTTGGGGATAAAGGTCTCCTTTCTTCTGAGGAACTTTCTAGTAAGTACAGTCTACAACGTTCCAGGTTCTATTGCTACTTACAGTTAAGGACGGCAATGAAAACTTATGGAGTACCTTGGGGGTTGGGTTCCCCTGGGGACCCCCCCCCCCCCCTTTAGTCATATGTTGTTCCTTAAGAACTACCAGTATTGTCACCAAGCTATATGGGCAGATTCTTTCTAAATCATATCTCCTGTTAGCAGTACATTTATCCTGGAGATCAGATATAAGTAATTTTCCTCCAGTCTTTATGTTATGAAGTTTAAATCTGAGCCCTACTGTGATTTTTGTTTACCAGGATCAATTGGTATTTTTTTTTTTTCTTTCATATGTTTTGGGAATGCCCGGGTGTAGCAAGTTTTTGGGAGATGGGGAGGGATAATTTGTCTGCTTTGTTGCATATTTCCATTTCTTTGTCCCCTGTGCTGTTCCTTCTTGACCATTTCTCACAGCTGCAACTTCGGAGACACCAGGAATGTATATTTTTGGCTGGTTTGACAGCCACCAAAAAGATGATCACACTCAGGTGGAAGCCTCCCCATGCACTGACTCAGAGACAGTGGACTCTCATGTTTATAGATATTGCCTATCTGGAAATGTCAACTGCTCAAATACATGGAGCCAAGGAGGACTCAGTAAAACTTTGGGCCCAGAAGGTGGATGATTTAAAGGGTTTGTTGTCATGAGATTGCTGTATTTATTTATTTCTATTTTTGTGTATGTTGGTCCTGGTTTTATGCTGGTCTATGTTTAAGATAAGATAAGCCTTTATTAGTCCCACAATGGGGAAATTCCAGGATTGCAACAGCATAGGGATAGCAACACTCAGAGCAACAATCAGAAGGCAAGAAAAAAACAGCATCTAGTAAACATATGTCCATATTACTATAAATGTATATATATATAGACACACAGTGCAGAGCATTATGGCTGGTGAATGTGTTTTGTTCTCTTTGTTTGCTTTTTTGGTTTGTTTGCTTTTGAAAATGTCAAATATTTGATCAAGAAAATTTGTAATTCTTCCCACAACTTTGAGTGCAAAAAACACTCTGGAAAACATTGCAACTTTTGTCGCAACTTTTTAAAAAAGTTATCATGAATTCAGGCTTTTTGGGCCACAGCAATCAGAAAAACATCCTTGAGGGACTGTCAAAACAGACAAAGCAGGAGAACTATAGGATATTTAACTCCTTAAGAAGTTCAAAATAAGGAAATTAAGCAGTACAATCAATACGTTTAGGGGAGAAGGGAGATGGACAGAGAAAACGGGAGAAAAAGTATTAAACCCTGAATTTAGAGATTACACCCCTAATGCTCTCACATTCTACAGACTAAAGTTAAATGACTATCTAAAGTCAACAGTCTTGAAAGCACATACACACCTGAAGTTCAAAATGCACAATTGTTTGAAATAATGCATTGATCTTTTTTAATTATTACCCCACAGTAACTAGGTCCCAGATCCAGGTCTCAGGGAAGAATGTTCTGACGGTCTCCCTTTTCTCCTCCTCTTTAACTCTCAAGATTCTGCCTGAACTCTGTGGCATCAGGTTGTAGGCGATGGGAACAGGAGAGTCTAGGTAATCTATAAACATATAACAAACAAAATTAATGCACAAACATACTTACTCCACAGAAACAAGCTCCCAGATCCAGGTCTCAGGGAAGTAAGTTCTAATCGTCTCCTTGTTTTTTTCAACTGGCTCTCCAACAGCATCAAGACCATGATAAACTTCAGCTGGGAAATCCTCTTCCATGCCAGCTGCGTCAAAATAGTAGTAAGCAGTATAATCTGCAAGAAAAAGCTTGTGACCGTTTTGGAATTACTCAAAAAATGACCTGATCTTCATCATACACATAACTGAGAACAAAACATTTGCACTAAACCAACACCATACAGCTGAACTTTCCCTTTATTGAGTGATCACTCACAGTCTGGTTTAGAAAAAGAATGTCAAGGCAAAAGTCCCTGATTTAAAGCAAGGATTTCAAACTCAATCCATTCCGGGCAAAGACCCTGTACTTTTTACTTCCACCCAGTCTCTTCAGCAGGTGTTTTTGCTAATCAACAATCAATGACAAGAAATTCAGTTAAATCTCCTGTGAAAGACACTAGGTGGATGTAAAACCTGTAGGGTTTTGGCACAGAATGGAATGAGTTTGACATCCCTGATTTAAAGCTTAGGAAATTTTGGATAATACAAGACAATATCTGACAACACATAGGTAAAGGACTGACACTGAAGAGGCTGATGGTTTTGGATCAAACATTCTGACTCTCCAGGCTGGCAGGGGTAGGAAACTTTCCGTGTGGCGTTTGCACGTTCTCCCTGTGCTGTGTGGGTTTACTCTGGGGGCTCCGGTTTCCTCCAAAAATAATGCATGTTAGGTTAGCTGGTGATTTAAAATTGGCCCTAGATACCAATCTTTGATAAGCTCATAGAATACAAGGTTAGTATCATTACAAGTGAAGCACTTTGAGTGGTGTTTGAGATCTGAAAAAGTGTTGCATAAATACAGGTCCTTATCCTCTACCATGAGAATCTCACATAACAGAATGACTGCAAAACAATGTCTGTGAGATCAAGCACCCACACAATGGGTGCGCTTTGGACTACCTTTACCAAATACCAGATAACTCAGAAATGGATCTGGGTCCAAACTGGTTGATCCGTGTTACAGTTACATCTGTTTTACTGTTGTCATACAGACTTGACCCAACACTGCCCTAAGGCCATAAGCATGAGTTGTGAATTAGACCTTGGACCAAATCAACCAGACCGTCAATGACGGAGCAGCTCATTCCGGCTTGACAAAATCATCCAGGAATGCTCAGATCTCCTGACCATTGACCTTGACCTTAAGCACAGCCTAAATACAGACATACCTAGGATGTGCATAAAGTCAAGGTCAATGGCCAAGGAGGAGTAATGGTTTTTGGGAAATCATAACTGCCTAGAGCTCCTCCTCACTTCTGACAATGACCTTGACCTCAACCTTGATGCAGAGCTACCTGAGGAACACTGTGAGTGAGTTTTGTGAGAATCGAGGTAATTGTCTAGGAAGAGGAGTGATTTTTCTAAAATCATGTACAGTATCTCACAAAAGTGAGTACGCCCCTCACATTTTTGTAAATATTTTATTATATCTTTTCATGGGACAACACTGAAGACATGGCACTTTGATACAATGTAAAGTAGTCAGTGTACAGCTTGTATAACAGCGTAATTTGCTGTCCCCTCAAAATAACTCAGCACACAGCCATTAATGTCTAAACTGCTGGCAACAAAAGTGAGTACAACCCTAAGTGAAAATGTCCTAATTGTGCCCAGTGTCAATATTTTGTGTGGCCACCAATATTTTCCAGCACTGCCTTAACTCTCTTGGGCATGGAGTTCATTAGAGCTTCACAGGTTGCCACTGGAATCCTCTTCCACTCCTCCATGATGAAATCATGGTGTTAGAGACCTTGCGCTCCTCCACCTTCCATTTGAGGATTCCCCACAGATGCTCAATAGGGTTTAGGTGTGGAGACATGCTTGGCCAGTCCATCACCTTTACCTTCAGTGTCTTTAGCAAGGCAGTGGTAGTCTTGGAGGTGTTGTTATCATGTTGGAATACTGCCCTGCAGCCCAGTTTCCGAAGGGAGGTGATCATGCTCTGCTTCAATATGTCACAGTACATGTTGGCATTCAAGGTTTCCTCAGTGAACTGTAGCTCCCCAGTGCCGGCAGCACTCATGCAGCTCCAAACCACGACACTCCCACCACCATGCTTGACTGTAGGGAAGACACACTTGTCTTTGTACTCCTCACCTGGTTGCCGTCCCACATGCTTGACACCATCTGAATCATACATTCATTCATCTTCTTCCACTTAATCCGTTTCAGGTTGCAGCGGGGCTGGAGCCTATCCCAGCATCTTTGGGCGAGAGGCAGGGTACACCCTGGACAAATGGCCAGTCCATCGCAGGGCCAACACAGAGAGACAGACAACCATTCACTCTCACAAATAAGTTTATCTTGGTCTCATCAGACCACAGGACATGGTTCCAGTAATCCATGTCCTTAGTCTGCTTATCTTCAGCAAACTGTTTGCGGGCTTTCTTGTGCATCATCTTTAAAAGGGGCTTCCTTCTGGGACGACAGCCATGCAGACCAATTTGATGTAGTGTCCGGTGTATGGTCTGAGCATTGACAGGCTGACCCCCCACCCCTTTAACCTCTGCAGCAATGCTGGCAACACTCGTATGTCTATTTTCAAAAGACAACCTCTGGATATGACGCTGAGCATGTGCACTTAACTTCTTTGGTCGACCATGGCGAGGCCTGTTCTGAGTGGAACCTGTCCTGTTAAACCACTGTATGGTCTTAGCGATGCTGCAGCTCAGTTTCAGGGTGTTGGCAATCTTCTTATAGCCTAGGCCATCTTCATGTAGAGCAACAATTCTTTTTTTTCAGATCCTCAGAGAGTTCTTTGCCATGAGGTGCCATGTTGAACTTCCAGTGACCAGTATGACAGAGTGTGAGAGCGATAACACCAAATTTAACACACCTACTCCCCATTCACACCTGAAACCTTGTAATACTAACGAGTCACATGACATCGGGGAGGGAAAGTGGCTAACTGGGCACAATTTGGACATTTTCACTAGGGGTGTACTCACTTTTGTTGCCAGTGGTTTAGACATTAATGGCTGTGTGTTGAGTTACTTTGAGGGGACAGCAAATTTACACTGTTATACAAGCTGCACACTGACTACATTGTCTCAAAGTATCATATCTTCAGTGTTGTCCCATGAAAAGATATAAAATATTTACAAAAATGTGAGGGGTGTACTCACTTTTGTGAGATACTGTAAGTGTCCAGATCTCCTGACCTTTGACCTTGCTAGCAACTTGAGAACATGGATGCAGACCCTCCTGAAGGTCAGTGTGAGTGAGTTTGGTCACCACCTGGGCAATTGCCTAGGAGGAGGAGTGATTTTTTTGAAATCACTTAAGTGCTCAGATCTCTTGACCTTTGACCTGGACTTTGAGCACAACTTGGATGCAGACCTACCTGAGGATCATTGTGAGTTTGGTGAGCAAATGCCCAGGAATAGTAGTGATTCCCATGAAATGGGGATGGATGGACAGACAACGGAATGGATGCCACATAGCTCGACTTTGCCGGAATAAGCCAATAAAGATCAATTCTATGGCCAGAAACAATTAGGTTTCGAGCCTAGACAGATTTTTTTAGGGGATAAAGCTGGTACCAGCCCATTGAAAAAAGGACACCAGCCCAAATCCACTTCAAAACTTATGAAGCCTTTTGGCACCTTTGGCTTCGGATCTTATTTACGCTATCTAGGTTACATCTATATTTAGAGTGGGACCTTCATATGGGGCTGCTCAGGAAGGTCAAAACATTTAAATTTTTCCCCCTCCTAAAAAAGTGTGATCTAAAGTATCACAAATTCAAGGTGTCCCATTGGACATGGTTATGGTGCAGTGCACATCATAAACCAATGCTGCTTACACAGGTAAGCTCGGGTTCAAGTCCCAGCCTGGGCAATCCCTCCCCTGTGCTTTGCCCCTTTTCCTGTCTCTCTTCACCACATCTGTCTAACAAAGGTCAAAAATTCCCCAAAAATATTATTTAAAAAATTCTACATTACCAGTGTTCCGCAAATTACTTTAAATTAGCAACTAATTACAGTTACTAGTTACTTCTTTTCAAAAATCAACCAGTTACTTTATCAATTATTGCATGATTAAAGTAATTTGTTACTTCGGAAAGTAATTTTAATGTTACTTTTAAAGCATACTTAAATTATCTTGCACAAATACTGTATTCTTTGGTGTTGCTGAGCATGCAGGTGTAACTGCTTTAAAGCTTTTACATTTGAAGCTTACCTCGTTAATCCAAACAAAACTACTGGGTTAGTCTGATGAGAATTTTTGTTTAGGGAAGTTTAAATAGAATGCATCTTGTAGCGATCTTTGCCTGCAGTTAGGTTCAGTTTCGCAGCTTATAACCCCCTTCTCATAACACCCTAGTTGCCTAAAGTGGTGCAGGTACATTTTCCATAAAGACTTTCACACATTACATCTTGTTTTCTAGCTTTTCAGAGCCATTTTTATCCAGGCATTATACTAAACCAATTGTGCTTACTGATGCTGTGACAGTGCATGGGTGTTTCTATGACAGTGGTCACATGACTACAAAGGGTCTATACATCTTTCATCATCACAGACAGGCACCAGCTAGGGCTGTGTGATATGACAATATATATTGGATGACGATATAAAAACTTCTATCATTTCATGGAATACCCTATCATTCATATCGTGATTTAAAATGCACATACTAAGATAATAAGATAAGATAAGCCTTTATTAGTCCCACAATGGGGAAATTCCAGGATTGCAACAGCACAGGGATAGCAACACTCAGAGCAACAATCAGAAGGCAAGAAAAAAAAGCAAGAGCAGCTAATATACATATGTACATATTACTATAAATATATACAGTATATATATACACACAGACACACAGTGCAGAGCATTGTAGCTGGATGGAATAAATATATGAGTATATAAACACACAGTGCGGAGCATTGTAGCTAGATGGAATAAATATGTAAATATATAAACACACACAGTGCGGAGCATTGTAGCTAGATGGAATAAATATATAGATATATAAATATAAACACACGCAGTGCGGAGCATTGTAGCTAGATGGAATAAATATGTAAATATATAAACACACACAGTGCAGAGCATTGTTGCTAGATGGGATGAAACAGCACAACCGTCTACTTAGTTATCCTACATGGTATGATTATGTGCCCATACATATTCTCACCCTCCATAGCGACCGGTATTTTCCTAGTTGTATGCCGGAGGGGACCATTGTGTAAGTCTATTGCATCTTTTGCATTCAAAACTATTAGGTTGTTACGTCTCTTTGCTATCTCTGCGAGCAGCCCTGCTTAGGTTGTACAGTCTGACAGCCATTGGTAGGAAGGACCTGCGAAACCTCTCGGTTGTGCACCTGGGATGATGTAGTCTGCTGCTAAATGAGCTCCTCAGTGCATTCAGTATGTCCTGCATAGGGTGGAACTTGGACTCCAGCAGAGATGACAGTTTAGCCACCATCCTTCTCTCTCCTATCTCCTCCACTGGGTCAAGGCGCTGTCCCAGGACAGAGCTAGCTTTCTTGATCAGTTTGTTCAGTCTCTTCCTATCGGCTGCGGTAATGCCACTGCCCCAGCAGACCACTCCAAAAGTGATGGCTGATGCCACCACCGTGTCATAGAATGTCTTCAGCAGCGCCCCTTGTACACCAAAAGACCTGAGTCTCCTCAGTAGGAACAGCCTACACTGTCCCTTCTTGTAGAGTGCGTCAGTATTGTGTGACCAGTCTAGTTTATTGTTCAGATGAACTGATACTCCCGTTTATTCAGCAAAGCTCCTCACCACTACTTGTCAGCTCCCCACCTCCCCCTCGCAGTGCGTGCAGCAGAACAGGTGTGTGGTGGGTGGCTAGGCTTCAGTCCGGTGTGTTGCTGGCTTCAAACTAATGGTTTGGGGTCAAATAGCTGCTACTCCCGTTTGTCAGGGATGTGGGACTGTTTTTCATCGTGCTGCATCAGAGAGGATAGTCTGCTAACCTCATTTTAATGGGAGGTAAGTAAAGTGAACACCATGTCTAATTATAAAACGGCAAATGCTAAATGACGATGCTAAGCTGTGCTAATTGGAAAACTTACACCACGTTCCAAATCATTATGCGTGTGTGTGTGGGGGGCGGGGGGAGCAAATCACTTTTTCACAAAGGGCCATGTAGGTTTGGATTTTTTTTACCCTCAATAATAATCTTCATTTAAAAACTGCATTTTGTGTTTACTTGTGTTATCTTTGTCTAATATTTAAATCTGTTTGATGATCTGAAACATTTAAGTATGACAAATTAACTGTGGTTTATCACATCTTTGGAAAGCTGAGTTCAATTTACCAAGCAACACCCAGGCCTGATTACTGCCACACCTGTTCTCAATAAAGAAATCACTTAAATAGGACCTGCCTGACAAAGTGAAGTAGACCAAAAGATCCTGAAAAACTCGACATCATGCTGCAATCCAAAGAAATTCTGGAACAAATGAGAAAGTAATTGAGATCAATCAGTCTGTAAAAGGTTATAAAGCCATTTCTAAAGCTTTGGGACTCCAGCAAACCACAGTGAGAGCCATTATCCACAAACGGCAAAAACATGGAACAGTGGTGAACCTTCCCAGGAATGACCGGCTGACCAAAATTACCCCAAGAGCGCAGCAACGACTCATCAAAGAAGTCACAAAAGACCCCACAACAACATTCAAAGAACTGCAGGCCTCACTCCCAACTCCACCATAAGAAAGAGACTGGGCAAAAATGGCCTGTATGGCAGCGATCCAAGACGAAAACCACTGCTGAGGCAAAAGAACATAAAGGCTTGTCTCATTTTTGCCAGAAAACATCTTGATGATCCCCAAGACTTTCAGGAAAATACTCTGTGGACTGACGAGACAAAACTTGAACTTTTTGGAAGGTGTGTGTCCCATTACATCTGGCATAAAAGTAACACAGCATTTCAGAAAAGGAACATCATACCAACAGTAAAATATGGTGGTGGTAGTGTGATGGTCTGGGGCTGTTTTGCTGCTTCAGGACCTGGAAGACTTGCTGTGGTAAATGGAACCATGAATTCTGCTGTCTACCAAAAAATCCTAAAGGACAATGTCCAGCCATCTGTTCATGACCTCAAGCTAAAGCACACTTGGGTTCTGCAACAGGACAATGATCCAAAACACACCAGCAAGTCCACCTCTAAATGGCTTAAGAAAAACAAAATGAAGACTTTGGAGAGGCCTAGTCATAGTCCTGACCTGAATCCGATTGAGATGCTGTGACCTTAAAAAGGTGGTTCATGCTCGAAAACCCTTCAGTGTGGCTGAATTACAACAATTCTGCAAAGATGAGTGGGCCAAAATTCCTCCACAGCGCTGTAAAAGACTCATTGCCAGTTATCGCAAAAGTTTGATTGCAGTTGTTGCTACTAAGGGTGGCCCAACCAGTTATTAGGTTTAGGGGGCAATCACTTTTTCACACAGGGCCATGTAGGTTTGGATTTTTTTTCCCTTAATAAAAAACACCTTCATTTAACAACTGCATTTTGTGTTTACTTGTGTTATCTTTGTCTAACATACAAAAAAAATGAAAAATCAGGAAGGGGGCAAACACTTTCACACCACTGTATATTGTGATATGAAATTTTGGGCATATTGCATAGCCCTAGCACCAGCAAGACAGAGTTTAAAGGAATTGAAAATTGAACTGATTAATTTCACTTGCACAGATAACTCAATTCCAATTCTGACATTTTAAAAACCTTCAATTCCAACTCCATTTCCACTCAGAAGTGACCCCAACCCTGGTCATGTTTGTTGATTGACTGAGAAGTTTGGGGAGATTCTGCAGATGTGATTTGCCATTTCCACTTATTTCCTGTGTTTATGGCCAGCTTTCAGTGGTAGAGTCACTTGTTTGTAGCATTAAAACTGGCAACACTGATTGGGACTCTGCTTGTGAACAGAATCTGTTAATGTGTGATGTGCTCTCTTGTTCTCACTGCTGCACTCCACACATTATAGGCACAAAACTGTTAAAGCTATTCATCATCATATGCCTCTTGTATCTTCAAATACTGTTAAAAGTTTTAAAAATCTTTTGGCCTGGTCCCAGCCCACATCCAACTGAGCACTTAAAACCAGCCTGAGTAAAAACCAGCTGGTGCAACTGGCCACTGAACTTTTATCTGCTCCAGATCCAAGTGAGATGCATTCTGACACATTAGTCATTTGGACCAATCACCATTGGATCATTAATTTAGAAATGTCAAGCTTGCATACATGTGGCCAGACCAGCCCTTGAACAAAATTGTCTGCCCCATTTGTTGCACTGTATTGTAATCTCACCTGAATGAAGTGTCGTCGGATGTGTGTAGGATTGTGTGTGCAGCAACTTTATTGGCAACTGTCTTAGGGCGTTTTCACTAGGGCTGGGAATCATCACTAATTTCCAGAATCGATTCGATTCCAATTCTTGAGGTTCTGGATTGATTCAATTCCGACTCAATCAGGGAAATTACCATTTTTTTTTCCACAATATCTTTATTGAACCTTTTTTTTTTTTTTAACAAACATGATACAAACAATCAAACACTAACACTAAAGTACTACAAAAAAAAAAAAATACCCTAAAAACACCAACAACCACCAACAAAATCAAGTCTTCAACAATGCTCCTCTGTTTAGTCTAGACAATCCAATACATTAGTATACATATTATGTTCACCAGTTTGGAATTTACAAGGTCCACACACATCATTCACCTTCTTCTTCAAGAGTTATGTTTAAATTTTTTACATAATCAATAAAAGGTCTCCATATATTCTCAAACACAATTTCCTTTGATTTCAGTATATATGTTATTCTTTCTAATGGAAGGTTTGTTAACATCTGTCTTAACCACTGAGTCACATCTGGTCTATGAGTCTTTTTCCATAATAGTGCAATACATTTTTTGGCATTAAGCAAACTGAGGTCTATGAATGTTCTTTCACTTTTATTGAAATTATGCTTTTCTGGGTACAGACCCAACAAAAACAGTTTAGGATTCAATATGATTTGTTTTGAGATTATTTTTTCAATTGTTACCCTCACCTCCTCCCAAAACATTCTTATTAATCTACATTCCCATAAACAATGAAATAGGGTTCCTTTACTTTCCATGCATTTTGTGCATGTATCTGGTATATTTTTGTTATATCTATTTAACTCCTCCGGTGTAACATACATCCGCATTAACCATTTGAAATGTATCAATTTAAGGCGTGCATTTATTGATTTGGTTTGAGCTTCTGTACAAGCCAATTCCCATTGTTCCTCTGAAATTTCAATTTGCAGATCTTCTTTCCAGTAGTTTAATCTTTTCAGTGAATTTTCACTTGAAGATAGTGTCAATGAGTTATAAAACTCTGAAATAATACCCTTTCTTTTACTATCTTTCATCATCATTTTTTCCAAGGATGAATAAATAGGTCGAGTGAGAGCTTTATTTTGATTTGATCGAATAAAGTTTCTAAGTTGAAGATATTTAAAAAAATGTGTTCTATTGAGATTAAATTTGATCCTCAGCTCTTCAAAAGACATTATGTTGTCTGCACATGGCAAATATAAATCCTGAATCTTTTGTATCCCTTTTAAATTCCATACTTTAAATACAGCGTCCGCTCTCCCTGGTTTAAAATATTGATTACCCCATATTGGACTAAATTGTGACAATAACTGTGGTTCTTTTAAATAGTTTTTAGCTTCACACCATATTTTGATCATATGCTTTACAAATGGATTTTTAACTTGTTTTTGTAATTTTTTTGCCGAATCTGAGTATATGAATATGGGAAGAGGTAAAGGTAAATTGTATGATTCCATTTCAGTCCAGTGAGGGAGATCATTTGATGAAAAATAATATGTCATAGACCTCAGTTGTGCCGACCAATAGTACAACATAAAATTTGGACATTTCAGACCTCCACGATCAAATGGTAAATATAATAAAGACAAACGTAATCTAGCCCTCCTGTTGTTCCATATAAATTCCACTAACTTTTTTTTTATTCTTGAGAATAGATCTAAAGGTGGTGATAAGGGAATGTATTGAAATAAATAAAGTATTTTAGGTAAAATATTACTTTTAAGTATATTGATTCTCCCGATCATCGACATTGGTAGTGACATCCATCTCTGAGTTAACTCATTGATATCTGACATTAAGGCTTCATAGTTGACACTGGCGACTGATTCTAGCTTAGGCATAATTTGGATTCCTAAATATTTAAACTGATTTACAACATTGAATTGATTTACCTCAGGGGCTGGGTAATTTCTCTGGGTCTCATTTAGCATTAATATTGAAGATTTAGTTTTATTTATTTTATATCCTGATATTTCCCCAAAATTCTTTATTAAATTCAACAAGGTTGGAATTGATTTTTTTAGATTCGACATAAACAAAATTATATCATCGGCGTACAGGGAGATTTTATGTTCTGTTGGTCCAACTTTAATTCCATATATTTGTGAATGTAAACGTATCGCTATCGCTAAAGGTTCAATTGCCATAGTAAACAGTAAAGGTGAAAGTGGACAGCCTTGTCGACATCCTCTATTGATTTTTATTGGTTTTGAAATATTGTTATTTGTTAGGATTTCTGCTGTAGCATTATTGTATATTATTTGAACCCATTTTATGAAATTATTTCCAAGTCCAAACCTTTGTAGGACTTCAAAAAGAAAGGGCCATTCAACTCTATCAAAGGCCTTTTCGGCGTCCAATGATAGGAGAGCTGTATCCGGTGCTTCTTTATTAAAATAAATAATATTAAATAGTCTTCTTACATTATGGAAGCCTTGTCTACCCTTTATAAAGCCATTCTGATCTCGATTAATAATATTTGGTAAAATTTCTTGTATTCGTCTTGCTAAAATTTTACAGATTATCTTAAGGTCGGCGTTTAATAGGCTTATTGGTCTCATATTTTCACATTTATTAGAGGGCTTACCTGGTTTTGGCAGCAGTATAATTAAGGCATTATTTATGTATGATGGTAAATTATTATTTTGAAATGCTTCTAAAACCATTTCCAAAAAAGGTTTTATTAATTTATTCTTAAATTTTTTATAAAGGTCAACTGGAAGACCATCTGGTCCTGCACTTTTTCCTGATTTCATATTATCAATGGCTAGCCCAACTTCTTCTTGACTAATTTTAGACTCCAATATCTCCCTGTTTTCATTTGGAATACACGGTATAGATAGTTCGTTCAAAAACCCATTTAGTTTTGTTAAATCAGGTTCATTTTTGGTATCATATAATTTTTCATAGTAATCTCTAAAGGCTCTATTAATTTCTAAAGGATCTATAACTACCTGTCCGTTACTTATAATACTGGTAATTGGTGTTTTAATTTCCAATTGTTTAATCTGCCATGCTAATAATTTTCCTGATTTTTCACCTTGTTCATAAAAAGATTGTTTCAATCTTAGAAGACTCGAGGCAGCTCTATTCGCTGATTTTTTGTCGTATTCAGCTCTCAAAATCAGTAATTCATTCTCCAACCTTGGGTCACTTCCTGCATACACTTTTTCCTGAAGACTTTTTATTTTATGTTCCAATTTAGCTCTCTCCTCTCGAGTCTTCTTAGATTTTGATCCTGTATAATTAATAATATGTCCCCTAATAAAAGCTTTGAAAGCCTCCCACTTTACACATGCTGATGTTTGTGTAGTATTGATGTCAAAGAACTCGTCTATCTGTTTTTCTATATACTTGACAAATTCCTCATCCTGAAGCCATTTATGCTGAAATTGCCATCTACCTGATTCCTTTGTCAATTTTTTATCTACATATATTAGACAACAGGGTGCATGATCAGAAATCACGATGTTATCATAAAAGCAGTTTTGAATCTTGGACCTTAATTCTGTGGAAATCAAAAAATAATCAATACGTGAGAATGTCTTGTAGGTACTGGAATAACAAGAATAGGCTTTAACTTGTGGTTTCATTTCTCTCCATATATCTAACAATCTCAATTCTTTCATAAAATGATTAATAGTCATCCTACATCCAATGTGCGTACAATCCAGTCCTGTTGATCTATCCACACCTGGATTCAATGTACAATTAAAATCCCCTGCTATTATATGTTGCCCTGTAAGTGATGATAAGATGAGAAATAAATTAGCAAAGAACTTCTGATCATCTATATTGGGACCATATAAGTTCACAAGATTTATATTTTCTAATAGCAAAGAACCTTGAATGATTACATATCTTCCAAATTTGTCTCCAATTACATTTTTCACCTGAAAAGGAACTGATTTATGTATGAGAGTCATAACTCCCCTGGCTCGGGATGAAAATGAAGAGGTGAATACACTTCCCTGCCATCTACTCCTAATTCTTTTAACATCCTCCTCTATCAGATGAGTTTCTTGTAAAAACACAATTCTTGAACTCATGTCCTTTATTTTATTCATAACTTGTTTAAGTTTTTTTAAATTTTGTAGACCTCTGCAATTCCATGAAGTTAAATTAAGATTAACACTTTGGTCCATGATCAATAGAGAGTTTGGGATTACCTTGCAGTGTAAACATGCTCATACAGAGAAGCAAAAACATGAGTGGTTGAACATTCATCCTACAAACTACACACAAACAAATTTCCCCTTCCCACACTTGTGGCAAACCCCCCAAAATCAAAAGAAAAATTCTGTCTCCCGATATAGCCATCGACCGTTCCACACCCACGGGGAACAGCCTAAGCCACTCCTTCTTCATCCTCCCAATCACCCTAACTCTACTGCTTTTAATGACGTAACATTAACTCTCCTCTGTAGTTTTCCAACTTAACTCCAAAATTTTTAACAACTTTGTACATCATAGTTTTTTTTTTGTTTGTTTTGTTTTTGTTTTGTTTTTTTAATATATAATACAATCTATATTTTGTAAACTTACTATTTACTTCAAGTCAGTCAGATGCCTGTGCAAATGCTTAATTATTCTACCTTATATTTTGTTCATGCTTAGCTCCCACCAGTCTCTTCTTCTTCTTTGATCTTCTTGATGAACTCCTGCGCCTCCTCTGGGGTCTTGAAGATGTGGGTTCTGCCCTCATACGTGGTCAGCAGTCTCGCAGGATAGATTACACCATGACGAATCCCAAGGTTGCGCAGCTCCTTACGTATGGGATCAAACTGCTTCCTCAATTGTTGGATTCCTGTGGCCAAATCTGGGTAGAACCGCACCTGCTGATCCTGGTGTTTAATCTCTCCTTTAGCACGTGCAGCGTTGAAGATCTTCATCCTGTCTCTGTTGCTAAGAAACTTCATAATTAAGGTCCTCGGCGGTCCCTTATCTCTCCGTGGGCCAATACGATGTGCTTTTTCCAGAACCACTGCTGATTGCAACTCCTCGCTGCCCAGCACCTCCGGAATCCACTTTTCCAGAAAGGAACATACGTCCCGACCTTCTGATTCCTCTGGAAGACCCACCAGCCTCAAATTATTCTGTCTCGACCGAGATTCCAAATCCAAAATATTATCTTCCAGAGATTTATTTTTTTTTTCCAAAGTGCGCACCTTTAATTGAAGACGGGTGACGTCATCTTCAGCACTAGCGAGACGGAGCTCCATCTGCGCCGTTCGTTCTACACAGTCACCCAATTCCTTTCTTATTCCTTCCAACGCTGTCATAATCCCATCAAATCTAGAGGAAAAGTCCGCTCTCATTGAACTCATGGCAGCCATCAGCGCATCTGCGCCATTCCCCGCAAACATCGCACCGCCGCCAGCTTCCTCCGCCATATATGGAGTTTTGTTTGCTGCGTCACAGACCTGAAAGTCCGTTAATTTGGACTGTTTCGGCGGCTCGCTTTTTCCTTTTCCTGGTTTTCCAGCCTTAGGCTTCGCCGACATATCCTCGCCCAAATGCTGGGATACGTTCTGTCCCAAATGAGAGAGTTATTTGCCGATTTTTTTTCTCCAGGAGCAGAGCAGAGCGAGACACGTCCGTCCTACGTGGCAGCCATAACCGGAAGTCGGGAAATTACCATTTTAATAGCTATTTTACGTGCCAGGAAAAAAAAAATCTTAGAGAGCTAATGCTGCAAATCATACCAGGTATGCTCACAGAAATGATCACATAAAGAACTGACCCAAAATCAGTTACAATAATGCACTTTTTATTATTTAAAAGTGCTTTCTTTCACGCAAAGGGTATGTAGTGTCAAGTTAAGAACCCAGAATAAGTAAACAAATTCAATGCATGAAGCATGTATATACATCATCATCACCATCATAGCAGTCTGTCGAGGCAATAATGACTTTCATTTAGGTCTGATCAGATTCCTCTATGCAGCTCTGTCCTTCGCCTTCCGCTGCCAGAAACTCCTGACCTTGTTAACCCGGGCGACGTGCGAGCCGCTATGTTGCTTTCTGACTGACCATTTCATCAAACTACTTGCAAAGTATCTGAGTATCGCAAGCTTTTGCCGGACAAGCGGCACATTCTTGGCAGATAGAGGTATTACACAACATCCATCCATCCATCTTCTTCTGCTTAATCCTTTTTGGGTAGCGGGGGGGCTGGAGCCTATCCCAGCATCTTTGGGCGAGAAGCAGAGTACACCTTGGACAGATCACCAGTCCATCACAGGGCCAACACAGAGAGACAGACAACCATTCACTGTCACATTCATACCTAAGGACAATTTAGAATCCCCAGTTTGATGCCAATTAACCTAACTTGCATGTTTTTGGCATGTGGGAGGAAACTGGAGAAATCCCGGCGTAAACCCACGCAGACACGGGAAGAATATGCAAACTCCACACAGATCACTGTTGGTCGGGGGCTGGGATCGAACCAAGGATCCCCCGGCCAAGGGTGAGTTGCTGTGCTGCCGCAGTGCTAACCACTCTGCCATCGCGCTATCACAAAAAATTTTTTTGTAAGTTGTCTGTGTTTTTTCAACTGATTTAAGACAATTTTGCACCGCTGAATCTGAAAATGACATCAATTTCTCTCGATCAGGTAAGGTTTTTATGCTAAGTTGTAAGTAGTTGTATAGCAGTTGTACAGTTGTACTGTAAATTGAATAGTAGACATTGATAAAGGTAAGTACATGTTAATTGAATGTCACGTCATCATTGTTCAAAATTCAGAGAATTTCAAGAAATAAAAAAGAATTTTGCATCATATAAAGTAAAAATACCCGTACCTGTAAACAAAAACGTAAAAAATATGTGGCCATAGTTCAAAAAGTTGACCTGACTGAGCAAAACCAATGTGATTTTTGGATTCAGCACATCAAAATTGTCCTAAATCAGCTAAAAAAAAACTTAGACAATAAATTTGGTGTTGACCAGTGTTATCAGTAGCAAGGACAGGCCAAGACAAACTGACTCCAGTGTCTGTTGCAGTGACTGACCAGATGATAGGTTTGTTTATCTCTGCTCTTTGTGTAGTGCATGTCACGGTGCACCAACTGACAAAAGTCCACCACAGACCTTGCGACAGATGTGCTTATCTGCCAGAATGTCCAGTCTCACCCCATGTAACTGGGAGCAGTCCACCACAGATCTGTGACAGATATTGTTTTTAGTTCTACCAGGATGCCCAGTTTCACCCTCCACACCCTCGGAAGGGCGGAGGTGCTAGCTGAGTCGCCGACGGCCCAACCCCTGAGACCAGCAGTACCGGTTTTTATTGTTATCCGGTAGCAAGCAAACCAATGCCTGACCTGACAATACATAATCTCACTCATTATCATCATATACATAATCTCACTGTATTTCAGTACCTCCAGGATTTCACCAGCTGTTTTTGTGATTGTTGTGGCTGAAAAAGCCTAAATTTGTGGGAGCTTTTCCAAAAATTTGTGCTAAAAGTTGCAACATTTTTAGAGTTTTTTTGCACTGAAAGTTGTGTGAGTAAGTACAGATTTTAAAGTAGCTGCTTTTTCCTTTGTTTACACTCAGTGATGCTATTCTATGTAATACCACAAGAAAAGCATGGGATTGCCAAGAATTTCAAGTGATTTATTTAGAATTAAATGCTCAGTAAAGTTGTCAAAAAATGACCAACATTGTATTCTTGCTGAGAACTAAAATTTAAAAAAAAAAAAAAAAAGATAAATAAATGCCACTACAACTAAACTGCATTGAATGCATGTTAGAGTATGGAGAAAATTATGGCAGCACCTTCCTGAATCTTGAATTTGAAAACTAAGACCCCTGCAAAATTTGAGGTCTTCTTCTGTGCTGAAATCCACAAGGAAGCAGGGATGGCTCCTCCACTGACAACTTCTTCCCTTCAGAACATCTCAGTGCAGGATGGATCTTGGAGTGGAAACCCAGTCTTCACAGATCTTAAGGGGATATGAAAAGGAGAATATATTTCAAAGTCAAATTAATAAACATATTTTTAGATCCCCACAGTAGGGTTTAATAATTTAGGTTCTTTTATTTTTTTTGTTGTTTATATTTTAACTATAAATTAACTTTCAATTTTTGAAAAGGGTTTCATTTCATTTCCTGAAAGATTTGATCATTTCAGTTTAGTTCTATTGAGTGAAAATGGCTCATTGTACTGCAGCCTTTATTAATTCTGCCATTTTCATGGATGAATGATTAATTTATGACACAAATGTTAAAAAACAATGATATTTTACTTACCCCCAGCAGCTGCAACAGTCTCCCCTCTCTGGTCTCTTGTCATTCTCTATGTGTTCTCCGTTTGAAAACTGTTTATCAATCGTCAGCTTTTATGTTCCAACCACTGTTCTCTCTAGAAAAACTGGATAAGTCGCTGGCTGCTAGAAGTGAAGCCACCTGGCCGCCATATAAGTACACCCAAAACACTCAGCGAGTCAATAGGGAATGGGCACGTGACGTCACCCGACAGAAAAACCGCAAGAAATTGTGGGAAAAGTGTTCAGCCTGTCTGTGCTTAGTAGTGAGCAATGAATGCGGTTAGGCTGCGTGTCCACCAAATGTGTTTTTTTCTGCTGTGGGCAACTCTTTCCTATTCATTTTCTATGTAGTTAAGCGTTTAATGCGCTCGGTGCCCTCAACACAAAAACGTCCTCAGCAGTCAGTGCTGTGCTCATGGCACTGAAAGCTGAAAAAAGGTCAACTTTCCGAGCACTGCAGCTCTCATCAGCTGCACACCTCTCTCACCAGCTGATCACAGTCGGCTTAAAAGTAGACCATGATCAATATTTAACAGCCAAAGCTTGGAGGGACGTGCATTTTCTTACCAGTTTGATGTGATTTATTCCAGTGAGTGGAGCATTTCAGAGCAAAATCTGAAATCCTCGGCATGCTTTGAGTGACAGGTTAAGCAGCTGCCAGGATACTGGGCAGAGCACTTTTTTTTTTTTTTTTTTTTTATAAACGCATGAAAAGTGCTGAGGAAAACAGATTGAGAGCATTTTTACTTTCTCTGTACACATGCAGCCTTATTAAAATGACACTGAATATGTTATTCAAACACAGGAAATGTAAATATACATATAAAACATCATAAAATCCAGGATGAAACAAGAAAGTGAAAACACTTATTTCCAATGTGGTCCTTTCAATCACATTATTCCTCCAAATACCACGCCACGTTAGAATGGGTAAGTTTTGCTGAGTTATCAAATACAACAGCTGTTCTCAAGACTGGCATGGAAAAAGATTGATAACGGTGTACGCTTTTTTTAACTTCCCAATTTGGGAGAAAAGTGGAGAGAATCGGGTCTCTGAGCTAAAAAAGAGGCGTGGGATGGAATGGATTGCAGCAGTCAGAAGAAAATACATCAGCTACAACAACATTTCTGCACACATGGTCATGTGTTCACGGCATTTTCACAAAGCTAAGTTGTGATTTAAAAAATATTTATTAGTGCAGAAAGACGTCCCCTCTCCAGAGCAGCTGTCTTGCGCGTCGTGCGCTTTGGCAGCACCTCAGCCATGGCTCTGTCATCTCTCAATAATGCGTAAAAATGCACTAGGGAAAAAAGTCAAATAATTTCCCCACATCATCTGTGCTGTTCCCAATTTCTCTTGCTAATCTGGAGCAGTTTTTTTTTTTTTTTTTTTTTTTTAAAATGGGAGCTTCTCGTGTTGCTAATTTTCTTTGATTTTTTTTCTTGAAGTTGTGATTACTTGTTGCCTTCATTACGCATGGATATAATATCAGCTGGTGACTGAAGTCCATAGACTGCTTGGTATCATTAAATTAAGCAGATTCTCCTCTTTCAGGTGACTATTAAAAACGTCACTGTCCTGGTTAAGGATGTTTTTATAGCAGCTTATTATACTGGTAATTTATTTCTGTGCGCCAGCACAATCAGCTGATTGATCCACCTCCTCAGGTGTTCTGACATTTTGGCATATTTATCAGAACAACACTGGACAGTTGATGTTACAGACTGTAGTCAAAGATAGAAATCTTTATCCTGTAGATTGAAAATGTTCAGACACATCCCGACAGTTCCCATTATACATACAAGTATGTGTGTTTAGCTTTCTATTTACCTTTTGTTCTTATTAAAGACAAAAATAGAAAGGAGATATTTTTACCTTCTTTACATGTTTCAACTGTTCACTGCAGCCTTCGTCAGAAGTGTCAGCTGACTGATGCAAGGTGTCATTTTATCAGTTGACTTTTGTAGGCGGGGCCAGCCCAGCAGACCTGTCAGATCAACCGAGCCGGCCCCGCTTTCCGCCGTCCGATGGTCTCTGGAGAATGTGGTCCCAGGTGTGGGAAAGCATAAAGGCCCCCTCATCCCGGTTCATGCTATCTTTCCCGCGATGGAAGATGGAAACCATGTTGGCAGACAGCAGCACATATGAAATCATAAAAACAAACCCCACAGAAGAAAAGAAAAAAAATGCTAAAAGCCCTTCTCAAACCCCTGTTAGAAAGCAAAAAAATCACAAAGGACTCATATGATCACCTGATACCCACAGCCAGCATCACCCCCCAGATCTATGGAAACCCCAAAATACATAAGAAGGATATCCCACTGCGGCCAACAATAGACAGTATTGGATCAGTTACATACAGCTTATCAAAAGCCCTGGTTGAAATCATCAAACCCCTCCTTGGACTATCAGAATACCACTGCAAAAACTCAAAAGAGCTGGCACAAGAACTCAAAAATATGATAACAGAATCAGACAAGATCCTCATTTCACGTCATTTCATTATTCACAAAGACCCCTGTAGATGTCACACTACACATAGTGCAAGAACGCCTCAGAAATAACAGAACCCTAAAAAGACGCACCAATCTCACAGTTGACGACATATCTGAACTATTACAATTGGTTGCAAAATCCACCTATTTTCACTATAGAGAAAAAATTTACAGACAAAAAGAAGGATTTGCAATGGGAGACCCACTATCAGCCATCATGAGCAGTTTTTTCATGAAGGATCTGGAAAACAAAGCCATCAACACAGCACCCACACAATGTAAACCCACCCTATGGAAGAGATACATGGACGACATTTTGGAGAAAATAAGGAAAGGACACATGCAAGAACTCACTGACCATCTGAATAGCATGGACAGCACTGGGAATATAAAATTCACACACAAAGAGGAAGAAAATGGCACCATAGCCTTTCTGGACATGAAAATCCACCATAACGATGATGGCAGTATAAAAATCACAGCCTACAGGAAACCAACCCACATGGATCAATACCGACTATGGACATCAGAACACCCCACAGCACACAAACTATCAGTTGTCAGGATGTTATATGAATGGGCCACCATCATCACAGACGAAGAATACAGACAGGAGGAGGAAAACCACATAAAACATGCACTCATACGCTGCCAATATCCAGTATGGGCCTTAAACAAAGGGAAACAGCAAGTCAAAAACAAAGAAAACAAACAGGAAACAAGACACAGAACAAAAGCCGAAATCAAAAACAAGGACACCATAACTATACCATACATCCGAGGGATCACGGAACGAATTCAAAGGATCATGAAAAAATACAAAATAAACACAGCAGTAAAACCACACAAAAAATTAAGACAGTTACTAGTACACCCCAAGGACAAAATAGAATAAGACAAAAAATGCAATGTAATATATGAAATATCATGCAGATCATGCAACAAAACCTACATTGGAGAAACGGGGAGATCATTCACCACAAGGAAAAAAGAACACCAGAAGGAATATGAGAAGGAAACACAAGGACGACTCACAAGATCACAAAAAGAAAAAGCAGAACAAGAAACATTAAAATCAGCAACATCAGATCACTGCAAAAGAAATAATCACATCATAGACTGGGACAACGCAACAATTATTGGATCGGAGAGCAACAGACACAAACGCTGGATCAAGGGGGCCATAGAAATCAGGAAGCGAGGAAAAGATAGCATGAACCGAGATGAGGGGGCCTTTATGCTTTCCCACACCTGGGACCACATTCTCCAGAGACCATCAGACGGTGGAAAGGGCCAGCTCGGTGGATCTGACAGGTCTGCTGGGATGGCCCCGCCTAAGAAAGTCAGCTGATAAAATGACACCTCGCAGCAATCAGCTGACACTTCTGACAAAGGCTGCAGTGAACAGTCGAAACATGTAAAGAAGGTAAAAACATCCATCCATCCATCTTCTTCCCCTTAATCCTTTTCGGGTCATGGGGGAGCTGGAGCCTATCCCAGCATCTTTGGGCGAGAGGCAGGGTACACCCTGGACAGATCGCCAGTCCATCGCAGGGCCAACACAGAGAGACAGACAACCATTCACTCTCACAGTCATAGCTAAGGACAATTTAGAATCCCCAGTTTGAGGCCAATTAATCTAACTTGCATGTTTTTGGCATGTGGGAGAAAACCGGAGAAATCCCGGAGTAAACCCACGCAGACACGGGGAGAACATGCAAACTCCACACAGATCACTGTTGGTCAGAATCAGAATCAGATTTATTGCCATTGTTCATGTAGTACACAAACTAGGAATTTGTCTCGGTGCAATGCTGCAACATTAAACATGATAAAATAAAAGAGATAAAAAACTATACATGCAATAAAGTGTAGAATAAGAATGAGTAATACTAGTCAAAGCAGTTTTTAAATATATTAGCGAGCAGCAGATATTGTGGAGTACCACATAGTGCAGTCGGTAATGCAAAAAGAAAACAGTGATGATTGACATGAGTCTGGTTGAGCTGCTGTACATAGTGCACGAGAGTCAATAAGTCACTTAGTGTTCAGCAGTCTGATGGCAGAGGGGAAGAAGCTGTTCATGTGACGGGAGGTTTTAGTCTGAATGGACCGAAGTCTTCTACCTGAGGGGAGGGGGGCAAACAGTACGTGACCAGGGTGTGAAGGATTGGCTATGATCCGGCCTGCACGCCTCCGGGTCCCGGAGATGTACAGGTCCTGGAGAGATGGGAGCTTGCAGCCGATCACCTTCTCAGCAGCGCGCATGACGCGCTGCAGCCTTAGTCTGTCCGTGGCAGTGGCTCCTGCGTACCACACGGTTATGGAGGTGGTGAGGATGGACTCGATGATGGCCGTGTAGAACTGCACCAACATCTTGGTGGGTAGCTTGAGCTTCCTCAGCTGCCGCAGGAAGAACATCCTCTGCTGGGCCTTTTTGATGAGGGAGCTGATGGTCGGCTCCCACTTGAGGTCCCGGGTGATGGTGGTGCCCAGGAAGCGGAAGGAATCTGCAGTGGTGATGGCAGAGCCTGTGAGGGTGAGGGGGGGCAGAGGGGTTGTGACTTTCCTGAAGTCCACAATCATCTCCACTGTCTTCAGAGCGTTCACCTGCAGGTTGTTGTGGCTGCACCAGGATGCCAGCTGGGCCACCTCTCTCCTGTAGACAGACTCGTCGCCGTTGGAGATGAGCCCGATGAGGGTGGTGTCGTCCGCAAACTTGATCAGCTTGACAGACTGGTGGCTGGAGGTGCAGGAGTTGGTATAAAGGGAGAAGAGTAGGGGGGAAAGTACACAGCCCTGGGGTGATCCGGTGCTGATGCTAACAGAGTCTGAGACAGTCTTTCCCAGCCGCACATGCTGCCTCCGGTCCATCAGGAAGTCGGTGATCCACCTGCAGAGGGAGTCAGGCACGTTGAGCAGGGACAGCTTGTCCTGGAGCAGAGCGGGGCGGATGGTGTTGAATGCAGAGCTGAAGTCCACAAACAGGATCCTGGCGTAGGTTCCCGGGGAGTCCAGGTGCTGCAGGATGGAGTGGAGGGCCAGGTTGACTGTGTCGTCCACAGACCTGTTGGCTCGGTAGGCAAACTGCAGCGGGTCCAGGAGGGGAGTGGTGATGGACTTGAGGTGGGGCAGGACCAGGCGCTCAAAGGACTTCATGACTACAGAGGTGAGCGTTACAGGTCTGTAGTCGTTAAGTCCAGTGATCCGTGGCTTCTTGGGGACAGGGATGATGGTGGAGGATTTGAGGCAGGTCGGCACGTGGCATAGCTTAAGGGAGGTGTTAAAAATGTCTGTGAAGACAGGAGTCAGCTCTTTCGCACAGTGTCTCAGGGTGGAGGGAGACACGCCGTCCGGACCGGGGGCCTTGCGCGGGTTCAGTCTGGAGAACTGTCTGTGCACGTCCTGCTCACTGATGACAAGGGCAGGGGGGGAGGAGGGGGGGCCGCCTTTGAAGAAGTAGGGACCGTGGAGACAGTGGAGCTGGGGGGAGTTGGACACAGCTGACGAGGTGTCAAAACGGGCATAGTGTTGGGACAGTCTTTGACAAAGGCCTTTGTCATCCTGACCTTTAGAAGCCTGAGGCCGATAGTTGGTGATTTGCCTCAGTCCTCTCCACACAGAAGCCGAGTCGTTAGCAGTGAACTGCTGCTGGAGTCTCTCAGAATACACAGATTTAGCTCTCCTCAGCTCTCTGTTAAACCGATATTTAACCTCCCTGTAGCAGTCCCTGTCTCCACTTTTCAACAGTCGGGGGCTGGGATCGAACCCACGATCCCCCGACCAAGGGTGAGTTGCTGTGCTGCCGCAATGCTAACCACTCCGCCACCGCGCTGCCCCATCTCCTTCCCATTTTTGTCTTTAATAAGAACAAAAGGTAAATAATTAAAAGAAGACAAAATGAACCTACTTGAGCTGTCTAGCTCTCTGTGTGTGTATATGCAGCAGGCAGCAGCAGAGCTCAGTACGCTACAAATACACCATTATATGGTAGCTGTAAGTTAGAAACCTGTTCAATAAGTTACACATGGGTTCAAAGAGCGTTACTTATATGTTAGAAATAATTTTGGGGTACGCTAGACATTAATCTCGACGTATTTCGACTTTGTAGAAACAATGACTTCTTACCTTTGTGTTTAATGACGGTTTTCTTGTCGGTCACCCAGAATATTTGAGGTGGCTGGACCCATCCATTGGTGAATTGAACATGAGCGTCTAATGATCTATAGTTTTTAAATTGCTCATGGGTTTACGCACTCACCCCACAAACCAGGTAGGCAAACACATCTGACAGCATGACTCCAGGCAGTTGGTAGCGATCCATGGTCCATTTCTTGTGCTCATATCAATCCCGTTTATTTCTTCAAATTTTTAGAGATAGCGCTCCTTTGCTTCCTTTTTCAGTTTCTCTGAATAATGAATTTGAATTTTCTGTTTGCTGCGTTCTATCAAACGTATGTCTGTCCATGTTAGCAGCTGCCCAGACCACAGGTAAACAAAGAAGCCTAACAACGACGATGGCGACAATGGCCCAGAATGCAGCGCGGCATGATGTCAATGCCCATACTCTATGACTCGCTGAGTGTTTTGGGTGTACTAATATGGCAGCCAGGGTGCTGCACTCAGCTCTGTACTCGCTAATGGGGCGTGAGCTATCCAGGTTTTTCTTTAGAGATCAGTGGTTCCAACACAATGCTGCATGTAGTACAAAACCGTTTATCCCCGCTTTATGAAAAATATCCGGGAACTGTTGAGCGCAGTCTTTAGCCGTGACTTTTGTTGATACATTAACGTTGGCAAGGCAGCGCCGTGGCGGAGTGGTTAGCACTGCTGCAGCACAGCAACTCACCCTTGGCCGAGGGATCCTGGGTTCGATCCCAGCCCCCGACCGACAGTGATCTGTGTGGAGTTTGCATGTTCTCCCCGTGTCTGCGTGGGTTTAAGATAAGATAAGATAAGATAAGCCTTTATTAGTCCCACAAAGGGGAAATTCCAGGATTGCAACAGCACAGGGATAGCAACACTCAGAGCAACAATCAGAAGGCAAGAAAAAAAAAAACAAGCAAGCAAGAGCAGCTAATAAACATATGTACGTATTACTATAAAATATATATATATACACACACACACAGACACACAGTGCAGAGCATTGTAGCTGGATGGAATAAATATATGAATATATGAACACACAGTGCAGAGCATTGTAGCTAGATGGAATAAATATGTAAATATATAAACACCCACAGTACGGAGCATTGCAGCTAGGTGGAATAAATATGCAAGTATATAAACACACACAGTGCGGAGCAATGTAGCTAGATGGAATAACATGTAGATATATAAATATATAAACACCACAGTACGGAGCATTGCAGCTAGACGGAACAAATATGCAAATATATAAACACACACAGTGCAGAGCATTGCCGCTAGATGGAATGAAACAGCATAACCGTCTACCCAGCTATCCTGCATGGTATGATTATGTGCCCATACACACTCTCACCCTCCATAGCGACCGGCATGCTCCTAGTTGTATGCCGGAGAGGACCACTGTGTAAGTCTATTGCATCTTCTGCATTCAAAAAACTATTAGTTTGTTACGTCTTTTTTGCTATCTCTGCGAGCAGCCCTGCTTAGGTTGTACAGTCTGACAGCCGTTGGTAGGAAGGACCTACGAAACCTCTCGGTTGTGCACCTGGGATGATGTAGTCTGCTGCTAAATGAGCTCCTCAGTGCATTCAGTATGTCCTGCATAGGGTGGAACTCGGACTCCAGCAGAGATGACAGTTTAGCCACCGTCCTTCTCTCTCCTATCTCCTCCATCGGATCAAGGCGCTGCCCCAGGACAGAGCTAGCTTTCTTAATCAGTTTGTTCAGTCTCTTCCTATCGGCTGCAGTAATGCCACTGCCCCAGCAGACCACTCCAAAAGTGATGGCTGATGCCACCACCGTGTCATAGAATGACTTCAGCAGCGCCCCTTGTACACCAAAAGACCTGAGTCTCCTCAGCAGGAACAGCCTGCGCTGTCCCTTCTTGTAGAGTGCATCAGTATTGTGTGACCAGTCTAGTTTATTGTTCAGATGAATACCCAGGTACTTATAGGATGTCACCATCTCGATGTCTGTTCCCTGTATATTTACTGGTACTGTGAGGGGCTGCCCATGCCTGCGGCAGTCCACCACCAGCTCCTTAGTTTTCCTCGCGTTGATCTGGAGGCAGTTCCGATGGCACCAGTCCACGAAGTCCTGGATAAGCCCTCTGTACTCAGCTTCATCTCCATTGGAGATGAGGCCAACGATCGCAGAGTCATCAGAGAACTTCTGTAGATGGCAGTGTGTTGTGTTGTGTGAGAAGTCCGCAGTATAAAGAGTGAACAGGAAGGGAGCCAGCACCGTTCCCTGGGGGGCCCCCGTGCTACTGATGATCGTGTCGGACACACAGTCCCGGGTTCTCACAAACTGAGGCCGGTTCGTGAGGTAGTCCAGGATCCATGATGACAGGTGCTGGTCCACCCCTGCGCGCAGCAGCTTGTCCTTCAGGATCATCGGTTGGATGGTGTTGAAAGCACTGGAGAAGTCAAAGAACATGATCCTCATCATATTCCCGGGCTTCTCCAGGTGGGACAGAGAACGGTGAAGGAGGAAGATCACCGCATCCTCCACCCCAATGCCATGCTGGTAGGCGAACTGGAGTGGATCCATCGCTGGTTCCACCAGGGGGCGGAGGTGAGCAAGGAGCAGTCTCTCCAGGGTCTTCATCAAGTGGGACGTCAAGGCCACCGGTCTGTAGCTGTTCAGGTCTTTGGGGTGGGAAGTTTTTGGTACAGGTACCACACAAGATGTTTTCCACAGCTGTGGTACCCTCCCCAGTTTCAGGCTCATGTTGAAGATATACGTCACAATCCCACACAGCTGGTCTGCACAGGACTTGAGGAGCTTTGCGCTGATGCCGTCCGGTCCCGGCGCCTTCCTCGCCTTGATCTTCCTCAGCTCCGTCCTCACCTGGGTCCTGGTCAGGGTCAGGATGGGGGGCTGTGTGTTGGGAGTGGGGGGGTGTTGGTAGAGTGGGGAGTGGGCAGCAGGACTTGATTTCTTTAGAGGCAGCAGTGGTTGTTGTGCAGTCAGGGGGGAGGGCGGTTGGTCAAATCTATTGAAAAACAGATTCAGGTTGTTCGCCCACTCCCTGCCCCCTGTGGCCTGGGGGGAGGTATTCTGGAGCCCCGAGATGGTTTTGAGGTTTCTCCAGACCCCGCTGATGTCGCTCTGTTGCAGCTTTACTCCGGGATTTCTCCGGTTTCCTCCCACATGCCAAAAACATGCACGTTAGGTTAACTGGCATCAAAACTGGGGATTCTAAATTGTCCTTAAGTATGACTGTTGAGAGTGAATGGTTGTCTGTCTCTCTGTGTTGGCCCTGTGATGGACTGGCGATCTGTCCAGGATGTACCCTGCCTCTTGCCCAAAGATGCTGGGATAGGCTCCAGCCCCCCCGCGACCCAAAAAGGATTAAGCGGAAGAAGATGGATGGATGGATGGAAGTCCACTCTGTGGCTGTCGGCCAAATGTAAACATGGAAGTAATGTGCACATATGGCGCATGGAACTCTCGCGTGATTGGTCATCACACAAGACTTCAGCCGGCTGCTTGCTTTTGTGTTTCAAAGACTGTAAAATTTTGATATTAAAAGATCGATCCATGGATTCTGTAGATTGATATCGGCTCAGTCAGACGTGGATGGATTCAAATCGTTAGATTGATCTTTTAAACCCACCTCTAGTTTTCACACCGGAATGTCTGCACCAAGATTCATATTTTCATTACATTGTATACATTTAGTCCAGTTAAGGTTTGGTCAGGTGAGCCTGAACCTTCCCTTAGTTATGTTGCTATAGGTTTAGATAGCTGAGGGACCTCTCATGATGCACTGGGCTTTTCCTTCTTTCTTCTCTCTTAATAAGTGTTGTAGGATTTTACTGTTCATTAACATATGTTTGCTCTCTCCCATAGATTGAATCCCTGTCATACTGTTTGCGCTCTACATGTCTGTTCTTTTCTTCTTCTGCTCTATCCCCTCATCCTCAGCCAGTCAAAGCAGATGGCTGCCCCTCCCTGAGCCTGGTTCTGCTGGAGATTTCTTTCTGTTAAAAGGGAGTTTTTCCTCTCCACCATCGCGAAGTGCTTGCTCACAGGGATCACCTGTTTGTTGGGGTCTTTCTACAGTTGTGGGGATTGACCCACAGTTGAAAGTGCTATGAGATGACTGTTGCGAATATATGATATATAAATAAAGATGATTTGAAGTGAAGTGAATTGATATTCATATGGCATTTCAGAACATCTTTATTCCTTTGTTTTAGTCAGTTTGATTAGTAGACCAATTGGACTTCTGAATAGTACTTGAGTTATGTTAAACTGATTGTTGTGGTCCTTACACATGGCAGCAGGCACTAAAAAAAAAAAAAAAGATGGTAGGTGGTGCATGCACTGGTAGTACTAGTATACCAACATACCAGTGAGTACATATATTGCCATAATAAATAAATACAGAAACATACTGATTGTTCCATCCCCCAGCAGTCAAAGGTCTGAACAAGTCTAAGATCAGTTTGCGTCCACTTAAAATTGAATGTGGCAAAAGCCCCTCCCCCACCACCACCTTTTTAAAAAATTTTTAGGCCAGCTTTACTTCCAGTACAAAGTCCTGAGCTAAGCACTTCTGCCACTGGCATTTTGACATTTTAAAAACTTGTATGTACTATGCATTATATTTGTTTCAGGTTTTGATGTCTTTTACTGTTATTCCAGCAATGAAGTACAATTTTTCGCTACCAGTAGCCTATCATCTAAGGGAATACAGCAACAAGTCAGAAATAGTGCAAATGATTGAGTATGTGGTGAAATCCCAGTTGACACTATGACCAGTGCAGTGAAAATGAACAGGGATTTAAGCTGCATGGCTCTTTTGGTGCTGTAACAAACACAAATGAATGTCAGAAACAGATCATTGATATAGTCCTACAAATATTTGATGGACACCTTTTCTATCCTGTACTGTGAGTGATACTCAGTCTATTTAACACTGACTTAAAATAACGTGTAGTTTAGGCAGATGTGTTTTTTTTTCTACAACTGTGAACTGGACGAAGGTCAGATCACATTTTATGTATTAAACACAGTAATCCCAACCATTATAAAGGGTTTACTATCTTTTTCTGGAAACTACACTACTGTACAAAAGTCTTGAGTCATTTCTCATTTATTCACATTTTGATTGGTAAATAGCTGCAGTGATTTACTGAACCAAGATCACGCCGGTATCAGTTATAGGATAAAAACTCAGACATCCCTAGCGACATTCTTCAGCTCCTCCTGGGGGATCCCAAGTTGTTCTCAGGCCAGTTGGGGGATATAATCCCTCCAGCTGGTTCTAGGTATGCCCTGGGGTCTTCTCTCAGTTGAACCAGTCTGGAAAACCTCTGGAAGGAGGCAACCAGGACACATCCTGACCACCTCAAATGACTCCTTCTGTTGCAGAGGGCTGTGGCTCCATTCCAAGCTCCTCACTCCATCTTTAAGGTTGAGATCAGAATCACTATGGAGGAAATTCTTTTCAGCCACTTGGATTAGTAATAGCGTTCTTTTGGTCACTACCTACACCTCATGACCATAAGTGAGGGCTGGAATATACAGCTCTGGAAAAAAATTAAGAAACCAAATAGACCACTGCAAAATTATCCCTTTATCTAGTTTTACTATTTATATGTATGTGTTTGAGTAGAATGAGCAATTTTGTTTTATTGTCTAACCTATTGAAAACAACTCACCTAAACTCCAAGTCAAAATATCATCATTTAGAGCATTTATTTACAAAAAATGACTGCTGGCCAAAATGACAAAAAAGATGTTGCTTGTAGATGTACTTTTTGATGTGCTTTTAGATTAAATAATACAGAGAAACAAGTTCATGATCATTCTTAAACACTACAATACTTAAGTTTTAACTTAGGAAGAACTCATATCTGCACTTCGGTAAAAAAAAAAAAATAACTTTATTCACAGCTTTCATGTGTCATACTGTGGTTAGATGATCTCCTAATCACTACCTCCCTAAGTAGAGTGAGATGTCCTTGTGTTTGAATACAACAGATACTCAAACTGAATGGCTGCCATACATGTAGAGATGCTAATTTAGGCAAGATTTTGCAGTGGTCTCTTAATTTTTTCTGGACCTGTAGATGGAAAAAGCATATCAAAAGCTTTGTCTTTTGACTCAGTTCTCTCTTCACTACAACAGACTGGTGCATGCATCCACATAACTACTGACGAAGTCCGAATCTGACAGTTTTCTCTGAAAATTGTTAACCAGTTAAAAAAAATGTACAAGAAAATGTTTGAAAGACCTTCAGAAAGCCTGTAAATCTATCGGCCAAGACCACTAAAATTATAAGAACATCTGGCTTCTCTGAAGCAAAATATAAAGAAATGAGGGGAGGCTCAAGACTTTTGCACAGTACGATACAAATGGTCAATAGTACAACTGTAGGTCATCTTCTGATATAAACAGAATGTGGAATCTGTATTTAAAAGCGGTTCCTTACCAGCAAACGCCACAATGCAGCTACGAGGTTTTTTAACATCAGAGTTTGTCACAATTTTGATTCCAATTTCCTAGAAGTGGAGAGTAAGAGAAAGAGAGAAAGAGCTCATTTACAGAAGAATATAAACACTGAAACAGCTCTGAACAGAAGCCTCAGAGTTGTATAAAAATCTCAACTAGAATTCACCCAAAGGAATGTGGCACATTTCAAAGACAAATGGAAAAAAAAATTAATATGAGCTTTCTTCAACAGTGGCTTTGTCTTTGCCACTCTCCTATAAAACGCTCTCCTATCTCAGCCACTGAAGCCTTCAGAGTAGTCATTTGTGTCTTGATGCCATCCCTCACTACTCTCCTTGTTGCATGGTCTCTCAGTTTGTGAGGATAGCCTGCTCCAGACAGATCTACATGTGCCATATTCCTGATATTTCTTAATGAGGGATTTCACTGAACTTCCATGGATGTTTAGTGATGGACATTTTTTTGTATTCATCCCCTGTCTTATACTTTTCATGAACCTTTTCTCCAAGGTACTTGGGGAGTTCTTTTGTCTTCGTGACATAACTACAGCAGAAATACTGATTAACCAATGACGGGACATTCCAGTCATCTGCCCTCGAGGTAGTGATGGCCAGATGAGGCTTTCTTGAAGGCTTGAAGCTTTTCATCACATTGGTTCATATGGACGAAGCCTCATGTGAAACTTCATTTGCTGTACTAGGCCATCTACTGGACAAAAATTACACAACATGCATATTTTTACAAAAGCATTATTGGTTTAATGTGTATTTTTTTTTCCATTTCCATTAATGTACTATCTTTTAAGAAATTTCAATGATCATAAGGGGGAAAAAAATAATAAAACTGGGTGACTACAGTGAATGCACTTATTAGACCGATATGGCTTTTTCAGGACCGATACCAATACCGATTATTAGTAGTTAAGGAGGCCGATAACCGATATTTGGAGCCGATATTCATTTGCAGTAAAAGTGTAAAAATTGGCGTAAAAATGTTGAATAATACAATCACTTAACTTCATTTAACTGCCTAAAGCATGTTTATTTAACCAAACAAATAGAAAAATAGCTCCAGAAGTTGAATAAAAACTTAAATAGCTCCCTGAAATGTTTCCACAGTAAATAAAGTAACATTTAAATATAACTTATCTTTGTTTTAAGTTCAAACACAACAAAAAGTACAGGGAGTTAACAAGTTCAGCAGCAACTCTTGTAAAGTTAATAAATAAAAACTTATATAATAGCTCCGTGATTTTTTTTTTTTTACAGTAAAAAAAGTAAAATTTCACAATAACTGAAATGACTTTGAACTTTGTTTAAAGTTGGAGCAAAAAGTGCAGAGTTCCCAGACTCAGCAGCAACTCTTGTAAAGTTAAATAAAAACTTAAATAGCTCCCTGAAATTTTCCACAGTAAACAAAGTAAAATTTCAGTAAAACTGAAATGACTTATCATTGTTTTAACTTCAAACAAAAACAAAAAGTGCAGGGAGTTCTCAGGCTCAGCAGCATCTCTAGCAAAGTTACAGTGGGGCAAAAAAGTATTTAGTCAGCCACCAATTGTGCAAGTTCTCCCACTTAAAAGATGAGAGAGGTCTCCAATTTTCATCATAGGTATACCTCAACTATGAGAGACAAAATTAGAAAAAAAAATCCAGAAAATCACATTGAAGGATTTTTAATGAATTAATTGGTAAATTCCTCGGTAAAATAAGTATTTGGTCTCCTACAAACAAGCAAGATTTCTGGCTCTCACAAACCTGTAACTTCTTCTTTAAGAGGCTCCTCTGTCCTCCACTCGTTACCTGTATTAATGGCACCTGTTTGAACTCGTTATCAGTATAAAAGACACCTGTCCACAACCTCAAACAGTCTCATTTTGTCTCTCATAGTTGAGGTATACCTATGATGAAAATTGGAGACGTCTCTCATCTTTTAAGTGGGAGAACTTGCACAATTGGTGGCTGACTAAATACTTTTTTGCCCCACTGTAAATAAAAACTTGCTTCCAGAGGTTTTATAAAGTATAGCAAACAAAGTTAAACAAAATTTGCACAGAAATGTGAGTGTCAAATCAATTAGTAGTCCCAGTTGAGCAGCACGAGATTGTGGTGCAAAAAGCAAAGTTGTTCAGCGTTCTCTCCAGTGAGATGGCTTCTTTTGCGTTCACAAATTGCAGAGATTTCACTGAACATTCGCTCACTTGGGACTGATGAGGGTGGAACAGACATATGGGGAAGTACTACGAGCTAGCGGAGCTGCCGCTAATGCTTACTCCGCTCTTACGTTATTCTCCTGCTCACTGTAACATTAGTAGTAGTTGTGAGATGTAGAGCACGGGGATGTTTATTACAATTTTGAGAGAGTTTTCTGCGTTTACCTTGACATGTGTGCTTGCTCTCCGTACGTTCACCACACGAAAAAACTTTCCTTTCCGCCGTGTGTGTGAGGACAGCTTCCGCTTCAGATTGGCTCTGCCACTTACGCATGCTGTGGCTTGCTTAACCAATCAGATGGCGCTGTGTGGGTGGTGGCTGGAGACAGAAGTGGCAGGAGAGAGAGAGGCGCGGCTGCATCTGAGCCAAAATAACCCACTTTTAAATTGATTTCTTGATATTGGCCCGTTGGATTTAAAAAAAGGCCGATGCCGATATACGTCAAAATTCCAAATATCGGCCCCGATAATCGGCCCGGCCGATAATCGGTCGACCACTAGTACTTGTGTTCCTTAGTGTACTTGTGCTACTTATCCATTTTTATTAAGAAATAATAACTTTTCAACAGTCTTTGGGACTAATGCGATTTCCTTTTTTTTTTTTTTTTTTTTTAGATTATTTCACCAGCTTTGGAGAATACTCTCTCACAGGCCACAGAGGATGCAGGTGTGCAAAGGAAGGCTACTGCAGGTTTGTACAGTGTAGAGTAGACATGCGTCTGTCTTTCCCAGTACATTCACCACTGTTGTCCTTATTCTTATGCAGGACACGATAGTGCCTCAGCATAGATGGTGTGTTATTGTTGTATCCAAGCTCTTTGAAACACAACAGACACTTCACCTTACAAATAAATAAAAATAAATCCAAAATAAATTACAAGAATGGCATGACCCAGCTGGGACTCGAACCCTGGCCTCCCAGTTGTGGGGTGGAAGTTCTACCTCTAGGCCACCACTCCAGTTACAAGAAATATCCACTATTTGTGAAAAATGCACCAACTTAATAACTAATGAGATCAAAATGTTCCCAAATGGGATAAGTCTGTCTTTTTAGTGCTGGCTCCATCTGAAAATGAAGATTGGCTGTGAAAAATCCCATACACAGTCAAAGATCTGACAACACAAAACGTGAGGGACGGGGATTTCCATTGTGTATCACTGCTCACTTTATTTCATGTTGCGTACCCACTTCCTGACTGAGTCATATGGTACGACCGGCCAGCAAGGCTTCCGACGTCATCACATATGTCAGCAATACACGCCTCAAAATGCGCTCTGCTAAATATTTCCTGGATTACTTGGTGCACACCCCAGCACCAGAAAACCCATCACTACCTCTAGGAATTGCCTTTCACTAATTGTGAGACTATTTCCACCATTTGTCAAGATAATATTTTCTATCCATTCCTACTAGACACTCGTTTACCCAGCTGATTCATCTACCAGCCCTTGACCAGATATTTTACAGATATATGTTGTTTTAGCTTATTTTGTTATATTTTATATTTTATTATACTCTTGATCAGACCCCTCCTTGATTAGCAGTGGTTAGCTGCTGTTAGCAGAGTAAGCCATTTACTCATTCAGAGTCGTTTCTGTACGTATTACACCTCAAGGACCGGTCATATACCATCGACCACTCAAACCACACATGCTTGTCTCCATTAATGTTTTATTTGGGCTTTTAAAACAGTCGGTCATTATCTGTTACTTAGTCTGACACCCTAAGCTAAAGGCTAATTAACATTGTGTTGACATCAAAACAGAAATCTTTGAGAAATGACGAAAGAGGAAGGGTGGGTTGAACTGCGGCCCAATACCATTTAAATCAACATGGCCTAAAACAGCCAGTTTTGATGAGTGCTCTTTTGTAGGCCTGCAACGATAACAGCTGACACGATTAATCGTACAACAAGAAAAAACAAGCACAACAAGTTTTCTGGCCACAACAAGTTTCCGCTTACGTGTGTGCGTTTCTTTACATAATCCACCAACATTTCAGCCAGTTGAGCCATTTCTGTCTCTGTCCATGCTCCCTGTAGGAGGCAGGGCTCATGCTCACACAGCGGGGACAGCAGGAAAAAGTGAAGTGGCGAGCTGAAGCCTCGGCTCATAAATGAAAGTGTGTCCTGACTGACCCTAAAAGTCTGCTTTTTAACTGTGTGAACATTTCACACAGTGAAGCCCTCAGTTTTTTCCCCGATTGGAGAGGTTGGCTTCAACTTTGGCACGGTTACTCATGTAACACCCATGTCTATGATACGTCCGTATGATTGGCACAACCATTTTCATAGTCATTATCGGCTGCAATAGAGAATGCTACCGGAATGAATCAACTCAAAATAGACAGTAAGGTCCATGAAGTTGAAATGTTCACTATATGGTTCTCTACTGTACCGTTTCCGAGACACACATTGTAAACAAACAAACTGTGCTTACCGATGACGTAAAGCCACGTGTCTCGGTTGTTCGTGGCAACATAAAACATAGTGGCCGAAACAATTTTATTTATTGTTTGGGGTTGTTTAACTTATGTTTTATTTATTTATGATATTTTAAATATTGTTTCCTCATTTTTATTCCAGTGTTTTAATATTGTTCATAAATAAAAGTTCAAAGCTCTTTGAAAAGTTGTACATAGACTGTTATCATTACCCCGTGTTCCTAATTATTATGCAAATAGGATGTTACTGTCATAAACATTCAATTTTTTGTTTTTCAATTAAACTCTAGGATGGTATTGTGTCTCAGAGCTCTTTGGATCACTGATATCAATCTCAAACAACTATCATAATTAGTTTGCCAGGTGAGCCCAATAAAAGGAAAACTGCTTTGACCGGAGTGGTGGCCTAGTTGGTAGAGCATCCACCCCACAACCGGGAGGCTGGGGTTCAAATCCTGGCAGGGTCATACCAAAGGCCAAGTAAAAATGGTACTTTCCGCCCTCTACCTTGGTGCTCAGCATAACAGAACGGGAAAAGGCGGGCAGTGAGGAGTGGCAACCCATGTCCTGTATTAGCTTTGTAAAGCAACCGAGATGTAGTCGCTTGCCTCATAGGCGACCAAATAATAATATGATAATACTTAAGAAGGATGTTCCACAATATTAAGCATGCCACAGGTTTCAAGCAAAATAGGAAAGAAAAAGGATTTCTCTGCTGCTGAAAAGTGTCAAATAGTGCAATGTCTTGGACAAGGTATGAAAACATGAGATGTTTCACAAAAACTTAAGTGTGATCATCGTACTGTGCAGAAATTTGTGGCTGATTCAGAGCACAGACGGGTTCGTGCAGATAAAGGCATAATGAGGAAAATTTCTGCCAGACAAATTCATCAGATTAAGAGACCAGCTGCTAAAATGCCATTACAAAGCAGTAAACAGGTATTTGAAGCTGCTGGTGCCTCTGGGGTCCCACGAACCTCAAGGTGTAGGATCCTCCAGAGGCTTGCAGTTGTGCATAACCCTACTATTCAGCCACCTCTAACCAGTGCTCACAAGCAGAAATGGTTGCAGTGGGCCCAGAAATACAGGAAGACTAATTTTCAAACAGTCTTATTTACTGATGAGTGCCATGCAACCCTGGATGGTCCAGATGGATGGAGTAGTGGATGGTTGGTGGATGGCCACCATGTCCCAGCAAGTCTGCGACATCAGCAAGGAGGTGGCGGTCATGTTTTGGGCCGGAATCATAAGGAGAGAGCTGGTAGGCCCCTTTAGGGTCCCTGAAGGTGTGAAAATGACCTCGGCAAAGTATACAGAGTTTCTGACTGACCACTTTCTTCCATGGTACAAAAAGAAGAACCGTGCCTTCTGTAGCAAAATCAACTTCATGCATGACAATGCACCATCTCATGCTGCAAAGAATACCTCTGTGTCATTGGCTGCTATGGGCATAAAAGGAGAGAAATGCATGGTGTGGCCCCCACCCTCCCCTGACCTCAACCCTATTGAGAACCTCTAAAACCTTCTCAAGCAAAAGATCTATGAGGGTGGGAGGCAGTTCACATTAAAACAGTCTAATGCTACAAATTCAACAAATGACCATTTTCAGTCCTTTACAACCAATAAAATGTTTTGAAACTCTGTTGTGCATAATTTGGAACAGTACATTTTGATTTTTTTTTTTTTTTTTCAAAAAAAAAATAGTTATTTTATTCAATAAAATTTGAATTATGCTCTATTTTTATGTGACCACCCCTTAACTAATGGTGGACTTTGGTGATTTTACACAATTGATTTATGTTTAATTAAGTGTGTTGGGTGCCCAGGATTATTTACTTCCTTTATCTTTGTTTAACTTATGAAATAAAAAGTAACTATGCATCAGTGTTTGTTGGTAATATTGTATATCTTATGATATTCAGTACTACAGAGCCTGTGTTTACATATTTCCATTTTAAAAAAAATGCCAAGGAGTGGCTATTTTTTCATACCACTATATATGGACATAGACTTCACAAAAAATAGTTCAATAATAAACTTGATTCCTGATCTCAGATTTTTGCAACTATCAAGTAGATTCTCTACAAATTTCCTACCTTAAAGATGCTGTAGACATCATCCTTCTTATCCGATTCTCGTCCAAAGTAGCTGGAGCGTGTTTCTCGACGAGGTGCATCAGAACGGATTTCAAACTCAATGCAGGGATGTGGTTCGAAGTCATCAATGTCATGAGAGTATCCAGACAGCTTTTGAACAGGAAGCTGGCTGTACACCTGCAGAATAAACCAGACAAAACAGGTGCCTGTGCATGAGCCTAAGTGATTACCTTATTGCTTTAGTGTGAATGAATGCTCAAGCCCCCAGTGTTTAACAGAAAAGTGCTATTTGATGTGGTATAGTAGTCATATAATGCCTTTATTATGCACTTTTTTCTACAGGTGTGTTGGGCAAAACAACTCAAGGTTTAGATATTCTCTCTCCTCAAAACAGGGCGTAGTAAATGCTAATGAGCCCCCCCAAAACACACACACACCAAAATAAAAACAAAACAACTGGGGCAAGAAAGCACATGAATGGTTTCCTACAGAATTGACAGTAAGCTCCTGCTCAGACTTCAGTAGCAGCACACTCTGGTCGATGGCTCTGACAGAGCACAAAGAACCAGGGTAAGCCTGAAGATTCAGAGTGCTCTTCTCTGCTGGAAGCTCCTGATGGGAGGAGAATTTCAGAGACACCTGCACAGGAGACACAAAGGAGTCACAAGATTGGGAAGAGATTTTCACATTAAGTCCGAACCTAAAAACAAATGCAAATTCTATTAAAGGGACGGTGTATAAAATTTTGGCATAATCTGAATTCTGAAATTTATTGCTGCATAAAAACTTATTTAAGGTATAGAAAATGCATCAACTTTTACTTAAGAGTAATTATATAATAATGAAAACTAAGTTAAGTTTTTTATACACAGGAAGAGGATCCATCTCCATGTAGGCGGCCATCTTCAACCAACTTAACATCTTTATAAGTTTTTATGTCTAACTTTCATAACACAAATGGGTTCTGGTATATGCAGTGAAAAAGTGATTACTGATAAAATGTGAATTGGTTGCATTGTGAAATCCACCTGTTAGACTGCAATGAATATTTCACACTGCGCCTTTAAAGTATTTCATTGTTAATTAGCTACCTTGTTTTTTAAGCAGAGCTGAATGGGGAAATCCTGGCTGTCTGCTACAATCTCTCCAGTGGGCATCATAGTGTAAACGACCACCTGGGCAAATGGTGCCAAGTTTGTCATCTGTCTTAGCGCTATAGACAACTGTCCTTTGTTGACTGTGGCGACAAAAAAAGACAAAGACACAACAGCAACACAAACAGTAAATATCAAAATACATAAATATGATGAAATACTTGGTAGGAACTAATAATCAGCTGCAACCAGTGAATTCCAAAACAGTCAGGAACTCTCACCTTCTGGACTTTGAGAGTCATAAGGTCTGTTTATCACTCTGAAATTTTACTGTTGTTAAAAAATGTAAACTCTAGAAACTTCTAGTTTGATTAGTAGTCAATTTTCTGTAAACTCTGAAACACAGGAACAAGAATGACACCTTATGTGCCAAAAAGTAGCCCAGACTTATGTACAGTGCTTTGCCCAGCAGAAACAATGAACTGCTGTCATATAAAGTTTGCAGGTGATTGACCATGCAAGTACTGATTTAAAATGTGGGAGAATACCGCTCACAAGTGCATGAATCGGGAGAAAAAACTGTGTGTCCAGTTGCAATTAAAATTATTCAACCCCCACTGCAAATTAGGTTTATTGACAAAATGTACAAACTAGCAGCTGTTCGTAATAAACAAATCAAACAAGAACAATTTAAATAGCACAACACAACTAATATCACAAGTGGTTTTGGCACTTTTCAACACAAAATGCCACTTTTAATGACTATTGCAGTCTCAAAACTATTCAACCACTTCCCAATAAGCATCTTTATTATTTAGTAGAGCACCCTTTTGCTGTTATGACCTGCTGTAAATGTCATGCATAGCCAGACACCAGCTTCTGGCAGTGTGCTGAGGAATCTTAGTCCATTCTTCATGGGCAAAAGTGTCCAGTCCACTAATATTCTTGGGTTTGCGTCCTGCAGCCGCCTTTTTCAAATCCCACCAGAGATTTTCAATGGAGTTCAAGTCAGGTGACTGTCATGGCCACTCTAGTATCTTCCAGGAATTCTTTTGAAACCAAGCAGTGGAAGGTCCAAGCGAAGGTCCAATGATGCCCAAGCTTCAGCTTCATCACAGATGGCATGACATGTTTTCCCAGGATTTCCCGATACTTGACTGAATCCATCTTCTCCTCCGTGCGCTGCCGGATTCCAGTGCAAGTAAAGAAGAACCAGAGCATCATTGAGCAACCGCCATGCTTCACTGTAAGCAGGGTATTCTTTTCAGCATATGCTTCATTCGTCCTCCTTCAGATACACCGCTGATCTATAGGTCCAGAAAGTTCCAGTTATGTTTCATCGCTCCACAGAAGAGAGTCCCCAAACCTCTTTTATTTTTAATATTTAGATATTTTTGAGCAAACTGGAGCAGACTTTTCTTGTGCTTTTGGGTCAGTAGTGATGTATGTCTTGGAGTTTGTTCATGCAGCCCTTCAGCATTCAGTGTGCACCTTACTGTGGAAACTGAAACCTCAGTATCTGCTTCCACCATGTCTTGCTGCAGGTCTTTTGCCACTGTTCCTGTAACTTTAAACTTGTGAACTATGCTTCCAACTGTATCACTAGGACCATTCAGTTCCTTTGCTATCTTTTTGTGTCCTTTTCCTTGTTTGTGCAAGGCAATGATCTCTTCTCTAAACTTCTTGGGCAATTGTCTTGACTTAGCCATATTTAAATCACCCTTTATTGTCATTCAACTGTACAACCAATCATGTACAGTGGAACGAGATTGTGCTTTACCTATCTACTGTGTTAATCACACACACCCCAAGTGTAGAATCAGAGGGCCGCTGCCATGCAAGGCGCCGCCACAAATTTCCCTCCTCCATTCCATTTTTGCTGAGCACCAAGCTGGACGGCAGGAAGTTCCACTTTTATATGGTCTTCGGCATGACCTGGCCGGGATTTGAACCCCTGCCTCCCGGGTGTGGGGCGGATGCTCTACCAACTGAGCCGCCACTCCACTCCGGTAACACCACTTTCTAGCATGCAATCAAACCTCACAGTCAACAGTCCAGGTATTTGAGGTGTTCTACAGTGCATCCGGAAAGTATTCACAGCGCTTCACTTTTTACACATTTTGTAATGTTACAGCCTTATTCCAAAAGGGATTAAATTTATTTTTTTTCCTCAAAATTCTACACACAATGCCCCATAATGACAATGTGAAAAAAGTGTTTTTGAAATTTTTGCAAATTTATTAAAAATAAAAAACTAAGAAATCACATGTACATAAGTATTCACAGCCTTTGCTCAATGCTTTGCTGATGCACCTTTGGCAGCAATTAAAGCCTCAAGTTTTTTGAATATGATGCCACAAGCTTGGCACACCTATCTTTGGGCAGTTTTGACCATTTTCTTTGCAGCACCTCTCAAGCTCCATCAGGTTGGATGGGAAGCGTCGGTGCACAGCCATTTTCAGTTCTCCCCAGAGATGTTCAATTGGATTCAAGCCTGGACTCTGGCTGGGCCACTCAAGGACACTCACAGAATTGTGCTGATATCTTGGCTGTGTGCTTAAGGTCGTTGTCCTGCTGAAAGATGAACTGTCGCCCCAGTCTGAGGTCAAGAGTGCTCTGGAGCAGGTTTTAATCCAGGATGTCTCTGTACATTGCTGCATTCATCTTTCCCTCTATCCTGACTAGTCTCCCAGTTCCTGACACTGAAAAACATCCCCACAGCATGATGCTGCTCCCAACATTGGCGTGGTTATGAATGGTGCCTGGTTTCCTCCAAACATGACACCTAGCTATAACCCAGTGTTAAAAACCTGAATAAAATCATAAATATCGATACTGCTTTAAAAAACACTCATTTCACAATGGGAATAAATATTTTGAAGATAAATATATAAATAAATATAAGTTCATAAAATATATTCATAAATAGTTAAAAACATTTTCTAAAAAGCTCTGATAAAGTTCCCAATGTTTTTATTTGGTATATTGAGCAACCAATAGCTGCATCGTTTGATGGCAGCATCAGCCAATGGGATCAAGTGCCCTCTCTCTCGGCCTTGGTGTGACTTGTGTGCTGCTCAGACACGGCAGAGACACAGACCGAGAGAGATCCCTGCTGAGGTGGTGATGCTAACGTGCTAGTAGCAGCCTTTTCCTGGATAAAACTCTTGAGATTGGTAAGCCTAAACCAACACAAGAAACGAGATATTGCTGTATTATCAATTTCTGACACCTCTTTTGTAAAATTTTAAGACTTTGAATCCAAAGGCTGTGAACTCACGTGAGCTCGGAAATCCCCTTGAAGCACGTGTTGCTCGGCATGGTGAGTGCCATTCATTGTGTATGTGAAATGCAACCCTCTGATGCTAATGGCTGCTAGCTTAAAATGCTAACCTTCGATGCTAATTCCGGCTAGGTTTTTCATAAGAAAAGGTCATTTTTCAAGGCTGTAATGATTAGCAAAGGTCTAATTTCACTTGCTACAGACTGTTACTTAAAGGTGAATGTTAAATCTGTGGTTTAAGGTGTTTAAATGTGTCAATTTGTGCTAAATTGTTATGTTTGCACACTTTTCTTTTTCCCCTATGGTGCTAACTTGGTTCAGCACACTGCAAAAATATCAGTGTTAATGTCAAGTGCTTTCCAATGCACTTTACTTTTTTTTTTTTGGTACCATTTTGATAAATTTGGATAGTAGCTGTGCCTATTTTATGCACATGCAACTATTTTGTGTAATTTTGAGGGTGTATTTTCTATGCACTGTAAAAACGAATGCAAATTATTACTGTTACTAGATTTGAACAGTATTAATTTTGGTTTAATGGAAATTTAGTAATATGAGAAATTTGATTTATTGTTGTACAACATGGAAATATGTGAAAACATATGTAACAAGTTATAGATCATAGTTTAAGCTTTTTGTTCTGACCTATTCTGTAGGTCAGGTTTTTTGGCCTGGATTGAGAAGAATGTGGATCTCCAGATATGGATGGCGAGCCAAAGCTCAAACCTAACTAACTGGTAGAGGTGATCCAACTGGTCACTATCGCACTGATCTGAACACTGAAAGACCGAAACGAACATTCAAAGACCGAAACGAATACTAAAGGACTGAACAAACTACAACTATATTTGGGGGTATTTTATTTTTATTTTTATTGTTTTTACAAGCGCTCTCTTTTTGTTTTAAGTGTGCACAACTAAAAAATACACATACTTGCAAGCTTTTCATACTTCCTGTGTATGTGTCATCTGTTGTCGCACCCTCCAGGCTCCTACGAATCTAGAATCTGTCTGATCTGGCCCAATTGTCCCTTCTGTCGAAGTAGTAAAGTTAAAGGTAACTACACTGCCATAACGCAGTACTACAAAAAGGGTACAAGACTGCACCTAAAGTGCTACATAGCATTCACGCCAAAGACTTCAATCTTTGTCTCATTAGACCAGAGAATTTTGTTTCTCATGGTCTGAGAGTCCTTCAGGTGCCTTTCGGCAAACTCCAGGCAGGCTGCCATGTGCCTTTTACTAAGGAGTGGCTTCCATCTGGCCACTCTATCATACAGGCCTGATTGGTGGATTGCTGCAGAGATGGTTGTCCTTCTGGAAGGTTCTCCTCTCTTCACAGAGGACCACTGGAGCTCTGACAAAGTGACTATTGGGTTCTTGGTCACCTCCCTGACAAAGGCCCTTCTCCCCCGATCGCTCAGTTTAGAAGGCCGGCCAGCTCTAGGAAGAGTCCTAGTGGTTCTGAACTTCTTCCATTTACGGATGATGGAGGTCACTCTGCTCAATAGGACCTTCAAAGCAGCAGAATTTTTTCTGTACCCTTCCCCAGATTTGTGCCTCGAGACAATCCTGTCTCAGAGGGCTACAGATAATTCCTTTGACTTCATGCTTGGTTTGTGCTCTGACATGCCCTGTCAACTGTGGGACCTTATATAGACAGGTGTGTGCCTTTCCAACTCATGTCCATACAACTGAATTTACTACAGGTGGACTCCAGTTAAGCTGTAGAAACATCTCAAGGATGATCAGTGGAAACAGGATACACCTGGGCTCAATTTTGAGCTTCATGGCAAAGGCTGTGAGTACTTACGTACATGTGATTTCTTTTTTTTCCACAATATTTTTTATTGAACCTTTTTTTTTTTTACAAACATAACACAAACACTCAAACTCTAACACTAAACTACTTAAAAAAAAATGTACTAAAAACACCAACAACCACTAACAAAGACAGGTCTTCAACAATGCTCCTCTGTTTAGTCTAGGTAATCCATTACATACGTAAGTATACATATTATACATTCACCAGTTTGGAATTTACAAGGTCCACACACATCATTCACCTTCTTCTTCAAAAGTTATGTTTAAATTCTTTACATATTCAATGAAAGGTCTCCATATATTCTCAAACACAATTTCCTTTGATTTCAGTATGTATGTTATTCTTTCTAGTGAAAGGTTTGTTAACATCTGTCTTAACCACTGAGTCACATCTGGTCTATGAGTCTTTTTCCACAATAGTGCAATACATTTTTTGGCATTAAGCAAACTGAGGTCTATGAATGCTCTTTCACTTTTATTAAAGTTATGATTTTCTGGATGCAGACCCAACAAAAACAATTTAGGATTCAATATGATTTGTTTTGAAATTATTTTTTCAATTGTTACCCTCACCTCTTCCCAAAACATTTTAATTTTGCTACATTCCCATAAACAATGAAATAAGGTTCCTTTACTTTCCATACATTTTGTGCACGTATCTGGTATGTTTTTGTTATATCTATTTAACTCCACCGGTGTAACATACATCTGCATTAACCATTTAAAATGTATCAATTTAAGGCATACATTTATTGATTTGGTTTGAGCTTCTGTACAAGCCAATTCCTATTGTTCCTCTGAAATTTCAGTTTGCAGGTCTTCTTTCCAATAATTCAATCTTTTCTGTGAGTTTTCACTTGAGGATAGTGTCAATGAGTTATAAAACTCTGAAATAATACCCTTTCTCTTACTATCTTTCGTCAAAATTTTTTCCAAGGAAGAATAAGTAGGTCGGGTGAGAGCATTATTTTGATTTGATCGAATAAAGTTCCTAAGCTGAAGATATTTAAAAAAATGTGTTCTATTAAGATTAAATTTGATCCTCAGTTCTTCAAAAGACATTATGTTATCTGAACATGACAGATATAAGTCTTGAATCTTTTGAATCCCTTTTAAATTCCATACTTTAAACACAGCATCCGCTCTCCCTGGTTTAAAATATTGATTACCCCATATTGGGCTAAATTGTGACAATAAGTGTGGTTCTTTTAAATATTTTTTGGTTTCACACCATATTTTGATCATATGCTTTACAAATGGATTTTTAACTTGTTTCTGTAATTTTTTTGCCGAGTCTGAGTATATGAATATGGGAAGAGGTAAAGGTAAATTGTATGATTCCATTTCAGTCCAGTGAGGGAGATCATTTGATGAAAAATAATATGTCATAGACCTCAGTTGTGCTGACCAGTAATACAACATAAAGTTTGGACATTTCAGACCTCCACGATCAAATGGTAAATATAGTAAGGACAGACGTAATCTAGCCTTCCTATTGTTCCATATAAATTCAACTAACTTTTTTTTAATTCTTGAGAATAGATCTGAAGGTGGTGGTAAAGGAATGTATTGAAATAAAGTATTTTGGGTAAGATATTACTTTTAAGTACATTGATTCTCCCAATCATCGACATTGGTAGTGACATCCATCTCTGAAGTAACTCATTAATGTCTGTCATTAAGGCTTCATAGTTGGCACTGGCGACTAATTCTAGCTTAGGCACAATTTGAATTCCTAAATATTTAAACTGAATTACAACATTGAATTGGTTTACCTCAGGAGCTGGGTGATTTCTCTGGGTCTCATTTAGCATTAATATTGAAGATTTAGTTTTATTTATTTTAGATCCTGATATTTCCCCAAAATTCTTTATTAAATTCAACAAGGTCGGAATTGATTTTTTAAGATTTGACATAAACAAAATTATGTTATCGGCATACAGGGAGATTTTATGTTCTGTTGGTCCAACTTTAATTCCATATATTTGTGGATGTAAACGTACTGCCATCACTAAAGGTTCAATTGCCATAGTAAACAGTAAAGGTGAAAGTGGGCAGCCTTGTCGACATCCTCTATTGATATTTATTGATTTTGAAATATTGCTGTTTGTTAGGATTTCTGCTGTAGCATTATTGTATATTATCTGAACCCATTTTATGAAATTATTTCCAAGTCCAAACCTTTGTAGGACTTCAAAAAGAAAGGGCCATTCGACCCTATCAAAGGCCTTTTCAGCGTCCAATGATAGGAGAGCTGTATCCGGTGCTTCTTTATTAGAATAAATAATATTAAATAGTCTTCTTACATTATGGAAGCCTTGTCTTCCCTTTATAAAGCCATTCTGATCTCGGTTAATAATATTTGGTAATATTTCTTGTAGTCGTCTTGCTAAAATTTTACAGATTATCTTAAGGTCAGCATTTAATAGGCTTATTGGTCTCATATTTTCACATTTATTAGAGGGTTTACCTGGTTTTGGCAACAGTATAATTAAGGCATTATTCATGTATGGTGGTAAATTACTATTTTGAAATGCTTCTAAAACCATTTCCAAAAATGGTTTTATTAATTTATTCTTAAATTTTTTATACAGGTCAACTGGAAGACCATCTGGTCCTGCACTTTTTCCTGATTTCATATTATCAATGGCTAGCCCAACTTCTTCTTGACTAATTTTAGACTCCAGTATCTCCCTGTTTTCATTTGGAATACACGGTATAGATAATCCGTCCAAATACCCATTTAGTTTTGTTAAGTCAGTTTCATTTTTTGTATCATAAAATTTTTCATAATAATCTCTAAAGGCACTGTTAATTTCTAAAGGATCTACAACTGCCTGTCCATTACTTATAATACTGGTAATTGGTGTTTTAAATTCTAATTGTTTAATCTGCCTGGCCAATAATTTTCCTGATTTTTCACCTTGTTCATAAAAAGATTGCTTCAATCTTAGAAGACTCGAGGCAGCTCTATTCGCTGATTTTTTTGTCATATTCAGCTCTCAGAATCAGTAATTCGTTCTCTAACTTTGAGTCACTAACTGCATACACTTTTTCTTGAAGAATTTTTATTTTATGTTCCAATTGGACTCTCTCCTCTCGAGTCTTCTCAGATTTTGAACCTGTATAACTAATAATATGCCCCTAATAAAAGCTTTGAAAGCCTCCCACTTTATACATGCTGATGTTTGTGTAGTATTGATATCAAAGAACTCATCTATCTGTTTTTCTATGTACTTAACAAATTCCTCATCCTGAAGCCATTTATGCTGAAATTGCCACCTACCTGGTTCCTTTGTCAATTTCTTATCTACATATATTAGACAGCAGGGTGCATGATCAGAGATCACAATATTTTCATAGAAGCAGTTTTGAATCTTGGACCTTAATTCTGTGGAGATCAAAAAATAGTCAATACGTGAGAATGTCTTGTAGGTATTGGAATAACAAGAGTAGGCTTTAACTTGTGGTTTCATTTCTCTCCATATATCTAGCAATCTCAGTTCTTTCATAAAATGATTAATGATCATCCTGCATCCATTGTGCGTACAGTCCAGTCCTGTTGATCTATCTATACCGGGATTCAATGTACAATTAAAATCCCCTGCTATTATATGTTGCCCTGTAAGTGATGATAAAATAAGAAATAAATTAGCAAAGAAATTTTGATCATCTACCGTATAAGTTCACCAGATTTATATTTTCTAATAACAAAGATCCTTGAATGATTAGATATCTTCCAAATTTGTCTCCAATTACATTTTTCACTTGAAATGGGATTGATTTATGTATGAGAGTCATAACTCCCCTGGCTCGGGATGAAAATGATGAGGTGAATACACTTCCTTGCCATCTTCTCCTAATTCTTTTTACATCCTCCTCTATTAGATGAGTTTCTTGTAAAAACACAATTTTTGAACCTATGTCTTTTATTTTATTCATAACTTGTTTAAGTTTTTTTTAAATTTTGTAGACCTCTGCAATTCCATGAAGTTAAATTAAGATTAACGCTTTGGTCTATGATCAATAAGGAGTTTGAGATTACCTCGCAATGTAAACATGCTCATACAGAGAAGCAAAAACATGAGTGGTTGAACATTCATCCTACAAACTACACACAAACAAATTCCCCCTTCCCACATTCGTGGTAATCCCCCCAAAATCAAAAAAAAAATTCAGTCTCCCGCTACAGCCATCGACCGCTCCACACCCGCGAGGACCAGCCAAAGCCACTCCTTCTTCATCCTCCCAATCACCCTAACTCTACTGCTTTTAATGACGTAACATTAACTCTCTTCTGTAGCTTTCCAACTTAACTCCAAAATTTTATAGCAACTTTGTACAACATAGGGTTTTTTTTTAATATATAATACAATCTATATTTTGTAAACTTGCTATATGCTTCAGATCAGTCAGATGCCTGTGCAAATGTTTAAATATTCTACCTTTATATTTTGTTCATGCTTCATGCTTAGCTCCCACCAGTCTCTTCTTGGATCTGCTTGATGAGCTCCTGTGCCTCCTGAGGGGTCTTGAAGGTGTGGGTTCTGCCCTTATATGTGACCAGCAGTCTTGCAGGATGAATTACTCCATGACAAATCCCGAGGTTGCGCAGCTCTTTACGGGCGGGGTCAAACTGTTTCCTTAATTGTTGGATTCATGTGGCCAAATCTGGGTAGAACCGCACCTGTTGATCCTGGTATTTAATTTCTCCTTTGGCTCGCGCCGCGTTGGAGATCGTCATCCTGTCTCTGTAGCTGAGGAACTTCATAATCAGCGTCCTCGGTGGTGCCTTATTATATCTGGGTGGGCCGATTTGGTGTACGCTCTCTAAGACGACCGATGACTGCAGCTCCGTTGTTCAGCGCTTCTGGAATCCACTTTTCCAAAAAGGAACATGGGTCCCGACCCTTGGTTCCCCCCGGGAGGCCCACCAGCCTCAGGTTGTTCCGTCTCGACCGGGATTCTAAGTCCAGGACATTATCTTCCAGACGCTTGTTTTTTTAATTCCAATGTGCACACCTTTAATTGTAGGCTGGTGACGTCATCCTCAGCGCTGGAAACTCGGAGCTCCACCTGCGATACTCGTTCCATACAGTCGCTTATTTCCTTTCTCATTCCTTCAATCGCTGCTATAATCCCATCAAATTTAGCGGAAAAGTCTGCTCTCATTGCGCTAATGGCAGCGGGCACCGCACCTGTGCCCTCGCCAGCAGTCACCGCTCCGCCGTTAGCTTGCTCCGCCATAGTCTCTGGAGATTTTTCTGCTTCGTCACGAATGTGGAAGTCCGTTAACTTGGACTGTTTTGGCGTTTCAGTTTTTTCTCCACCTGATTTCCCAGCCTTAGGCTTTACCGGCATATCCGCGCCCAAACGCTGGGATAGGTTTTGTTCCAATTGAGAGAGTTATTTGCCGACTTTTTATTTTTAGGAGCAGAGCCGAGTGAAACACGTCTTCCTATGTGGCCGCCATAACCGGAAGTCCTACATGTGATTTCTTAGTTTTTTATTTTTTAATAAACTGGCAAAAGTCTCAATTTTTTTTTTCACGTTGTTATTAAGGGGTATTGTGTGTAGAATTTTGAGGGAAAAAAATGAATTTAATACCTTTTGGAATAAGGCTGTAACATAACAAAATGTGGAAAAAGTGAAATGCTGTGAATACTTTCTGGATGCACTGTACATCAAGCACACCTGATGCGACCGATGAAGCCCTTGATTGGCTGCATTAGGTGTGCTTAAGACCACACCTGATCTGCAAATGTGTGCTCTTGTGACGAATTCTATTCAGAGTGTTGAATAATTTTGAAACTGCAGTTGTCACTGAAAGTAGGATTTAGTGTTGAATTTGGATAAAATCCTTGTAATATTAGTTTTAACTATTAAAACTGTTCTTGTGTAATTTTGTTATTGCAAACAACAGAAAAATTTAAATTTTTGCCAATAAATCTAAAATGCAATGGGGGCTGAATGATTTTGATTGCAACTGTACATGCTGGCAGTTTTCTGCTATAAAGATATAGGGCTCCCATTTATTGTATTTTTGTAGGTACTAAAATACATGAAACTGGAGTGGTGGCCTAGTGGTTGAATATCTACCCCACAGCTGGGAGATTGTGCATTCAAGTTTCAGCTGGGTCATACCAAAGACCATATAAGAATGGTACTTTCCCCTGTCTAGCTTGGTGCTCAGCATAAATAGAACGGGGGAAGGAAAAATTAGTTACCCAGCCACAGGGGAAATCACAAAACTCCTTGTGCTGGTCCCAAGACCGGGTAAATGAGGAGGATTGTGTCAGGAAGGGGATCCAGCATAAAATCCTTGCCAAATAAAATATGTGGACCCATAATTCCCTGTAACAACCCCAAATAGGGAGCAGCCAAAAGGTTTGTGCGTGTGTACTAAAATACATGCAAAGCACATGCAAAAATAAAATACTGGCGGGTGCCAGTGGTTTACCCTCCAATAATCCATTTATTCAGTGCATGTAAACAGGACAAATCTGATTACTGCCATTATTGGTTTATTCATAGTAATCCGTTTATTGTGATCATGTAACACTGGTCAATAATTCCCTCCCTACCCATTAATGTGTGTGGAATTTTGCCAAACTGAAAACTAAAAATCCTCCTCAAATATAATTTTACTACAGATGGCGTCTGTTTTCACAGGTAGTTCCTACACTGATGCATGCTCAGGTGTTTGTTTTTAAGACTCATTTTAGATTAACTAGTTATGCTAACATATTTCCATCTTGCCTTGAGAGAGAGCAGTCGCATTTTTCTTCCCTCCTCCCCTGCCTTCCTGATCTATTCCCAGCTTTTGCAATGTTGTGTTTTTGTCTGTGTTTAGTCGCTCTTCTTCTGCTGAATCTTAATCTAAACGGAAATTATGGATTTGGAAGCGGCTTAAATGTGCTATTGTCACTATTTTTTCAACAAGAATTGGGCCAAGGGGGAGCCCAAGAATTGGAACCTACGAGGAGACTCATGGACATTGGAATTCATGCGTCTATGGAAACATTATTGGTTATGATCTCAGGACTTCTATTTTTGGCTGTGGAGTTCCCTGATGCATCAGAAATTGAAGGAAAGTGAGAGAGCTGTTCAAGCGGACCCAGCAAGCTCCTTCATCAAATTCGACCAGTTGGGGAGGGCACGAGTAGCGGCAACGGTGAACTGAATGACAGTGATTCAGTGAAGGAATACATCTGAAGCCCTGTGCTCTCTATGGAAAAACAGTTTAAGCCTGCATATATAATGAAAGCACAGAACTACACGGATGAGGACAAATTCTATTCTCTGAGTGCACTGTGCTGATTTGATTTGATTTGACCTTGTTTGCCTCGTGTTTACATTCCTCCTGACTGAGATAAGTGGAAGGATCGGCTCATGTCTACCCAAACAATCAACAATCAGTTGTTTGTCGTCAGCGGATTGGACCCCCGAGGACAATGCCCATGTGCCTTCTGCAAGCAAGAGAGAGAGAAAGAGAGAGAGAGAGAGAGAGAGAGAGAGAGAGAGAGAGAGAGAGAGACTCTGGACTTGTTTATAAGTCACATGATTATAACATCTATCCACTGCCAGGAGGCGCCCTCTGCTGCTCACTAACAACTGTTACATTTACACTACACAATACATACAACACTACATGCATACGATATACACACACTGCTCTCCTTCTGCGTGTGATTTGTCTACTAAATGTCTGCTAAATATGCATTGAGGTTTTTTTTGCCTGCAATCAAAATTTCGCTTACTCATTAAGCGTCAATTTGATAAAACATGTTTTTTTCTCTCGCCTATTGTGTCATATCCTCGCTTTTCTTTTTTTTTTCTCCTTTCTTCTTTATGACTGGCGCCTAGCGGCTGCCCCGGCCTTGGATGCGCTCTGCAGAGCGTGCCCAAATGCCAAGTCACGTTTCGTTACCTTGTATTCATACATGTGTAATGACAATAAAGTTGAATCTCATCTCATCTCATCTCATGCGATGCTGTAAAAACAAGGATGTGGTAGAGGCCAAACGTGAGCATGAATGATTGCGTTTGAGGGAGCTGCCTCTGGGCTGCTGCAGACTAATGGGTGAAAACTCCAAGTCATGCCTCTGCTTCATGGTCACTACAGTGCACATTCAGGCTGCAAATGAAGTCAAAAGCACAAGATGGCAGTGCCCTACATACAGAAAGTAAGTGTGGACACATAAGTCATTTACTGCACTTACTCCACATTTTTTTAATAGCTCACACATCTTAATGAAATGTTTGTAACATATTTTGTTCACATTTTCTTTAATTTTTTAAATTATTGAAACCAATTTGTTTTTTATTTTTCCTGGCTTTCTTGAAATACTCTGATTTAAAGTCTGTCACTTTAAGAATCATCCGTCACCATTTCAACTCCGCCCTCCCTCTTATGTCAGTTAGCTATGATAGCTGACTAGCTTCTAGCTTTCCGTCTCAGATGAGCAGCGCTCTGGTTCACTGATCCACAGTCGATGGTGTATCTTGCATCAGTCCGGCCTATCTCCCAATAATTTTGCCATGATTCCACAACAAATCGCTAGCACCGCGCTGGATGGCTCCCCGATCACCGCAACTGAGACCTGGCCCGTGACCCAAGGCAAGCTACCGAGCCAAGGGATCTCAAAGGGCAGTGTGGCTCTGGGGACTTCATGCTGCCCTCATGGCCAGCTGAAAGCTGGAGTGACTACGCTGCCCGTGAGAGCAGCACAGAGTCACGCAGATCCATGGAGGACGGCGGAGGGCTAGGCGTGAGAGCCAACAGCCTCCAGCCAGCAGCAAGTAGTCCCGAGACATACTGACTGCAGTGAGCCGGAGGCTTCGTCGTGATTCCATGGTGGATCGTGATCTGTACCGGCTTGTGGCTCGCACAGTCAGCTAAAGGCTAAAGGTAGCTTATTAGCCCCTGAGCTATTAGCCCACGAGCTAACACTGTTACCAGGACACTAGCTGTAAGCACAACTTATATTGTCATTTTCTTCAGATCTTAGTCACCCTAATAGCCATCCCTGTTATCCCCTGGTTTGGCGGTGTGCCTTGTATCACTGCGGCCCATCTCTCAGTGGTTTCGTCGTGATTCTGCGGTGGATCGCCCATACCGGTGTTATGCCAATAACTCCCCCGCCTGCCAAAAACTGCATCCGGGGGAGTTCTTGGCATAACACCGGTCAGTAGCCCTAGCCACGGGCCACTGCAGCGACCGGTGCGCTGGTACGAGTGATCTGCCGCGGAATTCCAACGAAACCACTCGGAGATGGGCTGGAGTGAACCAGGTAGTAACAGGGATGGCTATTAGGGTGACTAAGATCTGAAGAAAATAATAATATAAGCCGTGCTTACAGCCAGCGTCCTGGTACCAGTGTTAGCTCGTGGGCTAATAGCTCAGGGGCTAATAGGCTACCTTTAGCCCACACTTCCATCTACATGATGGACAGCTAGGCGGGCCAATAACAGAGCAGTGGGTGGGTCTTTAGGACGACAGTGGGTGGCCTCTTTCAAGACTTGACGTAGGAAACTTACCTGGAAGAGACACAAAATGTTTTTGGGAGTTTCTCTGAGAGAAAAGCGAGATAAAGGCAGTGCGCTTTTTTCAGATCATTGACTGGTTGGAAAGTTTTGGGCTAATTACATGACCAGTGGACACATCTGAGACAGTTAAAACCTACAAACACACCATTTTTTCAGTCAATGACCCCTTTAATATACTGTCTATGGTTTGAGCATTAATGTATACGTGGATCTTAGAGTACACTGATGGCTGTAGTGTTTTCATGCAATCTATTTACATTAAAAAAAACTACAGACTGTCACCAGATCTGTACTTTATAATTAGTTAGTCATCTTGGTTCAAATAACCAACTGTACCAGTTCCTTCTTTGACTGCCACTGGGATACGGCCATGTTGTACAAGTGCGCCTCTTGACAGCACCTACATAGATTTAAAAAAAAAAAAAAAAAGACAGATGGGGAAATGTATAGATTTTCACATAAATCCATTTCATGAAGTTGCTGTGAATTGTAAAAAGTTTTCAGATTTTACACTGAGATGTACAGTATGTCTGAAGGAAACTGGATCTTTTAAAAGCACACCTGATAAAAGAAGTCCAGGGCTTCCTGTCCCTTCTTTAACTCTCTCCCTGGAATGATGTACCGAGCTTGGATGGCCACATCTTTGTCACAGGGGAGCCTCCCACTGAGCTGCATTAGTTTCAGAAAGCTCCTGCTCTTGGAGTAAAACTCTGTGACTGTGTGGTGTGCCTCCCTGTAGTCTGGTCTCCTCAAAGTGGGCTCGTAAGTGCCATGCTCTATTGGATTTTTTGAACTCGCCTGTTGAAAAGAACAGACAAAATATAATATTATACTTGCATATGCACAGTAAACCTCTGATTCTGATACATCAATCATTTCATTAACATGATTAATTTTATGTTATCATGTTATAGATATCATGAATATATTTAATATTAATATCAAAACTGATGAATAAAAAATGGTTGCTAATGGACTCTCAAAATATATTCTATTCAGGTGAGGACAATTAAAACAAAAAAGTAACCAACCCGCAGAGTGATACTGCCTAGCCAACCGGAGGTGTTCAAAGTAAACAAAGCCATGCCATTCATGTCTGTGGTCAGCATTAAAGTATGTGGAGGAACAGAAGAGAGGGACACTTGCTCATTGGGGACAGGTTTGTTGTCTGGACCAACCACTTTGACCTGTAAACAAGTCACAAAACAAAAAGCATATTTTTAATAACAGCATTTGAAAACCTAAGGGCTACTACACATTTGGTTTTACAGTGCGTCCGGAAAGTATTCACAGCACTTCACTTTTTCCACATTTTGTTATGTTACAGCCTTATTCCAAAATTGATTAAATTCATTTTTTTCCTCAAAATTTTACACACAATACCCCATAATGACAATGTGAGAAAATTTTTTTTTTTTTAGATTTTTGCAAGTTTATTAAAAATAAACTAAGAAATCACATGTACATAAGTATTCACAGCCTTTGCCATGAAGCTCAAAATTGAGCCCAGGTGCATCCTGTTTCCACTGATCGCGCTCGAGATGTTTCTACAGCTTAACTGGAGTCCACCTGTGGTAAATTCAGTTGATTGGACATGATTTGGAAAGGCACACACCTGTCTATGTAAAGTCCCACAGTTGACAGTGCATGTCAGAGCACAAACCAAGCATGAAGTCAAAGGAATTATCTGTAGACCTCCGAGACAGGATTGTCTCGAGGTACAAATCTGGGGAAGGGTACAGAAAAATTTCTGCTGCTTTGAAGGTTCCAATGACCACAGTGGCCTCTGTTATCCGTAAATGGAAGAAGTTCAGAACCACCAGGACTCTTCATAGAGTTGGACGGCCGTCTAAACCGAGTGATCGGGGGAGAGGGGCCTTAGTCAGGGAGGTGACCAAGAACCCTATAGTCACTCTGTCAGAGCTCCAGCATTCCTCTTTGAGGAGAGGAGAACCTTCCAGAAGGACAACCATCTCTGCAGCAATCCACCAATCAGGCCTGTATGGTAGAGTGGCCAGACCAAAGCCACTCCTCAGTAAAAGGCACATGGCAGCCTGCCTGGAGTTTGCCAAAAAACACCTGAAGGACTCTCAGACCATGAGAAACAAAATTCTCTGGTCTGATGAGACAAAGATTAAACTCTCTGGCATGAATGCCAGGCGTCATGTTTGGAGGAAACCAGGCACCACTCATAACTACGACAATGGTGGTGGCAGCATCATGCTGTGGGGATGTTTTTCAGTGTCAGGAACTGGGAGACTAGTCAGGATAGAGGGAAAGATGAATGCAGCAAAGTACAGAGACATCGTGGATGAAAAAGAGTGCTCCAGAGCACTCTTGACCTCACACTGGGGCGACAGTTCATCCTTCAGCAGGACAGCGACCTTAAGCACACAGCCAAGATATCAAAGGAGTGGCTTCTGGACAACTCTGTGAATGTCTTTGAGTGGCCCAGCCAGAGCCCAGACTTGAATCCAATTGAACATCTCTGGAGAGATCTGAAAATGGCTGTGCACCGACGCTTCCCATCCAACCTGATGGAGCTTGAGAGGTGCTGCAAAGAGGAATGGGTGAAACTGCCCAAAGATAGGTGTGCCAACATTGTGGCATCATATTCAAAAAGACTTCAGGCTGTAATTGCTGCCAAAGGTGCATCAACAAAGTATTGAGAGCAAAGGCTGTGAATACTTATGTACATGTGACTTCTTAGTTTTTTTATTTTTAATAAATTTGCAAAAATCCCCCCCCCCCCAAAAAAAATTCACATTGTCATTACATGGTATTGTGTGTAGAATTTTGAGGAAAAATTAATTTAATCCCTTTTGGAATAAGGCTGTAACATAACAAAATATTTAAAAAGTGAAGTGCTGTGAATGCTTTCCAGATGGACTGTAATTTGCACAGGAGAGGTGTGTTGCTCTTCAGTTGTTGTTCAAGACAGTAAGGCTTCCTTGGGATTCAAACCCAGAATGTCTAGCATGTAATATTAGCACCTTGACTCACTATACCACAAGACTCCATTAGTTCACAGTTCTACTTCCTCAACACCAACTGTTTCATTGACGACACTAAAGCTGATAGATATTTAACAGAGGATTTGTGGCGTACACTGAAAACAGAATTGCATGAAATTTGGTGTGATTTTAACGAATACAGCTGTGATTTTAAGTCTGGAGATGATAAAGTAGGAAATACAGGCTAAAGAGAAACTCCTGTACAAATTCATTGACTTGTACAATCAAAACGGATAGACATTTTTTGATAATTTAAATTATTTTCATCATCAATATCTGCAGATTATTTATCCTTAGTTTCAATAAATAAATGGCTTGTGGAGTTATTTTACTTTCACATTTTTGAAAATACAGTACACAAAACTTCATTTTTAGAGCATATGACCAATGGAAAAAAGCCCTGGAAGATTTCAGAGATAAGAAACTCAGAGAGTGGATACCTCTGCTAAGGCTCCTTCCCTCCATACACCCCTGCCTCCATCCCTCTGTACATCGCAACATAGGGCCTTGGTGGAGGTATGTGCTCATGGGTCACCTCCAAAATCCTTTTTTTTTACCTGTCCATTCAAGCACCATGGCAAGCATAAGACATGTCTGATTGCATTACTGTACCAAATATGATGATTCGCTCTGCCTGCCTGATTCTCCACAGCTGTGCGTACACCGGCTCTCCATCATCTACGGAGCTATTTAAGCCATGCTGCCAACAGATCAGCACGGAGTCATCTTTCTCCTTGGTCTCATAAGACTGGCACGTCACTTCGTCTGCTTCCTGAGCTCCTTTCCTCGTTGTAATTACCCAGAGGTCTCCCCTTCTTCATCGTTGTCTTCCTGAGGAGCCAGAGATCCTTCACCATTCATCTGGGAGTGCTCACTCTCCCACGCCAAGAAAGCCATTTTCTCCTTCATCACCATTCTACGCTCTAATCCCCTGTGCACAGGTGGAGATCCTTGGCGGCAGACCGAGCCCTCACTACACCTCTACAACACCTCCATCGCAACCGGGCCCATAGACACTGTCTCCCTGGCCAGAGCCTTCGGGGCTAAGCCTGAGCTGCTCACCATCTCATCGACAGTAAGCCCTAAAACATCACTGTACATTCCCTTCTGAGTTTTGACACTAATCCTCCCTGTCTTTGCTCGTCCATAGGGTTGCCAGGCTGTACGGTGCTCTGCTCGCCCCGGCTGCAACATCAACACATACAAGCACGCACACACACAATCAGCACACAATAAAGATAACTGAATTTACTTTTGAGTCTGTGTCTGCTTACTGGGTGCTGAAACATGTCACCGAACAGATTTGCTTTACCAAAAGGAGCTTTGCTTTTATTTGATAGACGCTGCATATAAATAGTATTTATAGACTCCTCTTGCAACAGTGGTGTGAAAAAGTGTTTGCCCACTTCCTGATTTCTCTTTTTTTTTTGTATATTTGTCACACTTAAATGTTTCAGATCATCAAACAGATTTAAATATTAGACAACGATAACACAAGTAAACACAAAATGCAGTTTTTAAATTAAGGTGTTTATTATTAAGGGTAAAAAAAAATCCAAACCTACATGGCCCTGGGTGAAAAAAAGTGGACACCCCCCCCAAAAAAAAACAAAAAAACAAAACATAAATTAACTGTGGTTTATCACATCTTTGGAAAGCTGAGTTCAATTTCTCTAGCCACACCCAGGCCTGATTATTGCCACACCTGTTCTCAATCAAGAAATCACTTCAATAGGACCTGCCTGACAAAGTGAAGTAGACCAAAAGATCCTCAAAAGCTAGACATCATGCTGCGATCCAAAGAAATTCAGGAACAAATGAGAAACAAAGTAACTGAGATCTATCAGTCTGGAAAAGGTTATAAAGCCATTTCTAAAGCTTTGGGACTCCAGCAAACCACAGTGAGAGCCATTATCCACAAATGGCAAAAACATGGAACAGTGGTGAACCTTCCCAGGAGTGGCCGGCTGACCAAAATTACCCCAAGAGCGCAGCGACGACTCATCCAAGAGGTCACAAAAACACCACAACAACATCCAAAGAACTGCAGGCCTTACTTGCTTCAGTTAAGGTCAGTGTTCATGACTCCACCATAAGAAAGAGACTGGGTAAAAATGGCCTGCATGGCAGCGTTCCAAGACAAAAACCACTGCTGAGCAAAAGTAACATAAAGGCTCGTCTCAGTGTTGTCAGAAAATATCTTGATGATCCCCAAGACTTTTGGGAAAATACTCTGTGGACTGACGAGACAAAAGTTGAACTTTTTGGAAGGTGTGTGTCCTATTACATCTGGCGTAAAAGTAACAGCATTTCAGAAAAGGAACATCATACCAAGAGTAAAATATGGTGGTGGTAGTGTGATGGTCTGGGGCTGTTTTGCTACTTCAGGACCGGAAGACTTGCTGTGGTAAACGGAACCATGAATTCTGCTGTCTACCAAAAAATCCTGAAGGAGAATGTCTGCCCATCTGTCCGTGACCTACAGGTGAAGCACACTTGGGTTGTGCAGCAGGACAATGATCCAGAACACACCAGCAAGTCCACCTCTGAATGGCTTAAGAAAAACAAAATGAAGACTTTGGAGTGGCCTAGTCAAAGTCCTGACCTGAATCCAATTGAGATGCTGTGGCATGACCTTAAAAAGGCGGTTCATGCTCGAAAACCCTCCAATGTGGCTGAATTACGATTCTGCAAAGATGAGTGGGCCAGAATTCCTCCACAGCACTGTAAAAGACTCATTGCCAGTTATTGCAAACGCTTGATTGCAGTTGTTACTGCTAAGGGTGGCCCAACCAGTTATTAGGTTTAGGGGGCAATCACTTTTTCACACAGGGCCATGTAGGTTTGGATTTTTTTCCCCCTTTATAATAAACACCTTCATTTAAAAACTGCATTTTGTGTTTACTTGTGTTATCTTTGTCTAATATTTAAATTTGTTTGATGATCTGAAACGTTTAAGTGCGACAAACGTACACAAAAATGAGATATCAGGAAGGGGGCAGACAGTTTTTCACACCACTGTAGCTCCACTTATGGGTGCAGGTACCTTGATTTTGGGTCTCTGGGTGGTGGGGAGAATTTATGACCTAATTGTAAAATTTCATGTTTCTAAATCTTAGGGTTTTTGCTGTACATCCACTTTTAGTGGAGATAATGATAAGAACTAGAACAAAAGCAACAGGTTTCTCATGGCTGCACTGCTTGGAATCCTAAGAAGCCAGAATGTCTTGAAATATTTTATTGACTGCATATTAGCAAACAAACTGGAACCACGGATGTCAGGTGGAGTGACTAGAATTTACAGAGAAGAGCTCAGCTAATTGCTAGCTAAGACAGCTGCACCTTCACAGTATGAGTCCCGAGGTTCATTGGGAAACATGCCTCCCACTTCTCTGATGAGGAGGCATGCCAAACTAGCTACAGGGCAGGTCTGTATCACGTCTGTCACCTTATAACTTGATAACTATGGAAGAGATCATCAAATCCAAAGGAGGCATTTTAGGCAGAGTCGTAGTCCTAGTTTCTGTGGGAAAGGACAACTCCCGTGCAGGTGGACTTTGGGCTGTTGAACTTTGCAGAATGTATAATGTAAAAGAAATCCTGTCATGGCCGCAAAATAAGCGCATCTGCGCACACACCTGTCTTCTATCCGGCTCTGGCTGTTTATTCTGCGAGGCCCAGAGATCAGCGCGGAGTCGTCTGCTTCCTTCCCAAGGGACCTGTACTCGCCAACTCTACGCTGAGCTTCCAGCCTCGTCTACTTTCCAGTGCTTCTGCTTGCCATTGGACTTCTCACCATCCGGCATCCAAGTAAGCTATCTATTATTCCTCTCACCTTTCAACTACCCCTGTGCACAGGCGGTGAAACCTTGGCGGCGGATTCTCTTCCACCTGGCGGCGGACATCCCTGCTCAGTTCACCTGCCTACTCCATCTCCCTCGGGGCTGCTGACACTGTCCTCCTAGCCATGGCAGTTGAGCTAACCTGAGTTTCATTCCTACGCTGATACAGTAAGGATTGTATTATTGGGTGCTTCATCTGCCTAGAGTGTCCCTAATTGTCTCTCTGCTCTGTCCTTAGGGTTGCCAGGTTGCACGGTGCTCTGCTCGCCCCAAGCTGACTCATCCACGCACTACACTCACTACAGACACTCATACATGCACCCACACACTTACATGATTATAAATAAAAAGGTTAATTGTGTTTCCTGAGTCGTGTCTGCTTCTTGGGTCAAAACCATGTCAGTACGACTCCACCAGAGTGACCCAGTAGACAGCGCGTTAGCGTGCAAGGTTAACAACTTAGAAGCTCGGGTTGACCAGTTAGCCTATCAACAGCAAATAATACTAACACAGCTAACTCGAGTTACTGATCGGTTGGATCGCCTGACTAACCCACAGCCTTTCCCCCCGGCTCCCGCTAGCTCCTCTGCTCCTGTTAGCTCTGCCATTAGCCAGGCTACATCAGGTTCCCTGTCATGATTTACTCCCATACCCACTCCCACCCGTTTTGGTGGTAAGCTAGGAGAAGCGAGGGGTTTTCTGGTGCAGTGTGACATTGCTTTTCAGCGGGTGCCAGGGGATTTTCCTTCGGATCATAGCCAAATTGGGTATGTGATTAACCTGTTAGAAGGGCGGGCTTTAGCTTGGGCTTACGCCGTCATGGCTAGGGCTAGCTATGCTTCTCTCACCTACTCGCAGTTTGTTAGTGAGTTTGAGGAGGAGGTGTTCGACCACTCCGACCGGGATAGTGTGCTTACCTCCCAGTTGTTGAATTTGAAGCAGGGGGTTAGTGCAGAGGGCAGCGCGGTGGCGGAGTGGTTAGCACTGCGGCAGCACAGCAACTCACCCTTGGCCGGGGGATCCTGGGTTAAATTCCAGCCCCCAACCAACAGTGATCTGTGTGGAGTTTGCATGTTCTCACTGTGTCTGCGTGGGGTTTACTCCGGAATTTCTCCGGTTTCCTCCCACATGCCAAAAGCATGCAAGTCAGGTTAATATGGCATCAAACTGGGGATTCTAAATTGTCCTTAGGTATGACTGTGAGAGTGAATGGTTGTCTGTCTCTCTGTGTTGGCCCTGTGATGGACTGGCGATCTGTCCGGGGTGTACCCTGCCTCTCGCCCAAAGATGCTGGGATTGGCTCCAGCCCCCCTGCGACCCGAAAAGGATTAAGCGGAAGAAGATGGATGGATGGGCTAGTGCAGTCGCCGATTACGCCGTGGACTTCTGGGTGGTGGCCACGGAGGTGGGGTGGGAGGATGCCTCATTATGTAGTATCTTTATCAGAAGCCTTTGTCCTAGCCTACGGGACAAGTTAACCTGCTTAGAGAAGCCCTCTAACTTAACCGAGTTGATTTCTTTGGCTATTAGCCTTGACAATAGACTGAGGAAGCGGGCGGCCGAATAGAAAACTTCCGGTCGCTCGGGTAGTCAGTTCCGCCGTTCCCTACAGCCCCCCCTATTGGCACTACCTCCAGCTGAGTCCCCGGATGAGCCAGATCCGATGGTGACAGGTGGAGCTAAGTTGTCATCTGCTGAGAGACAGCGACGCCGGGAGTTGGGGTTATGCATTTACTGTGGGAGTGAGGCGCATGAGCTTGAGGTATGTCCTGTACAGCCAAAAGGGGGAGTCTGTGTGTCGCAGTAGAGGGACTCATGGACTCACCTCGATTAAATTCCCTCACTAGCTTCCAGATCCCCATCTGTTTCTGTCTCAAACTTAAGGAATTTACCACACATGCACTCATTGACTCCGGGGCCGAGCAGCGCTTTATCTGTGGGGAACTGGCAACCCGGTTGGGGCTCCCCGTTCAGTTATTGGAGACCCCCTTAAAACTGATCACCCTCTCTAAAGCCCCTTTCACTACGGTTTCCCACCGGACCATCCCAGTGTCTGTTATTAAATCGGGCAATCATCGGGAGGAGCTGAGGCTGTATGTGCTGCCGGTCTCTTCTTCCCCAGTTATCCTTGGCTATCCCTGGCTTCACCTGCACAATCCCTCCATAGACTGGCGGTCCGGGAGTGTCCGTGCCTGGAGCTCTTTCTATCTGAGTGCCTGCCTTCAGTCTGCTGCATGCTCGCCGTCCGTGCCTCTGAGTGTTCCGATCCCTGCTCCTCCTGATTTGGTTAAAATTCCTCCCGAATATCATGACTTAGGGGCCGCTTTCAGTAAAACTCAGGCCCTCCCCCCCCACCCCCACCGCCCATATGACTGTGCCATCAATCTCCGCGCTGGAGCTCCACTGCCATCCAGCAGATTCTACAACCTGTCTGCCCCGGAGCGGGAAGCGATGGAGACATACATCAAGGAGTCCTTAAGCTCAGGTATAATCCGGCCATCATCTTCAGCAGTGGGGGCAGGGTTTTTCTTTGTTGGCAAGAAGGATGGCTCACTGAGGCCGTGTATAGACTTTTGGGAGTTGAATAACATAACCATCAAGGACAAATACACACTTCCACTCATTAATTCAGTCTTTGATTCCCTCCGAGGTGCCTCCTGGTTGTCCAAATTGGATCTGCGCAACGCCTATCATCTGGTGCGGATCCGGGAGGGCGATGAATGGAAGACGGCATTCCGGACCCCTAGTGGACATTTTGAGTATCTGGTCATGCCATTTGGGCTGACTAATGCCCCTGCCATCTTCCAGCGGCTAATTAATGATGTGTTGATGGATTTGTATTTGTCTATCTGGATGATATCCTTATCTTTTCCCAGTCCCTGGAGGAGTATCGAGTACACGTGAGGCAGGTACTGCAGCGACTGTTGGAGAACAAACTTTTTGTGAAGACCGAAAAATGTGAGTTTCACGTCTCCCAAACATCGTTCCTTGGGTTTGTCTTCTCTCACAATGAGGTCATCCCCGACCTGGGTAAGATAAAAGCAGTGGTAGAGTGGTCCACGCCATCGTCCAGAAAGCAGCTCCAACAGTTTCTGGGATTTGCTAACTTTTACCGCCGCTTCATCCAGAACTACAGCCTGATTGCTCTTGCCCTAACCAGTTTGACCTCTCCCAAGGTTCCTTTTCGGTGGACTGAGGAGGTGGCGGTGGCCTTTGCTGAACTGAAGACCAGGTTCTCATCCTCTCCCATACTGACGCAGGTGGACCCCGCTCTCCAATGCCTGGTGGAGGTGGATGCTTCGGACTCGGGGGTGGAAGCTGTCCTTTCTCAGCGATCCCCGGTGGATGGCAAAATTCGACCCTATGCATTCTTCTCCCGGCACCTATCTCCAGCTGAGCGCAATTACGAGATCGGTGACAGGGAGCTCTTGGTTGTCAAGCTCGCCTTGGAGGAGTGGCGTCACTGGTTGGAGGGTGCCTCCCAGCCGTTCGTTGTATGGACTGATCACAAGAATCTGGAATACCTCCGGACGGCCAAGTGTCTGAATTCACGCCAGGCCCGTTGCTCCCTGTTTTTTGGAAGATTTCATTTCACCATTACCTACCGCCCCGGGTCAAAGAATACGAAGCCGGATGCCTTGTCCTGCCAGTTTGCCTCGGAGACGACGGAGATGCCTGAGCACCCTATTCTACCCTCACCGTGTGTTGTGGGCGCCATCTCCTGGGGTATTAAGGACAAGGTTGTGAAGGCTCAGGAGGATGAGCCCGACCCGGGCGGGGGGCCAGCGGGTAGACTGTTAGTCCCATCGGCCGTTCGGGGGGAGGTTATTCATTGGGGCCACTCGTCCAAGTTCTCATGTCACCCAGGGAAGGGACGCACAGTGGATCTTCTTCAGAGGATGTTCTGGTGACCGTCGCTGCAGAAGGACGTCGGGGAGTACATCCGGGCCTGTCCTCAGTGTGCCGCCGATAAGACGTCTTCTTCTCCTCCAGCTGGGCTGCTCCACCCCCTTCCCATCCCCGGCAAACCATGGTCCCCCGTGGCTCTGGATTTCGTCACCGGCCTCCCATCATCCAATCACAACACAGTAACCCTCACTCTGGTCGACAGGTTCTCCAAGGCTGCCCATTTTGTCCCCCTGCAGGGGCTGCCCAAGGCCAGGGAGACGGCGGACCTTCTAATCCAACATGTGCTACGATTACACGTTGCATAGAGTGTATTTTTTGTTTCTTAGTTCTACTTTAATTCGTATTTTAACTGTATTATTGTATTTCAATTGTATTTTATTGCATTTTAATTTGTATTTTAGTTGTATTTTAATTGTTTTGATTGTTGTTGCACTGTAAAGCACTTTGTGACTTTATATGTCTGTGAAAAGTGCTATATAAATAAAGCTTACTTACTTACTTACTTACTTACATGGCATCCCTCTGGATATCGTCTCTGACCGAGGTCCCCAGTTTGTGTCCCAAGTCTGGGGGTTGTTTTGCAACACCTTGGGGGCCACGGCGAGTCTATCTTTAGGCTATCATCCTCAAACCAATGGGCAGTGTGAACGAGCAAACCAGGAGTTGGAGGCCGCACTGTGGTGTGTTGCCACCACCAACCCATCATCTTGGAGCTCCCACCTTCCCTGGATTGAGTACACTCACAACACCACCATCTCATCAGCCATAGGCATGTCTCCTTTCCAGGCTTCGCTGGGTTACAATCCCCTGCTGTTCCCGGAGGAGGAAGGGGACATCGCTGTTCCCTCTGTTCGTGCACACCTGCAGCATTGTCATTGGATCTGGAGAGCTACCCGGGAGGCGCTGCAACGCAGGGCAGAACGCAACGCTTCGGTGGCCAACCATTGCAGGGCTCCAGCTCCCGTCTATCAGGTGGGCCAACAGGTATGGGTGTCCACCAAGCATATTGACTTGAAGGATGAGAGGATGAAGATGTCCAAAAGGTTTAGTGGACCCTTTCCCATCACTCAAATTACTAACCCGGTGTGTGTACGACTAGCTCTCCCCCCCACCTCCGCATCTGTCCTTCTTTTCACATCTCGCAGGTCAAGCCCGTCTGCTCCAGTTCCTTGTGTCCTCCGCCCAAGGACCCACCGCCACCGATGATAATTGACGGTAACCCGGCTTGGAAGGTCAACGCCATTCTGGACATCCGACGCCGGGGTCGCAGTCTGCAGTACCTGGTGGACTGGGAGGGCTATGGACCGGAGTGGAGATCCTGGGTGCGCCCCTCCTTCGTGCTGGACAAGCAACTCATCAGGGACTTCCATCAGGCGCACCCAGGTAGGATGGATTGACCGCCGAGAGGCGTGTCATTGGGGGGGAAGTACTATCATGGCTACCAATTAAGCACACCTGGGCACACACCTGTCTTCTATCTGGCTCTGGCTGTTTATTCTGCGAGGCCCAGAGATCAGCGCGGAGTCGTCTGCTTCCTTCCCAAGGGACCTGTACTCGCCAACTCTACGCTGAGCTTCCAGCCTCGTCTACTCTCCAGTGTTTCTGCTTGCCATTGGACTTCTCACCATCTGGCATCCAAGTAAGCTATCTATTATTCCTCTCACCTTTCAACTACCCCTGTGCACAGGTGGTGAAACCTTGGCGGCGGATTCTCTTCTACCTGGCGGCGGACATCTCTGCTCAGTTCACCTGCCTACTCCATCTCCCTCGGGGCTGCTGACACTGTCCTCCTGGCCGTGGCCGTTGAGCTAACCTGAGTTTCACTCCTACGCTAATACAGCAAGGATTGCATTATTGGGTGCTTCATCTGCCTAGAGTGTCCCTAATTGTCTCTCTGCTCTGTCCTTAGGGTTGCCAGGTTGCACGGTACTCTGCTCACCCCAAGCTGACTCATCCACGCACAACACTCACTACAGACACTCATACACGCACCCACACACTTACACAATTATAAATAAAAGGTTAATTGTATTTCCTGAGTCGTGTCTGCTTCTTGGGTCAAAACCATGTCAAATCGTACATAATGCACTAAAATAAAATGGAACCACCAAAAAGCATAATGAGGGATCTTTCATTTTAACATCTGAAATGAACTGATGCATATGAAAATCAAAATGCATCCAAGGTATTGATGAGTTTCTGTATAAATTTGAAATCAATCTGACCAGAAATGTAGAAGTTTAGATTGGTGACAACATAAAATGACCCCTCCCCAAAATACATAGAACCCTTCATTAGATCTATCCATCCATCTTCTTCCGCTTAATCCTTTTCGGGTCGCGGGGGGGCTGGAGCCTATCCCAGCATCTTTTGGCGAGAGGCAGGGCACACCCTGGACAGATCGCCAGTCCATTGCAGGGTCAACACAGAGAGAGACACACAACCAAAATGAACGTGTCCAAGGTATAGATGTGTTCAAGTTTCTGTATAAATTTGAAGTCAATCTGATCAGAAATGTAGAAGCTATACACTACTCAACTTTGCTGTGTGGGGTGTAATAAATAAAATTGTCACAGACCTCCTCGCGCACTTTTACGCAGTGCACAGAGGAGGGGAAGGAAGGATGGATTTACACGCAGGGTCACACCACAACACATTTATTGAAGTAAACACGAACAGTTCCCACAAAGGTGAGGACGTACAAAAACGCAAAGAAATTTACAATAGGCATTCCTAGGCTGGCATCGCTGAGGGAACGTATGAGAAGCAGCAATTCAACCACAATAGCGTCCCAGAGCCAGCATCGCTCAAAGGAAGCTGGAGAATCCACGGTTAAAGTGGAAGTCGCAAATGCTACTGCACACACAGTTCTCACACGACTATGTACAAAAATGGACAATTCAGTGGACCAGCAACGCTTGACTGGCAAACGCCGCTTAAGTGTAAGCATTGCTGGCTCCACCAATTGAGTACACCTGGGTGAGGCACGGGGATGACAATCACCGAAGTAGAATCAGCTGGCTGTCAGAGAAGAGGGGGCGTGGTCGGACCGGCGAATGTTAGACAACGGCTACATGAAAGTAGGTCAAAGAGGCTGCCTAACAGCCACCGGCCAGAACGGTGGCTACAGGCATGGAAAAAAAAGGACAAAAACATAAAAACAACAAGAACTCAAAAGAAGACACAATACATAAATAACCCGATACCTGAGCCACAGAGAATGGCCAGAACCGAGCCTAAGGAAACACTGGCTCGGTTCATGACATAAAATATACAGACTGTAATTTTGATAAAGAGTTGAAGAGGGGAAAGGTTTTCCTCCCTCCAGAAAAAAATAAAGCATATTTATATAGACCTAAATGCATCAAAATCTAAAAAAAACAAACAAACAAACAAAAAACCCCCTGAAATATTAGAAATCATCCTTTGTGGTGCATGACTAACTCTGAAATATAATTGAAATGAAATAGATTTTTTGCTGGATCCCAATTTTTGAGGACAAGAATTATTACTATTAATAACTGACAAAAAAACTTCTTTCAAACTCTTATCTGCTTTAGAAAACAACAAAATTTAAAAGCCTGTGGAACCTAATTTCTAAAGGAGGATTACATGTACAAGGTTCTAATTTGGATACCTAAAATATAAATGAAGGGAAAATAAATCTGCTGACACTGTTGATCTCAACAATGTGATGTGTTGCTGCAAAACATGCAAATTCTTTGAACATGTCTCCTTACACCATGAGATGTACCAATGGCCTTGTGGCCGCAACTCTGGGCATCCGCTTCAACAATGGAGGACAGGAGGTGGAGAACATGGCCCATTCAGACTCCATGTCTCCAGACTCCCTCGGAATGTGGTCGAAGTTCTCCCGGAGGTGGGAGTTGAAGACCTCCCAGACAGGGGCCTCAGCCAGACGTTCCCAGCACACCTTCACTATACGTTTGGGTCTACCAGGTCTGAATGATATCCTCCCCTGCCATCGGCAACCCCCGAACCAAGTGGTGGACACCAGTGGTGAGGGGGGCCATCAAGCTGAAGAAGGGGACCTATCGAGTTTGGTTGGCTTGTGGGACTCCCGAAGCAGCTGAGGTGTACCGGCAGGCCAAGCGGAGTGCGGCTCGGGTGGTTGCTGAAGAAAAAACTTGGGTGTGAGAGGAGTTTGGTGAGGCCATGGAACAGGACTTTTGGTCGGCCACGAAGAGTTTCTGTCAAACTGTCCGGCGACTCAGGAGGGGGAAGCAGCTCCCTGTCCACACTGTGTATGGTGTGTGTGTGTGTGTGTGTGGGGGGGGTGCTACTGATGTCCACTGGCGATATCGTTGGGCAGTGGAAGGAATACTTCGAGGATCTCCTCGATCCTACTGACACGTCTTCCACAGAGGAAGTAAGACTTGTGGACGAGGGGGACGACTTGCCCATCACAGGGGCTGAGGTTGCCGAAGTGGTTAAAAAACTTTTCGGTGGCCAGGTCCCAGAGGTGGATGAGATTCGCCATGAGTACATCAAGGCCCTGGATGCTGTAGGGCTTTCATGGTTGACACGCCTCTGCAACATTGCGTGGAGGCTGGGGACAGTGCCTTTAGCATGGCAAACTGGTGTGGTGGTTCCTCTCTTTAAGAAGGGGGACTAGAGGACTTTAGAGGAATCACACTCCTCAGCCTCCCTGGGAAGGTCTATGCCAAGGTACTGGAGAGGAGAGTCCTGCCATTGGCTGAACCTCAGGGGCTATCTGGTCTCTATATGACTGTTGTGAGAGTTTGGGTCATATTGCGAGCACTCGGTCGGACTCATTCCCAGTGAGAGATGGACTCCACCAGGGCTGCCCTTTGTCACTAATCCTGTTCATAATTTTTATGAACAGGATTTCTAGGTGCAGCCAGGGAACGGAGGGTGTCACGCTTGGTGACCACAGGATCTACATCTCTGCTGTTTGCAGATGATGTTGTTCTGTTGGCTTCATCCAGCAATGACCTACAGGTCTTACTGGGATGGTTTGCTGGCAAATGTGTTGTGGCTGGGATGAGAATCAGTACCTCCAAGTCCAAGTCCATGGTCCTCAACTGGAAAAAGGTGGATTTGTCCTGTCCAGGTTGGTGAGAAGCTCCTGCCCCAAGTGGAGTTTATGTATCTCGGGGTCTTATTCACAAGTGAGGGGAGAATGGAGCGAGAGATTGACAGACGGATCGGAGCAGCATTTGCACTGATGCGGACGTTGTACCGGTCTGTCGTGGTGAAGAGGGAGCTGAGGTCTAAGGCAAAGCTGTTGATTTATCGGTCAGTCTACATTCCTACCCTGACCTATGGTCATGAGCTTTGAGTAATAACCGAAAGAATGAGACTGCGGATACAAGCGGCTGAAATAAGCTTTCACCATAGGACTGCTGGACTCACGCTCAGAGATAGGATGAAGAGCTCAGTGGTCGATTTGAGGCTCAGAGTAGAACCGCTGCTCCTCCACATTGAAAGGAACCAATTGAGGTGGTTTGGGTATCTGATCAGGATGCCTCCTGGACACCTCCCACTTGAGGTGTTTTAGGCACGCCCCATTGGGAGGAGACCTTGGGGCAGACCCAGGACTCGCTGGAAAGACTGTCTCCCAGCTGACTTGGGAATGTCTTGGTATCCTCTCTGATGAGCTGGAGCAGGTGGTTGGGGAGAGGGAAGCCTGGGCTTCTCTGCTTGAACTGCTGCCTCCGTGACCCAGAAAAGTGGTTGAAGATGGATGGATGGATGGATGGATGGATGGATGGATGGATGGATGGAGGTAGGTCTCCTTACATTTGGGAGACAAATGCATTGGGCAGTTATTGATTTTCAAAATACAAGAATAATTTTGCCACTTTTAGCTTTGGTTTTTTCATGCACTCCAACAAACAGTAAAGCAAATGATGACATGTAAGAAAATAGGAAACAAAAATGTTGAGTACCTTTCACTTATGCTACAATACCAAAAAAAAAAAAAAAATCTTCAGTAGGATTGAAGGAGAAGAAAAATTACAATATGGTTGAATGTGACAGCAGGCAGCAGCCAACCTTTCTCACTCATCTATAAGAGCGATTACCTTTCCCTCAAATGGGATGCCGGGCTTGTATGCTTCAGGTACATCCTCAAAGCTGCAGGTTCTGATGGAGCTGCTGAAGCCTGTCTTTCCATAGCCTTTCAGAATGACCCCTAGGAGGTAGAAAACACTGATTGCTGCTCAGTGGAATCCAATGGGATTCATTTAATTGACAGTATTCTGCCTTCTTATGCCATACCTGTGCCATACTCCTCCATTTCCGCTTCCACTTCAAAGCTGTCAGCATACGAGGTACTGAAAAGGGAAAACTCCGTCACAGGCACGTTTTTGGTTGCACATCCACTTTTATCAGTCTAGAGGATGATTTAAAAAAAGGGGGAAGTTGAAAAAACCCACAATTGTTAAAAAAGGAATCTGATTACAACAAGTTGCTTTATTTTTAACATCTGCAATACTCACAGTCAGTTCATAGGTAGTGCAGATATTCTCTTCTCGTTGTGAAAACCAGAAATATCGAATGGCACTTCTACAGACCTTTGCCTTGACTGAGCCAATAACTGGCTTCCCATACGTGTATCTGAGGGAAAGCAGAACAGGGAGATTTTAATATTATCATGCTAGCCTCCACTAGTAATTCTTTGCATGAGCAACATTTCAAACAATCTTGGTGAGCTTCTATACCTTTTAGTCTGGAACTTTTTCACCAAGGCCTGGACTAAAGTTTTTGTTTTTTTACAACTAGTGCATTGCCTAGTTAAGTTAATCCCTTCCACAGCATGTGGGACACCATGTGGTGTATGGGGCGGCGCCGATCTCCATTTCACTGACCCTAGGCCACAAAGCTACTGTGAGTAGTGAAAGCTACAGTGGGGGGGCGGGGGTTCAGTCCTCTGGTAGCTCTGTGCATTAATTTTCCTTTCCACGTTCTATTATGCTGAGCATCAAGTTAGATGACGGAAAGAATTCAATTCAATTCAATTAAACTTTATTTATATAGTGTAGGACCTTGGGTGAGTCGGCAGACAGCGTCCCAGTCAGGATGCAGAGAATAAATAGAGGTGGACAATAGCAAGGAGATCATGGGGAGTTTAGCAGGAAGAAGGAGCTGTGGGGGGTCAAGGGTGAATGTATTGTGATGTGAAATGTCATGCCTTGTGATGTGAAGTGTCGTGGAGATGTGAGACGAGCTGTGGATATAAAAGGAGAAGCTGTGCTTAGCTGTTTATGCTTTTTGTGTATGACTGATGGGAGAGTGTAATAAACTTCGTCTGCTCGTAACCTTGCCTCCTCATTTCACACTCTCCACACTGGTGACCCTGGACATATGATGAAACACGAGGCAGGAACCCTGGAGTCGGCCCGGACGGGAACCACCAGCAATGCGTGTGCTGTTTCAGTCAAGTTACCGGACTTCTGGCAGCACAACCCGCGCTCTTGGCTCCACCACACTGAGGCTCAGTTCGCCCTCTGGGGAATAACGGCAGATGAAACCAAGTTTTACTACGTGGTTGCAGCGCTGGACGCTCGCACAGCCCAACAGGTAGCGAGCCTGCTCGACCAGCCCCCAGCCCACAACAGATATGAAGCTCTCAAGACGGCGCTGACCCGACACTACACGCTCTCGGACTGCGTGAGAGCAGAGAGGCTCCTGAGGCGTTCCGAGTTGGGAGATGGTTCGGCTGTCGATCTGATGGAGAAGATGTTGGCATTAATGGGCACGGACGACGGGCATTTCCTGTTTGCCCACCTTTTCCTCCGGAATCTCCCAGCAGAGGCGAAAGCGGTTCTGGCTAATTCGCTGTCGCTGGCCGTGCGTGACTACTGTGCACTAGCCCAGGAGGCAGACCGGATCATCCTCAGCACCAGAGCCCTCACAGTCAACGCGGCTGCGTCGGACCCCAGCGAGACGACCAGAGGAGGCGAGGAGCCACCGACGGTAGCGGCAGCGGGGGCCAAGGGGCGCCAGAGAGGCACGCTCTGTTTCTACCACCGCCGCTTCGGAGAGAACGCACGCAGATGTGCGCCACCATGCCAGTTCAAGCACTCGGGAAACGCCAAGGCCAGCAGTCGGTAGCAGTTGTGACCGCCGGTGAAGAGAACAAGCTGCTCTACATGACGGACGCGCACTCAGGGAGGCGTTTCCTCATGGACACCGGAGCCCAGAAGAACATCATCCTGCTGACCTACGCCGACCGGCTGGCAGGACCTAGTGGCCCCGGGCTGTTGGCAGCAAACGGCTCGGAAATTAAGACCTTTGGTGAGAGAACACTGATCTTATCTCTACACAGCCGTACATACGAGTGGACTTTTGTCATAGCAACACTGAATTACCATATCCTGGGGGCTGATTTTCTTTGTGCACATGGTTTACTAGTTGATGTTGCTAACAGGCGCCTGGTTAATGCACTGTCCTTTGACTCTCTCCCCTGTACAGCTCAAGGGGCCAGGCCAGTAACACAAGCCAACGTCACAGCTCCAGGCGGTAAGTTCCACACACTGCTTACTCAGTTTCCAGCACTCACGGTCCCGACGTTTTCGGTGGCCATCACTAAACACGGGGTGGAGCACTTTATAACCACCACCAGGCCACCCGTTTTCGCACGACCTCGGCGTTTGGACGAAGCTAAACTGGCCATAGTGCGCGAGGAGTTTGCCAACCTGGAAAGGTTGGGCATCATCAGGTGTTCGAACAGCCCATGGGCATCCCCACTACACATGGTCCCTAAGGCTGAGGGGTCGTGGAGACCGTGCAGAGATTTCCGCAGGTTGAATAATGCCATAGCACACGACCGCTACCCGATTCCCCACATTCAGGATTTTTCCGTTCACCTTGCCGGAGCACGCATTTTTTCCAAAATACACCTGGTCCGCGGTTACCACTAGGTCCCAGTGCACGCGGAGGACATACCCAAAACAGCGGTAATAACTCCGTTCGGCTTGTTCGAGTTCCTGCGCATGCCATTCAGGTTAAAAGGAGCGGCACAGACGTTCCAGCGTGTGATGGACGCGGTGCTGCGCAATCTCCCGTTTGTGTTCGTCTACCTGGATGATATCCTGGTAGCCAGTGCATCTGAGGACGAACACGTAACCCACCTCAGGACGGTTTTCCAGAGGTTGGAGGAGCACGGGTTAATAATCAACCCGGCGAAGTGCCAGTTCAGCGTGACGCAGATTGATTTTCTGGGGCACCGCGTCTCACCGGAGGGAGCGATACCCTTGCCCGATAAGGTGCGCGCTGTAGCGAATTTTCCCCGGCCTCAGACGGTCAGGGCGCTGCAAGAATTTTTGGGGATGGTTAACTTTTATAACTGTTTCCTCCCCCGCGCAGCTCAACTCATGCAGCCATTGTTCGCGCGCTCAAGAGACGGAAACCCGCAGAGGGAGTTGAATGGACTCCGGAGCGAGAGCAGGCGTTCTCTAAGGTTAAAGCAGCCCTGGCAAACGCCGCACTGTTGGTGCACCCAGATCCGGCGGCCCGGATAGCGCTCACCACCAATGCCTCGGACATGGCCATAGGGGCCGTCGTGGAGCAACGTGTCGCCGGTTCTTGGCAGCCGCTCGCTTTTTTCAGCAGGGCTTTGCGCGACAGTGAGCGTAAATACAGCGCGTTCGACAGAGAGTTGCTGGCTCTCCACCTGGCCATACGCCACTTCCAGTTCTGGCTGGAAAGGTGCAACTTCACCGCATTTGTGGACCACAAGCCGCTGAAGTTCGCGATGGCCAAGGTTTCGGAACCTTGGTCGGGCCAGCAGCAGAGGCAGCTGGCCGCGATCTCAGAGTTTACGACCGATATTCAGCATGTGTCGGGTAAACTGAATGTGGTGGCGGACTGCCTCTCGTGCGTGGTGGTGGCCCCGGTCTGCGTGGGGATAGATTATACAGCCATGGCCGCAGAGCAGGTTGGCGATACAGACGTGCACGCTCCAGTCTGGACCAACAGGGTTAAGGCTGGAGAGCAGAGTACTGCAAGACGGCAGTACCCCCCCAATCTGCGACGTCTCCACGGGACGCCCGTGCCCAGTGGTCCCAGTTGCGTGGCGCCGCCGCACGTTCGAGTCAGTTCACGCTCTGGCGCACCCAGGAGTGCGCGCGTCAGTCAAAATGGTGGGAGCGAAATTCGTGTGGCCAGGCCTGCACAAACAAGTGAAAGAGTGGGCTGCAGCCTGTGTAGCGTGCCAACGAGCCAAAGTACACAGACACACGAAGGCTCCTTTGGAGCCGTTTAGTATACCGGCTAAAAGATTCGACCACGTTCACGTGGACCTCGTGGGCCCCCTCCTGCCGTCGCAGGGGTGCACGCACCTCCTGACAGTGGTGGACAGCACCACACGCTGGCCAGAAGCAGTCCCGCTGGCGGCAACCACGTCCGCGGATGTGGCGCACGTTTTTTTGACAACATGGGTGGCGCGTTTTGGAGATCCCGTCAGACATCACGTCCGATAGGGGCCCTCAGTTTGTTTCCGACCTGTGGTCCGCAATGGCCCGCAGCCTGGGTGTCGCAATTCATCGCACAACTGCGTACAACCCACAGGCCAATGGGTTATGCCAGCGTTTTCATAGGTCACTGAAAGCGGCACTCAGGGCTTCGCTTACGGATGCAAATTGGGTAACTGGTTGCCGTGGGTTTTACTGGGGTTGCGTTCCGCACCAAAAGAGGATTTGGAGGCTTCCCCGGCAGAGCTTGTTTTTTCTCATCCACTGCGCCTTCCCGGGGAATTTTTGCCAGATAATCCCGCGCCAGACAACTGCCCGTCTCAGCGTTTGCAACAGAGTGCAGACACAGGCATGCTGCCCGGCCCATCACTGTTTTCCATGCGCTTTCATGCCGAAAACTTTGAAGAATACGGGGTTCGTGTTCGTCAGGCACGATGCCCATCGCTCTCCATTACGCCCACCCTATGATGGCCCGTTCAGAGTGCTGGAAACAGGGGACAAGCATTTTTTGTTAGATTTTGGAGGGCGTCGGGAGAAAATATGCATAGACAGTCTTAAGCCCGCCTTTGTGGTGGCGGACGAGCAAGTGCTGGTGGCTCGGGCCCCTCAGCGTGGAAGACCCCCACGGAGAGCTCCCCAGGCAAACGATTCACCAGGACAGCCACACGGGCAAAGCGGAGTTTCCCTCCCCCTCGCCACGGCCCACCCGCAGTCAGACACACATCCAGCAGCCCCCCACCAGCACAGAAACCCCGGTTACAGCAGATATGGGAGGAGACTGAAGCCCAAAAGGCATGTGGACTGAAACTCTGTCTGTGGGGTGGGGGTGGGGGGTGTAGGACCTTGGGTGAGTCAGCAGACAGCGTCCCAGTCAGGATGCAGAGAATAAAGAGAGGTGGACAACAGCAAGGAGATCATGGGGAGTTTAGCAGGAAGAAGGAGCTGTGGGGGGTCAAGGGTGAATGTATTGTGATGTGAAATGTCATGCCTTGTGATGTGAAGTGTCGTGGAGATGTGAGACGAGCTGTGGATATAAAAGGAGAAGCTGTGCTTAGCTGTTTATGCTTTTTGTGTATGACTGATGGGAGAGTGTAATAAACTTCGTCTGCTCATAACCTTGCCTCCTCATTTCACACTCTCCACAATAGCGCCATTTCACAACAACAGTCATCTCACAGCACTTTCAACTGTAGGGGAAACCCCCACAGCTGCAGAAAGACCCCAGCAATCAGGTGATCCCCTGTGAGCAAGCGCTTGGTGACGATGGAGAGGAAAAACTCCCTTTTAACAGGAAGAAACCTCCAGCAGAACCAGGCTCAAGGAGGGGCAGTCATCTTTTGCGACTGGCTGGGGGGTGAGGGAATAGAGAAGATGAAAAGAACAGACATGTAGAGAGCAAACAGCACGATGGGGACTCAATCTATGGGAGAGAACAAACAGATGTTAATGACCAGCAAAAAAAAATATTTCATTGAGAGTGAAGAAAGGAGTGAAGCCCAGTGCATTATTGGAGGTCCCCCGGCTGTCTAAACCTATTAGCAGCATAACTAAGGGAGGGTTCAGAGACACATGATCCCTCCCTAATTGTATACTATATCAAAAAGCAAGGTTTTAACACTATTCTTAAAAACAGAGATCGAGTCTGACTCCCGAATCCAGATTGGCAGCTGGTTCCACAGGAGAGGAGCGTCATAACTGAAGGCTCTGCCTCCCATTGTACTTTTGGAGATTCTAGATAATTACAAGTAATCCTGCATTTTGGGAGCGTAGTGCTCTGTTAGGATAATACGGTAGTATCAGATCTTTTAAATAAAACAGGCCTGATTGTTTAGAGCTTTGTAAGTAAGAAGAAGGATTTTAAACTTAATTCTAAACTCTATGGGAAGCCAATGAAGGGAGGCCAGAACCGGAGAGATATGATCTCTCTTTCTAATACCTGTTAAAACTCTTGCTGCAGCATTTTGGATCAGCTGAAGACTTTTTAAAGATGATTTAGGACAACCTGATAATAAAGAGTTACAATAATCTAATCTAGAGCTAACAAAAGAGTGGATCAGTTTCCCAGCATCACTCTGAGACAAGATGCTCCTAATCTTGGCAATATTACGCAAATGATAGAAGGCAGTCTTAGAAACAAATTTAATATGTGAATTGAAAGACAGATCTTGATCAAAAATAACTCCAAGGTTCCTCCAAGAGAAAGAGTAACCGCATCCAAACTAAAAGTTTGATTTGGAAAGTTATTTCTAAGGTTTTTTGGACCAACAAGAATGACTTCAGTCTTATCTGAATTTAATAGCAGGAAATTGCAAGTCATCCATGCTTCAATTTCCTTAAGACAGGCTTCTAACTTGGCTAATTGATTACTATCATCTGGCTTCATTGACAGGTATAATTGTATGTCATCTGCATAACAATGAAAATGTATACAGTGTTTTCTAATAATGTTGCCTAACGGAAGCATATATAAACTAAAAAGAGTAGGGCCTAGCACAGATCCCTGTGGAACTCCATGACTGAGCTTTGAGTTGAAAGAAAACTCATTATTGACATGAACAAACTGGAACCTATCAGATAAATAAGATCTAAACCACTGCAACGAAGTTCCATTAAGTCCAACATAGTGTTCTGATCTATCAAGTAGAATATTATGATCGATAGTATCAAAAGCTGCACTAAGGTCTAAAAGGACAAGTACAGAAACAAGTCCATTATCAGATGCGATAAGGAGGTCATTAGTGACCTTCACTAAGGCTGTTTCAGTACTATGATAGATTCTAAACCCAGATTGAAACTCTTCAAATAAACCATTTCCCTGCAGATGGTCAAATAATTGCATAGCAACAACTCTTTCTAAGCTTTTTGAAATGAAAGGGAGATTAGAGATTGTTCTATAGTTAGCTAAAACTCCTGGATCCAGCGTTGGTTTTTTGAGTAAGGGTTTAATTACAGCCATTTTAAAAGCCTGCGGTACATGGCCTAAAGTTAATGATGAATTGATTATTTGAAGAATAAAGCTAACAATAAGTGGGAAGACTTCTTTACATAACCTGGTAAGAATAGGGTCTAAAAGACAAGTTGAGGACTTGGATGAGGAAATTATTTTATCTAACTCTAAAAGGTCAGTTGGAGTAAACTCATCAAAATAGATATCAATTGAAGGAGTTGCAGTAGTTACTGTATTTAAGTTAATGGTGGGAAGAATCTGATTGATTTTATCCCTGATATATGAAATTTTATTATTGAAAAAGTTCATAAAGTCCTGACTAGTAAGCTCTAAGGGAATGCTAGGATTGACAGAGTCCTGACTCTTTGTCAGTCTGGCTACAGTGTTAAAAAGAAATCCGGGATTATTCTTGTTCTCTTCTATTAATACAGAATAATAACTCGTTCTAGCTTTTCTAAGAGAATTTTTATAAATTAAAAGATGATTTCTCATTTAAGGGGGCACCAAGTCTAGAGTCTGATGCAGAGAATCTGTAACACTATCTACCATGCTATCAATTACAGAAGGAGCAAGCTGTCTATAGCTTATTTCCATTATGTTGACACATGGCATAGAGGAAATAATCTGCATAGATTTGGTAACAATATCATCTGAGAGGTATCTACTGTAGTAATATTTTTCTTTAGGAGCCAAATAGTCAGAAATAGTAAAATCAAACGTTAACAGACAATGGTCTGACAGTACAGGGTTATGAGGAGACACTACCAGATTTTCTATTTCTATACCATATGTCACAACAAGGTCCAACGTATGGTGGAGATCCATCCATCCATCCATCCATCTTCTACCGCTTTTCCGGAGGTCCGGGTCGCGGAGGCAGCAGTTCAAGCAGAGAAGCCCAGACTTCCCTCTCCCCAGCCACCTGCTCCAGCTCTTCAGAGGGGATACCAAGGCGTTCCCAGACTAGCTGGGAGACATAGTCTCTCCACCGAGTCCTGGGTCTGCCCCGGGGTCTCCTCCCAGTGGGACGTGCCTGAAACACCTCAAGTGGGAGGCGTCCAGGAGGCATCCTAATCAGATGCCCATACCACCTCAACTGACTCCTTTCAATGTGGAGGAGCAGCGGTTCTACTCTGAGCCTCTCCCGGATGACTGAGCTCCTCACCCTATCTCTGAGGGTGAGTCCAGCAATCCTACGGAGAAAGCTCATTTCAGCCGCTTGTATCCGCGATCTCGTTCTTTCGGTCATTACCCAAAGCTCGTGACCATAGGTGAGAGTAGGAACGTAGATTGACTGGTAAATCGACAGCTTTGCCTTAGAACTAAGCTCCCTCTTCACCACAACAGACCGGTACAACGTCCGCATCACTGCAGATGCTGCTCCAATCCGTCTGTCGATCTCTCGCTCCATTTTCCCCTCACTCGTGAACAAGACCCCAAGATACTTAAACTCCTCCACTTGGGGCAGGAGCCTGTCCCCAACCCGGAGAGGACAATCCACCTTTTTCCGGCTGAGGACCATGGACTCGGACTTGGAGGTGCTGATTCTCATCCCAGCCGCTTCACACTCAGCGGCAAACCGTCCCAGCAAGAGCTGTAGGTCATTGCTGGATGAAGCCAACAGGACAACATCATCTGCAAACAACAGAGATGAGATCCTGTGGTCACCAAGCATGACACCCTCCATTCCCTGGCTGCGCCTAGAAATCCTGTCCATAAAAATTATGAACAGGACCGGTGACAAAGGGCAGCCCTGGCGGAGTCCAACTCTCACTGGGAATGACTCCGACCGAGTGTTGGCAATGCGAACTAAACTCTCACAACGGTCGTACAGAGACCGAATAGCTCGTAACAACAAGCCCGATACCCCATACTCCCGAAGCACCCCCCACAAAAATCCACGAGGGACGCGGTCAAATGCCTTCTCCAAGTCCACAAAACACATGTAAACTGGTTGGGCAAACTCCCACGAACCCTCAAGAATTCTCGAGAGGGTAAAGAGCTGGTCCGATGTGCCACGGCCAGGACGAAAACCACATTGCTCCTCCTGAATCCGAGGTTCGACCAACGGCCGGACTCTCCTCTCCAGTACCTTGGCATAGACCTTCCCAGGGAGGCTGAGGAGTGTGATCCCTCTAAAGTTGGAGCACACCCTCCGGTCCCCTTTTTTGAAGAGAGGAACCACCACCCCGGTTTGCCATGCCAAAGGCACTGCCCCCGACCTCCACGCAATGTTGCAGAGGCGTGTCAACCATGACAACCCAACAACATCCAGGGCCTTGAGGTACTCGGGGCGAATCTCGTCCACCCCCGGGGCCCGGCCACCAAGGAGATTTTTAACCACCTTGGCGACCTCAGCCCCTGTGATAGGCGAGTCATCCCCCTCGTCCCCAAACCCTGCTTCCTCTGTGGAAGGCGTATCAGTGGGATTGAGGAGATCCTCGAAGTATTCCTTCCACCGCCCGACGATATCCCCAGTTGAAGTCAACAGTGTCCCATCCGCACCATACACAGTGTGGACGGGGAGCTGCTTTCCCCTCCTGAGCCGCCGAACAGTTTGCCAGAATCTCTTTGAAGCCGACCGAAAGTCTTGTTCCATGGCCTCACCGAACTCCTCCCATACCCGGGTTTTTGCTTCAGCAACCACCCGAGCTGCACTCCGCTTGGCCTGCCGGTACACCTCAGCTGCTTCGGGAGTCCCACAAGCCAACCAAGCTTGATAGGACTCCTTCTTCAGCTTAATGGCCCCCCTCACCACTGGTGTCCACCACTTGGTTCGGGGGTTGCCACCACGAGATGCACCGACCACCTTGCGGCCGCAGCTCTGGGCTGCCGCTTCAACAACAGAGGTGGAGAACATGGCCCATTCAGACTCCATGTCTCCAGACTCCCTCGGAATGTGGTTGAAGTTCTTCCGGAGGTGGGAGTTGAAGACCTCCCGGACAGGGGCCTCAGCCAGACGCTCCCAGCACACCCTCACTATACGTTTGGGTCTACCAAACGTGGTGGAGATAATGAGTAGAATTTCCTACTTTCTGAGAAAACTCCATCAAGTCTAATATTGAATTAAATGCCATATTAAGGCAATCACTATCTACATCTACATGTATATTAAAGTCCCCAACTATAATTATTCTATCTGATTTCAGCACTAAATCAGCTAAGAATTTGTCAAATTTGGATAAAAATTCTGAGTAGGCTGATGGAGGACGATAAACTATGGCAAATAAAACTGGGTTTAGCCTAAAATTGCTAAAATGCCCAATACTGAGGACCAGGCCCTCAAAGGAATGATAACGTGGTTTTTGCTTTACAGTAACTAGTAATTTGGAATGGTAAATTGTTGCTACTCCTCCTCCACAAAAAGAACTTCTGGGATTTTGACAGTTTAAATAACCAGAGGGAGTTGATTCATTTAAACCAATATAATCCTCTTGTCCTAACCAAGTCTCTGTAAGGAATATTAAATCAATCTGATCATCAATTAACAGATCATGGACTAGCAGAGACTTGGGAATTAGAGACCTAATATTTAACAAACCACATTTAATTTTTAAATTATGAGGAAGAACAGAGGCCAAATCATCCAATTTAGAGGCTTCATGTTTAATTTGAATTTTACCAACTTTTTGTTTAAAAAGAAGAACCATTTTTGTATGGTCTTTGGATTTGAACCCACAACCTCCCGGTTGTGGGGTGAATGCTTTACCAATGCTCTACACATTTACAAATATTTGAGACCCATTGCAGTGCATCATTTTATATTTTAGCAATATTTTGTTAAGTTTTTTTTAAAAACTGTAATCAACCGAATTAACTACAAAACACCCAACATTATTATACACAGCAGAAGGACCCGTTAAGACTGCAACCTAACCAACATCAGTGCTGCCCATCTTGTTGTGTTGTTCTTAGGACATATTACGGTGTGACACGGGTGGTGGCTCCACCACCCTTGGGCAAGATGGTTCACCGCATTCCAGAATTACTTGGTGGCTTTAAACCTTGGTGAATTGAAGAAGATACAGGCTCGGGCAATATTGGTTCATAATTTAGGTATGGAAGGACAGTGTATCCTTGCTACCTTGGGGGCTAGCGATAGCTTCGAGGATGTTGTTGAGCTAATGGCGCAACATTTTCGCACTCCTGAGAACTTCATCGTCCGAAGGATTCAGTTTCGGCAGCGCCGCCAGCAAACCAGCGAATCAGTACAACGTTATGTTGCGGACCTGCATCAGCTGGCTGGGGACTGCCAGTTTGGAGCATTGGAGGAAGAGATGGTCTGCGACGAATTGGCGGAGCACACGCTTTGCTTGACAGCATGGCTGAGGCTCCTCACGCACTCTGGCAAACTGACATTAGCCATGGATGTTAAGATAGCTCAGCAGTGTGAAGCAGCGGACAAACTGTCACGTGACCTCAGTGAGAGAGCTACATTCTGCCAACAGGAATCACAGTCAACGGCACAGGCTGTGGGCCTGGACAGCAATGATAGCATGCAGGATACTGAGGCGTACACTACCGCTGTAAAGATAACGTCCGCCCCAGGATCGCCCAGGTGTTTGGGTTGTGGGTCCACCAAGCACTGTTAGACTGCGTGTCCACCAAACGCGTTTTTTCAGCTCTGGGTGGCTATTTTCCATTCATTCTCTATGTAGGCCAGTGTTTACAGCGCTGAGCGCCCATGGTGCTGAAATCGCCGGTGGCCGTTTTTTGTTGCGGTGCTGAGTTGAAAAAAGTTCAACTTTTCAGAGACTGCAGCTGAGCTCATCAGTGTCAGACCTTAAGCAGCCAATCAGAACTGCTGTGTGGGCGGGACATAGGACACTAATACTAGTCTGTACTCAGACTCCTGCTTTCCGTGTCATCATATTTTACATCCAGAGCTGCTAGAAAACATTTCCTGTCCATTGTTATTTAGAGATTGCTATTAAAAAAACCTGTAGAAAGTCTGACAATAGGAAAAGCGGGAGTGATGAGATGAGAGTGACAAGCTGTTGCAGGGATACAGGGCACAGACTTTTTTCCCCCCAGAGCGCAGCGTACAAACGCTGGAAAAAAAAAAAAAAAAAAAAAAAAGCTCAGGGCGGTCAGGCAACAAAAAACGTGTTTGTTGGACACGCAGCCTTATAAGGCTAGAGACTGTCTGGCAAGAGGAAAATGCTGCAGCAAGTGCGGACTTCTGCATCATTTTGCCAGGGCCTATAATAGGTGTGAGCGAGGGGAACAGCGACACAAATTGGACTCCCCGGCACCAACTCCCACGGTCATCCGCACCGTCTCCCCGAGCACCGATGGTCGTACATACTGTATGGTGAAATTGGATGGGGTGGAGGTGCTGCTGTTGACTGACATGGGCGCAGTGAGGTCTGTGTTGCATTGGCCCACCGTGAGGAGTTTCTTCCCATATTACCGAATAAGAGGTCATTCAGTGCCGCTGTGTGGGTATAGTGGAAAGAGGTTGGCCACGGTGGGATCGGTGGAACTGACGGCTTGGTACAAGTCAGCGGAGGTGTCCAACCTGCAGTTCGTGGTGACCGCAAGTGGCAAGAACATTATGGGCTGTGACCTTTTTTATGGACTGGGCTTCACCATCACCAGCGGTGTAGGAGAGGAGTGATCGGGCCATGGTTTGTGGGGCTGGCCAATTCTGCGAGTGGTGGATGATGCTGTATGGGACGAACCTTGGCCTAGTATTCTGGATTATGAGCAGAACCAACCCCACCCAGGGCCATTGCAGGAGGGTTCCAGTGCCAGAGTCCAAGTAACCCTAGCTGAGGGAACTGGGCAGTACGGTGCGATGCCCGTGATGGCGGGTGGAGCTGAGGGGATGGCCCATTCTGCTTCTGGAGTTCGGTTGGGAGGTACCAAGGAGCAAGGAGTCACAACAGCTCCGCCGTCAAGGAAAATGAAAGCGAGCGGGGCAGGACCGGCTGGCACGGTAAAACGACGTGCTACACAGAGACACTAGAAGCCGAGTCTGGATCCTCTGGGGGTTGCTGATGTGGTCCGACCCAGAGAGGAGGCCCAGTCAAGAGGAATTCTGGGCAAACGTAAGTGGCAAGACGACCAGGGGCGGCTGCAGGTGGTGGCTGTTCGGGAGGATGGATATCTTCAACTATCCGATGGCTCATGGTGGCATCCCAATGAGCTGCAGCGCACCAGGCAGGAGAAGGAGGTGTTTGGGCTGCGGCGCGAGCCATCCCTGGGCATGAAGAGAAGAAGGTGCACCGGAGGGGAGCCGTCGGGACGGTTTGCCGGAGGATGGTTCCTCTACTTGGGCAGACTGATGTTTGGGGGTAATGTGTTTATTGCATGGTGTCATAATTGAGTTGTATGTTGGGTTTGTTAATGGGATTATTTTGGTGTTTTATGTTTTATTTTAGGAACACGGCGCTTTTTTTGTTTAATGGACTATATTATAGCAGAGACGGCAGAATAATTCGTCTGGCCGTGTGGGGGTGGAATGGTAGTCCACCTGTTCCCCCCTAGCCTTAGTTGTTTTGTGTGACTGTTGTAGGCCTTGATAATTTAGTGCGTGATTCAGGTTCTAAATTGGGGAGGGTCTTGATTGTATGTGTGTTTTGGACCTTTTTGAAGGGGGGGGGGCGTTGTGTTGTTCTTAGGCCATGCAATGGTGTGACACGGGTGGTGGTTCCACCTTTCCGGTTCTGCCGCCACCCAGAGTATAAGAGGGCTGTGCGTTAGAGGGGCGGTCTCTTTGACCCCACCTCTGCCTGATGGGAGTGTCTGTACTGTACAGTGAGTCCATAATAAAGTCGTGTTCAGTTCCACCTTCAGTCTTGTCATTGACCCTCGTTCACCGACATAACACATTTGTCAGTAAATATTTAACGAAAAATGATTAATTTCGTTATTTGAGCATTTTTGTGTCCTGTTTGGTCATTAAGTTATTCTGGCCATTCCGCTCCACAATCATGGCAGTATTATTAAGTTTTTAATTTTTAGAAAAGGCCCTGTCACGCCTAGACGATTTAGGCAGCGTTTGCAAAATGTATGAAAAATTTGGAGAATATGCCGGCGTGTGTGGAATCAGTTATGGCTAAGTTTTGTCTAAGTTAAGAGCACATGGAAGAATGCTAAAGCACGCTGGTATACGGCGTAGTTCGCCGAGCTCCTACATATCCAGTGTATGGCTGATAACGTCCCACATTCGCGGAGCAAAGGTTGTAGGGAAGTTATCAGTTTGTTTACACATGTTACTTGCCAGTGACTCATAGTTACTCAAAAGTCAAAATACATCGAGATTAATGTCTAGCGCACCCCAGAATTATTTCTTAACATATGAGTAATGCTCTTTGAACCTATGTGTAACTTACTGAATGGGTTTCTAACTTACAGCTACCCTATAATGGCGTATTTGCCATGTTGGTTCACAGGAACAACCTGTACAGAGCTCTGCCTGCAGCACACACACACACACACAGAGCTAAACTCACGTACTTGTTCGTATAACGGGACCTGTCGGCCATGTGTCTGAGTACTTTCAAGTTACAGGATAAAGATCCAAATCGCTGTTTAGCTCTCCCCTCATGTGTTTTTGTTTTTGTTTTTTATCTTTGACTGCAGTTTGTACCATCAGCTGTCCAGTGCTGTTCTGATAGATATGGCAAAATGTCAGAACTTCGGAGGAGGTGGATCCAATCAGCTGATCACCTGAAGCGCAGAGCTCAGCTGTTTTCCATGATAAATCACATTTTGCTGTTGGCTGCGCCTCCCGGCAAAAGCACACTCCGTGCATCTTGTCCCCTCCCCCTTTATGTGGCACAGGTGTAGTGTGGCCAACTACTGATTGAAGCGTCAGGGGTTCGATTCCCGCTCTGTCTGCAGTCTGCATGTCAAAGTGTCCTTGAGCAAGACACTGAACCCCCAGTTGCTCCCGGTGGGTCAGGCCAGCGCTGGTATATGGCAGCTCTACTGCCATCAGTGTGTGAATGGGTGGATAGCAGGATCTGTAAAGTGCTTTGGTCATCTAGAGATGAGAAAAAGCACTATATACAGACGTGGACAAAATTGTTGGTACCCCTCTGTTAATGAAAGAAAAACCCACAATGGTCACAGAAATAACTTGAATCTGATAAAAGTGGTAATAAATAAAAATTCTATGAAAATTAACCAATGAAAATCAGACAATGCTTTTGAATTGTGGTTCAATAGAATTATTTTAAAAAACAAACTCATGACTTCCGGTTATGGCGGCCGCCTAGAAGGACACGTATCACTCTGCTCTGCCCCTGGAAATAAAAATTCGGCAAATAACTCTCTCATTTGGAACAGAACTTTTCCCAGCGTTTGGGTGAGGATATGCCGGTGAAGACTAAGGCTGGGAAATCAGGAGGGGGAAAAATTGAATCGCCGAAGCAGTCCAAATTAACGGACTTTAAAGTTTGTGGCGCAGTAGAAAAAGCTGCGGATATGGCGGATGAAACTAGCGGTGGTGCGGTAACTGCTGCTGCTGACGATGGCGGCACAGGTGCAGTGCTGGCTGCCATTAGCTCAATGAGAGCAGACTTTTCCGCTAAACTTGATGGGATTATGGCAGCGTTGGATGCAATGAGAAAGGAGTTGGGTGACTGCGTGGAGCGAGTGACGCAGGCGGAGCTTCGTGTTTCAATTGCGGAGGATGAAATCAGCGGACTTCAAATAAAGGTGCGCACTTTGGAAAAAAAAAATAAAGATCTGGAAAATAGCGTTATGGACTTGGAATCTCGGTCCAGAAGGAACAACCTGAGGCTGGTGGGTTTACCGGAGGGAGCCGAAGGTCGTGATTCAAGCTCCTTTTTGGAGGGGTGGATCCCGGAGGCGCTGAACAACGCGGAGCTAAAATCATCAGTCGTCTTGGAAAGCTCCCACCGAATTGGCCCACCGAGAGGTAACAAGGCAGCACCGAGGACGCTAATTATGAAGTTTCTCAGCTACAGAGACAGGATGACGATCTCCAACGCGGTGCGGGCCAAAGGAGAAATTAAATACCAAGATCAGCAGGTGCGGTTCTACCCAGATCTGGCCTCAGGAATCCAACAATTAAGGAAGCAGTTTGACCCCATCCGCAAAGAACTGCGCAACCTTGAGATTCGTCATGGAGTGATTCACCCTGCAAGACTTCTGGTCACATATGAGGGCAGAACACGCATCTTCAAGACCCCCGAGGAGGCGCAGGAGCTCATCAAGAAGATCCAGGAAGAGACTGGTGGGAGCTAAGCATGAACAGAATATAGGGTAGAATATTTGAGCATTTAACTGATTAGAAGCATACAACAAGATTACAAAATATAGAATGTATTACATATTAAAAAAAAAAAAAGTACAAAATTGCTAAAAAAATTTGGAGTTAAATTGGAAAATTACAGAAGATAGTTAATGTTACGTTATTAAAAGCAGTAGAGTTAGGGTGATTGGGAGGATGAAGAAGGAGTGGCTTTGGCTGATCCTCGTGGGTGTGGAACGGTCGATGGCTATATCGGGAGACGGAATTTTTCTTTTGCTTTTGGGGGGATTGCCACAAATGTGGGAAGGGGGAATTTGTTTGTGTGTAGTTTGTAGGGTGAATGTTCAACCACTCATTTTTTTGCTTTTCTGTTTGAGCATGTTTACACTGCAAGGTAATCCCAAATTCCCTATCGATTATAAATCAAAGCGTTAATCTTAATTTAACTTCATGGAATTGCAGAGGTCTACAAAATTTAAAAAAACTTAAACAAGTTATGAATAAAATAAAAGACATGGGTTCAAAAATTGTGTTTTTACAAGAAACTCATCTAATAGAGCAAGATGTAAAAAGAATTAGGAGTAGATGGCAAGGAAATGTTTTCACCTCATCATTTTCATCCCGAGCCAGGGGAGTTATGACTCTCATACATAAATCAGTCCCATTTCAAGTGAAAAATGTAATTGGAGACAAATTTGGAAGATATGTAATCATTCAAGGATCTTTGTTATTAGAAAACATAAATTTGGTGAACTTATATGGTCCCAATATAGATGATCAAAAGTTCTTTGCCAATTTATTTCTTATCTTATCATCACTTACAGGGCAACATATAATAGCAGGGGATTTTAATTGTACATTGAATCCCAGTATAGATAGATCAACAGGACTGGACTGTACGCACAATGGATGTAGGATGACCATTAATCATTTTATGAAAGAATTGAAATTGATAGATATATGGAGAGAAATGAAACCACAAGTTAAAGCATACTCTTGTTATTCCAATACCTACAAGACATTCTCACGTATAGATTATTTTTTGATCTCCACAGAATTAAGGTCCAAGATTCAAAACTGTTTTTATGATAACATCGTGATCTCTGATCATGCACCCTGCTGTCTAATGTATGTAGATAAGAAATTGACAAAGGAACCAGGTAGATGGCAATTTCAGCATAAATGGCTTCAGGATGAGGAATTTGTTAAGTATATAGAAAAACAGATAGATGAGTTCTTTGATATCAATACTACACAAACATCAGCATGTGTAAAGTGGGAGGCTTTCAAAGCTTTTATTAGGGGACATATTATTAGTTATACAGGTTCAAAATCTAAGAAGACTCGAGAGGAGAGAGTCCAATTGGAACATAAAATAAAAATTCTTCAAGAAAGAGTATATGCAGGAAGAGATCCAAGGTTGGAGAACAAATTACTGATTTTGAGAGCTGAATATGACAAAAAATCAGCGAATAGAGCTGCCTCGAGTCTTCTAAGATTGAAACAATCTTTTTATGAACAAGGTGAAAAATCAGGAAAGTTATTGGCATGGCAGATTAAACAATTAGAATCTAAAACACCAATTACCAGTATTATAAGTAACGGACAGGTAGTTATAGATCCTTCAGAAATTAATAGAGCCTTTAGAGATTACTATGAAAAATTATATGATACCAAAAATGAATCTGACTTAACAAAACTACATGGGTTTTTGAATGAACTATTTATACCGTGTATTCCAAATGAAAATAGGGAGATACTGGAGTCTAAAATTAGTCAAGAAGAAGTTGGACTAGCCATTGATAATATGAAATCAGGAAAAAGTGCAGGACCAGATGGTCTTCCAGTTGACCTTTATAAAAAATTTAAGAATAAATTAACAAAACCTTTTTTGGAAATGGTTTTAGAAGCATTTCAAAATAGTAATTTACCATCATATATGAATAATGCCTTAATTATACTGTTGCCAAAACCAGGTAAGCCCTCTAATAAATGTGAAAATATGAGACCAATAAGCCTATTAAATGCCGACCTTAAGATAATTTGTAAAATTTTAGCAAGACGAATACAAGAAATTTTACCAAATATTATTAATCGAGATCAGAATGGCTTTATAAAGGGAAGACAAGGCTTCCATAATGTAAGAAGACTATTTAATATTATTTATTCTAATAAAGAAGCACCGGATACAGCTCTCTTATCACTGGATGCCGAAAAAGCCTTTGATAGAGTTGAATGGCCCTTTCTTTTTGAAGTCTTACAAAGGTTTGGACTTGGAAATAATTTCATAAAATGGGTTCAGATAATATATAATAATGCTACTGCAGAAATTCTAACAAATAACAATATTTCAAAATCAATAAAAATCAATAGAGGATGTCGACAAGGCTGTCCACTTTCACCTTTACTGTTTACTATGGCAATTGAACCTTTAGCGATGGCGATACGTCTACAGTCACAAATATATGGAATTAAAGTTGGACCAACAGAACATAAAATCTCCCTGTATGCCGATGACATAATTTTGTTTATGTCGAATCTTAAAAAATCAATTCCGACCTTGTTGAATTTAATAAAGAATTTCGGGGAAATATCAGGATATAAAATAAATAAAACTAAATCTTCAATATTAATGCTAAATGAGACCCAGAGAAATTACCCAGCCCCTGAGGCAAATCAATTCAATGTTGTAAATCAGTTCAAATATTTAGGAATCCAAATTGTGCCTAAGCTAGAATCAGTCGCCAGTGTCAATTATGAAGCCTTAATGACAGATATTGATGAGTTACTTCAGAGATGGATGTCACTACCAATGTCAATGATCGGGAGAATTAATATACTTAAAAGTAATATCTTACTTAAAATACTTTATTTATTTCAATACATTCCCTTACCACCACCTTTAGATTTATTCTCAAGAATTAAAAAAAAAGTTAGTGGAATTTATATGGAACAACAGGAGGGCTAGATTACGTCTGTCTTTATTATATTTACCATTTGATCGTGGAGGTCTGAAATGTCCAAATTTTATGTTGTATTATTGGTCGGCACAACTGAGGTCTATGACATATTATTTTTCATCAAATGATCTCCCTCACTGGACTGAAATGGAATCATACAATTTACCTTTACCTCTTCCCATATTCATATACTCAGATTCGGCAAAAAAATTACAAAAACAAGTTAAAAATCCATTTGTAAAGCATATGATCAAAATATGGTGTGAAGCTAAAAACTATTTAAAAGAACCACAGTTATTGTCACAATTTAGTCCAATATGGGGTAATCAATATTTTAAACCAGGGAGAGCGGACGCTGTATTTAAAGTATGGAATTTAAAAGGGATACAAAAGATTCAGGATTTATATTTGCCATGTGCAGAAAATATAATGTCTTTTGAAGAGTTGAGGATCAAATTTAATCTCAATAGAACACATTTTTTTAAATATCTTCAACTTAGAAACTTTATTCGATCAAATCAAAATAAAGCTCTCACTCGACCTATTTATTCATCCTTGGAAAAAATGTTGATGAAAGATAGTAAAAGAAAGGGTATTATTTCAGAGTTTTATAACTCATTGACACTATTTTCAAGTGAAAATTCACTGAAAAGATTAAACTACTGGAAAGAAGATCTGCAAACTGAAATTTCAGAGGAACAATGGGAATTGGCTTGTACAGAAGCTCAAACCAAATCAATAAATGTACGTCTTAAATTGATACATTTCAAATGGTTAATGCGGATGTATGTTACACCGGAGGAGTTAAATAGATATAACAAAAATATACCAGATACATGCACAAAATGCATGGAAAGTAAAGGAACCCTATTTCATTGTGTATGGGAATGTAGATTAATAAGAATGTTTTGGGAAGAGGTGAGGGTAACAATTGAAAAAATAATCTCAAAACAAATCATATTGAATCCTAAACTGTTTTTGTTGGGTCTGTACCCAGAAAAGCATAATTTTAATAAAAGTGAAGGAACATTCATAGACCTCAGTTTGCTTAATGCCAAAAAATGTATTGCATTACTGTGGAAAAAGACTCATAGACCAGATGTGACTCAGTGGTTAAGACAGATGTTAACAAACCTTCCATTAGAAAGAATAACATATATACTGAAATCAAAGGAAATTGTGTTTGAGAATATATGGAGACCTTTTATTGATTATGTAAAAAATTTAAACATAACTCTTGAAGAAGAAGGTGAATGATATGTGTGGACCTTGTAAATTCCAAACTGGTGAACATAATATGTATACTTATGTGTTGGATTGTCTAGACTAAACAGAGGAGCATTGTTGAAGACTTGATTTTGTTGGTGGTTGTTGGTGTTTTTTAGTGCATTTTTTTTTTTTTTGTAGTACTTTAGTGTTAGTGCTTGATTGTTTGTATCATGTTTGTTTAAAAAAAAAAAGGTTCAATAAAGATATTGTGGAAAAAAAAATGATTAGAAATCAAATAAATTACATTAAGAGCCAACAAAAAACAAAAAAACAAAAAACAAACTCATGAAACAGGCCTGGACAAAAATGATGTTAGCCTTAACTTAATATTTTGTTGCACAACCTTTTGAGGCACTTTAGAATAGTCCAATGTTTCACTCTTAGCCATTCTTGGGTGTTTTTAGCTGTGTGTTTTGGGTCATTATCTTGTTGCAAGACCCATGACCTGCGACTGAGACCAAGATGTCTGACACTGGGCAACACATTTCTCTCTAGAATACCTTGATAGTCTTGAGATTTCATTGTACCCTGCACAGATTCAAGACACCCTGTGCCAGATGCAGCAAAGCAGCCCCAGAACATAACAGAACCTCCTCCATGTTTCACAGTAGGGACAGTGTTCTTTTCTTGGTATGCTTCATTTTTGCGTCTGTCAACATAGAGCTGATGTGCCTTGCCAACAAGTTCCAGTTTTGTCTCGTCTGTCCATAGGACATTCTCCCAGAACCTTTGTAGCTTGTCAACATGCAGTTTGGCAAATTCCAGTCTGGCTTTTTTATGATTTGTTTTCAATAGTGGTGTCCTCTTTGGTCGTCTCCCATGAAATCCACTTTGGCTCAAACAACGACAGATGGTGCAATCTGACACTGATGTACTTTGACCTTGGAGTTCACCATGAATGTGTTTAGAGGTTGTTCTGGGCTCTTTTGTTACCATTCGCATTATCCGTCTCATCCTGCGGCCACGTCCAGGGAGGTTGGCTATAGTCCCGTGGATCTTAAATTTCTGAATAATATGTGCAACTGTAGTCACAGGAACATCAAGCTGCTTGGAGATGGTCTTATAGCCTTTACCTTTAACATGCTTGTCTATAATTTTCTTTCTAATCTCCTGAGACAACTCTCTCATTTGCTTCCTCTGGTCCATGTTTAGTGTGGTACACACCATGTCACCAAACAGCACAGTGACTACTTGTCACCCTTTAAATAGGCCGACTGACTGATTACAAGTTTGTAGACACCTGAGATGTTAATTAGAGGACACATCTTGGTTGAACATGTCCCTATGGTCACATTATTTTCAATCTTTTCTAGGGGTACCATCATTTTTGTCCAGGCCTGTTTCATGAGTTTGTTTTTTAGAATAATGCTGTTGAACCACAATTCAAAAGCATTGTCTGATTTTCATTGGTTAGTTTTCATAGAATTTTTATTTATTACCACTTTTGTCAGATTCAAGTTATTTCTGTGACCATTGTAGGTTTTTCTTTCATTAACAGAGGGGTACCAACAATTTTGTCCACGTCTGTAAGTGAATGTCAATTACCATTGAACATTTTATTGACAACTAGAAAAGCACTCGGAGAGAGCAGACCTCCGCCAAGTACCTCAGTTCCCCCTAATATTGGGATTTTCCCCAAATATAATAGTCCTACATTTATTTTATGTATATTTTCAGATTCCTTGACCATGAAAACATACCTTTAGCAATTGGATTCACATTGATATCTTTATTAGTTCAGTAGTTATTAACAAAAAGCACTTTTTCGGTAATGGCGGTTTTCTTCTGGATATAGCTCCATAGTTTTTGAAGATACAACAAATCCATTGGCACACTACTGATTCCTCAGTGTCTTGGCTATATTTTGGTGTTTGTTGTATGCTTATATCTTAATTTGTTACCTTACAGTGATGAAAATTCCAAAGATCCCCTATTATTTCCTGTTCTGGATCACAGTATCCAGATTTTTTGCAGAATCGGGATCAGTCTTTGATATTTCGTAGAACCTACGGGGATCTTATCCTGTATTTTTTTGGCAAGCGTCCTGACCATTTATTGTGGAGTTATATACACATATGCTAAAAATGGCCCTATCTCGCAATGATAAAGAATCATTTAAAAAATTCCTGGATCCAGACAGTGATCCGGATCACTCCCAAAATCTAATCATTTCTTCCTTGTCCCATTTGGGACTTGTCCTGCAAATTTCGTCAAAATCCGTTCATAACTTTTTGAGTTATGTTGGTAACAGACAGACAGACAAACAAACCCCAGTAAAAACATAACCTCCTTGGCGGAGGTAATAAACTTTATCACCATCAGTTAGCGTGCCATTGAGCCAGGTTGTGACAACTGTCATCTGATGTTCCTGATGTGTCACATCAGCTATTTTAGGCGTGACTGATCTGACAGATTTCACAGCTCTGCCAGGTTGGTCGTGCCCCCCGTCATGGTCTCTGGAGGGAAGAATCATCTCCGTTGAACAGAGATGATCTCTCCCACACCTAGGATTCATGGAATGGGAGGCAACGGCAGTTTGGCATGATCATACTATGCAGAAGTTATACTATTGTTGCGCATAAAGTTGTGAACGTTGGCAACATGCTAAGCATTAGTTTAAGTTATTTATAAGTTATGGAAATATTCTATATAAATTACCAATACGTGATGTATATGTCCAAGTCGTTATGGATATGTGATGCACATGGCCAAAAGGGGGGCGACTGTGGCGCAGGTGTAGTGTGACTGACTACTGATCGGAGGGTCATGGGTTCAATTCCCGCACTATCTGCAGTCTGCATGTTGAAGTGTCCTTGAGCAAGACACTGAACCCCCAGTTGCTCCTGGTGGCCAGGCTAGCGCCTGTGTGTGTATGGCAGCTCTGCCGCCATCAGTGTGTGAATGTGTGCATGAATGGGTGGATAGCAGGATCTGTAAAGCGCTTTGGTCATCCAGAGATGAGAAAAAGCGCTATATAAGTGAAAGCCCTTTACCATTTACCAAAAGTGAAAATTCTGGCGTATGCCAGAGTTTTAGACCAATGTTTATATGTTTGGCAAACACTGCCCAAGTCAACAAGGTGCGACAGGGCCTATACTCGAGCGGGAGGGGGCACTTGGGGTCCTGCAAAGTACAGCGGTAGCACATGGGTGAAGCAGAAGCAGGGACTCCCATCTACTACTGACTGGGCAGGCTGGGCGTGCCTCCCCACGAAGGATCGTGGTCTGCCCGGTCACCTGCTTCTTCTCCCGGCATGTGCTGTGTTGGATACACCGGTGTTCTTTGTCAGATCCGGGTCCCCGCTGATGCTCCGCCCAGTTCTGCTCATGCGCCTCATGTTCTCCACATATGCCGAATTATCCTTTAGACCTACACAATCACGGCAACTGTATGGTATAATTTTTTAAGCATTAAATCTTCAGTGTTATCTTTTTCTAGTTCACAGTGCACTGTGGTTACTGATGCTATGATACCATGTATTATCCAATCAGTACGGAGTCAGTGCAAAACCCCGCCCACACCTCTAGAAGCCAGAGCATGAAGAGAGAGCATGACTAAACTTTTATTGATAAAAATTACATATTTTGAGTGAACAACTCCATACTCAAGGATGCACACCCTCGTAACCTCAGCAAAACGCATAAAATCTTAGGTCAGTCTGACAAACGGTTCAAGAGCTATGTGTGGGACGGACAGACAGACAGAGAGACACACAGAGATTCCGTGCATTTATAGATAGATGTATACATTATGTTTGGTTAGATTTGGTTTCACACTGCTGCTTATCCTAGCAGACCAAACAGCATTGCATGACAAATGATGACATTTGTGTCCTTAGCTCAGAACAATATTTAACAAACATGCTACTCGGCCTCTGAGGCCTTTTCTGTAGTTCTGGGCACCAAATTTTAATTTGAAGCTGGTGAACACTCCAATAAATTCTCATTGCTACTGTCATGCATACAGACGTGGACCAATTTTTTGGTAACTTTCTGTTAAAGAAAGAAAATATCCCACAAGGGTGACTGAAATAACCTGAAACTGACGAACATAGTTCTTCTTCTGTCTGCTCCCTTTAGGGGTCACCACGGAGGATCATCTGCCTCCATCTCACCCTATCCCTTGCATCTTCCTGTCTAACACCAGCCCTCTCCATGTCCTCCTTCACTACATCCATGAATCTTCTCTGGGGTCTTCCTCTTTTCCTCCTGCCTGGCAGCTCCATCTTCAACATCCTTTGTCCAATATATCCACTATCCCTCCTCTGCACATGTCCAAACCATCTCAGCATACTTTGTCTGCAAACCGCTTAACCTGAACTGTCTCTCTGATATACTCATGTCTAATCCTGTCCCTCCTAGTCACTCCCAATGAGAATCTTAGCATCTTTAATTGTGCCACCTCCAGCTCAACCTTCTGTCTTTTTGTCATCGCCAGCGTCCCAAACCATACATCATAGCAGGTCTCACTACCGTCTTGTAAATCTTCCCTTCCACTCTAGCTGCTATCCTTCTGTAACAAATCACCCCTGACATTCGTCTCCACCCCCTCCACCCTGCCTGCATAATCTTGACTTCTCTTGTGCATTTTTCATTGTTTTGGATGGTTGACTCCAGGTATTTAAACTCATCTACACCTGCATCCCTCTCATTCACACTCATGTATGGGGGGAGGTGAAAAGTTCATAGGTTGTCAAAGGAGTACAGCAACGAAACTAGTCATGCATTAAATTCAACCTTTTCTGATACTAACTGCACTATTTCTTTGCAGATACACTGACACTGGAGACCATGTTAAAAAATAAATCACATTTGGTTAAATTTGACCACTGCATCATGGTCAGCCTATGAACTTTTCAGCCCCTCCTCATCTTCTGTCTTGCTTCTACTGACTTTCATTCCTCTTCTCTCCAGAACATACCTCCACCTCTTCAGGTTCTTTTCCACCATTTTCTGAAAAATAACTAATAAAAATCAGACACTGTTTTTGAATTTTGGCTCAACAGAATCCTTTTAAAAAAAATAATGAAATTAGCCCAGACAAAAATGATGGTAACACTAGAAAAGATTGAAAATAATATTTTGCTGCGCAACCTTTTAATGCAATCACTGCAATCAAGTAATTTCTGTAGCTCTCTTCTGCACCTGTCGAAAGGTATTTTGTCTCATTCCTCGTGAGTAAACTGCTCCAGCTGTCTCAGGCTTGAAGGGTGTGTTCTCCAGACTGCACATTTCAGCTCCTTCCACAGATGTTCAATAGGATTTAGATCAGGGCTCATAAAAGGCCACTTCAGAATAGTCCAATGTTTTGTTCTTAGCCATTCTTAGATGTTTTTAGCTATGTTTTGGGTCATTATCCTGTTGGAGGACCCATGGCCTGCGACTGAGACCAAGCTTTCTGACATCAGGCAGCACATTTCACTCAAAATGCCTTGATAATCTTGAGACTTCATTGTACCCTGCACAGATTCAAGACACCTTGTGTCAGAAACAGCAAAGCAGCTCCAGAACATAACCGAGCCGCCTCCATGTTGCACAGTAGGCACAGTGTACTTTTCCTTGTATGTTTCATTTTTCCTTCTGTAAACATGGAGCTGATGTGACTGGCCCAAAAGCTCTAGTGTTGTCTCAACAGTCTGAAGGACAATCTCCCAGAAACTTTGGGGCCTTCTCCGCATGCATTTTGGCTGGCTTTTTAATGTTTTTCTGTCAATAGTGGAGCCCTCTTGATCTTCCATAGAGTCCATTATTGTTCAAAATGCAACCCATGGTGGGATTAAAAAGCGATGTACCTTGAATATGGAGTTCAGCTTGAATGATTTGGGATTGTTTCCTAGGCCTTTTCCCTACATTACACAATATTCTTCTGATCAACCGGGGGTTGCATTTCCTCTTACATCCATGTCCTGGGAGGTTAGCTACAGTACCATGAACCTTATACTTTTTAATAATATGGGCAACTGTGGTCACAGGAACATGAAGCTGCTTGGAGATGGTCCTATAGCTTTAACATGGTTATCTATAATTTTCTTTCTAATCTCCTGAGTCAGCTTTGTGTGGTCCATGTTCAGTGTGCTACACACTATGATACCAAACAGAACTGTGACTACTTTTCACCGTTTAAATAGGCAAAGTGACTGATTACAAGTTTGAAGACACCTATGATTCTAATTACAGGACACACCTTAATTTACATTTCCCTATGGTCAAATTACAGTGATGTGAAAAAGTGTTTGCCCCCTTCCTGATTTCTCTTTTTTTGTATGGCAGCACAGCAACTCACCCTTGGCCAGGGGATCCTGGGTTCGATCCCAGCCCCCGACCAACAGTGATCTGTGTGGAGTTTGCATGTTCTCCCCTTGGCTGCGTGGGTTTACTCCAGGAGTTCTCCAGTTTCCTCCCACATGCCAAAAAAACATGCAAGTTAGGTTAACTGGCATCAAAAACTGGGGATTCTAAATTGTCCTTAGGTACGACTGTGAGAGTGAATGGTTATCTGTCTCTCTGTGTTGGCCCTGTGATGGACTGGCAATCTGTCCAGGGTGTACACTGCCTCTTGCCCAAAGATGCTGGGATAGGCTCCAGCCCCCCCGCGACCCAAAAAGGATTACGCGGAAGAAGATGGATAGATGGATGGATGGATGGATGTCACACTTAAATGTTTCAGATCATCAAACTAATTTAAATATTAGACAAAGATAACACAAGTAAAAACAAAATGCAGTTTTTAAATGAAGGTGTTTATTATTAATTAAAAAAAAAATCCAAACTTACATGGTCCTGTGTGAAAAAGTGATTGCCCCCTAAACCTAATAACTGGTTGGGCCACCCTCAGCAGCAACAACTGCAATCAAGCATTTGCGATAACTGGCAATGAGTCTTTTACAGTGCTGTGGAGGAACTCTGGCTCGCTCATCTTTACAGAATTGTTGTAATTCAGCCACACTGCAGGGTTTTCCAGCATGAACCGCCTTTTTAAGATCATGCCACAGCATCTCAATTGGATTCAGGTCAGAACTCTGACTAGGCCACTCCAAAGTCTTCATTTTGTTTTTCTAAAGTCATTCAGAGGTGGACTTGCTGCTGTGTTTTGGATCATTGTCCTGCTGCAGAACCCAAGCGCGCTTCAGCTTGAGGTCACAAACAGATGGCTGGACATTCTCCTTCAGGATTTTTTGATAGACAGCAGAATTCATAGTTCCATTTACCACAGCAAGTCTTCCAGGTCCTGAAGTAGCAAAACAGCCCCAGACCATCACACCACCACCACCACCACCATATTTTACTCTTGGTATGATGTTCCTCTTCTGAAATGCTGTGTTACTTTTATGCCAGATGTAAAGGGAAACACACCTTCCAAAAAGTTCAACTTTTGTCTCGTCAGTCAGCAGAGTATTTTACCAAAATCTTGGGCATCATCAATATGTTTTCTGGCAAAACTGAGACGAGCCTTTATGGTCTTTTTGCTCAGCAGTGGTTTTTGTCTTTGAACTCTGTCTTGCAGGCCAGTTTTGCCCAGTCTCTTTCTTATGGTGGAGTCATGAATACTGACCTTAACTGAGGCAAGTGAGGCCTGCAGTTCATTGGATGTTGTTGTGGGGTTTTTTGTGACCTCTTGGATGAGTCATCGCTGCGCTCTTGGGGTAATTTTGGTTGGTCGGCCACTCCTGGGAAGGTTCACCACTGTCCCTTGTTTTTGCCATTTGTGGATAATGGCTCTCACTGTGGTCTGCTGGAGACCTAAAGCTTTAGAAATGGCTTTATAACCTTTTCCAGACCGATAGATCTCAAACAACTCCACCGGTGTAACATACATCCGCATTAACCATTTAAAATGTATCAATTTAAGACGTACATTTATTGATTTGGTTTGAGCTTCTGTACAAGCCAACTCCCATTGTTCCTCTGAAATTTCAGTTTGCAGGTCTTCTTTCCAATAATCCAATCTTTTCTGTGAATTTTCACTTGAGGATAATGTCAATGAGTTATAAAACTCTGAAATAATACCCTTTCTCATACTATCCGGTTCCGCCGGACCGGTGGCGCCACACGAGTAGGCTGCCTGTTGCAACAGCCTTTTTTTTTTAATCTTCCTTCTTCTTTCTACACCTTTCACTCTGTATATATATCATGGACGCACGGATCGCCCCGGGGGTCTCCCGGGTCGGCGGACGGAGCCACGGTTTGCAGCGGGAGACGCTACAGCGGGGAGGAGCTAGTGCTAGCTAGCACTTGGCCGCCACCCGGTGCTAATGGGAAACTCGACATACCGGGAGCTGTAGCGAAAACGACGTGGGTGCCGGGCTGGAGTTTAGGCGGCGTGCAAGAAATATAAGACAGAATAATAAAGAGCGATGGCAAGAACCAAGCAGACCGCCTGTAAAATCTACTGGAGGAAGAAGCCCCCCAGGAGACAGCTAGCCACCAGGGCTGCTCGGAGAGGCGCTCCGGCCACCGGCAGAGTGAAGAGGCCTCGCCGTCACAGGCCCGTGGCTCTGAGAGAGATCCGTCGCTGCCAGAAATCCACGGAGCTGCTCATCCGTAAGCTGCCCGTCCAGCGCCTGGTGAGGGAGATCGCTCAGGACTTCAAGACCGTCCCGCGTTTCCTGAGCTTTGCCGTCATGGCTCTGCAGGAGACCAGCGAGGCCCACCTGGTGGTCTCTTCTTTGCTAAGGGGGTCATCATCATGCCCAAAGACTTCCAGCTGGCCCGCTGCATCCGCGGAGAGAGAGCTTAGACTTTCTGCTGCACATTCACCAACCAACCATAATGCTCTGCACTGTGTGTCTATATACAGTATATATATTTATAGTAATATGGACATATGTTTAGCAGATGTTGTTTTTTCTTGCCTTCTGATTATTGCTCTGAGTGTTGCTATCCCTGTGCTGTTGCAATCCTGGAATTTCCCCATTGTGGGACTAATAAAGGCTTATCTTATCTTATCTTATCTTATTTTAAAGCCGCACAAATTAAAACTTTAATAGAGATATGTAACCCAGTCTACACTGCACAATGGAAGGAGATCGAATGCCATATAACAAGTGACATCCCCCTACAGGCGATAATAGGGAACAATGCCTTACCTAAACTTTTGAATAACACTAACCCGTGGATAGAGACCCCGCTAAAAATTTGGTTTAAGATAGTCAGAGAGAATCAAACTAAAGAGCCCTATCGACTTCTGCAATGGATTGCCTATGATCAAGACTTTACTCCTAATAAAACAGACACTAGATTTAAAAAGTGGAAAGAGAAAGGGCTGATAAAATATTACGATTTTTTTAAGGGGCAAACTTTAAGAAGTTTTGAAGATTTGAAAAAACAAGGTCTAATAAACCAAGATCTTTACAGGTTCTTTCAGCTTAGACACCACATAAACAATATACTTAAAAAGGAGGATTTGGAAAGGGCCCAGTCAGGTGTTCTGAAGGTCTTCTTAATGGCATATAAAGGGATCCCAGGGATCAGATACATTTCTAAAATATACCAAGGTCTTCAAGACTTAAAAGGAGACAACACATCATATATAAAAGAAAGATGGGAAAAAGAGGGGAATTTCACTTTACAACTGGAGATATGGGAAAAGCTAAATAAACAGCAATGGAAAAGCACCTCATCCCTGCAGTGGAGAGAATTTGGATGGAAAAATTTGGTAAGATTTTTCAGAACACCTGCACAAAACAAATTTACCCATAAGGGGTTGAACTGTTGGCGCTTGTGTGGTGAAAAGACTGCAAACCATTTTCATGTGTTTTGGTCATGCCCAGTTATCCATCAATATTGGACCAATGTACAGACAATATTGGGGAAAATATTCAAAATAACAGTTCCCTTTTCTTTTGTAACTTTGTATTTGGGTTTACTACCGGACTCACTGGAAAGACGAGGAGAAAAATACTTATTCAATGTTTTAATATTGGCAAGTAAAAAAGCTCTAACTAAAAAATGGATGTTGAAGGACTGTCCTACACCTGAAGATTGGATTAACGTGATTCAAGACATTTACTCGATGGAAAAGTTGACATTCGCACTGAGACAGGACATGGATGGGTTCATGAACTTTTGGCAACCCTGGATCGCATATGTGTCTTCCATTAGATCTAATCTTTGACAAATACCATTTCAATAATGGTTCCGCTCTTTGTTCCAACACTACTCAGATGCTCTTTTACTTTTAATTACCTATTTTTCTTTTTGTTTGTTTTTTGCTGTTTTGTTTGTTTGTTTTTTATTTTATTTTATTTAATTTCACTTTTTCTTTCACTTAAAAAAAAGGGGTGTTGTAATAATTATTCTTCCAATGTTGCCAAATAGCAAAAAATAAGGGAACATGTGATGAAAATGTAAACAATGCAATGCTGTAATGACCTGTATACCCTTTACAAAAACTTAAATAAAAAAAAATATGAGAAATCAGGAAGGGGCAAACACTTTTACACCACTGTATTTTCAATCTTTTCTAGGAATACCATCATTTTTTTGTTCAGGCCAGTTTCATTAGTTTGTTTTAAAATGATTCTGTTGAGCCAAAATGCATAAGCAATTTCTGATTGTCAGTCAATTTTCAGAAAATGTTTGTCAATTATTACTTTTGTCAGTTTCAAGTCATTTGTGGGATTTTCTTTCTTTACTAACAAATTTGTCCACATCTGTAACTCAGTTTTAGAAATTGTCACCAATACCAAGTAAAGCCACAAGTTTAGGTTTACGTATTATGTGTCCACTGTTATTTTTATTGGTGGAGATTGATTTTCACATTGTCCAAGTAGGGAGATAACAATATACAACCTGAGACTGCCAGCATTCAGGTAGTAGTAAACAGCACCAACTAAGTAAACAAATTTTAAAACAGTAAAAAAACAGAAGCTGCAGCACACACAAAGGCAAGAAGTAAACTTGTCACTGGCACCGTTTAACTTCGGTCTATGTAGCACTCACTTTCCACAAATCTTAAGTGTTGCCTCTCGATCCAAGATGGTTATCACACTGGGAAGGTGGACATTTACCTCATACTTCGGCAAAACTTAAAAGAGAAGAAAAAAATCTCAGTCTTCCAGCACAACGGCTACATGCATCAAACTCATTTGTTTAAGGTTACAGTGAAGTCCATTGTAATGTCATTTAACCCACCATATTCCTTGATTTCAAAGCTGTGTGATATGTGCTCTCCTTTGTCTGTTAAGGCAGTGATCATGTATATTCCTTGTATGGCCTCAGGAATCATAGAGTGTGAAAGGTCGAGGATGCCACGATCAATGGATTTATCCAACCACTGGGCAATGCGATTTGAATTGGGATCCTACACACAGTAAAGACAGAGGTCGAGCTGGTAAAGTCATGCACATGAACACAATGAGTGTAGAATTGCCATTGTATATTTGATATAAAATAATAAGTTTTTGCACAATTTAGTGACCTGCCTTCTTCAAAATTCACCTGGTAAAATGTACAGTAAGTGGAAAACAGCATGTCCTGATGATGCCTTTCTTTTTTGCTGCCATGACCTATTGATGAATATTAGTGTGATATATCATAATATAAAAGTGAATATCACAATATCATAATACTCTAATTTTGCTGCATTATGATGTCAGACCGCTACATTGTGGACTTAAGTCAGTCCCTCCAGGATTTTGCGATGTTGCGATCGCACAAATTCACATGAAATCATTGATTGGCCGGGTCTTTTGCACGACCTTGCAACTTTGTCCAATCACCGCAACTTTCCCGCAATTTTGGCCAATCGTCGTCAACTTCCGCCAATTTCGCCAATCCAATTTGTCTCTGAGTAGCGCTCAGACGCTCAGTCTAACCAGTCAACTGTATCGCTGCACTGTGCTCACTTCCGTGTTTACAGTAAGTATTAATGGAACACATCAGCAAAAAACATAGAGTGTTTGATTTAAAAAAACACTCACTCGCATGTTTTCCCACACAGTCCCTTTCTCCATCTACCCCGGCTTGCCGGTGGATGTTTCTTCACATCTCCGTCCTGACCGTGTGTACAAAGTGCCGCGTTTGTGTTGAAAAAAAGTCTGCTTCCCAGAAAGTAGCCCATCACGGGAGCACGCGTGAGGAGAGATGCCGTAAAACCACAAACAAGCAAATCTAATGCTACAGCCAGTGTTTGAACATTTTACACATCTTTAGAGGTCAAATCATTACTACATCTTGTCAATGAGCTTTGTTACAACCCCAGTGGTGACGAGAGGATAACCTGTGTTTCTCCTCAGGTCTCGATTTCCCTGACTCTCTCATTGGCTCTTCACAGCCCACACATGCATCCTGTTGGCCAATCAGTGTTCCTCCCCTGACTATAAAAGGCCAGAGAAGCAGGAGATCTACCTTGCACCTTAAACTTGAGTTGCCACCATACCATCACCCTTGTAATTTCTGCTGCCATTACAGACATAGATACAGTAGGTTTGGAGCCTTGTGTTATGTCTTTGTATATTCTTGAATGTTCACTTGTAAATTATAGTGAGCTTGATTCTTAGACTGCCTGTTTATCTGCATTTGTTCTTTATTTTGCCAGAGAAAGCTGTAGAGGAATGCTGCCCTTTTCTTTGAACCCCTTTCTCCTGTTTATTTTGTGGATCAGGGAGTCGCCTGTCAGGGTTTGTACTTTTCCTTTAACTTGAGTTTTAGGTAAGAATCTTTAGTTTCTAGTTCTAGGGTGGTTTTGTTGTGTTGACTTTGGTTCTCCCTGAAGTCAGTTTTGCTTTCATTTATTCTGGCAATAAACAATTTAACCCTGATCAACTTTCTCATTATTTTGTCACCTGGTTTGTTACTCCCTTTTACCCCTAGAAAGCCACTGGGGTCGTAACAGCCTTAAAGCTGTGAATCTCCAGTCTGGACACGGACCAACGTATGTCCCTGCCTTGGTAAACCCCCAAGGAAAGCCCCTCCTCCCGGTACGACTCCCGGTAAAGGAAAGATGAGTACCTGATGAGACAGGTGTGCGTCAAGATGCGCAGCAGATAGACAGACAGGTAGGAGGCAGGCACAGAAAGAGAGAATATTCAGTAACTTTCAGAAAAACACAGACTTTGATAGACAATACAGAGCAACAGAATAAATTATTTCTTTTTTCCTCTGCGCTTTGTACTGAATGGTTAGGGACCACTGCGGTTAGGGAGTTTTCAAATGAAGGTGCTGCCAATAACTTCCAAATCTATCCTCTTTAACATGCATTCAATGCAATATAGCTGTCATAATGGATATTGTGTTATTTGGTATTTGCTGTTGCACAAAATTTTTCTGTATAGCAGAAGTTTCTGCTGAATTTACAAATCACTCTTTAATAGGAAATTTTTGACAATCCTGTGCTTTTCTTGTGGTGTTGCATAATATTATGGCAGTAAACTATGGAAAAAAGCATCTGCTTTAAAATTTGGAACTCTTCCCACAACTTTTAGTGCAAAAAACCTCTCAAAACAGCACAACTTTTATCACAACTTTTTAAAGAAGCTACCGTGAATTCAGGCTTTTTGGGCCACAACAATCATAAAAACATCCTGTGAAATCCTGGAGGGACTGATAAGTTGTGTGCCATTCATGTCATGTCATGGACACGGCAAAACATAGAAACATGGTCAGGAAAGATGACAGTCGCACTACCTTTGGAATTACCTAAATGAGGATATACTTCAGTTGTGTGGATTTTTTTGTTTGTTTGTTTTAAGGCTGTTTCACACTGCTGCAATGTGAAAATGCAATGCAGAAAAGCTGCCCACCAATTTTAGTCCAATATTCCAGAGTTGGAGTTCTATTTTTGTACTCCTTTGGCTGCTTCGGGCAATTTTTTTTCAGCAGTTTGGGCATACTAGCCCCAAACTCATTTGTGTTTCATGAATGAGGCCTATAACATCATTACATAGTCGTTTAAGTTTGCTATGTACATCAGACGTGATGTGTAGTTTCTGTACCAACATACGTAACAGTTGCAAGCATCCAACTAAACACCATCATCGTAGTGCAGCGTCTTGGCAATCCTGAGCCACACGTGTCCTTGATCTGATAAATTCATGTACTCATTGTGGTGAGCATTGTATAATAGGGCTATATTATGACGAGCTATTCAATAGTCCAAGGCACAAAGCTCACTTATGGGCATGTACAAGTCTATTTTGATATTACTGTGGTGGAAAAACAGACCTTGCTCTAGTGAAAAACAAAAAGTGGCTGCGCCATCTCTCTTAAATATTCAGGGGTGTGTCTTGGTTCTAACATCCAATAACACAATGAGAATGTCTCACGTCGTCACCTTTAAAGCTTTATGGCACATGATCTAAGGATGATTGCTAATATGATAGCATATTTACGGTGGGGTAAAAAAGTATTTAGTCAGCCACCAATTGTGCAAGTTCTCCAACTTAAAAGATGAGAGAGGTCTCCAATTTTCATCATAGGTATACCTCAACTATGAGAGACAAAATAAGAAAAAAAAAAAATCCAGAAAATCACATTGAAGGATTTTTAATGAATTAATTGGTAAATTCCTCGGTAAAATAAGTATTTGGTCAATAACAAAAGTTCATCTCAATACTTTGTTATATACCCTTTGTTGGCAATGACAGAGGTCAAATGTTTTCTGTAAGTTTTCACAAGGTTTTCACACACTGTTGCTGGTATTTTGGCCCATTCCTCCATGCAGATCTCCTCTAGAGCAGTGATGTTTTGGGGCTGTCGCTGGGCAACACAGACTTTCAACTCCCTCCAAAGATTTTCTATGGGGTTGAGATCTGGAGACTGGTTAGGCCACTCCAGGACCTTGAAATGCTTCTTACGAAGCCACTCCTTCGTTGCCCGGGCGGTGTGTTTGGGATCATTGTCATGCTGAAAGACCCAGCCACGTTTCATCTTCAATGCCCTTGCTGGTGGAAGGAGGTTTTCACTCAAAATCTCACGATACATGGCCCCATTCATTCTTTCCTTTACACCAGGGGTGTCAAACTCATTCCATGGAGGGCCAAGACCCTGCAGGTTTTACCTCCACCCAGTGTCTTCAACAGGTGATTTCACCAAATTTCTTCCAACTGATTGCTGATCAGTGAAAACACCTGCTGAAGCCACTGGGTGGAAGTAAAACATGCAGGGTCTTGGCCATCCATGGAATGAGTTTGACACCCCTGCTTTACACGGATCAGTCGTCCTGGTCCCTTTGCAGAAAAACAGCCCCAAAGTAAGATGTTTCCACTGCCATGCTTCACAGTAGGTATGGTGTTCTTTCTCCTCCAAACACGACAAGTTGAGTTTTTATCAAAAAGTTCTATTTTGGTTTCATCTGACCATATGACATTCTCCCAATCCTCTTCTGGATCATCCAAATGCTCTCTAGCAAACTTCAGACGGGCCTGGACATGTACTGGCTTAAGCAGGGGGACACGTCTGGCACTGCAGGATTTGAGTCCCTGGCGGTGTAGTGAGTTTCTGATGTAGCCTTTGTTACTTTGGTCCCAGCTCTCTGCAGGTCATTCACTAGGTCCCCCCATGTGGTTCTGGGATTTTTGCTCACCGTTCTCGTGATAATTTTGACCCCACGGGGTGAGATCTTGCGTGGAGCCCCAGATCGAGGGAGATTATCAGTTGTCTTGTATGTCTTCCATTTTCTAGTAATTGCTCCCACAGTTGATTTCTTCACACCAAGCTGCTTACCTATATTTTTTGGTACTTATTTTGTACCCGAAGGTAGATTCGTTTTGCAGTCTGGTGACAAGCCACCAGCTGCCGGTCGCTGCGTGCGCAAGTGCCCCGTATCCCTAACCTGCATGTTTTTGGCATGCGGGAGGAAACCGGAGAAATCCCGGAGTAAACCCACGCAACACGGGGAGAACATGCAAACTCCACACAGATCACTGTTGGCCGGGGGCAGGGATTGAACCCACGATCTCTGCGATCCCCCGGCCGAGGGTAAACTGTGCTGCCGCAGTGCTAACCACTGCGCCACCGTGCAGCCCATTACCTACCTATTGCAGATTCAGTCTTCCCAGCCTGGTGCAGGTCTACAATTTTGTTTCTGGTGTCCTTTGACAGCCCTTTGGTCTTGGCCATAGTGGAGTTTGGAGTCTGACTGTTTGAGGTTGTGGACAGGTGTCTTTTATACTAACGAGTTCAAACAGGTGCCATTAATACAGGTAACGAGTGGAGGACAGAGGAGCCTCTTAAAGAAGAAGTTACAGGTCTGTGAGAGCCAGAAATCTTGCTTGTTTGTAGGTGACCAAATACTTATTTTACTGAGGAATTTACCAAATAATTCATTAAAAATCCTTCAATGTGATTTTCTGGATTTTTGTTTCTCATTTTGTCTCTCGTAGTTGAGGTATACCTATGATGAAAATTGGAGACCTCTCTCATCTTTTAAGTGGGAGAACTTGCACAATTGGTGGCTGACTAAATACTTTTTTGCCCCACTGTACCTCAGAGGGAAAATTTTTGGTTTTGTGCTTCTGAAAGGACGTGCTCATTAACAAGCTGAAAATGCACATGAATGTCATCAGTCTCTGCTGTTTAGCATTAAGCAGTTAATTATCAAAGACGAGTACCTAAGATACTAAACTTAGTTTTCCCAGCCAATTAAGTTCCTTTGCCAACTTATTTTCTGATGTTTTCATAAGTATTATGATTTTGTTTGAACTGTGAAACTAAATAATACAGTTCAATCAGTTAACATTAACTACGAGGGGGAGTTGAAAAGTTCATAGTGGTCAAATTTGACCAAATGTGGTTTATTTTTCAACGTAGTCTCCCCTTCGGTCCACACACTTCTTCCATCGGTGTTGCAGCGCTTGGATCCTTGTGGTTGAAAAATAAACCACATTTGGTCAAATTTGACCACTATGAACTTTTCAGCCTATGAACTTTTTAGCCCCCCATAGCTAATCCGTAAAGCAACAAGTGAGCTTGTTTACCAATCAGATGTGTTCTGTAAAAGTCACCTGTGAAAAATTGCACTGTAGCACTTCACATTGCTACAGTGCAATTAGGTTTTGAGGGTTTTTTTGTTTGGCGTTTTGTTTTTGCCTCTAACAGCTCTTGCCTCCAGATTAAAAGAAAATCTTTGAGAAACACTGTAATCCTTACTGTGTGTGTGTCTAGTTAGAGGTTAGCATGACTTATTCTTCACAAACTTGGTGACTACTTTGCACAATGAGGGACATTCCCTTCCAATACACTGTTTATTATTGAAGGTGGCAACAACACAGTATTCATTCAACTGTGAAATATAATGTTTTTATATGTATATGTGATTCTTAAGAGAGCCACCACTTACTGAGGAACCTCTTTATTTAGAGGGTGGTTCTTTGCACACCTTATAAGGCTTTTCAAAGAACATAGTTGTTTTTCCACTGAGGTTGTATGGACTTTAATAATTTCCATTTCTGAAATTTTTTTTAAGAAACTTCATGCTTAAAGATTCTTTATGGAACTCAAAATTATCTTTCTATGGTGTCACTCTGAAGAATCAGTTCATTTTAATTTAGTTTTGCATAACAGTATGTCAGGGGCAGTGCGGTGGCAGAGTGGTTAGCACTGCGGCAGCAACTCAGTTGCAGCAGCAACTCACCCTTGGCCGGGGGATCCTGGGTTAAATCCCAGCCCCCGGCCAACAGTGATCTGTGTGGAGTTTGCATGTTCTCCCCGTGTCTGCGTGGGATTTCTCCGGTTTCCTCCCACATGCCAAAAACATGCAAGTTAGGTTAACTGGCATCAAACTGGGGATTCTAAATTGTCCTTAGGTATGACTGTGAGAGTGAATGGTTGTCTGTCTCTCTGTGTTGGCCCTTTGATGGACTGGCGATCTGTCCAGGGTGTACCCTGCCTCTCGCCCAAAGATGCTGGGATAGGCTCCAGCCCCCCCACGACCCGAAAAGGATTAAGCAGAAGAAGATGGATGGATAACACTATGTCAGTCCTGTGGCCCCATGGATTAATTTTCAGAACGTTCATTGAAAAGAACTTAGAACCTCAGTTAATGAGGCTCGTTGGAATTTCATAAAAACTGAAACACACCAATAAATTATTATTAATTTTATTTATTAACTATGACTCTCATAAGAGATGACATTCCCCATGACTTCATGTAGCAGTGCCTCATGTTGCAGGGGCTGCAGAAATCATGACTGCCAAGGCACAGATTTGACTTTGGCAGAACCTTTAGCACATATCATCTCCCTCTTAATTGCCTGCTTAGTTTTGTTCAAATGATAAGCCAAAAATGTCATAAAACTTTTTTCAAAAGAAAAATAACTAGTCAGCAGAATTCAGGAGAGAAAGAAGCACCTCATGACTTTGTATTGCAAATGACTGACTGCCATTGTGAGCGTTTCTTACCTGGAGCGCCACTTCTTTGTACTGCAAAGAAAAAAAATACTTTGTGTAAAAACATTCCAACAATAAAAAATTCTAATTTAAACAGACAAGCTTTGTTATTAACAACTGAAAGCTGTTTTGAAGTATTTTGTTATTGTAAAGTTAGTATTTACAGTTGAAACCAGATGGTTACATACACTGTACAAAAAGACACATACAGTAACCTTTTTCCCCTCTGTCTGACATTAAATTAGACTAAACTTTTCCTGTTTTAGATCAGTTAGGATTACCAAATTTATTTTTATTTGCTAAATAATTAAGAGATTTTTTTTTTAATACTCTCTTCAAAGTTAGAAGTTTACATACATTTAATTAGTATTTGGTAGCATTGCCTTTAAACTGTATGACTTGGGTCAAAATAATGTTTTGGGTATCCTTCCACAAGCTTCTCCCAATAGTCTGCTGGAATTTTGGCCCATTCCTCCTGACAGAGCTGGTGGAACTGAGTCAGGTTTGTAGACTTCCTTGCTCATACGCCTTTTCAGTTCTGCTCAGAAATTTTCTATGGGATTGAGATCAGGGCTTTGTGATGGCCACTCCAAAATATTGACTTTGTTGTCCTTAAGCCACTTCATAACTAATTTGGCGGTATTCTTAGGGTCATTGTCCCTTTGGAAGACCTATTTGCACCCAAGCTTTAACTTCCTGGCTGATGTCTTGAGATGTTGCTTCAGTATTTCCACATAATGTTCTTTCCCCATGGTGTCATCTATTTTGTGAAGTGCACCAGTCCCTCCTACAAAACACTTCCACATCATGATGCTTCCACACCCGTACTTCACAGCTGGGATGGTGTTCTCAGGCTTGCAAGATTGCCCCCTTTTTCCTCCAAACGTAACAATGGCCATTGTGGTCAAACGGTTTAATTTTAGTTTCATCAGACCACAGGACATGTCTCCATAAATTAAGGTCTTTGTCCCTATGTGCATTTAGAAACTGTAATCTGGCTTTATGTTGCTTTTGGAATAACGGCTTCCTCCTTGCTAAATGGCTTTTCAGCTCATGTTGGTACAGGACTTGTTTCACTGTGGATAATGACACTCTTTTTACCAGCTTCAGCCAGTACCTTCACAAGGGTTTTTGCTTCTGTTCTGGGGTTGATACACACATTTCACAGATTCCATCTTCTTCCTGAGTGGTATGGTGGCTGGACATTCCCATGGTTTTATAGTGGCATATAATTGTTTGAACAAATGAACATGAAATCTGAAAACTGTACCAAATGATGAACAAGACTTGTGGGGGTCCACAATTCTCTTCCTGATATTAGCATAAACTTCTGACTGAAGAAAGTAATCAAACATTCTCTCAAAAAACATTTAGCAAATAGAAATAATTTTGGTAATCCTAACTGACCTAGTTTAAAGATAATGCTACCAAATGCTAAGGAAACTTCTAACATTTAAAAAAGTAATTAAAAAATTATTTAAAAAATTGTTTAGAAATAGAAAAAAATTGGTAATCCTAACTGACCTAAAACAGGAGAAATTTTGTCTGATTTAATATCAGACAGTGAAGAAAAAAGGTTGTGTCTTTGTGTACAGAGTATGTAAACCTCTGGCTTCCACTGTATAATTCAACATCAACCTTATATAAAAAAAAAAAATCTCAAAGAATTGCTGAATAGGGGTGTAACGGTACATGTATTCGTATTTTTTGGTACGGAACCTTTGGTTCGGTGCAGAGGCGTACCAAGGTTCCACATAAACCATGTTGTGTAACAGACAGGAAGTGTAACTGCCTCGCGCTGTACATGTAAACAAACAGTGTAGCCCAGCCTCTGACTAGCGAACGTCATGGCTGGCTGTCTGGAGACGCCAGAGCTTGAAGACCCTCTTTACAAGTCTCCTGTCTGGGAACATTTCGGCTTTCCAGTGAAATATGTGAACGGACAAAGGTGAGTGAATAAGACGAAAACAGCATCAGATATGCTTTTGGCAGTATGTTGAACTTGTTAACTCATGCAGCACAAAAAAAAAAACCTAGCATGGTACAAGTGCAACTTCTAGCAGCATTTAGACAGCCTCTCCAGGGCTTTTCAGATCGAGCCAAAGCAATAACAAATGCCATTGGTGTTTTTATAGCAGCGGATCTAAGGCCATATTCACTCGTTAAGAACACCAGGTTTAAACACATGCTGAAGGTAACTGAGCCCCGGTATGAAGTTCCTTGTTGTGCCTTCAGCCAGAAAATAATACCATCCTTTTAAGAAAAAGCTAAATCTGTTAATGCTGCCCTTGAGGCCAGTGTTTTTCAAGGGTGCCCTGGTATGTTCAGATTTTTGTGGGACATTATTTAACTTCTTAATTGTCCAAAAAATTGCAAATAATTTGCCGTTGTTGTGCATGGGTGCCTTCAGAACCTATACACAACAATGGCAAATTATTTGCAATTTTTTTGACCAATTAACAAGTGAAATTAGATAATTCCCACTGAAACCTGAACATACCAGAGCACTCTGGGTAAATACACTGCTTCAGGCAATAAGGAACTTTAATTTCCTAAAAGTAAAAGAAAAATTCAGACTATTTAAACTTCTATTGTTGTACTTGTCAACATCATTCATTTGCTAAAAAAATAAGAATTTTATTGTACACATTTTATTTACTGGAGAATTTACTGCTGGCAGTTTACAGGGCTTTTTTTTGTCAAAGCTGTTCCCGTTTATACAAAAGATAAGCAGTTTTATGTTTTGCATTTTGATTCCTTACTGTACTGAAAATGAACCAAACCGTGACCTTAAAACCAACATATGTACTGAGCGGTGATTTTAGGCGTACCATTACACTCCTATTGCTGAATATTTATAAACAAATGAGCATTTGGATCATTTTGCCAAATACCAATAATTTCTGGTTATCAGATGCTGAATTGTAATCCGTGACCACCCCCCCCCCACACACACACACAAATGCAATCCAAGTAAAACATAAAGCAAGATTAATATTTCAGTGTTTGTATTGATAATAACTATGAAAGAAACAAACTTTTTAGGTTGTAATATTTTATTCTAACAGCTCAGATGAAGTGTTGAAAATCTAAACACACAATTTTTGAAATAGCATATATATATATATATTTTTTTTATTTATTTATTTTTTTTTTTTTAAAGGTGATACCCTCACTGTAATAAATTTTCCACTTTTTACCAAACCACCTCCATCCTGTGAATGGGTTTCATGGTCAGTACGTACAAACATGCTTTCATCCCCTCATCTCAACTGGAAAAAGGCCCTGAGCTGGTATTGATTCAGATGTTTGGGTCAAATGCACTGTGCGCCAAATGAACTCTGACAGCCTGTTTATCACACTACTCCACACAGCGACTCACACCCACGCTGTCTTCAAAACCAACAAACAGCCCTTCTTTCACCTCCCACTCTCCTGAACCAAAATAGACCTCACTGCTCAGATCCACAGACTGCCTGGTGGAAAATCTCTTCATACACACCATAATATCACATGATTTTGATGGATTAAAAAAAAAAAGAAATGAAGTAGATGTGACGTACCACTCTTCCTACAGGGATGAAATTGGCATCCATGGAAACGATCCTGAACTGGACTTTAAAAAAAAAGAAAGGAAAACACACATTTAGTGCACAAGGTTGTTGTATAAGAAAGTTTGTGGTGATAACACAGTGACATTGTGTCTTGACTGTGAACTCCAACAATTAAGCACATCATGTCCTGCAACATAAATGACTAAAAGTCAAAGTCACATTTAGTCATATTTACATCATATAAGCTAAAAACACAATATTGGACCTAAATTTCACACATGGAGTTGTCTGAAAACGCTCAATTTGTAGTAATGCTGTGCCGTGCAATGGCATGTTTGCACTACAGCCAAACCTACTAATGGTCCATTACATCTCTTAATTTCCCCCCGCCTTCTGTGCTTATTCATGACCACAATAGAATCAAATTATAGATCACTTTCTCCTAACTTACAATTTTTTTCTGCTTTTATTTCTTCCCCACACACAAAATGGTAACTGAAGTGCAGTCTGTTTAGGTTACGTCAGTGGTGGGTCACAGGGGGTGCACAAGCCAGTGTACCCCTAGCATCAGTCCCAAGCCCAAGTGAATGGGGAGGGTTGTGTCAGGAAGGGCATCTGAGGTAAAACCTTTGCCAAATCAAACATGCGGATCATGACGAATGAGATTTTCATACCAGATCAGTCAAGGCCCAGGTTAACAACGACCCCCACCGGTGCTGTTTACCGACAGGGTGCCAGAGGAAATTGGGCTACTGTTGGTCCAAGTTCGAGGAGGAAGAGAGGGGGAAGGCATGTTAGGAGGAAGAGGGAGAAAAGGAAAGGTAGAAGTGTGGAGGTGAGCTGTGAGAGGAACTGTGGAGAGAATGGGCTGGACTCAAGATTCATAAAACCAAATGATTGTTGACTGAAATGGCAACAATAAGAATGATTGGATAAATACTTTTGACTGATTTTTTACAACTTACTTTTGAAATTACAACAAGCTGAATAAGAATATTACACTTTTAATATAAAACTAATAGTACATCTTAACAAATTACAATACTATGGGAAAAGTTAATGAGTTTTGCAAGATCATTTAAAAATTTTTTGATATATTTATTACACGCAGAGCGAAACATTTTAAACCTGATTTAATATTGATAGTTATAGTTTTAGATCTTGCTGTGCTGCCACAGTGCTAAACCATTGCTCCACCGAGCTGTCATGAAATTAAATTACAAATAATTTTCTAATTTACTGAGATGCACTAGAACAACTTAGATGAAAGATGAAGATGGAATCTGTTCTGTTGCTGAAAATCATTGAGAGTCATTATCCTACAGTATAGGACTGTGGTTTGGTTTAGAAAACTAAAAACGAAATGTCAAAAGCTGATACAAGTCATGAAAATCCAATTATTAAGCTACATAATGTTAATTAATGATCATAAGTGATAACAGTAAGATAAGATAAGATAAGATAAGATAAGATAAGATAAGATAAGCCTTTATTAGTCCCACAATGGGGAAATTCCAGGATTGCAACAGCACAGAGATAGCAACACTCAGAGCAACAATCAGAAGGCAAGAAAAAACAAGAGCAGCTAGTATACATATGTACATATTAATATAAATATATATATATATATATATATATATATATATATATATATATATATATATATATAGACACACAGTGCGGAGCATTGTGGTTGGTGGATGTGCAGCAGAAAGTCTAAGCTCTCTCTCCGCGGATGGGGCGGGCCAGCTGGATGTCTTTGGGCATGATGGTGACCCTCTTGGCGTGGATGGCGCACAGGTTGGTGTCCTCGAAGAGACCCACCAGGTAGGCCTCGCTGGCCTCCTGCAGAGCCATGACGGTGGAGCTCTGGAAGCGCAGGTCGGTCTTGAAGTCCTGAGCGATCTCCCTCACCAGGCGCTGGAATGGCAGCTTACGGATGAGCAGCTCCGTGAATTTCTGGTAGCGACGGATCTCTCTCAGAGCCACGGTACCGGGCCTGTACCGGTGAGGCTTCTTCACTAACGGCCTGTAACGGTGAGGCTTCCACTGGTCATGTAATTAATATATTTTAGAGTTCAATCTAATTGATATACATATTAAAATAATTAAAAGCACTTTTATGTATTTTATGGTTTCAATTTGCCTTAATTTAACTGTTGTTTATTTGCTGACTTTAACATAATAATAATAATAATAATAATAATAATAATAATAATAATAATGGATTACATTTATATTGCGCTTTACATGTCAAGTGACATCTCAAAGCACTTACAGTGAGTCCAGTAGTTATTCACTCCAGACAGACATTGATGGTGGTAAGCTACTACTGTAGCCACAGCTGCCCTGGGGCAGACTGACGGAAACGTGGCTGCCAATCCGCACCAACGGCCTCTCCGACCACTACCGATGAATTAAAAGTCTTATTTTATCTGGTCACGGTCCTCTCTCAGTCTGGTGAAGCTTCTCCAGTAAAAGGTAAAGAAAATACAATTATAAAAAGAGATGCAAATACAGTTGTATCGCTGTCAAAAATTTTGGCAAAAAACTCTCAACTGATGCTGACCGTCTCATTTAACAGCTGTAAATCAGCCTTTAGATGCAGCCTACCTGATCTTCGAGGGTCTGGCCTCTGGGCCGCAGTCTGCGAGGCTGCAACCCCTGAATTGAGACATAGCATTTGTCTGATCTCTTCAAGATAAACCAGTGAAAAGTGTTTCTAAGAACAGCTGAGAAATGGTAGGTTCAGTTAATAAATCTGTTATCTGACATCAACAACCGCTGGTTTAAACATTCAGCATGATTGCTACAGATTTTTTCTTTTGTGATACACTTCACTGGAAACATTGTAAATTATATTGCCACAGCTGATGCTAGGAAATGGATAAAACAAACAAAAAAAACCCCACTACAGGAAGTTGAAAAATATACATTAAAAAAGTTAAAAAAAAATAATTATATATATATATTTTTTAAATTTATTTCAGCCCCTCCGTGGATTGCCACCTTACTATGGTGGAGGGGTTTGAGTGCCCTTGTGATCCCAGGACCTATGTTATCAGGAAAAACTTGCCCCTGGTAGGGTCTCCCATGACAAACTGGTCCTGGGTAAAGAGCCAGACCAAGAACACTCAAGTAGAGCCCCATGAAAAACATTACAGCAAGGATCCAGTCTACTCAAAGGAGCCAGATGGGTCTGCCCTTCAGTGGGCTCACCACCTGCAGGAGGGATCATGGGGATCATGGTGCTATGTCAACCAGGTGTCAGTCTGGGTTACTCTGCTTGGACCGCTGCTCCTGCGAGCCTAAAGCTATCAACCACACCCAGAAAGGATGCAAAGTGGAAAAGTGTGATGAGTCCATATTTCAAATTGGTTTTGGAAATCATGGACGTTGTGTCCTCCGGGCTAAAGATGAAAAGGACAATCCAGATTGTTATCAGCATTAAGTTCAAAAACCAGAATCTGTGATGGTATGGGGGCATGTTAGTGCCTATAGCATGGGTAACTTCCATATCTGTAAAGGCACCATTAATGCTGAATGGTACATACGCGCTTTGAAGCAATATACGCTGCCATCTAAGCAATGTCTTTTTCAGGGATGTCCCTGCTTATTTCAGCAAGACAATGCCAAGCCACATTCTGCATGTGTTATAACAGCATGGCTTTGCAGCATCCTCAACTGGATCCAAATTCATAAACTTACTCCTTGCTGAGGAGAAATTGTTTCACCTAAAGTCTGGTCGAAAACTCCTCCTTTTCACCCAAGACCAGAGCTGTGAAGCCTTATGCCATTGGCCATGAAGTGAATAAGTTACTCCCTGTCAGGGTCTGGAGTCCTCTCAAATCCACTTGCCAAAAGAATGCCAAAGTGACACGTTTACAACCTGATGTTTCACAGACTCTTGACCAGCAAGATTCCCCTCATTAAAACTCAAAAGTCCAACATTGCCCTCCAAAGGATAACACAGGAATATTTCTCCTGAGGACTGAAGAGTTTCTCTCTGATGCTTAAAACTATGAATTGTGAACAATGAACTAACCTGTCATTCTCCACAGACAACATTCACTTTGGAAGATTATGGCTGGACCCTGTGATGAACAATTATGGCTTGAAATGCTTTCATTGATACAATTTGATATACAGTATGTCTCCTCATTTTCAGAAAGAATCAATTTTACATGTCTACTATGAAAAATTATTATATTTACAATGTAGACACATTGTTTTGTTTCTTCCTTTGTACCTTATTGGTAGGCGGCGTGTGAACATGCAGCGGCCTCTCTTCTTTCTTCGTGTTTTGTATCACTTAGTGTTGTTTAAATTATGCCTAAGTGTACATTCATGTGTTTAATGTCTGTATATGATGCTGCACACAAGCTACAGTCACCACAGCCTCCTGGAGATAAGGAATATGACCAAACATTACGTCCTGGACCACAGCGTTACAGAGGAACTCTGCGGCCTAGGTCTTCTCCACCAGACCTCCACACCCCCTGACTTGACTGCTGTGTCTCATCCCAAATGAAGACGCCGTAGACGGTGTGAGCGACGACAAAAGAGAGGTAAACGTGGAGGTATCCGAATGAAGATAACCACTAGCCCACACAGACTGCCAATTCCTTCCCTCATTCCGGCCAACGTACGATCACTAAACAACAAAATAGACAACATATACTGTAGCTACTGAGAACTACGCAACGTGATGCGTGGAACTGCTGTGTTTTTATCTTTACGGAAACATGGTTAAATGACAATATACTGGACTCTGCCATTCAGTTAGCAGGGCTAACCTACCGCAATGACAGTGTTCACAGAAGGAGGGAAGACCTGCAGGGGAGGGGTGTGTGTTTACATCAGTGATGCTTGGTGTCATAATGCAACTGTTGTACACAAACACTGTTCTCTATTGGTGGAGTTTATGATCATCAAATGCCGACCCTTTTACATTCAGCGAGAATTTTCATCTGTCCTACTAATCGCCGTGTATGCCCTGCCCACCGCCATTGGTGAGAGTAGTAAAGCACTAAAAGAACTCTATCAGGCCATCAGTGACACACAAACAGCGCATCCAGACAGATTCCTCATCACAGCAGGAGACTTCAACCATGCAAATTTAAAGGCCCTCCTACCAAATCTACACCAACATGTAGACTTTCCAGCAAGAGGAGACAATTTGTTGGACCTGGTGTACACAACTCACAAGAAAGCATACAAAGCCTCCCCCCTTCCCCACCTGGGTCTCTCTGATCACATCACCATCCTGTTAAGGCTGGCATACAAATCCAGAGAGAAAACAATCAAACCAACAAAAAAGCAGGTACGTGTGTGGCTAGAGGGGGCCTCTGATGCTCTGAAAAACTGCTTCAGCACTACAGACTGGGACACTTTCAAGCAAGCAGCCACTCACAATGGACACACAAACCTAGAGGAGAACACGGAAGTTGTTGTAGCATATATAGAGTTTTTGCGTAGGCTCGTAAAATTCACGTGACTCGCTGGGTAAACATAAACACGCCGTAGGTGCCGCCATCTTGGATGGCAAGAGCAGCAGTTGCACTGTGACAACCCAGGCGTAACTTGTACTGTTTAGCGATCAGAATGAGTTAGGAGAACACAGTGACAGTCTGACATAATAACATCCCTATCATCCTCTTCAACAACTGACACTGTGGCCTCTGAAACTGTGTCTGTGATGTCTGTGTCAGATTCAGTGGAGTCATTGTCAGCAGTCATAACAGCAGACAAGTGTTTTTAATCTTGCTCCCGTGCGCTCCTCTGGTGTGCCGAAATGCCTCAGTTGAACGGAGGTGGCGGGTGTGGGGTAACCCCCATGGACAAGCAGAGCGCACAGCTGGAGCAATTAGCAGAACAATGACTGCCAGTAATCTGCTCAGCGGGGATGATTTGGGGGCAAACGATGAAATGATCTCTTTCAAAGACGAAGGGGAGCAGGAGGAAAAGATATCGGAAAACGTGTCAGCGGAAAGGGATCTGGATGATGTGAAGTCTTCGCTGGTGAACGAGTCGGAAAACAACAGCAGCTCCTCGGACTCGGAGGTGAGTGAAGCGAGCTGCGTGGTTTTTTTTTTTTTTTTAAAGGCTCTCCACGGCGCGCCGCGTTAAAACGTACCTGATTTTATGCACATGTACAATAGTTTTCTCCCCTTTCATGTGTGCATTGTCCTTTGTAGCAAGCAGAGAGGCGCCCCCAAACCAGACCCGACTCAGAAAGTTTTTTGGGTTTTTTTTGTTACTTATTTGTGCCTGTAGGTAGATTTGGTTTGCAGTCTGGTGACAAGCCACCGGCCGCTGCGTGCGCGAGCGCCCTAAACCTACATGTTTTTGGTATGCGGGAGGAAACCGGAGTAAACCCACGCAACACGGGGAGAACATGCAAACTCCACACAGCTCACTGTTGGTCGGGGGCTGGGATTGAGCCCACGGTCTCATGATCCCCGCGATCCCCCGGCCGAGGGTAAACTGTGCTGTCACAGTGCTAAACCACTGCTCCACCGTGCAGCCCGTTATGAGAAAGCGAGAGATTACGTCAGTGAAGGTAATTATTCAAAAATCCAACTTTTTTTTTTTTTTTGCATTTCACACCGGCCATTTAATTCCCCGCTTATCCCCTTATCAGGGGGAACAACAGGAGTACACCATTTTGCCGAGTTTGTAGGTACACGTGAGCTATGTGGTTTGTTTCACCCTGCTGCTGCTGTTGTTTCTTGCCATCCAATATGGCGGCACACTCTAACGGGCCAGTGCGGCACGCCCCCTGACGTCATATGCAAAAACTCAATAGCTAAATGCATTGATGATATCACTCAACGCAAAACCATCCCTATTCATGTCAACCAAAAGCCATGGATGACAGCAGAGGTCCACAGGCTCCTGAGGGCTCAGGACACAGCCTTCAGGGCCGGCAACACTGCAGGACTAACAACCACTAGGGCCAACCTGTTCCATGGTATTAAGGATGCAAAATGACAGTACAGCAAGAAAATATCTTGCCACTTCAGCAACACCAGAGATGCATGTCCCCTCTGGTGTGGCATACAGACCCTCACCAACTACAAACCTCCACCTCAGACCTGTGCGAATGACACCACACTGCTCAACAACCTAAATGACTTCTTCAGCTGCTTTGAAGCACAAAACAGCACATCAGCACAGAAGACCACTCCTCCTCCTGATGAGCAGGCCATCACCTTGACAATTCAGAGTTGGGACCAGGAAGCAGAGTCGCAGTCTTACACGCCTCTCTGCAGCTCCTCTTCATCCACCACCCCTCAACTTAGCCCTTGTCTTCCCTATCAGAGAATCATTGCCTGCTCCCTCCAAAGTAAATAAAAATATAATATACAGGCATCCTAAAGTGATTAAACAAAAAGTTGGTAAAACTCAAATTACACATGAAGTCTCTAAATTTAATGATCTGGCCTCTCTTCCTCCTCATAATTTAAAAATTAAATGTGGTTTGTTAAATATTAGGTCTCTAACTCCCAAGTCTCTACTAGTCCATGATCTGCTAATTGATCATCAGACTGATTTAATATCCCTTACAGAGACTTGGTTAGAGCAAGAGGATTATGTTGGTTTAAATGAATCAGCTCCCTCTGGTTATTTAAACTGTCAAAATCCCCAGAAGTTCTGGTCATGGAGGAGGAGTAGCAGAAATTTACCATTCCAAATTACTAGTTAATGTAAAGCAAAAAACATGTTATAATTCCTTTGAGGGCCTGGTCCTCAGTATTGGGCATTTTAGCAATTTTAGGCTAAAACCAATTTTATTTGCCATAGTTTATTGTCCTCCCTCAGCCTACTCAGAGTTTTTATCCGAATTTGCCAAAGTCTTAGTTAATTTAGTGCTGAAATCAGATAGAATAATAATAGTAGGGGACTTTAATATACAGTACATGTAGATGAAGCTAGTGATTGTCTTAATATGGCATTTAATTCAATATTAGACTCGATGGGGTTTTCTCAGAAAGTAGGAAATTCTACCCATTATCTCCACCACACGTTGGACCTTGTTCTGACATATGGCATAGAAATAGAAAATCTGGTAGTGTCTCCTCATCACCCTGTACTGTCAGACCATTGTCTGTTAACCTTTGATTTTACTATTTCTGACTATTTGGCTCCTAAAGAAAAACATTACTACAGTAGATGCCTCTCAGATGATGCCGTTACCAAATTTATACAGATTGTTTCCTCAATCCCATGTGTCAACACAACAGATAAGCTATGGGGAGCTTGCTCCTTCTGTAATTGATAGCATGGTAGATAGTGTTACAGCTTCTCTGCATCAGACTCTAGACATGGTGGCCCCTTTAAAAAAGAAAAAGTCTAATAAGAGATTTCTAACTCCTTGGTTCAACACAGAAACTCGTAGCTTAAAACAGAAGACTCATCAATTAGAAAGAAAATGGCGCTCCACTAAATTAGATGAAATCTATTTAGCTTGGAGAAATCATCTTTAAATTTATAAAAAATCTCTTAGAAAAGCTAGAACAAGTTATTATTCTGCATTAATAGAAGAGAACAAGAATAATCCCTGGTTTCTTTTCAGCACTGTAGCCAGACTGACAAAGAGTCAGGACTCTGTCAATCGTAGCATTCCCTTAGAGCTTACTAGTCAGGACTTTATGAACTTTTTCAAGAATAAAATTTTATCTATCAAGAGATAAAATCAGACAGATTCTTCCCTCCGTTAACTTAAATACAGAAACTATTACAACTCCTTCAACTGATATCTGTTTGGATGAGTTTACTCCAATTGGCCTTTTAGAGTTAGATAAAATAATTTCCTCATCCAAGCCTTCAACTTGTCTATTAGACCCTATTCCTACCAGGTTATTTAAAGAAGTCTTCCCATTTATTGGTAGGTCTATTCTTCAAAAAATCAATTCTTCATTAACATTAGGCCATGTACCCCAGGCTTTTAAAACTGCTGTAATTAAACCCTTAGCCAATGCCGGATCAAGGAGTTTTAGCTAACTATAGACCAATCTCTAATCTCCCTTTCATTTCAAAAATCTTAGAAAGAGTTGTTGCTATGCAATTATTTGACCACTTGCAGGGAAACAGTTTATTTGAAGAGTTTCAATCTGGGTTTAGAATCCATCATAGTACTGAAACAGCCTTAGTGAAGGTCACTAATGACCTCCTTATCACATCTGATAATGGACTTGTTTCTGTACTTGTCCTTTTAGACCTTAGTGCACCTTTGATACTATCGATCATAATATTCTACTTGATAGATGAGAACACTATGTTGGACTTAATGAAACTTCGTTGCAGTGGTTTAGATCTTATCTGATAGGTTCCAGTTTGTTCATGTCAATAATGAGTTTTCTTCCAACTCAAAGCTCAGTCATGGAGTTCCACAGGGATCTGTGCTAGGCCCTACTCTTTTTAGTTTATATATGCTTCCATTAGGCAACATTATTAGAAAGAGCACTGTATACATTTTCATTGTTATGCAGATGACACACAATTATACCTGTCAAGGAAGCCAGATGATAGTAATCAATTAGCCAGGTTAGAAGCCTGTCTTAAGGAAATCAAAGCTTGGATGACTTGTAATTCACTGCTGTTAAATTCAGATAAGACTGAAGTCATTCTTGTTGGTCCAAAAAACCTTAGAAATACCTTTCCTAATCAAACTCTTAGTTTGGATGTGGTTACTCTTTCTCTGAATAGTTCTGTGAGGAACCTTCGAGTTATTTTTGATCAAGATCTGTTTTTCCAATTCACATATTAAATTCGTTTGTAAGACTGCCTTCTATCATTTGCGTAATATTGCCAAGATTAGGAGCATCTTGTCTCAGAGTGATGCTGAGAAACTGATCCACGCTTTTGTTAGCTCTAGATTAGATTACTGTAACTCTTTATTATCACGTTATCCTACAACATCTTTAAAAAGTCTTCAGCTGATCCAAAATGCTGCAACAAGTGTTTTAACAGGTACTAGAAAAAGGAGATCATATCTCTCCGGTTCCGGCCTCCCTTTATTGGCTTCCCATTGAGTTTAAAATTAAGTTTAAAATCCTTCTTCTCACTTATAAAGCTCTAAATAGTCAGGCCCCTTTTTATTTAAAAGAGCTGATACTACCCTATTATCATAACAGAGCACTACGCTCCCAAAATGCTGGATTACTTGTAATACCTAGAATCTCCAAAAGTACAATGGGAGGCAGAGCCTTCAGTTATCAAGCTCCTCTCCTGTGGAACCAGCTGCCAATCTGGATTTGGGAGTCAGACTCGATCTCCGTTTTTAAGAATAGGGTTAAAACCTTGCTTTTTGATATAGCCTACAATTAGGGAGGGGGCATGAGTCTCTGAACCCTCCCTTAGCTATGCTGCTAATAGGTTTAGACAGCCGGGGGACCTCCAGTAATGCACTGGGCTTCACTCCTTTCTTCACTCTCAATGAAATATTTTTGCTGGTCATTAACATCCGTTTGTTCTTTCCCATAGATTGAGTCCCCATCGTGCTGTTAGCTCTCTACATGTCTGTTCTTTTCGTCTTCTCTACCCCCTCACCCTCCAGCCAGTCGCAGCAGATGACTGCCCCGCCCTGAGCCTGGTTCTGCTGGAGGTTTCTTCCTGTTAAAAGGGAGTTTTTCCTCTCCACCGTCGCCAAGCGCTTGCTCACAGGGGATCGCCTGATTGTTGGGGTCTTTCTGCAATTGTGGGGGTTTGCCCTTCAGTTGAAAGTGCTATGAGATGACTGTTGTTGTGAAATGGTGCTGTATAAATAAATAAATAATAAAGTCTGGATCTGGCTAGTGTGAAGAAGACCCTCTCCAGGATCAACCCACGCAAGGCAGCTGGATCAGACAACATACCGGGTCGCGTCCTGAAAAACTGTGCAAAGGAGCTCAAGAATGTCCTCGCCAACATCTCCCTGGCTCAAGCTGTTGTCCCCACATGTTTCAAAACTGCCACCATAATACCAATCCCCAAGAAGCCCGTCCCACCCAGCTACAACAATTACCGGCCCATAGCCCTGACCCCCATCATAATGAAGTGCTTCAAGCCGCTGGTCATGCAGAACATCAGGTCCACCCTCCCTCCCTCCCTCCCATGACCCATCTCAGTTTGCATACAGGTCAAACAAATCCACAGAGGATGCCATTGCTGCTGCTCTCCATCCAGTCCTCACCCACCTGGACTCAAAGAACTCCTATGTGTGAATGCTGTTCTTGGACTTCAGTTCAGCATTCAACACAATCATCCCCCAGCACCTAATACAAAAACTCAGACACTTGGGACTCAAAACCTCTCTCTGTAACTGGGTGCTGGACTTTCTCACAGGGAGGCCACAGAATGTGCGGGTTGCCAGCAACACCTCCCAAACCATCACACTGAGCAAAGAGGCCCCACAAGGGTGCATGCTAAGCCCATTGCTCTTCACCCTGCTGACCCATGACTGTGTACCAGCCTACAACACCAACCACATCATCAAGTTTGCGGATGACAACGGTGGTGGGCCTCATCACCAACAACGAGGAGGCCAACTACAGAAATGAGGTGAGCCAACTGGTCCAGTGGTGTAAAGCCAATAACCTCTTCCTGAACGTGGTAAAAACCAAGGAGATTGTGGTCGACTTCAGGAGGGGACACACACAGATGATCAGATGATCAGCTCAATGCTCGATGATCAGGGCATCCCCCTCTGATCATCGATGGTGCAGCTGTGGAGAGGGTGAGCAGCACCAAGTTCCTGGGGGTGCACATCTCTGAGGACCTCTCCTGGTCCAACAACACCACATCACTAGCCAAGAAGGCTCAAACTTGCCTCCATTTCCTCCGCAAACTGAGAAGAGCATGAGTCCCATCCCCCCATCATGTGTTCATTCTACCAAGGCACCCCCATCATGTGTTCATTCTACCAAGGCACCACTGAGAGCATCCTCACTAGCTGCATTACGATGTGTTATGGAAGCTGCACCGCCTCCTGCCGAAAGACACTACAACGCACAGTGAAAGCAGCCAGCAAGACCATCGGTGCCTCTCTGCCCCCCCCCCCCCCCCCCCCCGGACAGCTACCTCACCCGCCTCACTCACAGAGCCATCAACATTGCAGGTGACACCTCCCACCCCTCACACTCCCTCTTCAGCCCCCTGCCCTTGGGGAAAAGGTACCTGAGCCTCCGGGTCCACTCCACAAGACTGCTAAACAGCTTTGTTCATCAGGCCATCAGGACCTTGAACTCTGTCCACCACCCCCCCCACCCCCCGGACCGTAATGCAATTGCCCGCAAAATAACTACCTCAGCTGTTGGCACAGAAAGACTGGTACACCAACAGTAATACATTTGCTGCTGTATGTCTCTGCACTTTACTGCAACCATCTGCACAAAAGACATACCTGCTGCTGTCAGTCATTGCAATACTGATCATGTGCAGTTCCATCTGTTACTGTCTGCACCTACACTACCACAGTGAACTTGCAACTACAGGTATTACAGCTCCACTTTTCTGTATATAGGATTGCTGGGTTTCATCATCGTTTCTTTATTTGCACTATGGGAGATCTGGGTCTATCTTTTGTTGCCATTTGCACTATAGGTAGCATTACTGTACATAGACTGCTGTTGCTATTTTTCCAACCTTATTCCTTTTTATTTTTTTATATTGTGCACACAACTGAAGAGAGAGAGAAATGCCATTTCAATTCTCCTGTATGTCCTGTACGTACAGTAGTATTGACAAATAAAATCTCTGAATCTTGAATCTTCATAAAGCAGAATATCTTAGTCACTAAAGTCTTAAAGAATGAATGCTTTAACAGGCAGCTTATATGTTTTTAAGATGATTTCACTTCTCAGATCAAACACTATGCACTCCTTTTCTTTCCCTGTGTGAGGCTCACATTCCAAAACTGTGAACTGACCGATCAGCTTTCAAGTCTCCATGCATCTCCTTTTTGGAAACTTTACGATCCTCAGTTCAAACAAAGGAACTCAGTGCAATTGGTCAAAAGTTTACGCTAATGGGCAGACCCAATCCTAATCTTTGAATGTAACTGGTCAGGCTCAATTGTCATTCAAAATTATTGAGCCATCCTGCCACACCTAACAAGTTGTAAAACTTTCTTTTGTGTTAGTTGAGTCTTGAAGAAGTCCGGGGAGAATTCTGTTCGGCCCTCAGCAGGCCCGCCACGTAAGCTTCGTGTTCCTTATCTGTAAAATCGACTTTGTTCTGACCACAACACATCGGAAGAAACGGATTTGTGGGTTTTTTAAAAATGTATTTATCAAGTTTGATTTTCTGATTGGACTTTGAACGACAAACAAATATTTTCTGGAATTTGACAACCTGGCCAAATGTCAAATTCCTTTTTCTGTGTATAAACTGAGACAATGACCAGTGTGATGAGCATCCAGCTGCTACGGTTGTGGTCTGAAGGAGCAGTGCCAGTATCAGACCTTTTTTTGTGGCAGAACCTGCCCCTTTCTCTCCACTTCACCAATGACCATCCATCTGGACAAGTTTGATACCTGAAAGCCTGCTACCAGGACAAAATTTGCCTTCATCTGCTGTGCTTAAGGTCTGTTGTCCAGATTAAATTTAATTCTTCAGAATATTCCTTGTATAAGTTCTATAAACCTAACATCTTCGGACTCCTTTCAGAACGTCAAACACATTTACCTTTTCATTAATCTCTGTTCCTTTTCAGAGTAACACAAATTTTTCTTTTTATAAACTAGTTTTAATCATCATTTTCTTCATAAAATTGCATCCATTTTTCTTAACCATTCCGCTTTAAAGCTATTTTATGGTTTTTCATTTTCCATTACAATGCCAATTTAACTACACTCACCGGCCACTTTATTAGGTACACCTGTCCAACTGCTCGTTAACACTTAATTTCTAATCAGCCAATCACATGGCGGCAACTCAGTGCATTTAGGCATGTAGACATGGTCAAGACAATCTCCTGCAGTTCAAACCGAGCCTCAGTATGGGGAAGAAAGGTGATTTGAGTGACTTTGAACGTGGCATGGTTGTTGGTGCCAGAAGGGCTGGTCTGAGTATTTCAGAAACTGCTGATCTACTGTGATTTTCACGCACAACCATCTCTAGGGTTTACAGAGAATGGTCCGAAAAAGAAAAAATATCCAGTGAGCGGCAGTTCTGTGGGCGGAAATGCCTTGTTGATGCCAGAGGTCAGAGGAGAATGGCCAGACTGGTTCGAGCTGATAGAAAGGCAACAGTGACTCAAATAACCACCCGTTACAACCAAGGTAGGCAGAAGAGCATCTCTGAACGCACAGTACGTCGAACTTTGAGGCAGATGGGCTACAGCAGCAGAAGACCACGCCGGGTGCCACTCCTTTCAGCTAAGAACAGGAAACTGAGGCTACAATTTGCACAAGCTCATCGAAATTGGACAATAGAAGATTGGAAAAACGTTGCCTGGTCTGATGAGTCTCGATTTGTGCTGCGACATTCGGATGGTAGGGTCAGAATTTGGCGTCAACAACATGAAAGCATGGATCCATCCTGCCTTGTATCAATGGTTCAGGCTGGTGGTGGTGGTGTAATGGTGTGGGGAATATTTTCTTGGCACTCTTTGGGCCCCTTGGTACCAATTGAGCATCGTTGCAACGCTACAGCCTACCTGAGTATTGTTGCTGACCATGTCCATCCCTTTATGACCACAATGTACCCAACTTCTGATGGCTACTTTCAGCAGGATAATGCGCCATGTCATAAAGCTGGAATCATCTCAGACTGGTTTCTTGAACATGACAATGAGTTCACTGTACTCAAATGGCCTCCACAGTCACCAGATCTCAATCCAATAGAGCATCTTTGGGATGTGGTGGAATGGGAGATTCGCATCATGGATGTGCAGCCGACAAATCTGCGCCAACTGTGTGATACCATCATGTCAATATGGACCAAACTCTCTGAGGAATGCTTCCAGCACCTTGTTGAATCTATGCCACGAAGAATTGAGGCAGTTCTGAAGGCAAAAGGGGGTCCAACCCGTTACTAGCATGGTGTACCTAATAAAGTGGCCGGTGAGTGTATGTTTTTCATTGGTTCTACAAATGTTTGATAAAACAAGTTATGCTCAGTAATCCATTAAAGGTTTAATGTGTTCAGGATACATGTTGAATTCATTGTCTTAAAGTCATCTGAATGTGTTCATCTATCCTGAAAGTTCTTATTAAACTGTTAAAAAGGCATATTGGGTTTTTGTTGGGTCTGTATCCAGAAAAGCATAGAGTGAAAGAACATTCATAGACCTCAGTTTGCTTAACGCCAAAAAATGTATTGCACTGCTGTGGAAAAAGACTCATAGACCAGATGTGACTCAGTGTTTAAGACAGATGTTAACAAACCTTCCACTAGAAAGAATAACATGCATATTGAAATCAAAGGAAAATGTGTTTGAGAATATATGGAGACCTTTCATTGATTATGTAAAGAAACTAAACATAACTACTGAAGAAGAAGGTGAATGATGTGTGTGGACCTTGTAATTTCCAAATTGGTGAATGTATAATATGTATACTTATGCAATGGATTACCTAGGCTAAACAGAGGAGCATTGTTTGACTTGTTTTGTTAATGGTTGATGGTGTTTTTGGAATATTTGTTTTTTTTTTTTGGTTTCTTTTAGTGTTGGGGTTTGATTGTTGGTGTCATGTTTGTTGAAAAAAGGTTCAATAAAAATATTGTGGGGAAAAAAAAGGCATATTGGAGTTATTGTTTGATTTCATGTCCATCTTCTTGATTAAAAGCAGAAAAGAACTCACAGGTTTTTGAGACTGATTCATCACTGGTACAAATATTGAATTATGAATAAAATTCTCCATTTTTGTGGACTGGTTCCCCAACGAGTTTATGTGTGTGTGGTGATGAAAAGAAATCTTCATTCCTACTCACATGTGTATTTACACTACCGTTCAAAAGTTTGGGGTCACCTCAGACAATTTTGTGTTTTCCATGAAAAGTCACACTTTTATTTACCACCATGAATTGTAAAATGAATAGAAAAAATAGTCAAGACATTGACAAGGTTAGAAATAATGATTTGTATTTGAAATAATTTTTTCCTTCAAACTTTGCTTTCGTCAAAGAATCCTCCATTTGCAGCAATTACAGCATTGCAGACCTAACATGATTGCACAAGGGTTTTCTAATCATCCATTAGCCTTCTGACGCAATGAGCAAACACATTGTACAATTAGAACACTGGAGTGATAGTTGCTGGAAATGGGCCTCTATACACCTATGTAGATACTGCACCAAAAACCAGACATTTGCAGCTAGAATAGTCATTTACCACATTAGTAATGTATAGAGTGTATTTCTGATTAGTTTAAAGTCATCTTCATTGAAAAAAAGTGCTTTTCTTTCAAAAATAAGGAAATTTCTAAGTGACCCCAAACTTTTGAACGGTAGTGTACACACACACACATATATATATGTATATATATCGTTATCGTGATATAAGATGACATATTGTGATATGAAATTTTTGTCATATTGCACAGCCCTACCCTGGACAGATCACCAGTCCATCGCAGGGCCAACACAGACAGACAGACAGTCACTCTCCCATTCATACCCAAGGACAACTTAGAATCCCCAGTTGATGCCAGTTAACCTAACCTGCATGTCTTTGGCCTGTGGGAGGAAACCGGAGTACCCGGAGTAAACCCATGCAGACACGGGGAGAACATGCAAACTCCACACAGAAGGGTCACCAATGGTCGGGGTGGGATCAAACCTGTGACCTTCTTACTGGGCTGACACAGTGCTAACCACTGCACTATCATGCTGCCCTATTGCGATTTCAGAAACAAAAAAAATTTAACATTGTCCAGTGCTGAAGTTTACTGTGTTTACATATCGTGTGGGCCACGTGGCTCGCGATACAAGCCACCGGAGTTGCGTCCACACGCTCTTCGAACCCCTTGTTAAACCACACACTTTGCTTGCTTTTTCTTAGCGTCTTCAGATGAAATAATGTCAATCATCATATGCTATGTAGATGGAGACCACATTCCCTTTCGTTCTAAGCCGTTTTACTTTTCTGCAGTGTTTGGTGGTAAACAAGCGTGCACTGCTTCTGGGGTGCGGAGGTACGTGGCCACGCACATAACTTCACAGACACATCTTAAAGGGGAAGTACATGAAAAGCTCAATAGTAATATATAAAATGATTTTCAGAAAATCATTTTATACAATTTTTTTTATATATAGTAATATATAAAATAATTTTCAAAAAAAACCCTCATGGATCGTCACCTTATCGGGGGGGGGGGGGGATGCGTGCCCCAGTGATCCCAGGAGCTATGTTGTCTGAGGCAATTTGCGTCCGATAGGGTCACCCAAGACAAACTGGTCCTGGATGAAGGGCCAGACTAAGAACGATCCAACAGACTCTCATGATAAATAGGATTCAGTGTACCCCACCCGGTATGGGGTTACCGGGGCCCTACCCTGGAGCCAGGCCTGGGGGAGGGGCTCGATGGCTAGTGTCTGGTGGCCAGGTTTCCACCCATGGGACCCGGCCGGGCTCAGCCCAAAGGAGTGACATGGGTCCACCCTCCAGTGGGCTCACCACCTGCAGGAGGGATCATGGGGGTCCGGTGCTATGTGGATTAGGTGGCGGTCAAAGTCGGAGACTTTGGCGGACTGATCCCAAGCTTTCTAAACTGGCTTTTGGTACGTGGAATGTCACCTCTCTGGTGGGGAAGGAGCCTGAGCTGGTGTACGAGGTTGAGAGATACCAGCTAGATACAGTCGGCCTCACCTCAACACACAGCTCCAGTTCTGGAACCAGTCTCCTGGAGAGGGGCTGGAGCTTGGCCTTTTCTGGAGTTGCCCCGGGTGAGAGACGACGAGCAGGGGTGGGTATTCTTGTATCACCCCACCTTGCTGCCTTTATATTGGAGTTTTCCCCGGTGGATGAAAGGGTTGCTTCCCTGCGCCTTCGGGTTGGGAAACGGGTCCTGACCATCATTTGTGCCTACGCACCAAATTATGTTTCAGAGTACCCACCCTTTTTGGAGTCTCTGACTGGGGTGCTGGAGGGTGCTCCTCTTGGAGACTCCTCCTCTTGGAGACTCCATTGTCCTACTGGGGGACTTCAATGCGCATGTGGGCAATAACAGTGAAACCTGGAGGGGGGTGATTGGGAGGAATGGCCTGCCCGATCTGAACCCAAGTGGTGTTCAGTTATTGGACTTCTGTGCTAACCACAGTTTGTCCATAACGAACACCATGTTCAAGCATAAGGGTGTCCATATGTGCACCTGGCACCAGGACACCCTAGGACGCAGGTCGATGATCGATTTTGTTATCGTGTCATCAGACCTGCGACTGTATGTCTTGGACACTCGGGTAAAGAGAGGTGCAGAGCTGTCAACTGATCACCACCTGGTGGTGAGTTGGATCCGATGGCAGGGGAGGAAGCCATTCAGACCTGGTAGACCCAAACGTATAGTGAGGGTGTGCTGGGAACGTCTCGCTGAGGTCCCTGTCCAGGAGGTCTTCAACTCCCACTTCCGGAAGAACTTCAACCACATTCCAAGGAAATCTGGAGACATGGAGTCTGAATGGGCCATGTTCTCCACTTCTGTTGCTGAAGCAGCGGCCCAGAGCTGCGTTTGCAAGGTGGTCGATGCATCTCGTGGTGGCAACCCCCGAACCAAGTGGTGGACACCAGTGGTGAGGGGGGCCATTAAGCTGAAAAAAGAGTCCTATCAAGCTTGGTTGGCTTGTGGGACTCCCGAAGCAGCTGAGGTGTACCGGCAGGCCAAGCGGAGTGCAGCTCGGGTGGTTGCTGAAGCAAAAGCCCGGGTATGGGAGGAATTCGGTGAGGCCATGGAACAAGACTTACTGTTGGCCTCGAAGAGATTCTGGCAAACTGTCCGGCGGCTCAGGAGGGGAAAGCAGCTCCCTGTCCACACTGTGTATGGTGCACTGTTGACTTCGACTGGGGATATCGTTGGGCGGTGGAAGGAATACTTCGAGGATCTCCTCAATCCCACTGATACGCCTTCCACAGAGGAAGCAGGGTTTGTGAACGAGGGGATGACTCGCCTATCACAGGGGCTGAGGTCGCCAAGGTGGTTAAAAATCTCCTTGGTGGCCGGGCCCCGGGGGTGGATGAGATTCACCCTGAGTACCTCAAGGCCCTGGATGTTGTTGGGCTGTCATGGTTGACACACCTCTGCAACATTGCATGGAGGTCGGGGGCAGTGCCTTTGGCATGGCAAACCGGGGTGGTGGTTCCTCTTTTCAAAAAAGGGGACCGGAGGGTGTGCTCCAATTTTAGAGGGATCACACTCCTCAGCCTCCCTGGGAAGGTCTATGCCAAGGTACTGGAGAGGAGAGTCCGGCCGTTGGTCGACCCTCGGATTCAGGAGGAGCAATGTGGTTTTCGTCCTGGCCGTGGCACATCGGACCAGCTCTTTACCGAGAATTCTCGAGGGTTCGTGGGAGTTTGCCCAACCAGTTTACATGTGTTTTGTGGACTTGGAGAAGGCATTTGACCGCGTCCCTCGCAGTTTTTTGTGGGGGGTGCTTCGGGAGTATGGGGTATCGGGCTTGTTGTTACAAGCTATTCGGTTCCCAGTGAGAGTTGGACTCCGCCAGGGCTGCCCTTTGTCACCGATCCTGTTCATAATTTTTATGGACAGGATTTCTAGGCGCAGCCAGGGAATGGAGGGTGTCATGCTTGGTGACCACAGGATCTCATCTCTGTTGTTTGCAGAAGATGTTGTCCTGCTGGCTTCATCCAGCAATGACCTACAGCCCTTGCTGGGACGGTTTGCCACTGAGTGTGAAGCAGCTGGGATGAGAATCAGCACCTCCAAGTCCAAGTCCATGGTCCTCAGCCGGAAAAAAGTGGATTGTCCCCTCTGGGTTGGGGACAGGCTCCTGCCCCAAGTGGAGGAGTTTAAGTATCTTGGCGTCTTATTCACGAGTGAGGGGAAAATGGAGTGAGAGATTGACAGACTGATTGGAGCAGCATCTGCAGTGATGCGGACATTGTACCGGTCTGTTGTGGTGAAGAGGGAGCTGAGTTCTAAGGCAAAGCTGTCAATTTACCAGTCAATCTACGTTCCTACTCTCACCTATGGTCATGAGCTTTGGGTAATGACCGAAAGAACAAGATCGCAGATACAAGCGGCTGAAATGAGCTTTCTCCGTAGGAATGCTGGACTCACCCGCAGAGATAGGGTGAGGAGCTCAGTCATCTGGGAGAGGCTCAGAGTAGAACCGCTGCTCCTCCACACTGAAAGGAGTCAGTTGAGGTGGTATGGGCATCTGATTAGGATGCCTCCTGGACACCTCCCACTTGAGGTGTTTCAGGCACGTCCCACTGGGAGGAGACCCCGGGGCAGACCCAGGACTCGGTGGAGAGACTGTGTCTCCCAGCTGGTCTGGGAACACCTTGGTATCCTCTCTGAAGAGCTGGAGCAGGTGGCTGGGGAGAGGGAAGCCTGGGCTTCTCTGCTTGAACTGCTGCCTCCGCGACCCGGACCTCCGGAAAAGTGGTAGAAGATGGATGGATGGATGGATGGATTTTCAAAAAATTCCTGGATCCAGATCGTGATCCGGATCACCAACAAAATCTAATCATCTGTTCCCCATGCCACTACACACCTTTCCTGAAAATTTCATCAAAATCCGTTGATAACTTTTGGAGTAATGTTGCTGACAGACAGACAAACCAACAAACCAATGCCTACAAAAACATTACCTCCTCCCTTGGCGGAGGTAAAAAGAAAAAAAATAGTAAAAGGAATTCAAATGAGTGACAAGAGAGGGGAGAAAATTCTCTGACAGTGATGTCGAGGTTATGTCAAGGAGGTTATATACTATGGGGTAGTTTGTTTGGTTGGTTGTCTGTCTGTCTGTTAGCAGGATTACACAAAAACTACTGTACGGATTTGGACGAAATTTTCATCAGAGGTGGTCCTTGGGCTAGAAAGGAACCCATAACATTTTGGTGATGATCTGAGAGTGCATACCTCCACAAAGGACCTTGTTTGTATTTGTGCAACAGGATTACAGAAAAACTACTGGATGGATTTGAATGAAATGTTCACCAGAGGTGGTTCTTGGGCTGGAGAGGAACCCATAACATTCTGGTGATGATCCAAGAATGCATACCTCCACCAAGGCTCTTATCTTCTTATAGTGTGTTTGCAAAAATCCTCCAAAACTACTGGATAGACTTTGATGCAATTTTCACCAGAAGTGGCCCGCGGCCTACACACAAACCCATTACATTTTGGAGGTAATCCATGAGGGACGGAAGGAGCCTTGGCGGAGGTATGCGCTCTCTGAGTGCTTTTCTAGTTTTAAGGATGTTTTCAACTTTTCCTCTGCAGGATAACCGTTAGCTTGTTGCCTGATTATTTTTTTTTTAATAGAGTTTTGGGCAAACTTAATTATATGTGCAGACCGTCTGTCAATGCCACTTAATTTTTTGAATTGTAAAGGCATAACATTTAATTCAGTAGAAGAAGGTATTTTTAAACTTTTTTCTGCTCTGCTGTAGTTATTTCTAATTGGCTTAATTTGCAACAAGTGATTGTTTAAAGTTAATCAGAAAGTTGTTTCGTATTCTTTTTGTTTTGATTCCAAAATAAATAAAGATTATGTAAAACTTACCAGACAACCTATCCACTAGTTATCAAACTGAGAGTCCAGAGATCAGGTGAAGGACTCAGATTATATTAATAGATCTGAATAAGGAGCACTTTGAGGAAACACAAAAAGGGTGAAAAGTAGCTTTTTCTAAATAAAATTGTAGTCTCAAATATATTAAAATATCAGGAACTAAAGTTGTGTGATCACTGTTGAAAGTATAAGATGGATGATATTTTTCAGATTTAAACAATTTGTGAATGTGCTGATAATTAAAAACTACACAAAAAACTAAGTCAGATATTCAGAAATAGCCTTTATCTTTCAGCACAAAACAATCTGTAATATACAGACGTGGACAAAATTGTTGATACCCCTCTGTTAATGAAAGAAAAACCCAAGCCAAGACACTGAGGAATCAGTAGTGTGCCAATGGATTTGTTGTATCTTCAAAAACTATGGAGCTATATCCAGAAGAAAACCGCCATTACCGAAAAGGTGCTTTTTGTCAATAACTACTGAACTAATAAAGATATCAATATGAATCCAATTGCTAAAGGTATGTTTTCATGGTCAAGGAATCTGAAAATATGCATAAAATAAATGTAGGACTATTATATTTGGGGAAAATCCCAACATTAGGGGAAACTGAGGCACTTGGTGGAGGTCTGCGCTCTCTGAGTGCTTTTCTAGTTTTCAATAAAATGTTCAATGGTAATTGACACTCACTTACAGACGTGGACAAAATTGTTGGTACCCCTCTGTTAATGAAAGAAAAACCTACAATGGTCACAGAAATAACTTGAATCTGACAAAAGTGGTAATAAATAAAAATTCTATGAAAATTAACCAATGAAAATCAGACAATGCTTTTGAATTGTGGTTCAACAGAATTATTTTAAAAAACAAACTCATGAAACAGGCCTGGACAAAAATGATGGTACCCCTAGAAAAGATTGAAAATAATGTGACCATAGGGACATGTTCAACCAAGATGTGTCCTCTAATTAACATCACAGGTGTCTACAAACTTGTAATCAGTCAGTCGGCCTATTTAAAGGGTGACAAGTAGTCACTGTGCTGTTTGGTGACATGGTGTGTAACACACTAAACATTGACCTGAGGAAGCAAAGGAGAGAGTTGTCTCAGGAGATTAGAAAGAAAATTATAGACAAGCATGTTAAAGGTAAAGGCTATAAGACCATCTCCAAGCAGCTTGATGTTCCTGTGACAACAGTTGCACATATTATTCAGAAATTTAAGATCCACGGGACTGTAGTCAACCTCCCTGGACGTGGCCGCAGGAGGAGACGGATAATACGAATGGTAACAAAAGAGCCCAGAACAACCTCTAAACACATTCATGGTGAACTCCAAGGTCAAGGTACATCAGTGTCAGATCGCACCATCCGTCATTGTTTGAGCCAAAGTGGACTTCATGGGAGACGACCAAGGAGGACACCACTGTTGAAAACAAATCATAAAAAAGCCAGACTGGAATTTGCCAAACTGCATGTTGACAAGCCACAAATCTTCTGGGAGAATGTCCTATGGACAGACGAGACAAAACTGCAACTTTTTGGCAAGGCACATCAGCTCTATGTTGACAGATGCAAAAATTAAGCATATCAAGAAAAGAACACTGTCCCTACTGTGAAACATGGAGGAGGTTCTGTTATGTTCTGGGGCTGCTTTGCTGCATCTGGCACAGGGTGTCTTGAATCTGTGCAGGGTACAATGAAATCTCAAGACTATCAAGGTATTCTAGAGAGAAATGTGCTGCCCAGTGTCAGACAGCTTGGTCTCAGTCGCAGGTCATGGGTCTTGCAACAGGATAATGACCCAAAACACACAGCTAAAAACACCCAAGAATGGCTAAGAGCAAAACATTGGACTATTCTAAAGTGGCCTTCTATGAGCCCTGATCTAAATCCTATTGAACATCTGTGGAAGGAGCTGAAACATGCCATCTGGAGAAGGCACCCTTCAAACCTGAGACAACTGGAGCAATTTGCTCATGAGGAGTGGGCCAAAATACCTGCTGAGAGGTGCAGAAGTCTCATTGACAGTTACAGAAATCGTTTGATTGCAGTGATTGCCTCAAAAGCTTGTGCAACAAAATATTAAGTTAAGGGTACCATCATTTTTGTCCGAGCCTGTTTCATGAGTTTGTTTTTTAAAATAATTCTGTTGAACCACAATTCAAAAGTATTGTCTGATTTTCATTGGTTAATTTTCATAGAATTTTTATTTATTACCACTTTTGTCAGATTCAAGTTATTTCTGTGACCATTGTGGGTTTTTCTTTCATTAACAGAGGGGTACCAACAATTTTGTCCACGTCTGTATTTACCTCCGCCAAGGGAGGAGGTAATGTTTTTGCTGGCATTGGTTGGTTTGTCTGTCTGTTAGCAACATTACTCTAAAAGTTATGAATGGATTTTGATGAAATTTTCAGGACATGTGTGTAATGGCACGAGGAGCAGATGATTAGATTTTGATGGTGATCCAGATCTAGATTCAAGAATATTTTGAATATTATTTTATATATTAATATGGTGCTTTTCATGTACTTCCCCTTTAAGACATGTCCATTGAGTTACGTGCATGGCCACGACATAGGGCCACGCACCACCGCAACCTGGTAGCCAGATGTTATGTCTGGAAGTAGGTGCGGAAACGTCCACTCCCCCCTTGAAAAGCTTAGAACCATTTTCTGCAAATTAGCCTTAGCAAGGGCATAAGCAGAAGATGCATTTTAGTGTATCGGCTAATGTAAAACTGAGCATGCATGACTGGGCCAAACGGGCTGTTATAATGAACCACATAAAGCATTTTCAACCATAATATTTCTAACTAGGCAACTGGGTAGACTGCTGGTGTGCCCGCATGGCCATGTGGGTTATTCTGCCACTGAACACACCATGCGGCGACTATCAATGTATTTAAGTCAGTAACATAGTCCTCAAGATGAATGGGTCTCCATCGGACTTGTACTAGGTGGGGCTCGGGCTGTGCTGAGCTGGGTGGTTCCAGCACCCCGCCGGAGCTGTGAACCGTTTGTCGGCGAAGTCCCAGTCTGGGTGGGCCTGTTGATCAGGAGGTGGTGTCATCCCTCTGTGACGGCTGGTGCACTGTTGTGGCCCATCAGTCAGAAGAAAGGCAGCTGGTCCTAGCTGAGTGCTGATCCGCATCGTCGTTGGCCAGAAGGACTGCAGCTTGTATGAGCAACTGGGTCGACGTACCCGCACCCAGTTGAGCACTGTGAGTGGGGAGCGCGCCACTCGGCATTTCTTCTTCATGAAGTGTTGTCGCTCTGCAACCCTGTTGTTAGGGGAGAGCGGCACCGCAGAAGGGTCATCTGATGGAGGACGTGGCCAGTTCTATTCAGCTGCAGTTTGCAACTCCTGCAGTGATGTGGCAGCTCGAGGAGGCTCGTGCTGTGTGAGGCTCTTCTGTCATTGCTGTTCCGTCCTGTTGCCGGGGAGAGGCGCCATTACTGGAGTATTGTCTGGTGGATTGTCTGGTGGAGGACATAGAGGCAGGTCGGTCTTTCCACTGACAGGGTAGGCCTTACCTTCTTCTGGGTCCTGCGTGACTGTGGACCAGATCTGCTGTAATGAGGCGTCAGCTCGAGAACGCCCGTTCTGTGTAAGGATCAGCTCCGGGTCCTGTGTGGATGCCGTCTGGAGCTCCTGTGGTGACTCTGGGTCCTGCGTAAACACAGACTGGAACTCCTGCGGTGAGGCCGCGGCTCGGGGAGGCTTACACCATGCAAAGATCAGTTCCAAGTCTCCTGTGCTCAGCTCGTTGTGCGGTGTGAAGCAGGGAGCGGCAGTGCCCGCGTCTGGAAAAAGCGGGCTCGGGCCATCAGCAGCCAAACAGAGTCCCATGTGATCTGTAATGGAAAAGCCCAATTCGTGGAGTAGATCACATCCCAGGATGTTGACACTGATGCATGTCACTTTAAGTGTGAACGCTGGGAAGACTCTTGACCCGTAGCAAACCAACAGAATAACGGTTCCTACCACGCTAATTTTCGTGTGTCCATACCCGAACAGTTCCACCATGTCTAGCTTGATTGGTTGCAGGGGACTCGGGCTGTCATCGGTCAAACTGAGCTTACCGCTGGGTCAGCATGCTGTGGTGTCTTGCTGTCCCACAACGTCTACTTCAGGAAGAGACGTTAGGTCGCAGGGCTGAGCAGTCGGGGCAACGGCTTGTATCAGTGGAGCTGAATGTGAGGAGTGCGGGTTGGAGCCTGCTAGCTGCGATGCTAACTGGGCAGCCACTTCTAGCTCTAGCTGGGACACTAATACCACTGCTTCAATCAGTGGCAGGCCACAGCTTCTCCTGCAGCTTCATGTTGGTGGTGTGCTCCGTTGCTGGTCTTGCACAAATTCGTCTTCCAAGTGTCAAACTCGTTTTCCAACCTACACGTACTAGCCAAACAGCGGAGATTGGTGAAACATTGCTGGACCTACTCACCCACATGCTGTCGGTGCTGGTAAAACACACGTCTTCAGGTCATCATGCTCTCTGGAACATCAAAATGTTCAGCTAGTAAACCAACACACTGATCAAAGTCATCATAGGTGTCCACGGGTCCAAGCATTCAGAAGACACTCCGTCCTTTGATGTGGAGGCAGTGAATTAGCATGGCCTTTAGCTTAGCATCGCTACCATTTCCCGGCGGTGGTTATGAACTTTACAAAAGGCTCATAATACCAGTGGGACCAAGGGATAGGTGGCTCACCAGGTAACGCAAGGAACAGCGACAGTTTTATAACTGGGTTCTTCATCCTCGATTCTGCATGGGTCATCCTCGTCGCCATCGTTATGTGTGGAAATGAGTGCGGACATGTCCACATTTTGAGGTTAGCTTTATTAGATGTTAGCACAAGAGAGTGGTACAGACAGTGGGTAGCTGGTAGGAGGTAGGGTGCCAAGAAGGAGGGCTGGCCCTGGGCAGCCGTATAATATACCCCTGACGTGCTGACGTCACACGTGCATACGTGCTACCGCAGCGTGATGCATTGCGCCGTTTCCCATATATCACACAAAACACTGCAAAAAAGTATCGGTGCATTCTGATCGCCCTATAATATACTCCGAAGTGGACTGCACAGGGTATTCCGCCATATTCACTGAAATTTCAAACCCAAGGGAGCAAACGGTCTTCAGTTGAAAGGGAACTGAGATCTAACCAGGGAAGAAGTGAACAACAGTACATCACTTCACTGAAAGTTGACAAGATTACCCATAAGCCATGGCGCCTCAAATACGAGTAAAACAAACTATTGTTGCTAATATTATTAACAAGCTAAATTGATGTTGGTTATTGTTTATATCAACTGATTGCAGTAAAAATATATTTGTACTAATATTTTATTTAAAAAATATAAATTATCCACCGTAGTATCAGTACGTGTCTATGGTTACTGTGGTAACACACGGAGAAGGTAGCTGACGGTAACAAGGTGTTTCAAATGGAGAAATTTTGTGAAGGGCGGTTAACTGATATTCCCAGAGAACAAAGCAGGGAGTAGGGCATACAGTTGAAGAACACTGTGGATCGGAACGTAGCTTATAAAACGGCTTGGAACGAAAATGAATGTGGTCTTCATCCACATTGTAGTATGTGATGATTGACATTATGTCATCTGAAGACACCAAGAAAAAGCAAGCAAAGTGTGCGATTTTAGATGGATGTAACTCCAGACTGCAGACAAGGATGTCATTGCAGCCACATGACCCCAATGGTATGTAAACAGTAAACTTCAGCACTGGACAATGTCTAATTTTTTTTGTTTGTTAAATCACTATAGGCCTGTTCCATTATGCTCGTTACTACGCACCAGAGTGATATGATACCGCACTATTCTGTAATATTGCTTAATAATTATGACCCTTATCAGTAAATTGTAAGGCAGAGGAGAGGAGGAAAAAAAAAATGAAAGATTCAATAACCCATGACAGTGTTTTAAGCTGGACTTGCTCAGCCCCCATGTATGGTCAATACAATTATGACAGTCTTGTTATTATTATTATTATTATTATTATTTGTCATATAATGTAGTCATATTGTTTTTGCTGCTGTTTCTCTGTCTGTTAATAATAATAATAATGGATTGCATTTATATAGCGCCTTTCAAAATACCCAAAGTGCTTTGCAATGAGTCCATTATCCATTCATTCCACAGACAATGGTAGTGGTAAGCCACTGTTGTAGCCACAGCTGCCCTGGGGCAGACTGATGGAACCGTGGCTGCCAATCTGTGCCAACGGCCTCTCCGACCATTACCGAACATTTATACACAGTCATACCCAGTGTCATGGACACTGAAGGCAAAGTGGGTAAAGTGTCTTGCCCAGGGACACAACAGCAAGATGGGTGGGGAGAGCGGGATTCGAACTGCCAACCCTCCAGTTACTGGATGACCTGCTCTACCTCCTGATCCAGTGCTGCCCAAGCAGGATCATGTAAAAACTCATAAAAGGATTTGGATGACATTTTCACCAGAGGTGGCTTTTGGCCCAAAGATGAACTCATTCGATGTTGGAGGTGATCTGTGAGAGCACACCTCCACCAAGGCCCTATCTCGCGATGAATAGATGGATGGTGATATGGACAGACAAAGGAATGGAGGGGAGGACAAAGGGAGGGAGGGATGGAGCCTTGGCGGAAGTATGCACTCTCCGAGTGCCCTCTAGTTTTAATACTTTTATTTTGTGAATGAAGCTATATATAAAATATGACAGTTTTTTCACTGTTGTAGTACGACTTCATAAATGCCACATAATATTCAGAGCTACGTATATATAAAACTTTATAAGCAGCATAATCTTTATTTTAAAGATGCACTCCAGCGGCTCTAGAACCACTTCAAAAACAAGTATGTATTGCCCAAAATAGTATGTACAGTGGGGCAAAAAAGTATTTCAGTGTGTGAAAACCTTGTGAAAACTTACAGAAAACGTTTGACCTCTGTCATTGCCAACAAAGGGTATATAACAAAGTATTGAGATGAACTTTTGTTATTGACCAAATACTTATTTTACTGAGGAATTTACCAATTAATTCATTAAAAATCCTTCAATGTGATTTTCTGGATTTTTTTTTCTCATTTTGTCTCTCATAGTTGAGGTATACCTATGATGAAAATTGGAGACCTCTCTCACCTTTTAAGTGGGAGAACTTGCACAACTGGTGGCTGACTAAATACTTTTTTACCCCACTGTATATTGTGGGGTTTTTTTACCCACAAAAAAACTTTCATTGCCTTAGAACTGTATGGAAAGACCTTTTAAATCTTGCATCTACTTAAGTATGTGTGGATCTATGGCTATTCTAATTACCTCCACCCATACTCCCACCCACCAGCAGCTGATTGTGCAAGGCCAGCTTCTCAGAGGAGAGGGGACGGCTCTCTTCTGACCCGAAGACTGCTATGCAAAAGAGAAGCCTTCATTCCCCTACAACTACGTGTTCATTTAGGCCTGCGTTTTCACGCTTCCCAGCCACAAACTGCATGGAGAATATCACTGTCTGGTCAAAGAACTTTGGCCGGTTTTCAAGCAGTATTTTTGGCTACAAAAGTGCAGTTTGATGAGCTTTTTCTGTCTACCCCATCCCACTCTGCGCTCCCCAATGTGCAGGGCTTGCATGTGATTGGTTGCTGCGACTCCTGGTGGGTAGGCTGATAGTCTGTTCACAACACTTCTGGATGTTAAAATTTTGCCTCTCTCTTCAAAAGTAAAAAGCAAAACATTTTTCTGAAAACGGTCGAGGTGAGAAATAAATGTGTAGTTGCCAAATATGTGTTTACCTTTTACTAACAACCAGTCCCCCGTCCGCTGGCGACTGAGCAGGGAGGGGAGGGGGGGACCCGATTTGAATGTGGCTGCTCTCAGCTCACAGCTTGGCACCCCAGCTCTGGTGAAGTGAGCTGAGAGCAGCTTAAATTGAATGTGGCTCACCCCCCCCCCATCATCTCTCTGCTTTCTCTCTCTCTCTGCTGCTACCCCCACCCACTCTGCCTCAATCCTGCTGCTCCTCGGCTCCTCCCTCTTCTCCAGAGGTAGCCAAGAGTATCCGTCTAATTGGTTAGTGTTATAACCAACCAGGCTAAGCAGGAATACTTACGTAACTAGAAATGGTCTGTCCAAACTCGCCCGTTTCGGAGGGCGTCAAACTGGAAATTCACAGCAAAAAAAAAAAAAAAACAAGAAAAAAAACACAGACTTGGGATTGTGGTGAGATTTTGCTCTTGATATGTTTTGTAGGTCACAAAAAACATGTTACAGACATGTTAACAACAGAAAAAACCTGATTTTTGCCAGAGTGTCACTTTAAAGGTCAAATTGCCATTGCGGCCCTCAGCTACTTCTGTTTTAGTCGGAGAGGGGCAAAATGGCTCTTTGGTTGCCAAAGGTTGCAGACCCCTGCTCTAAGGAGCTCACCAGTCCATCACAGTGCCAACACAGTGAGACAGACAACCATTCACTCTCACATTGTTACCCTGATGCCAGTTAACATAACGTTAGGCCGGTAACGATAACAGCTAGCACGATCAACCATACGATAAGAAGAAAGGCCATAATAAGTTGCCATTTACATGTGCGTGTTTCTTTACACAATCTGCCAATATTTCAGCAAGTCACGGTGAGTCTGCTCTTGTCCACGCTCCCCGTGGGAGGCGGGGCTCATGCTTGCACAGCAGAGACAGCTGGAAAAAGGAAGTGGTTGACTGAAGGGAAGGGAAAGAATAATTACAGTCTTTTAAATCACAACTTAAAATTCATCTTTTTAATGTGACTTTTAATTCAAGTTCAGTTTCAGTCCTACAGGTCATGCTATGTCATGGTCCCTGTGTTTTTTAGCTTGTCTTAATTTTATTTTTTTGTTACATATGTATTTTATCTTATGTCATTTTATTTATTTTATCATGTGTAAAGCACTTTGGCCAACCTTCTTGTTGCTTTTAAAAGTGCTATATAAATAGAGTTGACACTGACGTCAACGATAATATCGTTTACTGTGAAAATTATGGGAAAAATTTATCATCCATCAAAATTTGTTGTCATTATAGGGCTACCTAATGTGTAGGTCTTTGGACTGTGGGAGGAAACCAAAGTACCGGGTGAAAACCCTTTGGTGAGAACATGCGAACTCCACACAGAAAGGTCACCGCTGGCCAATGGTGGGTTCGAATCCATGACCTTGCTGTGAGGCAACAGTGCTAACTACTGCCCCACCATTACTACTGTATTAATAATTTAATAAAAGGCATGCACAAACAAGCCTGGGCACATCCCTGCCTCATTACCACCAAATTCACTCATATTCTGTGGGAAACACTGCCTGTGCACTGAATATAGACATGATTCCTAAAGTTGTCAAGTGGCGTCTCAGCATTATGCAGATGTAATAAAGTAGTCCAAAAATATGCAAGTACAGCAGAATCGGTAAGCAGTGCAGAGAGGACTGTGTGGGGAAGATTAGCAGAATGAATTGAGCAGATTCTTGCAGTCTACCATACAGCAGAACACGCCACATGTTTTCAAAGTGGATTCTTGATTTTGGCACCTACCAGTCTGACCGGGTTTGTAGATGGGCTTGTCAGTCTGGACAACATGGATGAAACCAGGAGGCTCAATGTAGACTTTGGTCTTCTTGCTTATCAAGTCTTTTGCCGCTGTCAAATTGATGTAGACAGTTGCCACAGTTTTGCGGGGCACAACAGGGACCTGGAATACCAGTAAACACACATCTGTTAATAAAGAGCTGGCAGAAATGTTAGTATACAGGTCATACATTATTTAAAGCAAAGCCACAATCTATGCTAGGTTACATGGCACTTTACTAAATGTTTCTTCTTTGGTAGAAAATATTATCTATGAGGGAGGTCTGAAAAGTTCATAATGGTCAAATTTGACCAAATGTGGTTTATTTTTCAACATAGTTTCCCCTTCAGTCCACACACTTCTTCCATCGGTGTTGCAGCGCTTGGATCCCTGCGGTTGAAAAATAAACCACATTTAGTCAAATTTGACCACTATGAACTTTTCAGCCTATGAACTTTTCACCCCCCCCCACTTCCCCGCACATGTATTGGTAGTAAAATACAGTAAATTCACACAAGTGTTGCCATCTTGAGCAACAGCAGACCAAGGTTAATTGAGAAATACCATCACACTAGCACAGCATATGTTTTCACTTGTTCATGGGGCAGCTATTGCATAATGGGGGCTGGGACCACATCCAAAAATTTTGCAGAGGGGAGAGGACTGTGTTGTCAGCCTGGGAGTAAAGGGTGGGGGGAGGGGGGCGTTCTCCTGAGGAATGCAGGTAAGATGGTTGACCTCATGCAGAAAGCAGTCTTTGCTGAGGTGTGGAGAGATGAATGCCAGGCCTGGAACAGAGTGAAGCTAAACGCCATCGTCATGGAGCTTTATTGGGGTCGGTGGGTCGGTCCACATCAGTATGGAGCAAGGCTTGCAAGTTGCATAACAGTGAGCAGCACTGGTGTGACAAAAACCACAGCAGTAATTTGCACAGAGTTGCTGGGGTTGACAGCCTCAGTCAACAGTGCCAGGATGATAATTGGACAAAAAACTGTGCCAAGATTTGTGCCATTAGTTTAATAGATGTTGAGGGGAAGAGTAGAGGAAAGCAGACTGTGTAGGAAGGAAAAGCAGCAAACACGGAGAGAGCACTTCTTTAAATTGAAATAACACACACTTGCCCACAAGACACATAAAAGTCAAAATTATAAACTTTTTGGAAGTTCAACTCATGTGGGAGTAGCTACAGCATTTCACCTGGAAGTTTAAGCAGCGGTGCAAGTCTTCCTTGACTGGCTCTTCTAGGAGAGCTGTTGTGGTTGAGCCAAAAACCATGCCAACGACCAAAGAGATGTTTTGTGTGAGGCCATGGATGTGGACGCACAGAGTCTCCTGCTTCCCTCCAGTCAAACGGGAGCTCACAGTGAGCGCAAACGTACTGCAAAGGCAAAAAAATAAAGAAATAAACGGTGACAATAAAAATTACAGACAAATTAATAATTTTTCATTTTTGGTTACGTGTTTTATGTGACTGCTATAATTGTGGTTGATTTTCTATTTCAGCAACAGAACAATCATTATCACATTTCTTGAGACTGTACATGCAAAACTGGATACCAGTTAGGTGTGGCATAATTAGAATTTTTAGGTAGTGTGATGGAGATCTTAATAAAGGTCATACATCAAGTCAGAGTTGCTACTCTTATTAACAAACCTTAACTCCTTAAGGATTAAATTTGATTACATGATGTAACTCTCCTGCAGCTGGTGTCACAGATACGCTCCTGTCATGTGGTAGGTCAAAAAGTATGTAAAAAAAAATAAATAAATAAACCCACATGTACCAGCCATTTCACATCACTTGACGGCAGACAAATATAGCTCACTGCTCTTCTCTGGAGGACTGAGTTAAGCCATCCAGAACTTCTTTGAATCTCATGTCACTTCCGGGCACAGAAGTGACATGAGATTGGGGTGTGTGTGATTGACACAGTAGATAGGTAAAGCACAATCTCGTTCTACTGTACATGATTGGTTGTATGGTTGAATGACAATAAAGGGTGATTTAATTTAATGATTTAATTTAAGAAGAGGCATATAAACAATTGTGCAACATACAGTGGTGTGAAAAAGTGTTTGCCCCCTTCCTGATTTCTCATTTTTTGGTATATTTGTCACACCTAAATGTTTCAGATCATCAAACTAATTTAAATATTCGACAAAGATAACACAAGTAAACACAAAATGCAGTTTTTAAATGAAGGTGTTTATTATTAAGGGTAAGAAAATCCAAACCTACATGGCCCTGTGTAAAAAAGTGATTGCCCCTTAAACCTAATAACTAGTTGGGCCACCCTTAGCAGCAACAACTGCAATCAAGCGTTTGTGATAACTGGCAATGAGTCTTTTACAGCGCTGTGGAGGAATTTTGGCCCACTCATCTTTGCAGAATTGTTGTAATTCAGCCACATTGGAGGATTTTCGAGCATGAGATGAGATGAGATTCAACTTTATTGTCATTACACATGTATGAATACAAGGTAACGAAACGTGACATGAACCACTTTTGTAAGGTCATGCCACAGCATCTCAATCGGATTCAAGTCAGGACTTTGACTATGCCACTAAAGTCTTCATTTTGTTTTTCTTAAGCCATTCAGAGGTGGACTTGCTGCTGTGTTTTGGACCATTGTCCTGCTGCAGAACCCAAGTGCACTTCAGCTTGAGGTCACAAACAGATGGCTGGACATTCTCCTTCAGGATTTTTTGGTAGACAGCATAATTCATTGTTCCATTTACCAGAGCAAGTCTTCAAGATCCTGAAGCAGCAAAACAGCCCCAGACCATCACACCACCACCACCATATTTTACTCTTGGTACGATGTTCCTTTTCTGAAATGCTGTGTTACTTTTACACCAGATGTAATGGGACATACACCTTCCAAAAAGTTCAACTTTTGTCTCGTCAGTCAGCAGAGTATTTTACCAAAGTCTTGGGGATCATCAAGATGTTTTCTAGCAAAACTGAGATGAGCCTTTATGTTCTTTTTTGCTCAGCAGTGGTTTTCGTCTTGGAACTCTGCCATGCAGGCCAGTTTGCCCAGTTTCTTTCTTATGGTGGAGTCATGAACACTGACCTTAACTGAGGCAAGTGAGCCCTGCAGTTCTTTGAATGTTGTTGTGGGGTCTTTTGTGACCTCTTGGATGAGTCGTCGCTGTGCTCTTGGGGTAATTTTGGTCAGCCGGCCACTCCTGGAAAGGTTCACCACTGTTTCATGTTTTTACCATTTGTGGATAATGGCTCTCACTGTGGTTTGTTGGAGTCCTAAAGCTTTAGAAATGGCTTTATAACCTTTTCCAGACTAATAAATCTCAATTACATTGTTTCTTATTTATTTTTGAATTTCTTTGGATCACAGCATGATGTCTAGCTTTTGAGGATCTTTTGAGCTACTTCACTTTGTCAGGTAGGTCCTATTTAAGTGATTTCTTGATTGAGAACAGGTGTGGCAGTAATCAGGCCTGGGTGGCTGGGTGGCTAGAGAAATTGAACTCAGCTTTCCAGAGATGTTTTAAACCACAGTTAATTTATGTTTTAACGGGGGGGGGGGGGGTGTCACTTTTTCACACAGGGCCATGGAGGTTTAGATTCTTTTTTTACCCTTAATAATAAACACCTTCATTTAAAAACTGCATTTTGTGTTTACTTGTGTTATCTTTGTCTAATATTTAAATTTGTTTAATGATCTAAAACATTTAAGTGTGACAAACATACAAAAAATGAGAAATCAGGAAGGGGGCAAACACTTTCACACCACTGTATATTTCAACAGGGAGGAAGCAATTGCTCCAAATTTTGCCAACTATGATTCTAAAAGGGATTATTTAGCTTCTGAAGGGAAATATTTACCTTCTCTGAGAAGGAGATGGACCGGAGCATGTATACTTTTCGTCTGCCATTGACGAAGCTGCACATGACAGAGAGGGGAATACTGCCGGTTCAGCGGCGTTGTCTAACCGAAATTGAGGTGGAATAAATCAGAAGATAAATGTGAGAGTCTCTGGATGTGGGAGCGAAAGCGAAAATGACCAATAGAAGACAAAATAAGGACCGGGGATGAGCACACAGACGCATGGTGACACATGACGAGCGGTACATCTGATGTTTTTATCAGTTTGTTTACATTCTACTGATTTTCTGGTTCATATATTTTGAAGAACAAAAAAACAAAAACAAAGAAAAACAAACAAAACCATCCTTTGTGTAAATATGTCCAAAGTCCACTTTGGCCGAAAGTTATGTAATCTGATGTGGCTGCCGTCACATTATGCAAATTAGATGCATAAATTTACTCCTATCATAAACTTTGGATCATATTCTACATCTTTCTCATTGACAGTAAGCCATTATCTCTTACCACTTTCAAGTTACAGCCTTTGGAATTTATAATATCTAAACTGAATACTTTCTTCAAAAAAATCTTCGTCACCAGAGGGTGCGTGCATACAGAAATCCTCAACTGGTTAAAACAGACTTGAGAATCTGCAGTTTTTAAATCAATATTCTGAGCATTTTGCATACAATAGTTTACCACTGCTTCCTGCAGAACTATTAAAGTTTCCTGGCACTAAAAGGCAGTGAAAAATTATTGGAGCACAAAACAAAAGAACGATGGCACTATCTATCCTATATGGGTGGGTTCAAAAGTTCGAGCCAACGATTTTAATTGATCCACATTTGACTGAGCCGGTATCGAGCCACAAAATCTGTGGATCAATCTTTCAGTATTATAATTCTACAGTATGTGAAACACAAAACGCAAGCAGCCAGCTGAAGTCTCACGTGATGAACAATTGCGAGAAAGTTCCATGCACTGCATGCTCACATTACTTCTGTGTTTACATTTGGCAGACAGCCACAGAGCAAAGTTGCCAACATTAATTTATCAACAAAAGTCACGGTTAAAGACCGTGCTCAACAGTTGCAGAATATTTTTCATAAAGCGGTGATAAACAGTTTTGTACTACATGCAGCGCTGTGTTGGAACATAAAAGTCAATGACTGATAAATAATTTTCAAACAGAAAACACGGAGAATGACGACAGACCTGAATGAGAGACTGTTGCAGCTGCTGCAGGTAAGTAAAATGTCATTTTTTTTAACATTTGTGTCGTAAATTAATAATTCGTCCATGAAAATGGCAGAATTAATAAATGCTGCCAAACAACGAGCCATTTAGTTTTCAATCACGTGACTTCTGGCGATCTTACCGGCCATTATGGGGGGGGGGGGATAATCACGTAGTAAAATGGAATAAAACAAAGTGAAAATGTCTGAAATTTATTATGAAACTCTTGATAACGACAGACAGCTGTATGACGACAAATTAATTTTAATTGAGAAGCAGGCCCCCCATCTCATTCCAAATCAAAACTGGCCAAAAGACATAGAGAAGTGTGCTAGCATCACCTATCCAGACATTCATCTCTTACCATCCTCACCTGTACATAACTGCATAACTACATAACTACATCTAACTTATTGCACATTATTTGCACATAACAGTACTCTTAACTTTCTGCACTGCTGCATATATTTGCTTAAATTGCACATACTGTTAATTACCGTATATACTGCACTGCTGTCCTTTGCACTTCTGATTGGATGCTAAACTGTGTTTCGTTACCTTGTATTCATACATGTGTAATGACAATAAAGTTGAATCTAATCTCATCTAATGTACAAAGTTAAATATATTTCTTGATCTTCGTAACACTTATCATGCATGTTTATCCACATCAGCCCATAAATTATTCATAGAGCCCCCAACTTAATTTGTTCTATTTGTTTTTCTCTGTTTTTGCTCTCAGTTTTTGATATGTGATCTAATTTGACTTAGTATTAGCTAAAGGCTGGCTTCATTCAGCACACTCATCTGTCCAGGTGCTTTCAGATGAAGTTAGACATCGTTGTTTTGGTGTCTAATTATCATCCCTTATTGATAACAATGCATGTTCTTTTGTTGTTAAAATTTTTGTTGTTAAAATTGTGTTAACAGGTCTGAGGAGTTGTTAGTTCCTGGCCAGCAGGTCAGTTGGGGGGGGGGGGGGGATCAGTGCTGCTGATAAAGCCACATCACCCTTGGGATGATTATTGATAGTAATTTAAACTTTGAAGAGAACTCTGAAAGGGTGTGCTAAAAAGGTCAGCAACATTTGCATTGTTTAAGGAAACTTGCACGCTTCCAAATTGACCAAACCATAATGACAATGTTTTATCGGGCTTTTATTGAATCTGTTTTATCCTTTTCTTTAGTGTCATGGTTTGGTCAGATAAAACTGAAACAGAGGAAATCCTTAGACCAGGTAGTTAGATGGTCCAGTCGTTTGCTTGGTGAGTCACAGCTGAGCCTGACATCCCTGTACACCAGACAAGTACAGAGGATTGCTACCTCCATTTTAAATGATGACTCCCACCCTTTGCACTGCCACCTTCAGCTTCTTCCCTCCAGACGGAGGTTTGCTGTCCCAAAAAGTAAAACCCAGCGCTACAAAAGCAGCTTTGTTCCTGCTGCTGTTAAAGAATTGAACAAGATGTAACAATATATTGCACATAATTTAGTTACCTATTTATTAATTTTATTTTATATTTACTTATTTTTGTAGGTTTTTTATTTGGGTTCTAAATCTTTTATTGGGTTTAAGACTTTCGAGTTTTTAACCTCTCTGACTAGTCTTTAATTTTTTAATATGACCAGGGATGGCAACAGGAAATTCTGATTTCAGCTGAAATCTAATTTGGTCGATTGACTTATGGGGGGGCCGGGGGGGCGCAGCCCCCCTGAAGCTGGGAGGTTTTCAGTAAAACAGAAGTAATTTAGACTGAAAAAAATGAAATACTAGACTTAGATAAATCATTAAATTTAATGAAAAGTTAACTTACTTTTTCTTCAATGTTGTCTCACTGTCTTTAGTCCAACATATTTAACAGTTCTATTAGAGTTTTTTACACTATTTACACTGGTCACCAAGTCACTTCTAATGTGAAACTTTCTTCCTTTTGGCAGCAAGCTGTGTCAGTCTCTGAACTTTGAACTTCATCTCCTTTTCTGGTTTCTTCAGAAACTGTCCGAGTGTTTCTGTTACCTCATTGAACTTTGAGCCAATTTTCACCTTTACTGTCACTTCGCCCCCCGAAGCTCCTGGGTTTTTATGATTTTTAAGTACCAGAACTGTGCTTACATGACATAAAACAAACAGCTGAATGCCACTTATTACTGTATAATATTGACTTATGTTCCAAGAAGATAGCATTCCTAAACTAGAAAAGCACTCAGAGTGCATCCCTCCGCCAAGGCTCCTTCCGTTTGTCATGGATCAACTCCAAAATGTAATGGGTTTGTGTGTAGGCCTATAGCCACTTGTGGTGAAAATTGCATCAAAGTCTGTCCATCAGTTTTGGAGTATTGTTGCTAACACACTGTGAGAAGATAAGCGCCTTGGCTGAGGTATGCATTCTCAGATCATCACCAAAATATAATGGGTTCCTCTCTAGCTCAAGAACCACCTCTGGTGAAAATTTTATCCAAATCCATCCAGTAGTTTTTGTGTAATCCTGCTGCACAAATACAAAAAAGCCCTTGGTGGAGGTATGCACTCTCAGATCATCACCAAAATCTAATCATCTGTTCCCTGTGCCATTGCACACCTTTCCTGAAAATTTCATGAAAATCCGTCCATAACTTTTCCTTGCTAACAAACAAACAGACAGACAAACCAATGCCGATGAAAACATAACCTCCTTAGCGGAGGTAAATATTCCAACAAGCATTATCCATCACATGCTTTAACACTTGATCAAATCAAAATCAGTTAATTTTATCTATTCCATAATAGAAATAAAATTCCAACATACCATTACTTTTTATAATTTCAGCATTCATTTCAGATCACCAGTTTCAATCTCCATTGAGTCTTGAGCAGCTCATTTTCCTCCCCCACGCAGCCCAGCTCATATAGCCTTGTACGCTGCACTCAAACGGAAACCGGCGGACAGAGTCGACTGGACTCCTGAACGGGAGCAGGCGTTCTGAGGTTAAAACAGCGCTCATTACCCACGTCTCGGATATGGGCATAGCGGCCGTCGTGGAGCAATGCGTTGCCGGTTCTTGGCAGCCGCTCACCTTTTTTTTTAAGCAGGTCTTTGCACGACAGTGAGCGTAAATACAGCGTGTTCGACAGAGAGTTAATGGCGCTCTACCTGGCATACGCCACTTCCGGTTCTGGCTGAAAGGGCGCATCTTCACTGAGTTCGTGGACCACAAGCCGCTAACGTACTTAACGTACATATAATATAAAAATAAAGCGGAATTCGGTGAATTACCGGAAAAATCACATCCCTGAGAACAAGCCGAAATGAATTTCTGACAAAGCATACGAGCCATTTGATTGGTCCAATCGTTTGCAACTATCCAATCGCAGGGCTCTTTACAATACAGCAGTAGCTTGAGTACATCCGGGTTGTCGCGAGACTTCGGGGAAGCAGCGAGCGCGTATGTTTTTTTTTCCCAAACTTTATTGAGAACAAGGTAAAGGTACAAAATTATGACATAGATGATGATAAAATTGGCGGAAATCCACGGATCGGCGGAAAATTGCCATCCCTGTATGACCCTTCTCTCTTATCTCTTTGCCGTATGTCGTGATTGGTGGAGCCTTGAGCACTTTTATCATGTTTATAGTCAGCTACATGTGTGCCTGTGTTTGTGTTCATGTTGAATGTAACTGTGGTTTGTAAATATGGATGTCACCTGACTGCAAAACAAATCTACCTACGGGTACAAATAAAGTAACCTGAACCTGAACCCTTTAACCCTTTGGTTTCCATCTCAGCAGCAGCTCTGCTTGAATTGTCCTCAGAAGGGAACATGTAAATGGACAGAGGTGTGAAGTCTGGCCCAGCTGTTCCCACTGATGTCATGGGGGGGTGATCTGTTGGGTGTCATGTATTTACTCTTCCTGGGTTAACTGGATTATTTCTGCTGCTGGGGATCACCTATTCCTCTTCTTCCCCTTTTCCCTGCTGATTAATGCAGATCTGCAGAACTTAACACCTCCTTACACCTCCTTTAGTTCCTCCTCACGGCTGTCTTTTAAAAAAATGGCCAGCACATGCCAATTTATCACATCCTTTTTCCATGTAAATTAGAAACATTCTTTGGTAAATGTGAGGATTTTTCTCATAAATTTGCAGGATTTTCCTGCAGAGTTAGAGCCATTTTACTCAGACATGTGCAGCTTCTTACTTGAAAATTTACAGCTTTTTATTATTTATAATTTTGCAGCTTTTTCCTCATGAATTTAGAACTTTTCTTACTCTTGAATTTGCAGTTTTAAAAAAAAGCTTAAACTTGCAGCATTTTACTCAAATCTTATATCTGCAGCATTTTTAGGTTGTAAACAGTTGGAAATTTACACCTTGTCTTTTCGCTAAAGTTGCAGCTTTTTACCCATAAAATTCCACTTTTTTTTGGTCAGAAATTGGCAGCTTTTAACTGAGACTTACATCCCCTTTTCTGTGTCAGGTCAAGCATTGGCTTGCTTGCTACCGGATAACCATGAAAACCGGTACTACCTGTCTCTCATGGGTCGGGCCGTCGGCAACTCAACCAGCATCCCCACCCTTCCGAGGGCGTGGAGGGTGAAACAGGGCATCCTGGCGGAACTAAAAACAATATCTGCCACAGGTCTGTGGTGGACCACTCCCAGTTACACAGGATGAGACTGGACATCCTGGCAGATAAACACATCTGCCGCAAGGTCTGTGGTGGACTGTGCCAGTCGGTGCATTGTGACATGCACTACACAAAGAGCAGAGATAAACAAACCTATCATCTGGTCAGTCACTGCAACAGATACTGGAGTCAGTTTGTCTTGGCTTGTCCTTGCCACTGATAATACCTTTATCTGCCAAGAATGTGCTGCTAGTCCAGCAAAAGCTAGCAGTACTCAAATACTTTGCAAGCAGTTTCATGAAATGGTCAATCAGAAAGCAACTCATACCGGCTCGGACGTCACCCGGGCTTACAAGGTCCGCGCTGATCTGTTCACACTCCGACAGGCAGGTAAAAGTAAGCTAGGAGCAGGAAGACAAAAGAAGAGGAAAACAGCAGCCTTGTGTGTAGCAGAATGGATTGTATGCACTCTGTTGGACAGAACATCACAGCGCCCAGAAAGACAGACCACGCTTGTGGCCCTGGAAATGAACAGGTACAATGTAGACATACAGTAGTTGCACTTAGTGAAACAAGACTGCCTGGATATGACAGCTTGGAAGACCATGGGTACATCTTCTTTGGAGTGGGAGATCAACTCAAGAAAGGAAAGAAGCAGGAGTGGGCTTTGCAGTTAGAAAGGAGATAGCAGCAATGCTTGATGAGGAACCGGTGCCAATCAACGACAGGATAATGACTATGAGACTCCCACTACAGCGGAAGATGTATGCCACACTCATCAGTGTATATGCCCCAACATTGACCAACACAGAGGAGGCGAAGGAAGAGTTCTACAGTGATTTACGTGAGACTATCAGGCGTGTACTGACTGATGATAGACTGATACTTGTTGGAGATTTTAAAGCCAGAGTTGGTTCGGACACCGAGAAATGGAAAGGAGTGCTAGGCAGTTATGGAGTAGGCAAGTGCAATGCTAATGGAGAACTTCTACTTGCACTATGTTCAGAGCACAACCTTGTGATAACCAACACTCTATTTAAGCACAAGGACATACACAAGAGGACATGGATGCACCCAAGATCCAAGCACTGGCACTTATTAGACTACATCATAGTCAGGCAGAGAGACATAAGGGATGTATTGGACACCAGAGCAATGAGAGGTGTGGACTGTGGCACTGATCATGTTATGCTGAGATCTAGATTAAGGATTTGCAGACGAAAACAGCACTGCAGGACGGGTGCGAAGCCACCAAGGAAGCTAAACACTAGTGAACTGAAAGGCCAAAAGAAGCAGGAAGAATTTGCACAGGAAACGGATGAAAACTTGAAAGACTGGGACAGCAACAACTTGGAGAATGACATAGAAGAGAAATGGGCAACACTGAAGGATATGGTGTATCAGACTGCGAGTGATGTATTAGGCTACCCTGAGAGGAAACATCAAGATTGGTTTGATGAGCATGATGAACACCTGAAGAAACTACTAGAAGCGAGGAATACAGCTAGGCAGGAAAACCTACAGTGTAACACAAGGTCGAAGAAGAAGAAATACTCAAAGGCTCAGAGTGAGCTACAGAAGTACACCAGGGAGATGAAGTGCAACTGGTGGGATGAAAAAGCGGAGAAACTTCAAACTGCAGCAGACAGGAAGGACATGAAAACATTCTTCACAGGTTTGAGAGAAATCTACGGCCCTAAACCAAGAGGATTGATTCAACTAAAGGCTATTTTTTATTTTTTTTTTGTTACTTATTTGTACCCGTAGGTAGACTTGGTTTGCAGTCTGGTGACAAGCCACCGGCTGCTGGTCGCTGCGTGCGCAAGCGCCCTAAACCTACATGTTTTTGGTATGCGGGAGGAAACCGGAGAAATCCCGGAGTAAACCCGCGCAACACGGGGAGAACATGCAAACTCCACACAGCTCACTGTTGGTCGGGGGCTGGGATCGAACCCACGATCTCATGATCCCCGCGGTCCCCCGGCCGAGGGTAAAACTGTGCTGCCACAGTGCTAAACCACTGCGCCACCGTGCAGGCTATGGATGGCGAAACGGTTTTGCAGGAGAAAGACAAGATCCTGGACAGATTTGCAGACCACTTTGACCAACTACTAAACAACCCTGAAGATCTCACTGAAGAGGCTAAAGAAGCTCTAGTGCAGCGACCAGCTGTATCAAGTCTAGATGAACCACCAAATTTTGATGAACTAATGGCAGCTATCAGGACAACACAGGATGGTAAAGCTCCAGGAAGGGATGGAATTCCAGCAGAAGTGTGGAAATTTGGTGGTGTTCAGCTGACCAATTGCCTGCACAAGCTCATCCAAGAGATATGGGATGCCCAGAAAGTACCTCAAGACTGGAAGGATGCAAGTATTGTGCCTTTGTTCAAGTAAGGTGACAGGAAGGATTGTGGAAATTACCGAGGTATATCACTGCTAGCCATTGTTGGTAAGATTCTCTCACGTGTACTACTTAACAGACTCAGTGAACACATCTTGCAAAATGTACTACCAGAAACCCAGTGCGGCTTTAGAAGTGGAAGAAGCACAATGGACATGATTTTCTGCTTGAAACATGTTCAAGAAAAGTGTGTTGAACAGATCATTCCGCTTTATGTAGTCTTCATAGACTTCAGTAAAGCCTTCCATACTGTTTCGCGACAAGGACTTTGGCAGGTGCTCAAAAAATATGGTTGTACAGAGAAGTTTGTCAGCCTGATCGAGGCACTCCATACAGGTATACAAGCAAACGTGGCAATGAGTGGTTCAGTATCTAAAGACTTTTCAGTAAGCAACGGGGTGAAACAAGGGTGTGTGCTGGCACCTACACTCTTCTCGCTATATCTGGCAGCCATGCTTGAGGTGGCCTTCAAACACACTTCAGAAGGAGTATCCATTCAAACAAGGAAAGAAGCAGCCTTGTTCAATGTGGCACAGTTTAAAGCCAAGAGTAAGACATCGATAAAGGTAGTAAGAGAAATGCTCTTTGCCGACAACAGTGCTCTAGTTGCACGCAGCGTGGAAGATATGCAATCTTTAGTGGAGAAATTTGCAAGAGCAGCTAGCCAATTCAGCCTCAAAATCAACATCAAGAAAACAGAGTGCCTTTATCAACCACCAAAGTTCCAATTATCAACATCACTACCAGAAGAGATCAGCATTGGTACAGAGCCACTACTCAAGTGCAAGACTTTCAAGCACCTAGGGAGTACTGTTTCAGAGAATGCTAGGCTGGAGGATGAACTATCTCTCAGAATGGGAAGAACGAGCGCTGTGTTTGGAAACTTGAGGGAGAGACTGTGGAACAATCGACATGTGTCTATCCGTGTGAAATGCAAAGTGTACAGAGTGACAGTACTGGCTACTCTATTGTACGGTACTGAAACTTGGACTGTCTACAGAGTGCAGCTGAAGAAACTCCGCGCGTACGTGATGAAACACCTTCAAGCCATAATGAACATCTCATGGAAAGACAAAATAACTAACATAGAAGTGTTAAAACGAGCTGGTCTACCATCAATGGAGGACATGCTAATACAGGTGAACCTGAGATGGCTCGGACATGTTGAGAGGATGGACCACCAGCGTCTCCCTCGGCAGTTACTCTACTCACAGTTATGCGAGGGCAAACACAATCAGGGTAGACCAAGGCTCAGATTTAAAGACACTGTAAAAAGAAACTTGAAGAAGTTGGACATAGACAGGAGTTCCTGGCAGCGGTAGGCTAAGGACAGAGCTGTGTGGAGGAATCTGATCAGACCTAAATGAAACAGTCATTGTTGCCCATGACAGACTGCTATGATGATGATGATGATTGATAACAATAAGCAGCTGATTTGTAGACTCCCAGCTACTTGTAATAATCATCAAAGCCACATGCTAATTAGCCAATGTTCTGACATTTTGGCATCAGAACAGCAAACCTTGGGTTACTACTCCCTCATTCTCTTCAGTAGTTGTTCAGAAGAATTAAGACTTCCAAGCGAGTGACACTCTTGAATGCTGGTGAAGTCTGGATCTCAGCGTCCTTCTCAAAAAGCCTCAATTCCAGCTAAAGTTAGCTTAAGCAACTAGCCTGTTCCTGCACGGAGTGCCCTGGCTTTCTTGGTTTCCTGCCAGCAGCCTCAAGAATAAAGCCATGTTGTTTTTATCCTCTTTGGAGCCTTCTTTCATTGGAAAGGAAACAGGAGGTGAATAGGATCCAGGTGTGATGAACATGCTTCGCCCTCGGGTCCATATGGAGGTCTAATCAGCCGGATTGATTAGAAGCATCTGCATAGCTGAGTGGAAGGAGACTTTTTCTGTCTCGCCTGTGTGGACACAGCTGATGGTACAGACTCCAGTCAGAGGTAAGAACTTGGCAAGGAGGGCTAAATCATGACTTGGATCTTCATACTATCCTGCAGCTTGACAATGTGACACTTAAGTTGGCTCGGACAGATCCCCGATAGGTCCCGTTAGACAAACAAGTATGTTTGTTTAGCTCTGTGTGTGTGTGGCTGGCAGCAGCTGAGCTGATCAGAACAGGGAGTTTATGAATCTGTGAAAATGTCCACAGAGCATCACAGACTCTTCAACAATATTATTAGTCAATTATTTCTACAAACCTATTACAAAATGGTCAGAGCGCCTGCAAATTAGCTAATAGCTATACACTCTTTGTGCAACACATCAGATTGATTGTCATTTGATTAATTGTCTATGTTTATTGCACTGTCCCTGTCAAATAAACAAATAATCTAAGTTGGAATACAAGGAAGGCGCCATGTCAGCTCTACTAATACTAATAGAAGAAAGACAAATTCTCCTCTGTTTCTCTGATAATTCCCAAGTTGACTCGCCTTGGTTCAAAATAATTGCATGTAATCGATAAAAAACACTTTCTCCTTCCCACCAGTGTTTGTACAACCAATTATTCCACAGTAGTGCAATATATTTACATAATTTTCAGCTTTAATGAAATAGAATCACCCCCTGCAGCTTCCCTCCCAACATGGCCGCCCATATAGCAACTGGCAACCGTGTGACATCATCTTAAAACTATGAATAGAACTAAACTGAAATGACCAAATCTTCCAGGAAATGAATTGAAACCCTTTTCAAAAATTGAAAATTAATTTGTAGTTAAAATATAAACAACAAAAAAATAAAAGAAACTAAATTATTAAACCTTACTGCGGTGTGGGGATCTAAAAATATGTTTATTAATTTGACTTAGAAATATATTCTCCTTTTCATCTCCCCTTCAGATCTGTGAAGACTTGGTTTCTTCTCCAAGGTCCATCCTGCACTGCGACGTTCTGAAGGGAAGAGGTTGTCAGTGGAGGAGCATCCCTGCTTCCTTGTGGATTTCAGCACAGAAGAAGACTTCAAATTTTTCAGGAGTCTTAGTTTTCAAATTCAAGATTCAGGAAGGTGCTGCCATAATTTTCTCCATACTCTAACATGCATCCAATGCAATTTAGTTGTTAGAATGGCTCATTCTTTTATGGATCTTCTTTATTTAAGTTCTCAGCAAGAATACAAAGTTGGTCATTTTTTGACAATTTTACTGAGCATTTAATTCTAAAATCACTGTTTAACAGGAATTTTTTGGCAATCCTGTGCTTCTCTTGTGGTGTTAGAACAGCATCACTGTAAACTATGGAAAAAGCAGCTACTTTAAAATCTGTACTTCCTCACACAACTTTCGGTGCAAAAAAACTCTAAAAATGTCACAACTTTTAGCACAACTTTTTGGAAAAGCTCCCACAAATTCAGGCTTTTTGGGCCACAACAATCACTAAAACAGCAGAAGAAATCCTGGAAGGCCTACAATACAGTGAGATTATGTATACATGCTTCATGCATTGAATTTGTTTACTTACTCTGGGTTGTTAAATTGACACTACATACCCTTTGCACCAAAGAAAGCACTTGTTAGCACTTTGTGAAATCATTAAAATAATAAAAAGTGCATTACTGTAACTGACTTTGGGTCAGTTCTTTCTGTGATAATTTATATATTAACAAAGCTGGAGTATTCTGACTACAATTAGCAGCATTAGGTCTAAGATTTTTTTTTTCCTGGCACGTAAAATAGCTATTAAAATGGTAATCTCCCTAACTGAATTGAATCAAAATTGAATCAATTCACAACCTCAAGAATCAGATTCGAGTCGATTCGACGCCACCAAGGACACAGTCCAAGGACGGATAATTTTTTCACACATAAGGAGTTGTTCAGAACTCTTTATACAAAGATATAGAGTGATGATAATCAAGTCAGTGGCGGTAAAGCACCTGTAAGCTGGTTGCCAACCGCCAATCAAATCTAAAAGAAGAAGAAGATTCTAGAAATTAGTGACGATTCCCAGCCGTACTATCAAGTATCATTTGGTAAAAAAAAAAAAATAGCTATTTAACATTTAGCTTTTCATCCTTAATTTCATTCAGCACCAACACCACCACTAAACTGCAAGATCTAGTCTGTCCCATCCAGTTTTTCCCAATGGTTTCAGATTATACATAATTACAGTATATGTAGGTTCTTCTTTACATTTTTACATCACATGGTCAAACATCCCTTACAGAAAAAAAAAAACATGTAATCACATGTGCTCATGTTGTACATGTTTGATAATTTATATTATTTACTTATTTATTTAACCTTTATTTATACAGGGAAGGTCCATTGAGAAGCAACCTCTCTTTTTCAAGGACACCCTGTTCATATTCACACCTGGAAGCTGCCCGGAACAACCACAGACTGACCTGCGGCCGCTGAGCAGCTCCACTGGAGCAGCTCAGAGCTGGGGTTAAGGGCCTTGCTCAAGGGCTCCACAGTGGATTAAATGAGGGTGGGGCAAACGTTGCTGTCATCTGTCCAACCCAGATCTAATCCTGCTGGTCCAGGGATTGAACCAGTGACCCTTCGGTCACCAGTTCACATCCTGAACCATTTATATGAGTTTCCACTTATTTTAACACAAACACCTTGCAAAACCACATAGAGTATCTCACAAAAATGAGTACACCCCTCACATTTTTGTAAATATTTTACTATATCTTTTCATGGGACAACATTGAAGATATGACACTTTGTCACAATGTAAAGTAGTCAGTGTACGGCTTGTCTAACAGTGTAAATTTGCTGCCCCCTCAAAATAAATAACACACTGTGCTGACTTTGGACTTGATAAAACACAGTGGACAAACACCAGCAGATGACCTCTGTTCAGATGAAAGTAAATTTTACATTTCATTTGGAAGTCAAAGTCCCAGAGTCTGGAGAAAGAGTGGAGAGGCACAGAATCTAAGTTGCTTGAGGTTGAGTGTGAAGTTTCCACAGTCAGTGATGATTTGAGGAACCATGTCATCTGCTGGTGTTGGTCCACTGAGTTTTATCAAGACCAAAGTTAGCACAGTTGTCTACCAGGAAATTTTAGAGCACTTCATGCTTCTCGCTGCTGACAAGCTTTATGGAGAAGCTGATTTCATTTTCCAGCAGGACTTGGCACCCCCCCACACTGCCAAAAGTATCAAAACCTGGTTTAATGACCATGGCATCACTTTGTTGGATTAGCCAGCAAACTCTCCTGACCTAAACCCCACAGAGAATTGATGGAGTATTGTCAAGTGAAAGACGAGAGACACCAGACCCTACAATGAAGACAAGCTGAAGGTCACTATCAAAGCAACCTGGGCCTCAATAACACCTCAGCAGTGCCACAGGCTGATCACCTCCATGCCACGCCACACTGATACAGTAATTAATCCAAAAAGAGCCCCGACCAAGTATTGAGTGTGTACATGGACATACTTTTCAGTCGGCCAACATTTCTATTAAAAAGTTATTTTTTAAAATTAATTTATGTAATATTCTAATTTTTTGAGAAACTGAATTTGGGGTTTTCATGGGCTGTAAGCCATAATCATCAAAATTAAAATAAATAAACAGTTGAAATATATCACTCTCTGTGTAATGTGTCATGTATGCCCCTTCGGAGCAGAAGGACAGATCCAAGAGCTGGATTGTGTAAGAGACTTTTATTAACAAAAGCAACATAAAAGTCCAAAAGTGCCCACAATGAAAAAAGCAAAACAAGAATAACTTACAGAAATGAGCCTCTGAGCGGGGGAGCGCTCAGGAGAAGAAAACACTTCAGAGGCTGGACCAGTATAATGATGAGAAGTGAATCAGTTTAACCGCAAACACACAGTGAATCAATAGAGCTTAAATACACACAGGTAAATGGGGAATGATGAGCAGCAGGTGTGCCCAGGAGCGGGCAGTGACCTAATTCCAAAATCACTCAAAGCTGAGGTAGACCGGGGAAACCGTCTGAAGAGGAAGGTGGGTGTGTCTGGGAGCAGAAGAGGGAGGCTCGTTTCAAAAAACCAACATAACACAAAGGCTAGACAGGGAAAATCATAATAGACACGCTGAGCTCAGACTCATGACAGAGCTCCCCCTTTAAGGGGGAAATACGGAGAATACGGACCACCCGATCTGATGGCTCAGTACCTCGGGCGGCCGGCCCAAGTCCTTAAGCCACCAGGACCGAAGGGATGACCCAGAAGGCGGTTCCCCAACCAGAAGACCCAGTGACAGGAAACAGGGCCGGAGAAGGGGGGCCACCCTGGCATTTGGTAGCAGAAGAGGAGAGACCCTGACGGCATCTGGCTGAGGAGAGGAAGAGACGATGATGCCCTCGGTAGTCTTGGGCTGGAAGACCACAGCACCTGCGGAGGCTCCGGGCTGGAGCTGAGCAGCACCCGCGGTGGCTCCGGGCAGGAGTGGAGCTGCACTCTTGGTGGCTCCAGGCAGGAGCGGAGCTGCACCCTCGGTGGGCCCCGGCTGGGCCAATGCTGCACCCACGGTGGGCCCGGACCAGGCCAGAGCTGCACCCACGGCGAACAGGCTGACCCGCGAGAGCACCAGGCCAAGGAGGCAGTCCACCAACGGGATCTTTTTACTGTAAGTGGCGGTTAAATTCTGGCATGTATGCTCCTTTGGAGCAGAAGGACAGATCCAAGAGCTGGATTGTGTAAGAGACTTTTATTAACAAAAGCAACATAAAAGTCCAAAAGTGCCCACAATGAAAAAGCAAAACAAGAATAACTTACAGAAATGAGCCTCTGAGCGGGGGAGCGCTCAGGAGAAGAAAACACTTCAGAGGCTGGACCAGTATAATGATGAGAAGTGAATCAATTTAACCGCAAACACACAGTGAATCAACAGAGCTTAAATACACACAGGTAAATGGGGAATGATGAGCAGCAGGTGTGCCCAGGAGCGGGCAGTAACCTAATTCCAAAATCACTCACAGCTGAGGTGGACTGGGGAAACCGTCTGTAGAGGAAGGTGGTTCAGGTTCAGGTTCAGGTTCAGGTTACTTTATTTGTACCCGTAGGTAGATTTGTTTTGCAGTTGGTGACATCCATATTTACAAGCCACTAATTACATTCAACATAGACACAAACACAGGCACACATCTTACAAAATAGGTAAATATAAAATATGTACAATATAATTTTTATAGCTTGTTCAACTCTTTGACAGCAGCAGGGACAAAGCTGTTTTTGTAGCGCTGGGTTCTACTTTTTGGGACAGCAAACCTCCGTCTGGAGGGAAGAAGCTGAAAGTTGCAGTGCAAAGGGTGGGAGTCATCATTTAAAATCGAGTCGGCCATCCTCTGTACTTGTCTGGTGTACAGGGATGTCAGGCTCAGCTGTGACTCACCAAGCAAACGACTGGACCATCTGACTACCTGATCCAAGGATTTCCTCTGTTTCAGTTTTATCTGACCAAACCATGACATTAAAGAAAAGGATAAAACAGATTCAATAAAAGCCCGATAGAACATAGTCATTATGGTTCGGTCAATTTGGAAGCATGCAAGTTTCCTCAAACAATGCAAATTTTGCTGACCCTTTTTGCACACCCTTTCACAGTTCACCTCAAAGTTCAATCCACTATCAATAATTGTCCCAAGATATTTGTACGATTGTACACATTCGGTGGTCTGGCCTTTTAGTATGGTGACTTTGTGCCTGGGAGTTTTCCTCCTAAAGTCAATAATCATATCTTTCGTTTTTGTTGTATTCAGCTGCAGGTAGGAATCCTCACACCAGTGAACAAAGTCATCAACTACTGGGCCGTGGCCACTCTCACCATCCTGGAGGAGACTGACAATGACTGAGTCATCAGCATACTTTATAATGTGTCTGTTGTCATGTCTGCTCCGACACATGTTTGTGTACAGGATGAAGAGTAGTGGTGACAACACACACCCCTGAGGAGAGCCAGTAGAAGAGCACTTTAGGTCAGACAATGTGCCATTGACCCTTACTCTCTGCGTCCTGTTGGTTAAGAAATCCAGAATCCAACCCACCAGATTATTGCTTAAATCAAATTGTTGCAGGAGCCTTTCAACTAAAATATGAGGTTGGATTGTATTAAAGGCAGAAGAAAAGTCCACAAATAAAAGCCTGGCGTGAGTCCCATTAAAATCCAGATGTTTAAAAAGCATGTCAAACAGAGTGACAGTGGCATCCTCCACTCCTCTGTGAGGCCTATAGGCAAACTGCAGAGGATCCAATGCATGTTCAGTCTGCCTTAGGACCTCACATCTGACCAGTTTTTCAAAAATTTTCATTAAAATTGAAGTCAAAGCAACTGGTCTAAAGTCATTTACCGTTTTAGGACAGCTGGATTTTGGAACGGGAACAACCACGGCGTCTTTCCAGATCTTAGGCACATGTTGTGTCTGTAAGGACTTATTGAAAATATAATGAAATATAGGACTCAGTTCATGTGCACAGGACTTTACCAGGCGTCCACATATATTATCAGGGCCCTGACTTTTGTTCACTTTTACAGCACGGAACTCCCTTTTAACATCCTGCATCTCAATATAAAAGTGCTGATTGTCTTTGAGTTTCTGTTTCAAATCTTGGATTTCTGTGCTAAAATCAAAGGAGTCAAAACGACCATAAAAGCAATTAAGAGCATTAGCCAGCTCTGTGTCTGAACTAAAACCATCTAAAAACACACGATTACTGCGCTCTGTGCTCTGAAGGCCTGCAATAGTTTTCATACTGGCCCAGGCCGAACCAAGTTTATTTGCTGCCATCTTGCTTTCCAACTCTGATTTATAATTCCGTTTTGCTCTTAAAATTTCGGCCTTCAGCTCCTTGGTGGCAACCTGTAGCTCAGAAACAGACCCCTGTTTAAAGGCAAGAGCTTTCCTCTGTAAGCAGGATTTAACTGATTTAGTAACCCATGGTTTGTTGTTGGGGTATATTTTGACACGTTTACGTGGAACAATCTTATTTTGACAGTAAGCCATGTATGAGCATGTGAGGTCAGCCAGAGAGTCCAAATCATCCCCGCAGGCCATTATGAACATCTTCCAGTCTGTACAGTCAAAGCATTCCTGGAGGCTGTGCTCTGAGTCTTCTGTCCACACATCAATGTCTCTCATCTCCACCTTGCCTCTTCTGAGAGCAGTTTTATATGTGGGCAGCAAATGAACACAGTTGTGATCTGATGATCCTAAAGGAGGAAGGGGGAGTGATTTATAGGCCCTCTCTATGGATCCATAGCACAGGTCCAATGTCTTTTTTCACCTGGTTGGGCAGGAGACATACTGATGAAAGTTTTTAAGTGTCTTCTTTAAAGAAACATGGTTAAAATCCCCAAGAATGAAGTTTGGCGCCTCTGGAGAAATTGACTGCAGCCGCTGCACCACATCAGAGATGGTGCTGGAGGCGGAGTCAGCGTCTGCCCTCGGATGAATATACACAACTGTGATGAAAAGTTGGGGAAACTCTCGAGGCAAATAAAAGGGGTGAAGCGACACAGACAGCAGCTCCACATCGGGTGTACAGATGCGCTCTCTGACCATGACAGATGTGCAGTACTGCTTATTAATGTATAAACATACGCCGCCCCCCTGACGCTTCCCAGTTACCTCTTCCTGCCGATCCGCTTTGCAGCGGAGCTCCAAAGCCGTCAATCCACAGGTCTGCATCTCGATCATGCGCAGTAAGCCAAGATTCAGTGAAAGCCATGACGCAGCAGTTCTTAAAATCCTTCTGGTAACGTACGTTGCCTTGAATTTCCTCCACCTTGTTTCTCACAGACTGTGCATTCCCAAAAATGATCGAAGGAAGAGGAATGTTACCAAACTGACGTCTCCTAAGGCGCAATTTCACACCTCCACGTCTTCCACGCTTCCTCCTGCCGCTTCTTTTTTCACCGCTGTGTCCGTCTCTCAAAATAAAGTCCGGCAGTTCAAGTTTGGGCTCAATCACAGACGCTGCATCAGCTGTGTTAAAGCGTAGCAACACGTCCCTGGAATATTGTATTCTGCCCGCTATTCTGCTCGCCATGGAGCCGAACGCGTTTACCTCAGAGACAAAGAGCCACAGCACAGAAAGCAGCAGTGCGAGAGAGGAGAGGAAATTCATGTTGCAGATACCAGGGAGCTCTTCGCCATATATTCCACAAACGCTCCAGGGCAGAAACGACACAGAGGATTTTCTAAAAACGTAAAAAAGTACAAAAAACACACACACGCACACACGCACTATATCATCAAGCTGCTGGTCGCTGCGTGCGCATGTGCCCTACCTACCTATGTGGGTGTGTCTGGGAGCAGAAGAGGGAGGCTCGTTTCAAAAAACCAACATATCACAAAGGCTAGACAGGGAAGACCATAATAGACATACGAAAACCAAAATAAAATGAGAGTCTGAGCTCCAGAGACACGCTGAGCTCAGACTCATGAAATAATGACTCTATATAATATAGAAGTTTAATTTTTTTGAATTATCTAAAATCAACTTTTTGTTGACATTCTAATTTATTGAGATGCACATGTTAGTTTGGTTCCAAGGTTGTCATAGCCAGGAGCGGCACTGGGGTTAAGCTCCCAGTGCTCATAAAATGCTCCTTATGGCGTGCGTCTCGAAAAGCCTCTGACAACTAAGTCCAACTCCTAGCCTGCCCACGTGGTTTAGTGTCTAAGCCCGGCGGAACTGCTTTTACTAATAGGAGAAGGGGCGAGGGCGGATCTCTGGCACCTTAAAAGCAGATGCTTCGGGTAGATGGTGGCTCGTCAACCTGGGAAGGTAGCCCATCTAGGGGAAGGTAAACCCTGATTTCAAACCTCCGCTGCCTTGCGGCATACCCGGTCACGGGAAAGGCTTCGGGAGTCAACCCTGAGGAAAAATCCAGAGTCAGAGCCCCTAAGGCAGTTCTATGTTGTGCTCAACATCGTTCTGGCAGCTCCTGCAACGGCGCTGGTGCCAAACTGTAGCAGCCCTGCTGTTCCTTTGGATTCATCAGTGACGTGGAGAGGGGGGACATGCTGCATGGGCAACATCTTGTCCTCCATATCTTCCTGCCCAGGCTTGAATCCTACCAACGCCCAACGCTGGAAGGTAGAACACCGGATCACTGGAGAGGACACTCCAGCTTCGCCTTTGGCATAGACAACACACGGGGAATGACAGTTACCGGTTATAAGCCACTGCTCAATTGGCATAGAGCGCGGCGCCAGGGGTTATTCCCGACGGTGGGAGGGATCATCGGATCTCACTGGACAGCTACCGCCCGCCTCAAGCTGGGCAGCCCCCAGCCAATAAGGTGTTGTCCCGCCACAGCTTGCTTTCCTCATTGGGTGCATGGGGATGAGGAGAAGTCCGAACAGCAGGCTGAGAACCTTCGCACCAGGCAAGACAATAAAACAAAAGAGACCAACTCTAAAACTGGGAACTTGGAACGTCCGCACTATGATGACAGGACTCGCTGCTAACCTCAAGGACATCAACGACACCAGGAAGACTGCCATCATCAATAATGAGCTGAAGAGACTGGGAGTGGATATCGCCACTCTCCAGGAAACACGGTTGGCTGACGCAGGCACACAGAGAGAAGAACTACACGTTCTACTGGCAGGGAAAGGGCAGTGACGAACACAGGGAACACGGAGTGGGCTTCGCAGTGAAGAACACAACACCTTGCTGAAGATGGTGGAACCGAGCAGCACTGGCTCTGCATGACTCCTCATCCTCCGCCTGAACACCACTCAAGGCCCAGTCACCCTCGTCAGTGTGTATGCCCCAACACTGACAGCCACACCAGAGGCAAAAGACGAGTTCTACGAGAATCTTGCAACAACTGTCAGGATCATCCCCAACTCTGAACAACTCATTCTCCTTGGAGACTTCAATGCCAGAGTGGGTGCTGACCACGACTCCTGGCCCTCCTGTCTTGGACCTTTTGGCGTGGGCAGAATGAACGACAATGGACAGCGGCTGCTCGAGTTCTGCACATATCACGATCTGTGCATCACAAACTCGTTCTTCAAGACCAAGCCCCAACACAAGGTTTCCTGGCAACATCCGCGCTCAAAGCACTGGCACCAGCTGGACTTGATCCTGACCAGGCGCACCTCACTGAAGAACGTGCTAATCACCCGTTCGTTCCAGAGTGCAGACTGCGACACAGACCATTCATTGGTGTGTTGCAAGGTCAAGCTGCAGCTGAAGAAATTGCATCGTGCTAGACAGCCTGGAAAGGCACGGATTGACACCAGCAAGATGGCTCAACCAGAACTTGTTGAGCAGTTTGCCTCCACCTTTGAGAAGGAACTTGGTGTACCACAAGAAGGAGAATCTGCAAAGCAGAAGTGGGAAGAGCTGCGAAACACCATCCACCGCACAGCCTTGGCTACCTTTGGGAGGAAGACCTCGAAGTCACAGGACTGGTTTGATGCCAAGTTGACCGAGATGACCCCCGTCATTGAAGCCAAGCGCTCAGCACTTGCCGAGTACAAGAAGTACCCAAACGAGAAGAATCTCCAGATTCTCAGGGCTGCGAGAAGCAAAGTTCAGCAGACTGCTCGGCGCTGTGCCAACGAGTACTGGACTCAGCTCAGCCAAGACATTCAAACCGCTGCCATAACAGGGAACATCCGTGGTATGTACGATGGCATCAAGAAAGCACTTGGTCCGGCTCAGAGCAAGACAGCCCCCCTCAAATCCTCCACTGGGGAGATGATCACAGAAAAGAACAAGCAGATGGAAAGATGGGTGGAACACTACTCTGACCTCTACTCCAGACAGAACACCGTGACACCATCAGCCCTTGATGCCATCGACTGCCTGCCATCCATGGACAAACTTGACGCCGAGCCAACCATCGACGAACTCAGCAAGGCCATTGATAGCTTGGCCACTGGCAAGGCACCCAGCAATGACGGCATACCCCCTGACCTGATCAAGCACTGCAAGACCACCCTACTGCTGCTATTGCATGACGTCCTCTGCCAGTGTTGGAAGGAAGGTGCCGTACCACAGGACATGAGGGACACCAAGATCATCACCCTCTACAAAAACAAAGGGGAGAGAAGCGACTGCAACAACTACAGGGGCATCTCCCTCCTCAGCGTTGTTGGCAAAGTCTACGCACGAGTTGTTCTCGTTCGTCTACAGAAGCTTGCCGAACGTGTCTACCCCGAGTCTCAGTGTGGCTTCCGCGCTGAGCGATCAACCGTAGACATGATATTCTCCATCCGCCAACTCCAGGAGAAATGCAGAGAACAGAACATGCCCCTGTACGTCGCCTTCATCGACCTCACCAAAGCGTTCGATCTGGTCAGCAGAGAGGGCCTTTTCAAGATCCTGCCAAAGATAGGATGCCCACCAAAGTTGCAAAGCCTCATCGAATCGTTTCACACCAACATGCAGGGGATGGTGCAGCACGATGGCAACGTCTCAGAGCCTTTCAACATACGCAGCGGAGTGAAACAGGGCTGTGTACTTGCGCCAACCCTCTCTGGGATTTTCTTTGCTATGCTCCTGAGGCATGCCTTCAGCACAGCAACAGAGGGAATCTACCTGCACACAAGATCTGACGGCAGGCTTTTCAACCTCGCCCGCCTGAAAGCCAGAACCAAAGTATGCGGCGCTCTAATCAGAGACATGCTGTTCGCAGACGACACTGCAGTCGCAACCCACACACAGCAGAAGCTTCAGACCCTGATGGACCACTTCTCCCAGGCATGCAAGGACTTTGGGCTTACCATCAGCCTGAAGAAGACTAACGTCTTGGCGCAAGGCACGGAAGCACCACCAACCATCACCATCGACGACTACAAGCTGGAGGTCGTGAATCAGTTCACGTACCTGGGGTCCACGATCAGCAACAACCTCTCCCTTGATACAGAGATCAACAAGAGGATTGGAAAATCAGCCTTCACACTCGCTCGCCTCACCACACGAGTGTGGGAGAATCCCAAACTCTCTATCAAGACGAAGATGGCAGTGTACAACGCCTGCGTCATCAGCACACTGCTCTATGGGAGTGAGACGTGGACAACATACGCCCAGCAGGAAAAGAGACTGAACTCCTTCCACTTGCGCTGCATTCGCCACATCCTGGACATATCCTGGCAGGACAAAGTACCCAACACAGAAGTTCTGTCCCGCGCTGGCCTTCCCTCCATGTTCACTCTACTCAGGCAGCGCAGGCTCCGCTGGCTAGGCCACGTTCACCGTATGGAGGATGGCAGAATCCCCAAAGACGTCCTCTACGGAGAACTGGCAACTGGCAGGAGAGACGTTGGCCGCCCACAGCTGCGCTTTAGAGACGTCTGCAACAGAGACATGAAGGCCCTGGAGATCAACACAGAGCGCTGGGAGGACCTTGCAACGGACCGCTCCAAATGGAGAGGCACCCTGACCAGACAGCTCAAGGCGGGTGAAGAGAGACTGACTGCTGCAGCAGATGAAAAAAGGACCCGCAGGAAGAACCGCCACAGACCCAGCAGCACGGAGACCACCCACAAGTGCGACCTGTGTGACAGGGACTGCCATTCGCGCATCGGCCTGTTCAGCCACAGGCGGTGCTGTTCCAGCAGAGTAGACGTTTACGATTCTCTTCCATGGTCATCATAGACCGACGGAGGCCGACGGTTCACATGTTAGTTTAAATCAGTGAAAATTTAAGTGTAGATCCACAGCCTGATTTAACATGTTTGCTTCTTAGTAAAAATATTTCAGATTGGTCATGGTCTGAAAATGAAAGACACAAAAGGTAATGTAATAAAATACATCTGATGACTTTAGCTTTATTCATTATCACTGCTTGATTAGTTGAAAATCATTGATTAGAAATCAAATAAATTACATTAAGAGCCAACTTGCTCCTTCGACCTGTTTTAATTTATTTATTATTTATTTTCTGTGTATGTGCCACCATCATGCACTTTTGCTGCGTTAATAAATTTTTTTTCCAGACAAAACTAAGAAAATCAGCAGTAATTTAAACCTAAGAAACGATGGTCTGCTACGGTTTCCAGTTAGCACAACTTAGCATCGTCATTTAGCATTTTGTAATTAGACATGGTGTTAATGTTACTTACCTCCTATTAAAATGAGGTGAGTGAACTATCCTCTGTGTCGCAGCACGATGGAAAACAGTCCCACATCCCTGGCAAACAGGAGTAGCAGCTATCTGAACCGGTAGTTTGGAGTTAGCATTAGCGACCACCGAACCGAAGCCTAGCCACCCACGACACCTGTTCCACTGCACACAGCTGCGTACTGCAGGGGAGAGACGGGGCGCTGACAAGTAGTGTTGAGGAGCTTTACTGAATAAACGGGAGTATGTACATTTTAAATCATAATATAAACAATAGAGTATTCTGTGAAACAATAGACATTTTTATATCGTTATATCGCACAGCCCTACCTGCCAATAGCCAGGCCAAGCATGTCTATTAGCTAGCTCTGTGCTACATTATGTGAAATGGTTCTGGTTACGTTTATGCTGTGCTAGCTGTATGCCACTGCATCGCCACACCCAGCTAAGGTGAATCCATCACCAGCAGTTCTGGATTTTCCAAGGGGGAGGTAAATGTAACATACCGCTAATACCACCTTAAGTGCCACGGACATGTGGACTCATTCACGTAATGACATCACCGCACCGTGACTATACAGTATATATCTCATTAAAGCTAACATTCAACATGGTCAACGTGTCCACTAGTCCCTGTTCCCAGACATAATACACTGCATTTCAAATTATCAGTCAAAAGTGCAGTATGAAGAAATGCAAATGTAATAGATTATGAGGCCCAACAAATTTGTCTCATTTTTTTGTTCTTTTTCCTACTTCCATATAGTTACTGTTAAAATTTGCAGCACCACTGAACCCACAATGACTCAAGCATGAACAAGTATTTCTATCATCATTTTGTTGTTTTTAAAATTAGATTTAATTTTCCAAACATCTGAAAACCTACTTAGATTTTTTAATCACCCTTTCCTATAAATCTGCTCACCTCACTAGTCACTAGACATCCATGTTCCCAACAGGTTCCTTAATTTGTGTCATTCTGGCTGATTTTTTAAAAATATTTTTGCCCTGTAACCTTTTAATGTCATTGATTGCTAGCTTAGCTTAGCTAAAGCTCCTGGATAACTTCAAGTTAGCAGAGCTAACAATTCAAACATTCAGTGTTGTTTCTATGCTTATTGTACTCCAGGGACCAGTTATATCTATATCAAAGACTCAAACTACATGCCCTTGTCTCTAATGATGCTATATTTGAATTTTTCCATGCTTGCATTTAGCCAATTTTGCTTAATTTAGCTAAGGCTGTCTCTGACAGCTGAAGCAAACATCAGCATGGCATCAACCACAGATGTCAGCAGTAAAAAGAGGGAGGGTGGGGGGAACTGAGGCTCACTAACCCAACGACTGTGGATGGCGCTCCGTTGCACCGTCAGCTCCTAGTGGTGAAGGATTTTTCAAGAAAATATTCAGCTCAGATGTCAGAGATTTCCAAAGCTATAACTTGAAAGTGGTAAGAGGTAATGGCTTACTGTCAATTAGAAAGCTGTAGAATATGATCCAAAGTTTGAGATAGGAGTAAATTTATGCATCTAATTTGCATAATGCCACGGCAGCCATATCGAATTACATAACTTTCAGTCAAAAGTGTACTTTGGATATATTTACACAAAGAATGGTTCTGCTTTTTGTCACCATTTCTTGTTTTGGGCATTTTGTTATCTTCAAAGTATATGAACCAGGACTTCCGGGAAGATGGCGGAGAGACATAACACTTAAACAAAGAGCTCTCCCTAGCCGGATTAAAAATCATCGGTAAATGGCCAACTCGACATAAACGAATCAATAAACCAAGGGATGAAAACACGAAGGAACCGGGCACAAGGACAAAAACAGGGTAAAATTGAAGAATTCCTCTCCAACAACGCAGGAAAAACCGCTGTACGCAAAGCCCAAAAAAACGAGATGTCCACAGCAGTGAAAATGGAGGACACCAGACTCGACAACATGAACGCTGGCATCGCCAGTTTGGGTGAAGAGTTGAGAGAATTCAAGCGACAGCTACAACAGGATTTAGCGGCTCTTAAGGAGGAACTGAAAAAAGAAATTAAGGAGGAAATCATGGACCTCCGAAGAGAAATGGAGCGTAAATTAACGGAAAACATGGAGGAGCTGCGCTCCCAGCGGGCGTGTATGACAGAAGCGCAGACCCGAATTTCGGAACTAGAAGATTGGAAAAGCGAGGCAAACGAACAACTACAGACCCTGACGACGCAAACGCAGAGGATGCAGGAGAAAATAAACGACTTGGAGAGCAGATCCCGACGAAGCAATATGCGCATCTTTGGAATTCCGGAGGGCATTGAAGGCAACTCGATGACAAAATTCATGGATCAGTTCTTAAAAAAAGAACTGGAAATACCCGGAGAAACGGATCTGCAGATTCAACGGGCGCACAGAACACCGGCACAGAACCCGAAAACAAACTCTCCACCCAGGTCAGTTGTGGTAAACTTTGTGAAATATGACATAAAGGAAAGAATCCTGACGCAAGCATGGAAAAAAAAGATACGAATCGGCGACAAACAGGTATTTTTTGACCATGACTACCCGACAGAAATCGTGCAGCAGCGGAAGAAATATGCCAATATTAAAAAAACGCTGAAAGAGAAAAAAATTAGATTCCAAACGCCGCTAACGAAAATGAGGATTCATTGGGAGGAAGGCACAAGAACCTACAACACGGCCGAAGAGGCAGCGCGGGATATGATGGAGCGGGGCCTTGAGGTGAGCGTGCCGAAGGAGACGGCTGGAGCAGCGGCGGCCCTGAACGCACCACGACAGACGGAGTGGAGACGAGTGAACGGCGGAAGAAGGGGGAGAGACGTGGAGCAGCGGGCCCAGGACAAGCTACAAGGCTTTCAACTGAAAGCCTAGATCATAACAAAGATTAAGTAAGGCACAGAAGAAATGAAGGCCAAGAAGACAAGGTAAAAGAGAAACAGACGGCTAGGAGAGGTTTAAGTGATATTTGTTGGACATTTCTAGACTTATGACTATTACTTTGATAGTAAATACAGGTCTAGGGAGGGCCCTTCACTCTGTGAAGACAAACCCCCCACCCACCAACAGGGACCAGTGGGCAGAAGAAAGGCCCAAAGTATGGAGGTCGAGTTTTTTTAATGTGTTTTTATATAAATATGTGTTATTTTTGTTGTTAAAGGGGCTAGGAGCACAAGTTAAAAAAATGGAAAAACATGAATATGGGTAAAAATCTTAAGATAATGACACTAAACGTGAATGGTCTGAACTCACCTGTTAAAAGGGAAAGAATAATAAGAAAATTCAAGAAGGAAAAAGCTGAAATTATATTTATGCAAGAGACACATTTGAGCAAGGCAGAACATGTGAAACTAAAGAGATTTGGCTATAAGAACTCCTACTACAGTTCATTTAAGGGAGGAGCAAAAAGGGGGGTTATGATACTAATCTCAAACAAAATACAATTTGAAAGTGAACAGGAAATCCAGGATAAAGAAGGCAGGTATGTAATAATAAAGGGAAGAATAGATGGTATGCAGATCACATTAGTGAACATCTATGCCCCACCAGAAAGTGACAAGGGTTTTTTTCAACATCTGTTTGATCTCATAGCAACACACAGTGAAGGAGTCCTAATTTGTGGAGGAGACTTAAATGCTGTCATGGATCATGAAGTTGACACAACAAGTGTTAAGAAGACAAAAAAACATGTAACAAAGTTCATAAGAACCTCACTGGCAGAAATGGGTATGGTAGACATATGGAGGGACCTACACCCACTCGAAAAAGACTATACACATTATTCAGCAGCCCATAAAGTACACTCTAGAATAGATTACTTCCTTATGAATGAAGGTGACAGACACAGGGTGAGAAATTGTTGGATTGGAGGGGCAGAAATATCAGATCATAATCCTATATACATGGAAATATATTTAAACAATAGAAAACGACAAACAACATGGAAACTTAACGTAGGACTGTTAAATGATGAGAAAATGAAAGAAAGAATAAAAATAAACATAAACGAATATATCCAAGAGAATGACAATGAAGAAGTGGACCCAACAATACTATGGGACGCACTAAAAGCCGTGTTAAGGGGTAAATTAATTGTTGAAACAGGAAAAGCAAATAAGACTAAACTGGAAGCGTATGAACAAAGATGTGAGAGACTAAGGGAATTAGAACGTAAACATCAAAGCACAAATGATCCAAAAATATATCAAGAAATTAAAGAAGAAAAAACAAAGATAAAAGAAACACAAATGGATGAAATTGAAAGGAAAAATAGATATCTAAAGCAAAAATATTATGAAACGGGGCCAAAAGCCACAAAACTGCTGGCAAAACGGTTAAGAAAACAACAAACAATGAATAATGTATACAAGATTAAAGACCCCACCACAAATAAAACCACAGTTAACCCAGAAAACATCGAAGAAATTTTCCATAATTTCTACCAAGAACTATACTCGCAACCTGAAGAAACAAATACTAAAGATATCAAAAAATTTCTAGACACATTGGACTTGCCATCAATAGGAAATCAACAAAATGAAAAACTAACAGCAGAAATAACAACACAAGAGATCAGAGATGTGATTAAGTCACTTAAAAACGGTAAATCACCAGGTAGTGATGGATACCCATCTGAGTTTTATAAACTGTTTATAGAAGAACTCACGCCACAACTCCTAAAGTCATTTAATTGGACGCTGAACAACAACAAAATACCTCCAACATGGAACGAAGCAATCATTTCAGTTATTTTAAAACCAGGGAAAGATAAAGAACAATGCGGAAACTATAGACCAATCTCTTTATTAAATGTAGATTATAAAATATACACAACAATTATATGTAAACGAATAAAGACATTCTTGACGGAATTGATAGAAGATGATCAAACTGGATTCATAGAGGGACGCCAAACACATGACAATATCAGGAGAACAATACATATAATTAACCAAATACATAAAGAAAAGAAAAGCGCAGTAATAATGAGTTTAGACGCAGAAAAAGCATTTGACAGGGTTAACTGGAAATTCCTATATAGTGTACTGGAGCGCTTTGGATTTAACGAAAAATCAGTACAATGCATAAGGACGCTATATCAAGAACCTGTGGCAAGAATCAAGATAAACGGTAGCTTAACAGACAAAGTAAATATACAAAGATCAACTAGGCAGGGATGCTGCTTATCGCCCACCTTGTTTGCTCTGTTCATAGAACCATTGGCTCAAGCGATACGACAAAATAAGAAATTAAAAGGTGTAACAATAAAGGGGGCGGAACACAAGATTGGGCTATTTGCAGACGATATTATAGTTTACCTTGAACAACCAGATAAATCAATAATGGAAATGATGAACTTGATAGAAAATTTTGGAAAATTATCAGGATACAAGATAAACATAACAAAAACACAAATACTGACATTCCACTATAACCCTCTAAACCAGATAACTGATAAGATCAAATTAAACTGGAAGCAAAAAGAAATAAAATACCTTGGAGTGAACATACCTAAAGACCTAAGCAAAATATATAAAGCAAACTATGATAGGTTGGAACAAGAAATAAAAAAAGATATTGATAGATGGTCAATCTTAAATATGGATCTGAATTCAAAAATTGAGACAGTCAAAATCAGCATACAACCTAGATTACTTTACCTCTTCCAGGCTATACCAACAGAGATTCCAGATGCCCAATTCTCAAAGTGGGACAGGATGATATCGAGATTTGTTTGGGGAGGTAAAAAACCAAGAGTGAAATATAAAACCCTCCAATTACCAAAAGAGAAAGGAGGCATGGGCCTACCGAGTCTAAAGGAATATTACTACTCAGCACAAATAAGATATATCATATGTTGGTGCGACGAGGGATATGAGGCAAAATGGAAAGAAATGGAAAAGGAAATTGAGGGACTCCCAGTACAAAGCATAATAGGGGATAAAGATGCATATAAGCAAATCAAACAAATAGACCCAATCACTAAATTTACTTTAGAACTGTGGTATAAAATAGTACAAAAATATAATATAAGGGAAGACATAAAACTATTGAAATGGGTAGCATTTGACAGTCAGTTTGAACCGGCAAAACAAGATAGGGGATACAAAAATCTGGTGAACAAGGGAATCACAGCATGGGGCAATATCGGAAAAAAAGATCTCGGGAGCTTTGTAAATATCAGGAGAAAATTTAAATTAGAAAGATCGGAATTTTTCAGATATCTGCAGATGAGAGATTACTATATGAAGAAGATTAGGCATAACCTCCAAACAGATGTGAACGAGATTATACAACTTATTTTAAGCTCATATGCAGGAAATAAAATAAGAATTATTTCAAAACTATATCAGAAACTTATGACAAACAATCATACAAGTAACTATATAAAGGAGAAATGGGAGAAAGAGCTCAATTTAAACATAACAGAAGAAAGCTGGCAGGAAATATGGAAAACACAACACACATCAACAAATTCAAGGGCATGGAGGGAATTTGGATGGAAAAACCTGATTCGCTTTTTCATTACACCACAGATTCAAGGAAAATATACAAATACCCAATCTTTATGCTGGAGGGGATGTGGGGCTCAAAATGCAGACCACTCACATATGTTTTGGAAATGCTACAAAATATCATCATTTTGGAAATCTATGCATGTGACAATACAGAGGATATTAGGATATAATATACCAATGAACTGTAACCTGATGTACTTATGTGATCTTAAAAAAGACAGTGTTATACAGGCTGAGGACAGATATCTAGTTAAAATCTTGTTGATTGCATGTAAAAAAACTATCACAAAAAAATGGCGATCAGAAGTTATTCCTGACCAAGAACAATGGACTGACATTGTTGAGGACATACGTATGATGGAAAAACTAACATATCGACGAAGAATGCAAGAAGGAATATGGGAGAAAAAATGGCGGAAATGGACACACTACAAAGTGCAACAACGAGGCAGAAATTGAAAGAATAACCAAAGACACTGAAAAAACCAGAAGAATTAAGAGATGGAAACTAAAAACTTGATGCTCCAACATTTGTCCCCCCCCCTTTTATTTTTTATTTTTTTTTATTTTTTATTTTTATTTTGTTTATTTTTTTTTATTTTTCCCTACCCTAACCCCTTTGTTTTTTAAATGTAGAATGTGATCTGAATGCATTATATATGATGAAAAATGAATAAAAATCTAAGTTACAAAAAAAAAGTATATGAACCAGAAAATCAGTACAATGTAAACAAAACAATAAACAAACACAGACATCCGTCACTTGCCGCTGGCGAAGGCAGCTCGCTTCGCCCTTTTTGCAGCATCTTGGTCGTTATTTTCTCTTCTGTCTGGCATTTTTGCTTTCTCTCCCACATCCAGAAAATGATATGATTATCCCACCTCAATTTCGCTTTTATTCCGCAGCTATTATGTTATACGACGACATGCAACTGGAGCGATTGTTTTCCCCAGTCACGTGGCGCTGGTGGCAACAGCAAGTGAAAATCAACCAGCTTTGCGCACCCTCTGTTATAACAAAATGTAAACATTTACCTTCATAAGCTAAATAACCTCTTTTTTGAATCATAGTTGGCAAATTTGGGAGCAAATGCTCCTCCGTCCGCGACTGAGTACATCAGCAGTAATAGGTAACGTCCATTTGTGTTTGTCTAAAAATTTCTTCCTCTCGTGTAAATAAGGATGCTTCTACGTCCGCCATAATTCCTCCAGGGCAAGAGCAGTAAGTTATACCTCACAAGGTGGCAGAACTGGGGAGCGTTTGGCACGTCACATACCATCATTTGACAGGCGCAGCACTGCGCCTGTCACAGTAGTGGCACTATCCATTCATGCAATCAACAATGTTAAAGGGTTAAAAGGAAGATGCACTGAGGAGGGATGTTTAATCTGGGTGGCAAATGCTGCCACAGTATTTAAACCCTGAGGTATTGTGACCGATGCATGCAACAGACATTTCATTAACACTTCAGTGAACTGTGTCAACATGTAGAAATCGTCATCATCATAGCAGTCTGTCAGGGACGACAATGACCGTTTCATTTAGGTCTGATCAGATTCCTCCACGCAGCTCTGTCTTTTGCCCTCCGCTGCCAGGAATTCCTGACCTTGTTAACCCGGACAACGTCCGAGCCGGTATGAGTTACTTTCTGACTGACCATTTCATGAAACTGCTTGCAAAGTATTTGATTACCGCTAGCTTTTGCTGGACTAGCGGCACATTCTTGGCAGATAGGGGTGTTATCAGTGGCATGGACAGGCCAAGACAAACTGACTCCAGTATCTGTTGCAGTGACTGACCAGATAATAGGTTTGTTTGTCTCTGCTCTTTGTGTAGTGCATGTCACGATGCACCGACTGGCAAAAGTCCACCACAGATCTTGCGACAGATGTGCTTATCTGCTAGGATGTCCAGTCTCACCCTATGTAACTGGGAGTGGTCCACCACAGACCTGTGACAGATATTGTTTTTAGTTCTGCTAGGATGCCCAGTTTCACCCTCCACACCCTCAGAAGGGCGGGGTTGCTGGTTGAGTCGCCGACGGCCCGACCAATGAGACAGGTAGTACCAGTTTTCATGGTTATCCGGTAGCAAGCAAACCAATGCCTCACCTGACATGAACATGAGTCAGAGGGTGTGAACATGTAGAAAAATGCATCATAAAAGCCAATCAGACAGACACAACTTTATTGCCCAAACAGTATTTTCTATAAATGTGCATAAGTTTTATTCAGAACACTGAATTTTCATCAGAAAAATACATTTTGCATTGAAAGCTGACTGCAGTTACATAGTAGACCTGGATCTCTTTGACGGCCACAAATGTTGCCAACTATTGACCATAAGAAAACATGGAGATTTGGAGTTCTCCTGGTCTAGCCTTTCAATGCAGTGATAATGAATAGATGACTTTGATTTAAATTTATTTTGCTATTCATACTTTTATAATATCAGAGCATCTACGCATTTTATTACATGTGAATTGTTAATTGGAAAACCAGTTTATTTTGATATAAACTGCATTTCACAACATCACAGTCTCTCACATTATTAAAAAAAGAAACCACTAGGTTTTTCAGTTAAAGCCTGCTTGGCACCCAGAGGCCTGCTGCTGCCAATGAGAGATAAAGGACAAATTTAATTGGGTTTTGGGTGATGCTGCTGCTGAGAATCTTGATGTCGTTTTTGCCACAGAGAAAGTTGCATGATGATGAAAACTAATTTGACTCCAACATTATTTATAGCATGAAAGGCGTTGGAGTCATGATGACTGCATTTAGATAGCACAAAGGGAAAACAAAGCAAAGTTCAGGAGGAAATCAATATGCAGGGGTGGTTGTTTTTGCCTTTCTAAGAAACTTATTTATTCAGTTTTTTGAAGCAGGAATACCTCTGGTCATTCAAAACTTAAGTGCCTTTCACTGCTTTGTGTTAATTTTAGAAGCTTTGAGCATACTATTAATTCGGTGGTTAAGTGGTAATATATGACCCACACATACACACACACAGAAAGACTCACTGGTGGGATTGTTTCTGTGCTGATTGCATAATATTGTCCTGGGTCCAACCACTGACCAAACATACTCCAAAAGCAGACATTTTTCTACACCACAGGTGGGTAGTAACTCAAGTAACTTTTCCCCCAAAATTGTACTTCACCAAGCTGTTTCACTTGAGCACATTCATTAAGAAACAAACTGTACTTTTACTCAAGTACATTTGGTTTTACTCTTTGAGTTACCTTTATTCATTGATCTATTGCGTCCATTTTTTCCCCACTAATTTTCTGCCATTTACTTTTTTTTAAAATTTCATTGAAATCATTGTTCTTCTGTTCTGGCTTGAGGAAATACTTAATACCATTTACTTCCCCCCTTTGTTTATATATAATTTGGATTATATTAGAGGATATGGGGATAGTTTATATTTTTTCCCTATATGATTAAGAGGAAAAACCTAACTTGTATTATGATTTAGTAAAATCACAAATTTTCAAGAAAGTTGCAAATTTATGAATAAAGAGTTGCAAATGAGCAAGAAAAAAAATGGGATTTTAATAGCTACAATTACCATTTTAAAAAAGGTCTCAAAGTTATGAGAAAAAAAAATCAAAATTATTAACAGTCTGGACTACAAGCATTTCTCTAAAAGACTACAAGACAAAAAACACAAATTATTGATTTAAAAAAAACCACAAAAATTTATGTGGAAAAGGAGTTGCAGATTTATGCATAAAACCCCCATAATAAAATTTATCAGTAAATTTGCAAGAAAATATGACAAATTTAAGATAAAAAAAATCAGTTTTTTTTTTTACTAAGTTACTCTATTCCTTACTCAAGTAACTTTTTAGCAGTTATTCTGTATCTCTGACTCAAGTGACCCTGGGGTGCTCCTCTGATTGTCCTACTTGAGGAATTCATTTCAAAGCTGCCTTTGCTTCAGCAGTCTGTGGCTCCTCCACCCACCTCTGTCCGAAATTCGTGTGCAGCTCATGTGCGCCATCCATTTGGCACATTCTCACCTTGTGCACAAACTGGACTCTGGCACCGCTGTGCCACATATCGATTCATCGTGAATAACGCGTTTACTTACGTTTCATTGAGTGGGGCCGACATCACAGTTTGCAGGAGAACTGAAGCCAGGAGGACACCGAACATTTTGAGCACAGGTGCCATGTCTGCAGAGAGGAGTCGGTGTGTTCCCGGCGAGAACCGGACTGCACTGGGGGAGGAAGAGGACCGAGTTGCAGCCTACAACCCCCCACTGTGGCCCGGGGTCAGAGAGAGAGAGAGACAGACAGAGAGAGAGGGAGACAAGCACGGATCAAAGCTGCTCAAAGAACATTGGAGGACGGCAGCGCTTTGCTGTTTATAACCCTGAACTGTGAACTCCCTCCTCCAGCGTCACTCCTCCCAAAGTTTGCAACCCTGTGCAGCCTCCTCCCTATTACCAAACAAGCTGCACTTCCCAGAGGTTGAATCACACAGCCCTGCCTGTGCCCAGAAGTCCACTTACCAGGTTATTTCAGATTTCTGAAGAAAGCACTGCGGGGGGGGGGGGGGGGGGAGAGATACAGGAACCTTTGTTCATGAGGATATTTTTACTATTCCCTTCCAGCACCTGTGGAGCAACAGAGAGAAAGCTTTGTGGGCCCCCTAAGTAGTGATTTTTCATCACATCCATATGCAGTTTTTAGAGACATTTACCAGAACATAGGCTATATATCGGGTGGTCTAGGGTGCCACCTACTAGAAGTAAATGCCAAAAAAAAAAAAAAAAAATCATCAATTCCATGCAAAACTAGAAAAGCACTCAGAGAGCACATACCCAGTGTCCACGACACCGGGTAGGAATGTGTATAAATGGTCGGAGAGGCCGCTGGTGCAGGTTGGCAGGCACGTTTCTGTCAGTCTGCCCCAGGGCAGCTTTGGCTACAGAGGTAGCTTACCACTATCATCGTCTGCGGAGTAAATGAATAATGGACTCATTGAGTATAATGAAAGGTGCTATATACTGTAAATGCAATCCATTATTATTAGAATTGGTAAGAATATATTAATAACTGACACTAGGTTAGTTTAAAGATGAAAATTATAATCTTCTTTCGGCTGCTGCCTTTAGGGGACGCCACAGCAGATCATCTGCCTCCATCTCACCCTGTCCCTTGCATCTTCCTCTGTAACACCAACCCTCTCCATGTCATCCTTCACTACAGCCATGAATCTTCTCTGAGGTCTTCCTCTTTTCCTTCTGCCTGGCAGCTCTATATTCAACATCCTTTGTCCAATACAGTATATCCACTAGCCCTCTTCTGCACATGTCCAAACCATCTCAGCCTTACCTCTCTTACTTTGTCTCCAAACTGCTCAACCTGAGCTGTCCCTCTGATATACTCATTTCTAGTCCTGTCCCTCCCAGTTACTCCCAATGAAAATCTTAGCATCTTCAACTCTGCCACCTCCAGCTCCATCTCCTGTCTTTTTGTCAGTGCCACCGTCTCCAAACCATACATCATAGCAGGTCTCACTACCATCTTGTAAATTTTCCCTTTCACTCTTGCTGCTACCCTTCTGTCACAAATCACCCCTGACTGAAGATGAAAATTATAATCTTTCTGAAAAAACACAGTGAACACTAAAACTTGGAAATGTTTATTTTTTTAACAGTTCAGAGGCTTCCTCTAAACATGCAGGGACATGCTTTAGGTTTCCATTGGAGGGGCACTTCTCTGGATAGGGGCACTCTTTGGGACAGTCTTGTAGGGGTAATGTGATGTGTGACTTTGGGAGGGTTTGAACCCTGGGGCTTACCTTAGCCGGCGTCGGGCGTCAGGATGATAACGTCAGGCAGGCTGCGGTCTCTGTATATATATATTCTTACTCTTCTGTAGTAAAGTTCAGTTCGTTGCTCTGCATAAGACAGCTCACAGCTCGCTTATTTGTGACCCGTGCTGGCAAAATGAGTCGGAATGCGCACCACATCATTACGAGATACAGGCACAAGAAGTCATAAATCATGACTCTTTGTTTGCTACCAGCAAGTCCCAGAAAAAACCCTGTGAGTGCCTGGTATCATTGTAAAGCTTAGAAATCGTACTTTCTAAAAATACATATGTTTTGGTGGAAGACGTAACTCCTGACAGATTGAATGCGAGTTTTAAACTTAGCCAAAATATAAACAAATCAGCTTTTTCTGGGTCCATTTTTGCACACTTCCTACAAATTAAATATCATTTTAAAGGTATTTCAATACATAATATGGAAAAAACGTTACCTCAGTTTTGATAATTTCCTCAAAGTGACTCATTTTGCCAGCACATGTCACATTTTACCATACATAACATTTGGTGACTGAGGATTAACTCATGGAGGCATGCGGGGCACCTCTACAGCCATTTCTGGAGCACTCAGGAGAACCAGTAATTCTGTGGCTTTGGTGGCTGGCCGCATTTGAGTTGTACATTGCAGCGCTGGGCCTGGGTAGACTTGACGGAGTAAGGAAGCAAGCACTTCTGGTTCCCAAGCTCGGCGTAGAAGGTCAGAGAATTTTCCACACGTTAGGGGAGACGGAATCTTATGCAGATGCTGCTGGGCTGCTTGCGAGCTACTTTGCTGAACACACACGTAGCACAAAGCTGTGGGTTGAGAGGCTAATGGCGCCAAAAGACACTAAGCTAGCTAGCTGAGGGGAGCTAATGGTCCAGCTAGTAGCAACGCGGGCTAATTGGGTGCCAAACAATTAATCAAAATCCTTGATTAAGAAACCTGGTCTCGATCATACTATGTTGGCAAATTTTAGGCCCATTTCTAAGCTGCCATTTCTTTCAAAAATTTTAGAGAAAATTGTCTATATGCAGCTGAAATGTTTTCTGGATGAACACGGTATTTTGGAGATTTTTCAATCTGGTTTCAAAGCTCTTCATAGCACAGAAACAGCCTTGTTAAGTGTTTTTAACGATATTCTCTTGGCATGTGATTCAGGTGAATATGCTGTTCTTGTGCTGCTTGATTTAACTGCTGCCTTTGACACAGTGGACCATCATGTTTTAATTTCCCATTTGCAGCACCTAGTGGGAATTTATGGCACTGCTCTCAACTGGTTTAGATCCTATCTGTCAGACAGGACTTTTAAAGTTAGCATGTTTGGGTTTGAATCCTCTTCTGCTCATCTGCCTTACGGGGTCCCACAGGGGTCAATTCTAGGGCCCATGCTTTTTTCTCTGTACATACTTCCACTGGGTTCCATTTTTAAAAAGCATGGTATCTCTTTCCACCTGTATGCTGATGACTGTCAGATTTATGTCCCTCTAAAACAAAAAGCTGCCTCATCAGTAAACTCACTCCTGGCCTGCATTGAAGACAAAGTCTTGGATGGCCCTAAACTTCCTAAATTTTAATGATAAGAAGACCGAAGTGATGGTGTTTGGACCTAGTCGCCCCTGTGAGTCCCTTCCTGTATACTTGGGCCCCCTTACTCCTTATGTTAAATCCACAGCTAGGAACCTTGGTTTTATCATGGACAATGATTTTAAATTAGATATGCAGATTCGTTCTGTGGTAAAATCCAGCTTCTTTCATCTAAGGCGTTTAGCAAAAGTAAAACCCATTCTCTCTAGACCACACTTGGAAACAGTAATCCATGCTTTTATTTCATCTCGGCTGGATTACTGTAACGCACTTTACGCCGGTGTCAGCCAGTCATCTCTTTCCCGTCTGCAGCTGGTTCAAGACACCGCTGCTCGTCTTTTAACAGGTACACGTGGAAGAGATCACATCACACCCATCTTAGCTTCACTCCACTGGCTGCCCGTGTATTTTAGAGTTCATTTTAAAATTCTTTTATTTGTTTTTAAATCCTTGAATGGTCTTGCTCCACCTTACCTCTCTGAGCTTCTGCATCCCTATGCTCCCACCCGGTTCCTTAGGTCAGCTGAACAACTGCTTTTGGAGGTACCAAAGGCGAGGCGCAAGCTCAGAGGGGACAGAGCCTTTTCGATCATGGCCCCCAGGTTATGGAATGATTTACCCCTGGACATTAGACAAGCACCTTCACTGTCCATTTTTAAAACACATCTTAAAACACATTTTTACTCCCTGGCCTTCGACCCAGTATGAGACATTGATTTTATTGAATGAAATGGATTTTTATTTATTTTACTTTTTATTTTATTTATGAATTTATTTTTTTTACTGTGGTTCTTGTGTTAGCGCCCTTTGTGTTAGTGCCCTGCTTTTATGTTCTCTTGCTGTACAGCACTTTGTGTAGCGAGTGTTGCTTTTAAAGTGCTTTATAAATAAAGTTGATTGATTGATTGATTGATTGACTGAAACACAGAAGCTACCCAGGCAGTCGGCGTTAGCCAACACGGTGGAATCAGAGCCACAGGAGAGGGAGCCCATGTCCACTGAGAATGACAAGCCAGCTGAAGAGCGCAGCACGGAGACGATGCACAGTGTGGCACAGCAGAGCACTTCAGACGACAAAGAGGAGGTAACGGACTGCTTTTGTACCCGAGACAAGCCGCAGTCGAAGACCAACACTGGGAGCGAACAGTACGAAGAGCTAACAGACGCCGTGGCAGTCAAGCAGGGCCAGCTTCACTCAGGTTTGGCGCGGGTGGGTCTCAGTGCCGGTGCTCAGGACATGGTAGAGGGGGGTACCGAGCATGGTGGCAAGGCGCCTGCATCGGCAAGTGACACCTAGGTGCTAGCCCCAGATGCCCCCGGTACTTGGCCATAGTTGGGTGGGGGGTCTGTGGCTACAACAGTGAACACTACAACGTTTATAGAAGAGGACCAAGCCAGACCAGCGAGCATGGAGTCACTGCATGCTCAGAAGCAGGACATCGGGCCAAGTAAAATTCCACTCCGGGTTATGGACTTGGTTCGGGGTAAAGGGCGTCCATGGCGAGGACGGGCCAAACGACAGCCAGCAAAACATCGAGGATGTCTGTGCATTGTGGCTAAGCTGGATGCAGCGTGCTTCAGGTTGTCCGACAGCTCATCGAGGCACGCCAATCAGCTTCGGTATGTCTGGGAAGACGCTCCAGGTGGCGAGACTGGACGGGAGTCGGTGATGGCGGTATGGGATCCAGGCTTCGTCATCCAGAGGATCAGCCATCGCTCCGGGGGTCTGCAGTCTCCAGGGGTGCGCCTGCTGAAGGGCTACCCTGGACCCCCCCCCCCCCCCCCATGCAAGTTACAGTTTTTTTCACCCACATGACTGTGCTATAATTAAAGAGCTGCTTATAGTTCTTGTGGTTTGAAATGCATGTTATGATATGGGATTATTTTGTGTGTTTTGTTTAGTTTAGGAGCACGGTGTGTAGTTTTAGTTCATGTATGGACTTTTGTTTAGGTTTGGGTGGCAGAATAATCCATCCCGCCGTGCGGGCTGCACGGTAGTCCACCCTTCAGTCCTGTTCTAGGTTGTTTTGTGTGAATGTGATAGGCCAATTTAGTACATGGTTTTTCATTATTTTAGTGTGTGATTCGGGTCCCAAATTTGAGGGGGGGGGGGGTCAATTGTGTCGATGATTTTGGACTTTTCTAAAGGGGGGAAAATGTGATGTGTGACTTTAGGAAGGTTTGAACCTTGGAGCTTACTGTAGCCGGCGTCGGGCGTCAGGGTGATGACGTCAGGCGGGCTGCGGTCTCTGTATATATATTCCTACTCTTCTATAATAAAGTTCAGTTCATTGCTCTGCATAAGACAGCTCACAGCTCGCTTATTTTACCATACATTTTAGGTTAAACCCAATTTTATTTGCCATAGTTTATCGTCCCCCATCAACCTACTCAGAATTTTTATCCGAATTTGCTGATTTCTTAGCTGATTTAGTGCTGAAATCTGATAGAATAATTATAGTAGGGGACTTTAATATTCATGTGGCTGTAGATAGTGACTGCCTTAATGTGGCATTTAATTCAATATTAGACTCGATTGGGTTTTCTCAGAAAGTAGGAAATTCTACTCATTACCTCCACCATACATTGGACCTTGTTCTGACATATGGCATAGAAATAGAAAATCTTGTAGTGTCTCCTCATAACCCTGTACTGTCAGACCATTGTCTGTTAACCTTTGATTTTACTATTTCTGACTATTTGGCTCCTAAAGAAAAATATTATAACAGTAGATGCCTCTCAGATGATGCTGTTACCAAATTTATGCAGATTGTTTCCTCTATGCCATGTGTCAACACAACGGAAATAAGCTATAGACAGCTTGCTCCTTCTGTAATTGATAACATGGTGGATAGTGTTTCAGCTTCTCTGCATCAGACTCTAGACTTGGTGGCCCCCTTAAAAAAGAAAAAGTCTAATCAGAGATTTCTAACTCCTTGGTTCAACACAGAAACTCGTAGCTTAAAACAGAAGACTCGTCAATTAGAAAGAAAATGGCGCTCCACTAATTTAGATGAAATCTGTTTAGCTTGGAGAAATCATCTTTTAATTTATAAAAAATCTCTTAGAAAAGCTAGAACGAGTTATTACTCTGCATTAATAGAAGAGAACAAGAATAATCCCAGGTTTCTTTTCAGTACTGTAGCCAGGTTGACAAAGAGTCAGGACTCTGTCAATCCTAGCATTCCCTTAGAGCTTACTAGTCAGGACTTTATGAACTTTTTCAATAATAAAATTTCATCCATCAGAGATAAAATCAATCAGATTCTTTCCACAGTTAACTTAAATACTGTAACTACTACAACTCCTTCTATTGATGTCTGTCTTGATGAGTTTACTCCAATCGACCTTTGTGAGTTAGACAAAATAGTTTCCTCATCCAAACCCTCAACTTGTCTTTTAGACCCTATTCCTACCAGGTTATTTAAAGAAGTCTTCCCACTTATTGGTAGCCTTATTCTTCATATAATCAATTCTTCATTAACTTTAGGCCATGTACCGCAGGCTTTTAAAACGGCTGTAATTAAACCCTTACTCAAAAAGCCAACGCTAGATCCAGGAGCTTTAGCTAACTATAGACCAATCTCTAATCTCCCTTTCATTTCAAAAATCTTAGAAAGAGTTGTTGCTACGCAATTATTTGACCACCTGCAGGGAAATGGTTTACTTGAAGAGTTTCAGTCTGGGTTTAGAATCCATCATAGTACTGAAACAGCCTTAGTGAAGGTCACTAACAACCTCCTCATTGCATCTGATAATGGACTAGTTTCTGTACTTGTCCTTTTAGACCTTAGTGCAGCTTTTGATACTATCGATTATAATATTCTACTTGATAGATTAGAACACTATGTTGGACTTAATGGAATTTCGTTGCAGTGGTTTAGATCTTATTTATCCGATAGGTTCCAGTTTGTTCATGTAAATAATGAGTTTTCTTTCAACTCAAAGCTTAGTCATGGAGTTCCACAGGGATCTGTGCTAGGCCCTACTCTTTTTAGTTTATATATGCTTCCGTTAGGCAACATTATTAGAAAGCACTATATACATTTTCATTGTTATGCTGATGACACACAATTATACCTGTCAATGAAGCCAGATGATAGTAATCAATTAGCCAAGTTAGAAGCCTGTCTTAAGGAAATCAAAGCTTGGATGACTTGTAATTTCCTGCTATTAAATTCAGATAAGACTAAAGTCATTCTTGTTGGTCCAAAAAACCTTAGAAATTCCTTTCCAAATCAAACTTTCAGTTTGGATGCGGTTACTCTTTCTCTTAATAGCTCTGTGAGGAACCTTGGAGTTATTTTTGATCAGGATTTGTCCTTCAATTCACATATTAAATTTGTTTCTAAGACTGCCTTCTATCATTTGCATAATATTGCCAAGATTAGGAGCATCTTGTCTCAGAGTGATGCTGAGAAACTGATCCACGCTTTTGTTAGCTCGAGATTAGATTATTGTAATTCTTTATTATCAGGCTGTCCTAAAACATCTTTAAAAAGTCTTCAGCTGATCCAAAATGCTGCAGCAAGAGTTTTAACAGGTACTAGAAAGAGAAATCATATCTCTCCGGTTCTGGCCTCCCTTCATTGGCTTCCCATAGAGTTTAGAATTAAGTTTAAAATCCTTCTTCTTACTTACAAAGCTCTAAACAATCAGGCTCCTTTTTATTTAAAAGATCTGATACTACTGTATTATCCTAACAGAGCACTATGCTCCCAAAATGCAGGATTACTCGTAATACCTAGAAACTCCAAAAGTACAATGGGAGGCAGAGCCTTCAGTTATCAAGCTCCTCTCCTGTGGAATCAGCTGCCAATCTGGATTCGGGAGTCAGACTCGATCTCTGTTTTTAAGAATAGGGCTAAAACCTACCTTTTTGATATAGCCTACAATTAGGGAGGGATCATGTATTTCTGAACCCTCCCTTAGTTATGCTGCTAATAGGTTTAGTCAGCCGGGGGACCTCCAGTAATGCACTGGGCCTCACTCCTTTTCTCACTCTCAATGAAATATTTTTTTTTGCTGGTCATTAACATTTGTTTGTTCTCTCCCATAGATTGAGTCCCCATCGTGCTGTTTGCTCTCTACATGTCTGTTCTTTTCTTCTTCTCTATCCCCTCACCCCCCAGCCAGTCGCAGCAGATGACTGCCCCTCCCTGAGCCTGGTTCTGCTGGAGGTTTCTTCCTGTTAAAAGGGAGTTTTTCCTCTCCACCATCGCCAAGTGCTTGCTCACAGGGGATCGCCTGATTGCTGGGGTCTTTCTGCAACTGTGGGGGTTCCCCCTACAGTTGATAGTGCTATGAGATGACTGTTGTTGTGAAATGGCGCTATATAAATAAAGTTGAATTGAATTGAATACATAACAGGTAACATGGAAGTCACTTAATAAAGGGAAAGAAGGGCATCCACTGTGCACCCTACATTGTACGGCATCAGATTTTTTTCCCACTAGAAGGGTGTCCATTATTGCATATTACATTTTCCGACTGAAAAGGGCACACCATCATAATTTATTGCACAAAAGGCCATCATAAGAAACTGTTACGGATCTCTCCTCTGTAAGGAATTAGTCAGTGGCGCAGTTCCTGACACCTTAAAGTAAACCTCCACTACTAGCTCAGTGCTAGCAGAGGAATTCCTCTTTGTCTCAGTGGTAAGAGTGAGAGGTTTTCAAATCATGTTGGCATGGGTTCAGATCCCAGCCTGGGATGTAGGGGCATGTCTACCTTGCTTGTGAGCAGGAAAGACTTTGTTGGAGTAAGTCTACCTTGCCTAAGGGTGAAAACAATTAGGTCGGTCCACCTTGATGAGAGGGTTGAAATGGACTTTGAGAGGTTAAATAGCAAATTCTGGCCTTGACCCAGTAGGTGAGCCGTAACAGAAAGTGAGGGATCATCCAAGATTTGAACCTGGGACCTCTCACAACCCAAGCAAGAGTCATACCGCTCAACCTTTTATAGGCATCTCCTACAGTCCAGAGCCAATGACGTCTGAGACAGCGATAAATAGAGACAAGTTAATAGCAAACAAACAAAAGGACTATCGGCAGATGAGACCTGCATGGTGCACTGAGGCGTATGTAACAGGAGCCCACAATCAGTTCCCCATATGGAGAGCAACATGCTTTTAAGTTTTATAAAAATAATCAATTAGATTTATATAGAGCTTTAGATGTCAAGTGACATCTCAAAGCACTCACAGTGAGTCCATTGTTCATTCATTCCAGAGAGATTGATGCGTTCCAGACTTCACTCCAAATTATGCCACTTGCCACTCCAGACATTGATAGTGGTAAGCTACTTCTGTAGCCACAGCTTCCCTGGGGCAGACTGATGGAAACATGGCTGCTGTTGTGGATTTAGCTGTAACATCAGTTGTTATAAGGAAAGAATGTCCAAACACCCAACTTTACCTTCATTTGGCTTTACTGGAGAATGCTGCATCTCAGTTTACAACACATTTGTCGTTCCCGCTGGCTAACATGCGTCCGTCCCTCTGATAGCACTGCATCGCTTAGCACTGACTTCTTCTTCTTCGGTCTGCAGCTTGAACAATAACATTTCATGGCCAAAGGTACAGTACCAGCGCCGTCTAGTGGACAATGTCTAACGACTGCATTGAAGGAAAACACCTTTGGGATTCTAATTAAATTACTATTATAAATAGCTTTTCTGATTAACTATAAAGTGTTTATAATATCTATTTGTCCTATATGTATTTCAATATGTAATAACTATCAACTTATGTGTATGAACCATTCTGAACTATTAAATATTCAACATCCTCCCCCCCAAGAAGACAGTTCAAATATTAACTTCAAAAGGATATAGTAGCTGAACTGGTCTTCTTAACGTCGTCCCAGTTGGAGTGCGCATAGCGCAGGATCTGACTAGTCCATCTCTCCCTGGGAACACCTCTATGATTAGTCCTGTTTTCCATGTTTGACGTGGTATCTTGTCATCTCCAATGAGGACCAAATCTCCTGGTTTGAGTTGTGTTGGATTTGGGGTATGACGAGTGTGAGCCGATCTGAGGTCCAGCAAATACTCCCTCCTCCATCTGTTCCAAAATTCCTTGACAAGTCTATGGCGATATTTCCATCTTCGGGTCAGCCTTTCTTTATTTGCATTTGCTATCTGACCTGTTGTGGAAAATGGCTTTGGTGGTAAAGAGGTAAGTCTTTTCCCTATGAGGAAATGAGCTGGCGTCAGAGGTTCTGGTTCTTGTAAATCGTTGTACACAAATGTGAGTGGTCTTGAGTTAATAGTGGCTTCTATTTCTGTCAACAGAGAAGTTAACTCTTCAAAGCTCAGAGATGCTCTGCCCATTACTCTTTTGAGGCATCCCTTTACAGAGCGCACTAACCTTTCCCAAAAACCACCCCACCAAGCCGCTCTTTCTGCAATAAATTTCCACTTGATTCCCTTTTCAGAAAAATATTCCAGCAGTTCTGGCTCCTTCATAGCCTTCCACAGTTCCTTTAGATCTTGATCTGCTCTCTTGAACGTTTTTGCATTGTCCGAGTAGATTACTCTACAAAGTCCTCTCCGTGAAATAAATCTCTTGAATGCCAAAAGGAAACTTTCTGTTGATAGACTCGATATTAGTTCAAGGTGCACTGCACGTGTAACTGCACAGGTGAAAAGTGCTATGTATGCTTTCTCTGCAGAATTCTTGGACTTTACAAACAGTGGGCCTGCAAAGTCAACACCTGTGACTTCAAACGGCGGTGCTTCAGTAACTCTGTCTTTGGGAAGAGGTGCAGCTGTTTGCTGTGCTGCTTTTACTTTGAATCTTTTACAGATAGTACAGTCTGAAATGCATTTTTTGACTAACTGTCTCGCGCGTGGAATCCAATACTTCTCTCGTAGATGAACTAGAGTGTCTCTCACGCCTGAATGCATGACATTTTCGTGACTGTATTGTATCAGAAGTTGTGCAAATCTGTGATTTGAGGGTAACAACCACGGGTGCTGCTCATTGAAACTCATGTTTGACTGATGCAGCCTTCCTCCTACACAGATTAAGCCTTGCTCGTCTAGAAAGGGTTTAAAGTCTCTGAATTTTGAGTCTTTGTGCACATTTTCTCCAGTTTTCAACTCTGTTATTTCTCTTTCAAAACTGTTAAGTTGCGCTTCACGTATCCATACCTTTTCAGCTTTTGCCATTTCCTCTGCTGTTAGTTCTCCCCTTTGTCTTTGCTTTGAATGACAGTTGTGGAGAAATCTTTGGATCCATGCAGTTACTCTTAGTACGGTCTGTAGTTTGCTGTATTTGTCCAGCTGTAGCAATGGTTCAGATTGCACTCTTTCACTGTTACTGAGATGTACTGCGACTTGACTTGCCTTTAGCTCAGCTTTAACCTCTTCTTCTGATAGTATTTCTTGTGCTGTTTCTGGCGGTGTAGTTTGAAGCTCCTTTTCTTTCAAAAATGATGGGCCTGACCACCAGAGATTTTCCTCTTTCAACCTTGATGCGGACTGACCTCTTGTGGTGAGATCAGCTGGGTTCACCTTTCCATTACAATGTGTCCATAGTTCTGGTGGTGTCAAAGTTTGTATCTCCATCACTCTGTTGGCAACAAACTGTTTCCATTTCTTTGATGAACTGCGAATCCAGTGAATCACTATCATGGAGTCTGACCACATTCTGAGTTGAGTGATCTGCATATTCAGTGCCTTCAAAAGGTTATTTGCCAACCTTGCTCCAATCACAGCTCCCATCAGTTCCAAGCGTGGCAGTGTGATTGTTTTGATTGGTGCCACTCTTGACTTGGATGCAACGAGCGCAGTAACAGTCTCTCCTTCTGTTGTTTGTCCTTGTAGATACGCAACTGCGCCATACGCCTTTTCGCTTGCATCTGTGAAGACATGGAGAACTTGTGATTTATCTGACAGCTTTTCTGTTCCATACCACCGCGGAATGACTATTTGGTGGATCTGAGGAAGCTCCATGCACCACTGCTGCCATGCCTGTGAAAGGTCTGGAGGCAGCTCGTCGTCCCAGCTCAGGCCCCGTCGCCACATTTCCTGAAACAGACATTTAACTCGAATGGTAAATGGCGTTAGGAACCCTATAGGATCAAAGATTCTGGCGGATGATCTCAAAACACTCCTCTTTGTGTTTTCCTTTCCTTTTAGAATGTTCATCAAATGTTTGAGGTCAAAGGCAAAGTCATCTGTGTCCGGTCTCCACACCAAACCAAGCACCTTCAACACACCTCCATGTGTTTCTGTTTCTTGTGTGAAATCAAGCTTGCTGTTTGACCACTTGGTTTTCAGTTCAAGGGAGTTTGTTGTCCACTTACAGAGGTTCATGTTGGCAGCAGCCAGTATTTCTCTTGCTCCTGTAGTAAGTCTGTATGCCTCGTCTGAGTTACTTGAGCTAGCGATCAGATCATCCACATAAAGTGAGTCTCTCATTAGTTTTACCGTGTCTGGTTGGTTAGCTTCATATTTCTCCAGATGATGTCTGATAGTGGCTGCAAGTAAAAATGGACTTGAAGTTACTCCAAACACAACACGTGCCATTCTCATTATACGCGTGTTGGTGCCTTCAACATCTGGGGGTCCTGTAAGCCACAAAAATCTCACAGCATCTCTGTCACTTTCAGTTATAGATATCTGAAGGAAAGCTTTAGTAATGTCTGCTGTGAAAGCTACAGGATTTTGTCTGAATCTGATCAAAATGCTCATGAGGTCAGCATTCAGGTTTGGGCCAGGTAATAAACAGTCATTTAAAGAGGAACAACCTTCTTCATGTGACGAAGCATCAAACACTACCCTTAACTTGGTAGTTACTTTGTCCTCTCTGATTACAGCATGATGAGGTAAGTAGTAGGTTACATTCTCTGTCTCTGCTGAATGACTGCTCTGTGGCACATCTTCACATATTCCTTGTTCTGTGTAATCCTCTATTACATCGTTGTATCTTTTAAACAGTGTCACGTCAGATTTCAGCTTTCTTTTCAGGGTTTCAAACCTCCTTTGTGCAACCTTCTTGTTGTCTGACAGTTCGGGTGTGTCTTGGCGCCATGGCAACGCCACTTCATATCTCCCATTAATGAATCTGACTGACCTGTCAAAGCTCTCCTTGGCTTTCTTGTCATCAGGTGTTTCCTCACCTTTAGTAGTGATGCCCAGCGACTCGATCTCCCAAAATGCTCTTAGCTGGTTTGAGATCTCCACTGAGTCTTCACTGAGTCCAATGTGCATACATGTTGCTTCATTCATACTGGACATGACAACTGGTCCTTGCACTGCCCAGCCGAATCTGGTTTCTACGGCAACCAAAGCGTCTGACAGTCTCTCAGTTTTACCTGTGACTACTCTCCAGTAGTAATCTGCTCCGATCAGTACTGATAGCTCCAAACCATCTTTGTCTCCCGCTGACACATCTGCTACTGGTAGCCCTTTTTTCTCCAGCTGCCGTTGGATGTGTTCACTGGGGACTTTCATGACTGCAGTACAAAGCTGTGGGGTTTGAACAGCTTCAATCTCGATTTTCTGATCTTTGTTTCTCACATTCTCCAGGACTAGTTTTATGACATTGCATTTTGTGGTCACTGGGTTTTTTGAGCCAAACGTGTGAAGGTTTAATGTCTCTTGTTTTAGTATTGGCAGTTTTAAATCTTTCACTTGTTTCTCATGGACAAAACTCCGTTGGCTTCCTCCATCAATTAAGCAACGCACAATCTTCTTTCCTCCAGGTCCTTCAATCCTTGCTCTCACAGTTTGCAATAGTACTGTTTCACATTTTTCTGGGGTTGGTTTGGCTGCATATGGAAACACTGAGGAGACCACTGCATCACTCGTGTTTTCAGCGGCATCTGTCCTTTCTATTGGTTGCTCACTTCTGTCACACACAACAGCATGATGTCTTCTTCCACAATCAGTGCATGTCACATTTTTGGATCTACAGTCTCGAGCAAGATGTCTGGGTTTTAGGCATATGAAGCACCTTCCCGTTTTCTTAAGTTTTTCTTTCCTGCTTGTGACTGTGTCTTCAGTGCACTGTTCTGACTTGTGGCTGGTACTGTTACAGAATATGCAACTGTGCACAAATGGTGTATTCGAACTGCCTGTGTGGAGGGCTGCAGCTGAGGGCACATTAGGTCCTTTCCACCTTTCTCTGCTTGAATCTGGTCTGTAGTGCTGATTCTGATTTGCATGTGTATCTTTATGATTCTCTCTCATTTGTGTCAAATGTGCAGCACGCTCCCTGCTTTCAACTTCTTGTTGCAAAAACTTTACAAGGCCATCAACATCCCACTTTTGCCCTACATCTGTCTTGCGGGTGTACTCAAGGGCAAGATCAGCAGGAATCATTTTGAACAGTATGGGGCACAGTAAACCTCCATAACTGTCTGACATGACTCCTAAAGCTTCTAAGCTTCTGATTTGTACTTCAACATCATCAAAAAGTTGTCTCAAGGCAACAATGTCTGAGGACCTTTTAACTGGACTTAGATTTAGTAACTTAGACATGTGTGCACTTACAATGAGCTCTTTCCTTCCAAATCTTTGCTTAAGCATGTCTACTGCAGCATCATAGTTCATGTCAGTTACCTTCAGCCCTGCGACGGCGCGTGCAGCTGGCCCGATGAGATATGACTTCAAGTAAGTGAACTTTTCAGTTTTGCTCAAATCTGGGTTTTGGTGAATTGCATTTTCGAATTGGTCCCAAAACTCCTGCCACATGCACACTTCTCCGCTGTATTTGTTTATTGAGAGCTTGGGTAGCTTTACCGAGGGTCTGCTTGTATTTGACCGTGTACTCACGTCACTCAGCCGATGTGGATTCGCTGATACGGTGGCGTCTCTTGCCTGTTCTTGTTGCTGTAAGGCAGCCCGTTCAATTGCTCTCTCTCTCTGCCCGCGTCCTCCATAAATTTGTGTTGTCCTGATACTCAAGTGTCCGCACCATGTCCGCATCTAACTCGTCCAAAGGGATCTCCTGCTCTATATCTGGTTCAATGTCTTGCAGGCCTTTCTCTTTCTGTGACAACATGGCTAACAGCTCCCGCAAACGGTCACTGTTTATATCAGTCTTACTTGTTTCATCTTGTATAATTTGCAGCAGCTTTGTAACGGACGTCCGCAGCACGGTCCGTTTCTGTTTTAGCCTTTGAAGTCGCTCCGCCATTTTTTCCTTTCGTCTCCGTGTTGTTACAGCTATCGGCTTAATCCCAACAACGTTCTCTCTTCACTTTTCCCGCTTCCAGCTTCCGGTTCCCGGGTTTCGGCACCAAAAAATATGTTGTGGATTTAGCTGTAACATCAGTTGTTATAAGGAAAGAATGTCCAAACACCCAACTTTACCTTCATTTGGCTTTACTGGAGAATGCTGCATCTCAGTTTACAACACATTTGTCGTTCCCGCTGGCTAACATGCGTCCATCCCTCTGATAGCACTGCATCGCTTAGCACTGACTTCTTCTTCTTCGGTCTGCAGCTTGAACAATAACATTTCATGGCCAAAGGTACAGTACCAGCGCCGTCTAGTGGACAATGTCTAACGACTGCATTGAAGGAAAACACCTTTGGGATTCTAATTAAATTACTATTATAAATAGCTTTTCTGATTAACTATAAAGTGTTTATAATATCTATTTGTCCTATATGTATTTCAATATGTAATAACTATCAACTTATGTGTATGAACCATTCTGAACTATTAAATATTCAACAGCTGCCAATCTGCACCAATGGCCACTCTGACCATTTATACGCATTCATACCCAGGGTCATGGACACTGGAGGTAAGGTGGATAAAGTGTCTTGCCCAGGGACACAGCGGCAAGATGACTGGGGAGAGCGGGATTTGAACTGCCAGCCTTCTGGTTATTGGACAACCTCCTCTACCTCCTCAGCCACTGCCTCCCCGTTTTATGATTTTTCACCCCTACCCCTACCCCACAACCCCGAGTCTGCCAGTGCCCTGAGATCAGTGGTTTTGCGTAATCCGGCTAACAGAAAAACAGCAGCAAACTTGTGGAACTACACAATTTTTCAATAGCATAATTTGGCATAAAAAAAAATTTCACCACATCTGAAGGAAGAGCTACAGTATTACTGCACCTTATTTGGCCTTTTGTTTACATGCTGTGGAAAAACTGGAGCGTGACACACCAGTGGGTGATGATAATTCACCTAAAATGTTGTCTGCAAAAACTGAGGAAAAAACAATACAAGCAAGAAGGGTCTAGGCAAACAGTAGACGAGAGAAGGGTAGTTTGTCATGTTGAAGAAATAGAGTGCTCAAATTTAAATACAAAATGTGTTACTAAGATGTAGAATACACCATAGGGAACCAGGTACATCCACACATACAATAGTAGTGATGCTTCCACTTATGCCCCTTTGCCCTATGCCCTCTGAAGTGTCCTTTTGGACAGGATATACTTTTTTTGAAATTATTATAGATTTCAAATACTTTCCCCCGGACACCAACTGCCCAATAAATGTGTTTTAATGTCTGATAACTATATTTTGACATCCAATTAATTCTGTGTGACCTGCACATGAATGTTGAATGCCTCCTGACCCTCGCCTCTCTACTCCTCCACATGTGCACGTCACACAGCAGCATGCAGCATGTCTCCTTCCTCAGTCAGGTTAGTGTATCATAGCCATAAACCACGGAATAAAACTGCAAAAATATGATAAAAGATGCTAATTTACAACTTAAAGAGTCAGAAATTTACTAGAAGCAAGTCACAAATTTATGAGAAAAAAACATTTTGTGAGAAAAACATTATTTCCAAATGTCAAGAAACAAAACACATTTCCCAGAAAAAAGTGCGAAATTTACAATGAAGTCACAAATTTACAAGAAAAAAACTGTCAAAAAACTGTTTTCTGAAACATTTTTATATTGTTTTTTTTCCGCTTTTTTCTTTCATAAATGTCCAATTTTCTCACCAGTCAGTAAGGTTTTTGTTGTAAACTTTCACATTTTTCTTGGAAAGTTATGACTTACTTCCTGTTCCGCTACTGCACCACCCTATAAATAGCAGAGGGCATCCTTGATACGGTCTCTTTTGACCGGTGCCCTCTGCCTGGTGGCTGTAGTGTGTCCAAGTATTAATAAAGCTGAGTTCGTCTGTTCACCTGGTCTCATCATTTCATAAGGTATTTACAGACATAACACCTACCTCTCACCAAAGACGATAGGTGTTCCTCTAGTTCTCCAGTAGAAACTTCCCTACATTCTATAGCATGTACAGTACCTACATAGGAGTAACCCTGGAGGTGTTAGTGAAATGCATATTTTAAAGTTTTACAGTTCACTGTTTTTATCATGATGTCATACTAACCCCCATTCCAGTGAAGTTGGGATGTTGTGAAAAAGGTAAATAAAAGCAGAACAATGATTAAGAAATTCTTTAACCTGTATTCAGTTGAATACAATACAAAGACAAGATATTTAATATCCTAATAAGCATTTTTTTCAAATATTCACTCATTTTAAATTTGATGCCTGCACCACAGTCTGAAAAAGCTGAAACAGAGGCATGTTTACCACTGTGTTACATCACCTTTCTTTTTAACAATACTCCGTAAGCATTAAGGAACTGAGAACAACCTTTTCTAGGTGAAATTCTTTCCCATTCTTGCTTGATGTACGACTTCAGCCCTGCCTGTCCTGCAGGCACTTCAGCTGCGGGTTATGTGAGAGACTCATGGGACAATTGGAAACTCATGTGTCTGTGTGATCTTTCGATTGAGGATGTGGAAGACATCTACCTGTTTGGCTTCATAATCACAGGATTTCTGCTGTTTGGCTTTGGAGTTTTCCTGGTGTATCGGAAATTAAAGAAGTTGGAACGAGCTAATCAAATGCGGACCCAGCGAAGCTCCTCCAACAATTCGACCAGCTGGGGAGAGCACTGATAGCGGCAAATGGTGAACTGAATCGGAAGGTGGGAAACATCTCGGAGTCGCTGGGTGCTCTCCAGGGAATGATTTTAAAGCCTGTGAATGTTAATGTAAATTGTGATGCACAGAATCGCGTGAGAGATGAAAATTCTATGCTCTAAGTGAACTGTGCTCATCAGGCCTTGATTCGGCGCCCTTGGGAGAACTCATTCCTCCAGGAGAAAAGATAAGGCAGAAGGGAGTTTTGGCTTCTCTCTAACCCAAACAAACTGATGTGCAGCAATCTGAACTCTCCAAGGACAGCGTCACCATGTGACTAACATGGTTTTTTACCATCTGAAATGCAAAGAGAGATGAACTCTGTGGACATGTTATCTATGTTTTAGAACACCATGGTCATAACATCTAGCCGTTGCCTAGGAGAGGATTTTTGTTGTCCACCAGTAACTGATACTTCACACACTGCATTCACACTGATATCACATGACTGACATACACACACTGGTCTCTCTCTTGCTTTGTTAATGTGTGGATTTGTATCTTGTTTGCTAAGTGTGCAATAGAGGTTTTTTTTCTATGTGATCACAATCTTGCTCACTTGAGCTATATTTTGATAACTATGTTTTTTCTCTCTGCCCAATGTGTCACCCCTCCCCCTCCCCCTCTTTACCCCCCACTGTATGAGGCGCCTGTAATGGCTGCCGCGTCATTAGGGAGCGCTTAACACGAGCGCACCTTAGTGATAAGTAAAATTCCTTGTATGTGTGAGCATACTTGGCAATAAAGTTGATTCTGATTCTGATTCAGCTGCTCAACAGTCCGGGGTCTCCGTTGTCGTATTTTGCACTTCACAATGCAGCACATACAGTATTTTCAATGGAAGACAGGTCTGGACTGCAGGCAGGCCAGTCTAGTACCTGCACTCTTACTACAAAACCACACTGTTGTAACACGTGCAGAATGTGGCTTGGCATTGTCTTGCTAAAATAAGCAGGGACATCCCTGAAAAAGACGTTGCTTGGTGTCACGATCCTGACTCAAAGGAACAGAAAAAAGGGGGAGACCACACAGTAGCTGTTAGCTTGGTAAATACTGTAAATGTTTATTTTAAATCAGGGGTGTCCAATCATGTGCCATGGAGGGCCAAGACCTTGCAGGCTTTACCTCCAACCAGTGTCTTCAACAGCAGATTTCACTGAATTTCTTCCCACTGATTGCTGATAAGTGAAAACACCTGCTGAAGAGACTGGGTAGAAGAGAAAACTTGCAGGGTCTTGGCCCTCCATGACACATGACTGGACACCCCTGTTTTAAATCATAAAGTAAACTAAACATCAAATGTGACAGTCCTATGTATAGTGTTGGATGCATGTAGATGTGTAAACCAAGCAAACCAAGGTGCTTCAGCATGAGGCAATGGGGAGAGAGCCCCAAGTCAGAACCAGACCTGGCTTATATAACCCTGGGCCCCAATCAGCCCAACTGGACTCAATTAGGCCTTATGGTGCCTTCACACCAAACGCGAACGGGTGGCGCAAATCCATACAAAGTCAATGGAAAGAGGCGAGCACACACAAAATCGCGCATTCACACGTTCACATCCAAGGGATAGTGCTAGCTTTGAGATTCTGCCGTCACTGGAGTAAAAGTGTCAACATTGGAAAGTAGACTAGTTTGAAAATGAGACTGCCACTCACCTGGAGAAAGGAGGACCGGCAGCTCTTCATCTGAATTGGGATGTCGGAGTTATTTACCCACGGATTCCTGCCACGGACATGCTAACAAGGCTAGCAACGGAAACACTCCTTGTAAAATTTTGGAGACAGGGACAACTTTTTCAGGTGAGCCCTCCATCAAATAATGTAAACCTAAAGCATGACATTATTTTGGGGATTTGCACAGTAGGTTGAAGACTGCTGCAGAAGTTATAAAGGCAACTTCGCCTGTCTGCATCTCACTCAGATGGTGAATTTATGTCTATTTGTGTGTTTACATTGAGTTATAATGTAATTGTGCCATGCAAAAAATTCACCTATTCACATTTGGTGTGAAAGCACCTTTAGACTCCACCCCAGCACTACTCCCAGAGTTCCTGCAGACACCAATGAAAGTCAGCAGGGGGAACAAAACAAGGGCAGGCAGTATGGGGCCTGCCACCCCCACCCCCCAAGACGTTCAACCCTGCAAGTGAAAAGAGAACACAAAACTGTTCCAGTAGTTAGGTTAAAAAGGTGTATCTCAACAAATCCAATCAACCATTTACCACCTGACCTCTCTGACTTCACCCTCAGCAACCTGGATCTTAGGAAGACTTTAAGAGGAGGGAGAGAAGAGACAAAAGGAAGCAGATAAAAACAGGCTGGTTGACCTAGGCATGTGGTGAGCAAGACCAGGCATCTGGAGCTGTGTAACCATAGGAGCTATATGCTCTCCCCAGATAGCTCAAATGGACCTCCCAAAAGAAAATTATGAATGCTCCTTCACGTGAGGATTTTACACACAGAACCCTCCCATCATGCATATCATACATACAGGGGGTAACCACTCTCCCCACACACATCACATGCATGATGAGTAATCATTACAACAATCAATATGACCAACACAAAGTGGAGCACAACAACCAAACCAAAAGGATTATGTAACCCAAGCTACAACAACTCAGCAGAAGCAGCAACAATTAATCCAAACCAAACGTGATTGTTGTCCCCACACAAATGATGAAATACCAAGTGGTCCTATACCACAAATCACAAAATTTACAAACTAACCTGTTCACCTGTGGAACAAAGGTGCTTTTTTGAGTATTCCTCAACTTTCTCAGTCTTTTCTTGCCCCTGTCCCAGCTTTTTTGGAATATGTTGCAGGCATCAAGTTCAAATTGAGTGAATATTTGCAAAAGAACAATAAAGTTTATCAGTTTGAACATTAAATACCTTGTCTTTGTAGTGCATAGTTATAGGTTGAAAAGGATTTGCAAATTATTGTATTCTGTCTTTGTTTTACTCAACATCCCAACTTCATTGGAACTGGGGTTTGTACTTTTCATCTTTTAAAGTAACCCACTGTCAGTCTGAATTTAATTATAACAAGGGTGATGCATCACTGATTTTGTGCCCTCTAGAGTGGCTTTAACAAAAGAAATCTCCCAATTGGCTGTCCTCCAGATGGGCTAAATGATTGTGGGCCCTGTATGATGGCCCGTTGCATAATAGATTATGATAGTGTGCTCTTTAAAGTAAGCCTTTGCTGTTACATCTGGTTTTCGATTTCTGCTCTGGGTAAGCTTTTCCTGTATGCAAACCTCACAGCTGGGAGTATGTTTACTTTTTTTTTTTTTATCTTTTATCTTCATCCCTTCAACAACTTCTTCTAACTTTAGTCATCATCATCATCATCATCATAGCAGTTTGTCGTGAGCAACAATAACTGTTTCATTTAGGGATAAGGCCCTGTACTTATATAGCGCTTTTTCTAGTCTCAAAGACCACTCAAAGTGCTTCACTAGTACTAACCCTCTATTCTAAGGGCCTATAGGAGACATATCTAGGGACAATTTAGAACAACCAATTAACCTAACATGGATGTCTTTAGATTGTGGGAGGAAATGGGAGCCCCCCCGGCATAAACCCACGCAGCACAGGGAGAACATGCAAACTCCACACAGAAAGGTTCCCTACCCCTGCCAGCCTGGGGATTCGAACCTGGAACCTTCTAGCTGTTAGGCAACAGTGCTAACCAATGCACCACCGTGCTGCCCATTTAGGTCTGAGCAGATTCCTCCACGCAGCTCTGTCCTTAGCCTTCCGCTGCCAGGACTGCCTGTCTATATCCAACTTCAAGTTTCTTTTTACAGTGTCTTTAAATTTGAGCCTTGGTCTACCCTGATTGTGTTTGCCCTCACATAACTGAGTAGAGTAACTGCCGAGGGAGACGCTGGTGGTCCATCCTCTCAACATGTCTGAGCCATCTCAGGTTCATCTGTATTAGCATGCCCTCCATTGATGGTAGACCAGCTCGTTTCAACACTTCTATGTTGGTTATCTTGTCTTTCCATGAGATGTTCATTATGGCTCGAAGGTGTCTCATCATGTACGCATGGAGTTTCTTTACCTGCACTCTGTAGACAGTCCAAGTTTCAGCACCGTACAATAGAGTAGCCAGTACTGTTGCTCTGTACACTTTGCATTTCACACAGATACACATGTTGATTGTTCCACAGTCTCTCCCTCAAGTTTTCAAACGCAGTTCTTGCTCTTCCGATCTGAGAGACAGTTCATCCTCCAGCCTAGCATTCTCTGAAACAGTACTCCCTAGATACTTGAAAGTCTTGCACTTGACTAGTAGCTCTGTACCAATGCTGATCTCTTCTGGTAGTGATGTTGATAACTGGAACTTTGGTGGTTGATAAAGGCACTCTGTCTTCTTGATATTGATTTTGAGCCTGAATTGGCTAGCTGCTCTTGCAAATTTCTCCACTAAAGATTGCATATCTTCCGCACTGTGTGTAACTAGAGCACCGTCATTGGCAAAGAGCATTTCAACGTCTTACTTTTGGCTTTAAACTGTGTCACATTGAACAAGTCCGCTTCTTTCCTTGTTTGAATGTATACTCCTTCTGAAGTGTCTTTGAAGGCCACCTCAAGCATGGCTGCCAGATATAGAGAGAAGAGTGTAGGTGCCAGCACACACCCTTATTTCACCCCGTTGCTTACTGAAAAGTCTTCAGATACTGAACCACTCATTGCCACATTTGCTTGCATACCTGTATGGAGTGCCTTGATCAGGCTGACAAACTTCTCTGTACAACCATATTTCTTGAGTACCTGCCAAACTCCTTGTCACGAAACAGTAAGGAAGGCTTTACTGAAGTCTATGAAGACTACATAAAGTAGTAGTGGCATGTTCTGTTCGATACACTTTTCTTGAACCTGTTTCAAGCAGAAAATCATGTCCATTGTGCTTCTTCCACTTCTAAAGCTGCACTGGGTTTCCGGTAGTACATTCTGCGAGATGTGTTCACTGAGTCTGTTCAGTAGTACACGTGAGAGTATCTTACCAACAATGGCTAGCAGTGATATACCTCGGTAATTTCCATAATCTTTCCTGTCACCTTTCTTGAACAAAGGCACAATACTTGCATCCTTCCAGTCTTGAGATACTTTCTGGGCATCCCATATCGCTTGGATGAGCTTGTGCAGGCAGTTGGTCAGCTGAACACCACCAAATTTCCACACTTCTGCTGGAATTCCATCCATTCCTGGAGCTTTACCATCCTGTGTTGTCCTGATAGCTGCCATTAGTTCATCAAGATTTGGTGGTTCATCCAGACTTGATTCAGCTGGTCGCTGCACCACAGCTTCTTTAGCCTCTTCAGTGAGATCTCCAGGGTTGTTTAGTAGTTGGTCAAAGTGGTCTGCACATCTGTCCAGGATCTTGTCTTTCTCCTGCAAAACCGTTTCACCATTGTTAACCGTTCCTGCTTCTGGTCTCCTAACCGTGGTTGGGGGACGCAGGGGAGATCTGTCTTCTCCAGGGCCGGAGGCGCTTTTCCTCCTCCGGGGTCAACTCCCGAGTAAAACCTCACTCTTGTTAAGCAGGAGATATGGTGGTACACAGAGGCACAGGCCGTATTGCTGAAGCGTTGGGGCTTTATTCACAGACTGCAATATTATTAGCAACCATTTCTACCTGCTCCGGTTGCCTCGCTCTCTCCTCTCATCCGCCCAAAATCACACACACCGTTCACTCGTCGGGGCCATTTTACACACCTGGGGCGCGCCTCGGCACCTGCATTAGGCACATCTTACAACACCATCCATAGGCTTCAGTTGGATCAATCCTTTTGGTTTAGGGCCATAGGTTTCTCTCAAACCTGTGAAGAATGTTTTCATGTCCTTCCTGTCTGCTGCAGTTTGAAGTTCTTCTACTTTTTCATCCCACCAGTTGGACTTCATCTTTCTGGTGTACTTCTGTAGCTCACTCTGAGCCTTTGAGTATGTCTTCTTCTTCGACCTTGTGTTACACTGTAGATTTTCCTGCCTAGCTGTATTCTTCGCTTCTAGTAGTTTTTTCAGATGTTCATCATGCTCATCAAACCAATCTTGATGTTTCCTCTCAGGGTGGCCTAATACATCACTCACAGTCTGTTACACCGTATCCTTCAGTGTTGCCCATTTCTCTTCTATGTCATTCTCTTAATTGTTGCTGTCCCAGTCTTTCAAAGTTTTCATCCATTTCCTGTGTAAGTTCTTCCTGCTTCTTTTGGCCTTTCAGTGCACTAGTGTTTAGCTTCCGTGGTGGCTTCACACCTGTCCTGCAGTGCTGTTTTTGTCTGCAAATCCTTAATCTAGATCTCAGCATATCATGATCAGTATCACAGTCTGCACCTCTCATTGCTCTGATGTCCAGTACATCCCTTATGTCTCTCTGCCTAACTATGATATAGTCTAACAAGTGCCAGTGCTTGGATCTTGAGTGCATCCATGTCTTCTTGTGTGTGTCCTTGTGCTTAAATAGAGTGTTGGTTATCACAAGGTTGTACTCTGAACATAGTGCAAATAGAAGTTCTCCATTAGCATTGCACTTGCCTACTCCATGACTGCCTAGCACTCCTTTCCATTTCTCAGTGTCCAAACCAACTCTGGCATTAAAATCTCCAACAAGTATCAGCCTATCATCAGTCGGTACATGCCTGATAGTCTCACGTAAATCACTGTAGAACTTTTCCTTCACCTCCTCTGTGTTGGTCATTGTTGGGGCATATACACTGATGAGTGTGGCATACATCTTCCGCTGTAGTGGGAGTCTTGTAGTCATTGTCCTGTTGTTGATTGGCACCAGTTCCTCATCAAGCATTGCTGCTATCTCCTTTCTAACTGCAAAGCCCACTCCTGCTTCTCTTCTTTCTTGAGTTGATTTCCCACTCCAAAAGATGTACCCATGGTCTTCCAAGCTGTCATATCCAGGCAATCTTGTTTCACTAAGCGCAGCTATGTCTACATTGTACATGTTCATTTCTAACTTTAGTATGTCATAATATATTTCATGCCAAGTTTGTATATCATTACATCTATTACACATATCATCAGGTTTTCCATCAACAGTGTCTAGATAATACAATCTGTCATACACTTTTTTTTTCCACAATATCTTTATTGAACCTTTTTTTTTTTTTTTAACAAACATGATACAAACAATCAAACACTAACACTAAAGTACTACAAAAAAAAAAAACCCTAAAAACACCAACAACCACCAACAAAATCAAGTCTTCAACAATGCTCCTCTGTTTAGTCTAGACAATCCAATACATTAGTATACATATTATGTTCACCAGTTTGGAATTTACAAGGTCCACACACATCATTCACCTTCTTCTTCAAGAGTTATGTTTAAATTTTTTACATAATCAATAAAAGGTCTCCATATATTCTCAAACACAATTTCCTTTGATTTCAGTATATATGTTATTCTTTCTAATGGAAGGTTTGTTAACATCTGTCTTAACCACTGAGTCACATCTGGTCTATGAGTCTTTTTCCATAATAGTGCAATACATTTTTTGGCATTAAGCAAACTGAGGTCTATGAATGTTCTTTCACTTTTATTGAAATTATGCTTTTCTGGGTACAGACCCAACAAAAACAGTTTAGGATTCAATATGATTTGTTTTGAGATTATTTTTTCAATTGTTACCCTCACCTCCTCCCAAAACATTCTTATTAATCTACATTCCCATAAACAATGAAATAGGGTTCCTTTACTTTCCATGCATTTTGTGCATGTATCTGGTATATTTTTGTTATATCTATTTAACTCCTCCGGTGTAACATACATCCGCATTAACCATTTGAAATGTATCAATTTAAGGCGTGCATTTATTGATTTGGTTTGAGCTTCTGTACAAGCCAATTCCCATTGTTCCTCTGAAATTTCAATTTGCAGATCTTCTTTCCAGTAGTTTAATCTTTTCAGTGAATTTTCACTTGAAGATAGTGTCAATGAGTTATAAAACTCTGAAATAATACCCTTTCTTTTACTATCTTTCATCATCATTTTTTCCAAGGATGAATAAATAGGTCGAGTGAGAGCTTTATTTTGATTTGATCGAATAAAGTTTCTAAGTTGAAGATATTTAAAAAAATGTGTTCTATTGAGATTAAATTTGATCCTCAGCTCTTCAAAAGACATTATGTTGTCTGCACATGGCAAATATAAATCCTGAATCTTTTGTATCCCTTTTAAATTCCATACTTTAAATACAGCGTCCGCTCTCCCTGGTTTAAAATATTGATTACCCCATATTGGACTAAATTGTGACAATAACTGTGGTTCTTTTAAATAGTTTTTAGCTTCACACCATATTTTGATCATATGCTTTACAAATGGATTTTTAACTTGTTTTTGTAATTTTTTTGCCGAATCTGAGTATATGAATATGGGAAGAGGTAAAGGTAAATTGTATGATTCCATTTCAGTCCAGTGAGGGAGATCATTTGATGAAAAATAATATGTCATAGACCTCAGTTGTGCCGACCAATAATACAACATAAAATTTGGACATTTCAGACCTCCACGATCAAATGGTAAATATAATAAAGACAAACGTAATCTAGCCCTCCTGTTGTTCCATATAAATTCCACTAACTTTTTTTTTATTCTTGAGAATAGATCTAAAGGTGGTGATAAGGGAATGTATTGAAATAAATAAAGTATTTTAGGTAAAATATTACTTTTAAGTATATTGATTCTCCCGATCATCGACATTGGTAGTGACATCCATCTCTGAGTTAACTCATTGATATCTGACATTAAGGCTTCATAGTTGACACTGGCGACTGATTCTAGCTTAGGCATAATTTGGATTCCTAAATATTTAAACTGATTTACAACATTGAATTGATTTACCTCAGGGGCTGGGTAATTTCTCTGGGTCTCATTTAGCATTAATATTGAAGATTTAGTTTTATTTATTTTATATCCTGATATTTCCCCAAAATTCTTTATTAAATTCAACAAGGTTGGAATTGATTTTTTTAGATTCGACATAAACAAAATTATATCATCGGCGTACAGGGAGATTTTATGTTCTGTTGGTCCAACTTTAATTCCATATATTTGTGAATGTAAACGTATCGCTATCGCTAAAGGTTCAATTGCCATAGTAAACAGTAAAGGTGAAAGTGGACAGCCTTGTCGACATCCTCTATTGATTTTTATTAGTTTTGAAATATTGTTATTTGTTAGGATTTCTGCTGTAGCATTATTGTATATTATTTGAACCCATTTTATGAAATTATTTCCAAGTCCAAACCTTTGTAGGACTTCAAAAAGAAAGGGCCATTCAACTCTATCAAAGGCCTTTTCGGCGTCCAATGATAGGAGAGCTGTATCCGGTGCTTCTTTATTAAAATAAATAATATTAAATAGTCTTCTTACATTATGGAAGCCTTGTCTACCCTTTATAAAGCCATTCTGATCTCGATTAATAATATTTGGTAAAATTTCTTGTATTCGTCTTGCTAAAATTTTACAGATTATCTTAAGGTCGGCGTTTAATAGGCTTATTGGTCTCATATTTTCACATTTATTAGAGGGCTTACCTGGTTTTGGCAACAGTATAATTAAGGCATTATTTATGTATGATGGTAAATTATTATTTTGAAATGCTTCTAAAACCATTTCCAAAAAAGGTTTTATTAATTTATTCTTAAATTTTTTATAAAGGTCAACTGGAAGACCATCTGGTCCTGCACTTTTTCCTGATTTCATATTATCAATGGCTAGCCCAACTTCTTCTTGACTAATTTTAGACTCCAATATCTCCCTGTTTTCATTTGGAATACACGGTATAGATAGTTCGTTCAAAAACCCATTTAGTTTTGTTAAATCAGGTTCATTTTTGGTATCATATAATTTTTCATAGTAATCTCTAAAGGCTCTATTAATTTCTAAAGGATCTATAACTACCTGTCCGTTACTTATAATACTGGTAATTGGTGTTTTAATTTCCAATTGTTTAATCTGCCATGCTAATAATTTTCCTGATTTTTCACCTTGTTCATAAAAAGATTGTTTCAATCTTAGAAGACTCGAGGCAGCTCTATTCGCTGATTTTTTGTCGTATTCAGCTCTCAAAATCAGTAATTCATTCTCCAACCTTGGGTCACTTCCTGCATACACTTTTTCCTGAAGACTTTTTATTTTATGTTCCAATTTAGCTCTCTCCTCTCGAGTCTTCTTAGATTTTGATCCTGTATAACTAATAATATGTCCCCTAATAAAAGCTTTGAAAGCCTCCCACTTTACACATGCTGATGTTTGTGTAGTATTGATGTCAAAGAACTCGTCTATCTGTTTTTCTATATACTTGACAAATTCCTCATCCTGAAGCCATTTATGCTGAAATTGCCATCTACCTGATTCCTTTGTCAATTTTTTATCTACATATATTAGACAACAGGGTGCATGATCAGAAATCACGATGTTATCATAAAAGCAGTTTTGAATCTTGGACCTTAATTCTGTGGAAATCAAAAAATAATCAATACGTGAGAATGTCTTGTAGGTACTGGAATAACAAGAATAGGCTTTAACTTGTGGTTTCATTTCTCTCCATATATCTAACAATCTCAATTCTTTCATAAAATGATTAATAGTCATCCTACATCCAATGTGCGTACAATCCAGTCCTGTTGATCTATCCACACCTGGATTCAATGTACAATTAAAATCCCCTGCTATTATATGTTGCCCTGTAAGTGATGATAAGATGAGAAATAAATTAGCAAAGAACTTCTGATCATCTATATTGGGACCATATAAGTTCACAAGATTTATATTTTCTAATAGCAAAGAACCTTGAATGATTACATATCTTCCAAATTTGTCTCCAATTACATTTTTCACCTGAAAAGGAACTGATTTATGTATGAGAGTCATAACTCCCCTGGCTCGGGATGAAAATGAAGAGGTGAATACACTTCCCTGCCATCTACTCCTAATTCTTTTAACATCCTCCTCTATCAGATGAGTTTCTTGTAAAAACACAATTCTTGAACCCATGTCCTTTATTTTATTCATAACTTGTTTAAGTTTTTTTAAATTTTGTAGACCTCTGCAATTCCATGAAGTTAAATTAAGATTAACACTTTGGTCCATGATCAATAGAGAGTTTGGGATTACCTTGCAGTGTAAACATGCTCATACAGAGAAGCAAAAACATGAGTGGTTGAACATTCATCCTACAAACTACACACAAACAAATTTCCCCTTCCCACACTTGTGGCAAACCCCCCAAAATCAAAAGAAAAATTCTGTCTCCCGATATAGCCATCGACCGTTCCACACCCACGGGGAACAGCCTAAGCCACTCCTTCTTCATCCTCCCAATCACCCCAACTCTACTGCTTTTAATGACGTAACATTAACTCTCCTCTGTAGTTTTCCAACTTAACTCCAAAATTTTTAACAACTTTGTACATCATAGTTTTTTTTTTTGTTTGTTTTGTTTTTGTTTTGTTTTTTTAATATATAATACAATCTATATTTTGTAAACTTACTATTTACTTCAAGTCAGTCAGATGCCTGTGCAAATGCTTAATTATTCTACCTTATATTTTGTTCATGCTTAGCTCCCACCAGTCTCTTCTTCTTCTTTGATCTTCTTGATGAACTCCTGCGCCTCCTCTGGGGTCTTGAAGATGTGGGTTCTGCCCTCATACGTGGTCAGCAGTCTCGCAGGATAGATTACACCATGACGAATCCCAAGGTTGCGCAGCTCCTTACGTACGGGATCAAACTGCTTCCTCAATTGCTGGATTCCTGTGGCCAAATCTGGGTAGAACCGCACCTGCTGGTCCTGGTGTTTAATCTCTCCTTTAGCACGTGCAGCGTTGAAGATCTTCATCCTGTCTCTGTTGCTAAGAAACTTCATAATTAAGGTCCTCGGCGGTCCCTTATCTCTCCGTGGGCCAATACGATGTGCTTTTTCCAGAACCACTGCTGATTGCAACTCCTCGCTGCCCAGCACCTCCGGAATCCACTTTTCCAGAAAGGAACATACGTCCCGACCTTCTGATTCCTCTGGAAGACCCACCAGCCTCAAATTATTCTGTCTCGACCGAGATTCCAAATCCAAAATATTATCTTCCAGAGATTTTTTTTTTTTTTTCCAAAGTGCGCACCTTTAATTGAAGACGGGTGACGTCATCTTCAGCACTAGCGAGACGGAGCTCCATCTGCGCCGTTCGTTCTACACAGTCACCCAATTCCTTTCTTATTCCTTCCAACGCTGTCATAATCCCATCAAATCTAGAGGAAAAGTCCGCTCTCATTGAACTCATGGCAGCCATCAGCGCATCTGCGCCATTCCCCGCAAACATCGCACCGCCGCCAGCTTCCTCCGCCATATATGGAGTTTTGTTTGCTGCGTCACAGACCTGAAAGTCCGTTAATTTGGACTGTTTCGGCGGCTCGCTTTTTCCTTTTCCTGGTTTTCCAGCCTTAGGCTTCGCCGACATATCCTCGCCCAAATGCTGGGATACGTTCTGTCCCAAATGAGAGAGTTATTTGCCGATTTTTTTTCTCCAGGAGCAGAGCAGAGCGAGACACGTCCGTCCTACGTGGCAGCCATAACCGGAAGTCCTGTCATACACTTTTATATTAAACCTGGTACCGTCTTTGTGGATGAGTTGGTCTTGTCCCTGTTATAAGTTCACTCTTGCTCTGTTGGCTGTGGCAGACTTGACTGAGAATATGTCTTGTGGGAAAGATGGGATATATAATGCCCCCTTCAGTGTTGCCTTCACTTTGCGTCCTTCACTGTTGCGCAGGTAGAGCTCAGCATCTCCCCTCTAAAAACCTGCACCGCTGGTCCGTGTGCCATCAGTCAACTCCATGATGTGTTTATTTAGCTGGAATGACTCGTTAAATTTCTTGAACTTGTCAAGATCTCTGATTATGTAGGACATTGCTCCCGTGTCCACCATCAAATCACTTTCTTTCAATCTGCTGACGTTGCTTTCGCTTAGTTTAAATGCGAATGTTTTGGTCTCATTGTCCGTCGCTTGCTTCACTCTGTCCTTCATCTTTCACCTGCAGTTTTCATCCCGGTGTGTGGGGCTCTTGCAGTAGCTGCGCTACTGTTTCTGCGCTGTGCGCTCACTGGGACATGCCCGTGCTTTGTCGCCCTTTTGGTGACAATTATAGCAAGTTATTGCTTCTTTTTCTCCGCACCTCGCCTCGGTTGTGTGGCTCCTCATTTTCATCACACTGTCATCTCCCAAAGTGGCATTAAACTTTTCAGTGCTCTCATAATCTCTGAGCTTCGTTTTAAATTCACTGAAAGTCATTCTGTCATCATTGTGTGTTATGAATATGGCGAATGGCTTGAATGATTCTGGCAAACCCTTTAGAACCATGGCGATAGTCAGCCCATCACTTAATGTCTCTCCTGCACTTCTCAGTGCAGTGATAGCAGTCTCTGCTCTGATAACAGTCTGTCATAGTTTCTTCTGCAGTGAAGTCAGTTCTGTGTAAAGACTAATTATTTGCAGTTTTCCTTTTCCCACGTAATGTTCTCTTAATATTTTTAATGCTTTCCTACTGTCGTCCGTGGCGTCTCTTATGACAAGGGAGAGGCTTTTGTCATCCAAAAACTGGATAAGCTCAGCGTAGGCATCTTCATTTTTCGCACTGTCGGCTTCCACGCTGGCTTCTGCATTTTCTCCCTCTGGTGCTCGTGGTTCATTCAGCACTGTGTCCTTTAGGCCTAATGTCCGCAGGTGGCCTAGAAATCTGCTTTCCCACAGCTCGTAATTTTTCTCGTCTCCATTGAAATTTAACCTGCTCCACCGGCTTCCGGTATCCTTCCTGGGCCCATAACCTGTTGAGGTCAACATTATAAAGGGTCGGATAACCATAGAGTGTCAATAACTAATGGAGGAAAAATGCACAGTAGCCAGAACTCTCTTGAACACTCGCGCTCAATTTTTATTTTTCTTCTTTCTCCCAGAATGCAAGGCATGCTTCACGCACATCATCATGTACAAAAAGTAACATCAGCACAAGAGCATACACTCCATCTAACACATAATCCAACAGTATGTCTTAATGAATGCCCTTCTAGGTGAGAAAATCTGATGCTGAGCCATAAAAAGTGTTAGTTAAATAAACATTTCAAACATTTATGGTTTACTATAGAAAACTGTACTTTTAACATGGTGGTGCTGCCAAATACTGTTCAGGTGTCATTTGTACTTCTTCGCCTCTGCCCTTTAAACAGTCTGCCCCATTTGGCTGTCCATAAAGCCTGAATTACAGTTCTCCATTAACGATATGTGGAGTCCACAGTGTACCCTCTGTAGGTGGCCTGCACCGCTGTCAGGATTTATACTTGTGCACTGGTTTGGGTGCATTGTTGCGTTGCCAGAAAGGGTTTCTGCCATTGTGTAGTGATTTACCTTGTGCAGTGAATGAGCAGAGACAAGAAGCAGGAAATGTGTAGGAGGGGACAAAGCAGATCACCCATAGCTTTTGTGGTCTGCATCACCTTGTCAGCTAGTTACACTTCTGGAGAGGTGCACATCAGGCTATGGCAAAGGGTACGATGCAGCTAGGGTCCGTGGTTATGCCAAAGGCTTTAGGCGGGGGTGGTCAAGAACAACAAGACATGCAAATAAGCAAAGACCAAGTTGATTTTTTTTTTCTGAAATAATGTTCATGTGGTTGGAAGGTGTAATGTCCTGAGCACCGAGTTTCCCAACACAACCCTTCATAAGTGGTTTTAGTGTTTTGTCTGATTGATTCATGTCCTTTTGGATGTCAATCAGACTTATAAGTGAATGCATTTGAGGGTAAACAGATCTCACACACAGCTAAAGGAGTATATCACCAGATATTGCATCTCAGGGGCAGGTGAGACAAAGGAGAGAGTAAACATGAGAATGTCTCTCAGGATATTAAAAATTTTCCCTGACTCCTTGATCCCCTCCTCTTCATTCCTGTGTGAGGGCAGAGAGCAGAATACAGATCAGCAGACTGTCACTTCCCACAAAGCATGCTTAAAAACTCAAAGAATGTGCATTATTGGGATTTTCCACCATTTCAGGTTTATGGCATGTTTGGCAGCAGACTGGAGGAGACATGGTGACAGTCTGAAAGATGTTTTTTTTCCTGCCAGCATCTTTTTCCATCTTCTTTTATCTTTTTTGTCTATTCCTACCTTTGATCTTGGCTTCTACAAAAATCAATCAATGCAAAACTGAATGGAACAGAAATTAGAACAAAGTATCTTCCCATCGGGTAACTGGAGGGTCATATTTATGCAGAGTGCTTTTGTCCTGTTTAACTCCAGAGTGAGGGCTGCAAAGTTGCTATGGGCTAATTTTGTCTTCAAGTGCACAGGCAATTACTTAGTTTGCCCCTTTCTCCTTTTCCCTACTTTCTTTTTTCTATCTTTTCTCCTTTACTTCTTCCTCTTTTCCATCCTCTTTCCCCATGTTCTCTAAAATTTCTTCCTTACCTTTTCCTCCCTTTCATCTGCTGCTCCTTTCTTCTCTTTTCTTCTCCACCTCTGCCTTCATCTTTCTTTTCTTTGCTCCTTTCAATTTCTCCTCATTCATTTCCACTGTCCCTTTTTTCTTTCTCCTTTTCTTTTTTCTTTAGTCTTCTTTCATTTCCTCCTTTCCTTTTCTTTTCAATGTTCTTCCATTGTCACTGTTGGTGCCTTCCTTTACTCTGCAATAATGCTGATATGAAGGCATGCCCAACAAGTACATCCAGGCAATAAATCTCTTCAAATCCAAAATCAGGTGCAGAATTCCCAATCAGAATCCATAATGACTACCTCAGGTACAACATTTTATATACAAATAAATGCACATGAAAAATCCAGTTTAGGAAGGACCGGAGGGTGTGCTCCAACTTTAGAGGGATCACATTCCTCACTCTCCCTGGGAAGGTCTATGCCAAGGTATTGGAGAGGAGAGTCCTGTTGCTGGTCGAACCTCAGATTCAGGAGGAGCAATGTGGTTTTCGTCCTGGCCGTGACACATCGGATCAGCTATTTAGCCCCTGGAGAATCCTTGAGGGTTTGTGGGAGTTTGCCCAACCAGTTTACATGCATTTTATGGACTTGGAGAAGGCATTTGACCGCGTCCCTTGTGGTTTTTTGTGGGGGTGCTTCGGGAGAATGGGGTATTGGGCTTGTTGTTACAAGCTATTCGGTCTCTGTACGACCGTTGTGAGTTTGGTTCGTATTGCCAACACTCGGTCGGACTCATTCCCAGTGAGTGTTGGACTCCGCCAGGGCTGCCCTGCCACTGATCCTGTTCATAATTTTTATGGACAGGATTTCTAGGCACAGCCAGGGAACGGAGGGTGTCATGCTTGGTGACCACAGGATCTCATCTCTGTTTGCAGTTGATATTGTCCTACTGGCTTCATCCAGCAATGACCGACAGTTCATACTGGGACGGTTTGCCGCTGAGTGTGAAGTGACTGGGATGAGAATCAGGACCTCCAAGTCCGAGTCCATGGTCCTCAGCCGGAAAAAGGTGGATTGTCCTCTCCGGGTTGGGGACAAGCTCCTGCCCCAAGTGGAGGAGTTTAAGTATCTTGGGGTCTTATTCACGAGTGAGGGGAGAATGGAGCGAGAGATTGACAGACGGATAGGAGCAGCATCTGCAGTGATGCGGACGTTGTACCGGTCTGTTGTGGTGAAGAGGGAGCTAAGCTTTAAGGGAAAGCTGTTGATTTACCAGTCAATCTACGTTCCTACCCTCACCTATGGTCATGAGCTTTGATAATGACCTAAAGAACGAGATCGTGGATACAAGCGGCTGAAATGAGCTTTCTTCATAGGATTGCTGGACTCATCCTCAGAGATAGCGTGAGGAGCTCAGTCATCCAGGAGATGTTCAGAGTAGAACCGCTGCTCCTCCACATTGAAAGGAGCCAGTTGAGGTGGTTTGGGCATCTGATCAGGATGTCTCCTGGACGCCTCCCACTTGAGGTGTTTTGGGCACGTCCCTCTGGGAGGAGACCCCGGGGCAGACCCAGGACTTGCTGGAGAGACTTTGTCTCCCAGCTGGCCTGGGAGCGCCTTGATATCCTCTCTGAAGAGCTGGAGCAGGTGGCTGTGGAGACGGAAGTCTGGGCTTCTCTGCTTGAACTGCTGCCTCTGCTACCCGAACTTCTGGAAAAGCAGTAGAAGATGGATGGATGGCACATGAAAAACAACTTCAGCACTTTACATCTTCCTCCTTTCTTTTGCTAATACATTTATCAGATTGACGTAGTATTTGTTTATGTCTATTCTACAAGAGCGAGCAAAAGGGTGGCTTTTCATCTTTTTTTGTTGTTGCTTTTTATCTCCGCCAAAGAGGTAATCAGTGTGGTTTGTTAGTCTGTTAGCAGGATTACGCAAAAACTACTCAATGGATTTTGATGACATTTTCACCAGAGGTGGCCCTTGGGCTACAGATAAATCCAATAGATTTTGGGGGTGATCCATGAGCACATACCTCCACCAAGGCCCTCTCTCGCAATGTACTGATGGACAAGGTACAGAGGGATGGAGGTACGGACAGACAAAGTGGGAGAGGAACAGAACCTTGGCAGAGGTATGAGCTCTCTGAGTGCCCTCCAGTTTGGGAAGTATTTACCTCTGATAGAATGTCTGATGTCACTCAGTAACTAACCTCTTTGAGTAAAGGGGGTATTATAATTAACTAAAGCGTAAATTTACACCACATTTTGCATCTCTTAGCAGTGGTTTTGGTAATTTATGGCAGTGCATTACCCATTTTCACACTTTGTGCTCTCGTAGTCCAAATAATAAATGACTTTTTCTGCACTTTTCCCCCATAGAAGCATTTTTTTTTTTTAATAAAAGGGGCATGGCTAGATGCAAAGTTAGAGAATTACAATATGACATTGTGTTGACCAACAAAATTTCCGTCTGAGGGGGGATGCTACCCCCCTTGTTGGCAAAATGACCCAAAATCATCCTCCTTGTTAACCTGCCATCTCCCATCTGCATTCATAGGTGTAAATCAAGGGGGGGGGGCAGATTTCCCCCCAACCTGGAAAAAAAGAGAAAATCCCCATCCCAAATACTTTGATAAATTTAGTACAACACCACGTCTGACCCCATATTGACATCGGCGGGGTGCCGTTTCCCCATTCTAAGATAATGAGAAATGGGGCTGAACTGATGTTTCCCACAATTCATTAACAGTAAACATTTTAAAAATATATATCGTAGTTTTACAGTCCATTTTTTATTTATATTTAAGAGAGAGAGCGCAAGCTAGATCGTTAAAACTGTATTTGTCTACAGGGCAGCTCGGTGGAACAGTGACCCTGTTTACATGGTCACAAGTGAACCGATTAGCATATCTCTCCGGTTCTGGCCTCCCTTCATTGGCTTCCCATAGAATTTAGAATTAAGTTTAAAATCCTTCTTCTTACTTACAAAGCTCTAAACAATCAGGCTCCTTTTTATTTAAAAGATCTGATACTACCGTATTATCCTAACAGAGCACTACGCTCCCAAAATGCAGGATTACTTGTAATACCTAGAATCTCCAAAAGTACAATGGGAGGCAGAGCCTTCAGTTATCAAGCTCCTCTCCTGTGGAATCAGCTGCCAATCTGGATTCGGGAGTCAGACTCGATCTCTGTTTTTAAGAATAGAGCTAAAACCTACCTTTTTGATATAGCCTACAATTAGGGAGGGATCATGTGTTTCTGAACCCTCCCTTAGTTATGCTGCTAATAGGTTTAGTCAGCTGGGGGACCTCCAGTAATGCACTGGGCCTCACTCCTTTCCTCACGCTCTATGAAATATTCTTTTTTTGCTGGTCATTAACATTTGTCTGTTCTCTCCCATAGATTGAGTCCCCATCGTGCTGTTTGCTCTCTACATGTCTGTTCTTTTCTTCTTCTCTATCCCCTCACCCCCCAGCCAGTCGCAGCAGATGACTGCCCCTCCCTGAGCCTGGTTCTGCTGGAGGTTTCTTCCTGTTAAAAGGGAGTTTTTCCTCTCCACCGTCGCCAAGTGCTTGCTCACAGGGGATCACCTGATTGCTGGGGTCTTTCTGCAACTGTGGGGGTCCCCCCCTACAGTTGATAGTGCTATGAGATGACTGTTGTTGTGAAATGGCGCTATATAAATAAAGTTGAATTGAACTGAATTGATTACAATCAATTCAATTAATTCAATCAATTCTATCAATTCAATTACGGCTGCACGGTGGCGCAGTGGTTTAGCACTGTGGCAGCACAGTTTTACCCTCGGCCGGGGGATCGCGGGGATCATGAGATCGTGGGTTCGATCCCAGCCCCCGACCAACAGTGAGCTGTGTGGAGTTTGCATGTTCTCCCCGTGTTGCGCGGGTTTACTCCGGGATTTCTCCGGTTTCCTCCCGCATACCAAAAACATGTAGGTTTAGGGCACTCACGCACTCAGCGACCAGCAGCCGGTGGCTTGTCACCAGACTGCAAACCAAGTCTACCTACGGGTACAAATAAGTAACAAAAAAAAATAAAAAAATAAAAAAAAAAAAAAATCAGCTTTTTGGTGTTACCTGATTATTCAAACTGTCATGTAAACAGAGTAATCCTATTACCTTTACTGGTTTACTCCAGTAATCGATTTACTCAAGGCCATGTAAATATGGTCACTGGTTAGTGCTGTGGCAGAACAGAAAGAAGGTCAATCCCACCCCTGACCATCGGTCACCCTTCTGTGTGGAGTTTGCATGTTCTTCCTGTATCTGTGTGGGTTTACCCTGGTTTCCTCCTACAGGCCAAAAACATGCAAGTTAGGTTAATTGGAGACTGTAAAGTCGCCCTAGGTGTGAATGATGAACAGTTTGGCGCCGCACCTTGGCTGCTTCATCCATCCAGACGGATGCCCTGAATTTCCCTCTGGGATTAATGAAGTTGTGGGCACCCAGCACAATGCAGACTGATAATATTCACACTCAGCAGGGATTGCATATGGACAGAGAGCCCCTTGGGGGACAACCAGTTAATCACGCGATTGATATGTATTGACTGATATGATATAAATATGTAAGTGTGCCATGCATTCTCTCTTGTCCTATTGTTATACATCCCCGGAGTAAGGAGAGTAATTCCGGCGCCAGTTAATCACGCAATTGATATGTACTGACTGATATGTATATCAATATGTAAATGTGCCATGTATTCTCTCTTGTCTGTATAAAAGAGCTAACTTTACATGCCTCGGGACAGCGCACTCACAACAGCTCACACACAGCACACAGTGCTGCAGTGTGTCTCATGATGATTGAGGAATAAAACTCTTAAACCTTCAGCTCGCCGTGTCTCGCCTAAACTTCTTTTGTTCCTCCACCCTGGTGACCCTGGATGAAGAATGGAACACCAGGCGAACACCCCGGAGATGACCCGGACGGGAAGCCTCAGCACGCGTCATGGTGCGACCCTCGCCTGATCTTTTACCAGCACTATGATCAACACGAGCGAACGAAGGAAGCAGCCTGAACGGGGACAATCATTGACGCTGACTGCGCTGATTTCCATCAAGCTTCCTGACCCACCTCTCGACAACGGACCTTCCGCACACAGAAGCCACACGCGCACATCACAGGGTTATGAGGACAGCGCAACTGCCATCCATGTGGTCACTGTGCCAGGCGCACGCCACACACCAGGGACAAACCACCTCCACAGACTGATACATTCGTCCTCCGCCGCTGCACATGCCCAATAAAAACGACCGATCGCCACCCTTGGAACCTTCAGGGCTGCTCGCGCACCTGGAGCAGACATGCAGCCAGCACACAGGACTTTGTATGAGTTTTCCAGCCACGGCGCACAAGGGGAATTTAGCCGATTGCTTTCCCCGATGACTTTAGGGCTGTTTCCCGCATCTAAAGCCAAACTGCCGAGTCCCTGACAAAGCTTCAGTTTATCACAGCCACTACGCATCCTTGGGGAATTTGGCCGCTTGCCTTCCCCACATCCTCGCTGGATCAAAACACGAGAGAAGTCAGAGATATAATTTTTTCCACAGCCGCTGTGGATCTCCGCCACGTTTAACGGGAAAAATTCCTCACCATCGCAGATCCACATGCAATTTTTGCGCGGCCCAGACACCTTTGACGTTCTGGGCCGGCACTCGCTTACTCCCACCCCCTCAACCTCCTCCTGCACAGAACTTTTCCCGCACCTCACTCCCAAAGCCATTACGCACGACTGCACACCGGCCCGTGTGCCCACGATCCACGGCCGTTCAACGTGCTGGAACTCGGAGTGGAGCACACTGCACTTTCCACCCCTCCCCCGTCCCTCTCACGGACTGACATGCCCTCCTACAGTTCTACCGGAGCTGGAGCCAAACAATGGGGGGGGGGGGGTCACAACCCCTTCTGACCGTTCTGGGGGGAGCGGTGTGGGCACCCAGCACAATGCAGACTGATAATATTCACGCTCAGCAGGGATTGCATATGGACAGAGAGCCCCTAGGGGGACAACCAGTTAATCACGCGATTGATATGTATTGACTGATATGTATATAAATATGTAAGTGTGCCATGCATTCTCTCTTGTCCTATTGTTATACATCCCTGGAGTAAGGAGAGTAATTCCGGCGCCAGTTAATCACGCAATTGATATGTATTGACTGATATATATATCAATATGTAAATGTGCCATGCATTCTCTGTTGTCTGTATAGAAGAGCTGACTTTACATGCCTCAGGACAGCACACTCACAACAGCTCACACACAGCACACAGTGCTGCAGTGTGTCTCATGATGATGGAGGAATAAAACTCTTAAACCTTCAGCTCGCCATGTCTCGCCTGAACTTATTTTGTTCCTCCACAAAGTATAGAAAAACAATAACAACCATGGCTTCATCAGTTTTTCATATTAGCAAAATGGATTGGAAATGGCCATAAATGATGTCTGGGCTTTTGTCATCATACTTTTAACTCGACTGCAGTAATAAGGCCTACAGTGGTATGAAAAAGTGTTTGCCCCCTTCCTGATTTCTCATTTTTTTTGTATGTTTGTCACACTTAAATGTTTCAGATCATCAAACAAATTTAAATATTAGACAAAGATAACACAAGTTAACACAAAATGCAGTTTTAAATGAAGGTGTTTATTATTAAGGGTAAAACAAACAAACAAACAAAAAAACTACATGGTCCTGTGTGAAAAAGTTATTGCCCCTAAACCTAATAACTGGTTGGGCCACCCTTAGCTGCAACAACTGTCATGTGTCTGGGCCAGTATTCAGACACTTGATGTATTTTTGAGTAGTTCATGTCTGCTATTCTGGTTTGTTTACATTCTTAGCCCTTCCCTCTTGCCAGTCATTCTCACTCACTACCCAGGCTGTCACTCTGCCAGCTCAGCTACATTTATCTTTTGTTCATATAAAAGACAAAAAATAAAATAGAAAAGAAATGTCTTTACCTTCTTTACATGTTTCAACTGCACTGCAGCCTTCGTCAGAAGCAATGCAATGCAGCTCAGCTACATGTTGTTAATTAATCAGGTCACTTGCTTGCTCTGCTCCCCACACCTGTGTCCCATTTGACTATCTGCTATTTAAACACTGCCGGCTCATTGTTTCATTGTGGCAGTCATATTTGGATGTACGGGACTACTCCTTTGCCTTCTCCAACCTGCACTTGTGGGGCGATCCCAGCTCCAGAGTGCTTGTTTGTAAGTTCTCCTTATTTGCTATTTTTGTATGCCTTGCACTGTTTGTCTTTTTGTTAAATTAAAATTTCACACTACAGCCTTGTGCGTGGATTTGTTTTTTTCTGCCCCGGAGGGGCACATTCATGACAACAATTGCAATCAGGTGCTTGTGATGACTGGCAATGAGTCTTTTACAGTGCTGTGGAGGGATTTTGGCCCACTCATCTTTGCAGAATTGTTGTAATTTAGCCACATTGGAGGGTTTTCCAGCATGAACTGTCTTTTTAAGGTCGTGCCACAGCATTCCAATCGGATTCAGGTCAGGACTTTGACTAGGCCACTCCAAAGTCTTCGTTTTGTTTTTCTTAAGCCATTCAGAGGTGGACTTGCTGGTACGTTTTGGATGGTCCTGCTGCAGAACCCGAGTACGCATCAGCTTGAGGTCACAAACAGATGGCCGGACATTCTCCTTCAGGATTTTTTGGTAGACAGCATAATTCATCGTTCCATTTACCACAGCAAGTCTTCCAGGTCCTGAAGCAGCAAAACAGCCCCAGACCATCACACTACCACCACCATATTTTACTCTTGGAATGATGTTCCTTTTTTGAAATGCTGTGTTACTTTTACACTGGATATAAGAGGACACACCTTCCAAAAAGCTCAAAACACAAGCTTTTGTCTTGTCAGACAGCAGAGCATTTTTCCAAAAGTCTTGGGGATCATCAAGATGTTTTCTGACAAAACTGAGATGAGCCTTTGTTCTTTTTGCTCAGCAGTGGTTTTCATCTTGGAACTCTGCCATGCAGGCCATTTTTGCCCAGTCTCTTTCTTATGGTGGAGTCATGAACACTGACCTTAACTGAGGCAAGTCAGGCCTGCAGTTCTTTGGATGTTGTAGTGGGTTTTTTTGTGACCTCTTGGATGAGTTGTCACTGTGCTCTTGGGGTAATTTTGGTCAGCTGGCCACTCCTGGGAAGGTTTACCACAGTTAAGATAAGCCTTTATTAGTCCCACAATGGGGAAATTCCAGGATTGCAACAGCACAGGGATAGCAACACTCAGAGCAACAATCAGAAGGCAAGAAAAAACAAGAGCAGCTAGTATACATATGTACATATTACTATATATATATATATATATATATATATATATATATATATGGTAGTCCATCAATTCGATGATGACCATCTTCTTTATTTGTGAGTCTGCTGGTGTTTGAATAGTCCGATCATGGATCTGCAGATTCGGTTACAGACCGGGCATGTGAAGGAGGTGCTGGGGGGAGCAGGGGGGACTTGGCGAGCATGCCTCTTTGCACGCTTTGCTGTCCGGTGTTGTGTGCGCTGTTCCTCCATATAATCCACTCCCTGTGAGGAGTGGAAGTGCCAGATGTCTCGGCAGGAAGCGAGTTCCTCCAGTGAAGAGGGGTTGATCTGACATCTCTTCAGGATGGACTTCATTTGGTCTTTGAAGCGCTTCTTCTGCCCACTAGCGATGCGTTGGCCACGGTGTAACTGACCATACAGGATTCTGCGTGGGAGTCTGTGGCTGGGCATCCGGATGACATGCCCCAACCACCTGAGTTGATGCTGGGCCATGATGGACTCCACGCTGCAGCTGCCAGCTCTCTCCAGCACTTCTGTATGCGGCACTCTGTCCTTCCAAGTGATGCCAAGGATCTTCTGGAGACATCTTACATGGAAGGTCTCCAAGCTTCTCAGATGGCGGCTGTAAATAGTCCATGCCTCACATCCATATAGTAAGGTGGTGATACATACAACTCTGTAGACCAGCACTTTGGTGTGGAGTTTGAGATTGCTGTTCTGAAGAACCCTTCTCCTTAGACGACCAAAAGATGCTGATGCCTGCTTGAGGCAGTTCTGGATCTCGTCATCCATTGAGCAGGTGTCAGACATTATGCTCCCCAGGTATTTGAATGTGGGCACTGTGAGCAGCTGTTGCCCTGCTGCTGTGAGGGTTATTGGGTTTTGTTGGGGGTCAGTACTGGACTGACAGAGTACCTCTGTCTTCTGGGTGTTGATTGTCAGTCCCATTCTGGTGTATGCAGTTACAGCTGCCGAGAGGATGTTTTGTAGAGCGTCTGGTGTATGAGCAACCAGGGCACAGTCATCGGCGTACTGTAGCTCAATGATGGTCTCTGATGTCAGCTTGGAAGTTGCCTGTAGCCTCCTGATGTTGAACAGGTTACCATCAAGCCTGATGTCAATGGTAACTCCAGCTTGTTTCTCCACCCTCCTACGTAGCAGAGTTGTTACACAGACAAGGAAGATGTTGAAGAGAACTGGGGCCAGCACACAGCCTTGCCTCACTCTGGTTTGCACTCCAAAAGGTTCTGAGCTGTGCCTTCTCACTACCACTCGGGCCATCATCCCAGAATGGAACTGCGCAAGGATGGTGAGAAACTTGGGTGGACACCCAAATCTCTTTAGGACTTGCCACAGTAGTTCCCTGTTCACTGTGTCAAATGCCTTTGACAGGTCGACAAAGGCAATGAACAGGTCCTTATGCTGCTCCCGACATTTCTCTTGGAGCTGACGCGTCACAAAGATCATGTCAACTGTCCCCCCTGTCCTTCCGAAAACCACACTGTGACTCTGGGGTGACCCGCTCTGATATTGCAGAGATGAGTCTGCGGAGCATGACCTTGGCAAGGACCTTTCCAGCACTAGCCAACAGAGAGATACCCCTACTATTGGAGCAGATGGCTTTGTCTCCTTTGTTCTTGTAGATGGTCACAACGTTGCTGTCTTTCCACTGTTGTGGGACACACTCTCGTCTCCACACCTCTGAGATATAGAGATACAGTGTCCAAGTACAGAGGTAGCCTCCTTCCTTGAGAAGTTCAGCTGGGATGCCGTCAGGTCCAGGGGATTTATTGTTTTTCAGGGTTTTTACTGCATGCAGGATTTCTTTGAAGGTTGGGGGGAGGTCGAGATCTGGCAAGGTAGGATGTTCAGGGAGCTCTGCAAGGACAGTTGGGTCCACTGAGGTGGGCTGATTTAGCACGGTGTTAAAATGCTCAGCCCACTGCTCCACTACCATGGCCTGATCCTTGATTAAAGAAGAACCATCAACAGATCTCACAGGTGCCAGGGAGTAGTTTCTGGGGCCGTAGATGGTTTTGACTGCATCATAGAAACTGTGCATATCATTTCTATCAGCATGAGTCTGGATTTCGTTGGCCTTTGAGATCCACACTCATCTTGCAGTTTCCTGAGGGTTGTTTGGACCTCAGAACAAAGGGCTTGCCATTGCTTCTTATGGAATTGGGATTGTGGGTTGTTCAAGGTGGCTCTGTGTGCCCTGTGCATTCTGTCCAGGAGGGTGGAGATCTCTCCAGCATTCTGGTCAAACCAGTCCTGATGTTTCTTGGTTTTGAAACCGATGGCTTGGGCTGCAGTGTCAAAGAGAATGGTAGAGCGGTCCACTTCTCATCCATCCCAGACTCTGAGATGATCAGTTGTTCAATACCTGCCAGCCTCTCAGCTAGGGAGCGACGGAAGTTGTCACAGATGTCGCTGCTGGAGAGTCTGGCACAGTGGAGTGTTTTCCACTTTGGGCCACCGTGGCGAGCTAGGGGCCGAACATGCATTCTGACCTTTGACAGAATCATGCGGTGGTCGGTCCAGCAGTCTGCCCCTCGCATAGCTCTTGTGATGAGCACGTCCTTGAGGTCAGCCCTCCTCACGATCACAGTCGATCAGGTGCCAATGTTTGGACCTGGGATGCATCCAGGATGCCTTATATTTGTTCTTTTGCTGTAAGATTGTGTTAGTGATGGTAAGATCATGTTCCGCACAGAGACTAAGAAGTCTCATGCCATTGGGGTTGACTTTTCCAATGCCATGGGCACTGATCACACCATTCCAGTTTTGCAAGTTCTTTCCGACTCTTGCATTGAAATCACCAAGCAGCATGATTTTGTCACCCTTCGGGATGTGACTGAGGATGTCATCGAGTGCCTGGTAGAAGCGGTCCTTCTCTTCAGCGTTCAATGACAGAGTTGGTGCATAGGCACTTACCAAAGTGACATACCTGCATTTTGCAAGGGGGATGCGAAGAGTCATGAGCCTTTCACTGACACCCACTGGTGATTCTGTGAGCTTGTGCAGGAGGCTGTTCTTGATTGCAAAACCAACTCCATGAAGGAGTTGACCGCCAATGGAGTATCCTTTCCAAAAGAATGTATAACCCTCTCCTACTTTATTGAGTGAGCCTTCCTCGAGGAGTCGTGTCTCACTGAGTGCTGCCACATCCACATTGTAACGCTTCAGCTCACTGGCAACGAGTGCTGTTCTGCGCTGTGGTCTGTCCGGACTGGCATCCAGGAGTGTCCTTATGTTCCATGCTGCAATTCTAAATGGTATTGTTTTTATTTTTCGACCGCATAGTGGAATGTCCCGACAGGTGCGGTTTCCTATCCGGGTGCTGTGCTGAGTGGGCAATGTTTAGGCCACCTTTTCTAGGCCTTTCCCCAGTTGGGGTGAGCAGTGTGGTCCCTAAATAGGGCTGCTCAGACGCACAGGAGTCTGCCGGAAGCAGCTGCCACTCAATCCCAACTGCTAACGACCATTGTCCTGTGCCGCTGACGTGCAGAGTTCCAGCTAGAAGCTTCCAGCTCATTCAAACCTGCCTCCGTTACTGGATGCTCCATCGCCGCCAGACTTTAGAGGTCGGAAACTCAGATAAAGAAGATACCTGCGCAGTGATGGTTTTTAGAGTGGCATGGGGGGTGCGCTTTTCCCGATGCCACTACCTTGATTGTAGAGAAGATGGTTCCAGTGGCAAGGGAGACCCTAGACGACCGGCATCTTCTCACAACTGCAGGAGGCTGCCGGAATCCAGATTTTTGGGAAATCGCCTCAAAGCGTGCCACCACCAGCTTGCTTTTTGTCAGGGTGTGCTCCCTTAGCCTTCGTCCCCTATTACAGCCATTGTGGTGTTTATCGTTACTACCAGCTTCTGCCTGCTCTACTGTTGAGGTCTTCGTCTTCGTGATCACTCTTAGTCTGGCCTCTACCCTTTGACCTGTTCGGCTTGGGTGACCCTGCCAGGAGTACGAGACTCTGGCCGACATAGCTCTAGGGGTCATGGAGACGCTCAAAGTGCCCCACCATGATAAGGTATATATATATATATATATATATATATATATATATATATATATAGACACACAGTGCGGAGCATTGTGGTTGGTGGATGTGCAACAGAAAGTCTAAGCTCTCTCTCCGCGGATGCGGCGGGCCAGCTCGATGTCTTTGGGCATGATGGTGACCCTCTTGGTGTGGATGGCGCACAGGTTGGTGTCCTCAAAGAGACCCACCAGGTAGGCTTCGCTGGCCTCCTGCAGAGCCATGATGGCGGAGCTCTGGAAGCGCAGGTCGGTCTTGAAGTCCTGAGCAATCTCCCTCACCAGGCGCTGGAAGGGCAGCTTACGGATGAGCAGCTCTGTGGATTTCTGGTAGCGACGGATCTCTCTCAGAGCCATGGTACCGGGCCTGTAACGGTGAGGCTTCTTCACTCCGCCGGTGGCCAGGGCGCTTTTCCAAGCAGCCTTGGTGGCCAGCTGCTTCCTGGGGGGCTTTTCCTCCAGTAGATTTACGGGCGGTCTGCTTGGTTCTTGCCATCGCTCTTTATTATTCTGTCTTATATTTCTTGCACGCCGCCTAAACTCCAGCCCGGCACCCGCGTTGTTTTCGCTTCAGTTCCCCGGTATGTCGAGTTTCTCCGTTAGCACCGGGTGGCGGTTGTTCCACGTTTTCGCCATTTTTGGATGATGGTTCTCACTGTGGTTTGCTGAAGTCCCAAAGCTTTAGAAATGGCATTATTAACTTTTCCAGACTGATAGATCTCAGTTGCTTTGTTTCTCATTTGTTCCTGAATATCTCTGGATTGCAGCATGATGTCTAGCTTTTGAGGATCTTTTCGTCTACTTCACTTTGTCAGGCAGGTCCTATTGAAGTGATTTCTTGATCGAGAACAGGTGCGGCAGTAATCAGGCCTGGGTGTGGCTAGAGAAATGGAACTCAGCTTTCCAAAGATGTGATAAACCACAGTTAATTTATGTTTTAACTGGGGGGGGGGCAATCACGTTTTCACGCAGGGCCATGTAGGTTTGGATTTTATTTTACCCTTAATAATAAACACCTTCATTTAAAAACTGCATGTTGTATTTACTTGTGTTATTTTTGTGTAATATTTAAATTTGTTTGATCTGAAACATTTAAGTGTGACATACAAAAAATTAGAAATTAGGAAGGGGGCAAGCACTTTTTCACACCACTGTATGTCTCCTCCTCCATATTTTCTTATTTCCTTCCTTGATTTTTTCCTTCTTCTTCCTCTTCCCCTTGTTATTTAATCTTGAAAAGACAAAAAAAAAAAAAACCAACAAAAACTGAAGAACCACAGGAGGCACAGATGAAAGGTTACTTCACATAAAGCTGGATTAACCTTTCAGAAGGAGTCCTCATAGCAAATGATTGTGTTGAGCCCCTGGTGACCCTGTTATAAATGTCCCTTTATTTGAACACCCAGGTACCCACCAGCACTGTAGAACTACAATGATTAGGTGAATAAACCAACTTACATGTACATGTAAGCATATTGTGCCTTCCTTATTTTTCTGTTTCAGCAAACAAATACACCTCTTGACTTCTGGAAAAAAAAAACTAATGGCTACTGGGAGCTTTTGCAGGACGGGAAGTGGAGAAGATCTGGTAAATGAGAGGAGTGACTGCAGTAATTACTGATAATGATGATTACTTCCTTTTTCTTTGCCAGTAGAGGCGAAGAGCGGCTCAGGTGAAATGACGTTGTCGGCAGACACGGTGGTGACCTCTGTCCAGGGCCTTTTCCTGTGAGTATATTGTTCGGATTGATTTTATGAAGACTGATTGCTTATTTGAGGTTGAGAAGGTGGCTGAGTCCAGAGACCAATGGGAAGCACTGGGGATAGGCACAGACAAGATCCAACAGGCAAGGTTGATATTTAATGTGCGGCAGCTTACATGGAAATCCAAGGGGGGGGGGTCACAATAACGTGTTGTTTTTCTCCTCTTTGGATCATTCTTTCATCCTTCAGGAAACAGTAGGTGAGGTTTTACTAATCTCCTGCCATGATCGTGTTTAGTTTTAATGAAAAGAAGACAGAAGCAATTGTGTTTGGACCCAGTGGCTCCTGTGAGTCCCCTCCTGTTGGCCTGGACCCTTTGGCAGGGTTTGTCCTACCCACTGTTATTAATCTGGGTTTTAAGATGAACAGTGATCGTAAATTAGATCGTCAAATTGCTGCAAAAGTGAAGTGCAGCTTTTTTCATTTAAGGCAATTGGCAAAGGTTAAACCCATCCTTTCAAAACAGCACTCAGTAATCCATGCCTTCATTACATCTCAGCTGGATTACTGTAATGCACTTTATTTATGGAGACAGCCAGTCTTCCCTCTCATGTCTCCAGTTGGTTCAGAATGCTGCTGCACGTCTTTTAACTGGAACATGTAAGAGGGACCACATTACACCCATTTTAACTTCCCTTCACTGGCTGCCTGTGCACTTCAGGGTTCATTTAAAAGTTCTTTTATTTGTTTTTAAATCATTAAATGGCCTTGCCCCTCCTTACCTCTCTGAGCTTCTTGACTTTTACACACCTGCTTGGTCTCTCAGATCAGCTGATCATCTGCTCCTGGAGATCGAAGAGAAGGCTCAGAAGGGACAGAGCTTTTTCTGTCACTGCTCCTAAACTGTGGAACAGTCTCCCTTTGCTTATTAGACAGACTCCTTCACTGTCCATTTTTAAAACTTACAGTGGTGTGACAAAGTATGTGCTCCCTTCCTGATTTCTCATTTTTTTTGTACGTTTGTCACACTTAAATGTTTCAGATCATCAAACAAATTTAAATATTAGACAAAGTTAGGTCCTGAAGGAGCAAAACAGCCCCAGACCATCACACTACCACCACCATATTTTACTCTTGGTATGATGTTCCTTTTCTGAAATGCTGTGTTACTTAGACCGAACACCAGACAGTGGCAAAGCAAGGGGCGGTGGAGTGTTGATCTACAGTATGTTAATAACAACTGGTGCAGACCGGGACACATCACTGTTAAACAACAGCACTTTAGCAAAGACATCGAATTGCTAGCTGTTAGCATGCGGCCTACATATCTCCCGAGGGAATACTCACACGTGATCTGCATTGTTATTTATGCAAATCCCGACAGCGAACGCTGGGACAGCGCGTGACGTCATCCACTCAGTAACTGGCAGGCTGCAGACAGAACACCCAGATGCTCTTCTCCTCATCTCAGGCGATTTCAACCATGTTTCACTGTCTCCCATTCTACCCACTTTTACCCAGTATGTCACATGCCACACTAGAGACAATAAAACACTGGACTTATTCTACGCAAACACTAAGGAGGCGTACACCTCATCATAACTCCCCCCACTCGGGAGATCGGATCACAACTTGGTTCATCGCCGGACGGTGTACAAACCCCTAGTGCACAGACAACCTCTGGCCATGCGCACAGTGAAGTTATGGTCTGAGGAGGCAATGGACACTCTAAAGGGCTGTTTTGAAACCACCGCCTGGGAGCAGCTCTGCGATCCACATGGTGAGGACATCGATGGCCTCACTCACACCATCACGGACTACATCAGCTTCTGTGTGGACAACACCGTTCCCACCAAGACCATACGGTGTTGCTCAAACAACAAACCCTGGATCAACCCTGAGATAAAAACACTTCTGAGAGAGAAGAAGAGGATCTTCAGGTCGGGGAACAGGGAGATGCTGAAGTCTGTACAGAGGGAGCTGAGGAGAAAGATCAGAGAAGGCAAGGACAGCTTCAGGAAGAAGATGGAGGACAAGCTGCAACAGAGCGACATCAGCGGGGCCTGGAGAAACCTTAAAACCATCTCTGGGCTCCAGAATACCTCCCCCCAGGCTACGGGGGGCAGGGAGTGGGCGAACAATCTGAATCTGTTTTTTAATAGGTTTGACCAACCGCCCTCCCCCCCAACTGCACAACAACCACTGCTGCCACTGAAGACATCAAGTCCTGCTGCCCACTCCACCATCACCCCCCCCACTCCCAACACACAGCCCCACAACCTGACCCTCAATAAGACCCAGGTGAGGACGGAGCTGAGGAAGATCAAGGCGAGGAAGGCGTCGGGACCGGACGGCATCAGTGCAAAGCTCCTCAAGTCCTGTGCAGACCAGCTGTGTGGGATTGTGGAGTACATCTTCAACCTGAGCCTGAAGCTGGGGAGGGTACCACAGTTGTGGAAAACGTCTTGTGTGGTACCTGCACCAAAGACTTCCCACCCCAAAGATCTGAACAGCTACAGACCAGTGGCCCTGACGTCCCACATGATGAAGACCCTGGAGAGACTGCTCCTTGCTCACCTCCGCCCCCTGATGGGACCAGCGATGGATCCACTCCAGTTCGCCTACCAGCATGGTATTGGGGTGGGGGATGCGGTCATCTTCCTCCTTCACCGTTCTCTGTTCCACCTGGAGAAGCCCGGGAATGCAGTGAGGATCATGTTCTTTGACTTCTCCAGTGCTTTCAACACCATCCAACCGATGATCCTGAAGGACAAGCTGCTGTGCGCAGGGGTGGACCAGCACCTGTCATCATGGATCCTGGACTACCTCACAAACCGGCCACAGTTTGTGAGAACCCGGGACTGTGTGTCCGACACGATCATCGGTAGCACGGGGGCCCCCCAGGGAACGGTTTTGGCTCCCTTCCTGTTCACCATTTATACTGCGGACTTCTCACACAACACAACACAACACAACACACTGCCATCTACAGAAGTTCTCTGACGACTCTGCGATCATTGGCCTCATCTCCAACGGAGATGAAGCTGAGTACAGAGGGCTTATCCAGGACTTTGTGGACTGGTGCCATCGGAACTGCCTCCAGATCAACGCGAGGAAAACTAAGGAGCTGGTGGTGGACTGCCGCAGGCAAGGACAACCCCTCACAGCACCAGTAAACATCCAGGGAACAGACATTGAGATGGTGACATCCTACAAGTACCTGGGTGTTCATCTGAACAATAAACTAGACTGGTCACACAATATTGACGCACTCTACAAGAAGGGACAGTGCAGGCTGTTCCTACTGAGGAGACTCAGGTCTTTTGGTGTACAAGGGGAGCTGCTGAAGACATTCTACGACACGGTGGTGGCATCAGCCATCACTTTTGGAGTGGTGTGCTGGGGCAGTGGCATTACGGCAGCCGATAGGAAGAGACTGAACAAACTGATCAAGAAAGCTAGCTCTGTCCTGGGGCAGCGCTTTGACCCAGTGGAGGAGATGGGAGAGAGAAGGATGGTGGCTAAACTGTCATCTCTGCTGGAGTCCGAGTTCCACCCTATGCAAGACACACTGAATGCACTAAGGAGCTCATTTAGCAGCAGACTACATCATCCTAGGTGCACAACCGAGAGGTTTCGCAGGTCCTTCCTACCAACGGCTGTCAGACTGTATAACCTAAGCAGGGCTGCTCGCAGAGATAGCAAAAAGACGTGACAACCTAATAGTATTGAATGCAAAAGACGCAATAGACTTACACAATGGTCCCCTCCAGTATACAACTAGGAAAATACCGGTAGCTACGGAGGGTGACAATATGTATGGGTACATAATCATACCATGTAGGATAACTAAGTAGACGGTTATGCTGTTTCATTCCATCTAGCTACAATGCTCCGCACTGTGTGTTTATATATTTATTCCATCTAGCGACAATGCTCCACACTGTGTGTTTATATATTTACATATTTATTCCATCTAACTACAATGCTCCGCACTGTGTGTGTTTATATATTTTGTGGCGTAACATTATGTAGCTCACATATTCCTTGGCAGAGACCCAGACCTGAGGGAACTTGGAGCTCGCAGTGTGTATTGACATCACGCCTCAAACGGACATTGAGTCTGGAACCCCTGCGGACTGGAGAAGAAGTGAGAAGATCTGGGAGTGGACCTGAAGGGACTGTCTGACTCCTGGGGTCAGACAGAGAAGCAGAGAGGACAATGGGAGGATTAAATGTGAATGTGATTCGTGTTTGATGTGAGAGTATAAAGGTATGTGGTTTACCGCAGCTCGCCCTCTTCATTCCCTGACAGAGAGGAGCTGTAGGACGTGAGATGAAATAAACCAATACTGAGAAATCATTCAGTCTCTTCATTTCATGGTTCCTACATTGGTGACCCACACGTGAGAAATATGGAAAGGCTTGGAGATCGTCTCTCCGAACCTGATTCGCCGGAGACTGCCCGCACCGGCGTAAACTCAATTAAACTCCCCGAGTTCTGGCAAGAGGACCCGCACTCATGGTTCCAACACGTGGAGTCGCGGTTCGTGCTCAACGGGGTATCAGCAGATGACATTAAGTTCCATAATGTCATCGCAAGACTCGACAGCCGCACAGCCCGGTGTGTGCGGAGCCTGGTGCAGCAGCCGCCCGCTGCTGGCAGATACGACGCCCTGAAAGCCGCCCTCATTAGGAGTTTTGTGCCATCAGCCGAGGTGAGGGCCAGAACACTTCTGGACCTGCGCGACAGAGGAGGACGCAGGCCGAGCGTCCTCATGGAGGACATGCTGCAGATGATCAGGGCAGACAACGATGCGTTTTTATTTAAACACATCTTCTTAAGGACTCTCCCAGCGCACATGAGAGGCTCCCTGTCCAGCATGAGGTGTGTGGACCAGCAGGACTTCCGCGCGCTGGCCGTGGAGGCGGAGCGGCTCCTGGACGCATGCGGCGAGCAGGAGACGGCAGCGGCAGCAGCAGACCTCGGCGCGGCGGCCGGGGGCGATGGAGAACTGGTGGCAGCAGAACCGACCCCGGCGACAACAGCGGCAGCGCGGTCCCGAAGCAGAGGAGGGGACGAGCTGTGTTTCTACCATCGACGCTTCGCGCACAAGGCACACAGATGCGTCCCGCCATGCAACTTCAAGAAGCAGGGAAACGCAAGAGCCGGGGGTCGTTAGCAGCTTCGACCCTCGGCGAACGGAACAAGCTGCTGTACCTGACAGACGCGAGCTCTGGACGGCAATTCCTCGTTGACACCGGGGCACAGAGGAGTTTCATCACCGCAACCTACGCGGACCGGGTGGCCGGTCCACGCGGAGATGGGGCAACAGCCGCAAACGGCTCGTCGATCAAGACTTTTGGCGAAAGAACTCTGTGCCTGTCCTTGCACGGCCGCATCTATGAATGGACCTTCATAGTAGCGGCGGTGAGTTTCAACATGTTAGGCGCCGACTTTTTGTGCTCACATGGCTTGTTGGTAGATCTGGCTAATAGACGCTTGGTTAATGCACTCTCTTTTTGTTCTATTCCCTGTGCAGTGCGAGTGTCCCCGCCGTCAGTACAGGCCAACGCCGCCGCAGCAGGAGGAGGTAAGTTCCACACTCTCCTAAACCAGTTCCCAGCACTCACAGTTCCCACGTTTTCAGCTAAGGTGGCGAAGCACGGGGTGGAGCACTTTATAACCACAAGTGGCCCATCAGTTTTTGCTAAGGCTCGGCGCTTGGATGCAGCTAAGCTCTCCATTGCGCGTGAGGAGTTCGCCAACCTGGAAAGGTTGGGCATAATTCGCCGTTCAAAGTCCGCTTGGGCTTCCCCCCTCCATATGGTCCTGAAGGCGGACGGCTCGTGGAGACCGTGCGGCGATTATCGCAGGTTAAACAATGCCACAGCGCAGGACCGCTACCCAATTCCGCATATCCAAGATTTTTCGGTGCATTTGGCCAAGGCGCGCATTTTTTCTAAAATAGACCTGGTCCGCGGTTATCATCAGGTCCCGGTCCGACCAGAGGACATTCCCAAGACAGCGGTAATAACCCCTTTCGGGCTTTTTGAATTTTTACGCATGCCTTTTGGCCTTAAAGGCGCTGCGCAAACCTTCCAGCGCATGATGGATGCCATTTTGCGCGACCTCTCTTTTGTTTTTGTCTACTTAGACGATATTTTGGTCGCCAGCGCCTCTGAGGAGGAACACGAAAGTCACCTCAGAACTGTTTTTCAGAGGTTGGGAGCGCATGGGTTGATAATCAACCCAGCCAAGTGCCATTTTGGCGCAGCGCAGATCGATTTTTTAGGGCACCGCGTCTCCCCAGAGGGTGCAGTTCCGCTGCCCTCCAAAGTACGCGCAGTGGCTGAGTTTCCCCAGCCACAAACGGTAAAAGCGTTGCAAGAATTTTTAGGTATGGTAAATTTTTACAACCGTTTCATACCTCACGCGTCGCAGCTCATGCAACCGTTGTACGCCGTGCTAAAAAAACAGAAGCCCTCCAATGCGATTGAGTGGTCCCCGGAGCGGGAGCGCGCATTCACTGAGGTTAAGGCAGCACTAGCAGATGCAGCACTGCTGGCTCACCCAGACCCGGCAGCCCGAATAGCGCTAACCACAGACGCATCAGATGTGGCCATAGGAGCCCTGGTGGAACAGCAAGTCGCCGGGGCTTGGCAGCCACTCGCTTTTTTCAGCAGATCCCTACGCGATGCTGAGCGAAAATATAGCGCGTTTGACAGGGAACTGCTAGCGCTCCACCTGGCCATTCGCCATTTTCAGTTCTGGTTGGAAGGGCGGCGTTTCACCGCGTTTGTCGACCACAAACCGCTAACCTTTGCAATGTCCAAAATCTCAGAACCATGGTCAGGCCAACAGCAGAGGCAGCTGGCGACGATCCCAATCCACTTCTGGGATTGTCACTTCCTTGTGGTAACGTATCGTCACTTCCTGTTTTGCTGTCTGCCTGTGTGGTTTGCTCTCCAGCCACTAGCTAGCCACTAGCTATGGCTACTAGCTCTCTTTCCTCTCCTCCTCTGGTGTGCTCTCTCTGTCAGATGTTTAGCTACACCTCTGCCTCTTTTAGTGATAACGGTAAATGTAATAAATGTTGTCTTTTTGAGGCGCTCGAGGCGAGGTTGTCTGATTTGGAATCCCGGCTCCGCTGCATTGAAACACCGTCTGCGCCAGTTAATCTCGACGGACGCCCCTAAGCTGCAGCGGAGCTAGCTAGCTTAGACCCCCCTGTCAGCGGTTCCCCGGCTCTCCTCAGCAGCGAGGAGACTGGGTGGGTGACTGTGAGAAGGAAGCCTAGTTGCAAAGCCCCGGTACACCACCAACCTGTTCACGTTTCTAATCGTTTTTCCCCGCTCAGCGACACACCCGCTGAGGAAAAAACTCTGATCATTGGCGACTCTGTAGTCAGAAACGTGAACCTAGAGACTCCAGCGGCCATAGTCAAATGCATTCCTGGGGCCAGAGCAGGCGACATCGAGTCAAATTTGAAAATGCTGGCTAAAAGTAACTGTAAATATTCCACAATTGTTATTCACGCCGGCATTAATGACATCCGTCTCCGGCAGTCGGAAGTCACGAAACTTAATATAGAATCGGTGTGTGACTTTGCAAAAACGATGTCTGCCACTGTAGTATTCTCTGGGCCCCTCCCCAATCTGACCAGTGATGACATGTTTAGCTGCTCGTCATCCTTGAACCGCTGGCTGTCTGTGTGGTGTCCTAAAAATGATGTGGGCTACATTGACAATTGGAGCTCTGTTTGGGGAAAACCTGGTCTTATGAGACGAGACAGCATCCATCCCACTTTGGATGGTGCTTCTCATTTATCTAACAATCTGGCATCTTTTTTATCCAAATTTCCAAAACCCTGACTACTCAGAGTTGGGACCAGGAAGCAGAGTCGCAGTCTTACACGCCTCTCTGCAGCTCCTCTTCATCCGCCACCCCTCAGCTTAGCCCCTGACTTCCCCATCAGAGAATCGTTGTCTGCTCCCTCCAAAGTAAATAAAAATATAATGCATAAGCATCCCAAAGTGATAAAGCAAAATATTGGTAAAACTCAAATTAAACATAAAGCCTCTAAACTGAATGAATTGGCCTCTGTTCCTCCTCATAATTTAAAAATTAAATGTGGTTTATTAAATATTAGGTCTCTAACTCCCAAGTCTCTGTTAGTCCATGATCTGTTAATTGATCATCAGATTGATTTAATTTCCCTTACAGAGACTTGGTTAGGGCAAGAGGATTATGTTGGTTTAAATGAATCAACTCCCTCTGGTTATTTAAACTGTCAAAATCCCAGAAGTTCTGGTCGTGGAGGAGGAGTAGCAACAATTTACCATTCCAAATTACTAGTTAATGTAAAGCAAAAAACATGTTATAATTCCTTTAAGGGCCTGGTCCTCAGTATTGGGCACTTTAGCAATTTTAGGTTAAACCCAGTTTTATTTGCCATAGTTTATCATCCCCCATCAACCTACTCAGAATTTTTATCCGAATTTGCTGATTTCTTAGCTGATTTAGTGCTGAAATCTGATAGAATAATTATAGTAGGGGACTTTAATATACATGTGGATGTAGATAGTGACTGCCTTAATGTGGCATTTAATTCAATATTAGACTCGATTGAGTTTTCTCAGAAAGTAGGAAATTCTACTCATTACCTCCACCATACATTGGACCTTGTTCTGACATATGGCATAGAAATAGAAAATCTTGTAGTGTCTCCTCATAACCCTGTACTGTCAGACCATTGTCTGTTAACCTTTGATTTTACTATTTCTGACTATTTGGCTCCTAAAGAAAAATATTATTACAGTAGATGCCTCTCAGATGATGCTGTTACCAAATTTATGCAGGTTGTTTCCTCTATGCCATGTGTCAACACAACGGAAATAAGCTATAGACAGCTTGCTCCTTCTGTAATTGATAACATGGTGGATAGTGTTTCAGCTTCTCTGCATCAGACTCTAGACTTGGTGGCCCCCTTAAAAAAGAAAAAGTCTAATCAGAGATTTCTAACTCCTTGGTTCAACACAGAAACTCGTAGCTTAAAACAGAAGACTCGTCAATTAGAAAGAAAATGGCGCTCCACTAATTTAGATGAAATCTATTTAGCTTGGAGAAATCATCTTTTAATTTATAAAAAATCTCTTAGAAAAGCTAGAACGAGTTATTACTCTGCATTAATAGAAGAGAACAAGAATAATCCCAGGTTTCTTTTCAGTACTGTAGCCAGGTTGACAAAGAGTCAGGACTCTGTCAATCCTAGCATTCCCTTAGAGCTTACTAGTCAGGACTTGATGAACTTTTTCAATAATAAAATTTCATCCATCAGAGATAAAATCAATCAGATTCTTCCCACAGTTAACTTAAATACTGTAACTACTACAACTCCTTCTATTGATGTCTGTCTTGATGAGTTTACTCCAATCGACCTTTGTGAGTTAGACAAAATAGTTTCCTCATCCAAACCTTCAACTTGTCTTTTAGACCCTATTCCTACCAGGTTATTTAAAGAAGTCTTCCCACTTATTGGTAGCCTTATTCTTCATTTAATCAATTCTTCATTAACTTTAGGCCATGTACCGCAGGCTTTTAAAACGGCTGTAATTAAACCCTTACTCAAAAAGCCAACACTAGATCCAGGAGCTTTAGCTAACTATAGACCAATCTCTAATCTCCCTTTCATTTCAAAAATCTTAGAAAGAGTTGTTGCTATGCAATTATTTGACCACCTACAGGGAAATGGTTTACTTGAAGAGTTTCAGTCTGGGTTTAGAATCCATCATAGTACTGAAACAGCCTTAGCGAAGGTCACTCACGACCTCCTCATTGCATCTGATAATGGACTAGTTTCTGTACTTGTCCTTTTAGACCTTAGTGCAGCTTTTGATACTATCCATCATAATATTCTACTTGATAGATTAGAACACTATGTTGGACTTAATGGAACTTTGTTGCAGTGGTTTAGATCTTATTTATCTGATAGGTTCAGGTTCAGGTTACTTTATTTGTACCCGTAGGTAGATTTGTTTTGCAGTTGGTGACATCCATATTTACAAGCCACTAATTACATTCAACATAGACACAAACACAGGCACACATCTTACAAAATAGGTAAATATAAAATATGTACAATATAATTTTTATAGCTTGTTCAACTCTTTGACAGCAGCAGGGACAAAGCTGTTTTTGTAGCGCTGGGTTCTACTTTTTGGGACAGCAAACCTCCGTCTGGAGGGAAGAAGCTGAAAGTTGCAGTGCAAAGGGTGGGAGTCATCATTTAAAATCGAGTCGGCCATCCTCTGTACTTGTCTGGTGTACAGGGATGTCAGGCTCAGCTGTGACTCACCAAGCAAACGACTGGACCATCTGACTACCTGATCCAAGGATTTCCTCTGTTTCAGTTTTATCTGACCAAACCATGACATTAAAGAAAAGGATAAAACAGATTCAATAAAAGCCCGATAAAACATAGTCATTATGGTTCGGTCAATTTGGAAGCGTGCAAGTTTCCTCAAACAATGCAAATTTTGCTGACCCTTTTTGCACACCCTTTTGTTCATGTAAATAATGAGTTTTCTTTCAACTCAAAGCTCAGTCATGGAGTTCCACAGGGATCTGTGCTAGGCCCTACTCTTTTTAGTTTATATATGCTTCCGTTAGGCAACATTATTAGAAAGCACTGTATGCATTTTCATTGTTATGCTGATGACACACAATTATACCTGTCAATGAAGCCAGATGATAGTAATCAATTAGCCAAGTTAGAAGCCTGTCTTAAGAAAATCAAAGCTTGGATGACTTGTAATTTCCTGCTATTAAATTCAGATAAGACTGAAGTCATTCTTGTTGGTCCAAAAAACCTTAGAAATTCCTTTCCAAATCAAATTTTCAGTTTGGATGCAGTTACTCTTTCTCTTAATAGCTCTGTGAGGAACCTTGGAGTTATTTTTGATCAGGATTTGTCCTTCAATTCACATTAAATTTGTTTCTAAGACTGCCTTCTATCATTTGTGTAATATTGCCAAGATTAGGAGCATCTTGTCTCAGAGTGATGCTGAGAAACTGATCCACGCTTTTGTTAGCTCGAGATTAGATTATTGTAATTCTTTATTATCAGGCTGTCCTAAAACATCTTTAAAAAGTCTTCAGCTGATCCAAAATGCTGCAGCAAGAGTTTTAACAGGTACTAGAAAGAGAGATCATATCTCTCCGGTTCTGGCCTCCCTTCATTGGTTTCCCATAGAGTTTAGAATTAAGTTTAAAATCCTTCTTCTTACTTACAAAGCTCTAAACAATCAGGCTCCTTTTTATTTAAAAGATCTGATACTACCGTATTATCCTAACAGAGCACTGTGCTCCCAAAATGCAGGATTACTTGTAATACCTAGAATCTCCAAAAGTACAATGGGAGGCAGAGCCTTCAGTTATCAAGCTCCTCTCCTGTGGAATCAGCTGCCAATCTGGATTCGGGAGTCAGACTCGATCTCTGTTTTTAAGAATAGGGCTAAAACCTACCTTTTTGATATAGCCTACAATTAGGGAGGGATCATGTGTTTCTGAACCCTCCCTTAGTTATGCTGCTAATAGGTTTAGTCAGCCGGGGGACCTCCAGTAATGTACTGTGCCTCACTCCTTTTCTCACTCTCAATGAAATATTTTTTTTGCTGGTCATTAACATTTGTTTGTTCTCTCCCATAGATTGAGTCCCCATCGTGCTGTTTGCTCTCTACATGTCTGTTCTTTTCTTCTTCTCTATCCCCTCACCCCCCAGCCAGTCGCAGCAGATGACTGCCCCTCCCTGAGCCTGGTTCTGCTGGAGGTTTCTTCCTGTTAAAAGGGAGTTTTTCCTCTCCACCGTCGCCAAGTGCTTGCTCACAGGGGATCGCCTGATTGCTGGGGTCTTTCTGCAACTGTAGGGGTTCCCCCTACAGTTGATAGTGCTATGAGATGACTGTTGTTGTGAAATGGCGCTATATAAATAAAGTTGAATTGAATTGAATTTCAGAATTCACCACCAATATACAGCACGTAGCCGGTAAATTTAATGTGGTGGCAGACTGCCTCTCGCGAGCGGTAACAGCGCCTGTCCGCGCGGATGGGGGCTGTAACACTGCAGACGTGGAGCGCGGTAACAGCGCGGATGCGCACGCGGCTCCGATACACGTAGGGATAGATTATGCGGCCATGGCAGCGGAGCAGGGCGAAGACAGACGTGCGCGCGCTCCTGTCTGGACCAACAGGGTTAAGGCTGGAGAACATAAGTTTACAAACCGGTTCACCCCCGCTTATTTGCGATGTATCCACCGGGCGACCTCGCCCAGTGGTACCGGCCACGTGGCGCCGTCGCGTTTTTGACGCGGTGCACTCCCTAGCACACCCGGGAGTACGCGCTTCGGTGAAAATGGTAGCAGAGAAGTTTGTTTGGCCGAGCCTGCGCAAGCACGTGAAGGAGTGGGCGAGAGCCTGCATGTCCTGCCAGCGGGCCAAAGTTCACAGGCACACAAAAGCCCCTTTAGAACCTTTCCACATTCCGGCTAAGAGGTTTGATCATGTGCACGTAGATCTAGTGGGACCCCTGCCGCCCTCGCAAGGGTTCACACATCTCCTGACAATGGTGGACTGGACCACGCGTTGGCCGGAAGTAGTCCCATTGCAGTCTACCACAGCAGCAGAGGTGACTCGCGTTTTTTTAACAGCCTGGGTAGCGCGGTTCGGAGTCCCATCGGACATTACGTCCGATAGGGGTCCACAGTTCGTGTCAGAGCTGTGGTCAACAATGGCCAGCGGCTTAGGGGCAACAGCCCATCGCACCACCACTTATCACCCACAGGCCAACGGTTTATGCGAGCGTTTTCACAGGTCGTTGAAGGCAGCCCTCAGAGCGTCACTCACGGATACAGATTGGGTAAACAAACTACCATGGGTTTTATTGGGGTTGCGTTCGGCACCCAAAGAGGATTTAGATGCCTCACCTGCGGAATTAGTTTTTACTCAACCTCTCAGGCTGCCAGGAGAATTCCTGCCAGCCCATGCAGCACCGGAGCGCCCCCCGGTGCGGGGACCTCTACCTGGCACGGGGGCAGAAATGCTCCCGGGCCCCGCTCATCACACTTTTCCGCGGGTTTTTGTTCCCAAGGCTTTGCAAAACGCAGAGTTTGTTTTTGTCAGGCACGACGCCCAGCATCACAGCCTCCGCCCACCTTACGACGGTCCGTTTCGAGTGCTGGAAACCGGGGAGAAATATTTTGTGCTGGACTTGGGGGGCAGGAAAGAAACAATCAGTGTTGACAGATTAAAGCCTGCTTTTGTGTTACGTGACGAACCTGTACGGCCGGCGGAGGCGCCTCGACGCGGCAGGCCTCCTAGGGAACAGCCCCTAGTTCCCCAGCAGGGGGTAAATAACCCTTCTCCCCCTCATTCCACAGGCGCACCGCAGGACGGCGCAACACAGGCTGCGAAGCCTGCGTTCAGCAGAATCGGGAGGAGATTGAAGCCTAAGCAACGGGCAGAGTGATGTGTATTTTAATCAACCCGTGTAAATTGTGCTGTAGATCCTGCAAAGGGGGGGGGGGGTGATGTAAGGGTATAATGTGTATGACTGCCCATTACTGACATGAAGTCGGTGTGTGTGTCCATTCTTGACATAATGTGTATGACTGTCCATTATTGACATAAGGTGTATAACGGTTAGAGTAATGTTGGTGTATGTCCGTTCTTGGGCGTTTCGGGGGGAGTGATGTGGCGTAACGTTATGTAGCTCACATATTCCTTGGCAGAGACCCAGACATGAGGGAACTTGGAGCTCGCAGTGTGTATTGACATCACGCCTCAAACGGACATCGAGTCTGGACCTCCTGCGGACTGGAGAAGAAGTGACAAGATCTGGGAGTGGACCTGAAGGGACTGACTCCTGGGGTCAGACAGAGAAGCCGAGAGGACAATGGGAGGATTAAATGTGAATGTAATTCTGTGTTTGATGTGAATGTGATTCGTGTTTGATGTGAGAGTATAAAGGTATGTGGTTTACCGCAGCTCGCCCTCTTCATTCCCTGACTGAAAGAGGAGCTGTAGGACGTGAGATGAAATAAACCAATACTGAGAAATCATTCAGTCTCTTCATTTCATGGTTCCTACAATTTACAAATTTATTTCATCTAGCTACAATGCTCCGCACTGTGTGTGTGTTTATATATTTACATATTTATTCCATCTAGCTACAATGCTCCGTACTGTGTGTGTTTATATATTTACATATTTATTCCATCTAGCTACAATGCTCCGCACTGTGTGCGTTTATATATTCATATATTTATTCCATCTAGCTACAATGCTCCACACTGTGTGTGTGTTTATATATTCACAAATTTATTCCATCTAGCTACAATGCTCCGCACTGTGTGTTTATATATCTATATATTTATTCCATCTAGCTGCAATGCTCCACATCGTGTGTCCATATATTTATGTTTATATGTACATATGTATACTCGCTGCTCTTGTTTTTTCTTGCCTTCTGATTGTTGCTCTGAGTGTTGCTATCCCTGTGCTGTTGCAATCCTGGAATTTCCCCATTGTGGGACTAATAAAGGCTTATTTTTTTTAAATCACCCTTATAGTCATTCAACTGTACAACCAATCATGCACAGTAGAACGAGATTGTGCTTTTACCTATCTACAGTGTCAATCACACACACCCAAGTGCAGAATCAGAGGGCCGCTGCCATGCAAGGCGCCGCCACAGATTTCCCTCCTCCATTCTGTTATTGCTGAGCACCAAGCTGGACGGCAGGAAGTTCCACTTTTACATGGTCTTTGGCATGACCTGGCCGGGATTTGAACCCCTGCCTCCCGGGTGTGGGGCGGATGCTCTACCAACTGAGCCACCACTCCGGTAGTTATCTATCTTACTTTTACGCCAGATGTAATGGGACATACTGTTATGTCCGTGGGTTTCTACTTTAGATTACCACTCGGAGGAACAAACACAAAGACACACACGGCTGCAGGTCATCAGCTTGCTCGTTTACTCAGGCATACGCACACATACACGTTTTTGTTCAGTTCAATGAGCACACTCTTATACTATTGGCGATGCCACAGGATACAGCGCCCACCAATGGGGTGGCATATGCAAATGCAACTCATACAACTCCCATACATCACATCTCCTTCCCACTAAATGTTGTACCCACCCCCAAGATACACAAAACAAACAACTTTTATTATTTTAAAAACACACACTAGCCTTGAGGCTGGGAGTAGACGATCCCAAACCCCTGAGTCAGTCAAGGGTTTATTCTGCCCTTTTGGTGAGACGTGACTCTCTCATCTAACACATAAAAAAGGTCTCTTATTCAAAAATGTCCAATATATGTCTCTTAAAAGTATCTTAAACAAAGTTTATGGAACATAACGCTCTGGTGGTCTAGTAATACGAGAAGGATATCTCTTACCAGTCTCTGGAGGTGATGTGGTGATTCCCTCTGAGGTTACCTGGGGTAAAGGTGAGGGGTCACTCACAGGAACCGGAGTAGCTGGTTCTGGAACAGTCTTTTCCAGCACAGGCAGGTCTGCTGAGATGCACGACGATGCAGCTCCGCCGTCGTCTGTAGAGGTATCCAATTCAACAACCCTGGCCAGCATCTGGTCTGCGTGTCGCCTCCAGTGCTGCGATGTGCCGATGTCGACGGTGTAGGATACAGGGCCAGTCTCAGCTGAAACAACCCCTGGTATCCACTTCTTCTCTCCTCTCCCGTAATTCCGAACAAGAACTGGATCTTCCACCTTGAACGTTCTGGTTTTTGCATGCATTCCTCGATACGCACACTGTGCCTCTTGTGCTTTCTCTACCTCTGATGTCACGCTAGGCTTGAGCAGGTCCAATCGAGATCGCAGCTTGCGATGCATGAAAAGCATAGACGGGGACTCCTTCGTTGTAGACTGAGGAGTGTTACGGTACATGAGTAGAAAGGCGTCCAGTCGGTGTTGTATGGAAGTGGTTCCAGTGGAACGCTTCAGTGACTGCTTGAATGTCTGTACAAAACGTTCTGCAAGACCATTTGTTGATGGATGAAATGGTGCAGAGCGAATGTGCTTTACTCCATTGCCTTTCATAAAAGTGTCAAACTCGTGTGAGGTAAACTGAGGACCATTATCGCTCACTAACACCTCAGGGAGCCCATAGCGACTAAATAACCCTCGGAGCACCTGGATGGTATTAGCCGTTGTAGTGGAACTCATAAGGTGTACCTCAGGCCATTTTGAATGGGCGTCTACAACCACCATAAACATTTGGCCTTGGAATGGCCCAGCAAAGTCGACATGAATTCTCTGCCACGGGGATCCAGGCCAGGTCCATGGGTGGAGTGGTACTGGTCCCGGTGCTTTCTGTGTAAATTGACAGGACTGGCATGTTTTTGAGACCTGTTCAATTTGAGCGTCAATTCTGGACCACCACATGTAACTGCGGGCGACAGCTTTCATTTTGACAACACCTGGGTGTCTAGTATGCAGTTCCGACAGCAGTCGTGATCTCAATTTTGAGGGAATGATGACGCGCACACCCCACATAAGGCAACCTTGCTGGAGTGTCAACTCATCCCTCCGGCTGATGAATGGCGCCAATGTGCTGGCCACATCCTGGACCCTCGGAAAGCGACCTGTGGAGACCATCTCCAGAACTTGAGCAAGGACAGGATCACCCCTGCTCTCTCGGCAGATTTCTCGACAGTTCACAGGTAAGGCTTCTAGGTGTTTAATGTGAAAACTGTCCACAGTACTGATTCTCTCTCTTGATAATGTTGGTAATGGAAGGCGTGAAAGCCCATCCGCATTTCCATGACGAGCTGCCTCTCGGTACTGTATGGTGTAATTATGGGCAGCTAACAGGAGAGCCCACCGCTGCATTCTAGCAGCAGCCATAGATGGTGTGGCTTTGCACGGACTCAGAATAGTGGTCAATGGGCGATGATCTGTAAGGAGTGTAAACTGCCTGCCATACAGATAATGATGGAATTTACGAACTCCAAATATAATGCCAAGAGCTTCGCGCTCAATATGGGCATAATTGCGTTCTGCCTTATTGAGTCCTTGATGCAAAAGCTATGGGCCTCTCTTGTCCATTCGGGAAAATATGTGAGATGACACTACCTACACCATAAGGTGATGCATCACACGCCAGCCGAATGGGAAGTTGTGGATCATAATGGGTTAACACGCTTTGAGAGAGTAACTGCTCTTTTGCCTCTTTGAAAGATGCAGCACATTCAGATGTCCATTGCCATTGTTTTCCTTTGCACAGCAGCGTATTCAGTGGGCTTAGGATAGCTGACAAGTTGGGGATAAATCTGCTGTAATAATTAATTAGCCCCAAGAAAGAACGTAACTGACTCACGTCTGTAGGTGCAGGAGCCTCCACAATTGCCCTGACTTTCTCTGGTGCCTTGTGTAGACCCTGGGCATCAATGACGTGACCCAGATATTCCAGTGAATCCTTGAAAAATTCACATTTTTCCTTCCGTACTCGCAAACCGAATTCTTCCAAGCGCCCTAGGACTGCATCCAGATTTTTCAGATGCTGCACACGATCCTGTCCACTGACCAATATATCGTCCAGGTAACAGTGAACGTTCGGCAGACCCTGGAGGACTTGGTCCATGGTACGCTGGAATATCACTGGTGCTGAGGTAATTCCAAATGCCAGCCTGTTGTAACAAAACAGACCCTTGGATGTAGTTATTGTGAGATATTTTCTGGAATTTCCCTCTATCACCATTTGCAAATAGGCATGAGATAAGTCCAGTTTACTAAAATGTTGCCCCCCCGAAAGTGATGCGAATAGATCTTCAATGCGTGGAATTGGGTATTTCTCCACACTCAGGGCAGGATTAACTGTGACTTTAAAATCCCCACATATCCTAACATCTCCGTTCTTTTTCACAACGGGCACAATGGGTGTTGCCCATTCACTGAATTTGACAAGGGATATAATACCCTGCTCACACAATCGGTCAAGTTCAGCCTCCACTTTTGGCCTAAGGGCATAGGGAATGACTCTCGCTTGACAGAACCGTGGCACATGATCCGGCTTCAGCGCTATGGCTACTTCCATGCCTTTCAGAGTGCCTAATTCTTTTTTAAAGACCTCTGCATGTCTTTGTAGCACGCCCTCTAGCGTCTCCTCCCGGACCGTCTTTATTTCTCGCCAGTCAATTCGAATCCTCCGCAGCCACTCCCGACCAAAAAGTGGGGGTGAACTTCCCCGAACCACATACAGTGGTAGTCTAGCCCTCTGCTTGTTCATCCTCACTGAAACGGTGATGACACCCTCTGCTGGAATCACTTCGCCCGTGTACGTTTTCAGCATTATATGGGTTTGGCGCAAGGGCAAGTCCTTAAAGTGTGCATCATACAGTTTTCTTGAAATCAGAGAAACGGCAGCACCGGTATCTAATTCCATAATAATCCTTTTACCTTCGATTTTTGGTTTAACACTCATGTATGACAAATTACTCTGCTGAGACACCATATGCACGCTCACTTCAGTGTCTGTAGTGCTACCATCACTAGATATTTCTTTTACATCCAGTTGGTGCACCCTTTTTTTCTTTTTAGCTTTATACTCCACTGATTTCTTCTTATTTACAGTCTCTTTGTTCCTGCACATTTTCGAGATATGTCCTCTCTTACCACATTTATGGCATTTTTGCTCCTTATAAAAACAATCGCTCTCTTTGTGGTTCATTTTTCCACAGCACGAACATTTCGTGTGTTGTTTGTCGTGTGGTGACAGTACATGCACTTTCAGCGTGTTGCTCAGCTGATGTGTCTCGCGAGCTACTGTCTCCATTGACACGACTAGTTCCATTGCTTTGGAAAATGTAAGCTTCTCCTCCGTCAGCAATTTTTTTTGGATAGCTTCTATATTCAGTCCACAAACGAGCCTATCCCTCAATGCATCCTGTAGGTGCATACCAAACTCGCAGTGTTCAGAAAGCTTTTTAATGACTGCTATGTATTGCATCACAGTTTCTCCCTCTTGTTGGTTCCGTTTATGAAAGCGAAATCTTTCAGCAATCACAATTGGCTTTGGGGAAAAATGGTCTTTCAAAACTTCCGTGAGTTGAGCATATGTCTTAGCCCCTGGCTTATCTGGAGCTACGAGACTACGTAAAAGTCCATATGTTGACGCACCAATTACACTTGAGAAAACAGCAAGCTTTTTCTCCTCTGCAATACCATTTGCCGTTACAAAATACTCAAACCTCTCAACGTAGGTTGTCCATTGCTCCACCGACTCGTCGAATGGGTTAATGTGTCCAATAACTCCAGCCATGGCGTGCAGTTAGCTAGCGTTTAGCAATCTTGTCACCCGGCGTCCTGTCACCTGGGGTCCTGTCACCCGGCGTCCTGTCACCTGGCGCACTGTCACCTGGCGTGCCGCGCCCAGCCAAACTCCCACCAGAACAAACGTTCCTCTTCCTCCGTCACTCGCAGTCAATACCGCGGCGAGACTTGGAAACCTAAAGTTATCCTCGTTGCCAATGATGTTATGTCCGTGGGTTTCTACTTTAGATTACCACTCGGAGGAACAAACACAAAGACAAACACGGCTGCAGGTCATTAGCTTGCTCGTTTACTCAGGCATACGCACACATACACATTTTTGTTCAGTTCAATGAGCACACTCTTATACTATTGGCGATGCCACAGGACACAGCGCCCACCAATGGGGTGGCATATGCAAATGCAACTCATTTATTCAAGTATTTTACCAAAGGTCTTGGGCATCATGAACATGTTTTCTGCAAAAACTGAGACAAGCCTTTATGTTCTTTTTGCTCAGCAGTGGTTTTCGTCTTGGAACTCTGCCATGCAGGCCATTTTTGCCCAGTCTCTTTCTTATGGTGGAGTCATGAACACTGACCTTAACTGAGGCAAGTGAGACCTGCAGTTCTTTGGATATTGCTGTGGTGTGGGACACATATGCACAGATGTATATTACTTTATGCTTCATATGTATACCACTTTAGGCTTCACATCTTAGATTGAACAAAGGACTGAGTCTCTTTGGAGATGACAGGAGGATGTGAAAGTTTAGGCTTTGGTATGCAGAGAGACGGCCTTGGGGGATTTTCCTGGCTGCCAGAGATTATGGGTGGAGGTGTTAAGATCCGGAAGAAGATGCATTGTTACTTGGGATTAAATACAATGTGACTGTGAGCTTTGATGTCCTGGGGTATAAAAAGGACGAATGTCTGGAATTCTTTCTGTTTCTGTTTTTGCTGATGTTGGAGAATGTGAATAAACCTGACTCGTGAGAAACTCTGCCTCGTCACTTTCACATTCCCACACTGGTGACCCCGACGTGATCATGAGTGAAAGAAATTCCCCCGAGCCAGACTCGTCAGGAGCCAGCCAAGCAAATGCAGCCACAGTCCAGCTACCGGACTTCTGGCAGAACAATCCGCGCTCCTGGTTTAATGCGGTTGAAGCGCAGTTCAACCTCAGGGGGATTTCGGTAGACGCCACAAAGTTCTACCATGTGGTTGCAAAACTGGACAACCACACAGCCCAGCATGTGGAGAGCCTGATCGACCAGCCGCTGGACAGCGACAAGTACGGCGCGTTGAAGGCTGCACTCATCCGGTACTTCACCCCCTCGGCAGAAGAGCGAGCAGAGGGGCTCCTGGCGCTTACTGAATTTGAAAGCGACAGGCCCGCGGACCTGATGCAGAAGCTGTTGAGGTTGAAGGACTCTGACGATGATCACTTCATCTTCACCCACCTCTTCCTCGGGACCCTGCCGTCAGCGGTGGGAGCGACCCTGGCCAGTTCGCCACTGTTCGCCCAACGAGACTACCACGCGCTGGGCCAGGAGGCGCAACGAATCGTCAATGCCACCAAACGGTGCGCGGCCACGGCCGCTGCAGCGGAGCTCAGCGTGGCGTCCAGAGATGGCAGGGGGCCAGAGACAGCAGTACCAGACTCACCGACTAACTAACTAACTAACTAACCTGCACTTATATAGCGCTTTTCCGACGATGGTGGTGGCAGGGGCCAAGAAACACGGATCAGACGACGTCCTTTGTTTCTACCATCGCCGCTTCGCAGAGAGGGCACGCAAATGTGTACCACCGTGCCAGTTCGGGCATTCGGGAAACACCAAGACCGGGGTCGGTAGCAGCTGCGGCCCTCGGGGAGGAGAAAAAGCTGCTTTATTTGTTGGACGCCCGCTCGGGGAGACATTTCCTCGTGGACACAGGCTCCCAGCTGAGTTTCATCACACCTTCCTATGCAGACAGGCCAACAGGTTCCAAAGGTCCCCGGGTGGTAGCAGCGAACGGCTCGGAGATTAAGACCTTTGGTGAGAAGACTGTTTCTGTCTCTGCAGGGCCGTACATTTGAGTGGACTTTTATCATAGCAGCAGTGAATTTCAATATGTTGGGGGCCGATTTTCTGTGCTCACATGGTTTGTTGGTTGACCTTGCTAACAGGCGCCTGGTTAATGCACTTTTTATTCTATTCCCTGTGCAGCCCGAGTGACCCCGCCCACAGCACAAGCCAACGTCGCAACGGCAAGCGGTAAGTTCCACACACTGCTCACTCAGTTCCCAGCACTCACGGTTCACACATTTTCAGCAGCCGTCACTAAACACGGAGTGGAACATTTTATTACTACCACCGGACCGCCCGTTTTTGCAAAAGCTCGGCGCTTGGATTCAGCTAAACTGACCATAGCGCGCGAGGAGTTCGCCAGCCTGGAAAAGTTGGGCATCATCAGGCGTTCGAATAGCCCATGGGCTTCCCTGCTTCACATGGTCCCTAAAGCTGATGGCTCGTGGCGACCTTGCGGAGATTTCCGCAGGTCGAACAACGCTACAGCGCACGACCGCTACCCAATCCCGCATATCCAAGATTTTTCCGTTCATTTGGCGGGGGCGCGCGTTTTTTCTAAGATAGACTTGGTCCGCGGTTACCACCAAGTCCCAGTGCGCGCTGAGGACATACCCAAAACAGCGGCAATAACTCCGTTTGGCCTCTTCGAGTTTTTGCGCATGCCGTTTGGGCTTAAAGGCGCTGCGCAGACGTTCCAACGCATGATGGACGCGGTGTTGTGCGATCTCCCCTTCGTGTTTGTCTACCTGGATGACATCTTAGTAGCCAGAGCGTTCGAAGACGAACACGAAAACCGCCTCACGGCAGTTTTCCGGAGGTTGGGAGAGCACGGGTTAATAATCAACCCAGCAAAGTGTCAGTTCGGGGTGACGCAGATTGATTTTTTGGGGCATCGCGTCTCTCCAGAAGGAGCGGTTCCGCTGCCTGACAAAGTGCGCGCGGTAACAAATTTTCCCCAGCCACAAACAGTCAAGGCGTTACAGGAGTTTTTGGGAATGGTGAATTTTTATAACCGTTTCCTCCCCCGCGCAGCACAGCTCATGCAACCATTGTATGCCGCACTAAAAAAAAACAAAAACCCGCAAATAAGATTGAATGGTCTCCGGAGCGAGAATTCTCGGAGGTCAAAACAGCCCTGGCAAACGCTGCGTTGTTAGCACATGCAGACCCAAAGGCCCGCATAGCGCTCACTACTGATGCGTCAGATGTGGCCATAGGGGCGGTCGTGGAGCAGCATGTAGCCGGGGCTTGGCAACCGCTTGCCTTTTTCAGCAGGACTTTGCGCGATAGTGAGCGAAAATACAGCGCATTCGACAGGGAGCTGTTAGCTCTCCACTTGGCCATTCTCCACTTCCAGTTCTGGCTGGAGGGATGCAGTTTCACCGCGTTCGTTGACCACAAGCCGCTAACATTCGCGATGGCCAAAGTTTCAGAACCGTGGTCAGGCCGGCAGCAGAGGCAGCTGGCCGCAATCTCAGAGTTTACTACCGATATTCAGCACGTGGCGGGTAAACTGAATGTAGTGGCAGACTGTCGCACGCCGTGGCGGCCCCAGTCCGTGTAGGGATAGATTATGCAGCCATGGCCGCGGATCAGGGTAGCGATGTGGACGTGCGCGCGCTCCAGTCTGGACCAACAGGGTTAAGGCTGGAGAACAGGGTACTGCAAGAAGGCATGCCCCCCTAATCTGCAATGTCTCCACGGGGTGACCGCGTCCTGTGTTACCGGCCGCGTGGCGCCGCCGCGTTTTTGACTCGATTCATTCTCTGGCGCACCCGGGAGTGCGCACGTCGGTCAAAATGGTGGGAGAGAAATTTGTATGGCCGAGCCTGCGCAAACAAGTTAGAGAGTGGGCAGCAGCCTGCATGGCTTGTCAACGAGCCAAAGTACACAGACACACGAGAGCTCCCTTGGAGCCGTTTCACATCCCGGCTAAGAGGTTTGATCATGTTCACGTGGACCTCGTAGGCCCCCTCCCGCCATCACAGGGGTGCACACACTTTCTGACAATGGTAGACCGCACCACGCGCTGGCCGGAAGTGGTCCCACTGTCGTCAACCACAGCCGAGGAGGTGGCGCGCGTGTTTTTAACGGCATGGGTAGCACGCTTTGGAGTCCCATCGGACGTTACGTCCGACAGAGGTCCTCAATTTGTTTCCGAACTTTGGTCAGCAATGGCCCGCAGCCTGGGGGTAACGATCCACCGCACAACCGCGTACAATCCGCAGGTTAATGGGTTATGCGAACGTTTTCATAGGTCATTGAAAGCGGCCCTCAGAGTGTTGCTTACTGATGCAAATTGGGTGGACAGGCTACCGTGGGTTTTATTGGGGTTGCGTTCTGCACCTAAAGAGGATTTGGAAGCCTCCCCAGCTGAGCTAGTTTTTGCGCAGCCACTTCGGCTGCCTGGGGAATTTCTCCCAGATAATCCTGCGCCGGATTGCTCCCCGGCTCAGCGGTTGCAGAGTGGCACGGAATCGGGCACGCTGCCTGGCCCCGTTCACCACAGTTTTCCGCGCGTTTTTGTGCCTAAGGCTTTAAAAAATGCGGAGTTTGTTTTTGTCAGACACGATGCACATCACCCACCGTTGCGACCACCTTATGATGGACCATTTAGAGTGCTGGAAACAGGGGATAAGCATTTTTTGCTAGATTTGGGGGACAGGAAAGAAAAGATTGGCATAAACAGGCTCAAACCCGCCTTTGTGCTGGCAGACGAGAATGGGCTGTCGGCCAGGGCTCCTCGGTGCGGCAGACCCCCTAAGGAACATTCCCCAGAACACCCACAGGGATTGACTAACAGTTCTCATCCCCAGACAGCAGCTCCCCAGCAGGATGGCGCCGCGGAAGTGGCACAGCCCGCTTACAGCAGATACGGGAGGAGACCGAGGCCCAAGCAGCACGTGGGCTGATGTGTAATGATGTTATCATGACATGCAGACTGTTATTCCGTTGTTCCATCTTAGACATTTGGGGGGGGGGGGTCATGTGGGACACATATGCACAGATGTATATTACTTTATGCTTCATATGTATACCACTTTAGGCTTCACATCTTAGATTGAACAAAGGACTGAGTCTCTTTGGAGATAACAGGAGGATGTGAAAGTTTAGGCTTTGGTATGCAGAGAGACGGCCTTGGGGGATTTTCCTGGCTGCCAGAGATTATGGGTGGAGGTGTTAAGATCCGGAAGAAGATGCATTGTTACTTGGGATTAAATACAATGTGACTGTGAGCTTTGATGTCCTGGGGTATAAAAAGGACGAATGTCTGGAATTCTTTCTCTGTTTTTGCTGATGTTAGAGAATGTGAATAAACCTGACTCGTGAGATAAACTCTGCCTCGTCACTTTCACATTCCCACAGTGGGGTCTTTTGTGACCTCTTGGATGAGTCGTCACTACACTCTTGGGATAATTTTGGTCAGCTGGCCACTCTTGGGAAGGCTGACCACTGTTCCATGTTTTCGCCATTTGTGGATAATGGCTCTCACTGTGGTTCGCTGGAGTCCCAAAACTTTAGAAATGGCTTTATAACCTTTTCCAGACTAATAGATCTCAATTACTTTGTTTCTCATTTGTTCCTGAATTCCTCTGGATCGAAGCATGATGTCTAGCTTTTGAGGATCTTTTGGTCTACTTCACTTTGTCAGGCAGGTCCTATTGAAGTGATTTCTTGATTGAGAACAGGTGTGGCAGTAATCAGGCCTGGGTGTGGCTAGAGAAATTGAACTCAGCTTTCCCAAGATGTGATAAACCACAGTTAATTTATGTTTTAACAGGGAAGGGTGGGGCAATCACTTTTTCACACAGGGCCATGTAGGTTTGGATTTTTTTTTTTTTTTTTTACCCTTAATAATAAATAAACACCTTCATTTAAAAACTGCATTTTGTGCTAACTTGTGTTATCTTTGTCTAATATTTAAATTTGTTTGAATAAAACAAATATTTAAGTGTAACAAACATACAAAAAAATGAGAAATCAGGAAGGGGGCAAACAGTTTTTCACACCACTGTATCTTAAAACTCATTTTTACTCATTGGCCTTCAACCCAGCATGAGACATTGATTTTACTTGTTTTGTTTATTATATGATAGTCATTTTTACCCGTCTTGTTTTTATACTTTTTTAGTTATATTTTATTGTTTTGTTAGTTGTTCCAAATAAGGGAGAAACAATATCATTTCAGAGGAACATGTATATTTCAAAAACCTTAAGTGAGAACTACCACCAAGCAACACTGTGTTTCAGTGCAAGGAGTCAGATTATGGAACGATTTTGGACCTGAATTAAAATCATGTACAACGCTTGGACAATTTAAACAAAAACTAAAGGAAGAAATACTCCAAACATATATACAAGATGACATGTAAACTCACATAAGGATCGTCATATCCAGCCTGCGTTGTGTTGTAGCTTAGTTTTTTGTCACATTTTGTCTTAGCTTCGTTCTGAATTGTAATCGCTCTTGTTTTGTTTTTTCTTTTGAATTCTTGGCTGGAACATGGGTGGGCAATATAAGCTGCGGCTTCAGCCATCACCCATCTCGGATAACTTATGTTGAACTGTATAATCAGAGGAGTTATTGTCTAATTTGACCTTGTTGGATTTTCTTTCCCCCTTTGTTATATTATTCAGTTTCTTTTAACCTGTACTTTTAATCTATCCGAAAGATTCATTCATTCATTCATTCATTCAAAAAAAAATATCTTTAAAAAGTGTTCAGCTGATCCAAAATGCTGCAACAAGAGTTTTAACAGGTACTAGAAAGAGAGATCATATCTCTCTGGTTCTGGCCTCCCTTGATTGGCTTCCCATAGAGTTTAGAATGAAGTTTAAAATCCTTCTTCTCGACTTCCGGGAAGATGGCGGAGAGACAGAATGCTTAAACAGAGAGCTCTCCCTAGTCGGATTAAAAATCATTGGTAAATGGCCAACTCGACATAAATGGATCAATAAACCAAGGGATGAAAACACGAAGAAGCCGGGCACACGGACAAAAGCAGGGTAAAATTAAAGAATCCCTCTTCAACAACGCAGGAGAAATCGCTGAACACGAGGCCCAAAAAAACGAGGTGACTACAGCAGAGAAAATGGAGGACGCCAAACTTGATACCATGAACACTGGCATCGCCAATATAGGTAAAGACTTAAAAGACTTCAAGCGACAACTCCAACAGGATTTAGCGGCTCTTAAGAGCTGAAAAAAAGAGATGAAGGAGGAAATTATGGGTCTCCGAAGAGAAATGGAGCGCAAGCTAGCTGAAAACATGGAGGAGCTGCGCACCCAACGGGCAGGTATGACAGAAGCACAGGCTCGAATATCGGAGTTGGAAGACTGGAAGACCGAGGCAAGCGAGCGGCTGCAGACCCTGACGGCGCAAACACAGAGGATGCAGGAAAAAATAACCGACCTGGAGAGCAGGTCCAGACGGAGCAATATATGCATCTTCGGGATTCCGGAGGGCATTGAAGGCAACTCGATGACGAAATTCATGGATCATTTCTTAAAAAAAGAGCTTGAGCTGCCCGGTGAAGCGGACCTGTAGATCCAACGAGCGCACAGAGCCTCGGCACAGAACCTGAATCCAAACTCTACACCCAGGTCAGTTGTGGTAAACTTTCTGAAATACGACATAAAGGAAAGAATCCTGACACAAGCGTGGAAAAAAAAGATACGAGTCGGCGACAAACAGATATTCTTTGACCATGACTACCCGACAGAAATTGTGCAGCAGCGAAAGAAATATGCCAACATTAAAAAAAACGCTGAAAGAGAAAAAAATTAGATTCCAAACGCCGCTAATGAAGATGAGAATTCATTGGGAGGACGGCGTGAAGACATACAACACGGCCAGAGAGGCAGCGCGGGGCATGACGGAGCGAGGCTTTGTGGTGAGCGTACCGGAGGAAGCGGCTGGAGCAGCGGCGGCACTGAACGCATCACGACAGCCGGAGTGGAGGCGAGTGAGCGGCAGAAGGAGGGAGACGGACGTGGCACACCGGGCCCAGGAAAAACTGCAAGGCTTTCAACGGAAAGCCTAGATTAAAACAAAGATTAAGAAGGACACAGAAGAAATGAAGGCCAAGAAGACAAGGTAAAAGAGAAACAAACGGCTAGGAGAGGTTTAAGTGATTTTTGTTGGACATTTCTAGACTAATGACTATTACTTGGATAGTAACTAGAGGTCTAGGGAGGGCCCTTCACTCTGTGAGGACAATCCCTCCACCCACCAACAGGGACCAGTGGGCAGAAGAAAGGCCCAAAGTACGGAGGTCGAGATTCGTTAATGTGTTTTTGTACAAATATGTGTTAGTTTTGTTGTTAAAGGGGTTAGGAGCATAAGTTAAAAAAATGGAAAAACATGAATATGGGTAAAAATCTTAAGATAATGACATTAAACGTGAATGGCCTGAACTCACCTGTTAAAAGGGAAAGAATAATAAGAAAATTCAAGAAGGAAAAAGCCGAAATTATATTTATGCAAGAGACACATTTGAGCAAGACAGAACATGAGAAACTAAAGAGTTCTTATAGATTTGGCTATAAGAACTCCTACTACAGTTCATTTAAGGGAGGAACTAAAAGGGGGGTTATGATACTAATTTCAAATAAAATACAATTTGAATGTGAACAAGAAATCCAGGATAAAGAAGGCAGGTATGTAATAATAAAGGGAAGAATAGATGGTATGCAGATCACATTAGTGAACATCTATGCCCCACCAGAAAGTGACAAGGGTTTTTTTCAACATCTGTTTGATCTCATAGCAACACACAGTGAAGGAGTCCTAATTTGTGGAGGAGACTTAAATGCCATCATGGATCATGAAGTTGACACAACAAGTGTTAAGAAGACAAAAAAACATGTAACAAAGTTCATAAGAACCTCACTGGCAGAAATGGGTATGGTAGACATATGGAGGGACCTGCACCCACTCGAAAAAGACTATACACATTATTCAGCAGTCCATAAAGTACACTCTAGAATAGATTACTTCCTTATGAATGAAGGTGACAGACACAGGGTGAGAAATTGTCGGATTGGAGGGGCAGAAATATCAGATCATAATCCTGTATACATGGAAATATATTTAAACAATAGAAAACGACAAACAACGTGGAAACTTAATGTAGGACTGTTAAATGATGAGAAAATGAAAGAAAGAATAAAAGTAAACATAAACGAGTATATCCAAGAGAATGATAATGAAGAAGTGGACCCAACAATACTATGGGATGCACTAAAAGCCGTGTTACGAGGTAAATTAATTGTTGAAACAGGAAAAGCAAATAAGTCTAAACTGGAAACATATGAACAAAGATGTGAGAGACTGAGGGAATTAGAACGTAAACATCAAAGCACAAATGATCCAAAAATATACCAAGAAATTAAGGAAGAAAAAATAAAGATAAAAGAAATACAAATAGATGAAATTGAAAGGAAAAATAGATATTTAAAGCAAAAATATTATGAAACGGGGCCAAAAGCCACAAAACTGCTGGCAAAACGGTTAAGAAAACAACAAACAGTGAATAATGTATATAAGATTAAGGACCCCATCACAAATAAAACCACAGTTAACCCAGAAAACATATTAGAAATATTCCATAATTTCTATCAAGAACTATACTCGCAACCTGAAGAAACAAATGCTAAGGATACTAAAAAATTTCTATGCACATTGGACTTGCCATCAACAGGAAACCAACAAAATGAAAAGCTAACAGCAGAAATAACACCAGAGATTAAAGATGTGATTAAGTCACTTAAAAACAGTAAATCACCAGATAGTGATGGATACCCATCTGAGTTTTATAAACTGTTTATAGAAGAACTCACGACACAGCTCCTAAAGTCATTTAATTGGACGTTAAACAACAACAAAATACCTCCATCATGGAACGAAGCCATTATTTCAGTTATTTTAAAGCCAGGGAAAGATAGGGAACAATGCGGAAACTATAGGCCAATCTCTTTATTAAATGTGGATTATAAAATATATACAACAATTATATGTAAACGAATAAAGACATTCTTGACGGAATTTATAGAAGATGATCAAACTGGTTTCATAGAGGGACGCCAAACACATGATAATATCAGGAGAACAATACATATAATTAATCAAATACATAAAGAAAAGAAAAGCGCAGTAATAATGAGTTTCGACGCAGAAAAAGCATTTGATAGGATTAATTGGAAGTTCCTATATAGTGTGCTGGAACGCTTTGGATTTAACGAAAAATCAGTACAATGCATAAAGACACTGTATCAAAAACCTGTGGCAAGAATCAAGATAAACGGTAGCTTTACAGACAAAGTAAATATACAAAGATCAACCAGGCAGGGATGCTGCCTATCGCCCACCTTGTTTGCTCTGTTCATAGAGCCACTGGCTCAAGCGATGCGACAAAATAAGAAATTAAAAGCTGTAACGATAAAGGGAGCGGAACACAAGATTGGGCTATTTGCAGACAATATTATAGTTTACCTTGAACAACCAGATGAATCAATAATGGAAATGATGAACTTGATAGAAAATTTTGGAAAATTATCAGGATACAAGATAAACATAACAAAAACACAAATACTGACATTCCAGTATAACCCTCTAAGCCAGATAACTGATAAGATCAAACTAAACTGGAAACAAAAAGAAATAAAATACCTTGGAGTGAGCATACCTAAAGATCTAAGCAAAATCTATAAAGCAAACTATGATAGATTGGAACAAGAAATAAAAAAAGATATTGATAGATGGTCAATCTTAAATATGGATCTGAATTCAAAAATTGAGACAGTCAAAATCAGCATACAACCTAGATTACTTTACCTCTTCCAGGCTCTACCAACAGAGATTCCTGGTGCCCAGTTCTCAAAGTGGGACAGGATGATATCGAGATTTGTTTGGGGAGGTAAAAAGCCAAGAGTGAAATATAAAACTCTCCAGTTACCAAAAAGAGAAAGGAGGCATGGGCCTACCGAGTCTAAAGGAATATTACTACTCAGCACAAATAAGATATATCATATGTTGGTGCGACGGAGGATATGAGGCAAAATGGAAAAGGAAATTGAGGGACTCCCAGTACAAAGTATAATAGGAGATAAGGATGCATATAAGCAAATCAAACAAATAGACCCAATCACTAAATTTACTTTGGAACTGTGGTATAAAATAGTACAAAAGTATAATATAAAGGAAGACATAAAACTATTGAAATGGGTAGCATTTGACAGTCAGTTTGAACCGGCAAAGCAAGATAGGGGATACAAAAATCTGGTGAACAAGGGAATCACAGCATGGGGCAATATCGGAAAAAAAGATTCCGGGAGCTTTGTAAACATCAGAAGAAAATTTAAACTAGAAAAATCGGAATTCTTCAGATATCTGACTGGCGCCTAGCGGCTGCCCCGGCCTTGGATGCGCTCTGCAGAGCGTGCCCAAATGCCAAGTCACGTTTCGTTACCTTGTATTATACATGTGTAATGACAATAAAGTTGAATCTCATCTCATCATCTCATATCTGCAGATGAGAGACTATTATATGAGGAAGATTTGGCATAACCTCCACACAGATGTGAGCGAGATTATACAATTCATTTTAAGCGCATATGCAGGAAATAAAATAAGAATTATTTCAAAGCTATATCAGAAACTTATGGCAAACAAACATTCAAGTAACTATATAAAGGAGAAATGGGAGAAAGAGCTAAATTTAAACATAACAGAAGAAAACTGGCAAGAAATATGGAAAACACAACACACATCAACAAGTTCAAGGACATGGAGGGAATTTGGATGGAAAAACCTGATTCGCTATTTCATTACACCACAGATTCAAAGAAAATATACAAACACCCAATCTTTATGCTGGAGGGGCTGTGGGGCTCAAAATGCAGACCACTCACATATGTTTTGGAAATGCTGCAAAATCTCATCATTCTGGAAATCTATACATGTGACAATACAGAGGATATTAGGATATAATATACCAATGAACTGTAACTTGATGTATTTATGTGATCTTAAAAGAGACAATGTTATACAGGCTGAGGACAGATATCTAGTTAAAATCTTGGTGATTGCATGTAAAAAAACAATCACAAGAAAATGGCGATCAGAAGTTTTTCCTGACCAAGAGCAATGGACTGACATTGTTGAGGATATACGTTTGATGGAAAAACTAACATATCGACAAAGAATGCAAGAAGGACAACATGAAAAAAAAAATGGCGGAAATGGACACACTACAAAGTGCAACAATGAGACAGAAATTGAAAGAATAACCAAAGACACTGGGAAAACCAGAAGAATTAAGAGATGGCAACTAAAAACTTGATGCTCCAACATTTGCCCCCCCCCCCTTTTTCCCCCCTTTTTCTTATTCTAGCTCCTTTTTTTTTTTTTTAAAATATAGACTGTGATCTGAATGTAATATGTATGATGAAAAATGAATAAAAATCCAAGTTACAAAAAAAAAAAAATCCTTCTTCTCACAAAGCTCTAAACAATCAGGTCCCTTTTTATTTAAAAGATCTGATACTAATCTATTATCCTAACAGAGCACTATGCTCCCAAAATGCAGGATTACTTGTAATACCTAGAATCTCCAGAAGTACAATGGGAGGCAGAGCCTTCAGTTATCAAGCTCCTCTCCTGTGGAACCAGCTGCCAATCTGGATTTGGGAGTCAGACTCAATCACTGTTTTTAAGAATGGGGTTAAAATCTTCCTTTTTGATATAGCCTACAATTAGGGAGGGATCATGTGTCTCTGAACCCTCCCTTAGTTATGCTGCTAATAGGTTTAGACAGCCAGGGGACCTCCAATAATGCACTGGGCTTCACTCCTTTCTTCACTCTTAATGAAATATTTTTGCTGGTCATTAACATCCGTTTGTTCTCTCCCATAGATTGAGTCCCCGTTGTACTGTTTGCTCTCTGCATGTCTGTTCTTTTCGTCTTCTCTCTCCCCTCACCCCCCCCAGCCAGTTGCAGCAGATGACTGCCCCTCCCTGAGCCTGGTTCTGCTGGAGGTTTCTTCCTGTTAAAAGGGAGTTTTTCCTTTCCACCATCACCAAGTGCTTGCTCACCGGGGATCGCCTGATTGCTGGGGTCTCTCTGCAATTGTGGGGGTTTCCCCTACAGTTGAAAGTGCTATGAGATGACTGTTGTTGTGAAATGGCGCTATATAAATAAAGTTGAACTGAATTGTTTTTGTGGTGACGGTTAATGACATCATTATGGTGAGACAGTGAAATGTAACAGACCAACTGTGGTAAAAAATGAATGCCTGCATGTAATTTGTAGTAAATATGTATTAAATAATTTTTGCTGAATTAATAAATACAGTATACTGTATACTGTATACTGTAAATACCTTAAGGTAGGTTATGTTATGATGTGAAGCTCTCCTCTCACTGTTCCATTGGCTGCGCATTGCATTATGGGATAAATTGGCTAATGTAGTGACCATCTGTTGTCCACTACTTTTCAGAATGCATCGTGGGATATTTTGAGTGTACTTTATAGTGAATGAAATTTTCAGTTAAGATTTCGAACAGCTCTAAAAAATGGCTGATTCGCTATATCGTACACTATGGGGAATGAGTGAACATTTCGAGCACAGCATAAAACAGTCCCACAATCAGAGGGATTGTGGATCAAGGCTCTGTTCCAGAAAGCAGGTTGAGAGGCTTACCTGGGTAAATTAATTCATTGTTTGTGGTAGCTCTGAGTTTTCAGTTCCAAAAAGTCAGGGTATGTTTGTAACCATGGTAGCAAAGGCTGTGAACATAGCCTGCTCCTGGGTAGGTTATGGTGGGGGTATATTTATTACCTCCGCCAAGGAGGTTATGTTTTTACCGGCGTTTGTTTGTCTGTCTGTTACCAACATAACTCAAAAAGTTATGAATGGATTTTGACGAAATTTTCAAGAAAGGTGTGTAATGGTACGGGGAACAGATGATTAGATTTTGGTGATGATCTGAGAGTGCATACCTCCACCAAGGGCTTTCTTTGCATTTGTGCAGCAGGATTACACAAAAACTACTGGATGGATTTGGATGAAATTTTCACCAGAGGTGGTTCTTGGGCTAGAGGGGAACCCATTACATTTTGGTGATGATCTGGGAATGCATACCTCAGCCAAGGCTCTTATCTTCTCACAGTGTGTCAGCCACAATACTCCAAAACTAATGGACAGACTTTGATGCAATTTTCACCACAAGTGGCTCTAGGCCTACACACAAACCCATTACATTTTGGAGGGGATCCATGAGAGACTGAAGGAGCCTTGGCGGAGGTATGCGCTCTCTGAGTGCTTTTCTAGTTTGTCTGTTTGTTTGTTTGTCTGTTACCAACATACCTGAAAAAGTTATGAACGGATTTTGATGAAATTTTCAGGAAAGGTGTGTAATGGTACGGGGAACAGATGGCTAGATTTTGGTGATGATCTGAGAGTGCATACCTCCACCAAGGGCTTTCTTTGTATTTGTGCAGCAGGATTACACAAAAACTACTGACGGGATGGATTTGGATGAAATTTTCACCACAGGTGGTTCTTGGGCTAGAGAGGAACCCATTACATTTTGGTGATGATCTGGGAATGCATACCTCAGCCAAGGCTCTTCTCACAGTGTGTCAGCCACGATACTCCAAAACTAATGGACAGATTTTGATGCAATTTTCACCACAAGCGGCTCTAGGCCTAGACACAAACCCATTACATTTTGGAGGTGATCCATGACGGACTGAAGGAGTCTTGGCGGAGGTATGCGCTCTCTGAGTGCTTTTCTAGTTAGAATATTTAAATTTAAGAGGAACCACATCCACAAATAGAAGTGTGATGGTGTGGAGAGAGAAATAATCAGGCAGATAGGTCCAGAGTAGAACAGACTTTATTCATCTCTCTCTCTCTCACACTCTCCAGAATCCCAAGCATCAAAAGAATCACAGGTCACAGGGACCTCTCCTTTTATATCATACAACTCGATCAGCCTTCTGTGGTGCTGCATTAACATGAAAGCCTTTGCAATTCCCATTCTCTTCGTCACTGTTCGCATCAACACACCAACCCCTGCATCAACATACAAACCCCCCATAACAATTCCCCTTGTCCTTCCGTCTGAGTGGAAACATACTGACATACTGAATGGGTTCCCCCCCCCAGAAACTCAGACTGAGCCTTAACCCTCATGTCTTTTGGGCTTCAGCCTACATCCATAGCGGCTATAACGGGGGTCTGTGGCTCTGAGGCGCTTCTGTGCCGGTGGGGGCTCTTGGGGGTGCGTCCGTCTGTGGGGGAACATTGGGGGGGGGGGACATCTTTAGCATGCCATTGTGACTGATCTGACGACTCATTTACCTGGGGAGTTCTCAGTTGGGGTCGTCTGCACCGAGGAGCAAACAAAAAAAACAAAAGAGGGCTTAATCCTGTCTATACAGACTGTTTCCCTGCGCCCCCCCAAGTGTAACACAAAATGTTTCTCCCCTGGTTCCAGCACTCTGAACGGGCCATCATAGCGCGTGCGCAAAGGGGTCTGGTGGGCATCGTGCCTGACAAACACGAACGCCGCGTCCTTCAAGGCCTTTGGCACAAAGACGCGTGGAAAACAGTGATGGACCAGACCGGGTACCATCCCTGCCACTGCGCTATGCAGTGAAAGTGGGGATGGATCGGTGTTGGGCGCGGGGCTGTCTGACAAAAATTCCCCTGGGAGCCGCAGTGGCTGGGAAAAAAACAGCCCTGCTGGGGAGGCTGCCAAATCCTCCTTCAGTGCTGAATGAAACCCTAATAGAACCCATGGCAACCGGTCCACCCAATTTGCATCTGTAAGCGAAACCCTGAGCGCTGCTTTAAGCGACCTATGGAAACGCTCGCATAACCCATTGGCCTGGGGGTTGTACGCGGTCGTGCGATGAAGTGTGACGCCCAGGCTCCAGGCCATGGTGGACCAGAGGTCGGAAACAAACTGCGGACCCCGATCAGACGGGATATCCGAAGGGGCGCCGAAATGTGCCACCCATGTCATCAAAAAAGCACGTGCAACGTCTGCGGACGTGGTGGAAGCTAGCGAGACTGCTTCAGGCCAGCACTTGGTGCGGTCCACCACTGTCAGGAGGTGCGTGAACCCCTGCGATGGCAGGAGGGGGCCCACGAGGTCCACGTGAACGTGGTTGAACCTCTTACCCGGCATATGGAATGGCTCCAAATCGGCCTTTGTGTGCCTGTGCACTTTGGCTCGTTGACACGCTACACAGGCTGCAGTCCACTCTTTCACCTGTTTGCCCAGGCTTGGCCAGACAAACTTTGCTCCCATCATTTTGACGGACGTGCACACTCCTGGGTGTGCCAGGGAGTGAACCGACTCAAAAACGCGGTGGCACCAAGCATGTGGGACCACCGGGCGCGGGCGGCCCGTGGAGACATCACAGATTGGGGGGGTGGGCGTCTTGCAGTACTCTGCTCTCCAGCCTTAACCCTGTTGGTCCAGACTGGAGCGCGCAAACGTCCGCATTGCCGATCTGCTCAGCGGCCGTGTAATCTATCCCCACATAGACTGGGACCACTAATGCGCGCGAGAGGCAGTCCGCCACCACGTTGAGTTTACCGGCCACATGCTGAATGTCAGTCGTAAACTCCTAGATCGCGGCCAGCTGTCTCTGCTGCCGGCCGACCATGGTTCTGAAACCTTGGCCATAGCGTATGTTAGCGGCTTGTGGTCCACGAACGCAGTGAAGGTGCGCCCTTCCAGCCAGAACTGGAAGTAGCGTATGGCCAGGTGGAGAGCCCATAACTCCCTGTAGAACGCACTGTATTTACATTCACTGTCGCACAAAGACCTGCTAAAAAAAGCAAGCGGTTGCCAAGAACCTGCGACGCGCTGCTCCACGACGGCCCCTATGGCCACGTCCGAGGCGTCAGTAGTGAGCGCTATCCGAGCCGCCGGGTCCGGATGTGCCAGCAGCGCGGCGTTTTCCAGGGCTGTTTTAACCTCAGAAAATGCCTGCTTTCGCTCAGGAGTCCAGTCGACTCTGTCCGCCGGTTTCCATTTCTTAAGCGCGGTGTACAACGGCTGCATGAGCTGGGCTGCACGGGGGAGAAAACGGTTGTAAAAGTTAACCATCCCCAAAAACTCCTGCAGGGTCCTGACCGTCTGAGGCTGGGGAAAATCTGCCACTGCGTGCACTTCGTCCGGTAAGGGTATCACGCCCTCCGGTGAGATGCGGTGGCCCAAAAAAAAAAAAAAAAAAAAAAAAAAAAAAAAATCGATTCCCTTCACCCCGAACTGGCACTTCGCATGGTTGATTATTGATCCGTGCTCCTCCACCCTCTGGAAAACTGTCCTGAGGTGGTCCATGTGTTTGTCCTCGGACGCGCTGGCCACCAGGATGTCGTTCAGGTAGACGAACACAAACGGCAGATTGCGCAACACCGCATCCATCATGCGTTGGAATGTCTGCGCCGCGCCTTTCAACCCGAAAGCCATGCGTAAAAACTCAAAAAGACCAAACGGGGTTATTACTGCTGTCTTAGGTATGTCCTCAGTGCGCACCAGGACCTGGTGGTGACCGCGGACCAGGTCTATCTTGGAAAAAATGCGTGCCCTGGTGAGGTGAAAGGAAAAATCCTGAATATGGGGGATCGGGTAGCGGTCGTGCGCTGTGGCATTGTTCAATCCGCGGAAATCTCTGCACAGTCTCCACAATCCCTTGGCTGTAGGAACCATATGTAGCAGGGATGGCTATGGGCTGTTTGAGCGTCTGATGATGCCCAACTTTTCCAAGTTGGCAAACTCCTTGCACGCTATGGCCAGTTTAGCTGCGTCCAGGCGCCAAGGTTGTGCAAAAACGGGCGGCCCCGTGGTGGTAATGAAGTGCTCCACCAAGTGTTTAGTGACGGTCGCCGAAAAAGTCGGGACCGTGAGCTGCAACCGACTGCCGGCCCTGGCATTTCCCAAGCGCTTGATTTGGCACGGTAGCACGCATCGGCGTGCGTCCTCTCCAAAACGGCGGTGGTGGAAGCAGAGTGCGTCTCTCGGGTGCTTCTTGGCTTCCACTGCAGCCACCGTCGTTGGCTCCTCGCCCCCGCTGGCCGTCTTGCTGGGTTCCGACGCCGCTGCGTTCACTGCGAGGGCTCTGGTGGTGAGGATAATCCGATCTGCCTCTTGCGCTAGCGCCCGGTAGTTGCGCGCGGCCAGCAGCGGCGAATTGGCAAGGACCGCCCTGGCCACCATCAGGAGGTTCCGGAGGAAAAGGTGGGCATAGAGGAAATGCCCGTCATCTGTGCCCATCAACGCTAACATCTTCTCCATTAACTCGACTGCCAACCCATCTCCCAACTCTGAGCGCGTCAGGAGCCTTTCCGCTCTCTTGCAGTCTGACAGCGTATAGCGCTGGGTCAGCGCAGTTTTGAGAGCCTCGTATTTGTCGTGGGCTGGGGGCTGTTGGAGCAGGCTCGCCACCTGCTGAGTTGTGCATGCGTCCAGTGCTGCAAGCACGTAGTAGTAGTAGTAGTATCTGGTGTCATCCGCCATTATTCCCCGTGAGCGCGAACTGGGCCTCGGTGTGGAGGAACCTTCTTCTTCGTCGATCGCTAAAGCGGATATGCGTGATGCAGAGGTTTGTGGCACCACAGGGGTCCTGCATCTCCGTCTTCAGCCGTGGACGTTTGTTGGGGGTCCCTCCCCTAGACCAACTGCCTTCCATGGCTGGGCTGTCGAGAGCTTGGTCCACCCTGTAGAAAGGTTGCCTGCCAAGGCTTTCTGAGACCCTTCTTCCCGTGCAACTGTCTGTCCTCCTCTGCCTTCACAGCCGTTGGGAGTTCGCTCTTCTCTTCCGCCTGTTCCGCCGTTGGGACATTTGTTGCTATAACAAACTTGGGTTTTCCGTGAGTGATTTGTTACATGCTGCACAACTCCCAACCTGGAGGACCAGGGTTCACTCTTTAGTCTGGCCTGTACCCCACGCGGACCTGTTCGACATGGTTGAACCTTCTGGGAGCACTAGGTTCCCGTCGACATAGCTCCGGGGGTTGCTGAGGCACACAAGCCGCTGCACCCCGACAAGGTATGTGCACCATTGGCAGCGGGTGAAGGAACCAAGTCTTTGGGTTGTGTATCCAAAAGTCTGGGAGTTTGACCGAAACAGCGCACGCACTGCTGGCACCTCCCGTCCGGGTCGTCTCCGGGGTGTTCGCCTCGAGTTCCATTGTGCGTCAAGGGTCACCAGTGTGGAGAGAGAATAAATCAGGCAGATAGGTCCAGAGTAGAACAGACTTTATTCATCTCTCGCTCTCACATTCTCCAGAATCCCAAGCATCAAAAGAATCACAGGTCACAGGCACCTCTCCTTTTATATCATACAACTCGATCAGCCTTCTGTGGTGCTGCATTAACATGAAAGCCTTTGCAATTCCCATTCTCTTTGTCACTGTTCGCACCAACACACCAACCCCCTGCGCCGGGCACGCAGCATTCTTAGGGACTCCAACCATCCTGCTCATGGACTGTTCCAGCTTCTCCCCTCCAGAAGACGTTTCAGAAGCCTTCGGACTAGAACCAGCAGATTTAGGAACAGTTTCTTTCCAACAGCTGTCACGTTATTGAACTTAATTCCCCGCTGACTCTCTTACCATCATCTTTTACCATCCTCACCTGTACATAACTGCATAACTACATCTAACTTATTGCACATTATTTGCACATAACAGTACTCTTAACTTTCTGCACTGCTGCATATATTTGCTTAAATTGCACATACTGTTAATTACCGTATATACTGCACTGCTGTCCTTTGCACTTCTGATTGGATGCTAAACTGTGTTTCGTTACCTTGTATTCATACATGTGTAATGACAATAAAGTTGAATCTAATCTAATCAACACACAAACCCCCCATGACGATTCCCCTTGTCCTTCCATCTGAGTGGAAACATACTGACATACTGAGTGGGTTCCCACAATGGCAGAGAATCAGATAACTAATCACTCAAAATCACTTTTAATAAAGCACATCATCACTAATTTGTTTTTAATGTGCCTTCTTTATTTCCTGAAAAAAAAAACATCGTTTCCCTTCTATCTTTACATGCAGCCATTTCATCTCCAAATCCATTTTCTGATTTTATTTTCTATTGAAATAGATTTTATCTAGATCCTTTGCTGGCAACGACAATGAAATTCTTAAATTTAGCGATCTTAAGTATAAAATATTAATTTCTGTTTAACAGTAATATGCCTCACATTAAGATCAATAAAATCACTTTCTTACATTGTCAAATTGCGGCACAGATTCTGGAGGAGGAACCCACTACACTGCCCTGTTCAGTCTCTTATGGACAGGGCCACTTTAACTTGCCATTAGGCCCTTGGGCTGAGAGGTTTTGTAGCTCTCCCCTCCCAACAGAATCTCAGTTTAAAAATATGTAATAGCTACAGTGGTGTGAAAAAGTGTTTGCCCCCTTCCTGATTTCTCTTTTTTTTGTGTTTGTCACACTTAAATGTTTCAGATCATCAAACAAATTTAAATATGACACAAAGATAACACAAGTAAACACAAAATGCAGTTTATAAATGAAGGTGTTTATTATTAAGAGAAAAAAAAAATCCAAACCTACATGGCCCTGTGTGAAAAAGTGATTGCCCCCTAAACCTAATAACTGGTTGTGCCACCCTTAGCAGCAACAACTGCAATCAAGCGTTTGCCATAACTGGAAATGAGTCTTTTACAGCGCTGTGGAGGAATTTTGGCCCACTCATCTTTGCAGAATTGTTGTAATTCAGCCACATTGGAGAGTTTTCCAACATAAACTGCCTTTTTAAGGTCATGCCACAGCATCTCAATTTGATTCAGGTCAGGACTTTGACTAGGCCACTCCAAAGTCTTCATTTTGTTTTTCTCAAGTCATTCAGAGGTGGACTTGCTGGTGTGTTTTGGATCATTGCCCTGCTGCAGAACACAAATGTGCTTCAGCTTGAGGTCACCAACAGGTGGCTGGACATTCTCCTTTGGGATTTTTTGGTAGACAGCAGAATTCATGGTTCCATTTACCACAGCAAGTCTTCCAGGTCCTGAAGCAGCAAAACAGCCCCAGGCCATCACACTACCACCATCGTATTTTATGATGTTCCTTTTCTGAAATGCTGTTACTTTTACACCAGATGTAATGGCACACACACCTTCCAAAAAGTTCGACTTTTGTCTCATCAGTCCACAGAGTATTTTCCCAAAAGTCTTTGAGATCATCAAAATGTTTTCTGGCAAAACTGAGACGAGCCTTTATGTTGTTTTTGGTCAGCAGTGGTTTTCGTCTTGGAGCTCTGCCATGCAGGCCATTTTTGCCCAGTCTCTTTCTTATGGTGGAATCACGAACACTGACCTTAACTGAGGCAAGTCAGGCTGCAGTTGTTTGGATGTTGTTGTGGGGTCTTTTGTGACCTCTTGGATGAGTTGTCGCTGCGCTCTTGGGGTAATTTTGGTCAGCAGGCCACTCCTGGGAAGGTTCACCACTGTTCCATGTTTTCGCCATTTGTGGATAATGGCTCTCACTGTGGCGAAGAGCTCCCTGGTATTTACAATATGGATTTCCTCTCCTTTCTCGCACTGCTGCTTTCTGTGCTGTGGCTCTTTGTCTCTGAAGTAAACGCGTTTGGCTCCATGGCGGGCAGAATACAATATTCCAGGGACATGTTGCTGTATTTAAACACGGCTGATTCAACGGCTGTGATTGAGCCTAAGCTGCAACTGCCGGACTTTATTTTGAGAGACGGACACAGCGATGAAAAGAGAGACGGCAGAAGGAAGCGCGGAAGGCGTGGAGGTGTGAAATTGTGCCTTAGGAGACGTCAGTTTGGTAACATTCCTCTTCCTTCGATAATTTTTGGGAATGCACAGTCTGTGAGAAACAAGGTGGATGAAATTCAAGGGAATGTACGCTACCAGAAGGACTTCAAGAACTGCTGCGTCATGGCTTTCACTGAATCTTGGCTTACTGCGCATGACCGAGATGCAGACCTGTGGATTGACGGCTTTGGAGCCCCACTGCGCTCGGATCGGCAGGAAGAGGTAACGGGGAAACGTCAGGGGGGCGGCGTATGTTTATACATTAATAAGCAGTACTGCACATCTGTCACGGTCAGAGAGCGCATCTGTACACCCGATGTGGAGCTGCTGTCTGTGTCACTACGCCCCTTTTATTTGCCTCGCGAGTTTCCCCAACTTTTCATTACAATCGTGTACATTCATCCGAGGGCAGACGCTGACTCCGCCTCCAGAACCATCTTTGATGTGATCCAGCAGCTGCAATCAATTTCTCCAGAGGCGCCAAACTTCATTCTTGGGGATTTTAACCATGTTTCTTTAAAGAAGACACTTAAAAACTTTTATCAGTATGTCTCCTGCCCAACCAGGCGAAAAAAGACATTGGACCTGTGCTATGGATCCATAGAGAGGGCCTATAAATCACTCCCCCTTCCTCCTTTAGGATCCTCAGATCACAACTGTGTACATTTGCTGCCCACATATAAAACTGCTCTCAGAAGAGGCAAGGTGGAGATGAGAGACATCGATGTGTGGACAGAAGATTCAGAGCACAGCCTCCAGGAATGCTTTGACTGTACAGACTGGGAGATGTTCAAACTGGCCTGTGGGGATGATTTGGACTCTCTGGCTGAGCTCACATGCTCATACATGGCTTTCTGTCAAAATAAGATTGTTCCACGTAAACGTGTCAAAATATATCCCAACAACAAACCATGGGTTACAAAATCAGTTAAATCCTGCTTACAGAGGAAAGCACTTGCCTTTAAACAGGGGTCTGTTTCTGAGCTACAGGTTGCCACAAAGGAGCTGAAGTCCGAAACTTTAAGAGCAAAACAGAATTATAAATCAGAGTTGGAAAGCAAGATGGCAACAAAGAAACTTGGTTCAGCCTGGGCCAGTATGAAAACTATTGCAGGCCTTCAGAGCACAGAGCGCAGTAATCGTGTGTTGTTAGATGGTTTTAGTTCAGACACAGAGCTGGCTAATGCTCTTAATTGTTTTTATGGTCGTTTTGACTCCTTTGATTTCAGCACAGAAATCCAAGATTTGAAACAGAAACTCAAAGACAATCAGCACTTTAATATTGAGGTGCAGGATGTTAAAAGGGAGTTCTGCGCTGTAAAAGTGAACAAAAGTCAGGGCCCTGATAATATATGTGGGCGCTTGGTAAAGTCCTGTGCACATGAACTGAGTCCTATATTTCATTACATTTTCAATAAGTCCTTACAGACACAACATGTGCCTAAGATCTGGAAAGAAGCCGTGGTTGTTCCCGTTCCAAAATCCAGCTGTCCTAAAACGGTAAACGACTTTAGACCAGTTGCTTTGACTTCAATTTTAATGAAAATTTTTGAAAAACTGGACAGATGTGAGGTCCTAAGGCAGACTGAACGTGCATTGGATCCTCTGCAGTTTGCCTATAGGCCTCACAGAGGAGTGGAGGATGCCACTGTCACTATGTTTAACATGCTTTTTAAACATCTGGATTTTAATGGGACACATGCCAGGCTTTTATTTGTGGACTTTTCTTCCGCCTTTAATACAATCCAACCTCATATTTTAGTTGAAAGGCTCCTGCAGCAATTTGATTTGAGCAATAATCTGGTGGGTTGGATTCTGGATTTCTTAACCAACAGGACGCAGAGAGTAAGGGTCAATGGTACATTGTCTGACCTAAAGTGCTGTTCTACTGGCTCTCCTCAGGGGTGTGTGTTGTCACCACTACTCTTCATCCTGTACACAAACATGTGTCGGAGCAGACATGACAACAGACACATTATAAAGTATGCTGATGACTCAGTCATTGTCAGTCTCCTCCAGGATGGTGAGAGTGGCCACGGCCCAGTAGTTGATGATTTTGTTCACTGGTGTGAGGATTCCTACCTGCAGCTGAATACAACAAAAACGAAAGATATGATTATTGACTTTAGGAGGAAAACTCCCAGGCACAAAGTCACCATACTAAAAGGCCAGACCACCGAATGTGTACAATCGTACAAATATCTTGGGACGATTATTGATAGTAATTTAAACTTTGAAGTGAACTGTGAAAGGGTGTGCAAAAAGGGTCAGCAAAATTTGCATTGTTTGAGGAAACTTGCATGCTTCCTAATTGACCGAACCATAATGACAATGTTTTATCGGGCTTTTATTGAATCTGTTTTATCCTTTTCTTTAGTGTCATGGTTTGGTCAGATAAAACTGAAACAGAGGAAATCCTTGGATCAGGTAGTTAGATGGTCCAGTCGTTTGCTTGGTGAGTCACAGCTGAGCCTGACATCCCTGTACACCAGACAAGTACAGAGGATGGCTGCCTCCATTTTAAATGATGACTCCCACCCTTTGCACTGCAACTTTCAGCTTCTTCCCTCCAGACGGAGGTTTGCTGTCCCAAAAAGTAAAACCCAGCGCTACAAAAACAGCTTTGTCCCTGCTGCTGTCAAAGAGTTGAACAAGCTATAAAAATATATTGTACATATTTTATATTTACTTATTTTGTATGATGTCACTTGGGTTCTAAATATTTCAATGGGTTTTAGACCTTTGAGTTTTTTAACCTCTGACTAGTTTTTAACTTTTAACTTTAATATGACCCTTCTCTCTTACCTCTGGTTTCTCCCTCATCTCTTTGTCTTTTTATACCCTGTTTGATGGAGCCTTGAGTATTTTCATCATGTTTATAGTCAGCTTCATGTGTGCCTGTGTTTGTGTCTATGTTGAATGTAATTAGTGGCTTGTAAATATGGATGTCACCAGACTGCAAAACAAATCTACCTACGGGTACAAATAAAGTAACCTGAACCTTTTTTTTTTTTTTTTTTTTTTTTTTTTTTTTTTTTTTTTTGTTACTTATTTGTACCCGTAGGTAGACTTGGTTTGCAGTCTGGTGACAAGCCACCAGCTGCTGGTCGCTGCGTGTGCGAGCGCCCTAAACCTACATGTTTTTTTTTTGGTGTGCGGGAGGAAACCGGAGAAATCCCGGAGTAAACCCGCGCAACACGGGGAGAACATGCAAACTCCACACAGCTCACTGTTGGTCGGGGGCTGGGATCGAACCCACGATCTCATGATCCCCGCGGTCCCCCGGCCGAGGGTAAAACTGTGCTGCCACAGTGCTAAACCACTGCGCCACCGTGCAGCCTGAACCTCACTGTGGTTTGCTGGAGTCCCAAAGCTTTAGAAATGGCTTTATAACCTTTTCCAGACTGATAGAGCTCAATTACTTTGTTTCTCACTTGTTCCTGAATTCTTTGGATGATGTCTAGCTTTTGAGGATCTTTTGGTCTACTTCATTTTGTCAGGCAGGTCCTATTTAAGTGATTTCTTGATTGAGAACAGGTGTGGTAGTAATCAGGCGTGGGTGTGACTAGAGAAATTGAACTCAGCTTTCCAAAGATGTGATAAACCACAGTTAATTTTTAATGGGGGGGCAATCACTTTTTCACACAGGGCCATGTAGGTTTGGATTTTTTTTTTTTTACCCTTAATAATAAATACTTTCATTTAAAAACGGCATTTTGGGTTTACTTGTGATATCTTTGTCTAATATTTAAATTTGTTTGATGATCTGAAACATTTACTGTAAGTGTGAGAAACATACAAAACAATGAGAAATCAGGAAGAGGGCAAACACTTTTTCACACCACTGTATGTTTTTAATAATGGATTGCATTTATATAGCACTTTTCTTGACACCCGACACTTTACAATGAGTCCATTATTCATTCACTCCAGAGACAATGATGATGGTAAGCTACTTCTGTAGCCACAGCTGCCCTGTGGCAGACTGACAAAGATGTGGCTGGCAATCCACACCAACTGAACATTTATTCACATTCATACACCAGTGTCATGAACACAACGAAGGCAAGGTGGGTAAAGCGTCTTGGCCAGAGACACAACAGCAAGGTGGTGGGAGCGGGATTCAAACTGCCAACCTTCCGGTTATTGGGCGACCTGTTCTACCTCCTGAGCCACTACGGCCTCATTTGTGTTTCTCTTTGAGAAATAATGCAACTGTGAGCTAGAAAACACAACTACACTGCAGAAAGTCAAAGTAAAATGAAATAAATTAAGGCTGTTTATGCTTGTCTTTTTCTGACAAGATATTTATTCTTGCTGTGCAGTTTGTGTGTAAGAAAATTTTACATGCTTTCAGATAGTTTTAACTTGTTTTTAGCAATTTGATAAGTTAAATTTTCTTGCTCTGTTGGCAGATAATTTTACTTAAAATAAGCAAAAAATTCTGGCAATTGATAATTTTAGTTAAAATTAGAAAAAAATATCTGCTAACAAAGTAAGATTAAATTTCTTAAAACAAGTAAAAACTATCCTAAAATAAGTAAAATCTTACAGAAAACTGCACAACAAAAAGAAATTCTTGTCAAAATTATCTTGTGAGAGAAAAACAAATATATAGCCTTGATTTAGGATATTTTTATCTTACTAAGATTTTCATTTTTACAGTGACAGACACTACTGCCTTCAGCATAAACGCATATTAGCCTAATCTCTCTCAGACACAGACACACACAGCACCATGGCCTAAACACCACTACGTATAAGAGGATGACACTGATCAACAATTCCTTCCTCGCCTTGATCTTCCTCAGGTGAGGACGGAGCTGAGGAAGATCAAGGCGAGGAAGGCGTCGGGACCGGACGGCATCAGCGCAAAGCTCCTCAAGTCCTGTGCAGACCAGCTGTGTGGGATTGTGACGTATATCTTCAACATGAGCCTGAAACTGGGGAGGGTACCACAGCTGTGGAAAACATCTTGTGTGGTACCTGTACCAAAAACTTCCCACCCCAAAGACCTGAACAGCTACAGACCGGTGGCCTTGACGTCCCACTTGATGAAGACCCTGGAGAGACTGCTCCTTGCTCATCTCCGCCCCCTGGTGGAACCAGCGATGGATCCACTCCAGTTCGCCTACCAGCATGGCATTGGGGTGGAGGATGCGGTGATCTTCCTCCTTCACCGTTCTCTGTCCCACCTGGAGAAGCCCGGGAATATGGTGAGGATCATGTTCTTTGACTTCTCCAGTGCTTTCAACACCATCCAACCGATGATCCTGAAGGACAAGCTGCTGCACGCAGGGGTGGACCAGCACCTGTCATCATGGATCCTGGACTACCTCACGAACCGGCCTCAGTTTGTGAGAACCCGGGACTGTGTTTCCGACACGATCATCAGTAGCACGGGGGCCCCCCAGGGAACGGTGCTGGCTCCCTTCCTGTTCACTCTTTATACTGCGGACTTCTCACACAACACAACACATTGCCATCTACAGAAGTTCTCTGATGACTCTGCGATCGTTGGTCTCATCTCCAACGGAGATGAAGCTGAGTACAGAGGGCTTATCCAGGACTTTGTGGACTGGTGCCATCGGAACTGCCTCCAGATCAACGCGAGGAAAACTAAGGAGCTGGTGGTGGACTGCCGCAGGCATGGGCAGCCCCTCACAGCACCAGTAAATATACAGGGAACAGACATCGAGATGGTGACATCCTATAAGTACCTGGGTATTCATCTGAACAATAAACTAGACTGGTCACACAATACTGACGCACTCTACAAGAAGGGACAGCGCAGGCTGTTCCTGCTGAGGAGACTCAGGTCTTTTGGTGTACAAGGGGCGCTGCTGAAGTCATTCTATGACACGGTGGTGGCATCAGCCATCACTTTTGGAGTGGTCTGCTGGGGCAGTGGCATTACTGCAGCCGATAGGAAGAGACTGAACAAACTGATTAAGAAAGCTAGCTCTGTCCTGGGGCAGCGCCTTGATCCGATGGAGGAGATAGGAGAGAGAAGGACGGTGGCTAAACTGTCATCTCTGCTGGAGTCCGAGTTCCACCCTATGCAGGACATACTGGATGCACTGAGGAGCTCATTTAGCAGCAGACTACATCATCCCAGGTGCACAACCGAGAGGTTTCGTAGGTCCTTCCTACCAACGGCTGTCAGACTGTACAACCTAAGCAGGGCTGCTCGCAGAGATAGCAAAAAGACGTAACAAACTAATAGTTTTTTTTGAATGCAAAAGATGCAATAGACTTACACAATGGTCCTCTCCGGCATACAACTAGGAACATACCGGTCGCTATGGAGGGTGAGAATATGTATGGGCACATAATCATACCATGTAGGATAACTAAATAGACGGTTATGCTGTTTCATCCCACCTAGCAACAATGCTCTGCACTGTGTGTGTTTATATATTTACATATTTATTCCATCTAGCTACAATGCTCAGCACTGGGTGTGTTTATATTTATATATCTATATATTTATTCCATCTAGCTACAATGCTTCGCACTGTGTTTTTATATATCTACATATTATTCCATCTAGCTACATTGCTCCGCACTGTGTGTGTTTATATACTTGCATATTTATTCCACCTAGCTGCAATGCTCCGTACTGTGGGTGTTTATATATTTACATATTTATTCCATCTAGCTACAGTGCTCTGCACTGTGTGTTCATATATTCATATATTTATTCCATCCAGCTACAATGCTCTGCACTGTGTGTCTGTGTGTGTGTGTGTATATATATATTTTATAGTAATATGTACATATGTATATTAGCTGCTCTTGCTTGCTTGTTTTTTTTCTTGCCTTCTGATTGTTGCTCTGAGTGTTGCTATCCCTGTGCTGTTGCAATCCTGGAATTTCCCCGTTGTGGGACTAATAAAGGCTTATCTTATCTTATCTTAATTACAGCCTAATGATGACAGCAGAACACAAAGTTATATCAGTCAAGTATTCCTGACACAAACAATGCACAACAGCAGCAACTAAAAGCACTTAGAGAATGCATACCTCTACCAAGGCTCCTTCTGTCCCCCATGGATGACCTCTAAAATGTAATGGATTTGTGTGTAGTGTAACAGTCAAAATTGTGGAATGCACCTTTAAGCACATTCTGCATCACGTCTCACTTGGCGCACTGCTGCTGCACAGTTGGATCGACGCGCTCACAGCATATGGACGCTTATGGCTGAGCTCTGCAAGAATATCTTCTCAATGCTCTTGTGATGATTTGGGTAACGTGTGGCTATTATTTATTTTCATGTATGAAGAAAATAGTTGCCGTACAACTGGGCATTGCAAGGTTGTTTGTTTGCCGTTAACAAATGAGAAATACTGGACTGTTAGTACCAGTGTGGCCTCCCATTTTTTTTCCTTACCTGCAAACTGCCTTGCTGACAACACTGAGCCCAGACTCGTCACAGCAGGCTATGAGCCAGTTCTGGTGAAAACTGCATCAAAGTCTATCCAGTAGTTTTGTAGGATTCTTGCTAACACACTGTGAGAAGAGCCTTGGTGGAGGTATGCGTTCTTCAATCATCATCAAAATGTTATGGGTTCCTCTCCAGCCCAAGGGCCACCTCTGGTGAAAATTTCATCCAAATCCATCCAGTAGTTTTTGTGTAATCCTGCTGCACAAATACAAACAAGGTCCTTGGTGGAGGTATGCACTCTCAAATCATCACCAAAATTTAATGGGTTCGTCCTTGACCCAAGGGCTACCTCTGGTGAAAATCTCGTCAAAATCCATTAAGTAATTTTTGCGTAATCCTGCTAATAAACAGAAAAACAAACAGACCACCCCGATCACATTACCTCCTTGGTGGAGGCAATTAAAAACCTGCACAGGTGACTGGAAAGCTACAAATAGCATGTCTTACCTTTTATGTAAAGTGCTTTCTTCTGGCCTTCTTTCATGAAAAATCCTTCATTATGTCCTTTAAGTCCATCTCACGAATCATACTCTATGGACATCAATGTGAGCTTACACAATCTGTTTAAGCAGCATGCTTGAGCTGGTCTACTTTTTACCAAGCTCCAAGTCTATCTCATGCACAGCTGTCTGATGTAAGCAATGATGGTCTTTCCCAGTGACCTGGCTTTTCTTGTGCTTGTCTCCATCTCTTAGCTTGCCTTCTCCACTGCCTGCTCTCTTTTGGCAGGATCTGGTGGTCTTCTCCTCCAGGTGAGTGCTTTAATGGCCCACCTGTCTCCTCGGTGCAGTAATTAACAGCCCTGCCTCCACTTGATGCTCCAGCTTAGAAAAATCCTTTACTCGACGGGATTTTTTTGAGCAGTTCATTTTTCCTAAGCTCTTTTCCTCTCAATAATTTTATAAGCACCACTCACAAACTTTTTTCTGGACATATTGACCAGAGCTAATTACTTCTTACCTCTCACTGGCGCTTGCATAGTCACATGTCAAAACAATTCCTCTGATAGGCTGTTGTTACATGGTACCCACGTGGGCCACAAGTAAATTGGACCAATCAGCAGCCAGCCTCACACAAATATCAAGTGATGGACATAGAATTTGACCAATTAACAACAATTTTATCTTTTTTTATTGGCTCATGATAGGCCCCTGATCTTCGTAGGCCCCTGGGCTTCAGCCCAGCCTAGCCTGTTCATTAAGGCGGCCTTGCTTATAGAACAAAAATAAGTTCTGCTGCAAATCCTCCATCTTCAAACACCATAGTCACATATTGATGCTTGGCACATATTTTCCATATGCAGTAGCTTAGTGGACCCTCCATGCCTGCTTCTGTCACAGCTGATGCTGTCTCCTCTTCAGCCTTTTATCTTATGCCCTTTTTTTTTTTTTTTTTGTTACTTATTTGTACCCGTAGGTAGATTTGGTTTGCAGTCTGGTGACAAGCCACCGGCTGCCGGTTGCTGCGTGCGCGAGCGCCCTAAACCTACATGTTTTTGGTGTGCGGGAGGAAACCGGAGAAATCCCGGAATAAACTCACGCAACACGGGGAGAACATGCAAACTCCACACAGCTCACTGTTGGTCGGGGGCTGGGATCGAACCCACGATCTCATGATCCCCGCGATCCCCCGGCCGAGGGTAAAACTGTGCTGCCACAGTGCTAAACCACTGTGCCACCGTGCAGCCCACGGTGACCTAATGAAGGATAATTTATCAAAAAGGCAAATATATATGCCTTTTTGTTCATTAACTAAAAAACGTTCTAATAAAAAGCCTACATTCATTCAATGAAAAAAGATGTTTGTGAGGGAAATGAATTGAATAGAAAAACCCCTTTAAAAGGTTTGTATAAATTAACACAGCAGCAAGGCTTGCGTAGTGATGCCTTATTGTAATTGCAATATGAGGAAAAAATTAAATCCATACTGTATAACCTGATTACCTAGGTGTGTGGGGAAAGTCAAAAAGCCTTAACAGAGCTTCACAAAATAAACAATGAAGGATGGAGTCATCAGACTTCCTTACATTTTACCAGGGCAGAACCCAAATATTCTCTCATCTGGATATATGTTCATGACAGTGGGATTCATTTTTTAAAATTTGGTATTTGGATATTTGCTCCTTTACCCAAACTGCTCAATTTTAACCATGCTAATTCTGATTTACTACATTTACAAAAAAGGTCACAAAATTACATGAATAAATTTAGAAATTTATTAAGAAAAAACTTCAAATTCATGTGACAAAACTGCAAGTTTATGAACAAAAAATTTACATTTACAAAAGAATCTGCAAAAAAAAATCTTTGGGAAAATTATTTCAAATTACATGGAAAAATTGAATATTTACTGTAAAAGAACAGCAAAATTACAAGAAAAAAAGGCTCTCAAATTTACAGGAAAAGCTGCAAATTTATGAAAAAAGGTACAAATTTACATGAAAAAAATCTTTATAGTAAAAGCCATTATATCTGAATGTAATGATAAAGGTTGTAAAATACTGTAGCCTACTGCCTTGCAATGCACTCGATTTGTCACATTATTCTAAATTATTTTTTTAATGGAAAATAAATTTGATCCAAGGGACATCCAAGTGGGACTCAAACTCACAGCCTCTACTTATGTCACTAAGCGGCTTGATCACTTGGCAAGCTAAGTGGAAAGGCTTACATAAATTTGTATACATTGTCCACTGGTGAAGAATACAAAAACTGCCTTCATGCAGTTGGCAGTTCTGTGCAGGTCAGCTCCCTGTATCTTTGGCTTATGTTGCTGCTTTTTCTTCCTGATTATGATTTTTTTTTTCCACTCCTCATATGCCTCCAAGAGTGCTTGAAGCTGTTCATCAGAGAAATAATTCTCTCTCTTTTTGTCCACTGCTCGTGTTTTCTGTGTTCAACACATGCTGTCTTAGTAGGTTGAGGTCAATCAACTCTGAGTTGATCAAACAGAGTCATAACCGGAGTTCTGGAACCAGACACCCAGAGTAAGTTCTGGCAGATTCACTTAACCCCGAGTTCAGGGTTTATTTCAGGTGATGTTAACCCTGTTTTCTGGAATACCCCCCCAGATATTTTTTGGAGAGGAGCTTATTAGCAGCAGGTGACCAGATGAGACACAGCCGAGGATAATCAGAGACAATTAAGATGTGAAAGGGTGCACGCAACAGTGTGCTTTCTGACCAGTCTGTTATGTCGTAACTCGTAGACAAGGATGACCCCAGGAGTGGAGCTGAACACTTCTTTATTATAAAGCTGACCTCAGTGCACCTGCCGTGCATGCAGCTGCTGGCAGAGGTAAGGTTGTAGAGACCGCCCCCCCCCCCCCAGCAGCCCCTCTTATACCACCGGGGCTGGCGGGATCGGAAGCTGGAGCCACCACCCCGTACCACACAAATAAGAACTCCAATATAAACAGAATATGAACAGTAAATAAATACGTAATCCCCCCCCCTTAGAAAAATGCAAAACACACACACCATCAGCCCACCGCAATTTGGAACCCAAATCATCCGCTAAACATAACTAAACTCAAAATCACCAAAAGGGGCCTATTACATTCACACAAAACAACTAAAATTAGGGGGGACGGGTAGACTGCCGTCCTACCCCCCACACAGCGATTGGGGTTTTTCTGCCTCCTACGATATATAACATAACACTAAAACAATCCCCAAAACTATTAACACAGAATAAAATTTCAACAAGCAGAACACATCCATGACTCAGTGAGGATGACCCGTGCCCCCCCACCCCCACCCCCACCCCCAGACCCATCACCATCACACCATCAGTCCACCCCTGGAGACAGTCAGCCTCCCGGACCACAGCTGGTCGCCTCAATTCCGAAGTGTCTTCTCCTCCACACCTCCGAGCGCTCCATCCATCTGGGGTCGTGCCTTTCCGCCTTCCTTGGAGCACGCCGTAGCTCATTAGGATGGCGCCACGAGCCATCCGACAGCAGAAAATAACCATCATGCCACACATCTGTCACCTGCAGCCGACCCTGGTATCGCTCCATCTTCCGCTTTTCCGTTACCCACCTGGACCTCGCCTCCGCCCAAGCCCAAACCCAGTCCGCGACTCCAAGCAGGGCCTTGCACAGCCTGCGGTGTTTCCGCCTGGCACTTGCTCCTCCAGTGCCACTCGATCCTGCCCCGACCGCTTGTAGATCTGCTGCTGACCCTGCCCCTGTGGTCCCGCGTTCACCAGTCCTCCACGGCCGTGTTCCGGGAATGCCTGAGACCATCGTCTGGCCATCGCTCGCCACCGCAGATCCTCCCCCATGCTGCCCGGCGGCCCCATCCAGGGCAATTCGGACACTGGCACTGGGGCCCTCCTGCTGCGACCCTGAGCACGACACGGCCTGTCCACTTTCCGGAGTGCCCAGCAACTGTTCGTCCCACACAGCATCGTCCCTAACTGTAGGAACTGGCTGATCCCACAGTCCACAGCCTGACTACTCTTCCCCAGCGCAACTCTTGATGGAAAATCCAAGGCCATAAAACAGGTTGCAGCCCATGATGTTAGAACCGTAGGCCGTCACAATGATCTCCACATCGGCCATCTCCGCCAATTTGTACTGAGCCGTCAGTGTGACGGCACCCACTGTGGCCAACCGTCCTCCTCCATAGCTGCAAAGTGGCGCTGAGACACATCCAATCCTGTAGTAGGGAAAGCATTCTCTAACCGTAGCCCAATTCAGCACTGAACTCTCCACTCCAATGTCGACCAGTATCAGTACTGGAACCGGAACTGATACTAGAACCACCGTGTAGTGTGTGTGCCCACAGGTACTCGGGGACACCGTGTGTATCACCGTCGAGGCGGGGGGAGTTGAATTCCTACGCGGACTCTCCTGCTCTGCTGACTGGCATATGCTTGTGAAGTGGTGTAGAGGGTGACATTTTCCACAGCGCTTCCCTCTTGCTGCACACTCTCTAGCGTTATAGTTGTGCCTCGTGGACCCACAGCCCATACACCTGGGCTTCCCCGGGGCAGATGTCATCTGTACAGTGTTGGACTCTTCCACGTCGTCCTCGATGCTCCCATCGCTGTCCGGGTCCACTACCTGCGTGGCCATGGGGGATCTTAAATTTCCCGGTGAAAGGCGCTCGCTCAGCTCCCGAGCTAGCTTGTCTGCTGCCTCCAGCTGTAGCGCGAACTCAACAGTCCTAGTCAGCGTCAACTCTCCCGGGAATGTGAGCGGCTTGGAGCGGACTGCAGCACAGTTGGTGTGTTCCGCCAACTGGTCGCACACCATTTCTTCCTCCAACGGCCCGAACCGACACTCACCGGCCAGCTGCCTTAAGTCCGACAAGATCCGCTGGATCAGTTTGCCTAGCTGTTGGTGGCAATGTCTGAACTTAATCCTTTTGTTTTGTTTTGTTGATGTTGTCAGGCGCCCTGAAATGGCGGGCCATTAATGCGACCACTTGTTTGTAATTGTCCGCATCTCCAAGCGTGCCCAAAATTCTCAGTCCCTCCATTCTCAGATTGTGTACTAACAACACACGAGCTCCCAGCTTCTCCATTCTGCCCAGGTCTAATGCCACCATGTATGTCTGAAAAACCCCGTACCACTGAGGATACGGTATAGGCGGTTCCCCCGGGAGCTCAAGGAATGGCCGAATAGGTGTTCCACATGCCTCCATGTGTTTACTTCTCGTCACCAAATGTTATGTCGTAACTTGTAGACAAGGATGACCCCAGGAGTGGAGCTGAATACTTCTTTATTGTAAAGCTGACCTCAGTGCACCTGCCGTGCATACAGCCGCTGGCAGAGGTAAGGCAGAAGAGACCGCCCCACCACCTGCAGCCCCTCTTAGACAACTGGGGCTGGCGGGACCGGAAACCGGAGCCACTACCCCATACCACACAAATAAGAGCTCCAATATAAACAGAATATGAACAGTAAATAAATACATAATACATTCATGACACTTGTTAATGAAATATTTTCATTTATGACATGTAACTTGGGCTTGTAACATGGGCTGCACGGTGGCGCAGTGGTTTAGCACTGTGGCAGCACAGTTTTACCCTCGGCCGGGGGATCGCGGGGATCATGAGATCGTGGGTTCGATCCCAGCCCCCGACCAACAGTGAGCTGTGTGGAGTTTGCATGTTCTCCCCGTGTTGCGCGGGTTTACTCCGGGATTTCTCCGGTTTCCTCCCGCACACCAAAAACATATAGGTTTAGGGCGCTCGCGCACGCAGCGACCAGCAGCCGGTGGCTTGTCACCAGACTGCAAACCAAGTCTACCTACGGGTACAAATAAGTAACAAAAAAAAACAAAAAAAAAAAACTTGAGGAATAAACACAGCAGGTAAAAAGAAACTGGAATAAAGAGAACATGCACTTATTTAACATTAGAAATATTAATTCATCATCATCATCATCATAGCAGTCTGTCGGGGGCAACAATGACTGTTTCATTTAGGTCCGATCAGATTCCTCCACGCAGCTCTGTCCTTCGCCTTCCGCTGCCAGGAAGGAACTCCTGACCTTGTTAACCCAGGCGACGTCCCAGCCGGTATGAGTTGCTTTCTGATTGACCATTTCATGAAACTGCTTGCAAAGTATTTGAGTACCGCTAGCTTTTGCTGGACTAGCGGCACATTCTTAGCAGATAGAGGTATTATCAGTGGCAAGGACAAGCCAAGACAAACTGACTCCAGTATCTGTTGCAGTGACTGACCAGATGATAGGTTTGTTTATCTCTGCTCTTTGTGTAGTGCATGTCACGATGCACCGACTAGCAAAAGTCCACCATAGACCTTGCAACAGATGTGCTTATCTGTCAGGATGTCCAGTCTCACCTCATGTAACTGGGAGTGGTCCACCACAGACCTGTGACAGATATTGTTTTTAAAAATAGAAATATTAATTACTGCATAGTTTTCACATACAAAGGGGGGCTGAAAAGTTCATAGTGGTCAAAGTTGACCAAATGTGGTTTATTTTTCAACCACAGGGATCAAAGCACTGCAACACTGATGGAAGAAGTGTGTGGACCAAAGGGGAGTCTATGTTGAAAAATAAACCACATTTGGTCAAATTTGACCACTATAAACTTTTCAGTCCCCCTCGTGAAGCTTTATAAGAAAGGTACTCTATTGCCATCAGGGCTGTCTTTTTTTTTCCCAGCTGCTCCCTTTCGGGGTCACCTCAACATATCATCATCTGATATCACAATGATCTGCATATTGATTTGACAAGGACTTTTACAACACATGCCCTTCCTGACACAACCCTTCCCATTTACCCACGTTTGGGACCAGCACAGGGAGTGCACTGGCTTGTGCTCCCCCTGTGGCTGGGTAATCAACTTTGCTTCCACCAGTCTATTATATGTTGACCACCAAGCTAGAAGGCAGGAAGTACCATTTTTTTATTTTTTATTTAAGTTTTTGTAAAGGGTATACAGGTCGTTACAGCAATGCATTGTTTACATTTTCATCACATGTTCCCTTATTTTCTGATATCTGACAACATTGGAAGAATAATTCTTACAACACCCCTTTTTTTTTAAAGTGAAAGAAAAAGTGAAATTAAAGAGAAAAAAAAAACAAAAAACAAAAAAAAACCAAACAAACCAGCAAAAAACAAACAAAAAGAAAAAGTAAGTAAATAAAGGTAAAAGAGCATCTGAGTAGCGTTGGAACAAAGAGCGGAACCATTATTGAAATGGTATTTGTCAAAGATTAGATCTAATGGAAGACACATATGCGATCCAGGGTTGCCAAAAGTTCATGAACCCATCCATGTCCCGTCTCAGTGCGAATGTCAACTTTTCCATCGAGTAAATGTCTTGAATCACGTTAATCCAATCTTCAGGTGTAGGACAGTCCTTCAACATCCATTTTTTAGTTAGAGCTTTTTTGCTTGCCAATATTAAAACATTGAATAAGTATTTTTCTCCTCGTCTTTCCAGTGAGTCCGGTAGTAAACCCAAATACAAAGTTACAAAAGAAAAGGGAACTGTTATTTTGAATATTTTCCCCAATATTGTCTGTACATTGGTCCAATATTGGTGGATAACTGGGCATGACCAAAACACATGAAAATGATTTGCAGTCTTTTCACCACACAAGCGCCAACAGTTCAATCCCTTATGGGTAAATTTGTTTTGTGCAGGTGTTCTGAAAAATCTTACCAAGTTTTTCCATCCAAATTCTCTCCACTGCAGGGATGAGGTACTTTTCCATTGCTGTTTATTTAGCTTTTCCCATATTTCCAGTTGTAAAGTGAAATTCCCCTCTTTTTCCCATCTCTCTTTTATATAAGATGTGTTGTCTCCTTTTAAGTCTTGAAGACCTTGGTATATTTTAGAAATGTATCTGATCCCTGGGATCCCTTTATATGCCATTAAGAAGACCTTCAGAACACCTGACTGGGCCCTTTCCAAATCCTCCTTTTTAAGTATATTGTTTATGTGGTGTCTAAGCTGGAAGAACCTGTAAAGGTCTTGATTTATTAGGCCTTGTTTTTTCAAATCTTCAAAACTTCTTAGGATTTGCCCTTTAAAAAAATCGTAATATTTTATCAGCCCTTTCTCCTTCCACTTTTTAAATCTGGTGTCTGTTTTATTAGGAGTAAAGTCTTGATCATAGGCAATCCATTGCAGAAGTCGATAGGGCTCTTTAGTTTGATTCTCTCTGACTATCTTAAACCAAATTTTTAGCGGGGTCTCTATCCACGGGCTAGTGTTATTCAAAAGCTTAGGTAAGGCATTGTTCCCTATTATCGCCTGTAGGGGGATGTCACTTGTTATTTGGCATTCGATCTCCTTCCATTGTGCAGTGTAGACTGGGTTACATATCTCTACTAAAGTTTTAATTTGTGCGGCTTTAAAGTAGTCCCTGATATTTGGCAGCGCAAGCCCACCTTTGTCTTTGTTTAGCTGTAGGGTTCTATATCTGATTCTAGGTCTCTTGCCCTGCCATATGAATCTTGAGATCCTTCTGTCCAGCTCCTGCCATGTTTTTTTGGGAGGTTCTACCGGTATTGTTTGGAAAAGGTATAGAAGACGTGGAAGTATATTCATTTTGACTGCTTCAATTCTTTGTGCAGTACCCAAGAATGGTATCATATTCCATCTTGCTAGGTCAGATTTTATTTTTGTCACCAGTGGATCATAGTTTAGTGATATAATTTTGTTGAGTTGTTTCGGGATATTGACCCCCAGATATTTCATAGATTCCGACTCCCAGTTAGTTTTGAGTTTGCTTAGTGAATAATGATTTGGGTCATAGTTGAATGTTAAAATTTGGGTTTTATGCATGTTTAATTTGTACCCCGATAAATCTCCATACTCTGAAAAAACTGAGGTTAGTTCTGGTAAAGAAGTGTCCGGCTGCCCTAGGTATATTAAAATGTCATCAGCAAAAAGTGCTATTTTATGTTCCTTCTGACCAAGTGTAATACCTTGAATTTTTTGATTTTGTCTTATCCATTGGCTCAGAGGTTCTATGAAGATTGCAAAGAGCAGTAGAGACAGGGGGCAGCCCTGACGACATCCTCTTTCCAATTCAAAAGATGATGATAAATTACCGTTAATCCTTATTTTAGCTGTTGGTTTTTTATATAATGCCTGTATAGTTCTAATGAAGTTGTTATGAAAATTGAAACTGGATAAGATTCTATATAGAAAAGACCAGTCAACCGAATCGAATGCTTTTTCAGCATCTAATCCCAATATGACTGCATTTAAGTTATATTTTTTTATATGATGAATTATGTGTAAAGTGCGTTGAATGTTGTCTTGTGTCTGTCTTTGTCTTATAAAACCTGTTTGGTCTAAATGAATTAGGTCTGTCAGTATATTTTCTAACCTTTTGGCAAGGATAATGGTAAAAAGCTTATAGTCCTGATTTAGTACACTGATTGGTCTGTAGTTGGAGCACTCTAGTTTATCCTTTTCAGGTTTAGGTATAACTGCAATGACCCCTTCTCTCCAGGAGGGGGGGATTTCCCCTGTGTGGAGGACATAATTAAATGTTTTCAGGGGGAGAGGAGATAGTTGCTGTTTAAAGGTTTTGTACCACTCTGCTGTATAGCCATCAGCTCCTGGGGATTTGTTAGCTTTAAGTTTCATAATTGCTTTTTCCAATTCTTTAGGATGTATTTCTGACAGTAGTGTTTTATTTTGTGACTCCGTAAGTTGGGGAAGGTTTAATGTGTTTAGGAATGCCTCGGATGCGTTTTTATGTTTTTTGTGGGAGTATAAGTTCTTATAGTAATTCTCGAAGCTTTTAAGAATATCCTGAATTCTGATTTTTATTTCCTTTGATACTGGGTCTCTGATTTTGTAGATTGCTCTTTCTGTTTGATGTTTCCTCAATTTATAGGCTAGCAGTTTTGCCAATTTACTGCCTGCTTCATAGTATTTTTGTTTCAAAAATGTAAGTTTCTTCTGGATTTCTATTGCGTAGATCTCATTTATTTGGTTTTTAATTTCCTTAATCTTGAGCGAGTCAGTAGAATGAGTGTTGCCTTTGTGTTCTTTTTCTAGGTTCCTAAGTTCTGACTCTAATGTGGATAGTTTTTCTTGTCTTAGTTTCTTTTGGGTTGCCAGTTTTGCAATAATCTTTCGTCTTATTACAGCTTTGCATGCATCCCACAGTATTAAAGGGGATACTTCTCCATTATCGTTTTCTTCCAAATATCTGAGAATATCTGATTCCAATTCATCTTTCAATGGTCCTTTCAGGACATTTGAATTTAACCTCCAAGAAAATGTATTATTTGTGTATTTTTGGATATTTAAGTCCATGTAGATCGGACTGTGGTTAGAGAGATCCATCAGTCCTATTTTACATGTTTCTACTCTTCCAATGTCTCTATTAAACATAAAAAAATAGTCAATCCTTGAGTAAGATGAATGTGGAGTTGAGTAAAATGTATAGTCTTTTACACTGGGGTTGAGTTCCCTCCACACATCACAGATTCCCATTTCTTTTAGTAGCATCCGAGTCTTCCTGCTTTGGGTGTTATTTTGATGTGGAGAATTGCCAGAAGCATCCCAGTATGGATTCAGTCTAAGATTGAAGTCCCCACCACATATCACTAAACCTTGAGCTTTAGTTATCATTAGGTCAAATACATTTTTATAAAATTTCCAGTTAGCCCCTGGGGGAGCATACACATTCAGCAGGGTGATATCTTCTCCCTCTAGCCGCCCAGTTACCAAACTGTATCTCCCTTCTTTATCTTTGTGTTCTGATTTTTTTTTCAAATGTAATTTTGGTTGATATCAATGTCGCTACTCCCCTCCTCCTCCCTGACTTATATGAAGATGAAGAAATCATTTTAAACCCTTGTCTATTGAGTTTATTGTGTTCCACGTCTGTTAGGTGGGTTTCTTGTAAAAATATTATTCCTGCTTTGTCTTTTTTCATTTTGCCTAGAATCTTGGATCTTTTAACTGGATTCAGGATTCCTTTTACATTATATGAAATTATTTTGGTTACACCCTGTTTCTCCATTGTGTTCTTTTGTTTAGTATAACTGTGTGGTGGCCCTCTTTTGTGCTACTCAGAAACTGAAAGAACATTAAAAACAAGAAAAACATTAAGAACATAGTGTATAAAACTTTAAAACAAAAAGCTGTCAAAAGAACTTCCTGAGCTGAGGTCTTTTTAAAGACCCTGTAAGAGCCTTGATGGAGTGAAGGCTCTGAGGGAAATTCCTCAAACTCTGTTACGTGTTGAGGGCCCTCTCTTACCCCTGTAAGTTGTCCCATGCTTTTAACGTGAGTTTCAGAACCCAATCCGAACTTGTAATGATTTTTTTTTTTCCCTTTTATGCCTATACCCTGTGAAATTGTGTGCACCCTCCCACCCCCATCACATCAAACATTCACGCAAAAACAGTATTTGTTAGTGTGAGGAGAACATGTGGATTATTGTCACATTTCTATTTTAACAAGTTTTTTTTTTTGTTTTGTTTTTTTTTATTAAAAAGACTTGTTTCGGACTTCCGGTTATGGCTGCCACGTAGGACGGACGTGTCTCGCTCTGCTCTGCTCCTGGAGAAAAAAATCGGCAAATAACTCTCTCATTTGGGACAGAACGTATCCCAGCATTTGAGCGAGGATATGTCGGCGAAGCCTAAGGCTGGAAAACCAGGAAAAGGAAAAAGCGAGCCGCCGAAACAGTCCAAATTAACGGACTTTCAGGTCTGTGACGCAGCAAACAAAACTCCATATATGGCGGAGGAGGCTGGCGGCGGTGCGATTTCTGCGGGGAATGGCGCAGATGCGCTGATGGCTGCCATGAGTTCAATGAGAGCGGACTTTTCCTCTAGATTTGATGGGATTATGACAGCGTTGGAAGGAATAAGAAAGGAATTGGGTGACTGTGTAGAACGAACGGCGCAGATGGAGCTACGTCTCGCTAGTGCTGAAGATGACGTCACCCGTCTTCAATTAAAGGTGCGCACTTTGGAAAAAAAAAAATAAATCTCTGGAAGATAATATTTTGGATTTGGAATCTCGGTCGAGACAGAATAATTTGAGGCTGGTGGGTCTTCCAGAGGAATCAGAAGGTCGGGACGTATGTTCCTTTCTGGAAAAGTGGATTCCGGAGGTGCTGGGCAGCGAGGAGTTGCAATCAGCAGTGGTTCTGGAAAAAGCACATCGTATTGGCCCACGGAGAGATAAGGGACCGCCGAGGACCTTAATTATGAAGTTTCTTAGCAACAGAGACAGGATGAAGATCTTCAACGCTGCACGTGCTAAAGGAGAGATTAAACACCAGGACCAGCAGGTGCGGTTCTACCCAGATTTGGCCACAGGAATCCAGCAATTGAGGAAGCAGTTTGATCCCGTACGTAAGGAGCTGCGCAACCTTGGGATTCGTCATGGTGTAATCTATCCTGCGAGACTGCTGACCACGTATGAGGGCAGAACCCACATCTTCAAGACCCCAGAGGAGGCGCAGGAGTTCATCAAGAAGATCAAAGAAGAAGAAGAGACTGGTGGGAGCTAAGCATGAACAAAATATAAGGTAGAATAATTAAGCATTTGCACAGGCATCTGACTGACTTGAAGTAAATAGTAAGTTTACAAAATATAGATTGTATTATATATTAAAAAAACAAAACAAAAACAAAACAAACAAAAAAAAAAACTATGATGTACAAAGTTGTTAAAAATTTTGGAGTTAAGTTGGAAAACTACAGAGGAGAGTTAATGTTACGTCATTAAAAGCAGTAGAGTTAGGGTGATTGGGAGGATGAAGGAGGAGTGGCTTAGGCTGTTCCCCGTGGGTGTGGAACGGTCGATGGCTATATCGGGAGACAGAATTTTTCTTTTGATTTTGGGGGGTTTGCCACAAGTGTGGGAAGGGGAAATTTGTTTGTGTGTAGTTTGTAGGATGAATGTTCAACCACTCATGTTTTTGCTTCTCTGTATGAGCATGTTTACACTGCAAGGTAATCCCAAACTCTCTATTGATCATGGACCAAAGTGTTAATCTTAATTTAACTTCATGGAATTGCAGAGGTCTACAAAATTTAAAAAAAACTTAAACAAGTTATGAATAAAATAAAGGACATGGGTTCAAGAATTGTGTTTTTACAAGAAACTCATCTGATAGAGGAGGATGTTAAAAGAATTAGGAGTAGATGGCAGGGAAGTGTATTCACCTCTTCATTTTCATCCCGAGCCAGGGGAGTTATGACTCTCATACATAAATCAGTTCCTTTTCAGGTGAAAAATGTAATTGGAGACAAATTTGGAAGATATGTAATCATTCAAGGTTCTTTGCTATTAGAAAATATAAATCTTGTGAACTTATATGGTCCCAATATAGATGATCAGAAGTTCTTTGCTAATTTATTTCTCATCTTATCATCACTTACAGGGCAACATATAATAGCAGGGGATTTTAATTGTACATTGAATCCAGGTGTGGATAGATCAACAGGACTGGATTGTACGCACATTGGATGTAGGATGACTATTAATCATTTTATGAAAGAATTGAGATTGTTAGATATATGGAGAGAAATGAAACCACAAGTTAAAGCCTATTCTTGTTATTCCAGTACCTACAAGACATTCTCACGTATTGATTATTTTTTGATTTCCACAGAATTAAGGTCCAAGATTCAAAACTGCTTTTATGATAACATCGTGATCTCTGATCATGCACCCTGTTGTCTAATATATGTAGATAAAAAATTGACAAAGGAATCAGGTAGATGGCAATTTCAGCATAAATGGCTTCAGGATGAGGAATTTGTCAAGTATATAGAAAAACAGATAGACGAGTTCTTTGACATCAATACTACACAAACATCAGCATGTGTAAAGTGGGAGGCTTTCAAAGCTTTTATTAGGGGACATATTATTAGTTATACAGGATCAAAATCTAAGAAGACTCGAGAGGAGAGAGCTAAATTGGAACATAAAATAAAAAATCTTCAGGAAAAAGTGTATGCAGGAAGTGACCCAAGGTTGGAGAATGAATTACTGATTTTGAGAGCTGAATACGACAAAAAATCAGCGAATAGAGCTGCCTCGAGTCTTCTAAGATTGAAACAATCTTTTTATGAACAAGGTGAAAAATCAGGAAAATTATTAGCATGGCAGATTAAACAATTGGAAATTAAAACACCAATTACCAGTATTATAAGTAACGGACAGGTAGTTATAGATCCTTTAGAAATTAATAGAGCCTTTAGAGATTACTATGAAAAATTATATGATACCAAAAATGAACCTGATTTAACAAAACTAAATGGGTTTTTGAACGAACTATCTATACCGTGTATTCCAAATGAAAACAGGGAGATATTGGAGTCTAAAATTAGTCAAGAAGAAGTTGGGCTAGCCATTGATAATATGAAATCAGGAAAAAGTGCAGGACCAGATGGTCTTCCAGTTGACCTTTATAAAAAATTTAAGAATAAATTAATAAAACCTTTTTTGGAAATGGTTTTAGAAGCATTTCAAAATAATAATTTACCATCATACATAAATAATGCCTTAATTATACTGCTGCCAAAACCAGGTAAGCCCTCTAATAAATGTGAAAATATGAGACCAATAAGCCTATTAAACGCCGACCTTAAGATAATCTGTAAAATTTTAGCAAGACGAATACAAGAAATTTTACCAAATATTATTAATCGAGATCAGAATGGCTTTATAAAGGGTAGACAAGGCTTCCATAATGTAAGAAGACTATTTAATATTATTTATTTTAATAAAGAAGCACCGGATACAGCTCTCCTATCATTGGACGCCGAAAAGGCCTTTGATAGAGTTGAATGGCCCTTTCTTTTTGAAGTCCTACAAAGGTTTGGACTTGGAAATAATTTCATAAAATGGGTTCAAATAATATACAATAATGCTACAGCAGAAATCCTAACAAATAACAATATTTCAAAACCAATAAAAATCAATAGAGGATGTCGACAAGGCTGTCCACTTTCACCTTTACTGTTTACTATGGCAATTGAACCTTTAGCGATAGCGATACGTTTACATTCACAAATATATGGAATTAAAGTTGGACCAACAGAACATAAAATCTCCCTGTACGCCGATGATATAATTTTGTTTATGTCGAATCTAAAAAAATCAATTCCAACCTTGTTGAATTTAATAAAGAATTTTGGGGAAATATCAGGATATAAAATAAATAAAACTAAATCTTCAATATTAATGCTAAATGAGACCCAGAGAAATTACCCAGCCCCTGAGGTAAATCAATTCAATGTTGTAAATCAGTTTAAATATTTAGGAATCCAAATTATGCCTAAGCTAGAATCAGTCGCCAGTGTCAACTATGAAGCCTTAATGTCAGATATCAGTGAGTTAACTCAGAGATGGATGTCACTACCAATGTCGATGATCGGGAGAATCAATATACTTAAAAGTAATATTTTACCTAAAATACTTTATTTATTTCAATACATTCCCTTATCACCACCTTTAGATCTATTCTCAAGAATAAAAAAAAAGTTAGTGGAATTTATATGGAACAACAGGAGGGCTAGATTACGTTTGTCTTTATTATATTTACCATTTGATCGTGGAGGTCTGAAATGTCCAAATTTTATGTTGTATTATTGGTCGGCACAACTGAGGTCTATGACATATTATTTTTCATCAAATGATCTCCCTCACTGGACTGAAATGGAATCATACAATTTACCTTTACCTCTTCCCATATTCATATACTCAGATTCGGCAAAAAAATTACAAAAACAAGTTAAAAATCCATTTGTAAAGCATATGATCAAAATATGGTGTGAAGCTAAAAACTATTTAAAAGAACCACAGTTATTGTCACAATTTAGTCCAATATGGGGTAATCAATATTTTAAACCAGGGAGAGCGGACGCTGTATTTAAAGTATGGAATTTAAAAGGGATACAAAAGATTCAGGATTTATATTTGCCATGTGCAGACAACATAATGTCTTTTGAAGAGCTGAGGATCAAATTTAATCTCAATAGAACACATTTTTTTTAAATATCTTCAACTTAGAAACTTTATTCGATCAAATCAAAATAAAGCTCTCACTCGACCTATTTATTCATCCTTGGAAAAAATGATGATGAAAGATAGTAAAAGAAAGGGTATTATTTCAGAGTTTTATAACTCATTGACACTATCTTCAAGTGAAAATTCACTGAAAAGATTAAACTACTGGAAAGAAGATCTGCAAATTGAAATTTCAGAGGAACAATGGGAATTGGCTTGTACAGAAGCTCAAACCAAATCAATAAATGCACGCCTTAAATTGATACATTTCAAATGGTTAATGCGGATGTATGTTACACCGGAGGAGTTAAATAGATATAACAAAAATATACCAGATACATGCACAAAATGCATGGAAAGTAAAGGAACCCTATTTCATTGTTTATGGGAATGTAGATTAATAAGAATGTTTTGGGAAGAGGTGAGGGTAACAATTGAAAAAATAATCTCAAAACAAATCATATTGAATCCTAAACTGTTTTTGTTGGGTCTGTACCCAGAAAAGCATAATTTTAATAAAAGTGAAAGAACATTCATAGACCTCAGTTTGCTTAATGCCAAAAAATGTATTGCACTATTATGGAAAAAGACTCATAGACCAGATGTGACTCAGTGGTTAAGACAGATGTTAACAAACCTTCCATTAGAAAGAATAACATATATACTAAAATCAAAGGAAATTGTGTTTGAGAATATATGGAGACCTTTTATTGATTATGTAAAAAATTTAAACATAACTCTTGAAGAAGAAGGTGAATGATGTGTGTGGACCTTGTAAATTCCAAACTGGTGAACATAATATGTATACTTATGTATTGGATTGTCTAGACTAAACAGAGGAGCATTGTTGAAGACTTGATTTTGTTGGTGGTTGTTGGTGTTTTTAGTGCATTTTTTTTTTTTTGTAGTACTTTAGTGTTAGTGTTTGATTGTTTGTATCATGTTTGTTAAAAAAAAAAAGGTTCAATAAAGATATTGTGGAAAAAAAAAAAGACTTGTTTCAAATATTATGACTGTTCCATGAAATGTTTTACCACATGCTGAATACGCATCTCCTTTAATGTTTGTTACCTTGTATGAGGGGGGTTGGATGTGCAGATTGATTCAAGAAAAAAAAAAAAAAAGGTCGCTATTCCAACCTGAAAACGGACAGTTTATCCGCGACGCTCTGGCGCTGGGTTTCCCACTGCTGGCCCGTGGATTTTGAAGGTCTTTGTGTTGTCCATGTTTGCGTTTTGATCTTCTCACTCGGGTCTGCTGCGGGTTTAAATACCGTTACCGGGAGCCCTCTTCTCGCCATGTCAGCTGTTGCTTCTTCCGCCGAATTATAGAGACATGTTTCTTCGCCGTAGAAGACCCTTAACTTCGCAGGAAATGGCGTCTGAAAGCGCAATTTCTTCTCTCTTAACACCTTTTTCGCGTCATTGTATTCCCTGCGCTTTTTAAGGACCTCCGGGGCGTAATCGTGTTCCACGAAGACTTTTCTCTCCTGGTGCATAAATCCTTTTTTCTGCCAAGCTAGTCTGACAACCTCTTGTTTTATTTTGAAATTGGAAAATCTTACCAACACCGAACGTGGGGGCGCTTCCGCCGCTGGCCTAGCGGCTAATGAACGATGTGCCTTTTCTATGTTTAAGTCGGTGGTTTGTGGAATATCCAATTTCTCTCTTAGTAAAGATTCCACGCATTCTGCCATTGAGTTAAAACCGTTTTCGGCTCCTTCTATCAGACCATGAATTCTTATATTGTCTCTTCTCTGTCTTCCTTCTTGGTTGGCTAGCTTAGCCTCTATAGATGCTTGTCTTTTGCGTAGGTCCAGCACAGAATCTTCGAGCACTTTTATTCGTTCCTCTGCTTCCAAGATTCGGTTCTCGGCCTGGTCCACTCTGCTGTTTGTCCTTTTCAATTCTTCTCTGAATTCCCGAAATTCGGCCGTAACCTCTCGGCGAAATCGTCGTAGCTCTTCAAATAGCGATTTCAGGCTAACCTTTTTTGTTAGCTACCACCAGTTCCTCGTCTTCTGAACGGAGATCTTCCAGTTCAGATTCTCCGGCCGATACGTGTCCTGGCCTGGAGAATTTCAGTTTCTTCTGTTTTCCTTTAGACATGATGATTTTGTCTTTTGATTTTCACTCCTCCAAAAATCCGTTAAGTTTGATTTTCAAGGTGTTATCTTGGATTGGGTCTGAGAGCTTCAGTGTTAAGCTGCAGTCGCCATGGCGTCCAGACCGGAAGTCAGGAAGTACCATTTTTATATGGACTTTGATATGACCTGGCTGGGGCCTGAACCCATGACCTCCCAGTTGTGGAGCAGATGCTTTACCTCTAGCTCACATGCTTGTCTGTTAAGAATAGAAGTCCGTAACATTTTCTCCCAGAGGCCAAGGGAAGCAAGGGGTCCCCTGCTTTTCATTCTTTGACTATCAGTTTTATGAAATATCAGTCCCTCCAGGGTTTTGCGGGCTATGTTTATGACTGTTGAGGCCCCAGAAAGCTTGAATTTGCGGGAGCTTTTGTAAAAAGTTGCAATAAAAGTTGTGATGTCTTGAGAGTTTTTTTGCACTAAAAGTTGTGGGAGGAATTATAAATTTTAAAGCAGATGCTTTTTTCCATAGTTTACTGCAATGATATTCTATATCACACCTTAAGAAAAGCATCCATCCATCCATCCATCTTCTACCACTTTTCCGGAGGTCCGGGTCGCGGAGGCAGCAGTTCAAGCAGAGAAGCCCAGACTTCCCTCTCCCCAGCCACCTGCTCCAGCTCTTCAGAGGGGATACCAAGGCGTTCCCAGACCAGATGGGAGACATAGTCTCTCCACCGAGTCCTGGGTCTGCCCCGGGGTCTCCTCCCAGTGGGACGTGCCTGAAACACCTCAAGTGGGAGGCGTCCAGGAGGCATCCTAATCAGATGCCCATACCACCTCAACTGACTCCTTTCAATGTGGAGGAGCAGCGGTTCTACTCTGAGCCTCTCCCGGATGACTGAGCTCCTCACCCTATCTCTGAGGGTGAGTCCAGCAATCCTACGGAGAAAGCTCATTTCAGCCGCTTGTATCCGCGATCCCCGGGTTTCCACCCATGGGACCCGGCCGGGCTCAGCCCGAAGGAGTTACATGGGTCCGCCCTCCAGTGGGTTCACCACCTGCAGGAGGGATCATGGGGGTCCGGTGCTATGTGGATTAGGTGGCGGTCAAAGGCGGAGACCTTGGCGGACTGATCCCAAGCTTAAGAAAAGCACAAGATTGTCAAATATTTCCTTTTAAACAGTGATTTATTTGCAAATTAAGTAACTTCTGCTATACAGAAAAAAACTCATGTGCAGCAGCAACTATAGAATTTAGCACAATTAAATGAGAATTAAGTGCTCTTTGTCATAAAAAAACAACATTGTAAGCTGCTATTGCTGGGAACCTGAAAAAAAGATGACTTCAATACTTATCCATTACAACAGCTAAACTACACTGAATGCATGTTAAGAGTATAGATTTGGAAATTATGAAAGCACTTTTATTTGAAAACTCCCTTGCAACTGTGGCCCCTTACCACTCTGTAGTAGTGCAGAGAAAAATGGTTTATTCTGTTCCTCTGTATTATCTATCCAAGTCTGTGTTTTTTCTGAAAAGTTACTTGTTACTTTCTCTCTTTCTGTGCCTGATGCCTGCCTGCCTACCTGTGCATCTTTACACACATCTGTCTCATCAGGTATTCATCTTTTCTTTCAATGCGAGTCTTACCGGGAGGAGGGGCTCGCCTCGGGGTTTGCCGGGGGCGCGGGTTACTCCATGTCAAGACCGGAGAGTCACAGCTTTAAAACTCAAGTTGACAAGATGTAGTAGTGGTTTTTACCTCTAAAAATGTAGAAAATGTTCAAACATTGGCTGTAGTGTGATATTTGCTCATTTGTGGTTTTACAATGTCTCTCCTCATGCGTGCTCCTGCGAAAGGGGTGCCTTTCAGGCAGACATGATTTTCTCCATACAAACCCAGCACTTCATACACATGGTCAGCACTGAGATGCGGGGTGACGTCCATAGACGGGCTGAGGGAGACGGAGAAAGGAATGGCATGGGAAAGCTGGTGGTGAGTGATTTTTTTTTTTTAAATCATGCACTGCTCCAGCCCTCCCCGACCCGAAAAGGATTAAGCGGAAGAAGATGGATGGATGGATGGTGCAATCATTCATTCATCTTCTTCCGCTTAATCCTTTTCAGGTCGCGGTGGGGCTGGAGTCTATCCCAGCATCTTTGGGTGAGAGGCAGGGTACACCCTGGACAGATCGCCAGTCTATCGCAGGGTCAACACAGAGAGACAGACAACCATTCACTCTCACAGTCATACCTAAGGACAATTTAGAATCCCCAGTTTGATGCCAATTAACCTAACTTGCATGTTTTTGGCATGTGGGAGGAAACCAGAGAAATCCCGGAGTAAACCCACGCAGAGAACATGCAAACTCCACACAGATCACTGTTGGTCGGGGGTTGGGATCGAACCCAGGATCCCCCGGCCAAGGGTGAGTTGCTGTGCTGCTGCAATGCTAACCACTCCGCCACAGCGCCGCCCCTGGTGCAATCATAACATCGCGAAATCCCAGAGGGACTGAAATATGCAGTATATACAAAATATACGTATTGCATAGCTATATCAGACATACAGACATGCACACTGCCCTTTCTACGTCTCACAGAAAGGGCAGTGGGAATATGAAAAAAAGAGTTAACTTTAAATGCAGTTTATTGTAAATGTCATTAAACGTCGAGTGACCTGTGGGCCACATCCGGCCCACCAAAGCTTTCTATCCGGCCCCCGGAATATTATTGAATTCAGGAATAGTTTAGCTCAAACTTTGTTTCATTAATTTATTTATACTAGAGCTGGGCGATATAGCTCAAAAAATAAATTGCGATATAATTTTACTATATCACAATACATAATACATATCGCAATATGTATTCTGTGTACTGAATGTCCTTTAAAATTTGGTTTTACTTACATTTTTATTAGAAATTATATATGTATATTCATTCATTCCACTTATAAAAAAGCTGAATAATAAAATAAAAATCTGAGTCAGAGAAAATTCTTTACACCAATATGTAACTGAGCAAAATGTCTTTCCTTTGTTCAACAGAACTCACATTATCAAGTAATCAAGTTTATCCACATGGGTAGAAATATTTCAGTTTACAATGCATAACTAATACTTGGCGGTCTGATAAGTGTCTTTCTGAAATTATTTGGTACAGTACGGAATGCATACATGCCAATATTTAGGTTTAAAAAAGATGGAAAGTTTTCACTGGGGTGGTTGGGAGTTTGGCATAAAAACTTTTATAATATTATAATACAAAGGACTGTATTTTTGGTCATTTTAATTGATTTTATGAATTTGGTTTTATTTTATTTACCTTTTTGAGAATCAGACTTGAAATCATTGTTCTAGTCTGGTTCTGCATATCAAGTTTAAGAGGCTATATGTGGGGGGAAAAAAGCACAGTTTTTCCACAGGTTTTTCAAAATTGTTAGGAAAAACATAGTAAATTCATTTTAAAATAGAGATAAATTTTGTGAAAAATCCACAGATTGATGTGGGGAAAAGTAATAAATTTACAAGAAAAATGTCTGAAATTTATGAGAAAACCCCTTGTAAATTTGTGAGAACAAATCTCAAATGTACAGTTGTCCTAAATTTACAGCGGCAGAAACAAAAATAACGAAAAAACAGTTCTCAATTTAAGTGACAAAAATCTCTCAAATTTACAACAGAAAAGTCCTTAATTTACAAGAAAACTGTAATAAAGTCACAAGAAAAAACCCTCAAATTGTCAAGAATTAAATCACACCTCAAATAAGTTTATAAGTACATGCTTTCTTGCTCTTACTCATCTAAATAACATAACTCTGAAAGAAAAATGAACATATAATATATTACTTAAGATGCAATATAATTATTTTTTAAATTTTACGAGAGCATCTGACTCTCACATTGTCTGCCGAGAAAAATTCTGGCCCTTGGATAAATGTAGTTGATGACCCCTGGTATATGGCATTTAATGATTTCATCAACATTGAATTTTGAGAATCATAGCCATTTCTAATTGAGTATCAAGCAGCGCCCCTCTACATATTGTGTAGTGAACATGTGGTATTGCACTCCTACTAGAAGATTTAGGAGAGGGCCATGGTAAAGTAGCTTTCTTTCATTAAAAAAAGACTAATAATTAACCAAACAGATTGAGCTACATTCAGACCACTCATGGTGATTAGTCAGGCCTGTGCCAAGGAAAGCCAGCCTTATGTTAACATCAGACCAATCAAATCATAGGATGTCATCACTCATCAGCATCATGGTTGATGAGAGGTCATTGTTAGCAACATAACAAGTCCTAAGTAAGCCAAGGCAAGTTTATTTGTATAGCACATTTCGTGTACAAGACAATTTAAAGTGCTTTACATAAAAACATAAAAGCGACTTCCGGGATGGACACCATGGTGATAGCAGCTTAACGCTGAAGCTCCCAGACCCGATCCAGGAAAATACCTTGAAAATCAGATTTAACGGATTTTTGGAAGAGTGAAAATCAAAAGACAAAGTCATCATGCCTAAAGGAAAACAGAAGAAATCGACATTTACCAGGCCAGGACACGCATCGGCCAGAGAATCTGATCCGGAGGATTTCCAGTCAGAAGAGAAGGAGCTGAATGAAGCTAGAAAAAGGTTAGCTTAAAAATGGTACTTAAAGAATTAAGACAATTTCGCCGAGAGTGTTGGGCCGAATTTCGTGAAATCAAAGACGAAATAAAAAGGACAAACAGCAGAGTGGACTAGGCCGAGGACCGAATCATGGAAGCAGAGGAAAGAATAAAAGGGCTGGAAGATACTGTGCCGGAGCTACACAAAAGACAGTCAAGACTGGAGGCTAAGCTAACCGACCAAGAAGGAAGACTAAGAAGAGACAACATAAGAATTCATGGTCTGAAAGAAGGAGTCGAGGATGGTTTCACCACAATGGCGGCATGCGTGGAATCCTTATTGAGAGAAAAGTTGGAGATTCCCCAAACCACCGACTTGAAGATAGAAAGGGCGCACCGTACATTAGCCCCTAGGCCGGCAGCGGAAGCGCCTCCACGATCGGTGGTGGTGAAGTTCTCCAATTCCAGAATAAAAGAAGAGGTTGTAAGACTGGCTTGGCAGAAAAAAGGATTTATACACCAAAAGAGAAAAGTTTTCGTGGAACACGATTACGCCCCGGAGGTCCTTAAAAAGCATCAGGAATACGACGACGCTAAAAAGGTATTACGAGAGAAAAAACTGCGCTTTCAGACGCCATTTCCGGCGAAGTTGCGTTTTTTTTTACGCCGATGAGACGTGTCTCTACAACTCGGCGGAAAAAGCAACCACGGACATGGCGAGAAGAGGGCTCCCGGTAACGATGTATAAACCCGCAGCAGACCCGATCGAAAGAATCAAGGCTCAAACGTTGTGCACACAGAGACCCTCAAAACCCACGAGCCAGCAGCGGGAAACCCAGTGCCAGAGCTACAAGGAAAAACTGGCCGTTTACAGGAGGGAATAACGATATTTTTAGTCAATCTGCACATCCAACCCCCCCTCCTACAAGGTAACAAACATTAAAGGAGATGCAGAATCAGCAAGTGGTAAAACATTTCATGGAACAGACCTAATATTAGAAACAATTAAGTCTTTAAAAAAAAAAAAAAAACTTGTTAAAATAGAAATGTGACAATGAACCACATGATCTCTCCACACTAACAAATACTGTATTAACGTGAATGTTTGCTGTTATGGTGGTGGGAGGTTGCGCACAATTTCATAGGGTATAGGCATAAAAAAAAAAATCATTACAAGTTCGGATTGGGATCTGAAATTCACGTTAAAAACATGGGACAACTTACAGGGGTAAGAGAGGGCCCTCAGCACGTAACGGAATCTGAGGAATTTCCCTCAGAGCCTACACACCATCAAGGCTCTTCTAAGGTCACTAAAAAAGACCTCAGCTCAGGAAGATCTTTTGTCAGTTTTTTGTTTTAAAGTTTTATATACTATGTTCTTAATGTTTTTTATGTTCTTAATGTTCTTTCAGTTTCTGAGTAGCATAAAAGAGGGCCACCACACTGTTATACTAAATATGACAACACAATGGAGAAACGGTGTAACCAAAATAATCTCATATAATGTAAAAGGAATCCTGAATCCAGTTAAAAGATCCAAGATTCTAGGCAAAATGAAAAAAGACAAAGCAGGAATAATATTTTTACAGGAAACCCACCTAACAGATGTGGAGCACACTAAACTCAATAGACAAGGGTTTAAAATGATCTCTTCATCCTCATATAAGTCAGGGAGGAGGAGGGGAGTAGCGACATTGATCTCAACCAAAATTACTTTTGAAAAAAAATCAGAACACAAAGATAAAGAAGGGAGATACAGTATGGTGCTTGGGCGGCTAGAGGGAGAAGATATCACCCTGCTGAATGTATATGCACCTCCAGGGGCTAACTGGAAATTTTATAAAAATGTATTTGACCTAATGATAACTAAAGCCCAAGGTTTAGTAATATGTGGTGGAGACTTCAATCTAAGACTGAATCCATACTGGGATGTATCAGGTAATTCTCCACATCAAAATAACACTCAAAGTAGGAAAACTCGGATGCTACTAAAAGAAATGGGAATCTGTGACGTGTGGAGGGAATTCAACCCCAGTGTAAAAGATTATACATTTTACTCAGCACCACATTTATCATACTCAAGGATTGACTATTTTTTTTATGTTTAATAGAGACATTGGAAGAGTAAAAACATGTAAAATAGGACTGATGGATCTCTCTGACCACAGTCCGATCTATATGGACTTAAGTATCCAAAAATACACAAATAATACATTTTCTTGGAGGTTAAATTCAAATGTCCTGAAAGGACCACTGAAAGATGAATTGGAATCAGATATTCTCAGATATTTGGAAGAAAATGATAATGGAGAAGTATCCTCTTTAATACTGTGGGACGCATGCAAAGCTGTAATAAGGGGAAAGATTATCGCAAAACTGGCAATCCAAAAGAAACTGAGACAAGAAAAACTAATCACATTAGAGTCAGAACTTAAGAACCTAGAAAAAGAGCACAAAGACAACACTCATTCTAATGACTCGCTCAAAATTAAGGAAATTAAAAAACAAATAAATGAGATCTACACAATAGAAATCCAGAAGAAACTTACATTTCTGAAACAAAAATACTATGAAGCAGGCAGCAAATCGGCAAAATTACTAGCCTATAAATTGAGGAAACAACAAACGGAGAGAGCAATCTACAAAATCAGAGAGCCAGTATCAAAGGAAATACAATTTAGAATTCAGGATATTCTTAAAAGCTTCGAGAACTACTACAAGAACTTGTACTCCCTCAAAAAACATAAAAATGCATCTGAAGCATTCCTAAACACATTAAACCTTCCCCAACTTACTGAGTCACAAAATAAAACACTACTGTCAGAAATACAACCTAAAGAATTAGAAAAAGCAATTATGAAACTTAAAGCTAACAAATCCCCAGGAGCAGATGGCTATACAGCAGAATGGTACAAAACCTTTAAACAGCAACTATCTCCTCTCCTCCTGAAAACATTTAACTATGTCCTCCACACAGGGGAAATCCCCCCCTCCTGGAAAGAAGGGGCCATTGCAGTCATACCTAAACCTGAAAAAGATAAACTAGACTGCTCCAACTACAGACCAATCAGTGTGTTAAATCAGGACTATAAGCTTTTTACCACTATCCTTGCCAAAAGGTTAGAAAATATACTGACAGACTTAATTCATTTAGACCAAACAGGTTTTATAAGACAAAGACAGACACAAGACAACATTAGACGCACTTTACACATAATTCATCATATAAAAAATATAACTTAAATGCAGCCATATTGGGATTAGATGCTGAAAAAACATTTGATTCGGTTGACTGGTCTTTCCTATATAGAATCTTATCCAGTTTCAATTTTCATAACAACTTCATTAGAACTATCCAGACATTATATAAAAAACCAACAGCTAAAATAAGGATTAACGGTAAATTATCATCGTCTTTTCAACTGGAAAGAGGATGTCGTCAGGGCTGCCCCTTGTCTCCACTGCTCTTTGCAATCTTCATAGAACCTCTGAGCCAATGGATAAGACAGAATCAAAAAATTCAAGGTATTACACTTGGTCAGAAGGAACATAAAATAGCACTCTTTGCTGATGACATTTTAATATACCTGGGGCAGCCGGACACTTCTTTTCCAGAACTAATCTCAGTTTTTTCAGAGTATGGAGATTTATCGGGGTACGAATTAAACATGCATAAAACCGAAGTTTTAACATTCAACTATGACCCAAATCAATATTTACTAAGCAAACTCAAAACTAACTGGGAGATGGAATCTATGAAATATCTGGGGGTCAATATCCCGAAACAACTCAACAAAATTATAACACTAAACTATGACCCACTGATGGCAAAAATAAAATCTGATCTAGCAAGATGGAATATGATACCATTCTTGGGTACAGCACAAAGAATTGAAGCAGTCAAAATGAATATACTTCCACGTCTTCTATACCTTTGCCAAACAATACCGGTAGAACCTCCCAAAAAAACATGGCAAGAACTGGACAGAAGGATCTCAAGATTCATATGGCAGGGCAAGAGACCTAGAATCAGATATAGAACCCTACAGCTAAACAAAGACAAAGGTGGGCTTGCGCTGCCAAATATCAGGGACTATTTTAAAGCCGCACAAATTAAAACTTTAGTAGAGATATGTAACCCAGTCTACCCTGCACAATGGAAGGAGATGGAATGCCAAATAACAAGTGACATCCCCCTACAGGCGATAATAGGGAATAATACCTTACCTAAACTTTTGAATAACACTAACCCGTGGATAGAGACCCCGCTAAAAATTTGGTTTAAGATAGTCAGAGAGAATCAAACTAAAGAACCCTATCGATTACTGCAATGGATTGCCTATGATCAAGACTTTACTCCTAATAAAACAGACACTAGATTTAAAAAGTGGAAAGAGAACAGACTGATAAAATATTACAATTTTTTTAAAGGGCAAATTTTAAGAAGTTTTGAAGATTTGAAAAAACAAGGTCTAATAAATCAAGACCTTTACAGGTTCTTTCAGCTTAGACACCACATAAACAAAATACTTAACCCCTTGCACTCCGGTCAATTTTCCTAAAAATGCCAAAAAAATAATGTGTCCAAAGTAAATTGAAAGCTGTTCTTCAACCCTTTGCAGCATCTTCATGGGGTTGGTCTCATTTAAAAGAAAACACTTTGAATTGTTGGCAAAAAAAACCATAATCTCTCTAAGTGCTCTGGCCACTGAGTTACAGTCATCTAAACATAGTGAACTTGAAGAAAATAAATTTGGCCTGAGTGTTTTTTGGATACAAATGCTTGCAAATAACACACAGCTTCAGATCCGGGCTGGAAAATGCAACAGAAATGGAGAACCAAGTGTTATCCAGCTGAGGTCCAAATTTTGTAACAATACCACAAAAAATGAATATATTACACAGCTTTGTTCTCAGGCTGTTCCCAGGCGTTTTGGAACTGTGCCAAATTGTGCCAAATGGCACAGTTTGGAAAAACGTCTGTAACTTTTGAATGATTCAATGTAGAAGCTTAATTTTGGGCTCTAATGAAAGGTGACACTCAGGGCTGTGTCTGTGTGTGTGTGTGTGTCCCCCCCCCCCTCACTACAGAGGACGGAGATCGGCCATCGCTACATGACGGATTACACTCGGATGTGGTGATGTGGCCACAGCAGCGCTGTCACCGCGGCTCCCCCCCCACCGCTACAGAATCGTAGCGCGGGGGGGGGGGGGGTGTTCACGGTCCGGAGGCGACGAATGAACCGTATAACGCGTCGCACGCACTTCGGACATCGTGCGCTGCACAGTTGTAATTTACCGATCGGTCAAAAGTCATTTTTGATTACAATTTTCAGGGATAAAAAATAATTTGGCTTATAACACCTTACCTCTTCACAGCCACATTGTCCTGGCCAACTTCTCTTCCTCATTGTCAGACGAACGCGACGCTGGTCCGCTCGTGGTTCTGGTCTCGCGACCCGGTCAAACATAATTCCATGATTGCGGTTTGGGCGAATGATTTACGACCTTCGTCGTTGGCCTCCGTCGGTCTATGATGACCATTTAAGAGAATCCTAAACACTCTGCTGGAATTAAAAAAAAAAAAATAAAGCACTGCCTGTGGCTGCTGAAGCAGTCTCTCTTCACCCAGCCTTTGTAGACAAAACAGCTCAGTGAACTTCTGTGCTTCAATTGGCTCGCTGCATTGGTAGGCGGGTCCTTCTTGCCAAGTTTTCAGTCATTGGTTCTTCAAAGTTTCAGAAACCCAATTCAAGGCTCTTATTAGTCGAATGAGAGGTCAATCAGATGAACTAATCTGTTCACGGCTGTGTCTGCAGCTTTTATTTTCAGTGAGCGCTTGGACGCCATACACCACCTACATCACAATCTCCATCATGCGTCCTAGAGCGCACGAGAGCGCCCTCGTGCGCTCTAGGATGCAGAGACTTGCCCGTCCGCGGTACAACGGAGCGCAAGAGGTTAAAAAGGAGGATTTGGAAAGGGCCCAGTCAGGTGTTCTGAAGGTCTTCTTAATGGCATATAAAGGAATCCCAGGGATCAGATACATTTCTAAAATATACCAAGGTCTTCAAGACTTAAAAGGAGACAACACATCATATTGTGCCCGCACGGTGGTGCAGTGGTTAGCACTGTTGCCTTACAGCTAGAAGGTTCCTGGTTCAAATCCCCAGGTTGGCAGGGGTAGGAACCTTTCTGTGTGGAGTTTGCATGTTCTCCCTGTGCTGCGTGGGTTTACTCCGGGGGCTCCAGTTTCCTCCCACAATCCAAAGACATGCATGTTAGGTTAATTGGTTGTTCTAAATTGTCCCTAGATATCTGTTTCCTATAGGCCCTTAGAATAGAGGGTTAGTACTAGTGAAAGCGCTTTGAGTGGTCTTTGTGACTAGAAAAGCGCTATATAAGTGCAGGTTAGTTAGTTAGATATATAAAAGAGAGATGGGAAAAAGAGGGGAATTTCACTTTACAACTGGAAATATGGGAAAAGCTAAATAAACAACAATGGAAAAGTACCTCATCCCTGCAGTGGAGAGAATATGGATGGAAAAATTTGGTAAGAGTTTTCAGAACACCTGCACAAAACAATTTTACTCGAAAGGGGTTGAATTGTTGGCGCTTGTGTGGTGAAGAGACTGCAAATCATTTTCATGTGTTTTGGTCATGCCCAGTTATCCACCAATATTGGACCAATGTACGGACAATATTGGGGAAAATATTCAAAATAACTGTCCCCTTTTCTTTTGTAACTTTGTATTTGGGTTTACTACCAGAATCACTGGAAAGACGAGGAGAAAAATACTTATTCACTGTTTTAATATTGGCAAGTAAAAAAGCTCTAACTAAAAAATGGATGTTGAAGGATTGTCCTACACCTGAAGATTGGATTAACGTGATTCAAGACATTTACTCGATGGAAAAGTTGACATTCGCACTGAGACAGGACATGGATGGGTTCTTGAACTTTTGGCAACCCTGGATCGCATATGTGTCTTCCATTAGATCTAATCTTTGACAAATACCATTTCAATAATGGCACCTCTCTTTGTTCCAACTCTACTCAGATGCTCTTTTATTTTTATTTATTTATTTATTGTTTTTTGCTCTTTTGTTTTGTTTTTTCTTGTTTTGTTTTTGTTTGTTTTGTTTGTTCTTTCTTTAATTTCTCTTTTTCTTTCACTTAAAAAAGGGTGTTGTAATAATTATTCTTCCAATGTTGTCAAAAAACAAAAAAAAGGGAACATATGATGAAAATGTAAACAATGCAATGCTGTAATGACATGTATACCCTTTACAAAAACTTAAATAAAAAAAACCAAAAACATAAAAGCATTACAGGAAGTTGCAAAATGAATACATAAGAATTTAAAAACAAACTAATAAATAAATTGAAGAGAAGCAAAAACAAGTTAAAATAGAATAAGACAAAAAATGTGCAAGAAATAAAATTTACAGTACATTGTGGGAGATTAACAATGGTTCTACTGAAAGGCCGCAGCAAATAGGAAAGTTTTTAACCTGGATTTAAAGCAGCTGAGAGTTTCAGCAGCCCTGATGTTTTCTGGGAGTTTGTTCCATATGTGAGGAGCATAAAAACTGAATGCTGCCTTACCATGTTTGGTTCTAACTCTGGGCACAGATAGTAGGCCTGACCCTGATGACCTGAGGGCTCTGGGTGGTTTGCAATGGACCAGCAGATCTGAGCTGTATTTTGGCCCTAAACCATTCAGACCTTTATAAACCGACAGCAGTATTTTGAAATCTATTCTTTGACCTGATCTGTTCACACTCCGACAGGCAGCAAAAAGTAAGCTAGGAGCAGGAAGACAAAAGAAGAGGAAAACAGCAGCCTTGTGTGTAGCAGAATGAAATGTACGCACTCTGTTGGACAGAACAACATCACAGCGCCCAGAAAGACAGACGGCGCTTGTGGCCCTGGAAATGAACAGGTACAATGTAGACATAGCTGCACTTAGTGAAACAAGATTGCCTGGACATGACAGCTTGGAAGACCATGGGTACATCTTCTTTTGGAGTGGGAGATCAACTCAAGAAAGGAGAGAAGCAGGAGTGGGCTTTGCAGTCAGAAAGGAGATAGCGGCAATGCTTGATGAGGAACCGGTGCCAATCAACGACAGGATAATGACTATGAGACTCCCACTACAGCGGAAGATGTATGCCATACTCATCAGTGTATATGCCCCAACAATGACCAACACAGAGGAGGTGAAGGAAGAGTTCTACAGTGATTTACTGTACGTGAGACTATCAGGCGCGTACCGACTGATGACAGGCTGATACTCGTTGGAGATTTTAATGCCAGAGTTGTTTCAGACACTGAGAAATGGAAAGGAGTGCTAGGCAGTCATGGAGTAGGCAAGTGCAATGCTAATGGAAAACTTCTACTTGCACTATGTTCACAGTACAACCTTGTGATAACCAACACTCTACTTAAGCACAAGGACACACACAAGAAGACATGGATGCACCCAAGATTAAAGCACTGGCACTTGTTAGACTACATCATAGTCAGGCAGAGAGACATAAGGCAGTGATTTTCAACCTGTGTGCCGCGGCACACTAGTGTGCCGTGAGAGATCATTAGGTGTGCCATGGGAAATTATCCAATTTAACTTAATTACTCGAGTGAGTGGCTATGTTTACATGGACACAAGTAACCGGATTAAAAGCCTGATCGGAATAAAAATGCTTCATGTAAACATGCCAATCTGAATATTCTAACCCAATCACACTCATTCGGATCAAAATTTCATTCCGATTGAGAGGGGTGGGTTATGACGATTGTTAATCCGAATGGTGCGCATGAAAACACTTATTCCGAACACAGGGCAGAAAATATGTTTACTACGCATGTCTGTACACCAGCTGCACGTCGACGTGACGTATTTCCGCCTTAGCAGCAGCTAGCGGAAAACATAGCGGGAGTAAAACAAAACTGGTCTGTATTGTCCTGCTGTCTCCCTCTTTTCGTCCTATGCAGAAGTATGTACTTGTTGCTTCATTACGGAGACTAGCAGAAGCAAAAGTACAGTCTGAATAACACGATACAGGTCAATTTCGACATGAAGTGGGGCTCGCTAACATCGGAAGTTGCTTCTTCTTCTACTATTTTTTGAATGTCGAAATGTCGACCTGCGCATGTCAAAATGATTTATTCCGTTCAAACCTATGACCCATGAAAACGCACGTCCTAATCAGATCAGTTTTTTCAGGATCCATGTAAACAGTAAAATTCTGATCTGAATTGTAATCAGATTGAAGAAATTTTGCCCATGTAACTGTGGCCAGTGTCAGAGCAATACTCTTTTATGTCACTGGATGGCAGCAGACGGCTAATTGCCTGTAAAAAGACAATAGAATTAGAGCTGCACGTGACAGGTCACAGTGACAGTGATGGAGAAGTTTTTGACAAGGGGAAAGGCTAAGTGAATGAATTTAAAGGTGCAGCGTGGCAACCTTGAGATGTTCCCACTCACCGAGAAACGGCATGATGTTAACACTGCTGCACTGTGCCAGGTGATTGGCACATATTTTAAAACTCTTGAGGAGAAGTTATTTTATTTCTCTTCAGACTTCACACAATGCCTTGACTGGGTTAGGAACCCATACAGCTCAGCATCAGTTGTTGGAAACGACATGACTTTACAGGAGCAAGAGGAACTCATTGAACTGAAACAAGATCATGGTTTAAAGCTAAACTTTGCTGATCTTCCTTTGGACAGTTTTTGGTTGACTGCTGCCAAGGAGTTCCCCATTCTGGCCAACAAAGCTATTTAAACATTGCTCCCATTTTCCACGACATATCTGTGTGAGCTGAGCTTTTCAAGCTTGACTGTGATTAAAAACTAAAAACAGAGAGAGACTGAGAGCTGTTGAGGAAGAGCTCCGTGTGTGTCTTTCTTCCGTTCCTGCCAGGATATCAGCTTTGTGTTCATCTAAACAGGCCCAGGGTTCACACTGAGTGAGTATAAATACATTTACAAACTGTATTGCTAACTATATTTTATTATTTTTACTGTGTTAGGGTATAGAGTGTCATTTTGTGTCATTTTGGTTGGTGGTGTGCCCCAGGATTTTGTCAATGTAAAAAATGTGCCGTGGCTTAAAAAAAGGTTGAAAAACACTGACATAAGGGATGTATTGGACACCAGAGCAATAAAAGGCGTGGACTGTGGTACTGATCATGTTATGCTGAGATCTAGATTAAGGATTTACAGACGAAAACAGCGCTGCAGGACGGGTGCAAAGCCACCACGAAAGCTAAACAGTAGTGCACTGAAAGGCCAAAAGAAGCAGGAAGAACTTACACAGGAAATGGATGAAAACTTGAAAGACTGGGACAGCAACAACTCAGAGAATGACATAGAAGAGAAATGGGCAACACTGAAGGATACAGTGTATCAGACTGTGAGTGATGTATTAGGCCACCCTGAGAGGAAACATCAAGATTGGTTTGATGAGCATGATGAACACCTGAAGAAACTACTAGAAGCGAGGAATGCAGCTAGGCAGGAAAACCTACAGTGTAACACAAGGTTGAAGAAGAGTACACCAGAGAGATGAAGTCCAACTGGTGGGATGAAAAAGTGGAGGAACTTCAAATTGCAGCAGACAGGAAGGACATGAAAACATTCTTCACAGGTTTGAGAGAAATCTACGGCCCTAAACCATGAGGATTGATCCAACTAAAGGCTATGGATGGTGAAACGGTTTTGCAGGAGAAAGACAAGATCCTGGACAGATTTGCAGACCACTTTGACCAACTACTAAACAACCCTGGAGATCTCACTGAAGAGGCTAAAGAAGCTCTAGTGCAGCGACCAGCTGTATCAAGTCTGGATGAACCATCAAATTTTGATGAACTAATGGCAGCTATCAGGACAACACAGGATGGTAAAGCTCCAGAAAGGGATGGAATTCCAGCAGAAGTGTGGAAATTTGGTGGTGTTCAGCTGACCAACTGCCTGCACAAGCTCATCCAAGAGATATGGGATGCCCAGAAAGTACTTCAAGACTGGAAGGATGCAAGTATTGTGCCTTTGTTCAAGAAAGGTGACAGGAAAGATTGTGGAAATTACTGAGGTATATCACTGCTAGCCACTGTTGGTAAGATTCTCTCACGTGTACTACTGAACAGACTCAATGAACACATTTCACAGAATGTACTACCGGAAACCCAGTGCGGCTTTAGAAGTGGAACAAGCACAATAGACATGATTTTCTGCTTGAAACAGGTTCAAGAAAAGTGTATCGAACAGAACATGCCGCTTTATGTAGTCTTCATAGACTTCAGTAAAGCCTTCAATACTGTTTCGCGACAAGGACTTTGGCAGGTACTCAAGAAATATGGCTGTACAGAGAAGTTTGTCAGCCTGATCGAGGCACTCCATACAGGTATGCAAACAAACGTGGCAATGAGTGATTCAGTATCTAAAGACTTTTCAGTAAGCAACAGGGTGAAACAAGGGTGTGTGCTGGCGCCTACACTCTTCTCATTATATCTGGCAGCCATGCTTGAGGTGGCCTTCAAAGACACTTCAGAAGGAGTATACATTCAAACAAGGAAAGAAGCAGACTTGTTCAATGTGGCACAGTTTAAAGCCAAGAGTAAGACATCGATAAAGGTAGTAAGAGGAATGCTCTTTGCCAACGACAGTGCTCTAGTTGCACACAGTGTGGAAGATATGCAATCTTTAGTGGAGAAATTTGAAAGAGCAGCTAGCCAATTCAGCCTCCAAATCAACATCAAGAATACAGAGTGCCTTTATTAACCACCAAAGTTCCAATTATCAGCATCACTACCAGAAGAGATCAGCATTGGTACAGAGCCACTAGTCAAGTGCAAGACTTTCAAGGATCTAGGGAGTACTGTTTCAGAGAATGCTAGGCTGGAGGATGAACTACAATGGGGCAAAAAAGTATTCAGTCAGCCACCAATTGTGCAAGTTCTCCCACTTAAAAGATGAGAGAGGTCTCCAATTTTCATCATAGGTGTACCTCAACTATGAGAGACAAAATGAGAAATAAAAATCCAGAAAATCACATTGTCTGATTTTTAAAGAATTTATTTGCAAACTATGGTGGAAAATAAGTATTTGGTCACCTACAAACAAGCACGATTTCTGGCTCTCACAGACCTGTAACTTCTTCTTTAAAAGGCTCCTCTGTCCTCCACTCGTTACCTGTATTAATGGCACCTGTTTGAACTCATTATCAGTATAGAGGACACCTGTCCACAACCTCAAACAGTCAGACTCCAAACTCCACTATGGCCAAGACCAAAGAGCAGTCAAAGGACACCAGAAACAAAATTGTAGACCTGCACCAGGCTGGGAAGACTGAATCTGCAATAGGTAAGCAGCTTGGTGTGAAGAAATCAACTGTGGGAGCAATTATTAGAAAATGGAAGACATACAAGACCACTGATAATCTCCCTCGATCTGGGGTTCCGCGCAAGATCTCACCCCGTGGGGTCAAAATGATCACGAGAACGGTGAGCAAAAATCCCAGAACCACACGGGGGGACCTAATGAATGACCTGCAGAGAGCTGGGACCAAAGTAACAAAGGCTACCATCAGTAACACACTACGCCACCAGGGACTCAAATCCTGCAGTGCCAGACGTGTCCCCCTGCTTAAGCCAGTACATGTGCAGGCCCACCTGAAGTTTGCTAGAGAGCATTTGGATGATCCAGAAGAGGATTGGGAGGATGTCATATGGTCAGATGAAACCAAAATAGAACTTTTTGGTAAAAACTCAACTTGTCGTGTTTTGGAGGAGAAAGAACACCATACCTACTGTGAAGCATGGGGGTGGAAACATCGTTCTTTGGGGCTGTTTTTCTGCAAAGGGACCAGGATGACTGATCCATGTAAAGGAAAGAATGAATGGGGCCATGTATCGTGAGATTTTGAGTGAAAACCTCCATCCATCAGCAACGGCATTGAAGATGAAACATGGCTGGGTCTTTCACCATGACAATGATCCCAAACATACCGCCCGGGCAACGAAGGAGTGGCTTCGTAAGAAGCATTTCAAGGTCCTGGAGTGGCCTAGCCAGTCTCCAGATCTCAACCCCATAGAAAATCTTTGGAGGGAGTTGAAAGTCCGTGTTGCCCAGCGACAGCCCCAAAACATCACTGCTCTAAAGGAGATCTGCATGGAGGAATGGGCCAAAATACCAGCAACAGTGTGTGAAAACCTTGTGAAGACTTACAGAAAACGTTTGACCTCTGTCATTGCCAACAAAGGGTATATAACAAAGTATTGAGATGAATTTTTGTTATTGGCCAAATACTTATTTTTCACCATAATTTGCAAATAAATTCTTTAAAAATCAGACAATGTGATTTTCTGGATTTTTTTTTTTCTAATTTTGTCTCTCATAGTTGAGGTATACCTATGATGAAAATTGGAGACCTCTCTCATCTTTTAAGTGGGAGAATGTGCACAATTGGTGGCTGACTAAATACTTTTTTACCCCACTGTATCTCTCAGAATGGGAAGAGCGAGCACTGTGTTTGGAAACTTGAGGGAGCGACTGTGGAACAATTGACATGTGTCTATCCGTGTGAAATGCAAAGTGTACAGAGCAACAGTAGTGGCTACTCTATTGTACGGTGCTGAAACTTGGAGTGTCTACAGAGTGCAGGTGAAGAAACTCCACGCGTACATGATGAGACACCTTCGAGCCATAATGAACATCTCATGGAAAGACAAGATAACCAACATACAGATGTGGACAAAATTGTTGGTAACCCTCTGTTAATGAAAGAAAAACCTACAATGGTCACAGAAATAACTTGAATCTGACAAAAGTGGTAATAAATAAAAATTCTATGAAAATTAACCAATGAAAATCAGACAATACTTTTGAATTGTGGTTCAACAGAATTATTTTAAAAAGCAAACTCATGAAACAGGCCTGGACAAAAATGATAGTACCCCTAGAAAAGATTGAAAATAATGTGACCATAGGGACATGTTCAACCAAGATGTGTTCTCTAATTAACATCACAGGTGTCTATAAACTTGTAATCCGTCAGTCGGCCTATTTAAAGGGTGACAAGTAGTCACTGTGCTGTTTGGTGACATGGTGTGTACAACACTAAACATGGACAAGAGGAAGCAAAGGAGAGAGTTGTCTCAGGAGATTAGAAAGAAAATTATAGACAAGCATGTTAAAGGTAAAGGCTATAAGACCATCTCCAAAGGTCCTAAAATGGAACCTTGAGGAACTTCACAGGTTATTTTTGTTCGCTCAAATTTGTAGTTACCTATCGACACAAAATAGTCCCTGTCTTTTAAATACAATTCAGATCAGTTAAGTGCTGTACCAGAAAGCCCCACCCAGTTTTTCAGCTGGTCCAGTAAGATGTTATGGTTGACAGTGTCGAATGCAGTGCTGAGGTCCAATAAAACCAAGACTGAAATGTTGCCATTATCTGTATTGGAGTCATTAAGGACCTTAAGGACATACTGTATATAATATGTCATTAAGGACCTTAACTAGAGCTGTCTCAGTGCTGTGGTGTGGCCAAAAACCTGAGTGGAAGACATCAAAACAGTTATTTAACGTCAGGAAGTTGTACAATTGTTGAAAGACAGCTTTTTTTTTATTATTTTACTAAGAAAGGGGAGGTTTGATACAGGCTTATAGCTGTTCATGAGTGAGGTGTCTAGGTTTGCCTTTTTTAGAAGTGGCTTGATAACAGCTGTTTTAAAGCACTGAGGGAAGACACCTGAATGCAGAGACATATTTATGATCTGTAGTAGATCTGAGGCCATACAATATGAAACATTTTTTAGAAACCCTGTTGGGAGAGTATCAAGGCAACAGGTAGTGGATTTCAGATGGTGTATGTTGGCATCCAAGTTTTGATGATTGATGAAAAAAAATTTGCCATGGGGTTTACGTCTTCTCTATGGACACAGAGGAAGTACATGTCCTGTGTCTGGCATAGGAGCACTGACTGTCTAATTTTCTGAATTTTGTCAGTAAAGAAAATAGGCAAAGTCATTGCAGGCATGGTTGGATAGAAGTTCAGGAGCTATTGACACAGGGGGATTTGTTAGCCTGTCAACAGTAGTGAACACGGTGCGTGCATTATTGTTGTTTTTAGCAATGATGTCAGAAAAATATGCTTGTACTGCATTTCTCAGCTCCAAATTATAAATGCGCAATCTCTTATTATAGAGTTCATAATGAATCTGTAATTTAGTTTTTTGCCACCTGCGTTCAGCTTTTCGACACTCTTTTTTTCAGCTCTTACTAGTTTGGCATTTCTCCATGGAGGCTTCTTTTTAATAATGACCACCTTCACCTTGATGGGAGCAATGACATTGATAATATTTGTGATTTTACCATTGAAATTTTCCACAAGCTCATTTACTGAAGGTGGGGGGGGGGTGAGGAAGAGAAAGCTTTTATGAATGTTTCACTGGTATTATCACTGATGTACCACTTTTTTTTGATGATCTCTGTCTGGATATTTCTGTCGACATTAATAGCACTCTTAAAGAAAACACAAGAATGGTTGGACAGAGCAACATCCATCACCATAACCTTAACGATGTTCACACCTTTGGAGATGACCAAGTCCATACTGTGTCCTCTGTTGTGTGTTTTTTCCATTACATGCTCAGTCAGTCCAAAGTTATCAAGGACACAACATGATTCTTTGGTCCCTCTGTCCTGACGGTTGTCAACATGGATGTTAAAATTACCAACAATAACTACACAGTCAAAGTCAACACAGATGATAGACAGCAGCTTTGTAAAATCATCAAAAAAAGGCTGCATGGTATTTAAACATTAAGAAATAACACATGGGAGGAGGAATTCAGCTGAAGACAGGGGTGGACTTAGTCCATTTGGGGCCCAAGGCAAAGACAGAAATGGGGCCCTACTTTTTCTTTGTTCTACACCTTCTTTTCAGGCCTTATTGAAATCCTATCTGAAACTTGTCCTCAGAAGTCTTCAAATGATGATATTCAGGCATCAGGAATTAAATCTGTAGAAAAACAAAGAAGTTTAACAAACTGAATGTAGACTCTTGTCTATTATTAAAAAAAACAACAACAATTCACGTGGAAGAGCTGTTGTTTGTTCACACTTGCCAGTAGGGATGAGCTGATACCACTTTTTCGAGACCGATACCAATACCAATACTGTGACTTTGAGTATCGGCTGATACCAATCCTAACCCGATACCATCTCTCTTATTTAAAACAACAGTACAGAACATACTTTGGTAATGACTGGATACATTTTGCATACATATAAAAATATAAATTTAAAAATCAAAGAATATATTACAAATTTGACTCAGTTCAGCAACGCTGCTGCTTTTTTTAATTTTAAACTTTGCAAGATTGGCAGCATTTCACTGGTCAGCACTATGTAAACATGCATTCTGAAGTTTTAAGTGCAAGTTTATTGCAAAACTATAAAGCTGATTATTTAAGTAAACATTCAGATGAAATTCAAAGTGCCACTGTGCATGAGGTAAAAAATGCTGTAGATCTGAAAATATAGGAACTAACCCTTTAAGTTGTATTTTTGTCATCCATTATTATTATTATTATTATTATTATCATCATCATTAATATTCTCCTGGTGCTCAGTTTATTTAGTAGTTTATTCTCTGTCCATAGTTGTTAGGTTTGCTCTTATTTTGAAGTCATCCCTGTTTTATTTCATGTAGCCTTGTCAGTCCTTGTATAGTCCTGCTTCCAATTCAACAGTTATAATTTGCAATTTATGTTTCTGTCACCTACCTCTCTTCAGCTGTAATTGTCCATCTAAAGGTAAGCCCATGTTGTGTCTTCATTCCTGCTCCTCCGGTTTTTACTTTCAGTTTCCTTCTTTTTTTTTTTTTCACAATATCTTTATTGAACCTTTTTTTTTTTAACAAACAATCAAACACTAACACTAAAGTACTACAAAAAAAAAATGCACTAAAAACACCAACAACCACCAACAAAATCAAGTTTTCAACAATGCTCCTCTGTTTAGTCTAGACAATCCAATACATAAGTATACATATTATGTTCACCAGTTTGGAATTTACAAGGTCCACACACATCATTCACCTTCTTCTTCAAGAGTTATGTTTAAATTTTTTACATAATCAATAAAAGGTCTCCATATATTCTCAAACACAATTTCCTTTGATTTTAGTATATATGTTATTCTTTCTAATGGAAGGTTTGTTAACATCTGTCTTAACCACTGAGTCACATCTGGTCTATGAGTCTTTTTCCATAATAGTGCAATACATTTTTTGGCATTAAGCAAACTGAGGTCTATGAATGTTCTTTCACTTTTGTTAAAATTATGCTTTTCTGGGTACAGACCCAACAAAAACAGTTTAGGATTCAATATGATTTGTTTTGAGATTATTTTTTCAATTGTTACCCTCACCTCTTCCCAAAACATTCTTATTAATCTACATTCCCATAAACAATGAAATAGGGTTCCTTTACTTTCCATGCATTTTGTGCATGTATCTGGTATATTTTTGTTATATCTATTTAACTCCTCCGGTGTAACATACATCCGCATTAACCATTTGAAATGTATCAATTTAAGGCGTGCATTTATTGATTTGGTTTGAGCTTCTGTACAAGCCAATTCCCATTGTTCCTCTGAAATTTCAATTTGCAGATCTTCTTTCCAGTAGTTTAATCTTTTCAGTGAATTTTCACTTGAAGATAGTGTCAATGAGTTATAAAACTCTGAAATAATACCCTTTCTTTTACTATCTTTCATCATCATTTTTTCCAAGGATGAATAAATAGGTCGAGTGAGAGCTTTATTTTGATTTGATCGAATAAAGTTTCTAAGTTGAAGATATTTAAAAAAATGTGTTCTATTGAGATTAAATTTGATCCTCAGCTCTTCAAAAGACATTATGTTGTCTGCACATGGCAAATATAAATCCTGAATCTTTTGTATCCCTTTTAAATTCCATACTTTAAATACAGCGTCCGCTCTCCCTGGTTTAAAATATTGATTACCCCATATTGGACTAAATTGTGACAATAACTGTGGTTCTTTTAAATAGTTTTTAGCTTCACACCATATTTTGATCATATGCTTTACAAATGGATTTTTAACTTGTTTTTGTAATTTTTTTGCCGAATCTGAGTATATGAATATGGGAAGAGGTAAAGGTAAATTGTATGATTCCATTTCAGTCCAGTGAGGGAGATCATTTGATGAAAAATAATGTCATAGACCTCAGTTGTGCCGACCAATAATACAACATAAAATTTGGACATTTCAGACCTCCACGATCAAATGGTAAATATAATAAAGACAAACGTAATCTAGCCCTCCTGTTGTTCCATATAAATTCCACTAACTTTTTTTTTATTCTTGAGAATAGATCTAAAGGTGGTGATAAGGGAATGTATTGAAATAAATAAAGTATTTTAGGTAAAATATTACTTTTAAGTATATTGATTCTCCCGATCATCGACATTGGTAGTGACATCCATCTCTGAGTTAACTCACTGATATCTGACATTAAGGCTTCATAGTTGACACTGGCGACTGATTCTAGCTTAGGCATAATTTGGATTCCTAAATATTTGAACTGATTTACAACATTGAATTGATTTACCTCAGGGGCTGGGTAATTTCTCTGGGTCTCATTTAGCATTAATATTGAAGATTTAGTTTTATTTATTTTATATCCTGATATTTCCCCAAAATTCTTTATTAAATTCAACAAGGTTGGAATTGATTTTTTTAGATTCGACATAAACAAAATTATATCATCGGCGTACAGGGAGATTTTATGTTCTGTTGGTCCAACTTTAATTCCATATATTTGTGAATGTAAACGTATCTCTATCGCTAAAGGTTCAATTGCCATAGTAAACAGTAAAGGTGAAAGTGGACAGCCTTGTCGACATCCTCTATTGATTTTTATTGGTTTTGAAATATTGTTATTTGTTAGGATTTCTGCTGTAGCATTATTGTATATTATTTGAACCCATTTTATGAAATTATTTCCAAGTCCAAACCTTTGTAGGACTTCAAAAAGAAAGGGCCATTCAACTCTATCAAAGGCCTTTTCGGCGTCCAATGATAGGAGAGCTGTATCCGGTGCTTCTTTATTAAAATAAATAATATTAAATAGTCTTCTTACATTATGGAAGCCTTGTCTACCCTTTATAAAGCCATTCTGATCTCGATTAATAATATTTGGTAAAATTTCTTGTATTCGTCTTGCTAAAATTTTACAGATTATCTTAAGGTCGGCGTTTAATAGGCTTATTGGTCTCATATTTTCACATTTATTAGAGGGCTTACCTGGTTTTGGCAGCAGTATAATTAAGGCATTATTTATGTATGATGGTAAATTATTATTTTGAAATGCTTCTAAAACCATTTCCAAAAAAGGTTTTATTAATTTATTCTTAAATTTTTTATAAAGGTCAACTGGAAGACCATCTGGTCCTGCACTTTTTCCTGATTTCATATTATCAATGGCTAGCCCAACTTCTTCTTGACTAATTTTAGACTCCAATATCTCCCTGTTTTCATTTGGAATACACGGTATAGATAGTTCGTTCAAAAACCCATTAATTTTGTTAAATCAGGTTCATTTTTGGTATCATATAATTTTTCATAGTAATCTCTAAAGGCTCTATTAATTTCTAAAGGATCTATAACTACCTGTCCATTACTTATAATACTGGTAATTGGTGTTTTAATTTCCAATTGTTTAATCTGCCATGCTAATAATTTTCCTGATTTTTCACCTTGTTCATAAAAAGATTGTTTCAATCTTAGAAGACTCGAGGCAGCTCTATTCGCTGATTTTTTGTCGTATTCAGCTCTCAAAATCAGTAATTCATTCTCCAACCTTGGGTCACTTCCTGCATACACTTTTTCCTGAAGATTTTTTATTTTATGTTCCAATTTAGCTCTCTCCTCTCGAGTCTTCTTAGATTTTGATCCTGTATAACTAATAATATGTCCCCTAATAAAAGCTTTGAAAGCCTCCCACTTTACACATGCTGATGTTTGTGTAGTATTGATGTCAAAGAACTCGTCTATCTGTTTTCAGTTTCCTTCTTTTAGTTTCACTTTTAGCGTATTCCAGTAGTAAAACAGCGGCTGCTGCTGCATGACACACTTGCTTCTGCTTGGTTCTTGACAGAATTCACCATACTTCTTTGCCGTGATACTTTTGCAAGTGTTTGATCAAGTTGGTGGTGTAAAATTGTAAATGCTGGTACCACACAGCAACATACTGAAGTGAGTCCCACAGACAGGCTCCAGTGATGTGATACTCATTGCCTCCGTTCACAGAAGCCGTGGCACAGCTGAGAACAGGATTGCGCCTTCAATTTATTATTAGTATTATATTGGGTCGGTAAATTACTTTTATTCCTTACCGATACCAATCCAGCCATTTTGCCTTGATCAAACCCGATGCCGATACAGTGGATCGGATCGATTCATCCTTACTTGCCAGTCCCTCCAGGATATTGCGATACTGCGATCGCACTAATTCACACGAAATTAGGCCATCGCTACATCTTTTGAGAGACCTTGCAACTTTGTCCAATCACCGCAACTTTGGCCAATCCTCGTCAACTTCCACCAATTTCACCAATCAAATTTGTCCCTGAGTATCACTCAAACACTCAGTCTAACGAATCAAATGTGTCGCTGCACCGCACTCACTTCTGTGTTTACAGTGAGTATTAATGGAACACATCAGCAAAAAACATAGTGTGCGATAAAAAAAACCCCCAAACACTCGCTCACGAGTTTTCCCACACCGTCCCATCCTCCATTTTCCCCGGCCCACTGGTGGATGTCTCCCCACGTCACCGTCCTGACCACGTGTATGAAGTGCCAGGTTTGTGTTGAAAAAAAGTCCGCCTGCTTGAAAAGCACCCTGACACAGGAGCACGCGCGAGGAGAGACGCCATAAAACCACAAACAAACGTGCAAATCTAACACTATGGCCAGTGTTGTAACATTTTCTACATCTTTAGAGGTAAAATCATTACTACATCTTGTCAATGAGCTTTAAAGCTGTGAATCTCCAGTCTGGAGATGAACCATTGTGCACCCCCGGCAAACCCCCAAGGAGAGCCCCTCCTCCCAGTAAAACTCCTGGTAAAGGAAAGATGAATATCTGATGAGACAGGTGTGCGTCAAAACGTGGAGCAGACAGGTAGGAGTCAGGCACAGAAAGACAGAGAATATTCAGTATTTTTTTCAGAAAAACACAGACTTCGATAGACAACACAGAGCAACAAAATAAATTATTTCTTTTTTCTCTGTGCTCGATACAGAGTGGTTGGGGCCTGCTGCAGTTAGGGAGTTTTCAAATGAAGGTGCTGCCATAATTTCCAAATCTGTACTCTTTATAGGGTAACTGTAGTAAATTTTAATCAAAAGCTATTTCAAAGGATCAAATATGATAATAGTGGTTCCGTCCAGTAATTTTGGTCATGATTCCTTCTCAAATACATGCGAGTTTCAAGTCCCTGCTCTCTCAGTCAGTCATGGTCAGAGATATCTCGTCTCCTCCATGGCCAGTTTCAGCATGGTAGTGACGTACAGTTGTTACTTTGTGCAACTGAGTGGGCTGCAGCATAACAGTCAAAGTTTTAACAACAGAATTTTATGTAATTTTTTACAACCATGTACAAGTAAATCTACTCGCATATATGAAATAAAATTTGATTTTAATTTTTTATTTGATTTTGTATACTTTATTGATCCCCAGAGGGGAAATTGAGAGCATCCTCCTAGATGGATGAAGCAGCCACGGTATGGCGCTATCCTTTTACCATTCGCACACACATTCACATCTAGGGCCACTTTTTTTTTTTTTTTTTTTTTTTTTTTTTTTTTTTTTTAGAGTCTCCAGTTAACCTAACCTGCATGTTTTTGGCTTGTGGGAGGAAACCGGAGAACTCCTGGAGTAAACCCACGCAGACACAGGGGAGAACATGCAAACTCCACACAGATCACTGTTGGTCAGGGGCTGGGATCGAACCAGGGATCCTATGGCCAGGGGTGAGTTGCTGTACTGCTGCAGTGCTAACCACTGCACCACCGCGCTGCAAAAGTATAGTATAGTAGTATAGTGTAGTAGTATATACAGTGGGGGAAAAAGTATTTAGTCAGCCACCAATTGTGCAAGTTCTCCCACTTAAAAGATGAGAGAGGTCTCCAATTTTCATCATAGGTATACCTCAACTATGAGAGACAAAATGAGGAAAAAAACCCCAGAAAATCACACTGAAGGATTTTTAATGAAATAATTGGTAAATTCCTCAGTAAAATAAGTATTTGGTCACCTACAAACAAGCACGATTTCTGGCTCTCACAGACCTGTAACTTCTTCTTTAAGAGGCTCCTCTGTCCTCCACTCGTTACCTGTATTAATGGCACCTGTTTGAGCTCGTTATAAGTATAAAAGACACCTGTCCACAACCTCAAACAGTCAGACTCCAAACTCCACTATGGCCAAGACCAAAGAGCTGTCAAAGGACACCAGAAACAAAATTGTAGACCTGCACCAGGCTGGGAAGACTGAATCTGCAATAGGTAAGCAGCTTGGTGTGAAGAAATTAACTGTGGGAGCAATTATTAGAAAATGGAAGACATACAAGACCACTGATAATCTCCCTCGATCTGGGGCTCCATGCAAGATCTCACCCCGTGGGGTCAAAATTATCACGAGAATGGTGAGCAAAAATCCCAGAACCACATGGGGGGACCTAGTGAATGACCTGCAGAGAGCTGGGACCAAAGTAACAAAGGCTACATCAGAAACACACTACGCTGCCAGGGACTCAAATCTTGCAGTGCCAGACGTGTCCCCCTGCTTAAGCCAGTACATGTCCAGGCCCGTCTGAAGTTTGCTAGAGAGCATTTGGATGATTCAGAAGAGGATTGGGAGAATGTCATATGGTCAGATGAAACCAAAATAGAACTTTTTGGTAAAAACTCAACCTGTCGTGTTTGAAGGAGAAAGAACACCATACCTACTGTGAAGCATTGGGGTGGAAACATCATACTTTGGGGCTGTTTTTCTGCAAAGGGACCAGGGCGGCTGATCCGTGTAAAGGAAAGAATGAATGGGGCCATGTATCGTGAGATTTTGAGTGAAAACCTCCTTCGACCAGCAAGGGCATTGAAGATGAAACGTGTCTGGGTCTTTCAGCATGACAATGATCCCAGACACACCACCCGGGCAACAAAGGAGTAGCTTCGTAAGAAGCATTTCAAGGTCCTGGAGTGGCCTAGCCAGTCTCCAGATCTCAACCCCATAGAAAATCTTTGGAGGGAGTTGAAAGTCCGTGTTGCCCAGCGACAGCCCCAAAACATCACTGCTCTAGAGGAGATCTGCATGGAGGAATGGGCCAAAATACCAGCAACAGTGTGTGAAAATCTTGTGAAAACTTACAGAAAACGTTTGACCTCTGTCATTGCCAACAAAGGGTACTATATAACAAAGTACTGAGATGAACTTTTGTTATTGACCAAATACTTATTTTACCAAGGAATTTACCAATTAATTCATTAAAAATCCTTCAATGTGATTTTCTGGATTTTTTTTTTCTTATTTTGTCTCTCATAGTTGAGGCATACCTATGATGAGAATTGGAGACCTCTCTCATCTTTTAAGTGGGAGAACTTGCACAATTGGTGGCTGACTAAATACTTTTTTACCCCACTGTATATATATATACTGTATATAGTAGTACATCAAGATTTATTCAACGTGTTCTGAAGTTACTTGACTGGGAACTTGTTGGTCAGGTCCCCTTCTGCTGCCGGTCCCTGGAGGTAACTGAGGATCATGCCGTCAATGAAGGCCATTTCCAAGGACGGTTTGTGCAGTATAAATCCGTGCAGATTTTGTGCTGTTTTCAACCTGGCTCTCGATCCACTGAGCATCTGCTGAACGTGTTTACTCGTCTGTGGTAAACACGTTACTCTTCCGCGGTAAAGCCGGAATCGAGTGTACGTCACTTCGGCCGGCGATGGCTGCTCCCCATTGGTTTTGACCGAGCAGTTTTCATGGGATAAAACTATTCAATATACTGACTCTAGGTGGTTATTTTTACTGAATAAACACATTTTTGGTTTATAAGTAATACCTAAAACAGGATTAATGTTATAATGACCAGTACAGATTTCCTTTAACATGCATTCAGTGCAAATTAGCTGTTGTAATGGATAATTATTTTTTCCTCCTTTTTATTCAAGTTCTCAGCAAGTGTAGCAGACAGTGTTGGTCATTTTTATGACATATTTATGAGTAGCTACTTCATTCTCACTTAATTGTGTTAAGGTCTGTATTTGCTGATGCACAAGAGTTTTTCTGTATTGCAGAAGTTTCTGCTTAATTTACAAATCACTGTTTAATAGGAATTTTTTGACAATCCTGTGCTTTTCTTGTGGTGTTATATAGAATATCATTGCAGTAAACTATAGAAAAAAGCATATGAGTTAACATTTGTAATTCTTCCCATAACTTTTAGTGCAAAAAAACCTCTGAAAACATCACAACTTTTACTGCAACTTTTTAAAAACGCTCCCACAAATTGAGGCTTTTTGGGCCGCAACAATCATAAAAACATCCCGTGAAATCCTGGAGGGACTGACTTACCTACATTTGCCAGCTGGGTCCTGTTCATTGTCTGCTGACTGGTCCATTTTGCAGAGGCATCTATTGTGCTCCCTCCTCTGTACAATGTAGACACAAGGGAGAATATACAGTGGCGTGAAAAAGTGTTTGCCCCCTTCCTGATTTCTCATTTTTTTGTATGTTTGTCACAGGTAATTGTTTCAGATCATCAAACAAACTTAAATATTAAAGATAACAAGAGTAAACACAAAATGCAGTTTTTAAATGAAGGTGTTTATTATTAAGGGTAAAAAAAAAATAAAAAATCCAAACCTACATGGCCCTGTGTGAAAAAGTGATCCCCCCCCCCCGTTAAAACATAAATTAACTGTGGTTTATCACATCTTTGGAAAGCTGAACTCAATTTCTCTAGCCACACCCAGGCCTGATTACTGCCACACCTGTTCTCAATCAAAAAAAAAAAAAATCACTTAAATAGGACCTGCCTGACAAAGTGAAGTAGACCAAAAGATCCTCAAAAGCGGTTATAAAGCCATTTCTAAAGCTTTGAGACTCCAGCGAACCACAGTGAGAGCTATTATCCACAAACGGTGAAAAAATGGAACAGTAGTGAACCTTCCCAGGAGTGGCTGGCTGACCAAAATTACCCCAAGAGTGTAGTGACGACTAATCCAAGAGGTCACAAAAGACCCCACAACAACTTTCAAAAAACTGCAGGCCTCACTTGCCTCAGTTAAGGTCAGTGTTCATGACTCCACCATAAGAAAGAGACTGGACAAAAATGGCCTGCATGGCAGAGTTCCAAGACGAAAACCACTGCTGAGCAAAAAGAACATAAAGGTTCGTCTCAGTTTTGCCAGAAGACATCTTGATGATCCCCAAGACTTTTGGGAAAATACTCTGTGGACTGACGAGACAAAAGTTGAACTTTGTGGAAGGTGTGTGTCCCATTACATCCGGCGTACAAGTGACACAGCATTTCAGAAAAGGAACATCATACCAACAGTAAAATATGGTGGTGATAGTGTGATGGTCTGGGGCTGTTTTGCTGCTTCAGGACCTGGAAGGCTTGCTGTGGTAAATGGAACCATGAATTCTGCTGTCTACCAAAAAATCCTGAAGGAGAATGTCCGACCATTTGTTCGTGACCTCAAGCTGAAGCGCACTTGAGTTCTGCAGCAGGACAATGATCCAAAACACACCAACAATTCCACCTCTGAATGGCTTAAGAAAAACAAAATGAAGACTTTGGAGTGGCCTAGTCAATGTTGTGACCTGAATCTGATTGAGATGTTGTGGCATGACCTTAAAAAGGCGGTTCTTGCTCAAAAACCCTCCAATGTGGCTGAATTACAACAATTCTGCAAAGATGAGTGGGCCAAAATTCCTCCACAGCGCTGGAAAAGACTCACTGCCAGTTATTGCAAATGCTTGTTTGGAGTTGTTGCTGCTAAGGGTGGCCCAACCAGTTATTAGGTTTAGGGGACAATCACTTATTCACACAGGGCCATGTAGGTGTGGATTTTTTTTCCTCCTTAATAATAAACACTTTCATTTAAAAACTGCATTTTGTGTTTACTTGTGTTATCTTTGTCTAATATTTAAATTTGTTTGATGATCTGAAACATTTAAGTATGACAAATATACAAAAAAACGAGAAATCAGGAAGAGGGTAAACACTTTTTCACACCACTGTATATGTTAGACCCCAGGAAGAACAGCCAATGTTTTATACAAGTGCTAATGGGGATCTTAATAAAACAAACTATATTTAATCTCATGTAATGTCATCTGCTGAGCCTGCAGATATCCTGTGCATGCCTGGGGAGCACAGTTGGTCATAAGTTGATTGATTGATTGATTGATTGATTGATTTTTGAATTTATCCTTGTGAGCCTTGGCATCTGCAAATCTTGCAAGTAGAAAAAAATTGTAAAAAAAAATAATTGTTGTTTACCTGTACTGTTAGCAACTGCCATCACCGCTGCCTCCTCATTAACAACAGGTGCTCATCATTAGCATCATGTGTGCTGTACAAGCAGTGTTGCTCTCCATCTGCTCCTCGAGAGGGTAAGTCACTGGTTGAAGTGAAAAACGTTGTTTTGAAAAAAATTTTCTGTGCCCTTCCCTTTTTCTCCGTTTCTCTGCACTGCTTGGATAACTTTGTTTCATTTTGCCGCTATTCTATATGCTGTATGGTTTGTTTACAGTGTAACCAATGATATGCGCATGTCTAAGAGACAACATGGAAGAGTCCAACAGTCTGAGGAGAAGTGGGGAGGACGTTACATTCGTGATTTGCCATTTATGTAAAGAGTGGTGTTTCTTTATTTTGTCAGACATCATGTTAAATATGCTAAACATTAAAAAAATATGGGGCTCCTAGTAGCCCCTCATAGATCGTCACCTTATTGTGGTGGGGGGTTTGTGTGCCCTAGTGATCCCAGGAGCTATGCTGTCTAGGGCAGTTTGCCTCTGGTAGGGTCACCCAAGACAATCTGGCCCGGGGTGAAGGGCCAGACTAAGAACGATCCAACAGACTCTCATAATGAATGCTAGAACAAGGATTCAGTGTACTTCGCCCAGTATGGGGTTACCGAGGCCCCACCCTGGAGCCAGGCCTGGGGGAGGGGCTCAATGGCTAGTGTCTGGTGGCCGGGTTTCCGCCCATGGAACCCGGCCAGGCTCAGCCCGAAGGAGTTACATGGGTCTGTCCTCCAGTGGGCTCACCACCTGCAGGAGGGACCATGGGGGTCCAGTGCTACGTGGATCAGGTGGCGGTCAAAGGCGAAGACCTTGGCGGTCTGATCCAAAGCTTCATAAACTGGCTTTTGGGATGTGGAATGTCACCTCTCTGGTGGGGAAGGAGCCTGAGCTGGTGCATGAGGTTGAGAGATACCGACTAGATATAGTCGGCCTCACCTCAACACACAGCTCCGGTTCTGGAACCAGTCTCCTGGAGAGGGACTGGAGCTTGGCCTACTCTGGAGTTGTCCTGGGCGAGAGATGATAAGCAGGGGTGGGTATTCTTGTATCCCCCCACCTTGCTGCCTCTATATTGGAGTTTTCCCCGGTGGATGAAAGGGTTGTTTCCCTGCGCCTTCGGGTTGGGAAATGGGACTTGACCATCATTTGTGCCTATGCACCAAATGATGGTTCAGAGTACCCACCCTTTTTGGAGTCTCTGACTGGGGTGCTGGAGGGTGCTCCTCTTGGAGACTCCATTGTCCTACTGGGGGACTTCAATGTGCACGTGGGCAACGACAGTGAAACTTGGAGAGGGGTGATTGGGAGGAACGGCCTGCCCAATCTGAACCCGAGTGGTGTTCAGTTATTGGACTTCTGTGCTAACCACAGTTTGTCCATAATGAACACCATGTTCAAGCATAAGGGTGTCCATATGTGGACCTGGCACCAGGACACACTAGGTCGCAGGTTGATGATTGATTTTGTTATCATGTCATCAGACCTGCGACCGTATGTCTTGGACACTTGGGTAAAGAGAGGTGCAGAGCTGTCAACTGATCACCACCTGGTGGTGAGTTGGATCTGATGGCAGGGGAGGATGCCATTCAGACCTGGTAGACCCAAACATATAATGAGGGTGTGCTGGGAACGTCTGGCTGAGGTCCTTGTCCAGGAGGTCTTCAACTCCCACTTCCGGAAGAACTTCAACCACATTCCCAGGGAGTCTGGAGACATGGAGTCTGAATGGGACATGTTCTCCACCCCCATTGTTGAAGTGGCTGCCCAGAGCTACGGCTGCAAGGTCGTCGGGGCATCTCGTGGTGGCAACCCCCAAACCAAGTGGTGGACACCAATGGTGAGGGGGGCCATTAAGCTGAAGGAGGAGTCCTATCAAGCTTGGTTGGCTTGTGGGACTCCCGAAGCAGCTGAGCTGTACCAGCAGGCCAAGCGGAGTGCAGCTCAGGTGGCCGCTGAAGCAAAAACTTGGGTATGGGAGAAGTTCAGTGAGGCCATGGAACAAGACTTTTGGCCGGCCTTGAAGAAATTCTGGCAAACTGTCCGGCGGCTCAGGAGGGGAAAGCAGCTCCCTGTCCACACTGTGTATGGTGCAGATGGGGCACTGCTGACTTCAACTGGGGATATCGTCGGGCAGTGGAAGGAATACTTCGAGGATTTCCTCAATTCTACTGACATGCCTTCCACACGGGAAGCAGGGCTTGTGGATGAGGGGGACGACTCGCCTATCACAGGGGCTGAGGTCGCCAAGATGGTTAAAAATCTCTTTGGTGGCCGGGCCCCGGGGGTGGACCAGATTCGCCCTGAGTACCTCAAGGCCCTGGATGTTGTAGGGCTGTCATGGTTGACACGCCTCTGCCACATTGCGTGGAGGTCAGGGACAGTGCCTTGGCATGGCAAACCGGGTAGTGGTTCCTCTCTTCAAAAAAAGGGACCGGAGGGTGTGCTCCAGCTTTAGAGGGATCACACTCCTCAGCCTCCCTGGGAAGGTCTATGCAATTCAACATAAATAAATGAATGAATGAATCTTTATTTTGGATAGATTAGATTCAAAGATTAAAAGAAAGGAACAAAATAATATAACAAGGGGAAAAAAATCCAACAATTTCAAATTAAACAATAACTCCTCAGATTATACAATTCAACATAAGTTATCCGAAATGGGTGATGGCTGAAGCCACAGCTTATATTGCCCACCCATGTTCCATCTAAGAATTCAAAAATAAAATAAAATAAAAGTGATTATAAATCAGAACAAAGCTAAGACAAAACGTGACAAAACAAAACTCAGTAACAGCACAACACAGACTGGATATTATAATCCTTATGTGATTTTACATGTTGTTTTGTACATATGTTTGAAGTATTTCTTCCTTTAGTTTTTGTTTAAATTGTCCAAGCGTTGTACATGATTTTAATTCAGGTCCAAAAGCGTTCCACAGTCTGACTCCTTGCACTGAGACACAGTGTTGCTTGGTGGTAGTTCTCACTGAAGGTTTTTGAAATATACATGTTCCTCTGAAATGATATTGTTTCTCCCTTATTTGAAACAACTTTTGGATATTTGCGGGTAGTGATAGATTCTTCACTTTAAACATTATTACTGCAGTTTTAAAGTCAACCAGATCTTTCAACTTGAGAGCTTTAAATTTAAGAAAAAGTGGGTTTGTTGGTTCCCTGTAAGTAGCTTTGTTTATTATTCTAATAGCTCTCTTCTGAAGCATAAAGACTGGATATATGTTTGTTTTATATGTATTTCTCCATACTTCAGTACAATATGTCATGTATGGGAGTATTAATGAATGATACAAAGTATATAGTGTGGGTTGATTCAGCAAATACTGTATTTCACTCTGTGTAGTATTGCGATTGATTTGGATATTTTACCTTTAATGTAATTAATATGTTACTTCCAACACAGTTTATTATCGATTATTACTCCAAGAAATTTAATTTCAGATACCCTTTCAATCTCTACACCATTTACACTGAGTTCAGATACTGAGTTGTTGTGATGGCCTATCACAACATGCCAAGGTACAATGCCAGTACCTATGTCATAGTACTGGAGAGGAGAGTCCGGCCGTTGGTCGAACCTCGGATTCAGGAGGAGCAATGTGGTTTTCATCCTGGTCGTGGCACATCGGACCAGCTCTTTCCCCTCTTGAGAATCCTCGAGGGTTTGTGGGAGTTTGCTCAACCAATTTACATGTGTTTTGTGGACTTGGAGAAGGCATTCGACCGCGTCCCTCGTGTTTTTTTGTGGGGGTGCTTCGGGAGTATGGGGTATCGGGCTTGTTGTTACGAGCTATTCGGTCTCTGTACGACCGTTGTGAGAGTTCAGTTCGTATTGCCAACACTCGGTCGGACTCATTTCCAGTGAGAGTTGGACTCCGCCAGGGCTGCCTTTTGTCACCGATCCTGTTCATGATTTTTATGGACTGGATTTCTAGGCGCAGCCAGGGAACGGAGGATGTCATGCTTGGTGACCACAGGATCTCATCTCTGTTGTTTGCAGATGATGTTGTCCTACTGGCTTCATCCAGCAATGACCTACAGGTCTTACTGGGATTGGTGGTTTTCCACTGGGTGTGAAGCGGCTGGGATGAGACTCAGTACCTCCAAATCCAAGTCCATGGTCCTCAGCAGGAAAAAGGTGGATTATCCTCTCCGGATTGTGGACAAGCTCCTGCCCCAAGTGGAGGAGTTTAAGTATCTCTGGGTCTTATTCACAAGTGAGGGGAGAATAGAGTGAGAAATTGACAGACAGATCGGAGCAGCATCTGCAGTGACGTAGATGTTGTACCGGTCTGTTGTGGTGAAGAGGGAGCTAAGCTCTAAGGCAAAGCTGTCAATTTACCAGTTGAGGACCCAGGAGGTGGTATGGAAATCTGGTCAGGATGCCTCCCACTTGAGATGTTTCAAGCACGTCCTTCTGGGAGGAGACCCCGCGACAGACCCAGGACTCGCTGGAGAGACTATTGTCTCCCAGCTGGTCTGGGAACGCCTTGGTATCCTCTCTGAAGAGCTGGAGCAGGTGGCTAGGGAGAGGGAAGTCTGGGCTTCTCTGCTTGAACTGCTGCCTCCGTGACCCGGACAAGCTGTAGAAGATGGATGGATGGATGGATGACTCCTGGTAGATCGGGGCCCTTAGCAGATGGGGACCTAAGGCAGTCGCCTACCTTTGCCTAATGGTAAGTCCGCCTCTGGCTGAAGAGACACATATTCAAATGAAGTAAACATATCATAAGACAATCTGCTTGCATTGGAGGGAATCATTAAACAAAACAGCTCCTCCTCCTCCTTTCTTATGCAGCCTGGGTTCACTGATAAAGCTGTAGTTGGGGGGGGGCTGCTTCAATAAGAAGAGATCCACTGTTATCATCTAACCAGGTTAAAAACATAAAATCCAGCTTGTTTTATAATGAGATCGTTAATTAAAAATGTTTTTCCTGCCAAAGACCTAATATTTAATAAAGCTAGTTTCAGTGTGTTAAGAGCATCATCTGCTAGATTTCATTTTGTTTAAACTGTGACTGGTGAGAAATGAACACTAGATTTGATAAATTTACAGGATGTGTAGGATGGATCTTGTTTCTCTGTAAATTTACCAATCTTTTTCTGCTACCTATTAAGACAGGAATAAAGGAAACTATGCCCATACCGGGCCGTGGCTTGTCTTGGAAAGAGAAATGAGTACCAGTGGTATCAGAGCCTGGACCCAGTACATATACCCAGCTTGCGTTGTTATCAGGCTGTTGATTTCAGTTCGGCTGTGAGGGTGGTGGTAGTGGTGGTGGTGGTGATGAGCATCGGGACTTTGGCAGTTGTGTCAGAGCTCACTGAGGAATTGCTGGAGGGGGTAGATGGGGCAAGGATGAATTGGGAGGTTTTGGGGTGATAAAATTGGACTAGGGCATGGAGTCAGTTTTGTGGCCATAGTGACCAGCTCCTTCATCTGATCAGTGGAGTTGAGGAGTGGGAAGGATGGGGAAGAGGAAGCTGAAGAGGAAGATGACCTGGAGGGGGTGTATGGTCACCTACTGTCCTCACTGGCAGCTTTTGGTGAAGGAGGGGTCTGCACAGGTGGGTTCTGAGGTGGCATCATCTCAGTTTCTGCTGGGCTGTATCTTCCATCCATCCATCCATCTTCTTCCGCTTGATCCTTTTCGGGTCGTGGGGGGCTGGAGCCTATCCCAGCATCTCTGGGCGAGAGGCAGGGTACACCCTGGACAGATTGCCAGTCCATCGCAGGGCCAACACAGAGAGACAGAAAACCATTCACTCTCACAGTCATACCTAAGGACAATTTAGAATCCCCAGTTGATGCCATTTGGCCTAATTTGCATGTTTTTGGCATGTGGGAGGAAACCAGAGAAATCCTGGAGTAAACCCATGCAGACACAGGGAGAACATGCAAACTCCACACAGGTTGGGGGCTGGGATCGAACCCAGGATTCCCCAGCCAAGGGTAAGTTGCTGTGCTGCCGCAGTGCTAACCACTCCGCCACTGCGCTGCCGGGTTGTATCTTATCCTGTTGTTTTGGTTCCTCTTGTCTCTTGTCCTTGTCCTGGGGAACACAATGGTGATGAAGAAAACAGAACAGCTTGGAGGTAAACAGCCTCACTCCTGACCTGCTGAGGCTGAGTCTATCTGTCTTAAAGTGTCTGCGGTCCCAGAAAACGTTGAAATTGTCAATAAAATGGAATGATTTGTTTGTACAAGCTTCTGATAGCTATCCGTTTAAATTGAACAGTCCGCTGAATCTCTCAACTCCTCCTCTGACCGGTAGTCAGGGACCACTAATAAACACTTGAGCATTCAGACAGCTGACTACATCCAGCAGTTCCAGCAGTGCTAAGTACAGTTACAGAGGGCCAGGATTTGGAGTTTTTAGTCAGAAATACCTTTATCAAGCTATGAATTTCACAGGAAATGATCACGTTGCCACCATAATGGCCTTTCTCTTGAAAAAGGGTGAGAACACTTTTCTCTGTCTGCCTTCACTGTTAACTGAACTGCCTATATAACTATGTGTGCAATTTTGATGTATTACAGTGATTTTTATCTTTGCCTGGGTTTACCTATTAGTCCAATTAATTGGTTATTTTACTGTGGTTGTTTACTTGCAGAAAATGTGCATCACTGTGTGAAACTTCATCGGGTATGGAATTACATCATTAGTTGTTTTGGTCAATATCGGACCAAGTTTTAAATAATTATGAATATGTGAATATTTCTGTATGCCAGTGGAATAAAACAGTTTCTAAGCCATGTTTAATATATCGTCCACCGATAGCAATGTGACCTCAAACCAGAGAGAAACAGAGAGAGAATGAATTACAAAGATGAAAGTGAACCTTACAACAACTTCTGCTGACCCCCAAACCCCCACCCTAATTTTGTTTCACTTGCCTTCTTCTAAACTGGAATACAGTGACATTGGTATACATTTGGATAAATTAATACTGATATATGATATGGGGGGGGGGGGTGTTATGTCGCTAATAAGGAGCCAAGGATGAGGCCAGGTGTCGAACTAAACACACATTTGTTGAAAGACACTCACAGCACACAACTGCAGCGGCCAGGCAGAGAGGTGGCAAAGAGACCGCCCCTCCTGCCCACTGCCCTCTTATAGGCGCGGGTGGTGGTGGAACCAGAAGGTGGAGCTGCAACCCGTACCACACAAATAAAAGACCAAACTCTAACACAACCTTCTCCCCCTCTTCACAAAAACACACACACAATTTGGTCCCACCCCAATTTGGAACCCGAGTCACATGCTAAAAGTAATGGGATAACACAATACAAATGGTCTAACGCAGTCATTCCAAAATAACAAAAACTAGGGGGAGATGGGTAGACTACCACCTCACCCCACATGGCAAAACGGGTTATTCTGCTGCTTGTACTACAAACAAGTCCACTTAAAACAAAATACTGCCGTGTCCTAACTTAAACATAACATTAAATTAATCCCCATGAACATATACAAATATCAAATACACAGAGCAAACATTCTATAAAACCAAGTGAGCCGTACCCCATGACCATCAAAATACACACACGTACAACATTCAAACTGGATACCAACTATAAGAACAGGCCCATGCCCCCACCCCCCCCTTTTGGACTGTCCTCCAATCAGTCCGCTCCAGGAGGAAAATTGCCTCCCGGGTCGCCGCTGGCTGTCTTGACCCCGATGCACCTCCTCTTCGACACCACCAGAGGAGTCCCACGTCCAGGCCCAAGTCCACCAGTCTTCTCCCAGGCACGCTGCAGCTCATTCGGGTGCCTCCATGAGCCATCCGACAGTTGGAGAAAGGCGTCCTCCCGTCTGGCCACCACATGCAGCCACCCCTGGTGCTCCTCCATCCGTCGCTTGGCTTGAATCTGCTGTGACCGTGCCTCCTCCCGGGCCCGGACCACATCCGCGACACCCAGAGGGGCCCTACTCGGCTTGTAGTGTCTCTGCTTGGCACGTCGTTCTACCATGGTAGACGGTCCTGCCCCGACTGCTTTTACCTCCGCCGCCATCGCCGTTGTTGCCCCCTGTTCACCGGCCCATTATAGCTGAGATCCGGGAACAGGTGGAGCCAGCCTCTTGACGTCACTTGCCATCACAGGCGTCCTGCTGTGCCGCCCAGTATCCTCGTCCAGGGCGACTTGAGCTCTGGCACAGGGACCCTCCTGTGATGGCCCTGGGCGATGTTGGTCTTGCTCACTCTCCAGGGTGCCAGGCATGTTCTCATCCCACACAGCCCCGTCTTCCAATCTCGGGACCGCCCAGTACCACAAACTGCAGCCCGACCACTTCTCCCCAGCACTGCTTTTAATGGTGAAGCCCAGACCATAAAACAGATCACATCCCATTATGTTCTCACCATGGGCTGTCATGGTGAACCTCAGGCCACACACCTCAGCCGACTTGTTCCGGGCCGTCAGTCTCAGCGTTCCCACCGTGGCCAATCTCCCTCCACTATAACCGCAAAGCGGTGCTGGGTCACCTCCAATCCTGTAATGTGGGAACAAACACCTCACGGTCACCCAATTCAACACGGAGCCCATCACTCCCGTGTCAGTCAACAATGGCACCACTACCCCGTCCAACTCCACCATGCAGTACGTGCGTCCATTGGTGCTCGGGGACACAGCATGGACAACTGTGGGGGCGGGAGAGTCCTCCTTGCATCTTGGACTTCCTTGCTCACACTTGCAGCATGCCCTGGTGAAGTGATGCAAGTGTCTGCACTTGCCACAGCGCTTCCCTCTCGCTGGACACTCTCTGGCCTTTAAATGGTGCTTCCAGGACCCACAACCCATACATACAGGCGTTCCTGGGGCAGACCTCATTTTCACAGCGTTGGCATTGTCTACATCACCCTCCACGCTATCATCACTGTCCGGGTCCACAGCGTGCGCCGTCGGCTGTGATCCTAGTTGACGGTGTGGCACACTTCCACTCAGCTCCCGTGATAGTTTATCCGCAGCCTCCAGCTGCTGAGCTAATTCAATGGCCGTAAATAGCGTCAGTTCACACGAGAACGTAAGCAGTTTTGACCTGATAGCGAGACAACTGATATGTTCCACCAACTGGTCGTGAACCATCTCCTCCTCCAACGGTCCAAACTGGCATTCGCTGGCCAGCAGTCTCAGGTCTGCCACGAACCGCTGCACAGACTCGCCAGCCCATTGGCAGCACCGTCAAAACTGGATTCTGTGGACAATGATGTTTTCCGGAGCGCAAAAATGGCATGCCATTAGCTCAACCACTTCTTCAAAGCTATCACAGTCGCCCATCGTGCTCAGAATTCAGTGTCCCTCTATTCCGAGATTATGGACCAACAACGCACATGCCCTCAATTTCTCCAACCTCCCAAGGTTTAGCGTCACCATGTACATCTGGAACGCGGCGAACCACCTCGACCAAGGAACGGGTGGCTCACCGGGAAGCTCCAAAAACGGCCAAACATGTGTAACACATGCGTCCTTACCTGTTTTTAATCCTTATTGCCAAATGTTATGTCGGTAATAAGGAGGAAGCCAGGTGTCGAACTAAAAACACACGTTTACTGAAAGACACTCACAGCACACAAGCCCAGCTGCCAGGCAGAGAGGTAGCAAAGAGGCCACCCCTCCTGCCCACTGCCCTCTTATAGGCGTGAGTGGTGGCGGAACCGGAAGGTGGAGCCGCCACCCTTACCACACAAATAAAAGACCAAACTCTAACACAACAGGGGGGGCTGAAAAGTTTATTGGCTAAAAAGTTCATAGTGGTCAAATTTGACCAAATGTGGTTTATTTTTCAACATAGTTTCCCCTTCGGTCCACACACTTCTTCCATCGGTGTTGCAGCACTTGGATCCCTGTGGTTGAAAAATAAACCACATTTGGTCAAATTTGACCACTATGTGTTATGGCATGCCCCTTGCAGGGCATTAGTGAGATGCTAGAGACCAACCAGTGAGTTTGCTGGTTTATTAACAAAAGACAAGGATGACAAAATAAACAGCAACGTGGGGCAAAAACACGTACTTACACTAAGGGACATGATAATAGACTCAGAAGATTGACTATGAGCGGCAGCGAGGTTGGAGCCTGCGCTGAACAATAACACTTACGGGAGGATGAACAAAGATGAATTACAGAGGAGACTGGAGTCGGGGAAAGGGACTCCAGTCGCATACACAGTGGTGCACGGAGTTGTAGGTCGCAGTGAGGAGTGAGCCTCAACTGCTCCCTTAAAGGCCAAATGTCACGTAATTTTTTTTTTCTAAATGACAACGAATTTAGATAAAATACACATAGCTTAAACCAAATATTCATACCGGAGACCATATCACCCACCTGTATTTACATAATTGCACAAAATACACCAGGTGAAGGCCCCACCTTGCTTGCTGGCTTGTGACAGCCAGTCCAGACCACGCCCATGTTTTTGACATCACCAGTTGTACCCTGGCTGCCCTGCCTATCCACATTCACACTTATCAACATTGGACAATCATGACGGAAAGTGACAGCGATTGTGAACAAATTAGTTTAGTTTTGTCTTTTTTTTTTGTCTTTTTTTTTTGTCAGTGGTTCAGACAGTGACAGAGGCATAGAACCTTACAGGTTCGAGCCGTCCGAGACGGAATCAGATGCTTTGTCTGATGACAACAGTTCCAACGATGACCAGAGAGCAGAACCAGTGGAAAATGTCATTGAACTGGACATTAATCGCCTCCAGAATTGCGAAGCCGGAGGGGGTCTGTCGAGGGCGCCCCATAAATATTGATTTTTCGGAAGCCATTATTATTACAGTGGAGGAGAGCCGCTGCTGTCAAGAAATTGACCAGACCAATATGAAAATGGAGGCGCATACCTGTCAAGGGAGACGTTTTCGCCGTATTTTGGTGCCAAGCGCGGCTGTGGGGGACGGCGCAGTGGTTTGGGACACTTTTCTGGGAAATGTTTTAAATGTAGTTCGTGTTGTTATTGTCAAATATTTTAAGGAAAATACGGGGAAAATGCAATTTTAGCAAAAAAACGGGCGTATTGCCATTTCTGTACGCCCAAAAGAAAAAATATACTGGAAAAAAAACTGAGTGTCTTGAGGAGCACTCCTGTGTGTGATCACTCACAGCTGGGGCGGGCTGATCGCTCAGCGGGAGCTATTCGCACTACTGTTCGAAGTGTGGAGTCACTCATTAGTTTAACTGTCTGGGCGGGCTGATCGCTCAGCGGGAGCTATTCTCACTACCATGAGAAGTCATTAGGACAATGGTTTAACACGTTGAGCTGTGCAGCGGTTGCGGAACAGACAGAGATCCCAGAGAGGTGTGTCTTGTTGCTCCGCCGTTGCTTATAGCCGCTTTTTACGGTGTTGAAGTACGGCGAAAACGTCTCACTTGACAGGTAAGAAAACATTTCCCAGAGGAGTGTCCCTTATTACCCAGCTGTCCCTGATAGTCCCGTTTTAAGGTATGGGTGAAATATCCAATTTTTTCTTTCTTGTTGCTCACTTCAACCTTCCAGTCTCCATATAAACAATCAATTGAAATACCCCAAGCATCAAACTAGGGTACAATCGATTTCGTCACTTCCGCCTTCTTCCCCAGGCGATTCCAGGGGCCGTGTCAGGCCAAGCGCGGCAGTTTTAAATTAACAAATATTCCGTTGTTACTGAAGCATATGCACCAAGACCCGAACGGATCGGTTCCCTTTTATATCTAGTTTGAAGATATTTAAAGTACCCTGTTACGTGACATTTGGCCTTTAAATGCAGAACGCACACCAATCACAGAAGGGGAATGTAACTAATGAAATGACATACAGCTGTCACAGCGCCGACTCGGCTTTGACAGCTGGAAGTCCCGCCGTGACGCTGTCACAATAAAAGCCCTGGAGGAGGCCACATCGCCAGTCCCAAAATAAAATGGGAGAACAAGGAATATACAAATATAAATATATATATATATATATATATAAATATTTTTTTTTTTTTTTTTTTTTCTCTCGGCGCCACACGAGTAGGCTGCCTTTTGCAACAGCGGCTCGATTCCGAGTCTTTTTCCCTTCCTCTCTCTTTTGATCCGTCTTTTTTTTTCACCCCACTTATATCACGGACACACAGATCGTCCTAAATGTCTCCTGAGCCGGTGGACGGAGCCACTGTTTATAGCAGGATACGATACAGCAGAGAACAGCTGCTAGCATTCAACCGCCACCCGGTCCCATTGGAAAAACTCGACATACCGAGAGAACTGAGGCGAAAACGCCGCGGCTGCCGGGCTGGAGTAAGGCGGAGGACAAAAAATATAAGGTACAGACCCTCCCTTCCATCTGTTGTCATGGGAAATGTACGGTCGATACTGGGAAAGTTAGATGAGCTAGCGGCTATCTCCCGTTATGATAGCACATACCGGGAGTGCTCTCTCCTTTTGTTTACTGAGACGTGGCTAACTGAACTAGCAGCAGATGCTAACATTGAGCTGGAGGGTTTTCACATGATACGAGCTGACCGAACACCAGACAGTGGCAAGGCTAGGGGCGGTGGAGTGATAATGTATGTTAACAACAACTGGTGCAGACCGGGACATATCACTGTTAAACAACGACACTGCAGCAAAGACATTGAGTTGCTAGCTGTTAGCATGAGGCCTACATATCTCCCGAGAGAACACTCACACGTGATCTGCATTGTTGTTTATGCAAATCCGACGGCGAACGCTGGGACAGCACGTGACGTCATCCATTCAGTAACCAGCAGGCTGCAGACAGAACACCCAGATGCTCTTCTCCTCATCTCAGGCGATTTCAACCATGTTTCACTGTCTCCCATTCTACCCACGTTCACCCAGTATGTCACATGCCACACTAGAGACAATAAAACACTGGATTTATTCTACGCAAACACTAAGGAGGCGTACACCTCATCACAACTCCCCCCACTCGGGAGATCGGATCACAACTTGGTTCATCTCCGGCCGGTGTACAAACCCCTAGTGCACAGACAACCTCCGGCCATGCACACTGTGGAGTTATGGTCTGAGGAGACAATGGACACCCTAAAGGGCTGTTTTGAGGCCACCGCCTGGAAGCAGCTCTGCGATCCACATGGTGAGGACATCGATGGCCTCATTCACACCTTCACGGGCTACCTCAGCTTCTGTGTGGACAAATCCGTTCCCACCAAGACCATACGGCGTCACTCAAACAACAAACCCTGGATCAACCCTGAGATAAAAACACTTCTGAGAGAGAAGAAGAGGATCTTCAGGTCAGGGAACAGGGAGATGCTGAAGTCCGTACAGAGGGAGCTGAGGAGAAAGATCAGAGAAGGCAAGGACAGCTTCAGGAAGAAGATGGAGGACAAGCTGCAACAGAGCGACATCAGCGGGGTCTGGAGAAACCTCAAAACCATCTCGGGGCTCCAGAATACCTCCCCCCAGGCCACAGGGGGCAGGGAGTGGGCGAACAACCTGAATCTGTTTTTCAATAGATTTGACCAACCGCCCTCCCCCCTGACTGCACAACAACCACTGCTGCCTCTAAAGAAATCAAGTCCTGCTGCCCACTCCCCACTCCACCAACACCCCCCCACTCCCAACACACAGCCCCCCATCCTGACCCTGACCAGGACCCAGGTGAGGACGGAGCTGAGGAAGATCAAGGCGAGGAAGGCGCCGGGACCGGACGGCATCAGCGCAAAGCTCCTCAAGTCCTGTGCAGACCAGCTGTGTGGGATTGTGACGTATATCTTCAACATGAGCCTGAAACTGGGGAGGGTACCACAGCTGTGGAAAACATCTTGTGTGGTACCTGTACCAAAAACTTCCCACCCCAAAGACCTGAACAGCTACAGACCGGTGGCCTTGACGTCCCACTTGATGAAGACCCTGGAGAGACTGCTCCTTGCTCACCTCCGCCCCCTGGTGGAACCAGCGATGGATCCACTCCAGTTCGCCTACCAGCATGGCATTGGGGTGGAGGATGCGGTGATCTTCCTCCTTCACCGTTCTCTGTCCCACCTGGAGAAGCCCGGGAATATGGTGAGGATCATGTTCTTTGACTTCTCCAGTGCTTTCAACACCATCCAACCGATGATCCTGAAGGACAAGCTGCTGCGCGCAGGGGTGGACCAGCACCTGTCATCATGGATCCTGGACTACCTCACGAACCGGCCTCAGTTTGTGAGAACCCGGGACTGTGTGTCCGACACGATCATCAGTAGCACGGGGGCCCCCCAGGGAACGGTGCTGGCTCCCTTCCTGTTCACTCTTTATACTGCGGACTTCTCACACAACACAACACACTGCCATCTACAGAAGTTCTCTGATGACTCTGCGATCGTTGGCCTCATCTCCAATGGAGATGAAGCTGAGTACAGAGGGCTTATCCAGGACTTCGTGGACTGGTGCCATCGGAACTGCCTCCAGATCAACGCGAGGAAAACTAAGGAGCTGGTGGTGGACTGCCGCAGGCATGGGCAGCCCCTCACAGTACCAGTAAATATACAGGGAACAGACATCGAGATGGTGACATCCTATAAGTACCTGGGTATTCATCTGAACAATAAACTAGACTGGTCACACAATACTGATGCACTCTACAAGAAGGGACAGCGCAGGCTGTTCCTGCTGAGGAGACTCAGGTCTTTTGGTGTACAAGGGGCGCTGCTGAAGTCATTCTATGACACGGTGGTGGCATCAGCCATCACTTTTGGAGTGGTCTGCTGGGGCAGTGGCATTACTGCAGCCGATAGGAAGAGACTGAACAAACTGATTAAGAAAGCTAGCTCTGTCCTGGGGCAGCGCCTTGATCCGATGGAGGAGATAGGAGAGAGAAGGACGGTGGCTAAACTGTCATCTCTGCTGGAGTCCGAGTTCCACCCTATGCAGGACATACTGAATGCACTGAGGAGCTCATTTAGCAGCAGACTACATCATCCCAGGTGCACAACCGAGAGGTTTCGTAGGTCCTTCCTACCAACGGCTGTCAGACTGTACAACCTAAGCAGGGCTGCTCGCAGAGATAGCAAAAAGACGTAACAAACTAATAGTTTTTTGAATGCAAAAGATGCAATAGACTTACACAATGGTCCCCTCCGGCATACAACTAGGAACATACCGGTCGCTATGGAGGGTGAGAATATGTATGGGCACATAATCATACCATGTAGGATAACTAAGTAGACGGTTATGCTGTTTCATTCCATCTAGCAACAATGCTCTGCACTGTGTGTGTTTATATATTTACATATTTATTCCATCTAGCTACAATGCTCAGCACTGGGTGTGTTTATATATTTATATATCTACATATTATTCCATCTAGCTACATTGCTCCGCACTGTGTGTGTTTATATACTTGCATATTTATTCCACCTAGCTGCAATGCTCCGTACTGTGGGTGTTTATATATTTACATATTTATTCCATCTAGCTACAATGCTCTGCACTGTGTGTTCATATATTCCTATATTTATTCCATCCAGCTACAATGCTCTGCACTGTGTGTCTGTGTGTGTGTGTATATATATATATTTTATAGTAATACGTACATATGTATATTAGCTGCTCTTGCTTGCTTGTTTTTTTCTTGCCTTCTGATTGTTGCTCTGAGTGTTGCTATCCCTGTGCTGTTGCAATCCTGGAATTTCCCCGTTGTGGGACTAATAAAGGCTTATCTTATCTTATCTTATCTTATCTTATACTGAACAACCCGAGTGCGGATGAAATCAGCACTCAGGCCATAACACTATGAACTTTTCAGCCCCCCTCATACATCTGGAACATATGGTATATTCATCAGTGCATCGACTATGTTCAAAAATTATATCAAAATATGCATTCAAATACTGTTGCATATGAGTTCTTTGTGCCACACGTAACTGGAAGCTGTTAAAAACTATATGAACATGTACATCAGGATTTCATTATGAATTGTTCCATCAACAGGAAATTGTATCTGTGCAGTGTTTTTCTGAACTTACTGATCTCACAATGTACTTTTAATCATGGATCAGAGTCCTTGAGGGTTTATTATCTTGCACAAGGACAGTAGTGAACACACTGCTTTATCACCTAAGCTGTAACCGACCCATGAACCAAACTCCACAACATCAAACCTGTGACTGCGTTTCCACTCTCCTGTAACTAACTTAAAACATAGTGTTGTGCCCCTCTGTATTCTGTACCAGTGGCAACTGATATTTACAACTGATAGTGACAGTCAAATCACAGAATCATTTAAATGAATTAAATGCATGCCTGCTGTTAACATCATGCAAAAATGACCTTGATTTCATGAGGCAACACCTCTGTCACTCAAATGAGTGTGCGTGTGTGATTGTGCGTGCATCAGGCAGGAGAGGGCAGCAGACATGCAGGCTGAGAAACTCTTATTTGTTTCATGTCTCTCATCTCCATCCCAGGGAGGAGCTCATTAAATCTCCCCCTCCATCCTCTGCCTGATGAATTCTTTATTAAAACAATATGTTCACCCCTGCGCCATTACAAAGTTATCACATAAAATTTCAATTAACTGGAGCTTGATGATCTCAATGAGATGATCTTTTACAGCTAAAAGCTCCCTATGCACAGCCCACTGGAGCCTTTTCAGAGCAGCAGCGCACACAGAAAAACGGGTCCACTGGTGAATAACAAAGGGAAGTCAGACGCTGCATGGGGATTTAGATGTTCAAAGGAGCGGCTTACGCCTCTGGGCCATGCAAGGCCCTCTTGAGTCAGAGAATGAAATCTGTTGTTTAACAAGCCTTTATTGGAATCCACATTTCCACCAAAATGTTGAAGATCAGGGACAAACAGAAGCCCACAGCAGTGGTACATGAGCCAGCGATAAACACAATCCCAAAGAATTTTTGTCAGTGAAGCCATATCAGAGTGTATGATTCTTCATATTGGTATAACAAAATCCACTAGCTACAGTCATGTGAAAAATTGGGATACCCTGTATAAGCCTGTGTTTTTTTTAAAAACATATTTGGACATATGGATATTTAATATCAGTGTTTAAAATACTGGGAGATTCATGTAATACAACTAAACAATTAAAATGAATTAAAGAGTTTTTTCAAATTTTCTGTAAAATATCATTCTAAACAAATAGTGAGGAATAAATTAGGATACCTCCCATCTTTTTTAGGACACCCCCACATTCATTCCCACTTAAAATGGCTAAAATAAATGTTAAAAAATGCAAATAAAAACAAAAACAAGGTTAGACATAGATATGTGAACATTTCTTAATAAATAACTGACTATTTAATGGGATATCCTAATTTTTTCACATGACTGTATGTGTGTTTGTTTCCTGCTCTTCTCTCTCTGGGTAGCAAGGATAAGCTGAGCTTCAGTTGGTGGATATAAGAGAAAGCCGACTGCCTTTCCTTTTCTCAAATCTTTTGGCTGTGTTGTTTCTGGAGGGTTAGTAAGTACCATCCTGGCTTGTTTCAAGACTCCCATGGGTTCTCCAGAGAGCTGGACACCAACTTTGAGCTCCTGAGAGCTTTCTATTACATTTTAGGATTTAAAGGAAAGGCTCCAGCCCCCCGCGACCCGAAAAGGATTAAGCGGAAGAAGATGGATGGACCACTATAGATCTCTGTTATTGGGGAGAGATTTACAAAATTCCACTATTGTTTTTAGAAAAATACTTTAGAGAGCTGCACACTTTTTACCTTTAAATAACACCCAGCATTTTGGGACTAGCAACCCCAACAGCACACATACATTGCACTGCTGGGTCTAGCCAATGTCTTGCCAATGTGCAAACGACCTCTATAAGATGTATTGCTGAAGTAAACTTGCCGACGTTGGTCCGACGTATGGTTGCTGAAGTGTTACTGTTCAGCTGGAGCCCCCAGTATCCACTATTCAATTCAATTCAGTTCAATTCAACTTTATTTATATAGCTCCATTTCACAACAATAGTCATCTCATAGCACTTTCAAATGTAGGGGAAACCCCACAATTGCAGAAAGACCCCAGCAATCAGGCGATCTCCCGTGAGCAAGCGCTTGGTGATGGTGGAGAGGAAAAACTCCCTTTTAACAGGAAGAAACCTCTAGCACTAGTGAGACACTCATATATCGCTGTATAAAGAGCAGGGTAGCAAAGTACTTTTAATGTGTCAAAGCATCGGTGCCAAAAACTAAGCAGGACACTGAAAGCCAGGTACAGAAGTAATTGACGCCATTGAATGCAAACACCTTTAAAGCAATAAACTAGGTTGAGCTAAGCTTATGCATCATTAGGGGAGAATATGAGGGTGAGAATATGAGGGTGAGAATATGTATGGGCACATAATCATACCATGTAGGATAACTAAATAGACGGTTATGCTGTTTCATTCCACCTAGCAACAATGCTCTGCACTGTGTGTGTTTATATATTTACATATTTATTCCATCTAGCTACAATGCTCAGCACTGGGTGTTTATATTTATATATCTATATATTTATTCCATCTAGCTACAATGCTCCGCACTGTGTTTTTATATATCTACATATTATTCCATCTAGCTACATTGCTCCGCACTGTGTGTGTTTATATACTTGCATATTTATTCCACCTAGCTGCAATGCTCCGTACTGTGGGTGTTTATATATTTACATATTTATTCCATCTAGCTACAATGCTCTGCACTGTGTGTTCATATATTCCTATATTTATTCCATCCAGCTACAATGCTCTGCACTGTGTGTCTGTGTGTGTGTGTATATATATATATTTTTTATAGTAATATGTACATATGTATATTAGCTGCTCTTGCTTGCTTGTTTTTTTTCTTGCCTTCTGATTGTTGCTCTGAGTGTTGCTATCCCTGTGCTGTTGCAATCCTGGAATTTCCCCGTTGTGGGACTAATAAAGGCTTATCTTATCTTATCTTATTAACCACTAACAATCAGTTACTTTATGACATAATGCACAGCTCAGGAGACACACACGCAGGCTCAGGGTAGATCTAATAGCTTTATTAACAACAAGTGTGTATGAGTGTGTGTCTGCGGGATGTGAATGTGTTGGTGGTGGCGTCTGCGTCGGGCACGGAGGCAGGAGGCCGTACAGCCAGACAACCCTATGGGAGAAGCAGAGGGAGAAGGGTAACGGGCACCACACCAACACAGGAGATATGAAAATGATGACTGGCTTACTTGGGAATGGCAGGTGGCTGGCACAGCAAGGGTGAAGCCCGGAAGACAGCGACCTGGAGCGCCCGGTGCAGCAGTGAGGGAATGGTGGCAGAGAGGAGTGGTCCGCCGCCGGGAAATCTACCTGTGCACAGGGGAGCAGACTAGGAGAAGAATGAGGTAAGAGATTCTTACTTGGATGTTTTGCTGAGCGGTTGAGATTCCTTACAGCAAGAGTAGCGAGTGAAGACTGACGGCTTCAGGCCGAAGCCCAGGGCGAGGCGGCTTAAATCCCTCGCCTCTGATGAGGTGCAGGTGTGCGTGCAGCTGGCGCCGCAGATGGGCGGCGAAGCGTGACAGTACTCCCCCCTCTAGCAGCGCCTCCTGGCGATGGTTTCTCCGGGTGCGCTCGGTGGAACTCAGTAATGAGGGACGGGTCCAACACAAATGACGAGGGTACCCATTGCCGATGTTCAGGCCCATAACCCTCCCAGTCCACCAAGTACTGCAACCCGCGACCCCGGCGCCGGGAGTCCAGGATAGAGGAGACAGGCCAGGCCGGATGGCCATCAATTATCCGGGGCGCGGGCTGCACAGCAGGAGGAGGGCAAAGGGGATCGGAGACTGCCGGCTTCACCTTGGAAACGTGGAAGGTGGGATGGATGCGGAGGGAGGGGGGAATAGCTACACGCACAGCCACCGGGTTGACAATCCTGGTGATGGGGTATGGGCTCATAAAACGCTGTGCCAGCTTCCTCCTCTCACCCTTTAAAATGACGTCCTGGGTAGACACATAGACACGCTGACCCACCTGGTACGCTGGGGCAGGTCTTCTGTGCCGGTCCGCCGTGGATCTGTTGCGCTCCGCCGTGCGTAAAAGCGCATTGCGCGCCGACGCCCAGATGGAATGGAACTGCCTGAGGTGCGCCCGAACTGAGGGGACAGTTACCTCACTCTCCTGCGCTGGGAAAAGAGGGGGGTCGTAGCCCAGGGACGCCTTAAAGGGAGACATCCCTGTGGCAGAAGAGCGGGCGGTGTCGTGGACGTACTCAACCCAGGCGAGATGGTTACTCCAGGACGCAGGCTTGGACGCAGTGACGCAGCGGAGCGCAGCCTCCAGCTCCTGGTTGGTCCACTCACACTGCCCGTTGGTTTGGGGGTGATGGCCAGAGGAGAGGCTTACCTTGGCTCCCAGGGCGTTGCAAAAGGACCTCCAAACCTCTGAGGAAAATTGGGTCCCCTGGTCCGAGACCACGTCCACCGGAATCCCGTGCAGCCTGACCACGTGTTGGACTAGGAGGTCCGCCGTCTCCAGGGCAGATGGAAGACCTCGTAGCGGGATGAAATGCGCCGCCTTGGAGAAACGGTCTACGATGGGCAGGACAGTGTCGAAGGTGTTAGAGACTGGGAGTCCGGTGACGAAATCCAGGGCGATATGCGACCAGGGTCTGCCAGGGACGGGCAGAGGCTGGAGCAAACCCGCTGGAGGGGCATTACCTGATTTACTGGTGGCACATACAGGGCAGGCCCGGGCGTAGCGGGCAGCGTCCTTCCGCAGGCCCGGCCACCAGAAGGACCGTTGAAGAAGGTCGATCATCCGGGAGGAACCAGGGTGGCAGGTGAGCTTAGATGTGTGCAGCCAGTGGATGACCTCCCCCCGAACCGCGGATGGCACAAAAAGCCTCCCCTCCGGTCCGCCGCCAGGGTCAGGTTCCAATTCCTGCGCCTTCCGGATCTTACTTTCTATGTCCCAAGTGACGGCTCCCACGATGCAGGATGGTGTGGACCGTGTCCTCAGACGCCTCAGGGGCAAATTGCCTAGAGAGGGCGTCGGGCAGGCCGTTCTTGGAGCCAGGCCTGAAGGTGATGTTAAAACGGAACCTGGCAAAGAACAAGGACCAACGCGCCTGGCGGGCGTTCAGACGCTTGGCAGATCTTAAGTATTCCAAGTTCTTGTGGTCAGTCAGGACCACGAATGGCAGGTCCGCCCCCTCTAGCCAGTGACGCCACTCCTGCAGCGCGAGCTTGATGGCGAGGAGCTCTCTGTCCCCCGCGTCGTAGTTCCGTTCCGCCGGGGACAAGCGCCGAGAGAAGAAAGCGCAGGGCCGTTTGACTCCGTCATCTGGCGACCGCTGAGATAGAACCGCCCCCACTCCCGTGTCCGAAGCATCCACTTCCACGATGCATTGCAGCGACGGGTCGACTTGGCTAAGGACCCGGGAGGAGGAGAACTCCGCCTTCAGCGCCTGGAAGGCAGCTGCGGCCTCTTCGGTCCACCGGAACGGGACCTTAGGGGACGTGAGGCGGGTCAGAGGGCCGATGACGGTGCCAAAATTTGGGACGAAGCGGCGGTAGAAGTTTGCAAACCCAATAAATTGTTGCACCTGTTTCCTTGATGTTGGTGTAGGCCATTCCACCACCGCCTTCACCTTCACTGGGTCCGGGAGCACCTGGTCGTGGGAGATGACGAACCCGAGGAAGGACGTAGTCTTAGCGTAGAATTCACACTTTTCTGCCTTCACATACAACCGGTTCTCCAGCAGCCTTTGGAGGACCCACCTCACATGGACCCGGTGCTCGTCCCTAGATTTGGAGAAGATGAGGATGTCATCCAGGTAGACGAACACAAATAGGCCGATGAAATCCCAGAGGACGTCATTTATTAGGCGCTGAAAGACGGCTGGAGCATTGGTCAACCCGAACGGCATCATCAGGTACTCGAAATGGCCGTTCGGGGTACGGAAGGCTGTCTTCCACTCATCTCCCTCCCGGATCCGGACGAGGTGGTATGCGCTGCGTAAATCCAGCTTGGTGAACCAAGTCGCCCCCTGGAGGGAGTGGAAGGCGGTGTCCATAAGTGGCAGGGTGTAGCGATCCTTCTCCGTGATATCATTCAGGGCGTGGTAGTCGATACAAGGATGGAGGGAACCGTCCTTCTTGCCCACGAAGAAGAATCCTGCGCCTAATGGTGATGACGAGGGACGGATAATTCCAGCACTCAGCGATTCCTTGAGGTAGGAATTCATAGCCTCCTTCTCTGGCGCCGACAGGCTGTAGAGACGCCCAGAGGGTAAGGGTGCCCCCTGGCAGATGTTTATCGCACAGTCGTAGGGCCTGTGTGGAGGAAGAGACATCGCCTTGGACTTACTGAAAACCATACCCAGGTCGTGAAATTCTGATGGCACCAGGGAGAGATCCGGGGGCGCAGCATCCATAGGAGTTGGAGAAGAGGACGGAGAGCAGGCAGCGGATTGCAGGCAGGTGCTCATGCAGAAGGAACTCCATGCCGATACCCTGGCGGACTTCCAATCCAGGACGGGGTTATGGAGGCGAAGCCAGGGGTACCCCAGGATGACGGGCGACACAGAGTTGGGGAGGACGTAGAAAGTGATTTCCTCCCGGTGGTTCCCAGAGATGATCACAGGTACAGGGACGGTCTGGTGAGTGACTCTCCCCAGGGAGACATGGGAGAGGTTGACCAGGGCGAGAGGGGATTTGAGAGCTTGGCAACGGATGCCCAATCGGGTTGCCAGGCTTTGTGAAATAAAGCTGCCCTCCGCGCCCGAATCCACCAGTGCGTGGGTGAGGTGCCCAGTGGGGTTGTGACAAAACCGGACGGGCAGCTTCAATTGGGAGAGGGGATTTAACCGATTGACGTCCGTGAGGCCCCCTACAGTGACTCGTGGACCCCGCCGTTTGGCTTCTGTGGGCAAAGCTCCACCGTGTGTTGGCTGTCTCCGCAATACATGGAGAGACCCAACTCACGGCGGCGTTGTCTCTCCGCAGGGGGGAGCTTTGTCCAGCCCGTCACCATCGGCTCCGACTCCTCGGGGCGCGATGGTGGCGGCAACGCCAGGGGGCGAGCTTGGGACAGGCGCGACGAGGCACCACGAGAGCGAGAAGAAGACGACTTCCGCTCCGAGGTGCGCTCGCGCAACCTGTTATCCAGGCTGATGGCTAGGGACGTTAGCTCCGCTAAAGTCTCCGGGATGTCCCGCCCAGCCAGTTCGTCCCTCAGACTATCATTGAGACTGTGGAGGAAGAGGCCGCAGAATGAACGTTCATCCCAGCCAACCTCCTCCGCCGCTACCCGGAAGTCGATCGCGTAATCAGCTGCCGACCGGCTTCCCTGCTGGAGGCTGAGAAGCCGATCGACCTGAACGCTCTCAGTACGAGAATGATCAAAGACTTCCAGGAACTGTCTCACGAATTGGCCATAGGTGAGGGTGGCGTAACTGGGCCTCGCCATTACGGCGTAAGCCCAAGTAAGCGCTCGCCCCTCCAGGAGATTCCCTATGTAGCCAATTCGGCTATGGTCTGAGGGAAAATCTCCGGGCACACGGTGGAACACGGACTCACATTGCATTATAAACCCCCGTGCTCCGCCGAGCTTACCGCTAAAGCGGGCGGGGGTCGGAATGGGTGTGAGCCGAACCGGTGCTACCGGAGCAGGCTGGACGGCCGCTGGAGCAGCAGGAGCCGCGCCGCCCTGACGAGCCGGGGGGAACGGCTGTTGGGGGTCCAAGCGGTCCAATCGGTTAGTGATGATGGATAATTGATTTAGAATCACCTGTTGCTGGTGGGCTATTAGGTCCACTCGAGCCTCGAGGGTGGAAAGTCAGCGTGTGAGCCCGCCGTCTGCCGAGCCGCTCTGCTGAAGCCGTACTGACATAATGCACGGCTCAGGAGACACACACACAGGCTCAGGGTAGATCTAATAGCTTTATTAACAACAAGTGTGTATGAGTGTGTGTCTGCGGGATGTGAATGTGTTGGTGGTGGCGTCTGCGTCGGGCACAGAGGCAGGAGGCCGTACAGCCAGACAACCCTATGGGAGAAGCAGAGGGAGAAGGGTAACGGGCACCACACCAACACAGGAGATATGAAAATGATGACTGGCTTACTTGGGAATGGCAGGTGGCTGGCACAGCAAGGGTGAAGCCCGGAAGACAGCGACCTGGAGCGCCCGGTGCAGCAGCGAGGGAATGGTGGCAGAGAGGAGTGGTCCGCCGCCGGGAAATCCACCTGTGCACAGGGGAGCAGACTAGGAGAAGAATGAGGTAAGAGATTCTTACTTGGATGTTTTGCTGAGCGGTTGAGATTCCTTACAGCAAGAGTAGCGAGTGAAGACTGACGGCTTCAGGCCGAAGCCCAGGGCGAGGCGGCTTAAATCCCTCGCCGCTGATGAGGTGCAGGTGTGCGTGCAGCTGGCGCCGCAGATGGGCGGCGAGGCGTGACACTTTATATGTTATTTCACTCCTGCACAAACTCCAGACAAGATTCATTTAAACCACTTGACCACAAAAACATGTTAACTCAAGAGTTGATACTTATCTGAGAAAAATCTCCATAGGGCTGTCCACGCTTATGTCACTGATCTCATGAATGTGCACGACATGCCGAGGTATCAAAAAATGACGATTTCAATGCATTTCTATGGCAATGTTAGCTAAATTTAAACAAAGAAAATGTCGAAATGGTGTGCAACTGGCTCATGTAGCTATCACCATCTTATGAAAGATGGTGATAGGAATCAGAATACAAGTATTTTAGATTCATATCAGCCAGCAGAGATTACCAAAAGAGGATTTTGTGGGCTGCCTTTTTATATGAGCGGGCTGAGAGATATGACCCACATCTCCGTCTGGCCAAAAATGGAGCTTGCTCCTGCTGCAGGTATGTCTGTTTACCAAACTATGACTCTTATTTATCATTAAAAATAACCTGCCTACACTTAAAGTTAATGTGAACATGTGAAAAAAACACCTGAATTTGCATCAGAGGGAGTAAATAGCTAAAATAGCATTAGCATAGAAACGCGTTGGCTCGGTAGAAATATTAATTCCAATTTGAGCTGTTTATCAGTTTTAGAATAAACATATTAACACTGCACTTAAACTAGTTTAAAAATAAGACTGACACTCACCTGCTGACAAATGGACCAAAGCTCCGCAGAGCTGAAATGAAGTGTCGGGATTAACAGGGTGAACGAGTGTAAATAAACAGGAGCGTACAGGAGAGGGGAAGCTGTTTTTTCCTTTGAGCTCCGGTGGATAAATTTTGCAAACCTAAACATAACGGCTTTTTGGGGATTTTCACAGCAGATACAATTTATTTTCTATTATTGGAGTGTTCCACCAATGTACAGCCAAGCTGGCGCATTTATTCGTCATTACAAATATCAATAAATATTGTTTCTGGACACTCTGTTGAATCATTCTTTCACATACTGGCTGGTAGACAGTAGGGACACGTTTTGAGATCACAAATTTAAAGTTTTTGATCATATCTCATCCGATCTTGCAGTGAAAGCTCGTCATAATATTGATATGCTGTATTGTTTCAATGGTAAACTACCGGTTTTTCTTACCTCCGTGCTTTGCTCGTTCACATACAAGTACCTGGATGTGTAGACAGCCCTATTGCGGTAAACTGTAAGCATTTTAGCTGTTAGCATAACTTCTTCAAACAAAGCCAGTTCTTTAATTCTGGCAGTGTTGAAAAACTTGATTTCTATATGGCAGATGTCTCTATTAGACTGACGTGTACACCACTGAGAGCAAATTGTTAAAAGTTAATGTTACTTAATCTCACTTCAGGTAGCTTGCAGACCTAGCTAGTTGCTGGTGATTAGCTTTCCTTCATTGTGTATTGTAAAGGCATTCTTGGTTTACCTGTGAAATGTGTGGTGCCTGTTATCACTGAAATAGACCATACGATCACGGTACCGTGACTGGCATTCAGAAATGTTGGCAGCCAGAGTGAGGACATGACTGCAAACCTGGAGCACCTGTGCAGTACACAAAGAACCTACACCAGGTATTGTGTGTGTTTTTTGTGATGTTGTATTATTGTGGTTTTATTATGAAGTGCGGTGTAGTGGCGGTCACTTCCTCTTCCGCCACTGCATCGCCCTGTAAATACTAGGGGCATCCATTTCATAGCTTCTTTGCCCCTGCCTGGTGGCTGTATTGTGTGACCAACTAATAATAAAGCTGAGTTCAACTGTTCACCTAGCCTCATCACTGAATAAGGTTTTTTCAGACATAACATTTTGGCGACGAGGACAAACTATGGAGGCGTGTATTGCACCACTTCACCCCTTCCTGGAGCTCCCGGGCGAGCTGCCTGTGCCCTGGCCAAAATGGTTTGCGACTTTCCAAAATTACATTGTCACGCTCGATCCGGGTGAGCTAAATAAGCTAAGAGCCCATGTGCTCCTTGTACATAATTTGGGAATTGAGGGCCAGCATATCCTGCATACACTCAGGGCTTCAGACTCGTATGGGGACATAGTTGAGTTGCTAGCGTGCCATTTTCACACCCTGGACAGCGTGACCGTCCAGAGGATGAGGTTCCAACAACGACACCAGTGAGTGGGTGAGCTTGTCCGCCAGTTTGTCGCCAACCTGCGGCAGCTGGCTAGCGAGTGTTGTTTTGGGCCATTGGAGGAGGAAATGGTATGTGACCAGCTGGTGGAGCACACAACCAGCGCTGCTTTACGAGCTAGGCTACTCACAGTGCCAAGTGACCTAATGTTAGCCAGGGCTGTCGAGCTAGCTCTCCAGGTAGAGACCACAGACAAGCTAGCTTTGGAGCTAAAGTGGCGCCAGTCACAACGGCAGCTGGAGTCTACCGCCACAACATTAGTAGTAGACTCTGATAGTGAGGATAGCTTGACCGACAACAACGTGGATATGAACGCTGTCAGCCGAAGATCTGCCCCGGGAAAACCCTTGTGCAGGGGTTGGGGGTGCGCAAAGCACCAGTACAAGGCTAGGGATTGCCCGGCTAGAGGGAAGCATTGTGGCAAGTGTGGACGCTTGAACCATTATGCTCGAGTGTGCTGTGTATCTGAGCCGGAGAGCCCACGGAAGAAATCACTCTGCCTGTCCCCGACAACCATCCACACGGTGTCCCAGAGTACCAACGGGTACGCGTTCTGTGAATTCTGTGCAGTGGAGCTAGACGGAGTGGAGGTGCCGCTGCTGCTCGACATGGGGGCGGAGTGATTGATGCCGAATTGGGCCACAGTGAAGAAGTTTTTTCCCCACTGTTAGAAAACTACCCGATTCTTTGATTGAAAGATCCAAGAACAAGCCGGAGATTTCTTCAATTTAAAGATGTAACATTTATTTAGAGGTCACATGTAAAGCAAGCAGCGCTGGGTGCAGCGTGACGCAGCTCGCTCTGGAGCGTTGCCACACTGACCTCGACTTCCGGGTGTGGCTTACATTAAACTTCTCGGGTTGGTTCGTTGGGCCAACCCCGTACAATAGGATGGGCTTGTACGTGACTGTCTGAATGGCCAATTTAACTCTGACATCAACAGGCCATCCGCTGCTCACGCTGCTGTTTCTAGAATGTGCGATCAACGATGTGTGCGTGGGTGTTGGGTTTTGGGGTGTGTAACTAAGCATTAGACCTAACTAAAGGAAAGGAGAGAGGGAGAGCAGAATGAGAATGAGAATGTTCTATAGCTCTGCCTAATTCCTGTATATCAGAGTATAACACAACATATTTGTCCATAAGAATGCAACCAGAATATGTATGGAATATGTGTAGAGCATAATGGGAGATTACCTACAGAATTATTATTTAGGCACTCTAACGTTCCATTAGCCCTTTCACTCCCCCCTTTGACATGATTTTATCATGTCAACTATGCATGGTGGGAGAGACGCTAGCGATTAACAGATGGTGAATAAGGCAGGTCCCTACATAGTGTGTCAACCCAAGAGGCTTGCACCATTGGTTCTGCTACCCTTGCCTCCGCCCTTGTGAACACCCCTGCGCGGTGCAGCGATGTCACCCCCACTGAGGTCTCCTTCTGATTGTCTGGTTGAGTGGACTACATGGGGGCCATGAGGTCGAGCAGGGTCAATCCACGAAGCCCACGAAACCTTTGTACACTGATTGACCTTTGCCAGGGCTCGCATCATTCAGCTGCAGTCATCACACGGTTGCGACAGAGGTTTGACCTTCCTCTGTATCTGCTTCCTGTATCCGCAGCTGTGGAGCACAGTCCCATATCGTTGACACACACCGGTACCATTAGAAGCAAAACAACTGTCTGCCCACGCTCTGAGGCACATCTCGTCTCATGAAGTCTATAGGACAGTCTGGTGGGTGCAGCAGAGGGTAGACAACATCCAGTCCAGCCAGTGAACAGTTCAATGATGCTGTCCCAGGGTTGCCACCCCCCTGTCGCTGGGCAGAGGCAGAGATGCTGGTGTTGATGAAGCTCGAGCCCCTGTGCTCACCGTAGCTTCCACTGTGAGGGGTAGCGTTGGAAAATGCCGTCTCCTCCTTGTGGCTGATCTGGCTCCACCCCGGATGCTGGAGGTACGGTGGATGCACTTGGGTACCAGTCCATTTTTTTCTTCTAGGGTGTGATGGTCTGGTGCCCTCCTCCCCCGTACCCTACACCTTTGATCGAGTGCCAGTACAAAGGGCTCAGCCAGGGCAGGAGCAATAATGGCCTGAGGGATTGCCATCACAATGGCTGGAGCCTGTACCGCTTTATCCTTATTCACTACATCTGTAGTTATCCATGTGCTGTTGTAAGTTATCTCCCAGTAGCCTTGAGTGTGTGATTGTTGACCATATGAAATCTGCAAGCAGTGGTTGTGTTGTGATGAGTGAGCTGGGTGATGAGACCTATATGTTCAGCAGTGGGTAGGTAGTAGACAACATCGTTCAACGTTAGGAGACATCCTTATCCATGCTTGTTGTATTCAGGCTTTCAGAGCTTCTAACCTTCACCCTTATCCACACTAACTAACCGTAATTAGCATGATGGAAATGAATACGTGAGAATACTAAAAGTCTCACACCCTTACGTATGTGTGGTGAGCTATGTATGATTTATGTATTATCGGTAGCACATTGTATTCACAAACAATCCGTGATGGAAGAATGGTCCTCCTCGTCATCATCCTCCATCTTGGGGTCCTCAGCTCTTCCTCTGGACTCAGCAATTGGTCTCTATGAGGAGGTATGAGATGTGCAAGATTTGCTGATGACTACCACTGTGGAAAATTGCATTTGTTAACACCTTTCCTCATAACCAGTTTGGAATTTGCTTCAAATTTTCCTCATCCCCTCGCTTGCTAATGTTAAGATTGGTCATGTAGGAAATTTCTTGGCATCAATGTGTACAGCCCTCTGTGCTGTGGTCACCCAGCTACGAGACAATGCGTATGTTTTTAATTTGGGAGAATATTCTATGTTAAGGTCAGGCATTGGTTTTCCATGGATGGCTATATTCCGCAGTAGAGGTGACAAAATGTCAAACATTTTCCAATCCATGTGTTTGGGTCTAACCAGCGGGATGTGTGGAACCCCCCATAGGTTGAAATGTCTCTTATCCTCTTCAATTAGGACAATGGATGCTTCCACACATTTCCTTGTTTACCAGTCCAAATTTTATGACCAATCTGGAGGATGGATTTGCATATAATGGTTGTTCATAATTTGGATCAGATCCGTTCAATTGCCTATAGATAGGTATTCCACTGGTAGCTTGCCATTTGCAGAATTTGATTGTTACTTTTTCTGACCTTGAAAAGTCCTGTATGTCATTACCTGGAGTACCTACTTTACATGCACCTGCACCATACAAATTTAATCAAAGTACCTTAAACCTCAGAGTCAGGTAAATGGAAGATGTCTGTCATTTTTTCAATAATTTAATTTTTGCTAATTTTCTGTATATGTGTAGAAGTAAGTCCACCTATCTGTTCTAGTCTTAAGCATGCGGTTGGTTTTTCCGTGGGGGGGGGGGGCACGTCCCTCCTGTCAGCAGCCGGTTTGGCCATCACTTAGTTTCCACTGTAGGGCCTGCTCCCTCCTCCTCTTTGCTGTCCTCCCCTTCCTCCTTTTGGCCTCCTTTTATAAGAGAAACAGATTCATGGGGAGCCTCTGGATCCCCGTGTGTCAGCCATTCCATCTTTTTATTGTTGCTGAGGAGGGAGGAGGGGGTCGCTAGGTGATGGCGTAGGGGGGGGAGGGTGGACGCAGCCACTTCCAGGGTCGCTGGGGGAAGGATGGGGTCCACAGCCACCACATCGTCTCAGATTTAATAGAGAAACAGACAAGCTGTTAAACAGTGTGCTTTTGTCCTTTTCCGTTTTATCACATTTGATTATTTTGCATTTGTTCTCACGTTGCAGCATAAGTCTCTTATTCTTACGTTTTTTTCTTTCCCTCCTCCAATCGTTTCTCCATATTTTCTCTTGTGTCCTGCACAAAATTTTAACAATTCATCAGCTTTCAATTTTCTCAAAAAACAAATTCCCTTATCCATTTTCTGCCCACTCTCACTTCCACAAGGTTCATCCCCTCCTCTGCCCCTCCTATTTATTTACTTTTATTCATTCATTTTAGTTTATTTTATTTATTAATTTATTTTTGTATTCATTTATTTATTTACTCCAATTTACAATTTTCCTTATTTATTCATTTAAATTACCTCACCTTTATATATTGTCCACCTAGGATTTTTCTACACTCTTATTGAGGAATAAATCTCCTTATCTACAGTTTTATTATAGAAGTAGGAATAGTTATTCTTATTCCTCCCTCTGCCCAATTTAAAGTTGAGTCTTTTCTCTCTAGCTGAATGGGCATGCTTTTTTGCCTCACTAAAATCAAACTTGCATAGGTGAGGGTGGGAGGACTTTAGTTTGTTTGCCGTGCACGGCCTCAAAGCTTTCCTTTCAGCCAGAGAGACAAAGCTCCATATCTGTTAGGACAATTTTAAGCCCTAATTTGCAGTAAATTTATGAAAGAGTGCACTTCCTACATTCGGCCACACGATAGAGGCACTGTACAGCAGCTACCTGCACATGCGCACTGAATGCCACGTGGCCCCTCTGCCACGCGCAACTGTGAACGCGCAAGATGGCCCCGGAGCCTATTGTGTACAAACCAACCACTCTCTTTTTTTTAAGAAAATGGAGTGTTGCCTCCTTAACTTCAGCTGTAAACATGACAGAATAGCCTTACAACTTTAATTTAGCGCTTCATTTTAATGTGGTTACCTCAAATAATCTCCTCTCAGTAACCTGTTTTACCAAACGCGGATTACCTCCCTTTGTTGTGGAAAAACACACACCAGCCTTTGTTCTATCCACGTGGACAGAAGAGGGCCATTAGTTAAATTAAACTATGGGAAAAGTTTAATAGATATTAACAACTCCCAGTATTTCTCAAACCACACATTTATCCCCTCAAGACACTTGCACGATGTGGAGGATATGCTGCAGATTTGCATGTACTCGTTTCCTTATAGCTTAACTTTATGTAGAGGGTACTTTCATCGAGATCTCGTCAGGTCATCGATACAAGAGGTATTGTATCATAAAGTTCAGTCTTATACTGATTTTAACAAGCTATTTTTATTGCTGTGTACTGTAGATTAGTATTATTGTTTTATTATTATTATTATTATTATTATTATTACCACTCACTAAGGATTTTAAAAAGATTCTTGTGGCTGCTTGCTACATTATTCACTCATGATTACATTTGAGATTCTTATAATGTATTACAGTACCTTATCTATGCTCACTATTGATGTAAAAAAAAGATTCTTGCATTTTTTTTATTACCAGTCACTCACTAAGGATTTTAAAAAGATTCTTATGACTGCTTGCTACATTACTCACTCATGACTAAGTCTGAGATTCTTATAATGTAAAAAAGATTCTTGCATTGCAAATCTTCCTTATTCGTAAAAAAGCGGCTATATGATCCTAGCAAATTTCTTCACTCTCCCTCGTGCAAGACCACGTGGTTCATGCCTTACATGTGACCGCAGATTTCCATCACATAGTTTAAAATTTGGAGATCGGATATACCCCTTAATCATTCAACTGCAAATTTAGTATAGCCAAAGTGCAGAAATTTGTGTAACAAAGGTTTTCTGCTTACCTTTTTGCTCAGGCGTCACAGCAGTCTGCAAAAAGGGTCTTTCCGACGTGATGTGTTCAGACTCGCCTCAGAATAATTCATCCGGGTCACCGGCACCAGATTGTTAGAAAACTACCTGATTCTTTGACTGAAAGATCCAAGAACAAGCCGGAGATTTTTTCAATTTAAAGATGTAACATTTATTTAGAGGTCACATGTAAAGCAAGCAACCCTGGGTGCAGCATGACGCAGCTCCCTCTGGAGCGTTGCCACACTGACCCCGACTTCTGGGTGTGGCTTACATTAATCTTCTCGGGTTGGTTCGTTGGGCCAACCCCGTACAATAGGATGGGCTTGTACGTGACTGTCTGATTGGCCAATTTAACTCTTGACGTCAACAGGCCATCCGCTGCTCATGCTGCTGTTTTAGAATGTGCGATCAACGGTGTGTGCGTGGGTGTTGGGTTTTGGGGTGTGTAACTAAGCATTAGACCTGACTAAAGGAAAGGAGAGAGGAAGAGCAGAATGACAATGAGAATGTTCTATAGCTCTGCCTAATTTCTGTATATCAGAGTATAACACAACATATTTGTCCATAAGAATGCAACCAGAATATGTATGGAATACTGTATGTGTAGAGCATAATGGGAGATTACCTACAGAATTATTATTTAGGCACTCTAACTTTCCATTAACCCTTTCACCACTACAGGATAAAAGCTAACCCAGCACCACTTTATCTTTATAGAGGTTGCAGGCTGCACACGGTTGGAACGTTGGCATTAACAGTTTGGTACAAGTCTGCAACGATGGTGGACTTCATGTTTCACGTGGCGACCCAAGGTGACAACATTATGGGCTGTGACTTGTTTTATGGACTGGGTTTCACCATTCAAGACGGCGCTGGGGAAGAATGTTCTGATTGTGACAAGCGGAACCCTCTGATTCCGGTAGTAGAGAACAATGTTGTGTGGGACAAAGGACTAACGGACTCCACGGTGGTCAAGCAGGACCAGCCTCACCCAGGTTTGGTGCAGGAGGGTCTCAGTGCTGGCGCTCAGAAGACAGTAGAAAGGGGTACCAAGCGTGGTGGCGAGGCTCCTGCGTTGGCGAGTGACGTCAATGTGCTAGCCCCCAATTCCTCTGGAACTTGGCCACAGAGGGATGGAAGATCGGCGGCTACGATGGCGACTGATACAACGGCTTCAGAAGAGGATGGGGCTAGACCAACAGGCACGGAGAGACCGCGTGCCGAGCAGCACCATATCAGGCTGAGCAGAACCCTGCATAGGGTCATGGACTTGGTCCGGGTTTGAGAAGTGGGACGTCCACCGCGAATATGGGCCAGACAATGTGGCTAAGCTGGGCACAGCTTACTTGCAGCTGTCTGATGGCTTGATGATGCATGCCAACAATCTACGGCGTGTCCAGGAAGAGGCTTCTGGTGGCTGGGCTGGACGAGAGCAGCAGTCGGTGGTGATGAGGAGGGGCCCTTTGGTCCATAAGATCAGCCACTACTCTGGGAGCCTGCTGCTTCCAGGGGCACGTCTGCTGAGGGGCTGCCCTGAGGCCCCCCCCCCCAAGCTGGTTCTACCCTTTTCTGCCCAAGGGATAGTAATGTAAATGCTATTAATTAGTTTTGGTGTTCATATGTTTGTGCATGCGATAAACATTATTGTTTGAGGTGTTTTATTAGTTAGGAACACGGCAGTATTTTAAGTTATTAATGGACTTTATTTATTTTACAGGTGGCAGAATAATCGACCTTGCCATTTGGGCAGGACGGTCATCCACCCGTCCTCCCTAATTTAAGTTTTGTTGTGTGAATGTGGTAGGCCATTTCATAATTTCAGTTTAGCTTTCTTAGTGTGTGATTTGGGTCCTAAATTAGGTCTTAATTGCGTGTGTGTTTTTGGACTTTCTACACGGGGGGGGGGGGGGGGAATGCTGTATTACTGTGGTTTTATTATGAAGTGTGGCGTAGTGGCGGCCACTTCCTGTTCCGCCACTGCACCACCCTTTAAATACCAGGGGCATCCATTTCATGGCTTCTTTGTCAATGCCCCTGCCTGGTGGCTGTATTGTGTGACCAACCAATAATAAAGCTGAGTTCAGCTGTTCACCTGGCCTCATCATTGAATAAGGTATTTTCAGACATAACATTTTTTGCTCCATTCAAACTCATTTGCCTCATTTTTGCCATTCAGTGCTGCATAACCAGCATGACTTTAAGTACAATGATGTCATGTGAATGTAAAGTGAGTAGGGCGTAATAAATGAATGAATGATTTCAGACATGGCTTATATCTTTGTTAGCACTTTGATGATTTCAAATATTGAAATAAATCTTGGTTTATTATGAGTCTATTGATATCCAAAATCTGTCCACTGCTGAATTCTGAATGTCATTTTGTATTAAAATATAATAGCTGCAGTATGCTTGTGAATTCAGTCCTTATTTGTGTAGCCTATTTACCTTTTTCTTTAGGCATGAATACATATTCCTGATTTGACTGCACTAAGTACGCTCCACCTGACCCCTGGCATTATGTCTCCCAGAGGGGTGAAACTCCTTGTGGTTTACCTCAGATTGACCCGCACGCCAGTGGCAAACCTCTATCGATGTTCCTCTCACCTGCATCCAGTGGTTAAAAAAATCCCAAAACCAACCCCCTCTTCTAACTGCTTCCTACCACGGGGCTCCTGGTGGAGGTGCTGAGGGAGCCGCAAGAACATTGTTTGAACTACAGTAAAACGCAGCTCCCTTCAGCTCCCAGATCAAAGGCAGAGGATTACCAACAGCCTGCTGTAATGAGACCACAATGACTTGAAATCACTGGGATGGCTTGGTACACTCTCCCACAACCATGGCATCGTTACTGCAGTGAAACACCCGGAGAAAGACAACAGTAATCTAGTAATGTGGGTTTCTCTGGATGTAAACTCATCTGCTGTGCTCACTTCACTGCATGTGATGGTACTCGAACTGAAGATTTCAGCAAAAGTCAGCATCCTTGTAATGCAGAATAATATTTAATGTCTAATTTTGAGGGCCTGTCCGGGTTAATCCAACTCACTTATCTGTCAGTGTGTAAAATTTTATAAGCCACTCTGATTTTCAGTTTAAGGTTCAGACTTCATTTGAATCATTTTTAAAATTTTTAGTATTTTTCCTTTTTGCCTTAATTTTGAAGAAACACAGTGGCTGACAATACATAGAGGTCTGGTATGAGTTTAGCCATTTGATTATTTGAACAAATAAAATCTAAATCCTGCATTTTCCCACACAGTGCAGTGCTCATGCATGCAGAATCCTGTTAATTTTTTGCATTTGAATTCATGCCAATGCATAAAAACAAGCCCATCAGCAGAAAATGTATCTGAATTGTAATAAATGCCACATTTTCTTTTCATCATGACCTTGTCTGTGGGAAAATGTCAAAAACTGCAAATAAGAATTAAAAAATAAACTTTATACTGAGATTTTTTGTGCTGACATCAATTTCAAATCTCCCAATTCACATACACTGCTTTGCTTCCTTCCTGATTTCTTATATTTTTGCATATTTGCCATACTTAAATGTTTCATATCATCAAATAAATTTTAAAAAATGTATAAAGATGACCCGAGTAAATATAAAATGCAGTTTGTAGATGATGATTTCATTTATTAAGGGGAAAAAAAGCTATCCAAACCTACATGGCTCTATGTGAAAAAGTAATTGCCCTCCTTGTTTCATCATGAATTAACTGTGATTAAGCACATGTTTTAAAAAGCTGAGTACAATTTCACTAGCCACACCCAGGCCTGTTTACTTTCAGACCTGCTGAATCAAGAAATCACTTAGGCTGCATTCACACCAGGATAATTCGGGGGTCTTGGTTCAATTGGGCGGGGAATACTGAGAATTTCGCACCTTCGTTTGGTTTGTTTCGCATTCATGCTGCACTTTTCCCAAGAGGACCAAACTGCCTGGACAACATCACACAATTATAACAACTGCTTGTTTGGGCACTGTAGCCGAAACCACCACTGACCAGGAAGAAAAAAATCTCGACAAAGAAGAAAAATCTGGCTCATCGATTGGCCAGGACTGAAAACAGAAATCCGTTCCTTTCAGCCGAGACATTTTTTTTAACTTTTCTCCTTGGCTTTCTCCGGTAAAAGGATTCCTGGGATTCACGCGGTTGTCTTTGTTGTTATTTTCTACCCAAAATGTACAACGGTAAATGTCACTTCCTTTTCTGACACTACATGTTGCTATGGTTACCAGTCTTCGACAAGTTACAAAAAAATAGTAACTAATTAGTTACTAGTTACTTCTTTTCAGAAGTAACTGTTACTTACCAATTACTGCATGATTAAAGTAACTAGTTACTTGGAAAAGTAACTCGTTACTTCTTTTCAGAAGTAACTGAGTTATTTACCAATTACTGCATGATTAAATTAACTAGTTACTTGGAAAAGTAACTCATGCTACTTTTAAATGCATACTTAAATCATCTTGCACGCATAGCAAGATAATTTAATTAATTGATTACATTTCGGGCTTATTAATGTCAGGCTGAAAACAGAATGTTTCAGACAAAGCTTTTAGAACATGTTCAGTCTGCTTTATCCTGCCTTGAGAGCTCTTATTGTAGGAAAAGTCTGAAGTAAATCAACATAAAATTGCCAGTAATTTACTCATTTTGGACTGAGAAATAGGGTTGGTGGAGTGACAGAGAGGGAAAAAGAATGAGAATCACTCCAAAAGAGTGAGTTGGCAACACTGCATAAAGGTGTCAATGTTTATCTTACCTTTATATCCATCCATCCATCTTCTACTGCTTTTCCGGAGGTCCGGGTCACGGAGGCAGCAGTTCAAGCAGAGAAGCCCAGACTTCCCTCTCCCCCGCCACCTGCTCCAGCTCTTCAGAAAGGATACCAAGGCGTTCCCAGACCAGCTGGGAGACATAGTCTCTCCAGCGAGTCCTGGGTCTGCCCCGGGGTCTCCTCCCAGTGGGACGTGCCCAAAACACCTCAAGTGGGAGGCGTCCAGGAGGCATCCTAATCAGATGCCCATACCACCTCAACTGACTCCTTTCAATGTGGAGGAGCAGCGGTTCTACTCTGAGCCTCTCCCGGATGACTGAGCTCCTCACCCTATCTCTGAGGGTAAGTCCAGCAATCCTGCGGAGAAAGCTCATTTCAGCCACTTGTATCCGCGATTTTGTTCTTTCGGTCATTACCCAAAGCTCGTGACCATAGGTGAGAGTAGGAACGTACAGTAGATTGACTAGTAAATCAACAGCTTTGCCTGAGAACTCAGCTCCCTCTTCACCCCAACAGACCGATACAACGTCTGCATCACTGCAGATGCTGCTCCGATCCGTCTGTCAATCTCTCGCTCCATTCTCCCCTCACTCGTGAATAAGACCCCAAGATACTTAAACTCCTCCACTTGGGGCAGGAGCCTGTCCCCAACCCAGAGAGGACAATCCACCTTTTTCCGGCTGAGGACCATGGACTCCGACTTGGAGGTGCTGATTCTCATCCCAGCTGCTTCACACTCAGCGGCAAACCGTCCCAGCAAGAGCTGTAGGTCATTGCTGGATGAAGCCAACAGGACAACATCATCTGCAAACAACAGAGATGAGATCCTGTGGTCACCAAGCATGACGCCCTCCATTCCCTGGCTGCACCTAGAAATCCTGTCCATAAAAATTCTGAACAGGATCGGTGATAAAGGGCAGCCCTGGCGGAGTCCAACTCTTACTGGGAATGAGTCTGACCGAGTGTTGGCAATACGAACCAAACTCTCACAACGGTCGTACAGAGACCGAATAGCTCATAACAACAAGCCCGATACCCCATACTCCCGAAGCACCCCCCACAAAAAACCACGAGGGACGCGGTCAAATGCCTTCTCCAAGTCCACAAAACACATGTAAACTGGTTGGGCAAACTCCCACAAACCCTTGAGAATTCTCGAGAGGGTAAAGAGCTGGTCCGATGTGCCACGGCCAGGACGAAAACCACAATTGCTCCTCCTGAATCCGAGGTTCGACCAACAGCCGGACTCTCCTCTCCAGTACCTTGGCATAGACCTTCCCAGGGAGGCTGAGGAGTGTGATCCCTCTAAAGTTGGAGCACACCCTCCGGTCCCCTTTTTTGAAGAGAGGAACCACCACCCCGGTTTGCCATGCCAAAGGCACTGCCCCCGACCTCCACGCAATGTTGCAGAGGCGTGTCAACCATGACAGCCCTACAACATCCAGGGCCTTGAGGTACTCAGGGCGAATCTCATCCACCCCTGGGGCCCAGCCACCAAGGAGATTTTTAACCACCTTGGCGACCTCAGCCCCTGTGATAGGCGAGTCATCCCCCTCGTCCACAAACCCTGCTTCCTCTCTGGAAGGCGTATCAGTGGGATTGAGGAGAGTATTCCTTCCACCGCCTGACGATATCCCCAGTCGAAGTCAACAGTGCCCCATCCGCACCATACACAGTGTGGACAGGGAGCTGCTTTCCCCTCCTGAGCCACCGGACAGTTTGCCAGAATCTCTTCGAGGCCGACCGAAATTCTTGTTCCATGGCCTCACTGAACTCCTCCCATACCCGGGTTTTTGCTTCAGCAACCACCCGAGCTGCACTCCGCTTGGCCTGCCGGTACACCTCAGTTGCTTCGGGAGTCCTACAAGCCAACCAAGCTTGATAGGACTCCTTCTTCAGCTTAATGGCCCCCCCTCACCACTGGTGTCCACCACTTGGTTCGGGGGTTGCTACCACGAGATGCACCGACCACCTTGCGGCCGCAGCTCTGGGCCGCCGCTTCAACAACGGAGGTGGAGAACATGGCCCATTCAGACTCCATGTCTCCAGACTCGCTCGGAATGTGGTTGAAGTTCTTCCGGAGGTGGGAGTTGAAGACCTCGCGGACAGTGGCCTCAGCCAGATGTTCCCAGCACACCCTCACTATACGTTTGGGTCTACCAGGTCTGAATGGCTTCCTCCCCTGCCATCGGATCCAACTCACCACCAGGTGGTGATCAGTTGACAGCTCTGCACCTCTCTTTACCCGAGTGTCCAAGACATATGTCCAAGACATACCTTTATATTGGATTAAATAAATAAATAAATTATTATATGGATTTAATCCGATGTGCAGTGATGCAAAAAAAAATGTCCATTATCCACAGTCCAAATGTCTGCTACGACAGAGACATGATCCAGTCCATTAAATTCCTTTTGGAGATCAAATCCATTTTTGAATAATCCAGGTAGCAAGTAAATGTGTTTTAACGTCAGTGGATCACAGTCTCAGCTGTCTGATGGAAAATGACTTATCAGATCTTCATTCTGTAACAATGTATCTGGCAATCAGTCAGTTTAATTCTTCCTGGGTCACAAACTGTCCAGATGCTTACCTGTGCTTGAAATCCAGCTGTGGGTGTTCAGATAAGAGTATTTTCACTTTACATCCAGCCGTGGTTGTTCAGATAGTGTAAATCCACTAACACGGTGTTGTTAGCATAGCATAGCAGTAGCTTTGTCGGAGCTTGTTGCTGTTCTCAGGCACTTCTGCAGATTGCAGTTGGTCTTACACAGCACTTGAGCTTGCAACCCACCAGTATGCTTTTGTCCTTAACCGCGACAAAGGAAAAATAATCTATGTCTACAAAAACAAAGTAGCTTCATCTTCTCCTCCGCTCAGAAGTGAAGAGGCTCTTTGCAACAGGCCATGTTGACTGACAGCTGCGTCAGCTACATAGGGTCAGTTTGTATTTATTTGCACTAAAAATATCTACACATTCTACTGGCAGGAGAAAGGCTCTGACGAGCCAAGGGAGCATGGAGTCGGCTTTGCAGTGAGAAACAACCTGCTGAATATGGTAGAGCCAGGCAGCAACGGTACAGAGCGTCTCCTCACTCTTCACCTCAACACCACTGAAGGCCCAGTCACCCTTGTTAGCGTGTATCCCCCGACACTGTCTTCCACACCGGACACAAAGGATGAGTTCTACGGGAAGCTCGCATCCATCGTCGCAAACATCCCCAGCAAGAAGCAACTTGTTCTCCTGGGAGACTTCAATACCAGAGTTGGTGCAGATCATGACTCGTGGCCCTCTTGCCTTGGACAGCTTGGTGTGGGCAAAATGAACAAGAACAGCCAACGACTGCTTGAGTATTGCAGTTACCACAAATTGTGCATTGCCAACTCCTACTTCAGGACCAAGCCTCAGCACAAGGTCTCTTAGAGACACCCATGCTCAAAGCACTGGCATCAACTAGATCTTATCCTGGTCAGGCGTGCTGCCATCAAGAATGTCCTCCACACACGCTCTTACCACAGTGCGGACTGCAACACAGATCACTCCCTGGTCTGTTGCAAGATCAGGCTACAGCCAAAGAGGATCCACTGCTCAAAGAAACAAGGGAACCCCCGCATTGATGTCAGCAAGATGTCTCAATCAGACCTCATGGAAAAGTTTGCAGAGACCTTCGAGAAGGAAATGCAAGCCTCACAGCCCAAAGACTGCCACAGAGAAGTGGGATGTACTGCAGGACACCATGCACTGCACCGCCTTGGCTACCTTTGGGAAGAAGTCCTCCAAGTCTCATGACTGGTTTGAGGCCAAGTCCACCGAGATGACTCCTGTCATCAAAGCCAAGCGCACCGCCCTCACTGAGTATAAGCGGTCACCCAGTGAGAAGAGCCTGCAGATTTTCAGGGCTGCCAGGAGCAAGGCTTAGCAGACTGCCAGGCATTGCGCCAATGAATACTGGACAGAGCTGAGTGAAGACATCCAGACAGCTGCTGCTACAGGCAACATTAGAGGGATGTACGATGGCATCAAGAAGGCACTTGGACCAATCCAGAGCAAGACAGCTCCTTTCAAATCTTCCACTGGGGTAGTAATTACAGACAAGGGCCAACAGATGGAAAGATGGGTGGAACACTACTCCGGCCTCTACTCCAGACAGAATACGGTGTCCCCTACAGCTCTTGACGCCATTGAGTGAGTGCCAATCATACAGGAAATGGATGTAGAGCCAACCATAGAGGAACTCAGGAAGGCCATTGACAGCTCGGCCTTAGGCACAGCCCCAGGCAGCGACGGGATTCCCCTGGACCTGATCAAACACTGCAAGACTACCCTCCTGCTCCCATTGCTTGAAGTCCTCTGTCAGTGCTGGCAAGAAGGGGCTGTACCACAAGACATGAGGGACACCAAGATCATCACCCTCTATAAGAACAAGGGCTAAAGAAGTGCCTGCAACAACTACAGAGGCATTTCTCTACTCAACATCGTCGGCAAAGTCTTTGCTCGGGTCATTTTGATCCACCTGCAGAAGCTGGCAGAACGCATCTACCCAGAGTCGCAGTATGGCTTTCGTGCCAAGAGATCAATGGTAGACATGGTCTTCTCCCTCCGCCAACTCCAGGAGAAATGCAGAGAACAGCAGATGCCCCTGTATGTCGCCTTCATAAATCTCACCAAGGCGTTTGACTCTGTCAGCAGAGACGGCCTGTTCAAGATTCTCCCAAACATAGGCTGCCCACCAAAGCTGCAGAGCATGATTGAGTATTCTCACTCAGACGTGAAGGGGACTGTGCAGTTCAATGGGAGTTCCTCTGACCCCTTCAGCATCTGCAGTGGCGTCAAACAAGGCTGTATTCTTGCTCCCACACTCTTTGGGATATTCTTTGTCGTTCTCCTAAAGCATGCCTTTGGCACTGCAACTGACGGAATTTACCTATGCACCAGGTCAGATGGCAGGCTGTTCAACCTTGCCGGCCTCAGAGCTAAGACAAAGGTTCGTGAAATGCTCATCAGAGATATGCTGTTTGCTGACGAAGCAGCAATTGCAATGCACATCCAACAGGAGCTGCAGATAATGATGGACTGCTTCTCACAGGCCTGCAAGGATTCTGGACTCACCATTAGCCTGAAAAAAACTAATGCCCTGGGACAAGACACTGACTCACCACCTGCCATCACCATCGATGACTATGAACTTGATGTTGTCCACCACTTCACCTACCTTGGCTCTACCATAACCGACAACCTCTCCCTTGACACAGAAATAGACAGGAGGATTGGGAAGGCAGCTACAACACTTAATCGCCTCACAACCAGAGCGTGGACAAACCCCAAGCTGTCGGTGAAGGCTAAGATGGCAGTGTTTCACACCTGTGTTATCAGCACACTGCTGTACAGCAGTGAGTCATGGACAACATATGCCAGACAGGAGAAGTGACTCGACACCTTCCATCTGCGAAGCATCCGCCGCATCCTGGGCATATCCTGGCAAGACAGGGTAACCAACGCAGATGTCCTGAATCGCGCGGAACTTCCCAGCATGTTCACTCTCCACAGACAGTGCAGGCTGCACTGGCTAGGCCATGCCCACCGCATGGATGATGGGCACATCCCAAAGGACATCCTGTATAGAGAACTGGCATCTGGGAGGAGATCCACTGGTCGGTGCCGAGGGGCACTTCTGCCCTTTGGTCCATGTTGTATGTGGGTTTGGCCCCCAGCTCCGGCACAAAGATGTCATTAAGAGAGACTTGAAGGCCGTCGACATCAACACAGAGACCTGCGAGAGCCTAGCAGGTGACCGTGCAAAGTGGAAAGGGACCCTGAAGCAACACCTGAAATCAGGGGAGGTGAAAATGATGACCACTGCTTCAGAAAAATGAGTACACAAGAAGGAAAGCAGCAGCTCCAACAGACCAGAGACTACATACAGGTGTGACCTTTGCGATAGAGACTGCCACTCCCGCATCAGTCTATGTATTTAGCCACAGACAACGCTGCTCCAGGCGAGCAGACAACCAGAACTAGGATGCTTCACCCATGGTCAACCCTGACCAACGGAGGCCCAAGAAGAAAAATATCTATCCATATTAATAAAACTAGTTACACATCGAATTCAGTAACTGTAACACATTACTGAATTTTTAAACAGTAATTTTGTTACACAACACGTTACTGCAAAAGTTGTGGCATTACAGTTTTTGTACTTTGTAACGTGTTACTCCCAACACTGATGGTTACACAAACGCTAAGGGGTACTTCTACCCTTTGGTCCATGTTATATGTGGGTTTGGCCACTGGGGCTTGCCATAGCCGGCATCGGGGGTCAGACAGGATGACGTCAGGGTTTTTCTGTAATAAAGTTCAATTCGTTGCTCAGCATAAGATGGCTCACGGCTCGCTCATTTCATACATCATATTTGGTGACTGAGGATTGAACCATGGGGGCGTGCGCGAGACCACCACCTCCTTTCCTGGAGTCACTGGGGGTGCCAGCTACACCGTGGCGCCGCTGGCTGGACTCATTCAATGACTACATTATCACGGCTGGCCTGGATGGTGCCGACGAACAAAGATGGAAGAGCATCCTAATTCTATGTCTAGGCAAAGAAGGACAGTGAGTGCTTCGCACTCTGGGCTGTGCAGACTCCTTGGAGAAGTGTTTGAGCCTAATGGACAAGTTCTTTGTCGATAAGTGTAACATCACGGCACGAAGATACAAATGCTTCGATCGCTGCCAAGAAGCGGGTGAGTCCACGCAGCAGTTTGTTATGGAGCTCCATAACCTAGCAAACATGTGTGCCTTTGGGCCTTTAGAGGAAGAGCTAATTTGTGACAAGCTAGTGCACAGCATGTGCAACAAGTGGTTAAAGGAGAAACTACTGCTAACAAGGGACAATTTCGCACTGAGCCAGGTGATGCAGATGGCTGGTCAAATAGAATCCATCACCCAGCTAGGGAAGCAGATACTAGCTAATGAACAACTAGCCAGCCAGGCATCCTCTCCACGCCAGGCCGATAGCAACACAGCTAGCTACTCGGGGTGGACTTCCACGTAGAGGCGGACCATGGCACGGGCAGGAGCGGGAGCCCAGAGACCGTGTGGTGGCTGTGGTTCCTCCCATCATCGAACGAGCTCGTCTGCCTGTCGCACTAGAGGGAAGAGGTGCTACAACTGTGGTCAAGCTAACCACCTGGCTAGAGTTTGTCCCGCCACCCACGAGAAAGCCGATGTGGGACCCGTGGGTGTAGCCCCAGTGTGTGTAGCAGGTGCCAAGAATTGGCTGCTAAAGTGGTACGTTGTACAGCTTGATGAAGTTGACGTGCCGCTCATGGTGAATTTGGGCACTGCAAAATCCATATTGAGCATGTCCATGATAAGAAAACTTTTCCCTAAGAAGACAATTGTAGTGGGGGCTGATAACATGTTTGGCTATGGGCATGTAAAAATTGTCATGGTGGGCACGGTCAGTTTTGTAGTGTTGTGTGGACCAAAGATGATTCCCGCATTCACCTTTCAGGTTTTGTGCCATGAGGCTGACTTGTTAAGTGTTGACTTATTGGGCGAGTTGGGGTTCTCCATTATGGACCCTATGGGCTCCACGGTGATAACTGTTTCATCAGCCTGGCATGTTCGCTGCCCAGCACTGTTTGGGGGCCTGGGTTGCATAGCGGCTTTCAACCACCATCCGTTCACTGACCCAGCGGTGACACCCAAGATTCAAACCCTTTGCCGGTTACCCCTCGCACTGCGGGACAACGTCACAGCATAGCTGAACAAACTTCTGGGTGCTGGCATCATTGAAAGAGTGGACACCTCGCCATGGATCTCAAATATTGTGGTGGCTAAAAAGAAGTCAGGCGGCATCCGACCATGCATCGACCTCAGAATGGTCAACAAAGTGATCATTCAGGATAAGTACCCCTTAACCACGATGGAAGAGCTCACCGCAATGTTCAGCGGCTCCAGAGTGTTTTCGAAGGTGGACCTCCATCAGGGCTACCTGCAAGTGCCTCTCCACTTGGCCAGCCGCAAAGCTGATGAGGTTCATGACCCACATGGGCATTTTCAGATATACCCGCATGCCTTTTGGCCTCAGCTCGACCATGAGTTGTTTTTCAAAAAATCATGTCCATGATTCTTGCCGGCCTCAGGGGTGTGGTGGTATATCTGGACGACATTGTGGTGCACAGCACGTCGCGGGCCACACACGATGAACGTCTGGAACAAGTGATGGAGGTGCTGCTGGATCATGGGATCACGCTGAACGAGGAAAAGTGCATCTTTATGGCTGAAACCATCGAGTTTGTGGGGTTTCGCTTGTCTGCTGAGGGCCTGAGCCCCCTGCTCTTGAACGTGGAGGTGGTCCTGCAACTTCCGGACCCCACGACGCCCACACAAATTCCATCGTTCCTAGGCATGGCGAATTTCTACAGATGCTTCATTCCTCATTATTCAGAGATCATAGAACCCCTCCGTGCTCTCCTGAAGCAGAATGCTCCATGGCAATGGACCCCGGCATGCTCAGCTGCCATTGCTAAACTGAAATCTCAGCTCAACTCCCCATCGGTGTTGGCCTATTTTGACCCACAATGCCCCACTTTTGTGACTTGTGACGCGTCTGGCTTGGCGGTGGGGGCAGTCATGTCTCAATTCCAGAATGGGACGGAGTTCCCGGTGGCGTTCGCATTGAGGTCCCTCACATATGCAGAACAGAGGTACGCAATGGGTGAAAGAGAAGCGCTTGCATGTGTTTGGGAGTGCGAACAGTGGCACATCTACCGCTATGAATGCCACTTCACCCTGCGAACGGACCACAGGGCACTGACAACCCTGCTGGAAATGACCAGATCAGGACACAGGTCCCTGTGGATCCACAGGTGGACGGAGAGGCTGCGGGCCTACAACTTCACTACTCAATTCACCCCAGGCAGGGAGAAAGTGGTGGTAGACCTCCTATCCTGTGCCACACTTAACACCGTGCAACCTGATGACTGTGATTCCCTGGAGGTGGACCTGATCAACACATTGCACGACCCCCTCCAGAATGCTGTATCTCTCCAGGAACTCCAGGCGGAGTCAGAGCAGGATCCAACGTTGTCTCAACTGCGCTCGTTCATCAGAGGTGGGTGGCCCACAAAGATGTAGGGTGAACTGGCACCGTTCCACAGGGTCAGGGATGAGCTGAACTGCTGGAATGACGTGGGCATGGCGAGAGGACACTGCACAGTGGTTCTGGTGTCATTAAGGGCTCGCATTTTGGCCATGCTCCACGAGGACCATCTGGGGGTGGTTAGGGTGAAACAGTGCTGTAGGGAATCAGTTTGGTGGCCAGGTATGGTAAAGAACTGTGTACCATGCTTGGAAAGCGGGAAAACCGGGATAACACCACCCCCGCCTCTGCAACTTTACAGTATCTGGAGGGCCCTTGGAAGCACATTCAACAGGACATCTGTGGCAAGTTACACACGGCCCCCATGAACAGCCATTTCCTATTGGTGGCCTATGATCTGTATTCAAAATGGCCGGAGGTGTTTCCCACTGGTTCAGCCACAACCGACGTGGTCATCGGTTTCCTCACCTCGCTCTTCACTCGGTGGGGTGTTCCAAGCACCATTACGATGGACAATGGACCGCAATTCATCTCTGGGGGGTTTGAGGAGTTTTATGGGGAAAGGGGCGTGGAGTGCATTGGAGTTCCATTGGTGGAACGTTTCAACAAGGCATTAAAGAATGGACTAAGAGCACACCTGGCGGATGGCTTTAAGTTTATCGACACTCTTCAGAGCACACTCCTCCATTAGAGCGACGGCTCACGCCATGACGGAGTGTTCCCCACTGAAGCTCATGCTGGGACATGAATTACATCTTTCCCTGGACTGGTTGCGGCCTCTCGCAGCCATCCCTCTGGCAGACGCAAAACCGCCAAGGGAGCAGGTTCTTGAACAACAGTGGTGAATGAAACAACGCTTCGACAAGAAGCACAGGGTGTGATCACATGGACTTAGAGTAGCGGACTGGATTAGGATTAGAAACTTCAACCGCACGCACAAGCTACAGCTGTTCTGGATGGGACCACTGCAGATTGCGGAACAGCTGGGTCTAGACACGTTTTGCCTCTTGGACGGGTCACAGTGGCATTCTAGCCGCCTCAGGAAATCTTCGCCGACCCAGAAACTGAGAGCACCAACGGACAAGACGGACACTGGCTGGAACTTGGCTGACGAGGCACTGGGGGGAGCACAGGAATGGCTAACAGAGCCAGCAGCAGGACCTCCACCAGTGAGGCTCTCGGCAAGAACCTGTCAGAGGCTGGGATATCTGAGGGACTTTGTTGTGGGACTTGGTTAGCCAGGATGTGTTGGTTAACAGGTGGCAGAATAATCCACCTCAACACGTGGGCGCCTTGGTAGTCCACCCAAGTGCCCAGTTAGTTATTGGCATTTTTTGTGCAAGATGTTCATGTTATAATTATGCTAGTTTCTGTGGGTGTTTGGTTTGCTATTTTTTTTTTGGTGGGGGGGGGGATTATAAGTTACTGTTATTTACTGTTCTCCATTTTGTGAAGGGAGGAATGTTATATGTGGATTTCATATGTGGTATATGTGGGCGTCGGATGGGATGATGTCAGATGGGCTGCGGCCACTGTATATATTTACCTTTTCCTGTAATAAAGTTCAGTTCATTGCTTGGCATAAGATGGCTCATGGCTCGCTCATTTCATACATAACAGTCTGCTGGATAGTCCGTTTGCATTCACACTGCAAGTGAAGTGCACCAGGGTTCACTTGCAAGTGAACAGAGACCCCCCGTTTTGAAGCGGACCAGAGTTCGCTTGTTTGGTGAGCACCAGAGTTCGAATGCATGTTCAGACTACACCAAACAAATCAAAATATCTGCGGAAATGGACCAGAGTTCCTTTGGTCTGGACCAAACAGTTACAGTGTGAATGCGCCCTTAACCTTTTAACTTCAGATCCATCTATTTCATGGATGGGTTGCACGCCCCCAGTGGCACAGCACAGCAACTGCACCTGTCAACTCTCTGGCTGTCCTCTGATGTCCCCGGCTCTCCTGAAGATTTGTACTGAGCTGTACTGATCTGACAGTTCAGAAGGGGGCAGACATGCGTCGGAGGAATCATGGCTGACATTGAATACAGCAAAGAAGAAGAAATCCTCATTATTCTTCTTACTTTTTTTGCCATGAGTCCACAAGATCAAGACGGCCGCCACCACGATCGTCTGGATCATCACAGAAAACTGCATTTTTCAGGAAAAATAGCTGCGTAATACAAACAAAATTCAAGTGGGATAATCATAAGAGTTTGTAGTTGTGGTAGAGAGTGTAAATGACCGACCAAACACAAAACAACGACCACGATGGGTGAAAACTGAGTTCACAACACCAAGATGGCTGTGCTCATCATCATCATGGATTATCACAGAAAACTGCATTTTACAGGAAAAATAGCTGTGCAATACAAATGAAATTCATGTGGAATAATCATAAGAGTTTGTAGATGTGGTAGAGAGCGTAAATGACCGACCAAATGCAAAACAACGACCACGATGGGTGAAAACTGAGTTCACAACACCAAGATGGATGCGCTCATCATCATCATGGATTATCACAGAAAACTACATTTTACAGGAAAAATAGCCGTGCAATACAAATGAAATTCGTGTGGAATAATCATAAGAGTTTGTAGATGTGGTAGAGAGCGTAAATGACCGACCAAATGCAAAACAACAACCACGATGGGCGAAAACGGATCAGCTACGCGAGCAAGCGAGCCCCCTCCCCTCGTAAGTCACAATTTATTTATTTTTTACATTTTATTGATTTTCTGGTTTATATACTTTGAAGATTAGATAAAAACATACCCCTGTAGACAAAACACTGTCAAAAAACCAAACCATTCTTTGTGTAAATGTGTCCAAAGTCCACTTTTGACTGAGTTATGTAATTTATATAGCTGCTGTGACATTATGCAAATTAGATGTGTAAATTTATTCCTATCTGAAACTTTGGATCATATTCTACATCCTTCTAATTGACAGTAAGCCATTATCTCTTGCAACTTTCAAGTTATAGCCTTGGAAATCTGAACTATTTTATTGACAAAAAATATTTGCCACTCTTGACCACGAAGAACCTTGACCACCCTTTAACCGTCAGTCGCCGTACGGCGACTGGAACAGCTAAAGGGTTAAAAAGAACCTATCTTGACAAAATAAAGTAGACTAAAAAATCTTAAAAGCAACACATTATGCTGTGATCTGAAGAAATTGAAGAACCGATGAGAAATCAAAACCCAGCACTACATCTAAAGAACTGCACACCTTGCTTGCCTCAGTTTGGACACTGGTCCATGATTCAACAGTATGAAAGAGACTGGGCAAAAATGACATCCATAGGAGAGTTCCAGGGTGAAAACCACTGCTGACCAAAAACAACACAAAGGTTCATCTCATATTTGACAAAAAAGAAAAAAAAAACAAAAAACGCTCAAGATCCCCAAGACTTTTGGGAAAACATTCTGTGGACTGAGACAAAAACTGAACTTTTTGGAAGGCATGTGTCCCGTTAATGTCAAGGATGGCCCTTGCGGACCATTAATGAGACGCATTAGGCAGCCAGTGAGTTTGCATATTTATTAGTGAAAGATAAATGATTACAAAATAATGAGCCACGTGGGGCAAAAACACAAACAAGAGTTATGGCTAGGACACAGTAAAGAAATACTCAGACTGTGGAATAAACTTATAAGAACACGGAGAATCACAGGGTGACTGAAGCCGGGCGTAGGGACTCCAGCCGAACATTGTATGGATGCAACGTTACGCGTGTGAGGTCGCAGCCCCGAGTAACCTTGGCTGCTCCCTTAAATAGGGCTTAGAGGATCAAACAGATAATGAGAATGAATTAGTGGAATGTAATCCAGCTGTCACTGTGCAGCTCGGCTCTGACAGCCAGAAGCCCTGCAGAGACGCTGTCAAAATAAGAGCCCAGAAGGCCATAAGGAAACTAACACAGAACGGGAGAAAAATACTGCATGACCCAAGCGCGGACAATATCAGTGCTCAGACCATGACAGTACTCCCTCCCAAAACGGCACATTCCAGGCGCAACATAACAGCCAAGCCTTCCCCCCCCCCCCCCACCCAGAAGGCTACTCAGGCCCACCCAGTGTGGGTGGAGGGGGAAACAGGCTAGGAGGGCAAGAACCAACAAAAAGAAAAGGGGAACACCATATCAAGGGGGAAAAAAAAAACCAGAGGATAACAACGGCAAACAAAATGACGTGAGTCAAACATGGACAGGCTACAATAGACACAGAGCACGGTAGGATACAGAACTAAAGTACAGGTACATGACAAAATATACAGAATCCTAACCACACCAGGGAAGAGAGAGAGAGGGAAAAAAAAAAAAAACTTCAAAGTGGAGCAGTCACCACGAATCTAGTCCTAAAAAAAACAAAAAAACAAAACAAAAGGGCACCCCCAACTACAGAGGAAACAGAATGAAAATACAGACATAGAACAACGGATACGAGAACACAGCGATACTACGAATATTGACCATGATTTACAGGCAAAGGCAACAATAGAGCCTCTCTCAACCTAGAGAGGAGGGAGGAAAAAAAAACTCACAAAAAACAGAAATACAGGCACAAACACAACGTACCCTAATAATCCCAACAAAAGGGAAAGAAAAAAAAACACGCTAAAGAGCAGCAATATACACACAGTTCAAAGTAGTCCAAATGACAAAAACACAACAGCATCCCTAATATACAGAGGAGAGAAAAAAAACACACAGGGATGACGGCAGGCAGAGCACAATGAAACAAAAACAAATAGTTGGTGAGGTCTACCTGCATCCAGTGTCCAGATCGCTATCAGGGGAAAAAGAATAAGTTTGGGTGGTTTACCCCAGCCCCAGGCCCAGAGAAACAGTACCTCCGGCAGCCGGACCAGGTCACCAAACAAAGAGTCCAGTCTGTCGGGCAGCCGACCCAGAATGCTGAACTGGCGAAGCAGTTTCCCAAGCGGCCGACCCGTGTCATCAGGCCACCAGGACAGGAGGAGGAGGAGGACCGCAGGGGAGAACTCGGAGGCGGCCTCCCTACTGCGAGGGAAAGCAGGGGAAAGCAGAGCTGAATACGGGGAATCCCCACGGCACCCAGTGGAGGGAAAAAGGGAACAGGGAAAAGATGAGGGACCAGTCCAGCGTTGATCGGCGGCGGATCAGCAGCTCCTTCTCCAAACTCCACATGAACTGGCACTGCGCTCTTGCTAGAACCCAAGCGGGACCATGCTGCACCCACGACGGACCCCGACTGGGCCGGAACAGCGTCAGGAACGACCTCCAGACACGAACCCGGAACCTCCAACGCGACGACCGGAACGAGCTTGTCACCGGTGACCCTGGGAGAAGGCTCAGACGAAGAAAAGAAACCGGGATCAGAATCACCGGCAGCGGCAGAGCCCGGTGAGACAAGCTCAGATGTAGCGGACGGCTGCACCCGGCCCGTCTCCCCGAGAGACAGGCAATAAAGCTCCAGAATAGAAAAAAGGAAGACAAAATAGAGCACTTGCCTGGTCTTGGGTTCTACCGCCACCCAGGACTTCGGTGCTCCAGGTTCAATGAGCTGAAGGTCCACTTCTGGTTCCCATTCGACTGCGGCGGGCTCCGCAGCCGGCATGATGGTCTCCACAGTCTGGGGATTCCCTGGTGCTGACGTCCACGCTGAAGGCCCGCACGGCGTGGTGGCAGGGGATCCGTGGCCTGCTGGGTTGAATCGTTCCTCTGTGAAGACCCAGGGACGCTTGATCGTCGGCAGGGGCTCCAATTGGCAGTCCGCCCTCCTCCTCTGTCCGTGACATGGCTGCGGGGCTGGAACCAGGCTCTCCAGGGCCGCAGGCTCCTTCCTCGTCCGGCGGTGTAGTCCTGGCACTGGGGAACGCTCAGGGGAAGGAGACACAGAAGTTGCAGGTTCACAATTAATAATCGCAGCAGGTGGAGGGAGCTTGGGGGACTGTGAACCCTGAACTCCACCCCCAGGGGTCAAACAAGGCAATTCACCCAGTGAAGGAAAAGAATGAAAAGACACTTGCCTGATCCGCTGAGGACCAATGGAAGCTGCTGAGGTGGGCTTGGTTTTCTCCTCTCCCCTTTGGATGGTGATGGAGGGCCCCCCGGGAGGATGAAGAGGAGCCGCTTCCACAGGATCAGGAACGGGGATAGCTGGAGTCAGACTTGTGGAGCTCACAGCAGCTGGGACGAGCATCGAGGAGGAGGGAGGAGCAGCCAAGGTGGTCCGGGGACGAGGAGCTGACGGAACAGCAGGAACATACAACCTGGAGGAGGCTGCTGTCTTACCCCTCTGATGTGATGCAGAGGCAACAGCTGGCTGGGAGAAAGAGTTCATGCGGCTACCCGGAACTGGAACTGGATCTTGCTGAGGCTTGTTTCGAGCATGGTGACAATGTTTACTGGCAGAGGGTGAGGCAAAGGTGAGGTCAGGGAAATGCTGCTCCTGCGCAGAAACAGAGGTGAGCAGGTCAGTGTATTTGGGGTAATCAAAGAGTTCAGGATTCCTCTCCACCAGTCTGACTGCTGCCGTCACATGCTTAATGATTTGGGTCGGATGGGAGGCAGAACGAGCTGCAGCCACTCGGTCCTGGATGGCCATAGCTGTCCGCTGAATCTCCATCGAGGGAATCCCGGCTGACGTGCTCCTCCGCTGGGAATGGCACTTGGGTGGTGTGAACTCCTGGACTGGATGGGTGACAGGAACTGGATCCCGAGGTGAGGAGCGGCGATGCCTCACTGTCGGCTTCCTGCCGGAGTTTCCCTCCAGTCCGCGGATCTTCTCCCTCGTCGGGACAACCGTGTCCCGGAGAGGAGGGGGAGACTCCTTAGCCACCCTCTCTATTTGTCCCCGTAGTGCCCCTATTAAAGTCACTTTCTCCTTTCCTTCTGGAAAGGAGGTCAGATGATATCTTAGCAATGTCCTCTGTGCGAGATCCAGGTGCTCATATGCAGCATAGGTGGGCATAAGGAAATGGGCGTTGGCCAGGTAACCATCCACCTCCCACAGCCACTAGGGGCAAAATCCACGCTCGAATGCTGACATAGTATATTAAAAAATACTGGCACGCGGAGATGGGGAAAAACTCAAGCCCAAACAGTGCAAACTCACGGTCACCGGCGTCTTGTTTGGGCTGCAACCTACTGTCAAGGATGGTCTTCGCGGACTATTAATGAGACGCATTAGGCAGCCAATGCGTTTGCATGTTTATTAGTGAAAGATAAACGATTACAAAATAATGAGCCACGTGGGGCAAAAACACAAACAAGAGTTACAGCTAAGACACAGTAAAGAAATACTCAGACTATGGAATAAACTTACAAGAACACGGAGAATCACAGGGTGACTGAAGCCGGGCGTAGGGACTCCAGCCGAACGTTGTATGGATGCAACATTACGCGTGTGAGGTCGCAGTCCCGAGTAACCTCGGCTGCTCCCTTAAATAGGGCTTAGAGGATCAAACAGATAATGAGAACTAATTAGTGGAATGTAATCCAGCTGTCACTGCACAGCTGGGCTCTGACAGCTGGAAGCCCCGCAGAGACGCTGTCAAAATAAGAGCCCGGAAGGCCATAAGGAAACTAACACAGAACGGGAGGAAAATACTGCATGACTGGAGCGCGGACAATATCAGCGCTCAGACCATGACAGTTAATCTGGAATAAAACTAACAAAGCATTTCATAAAAAGAACATCATAACAACAGTCAAACATGGTGGTGGTAGTGTGATGGTATAGGATTGCTTTGCTGCTTCAGGACCTGAATGACTTGTCATAATTGATGGAACCATGAATTCTGCTCTTTATCAGAAAATCTTGAAGGAGAATGTCTGGCCACTCAAGCTCAAGCCCTGCAATGTGGCTGAATTAAAACAATTCTGCACAGTGGGACAAAATTTGTCAACTGCATTGTAAGATGCTTCACTCTGGTTGTTGCCGCCAAGTGTGGAACAACTAGTTATCAGGTTTATGGGGCAATTCCTTTTTCACACAGGGCCAGTCAGGTTTGGATAGTTTTGTCCCCCTTCATAAATGAATTCATCTTTTTAAAAACTGCATTTTGTATTTACTCGTTATCTTTGTCTAATATTAAAATCTGGTTGATGATTTGAAACATTTGTGACAAATAAGAAAAAAAAAATTGAAAGTAGGAAGGGGCAAATACTTTTTCACAGCACTTTGCATTAACAAATGGCATATTTTTGTGGGGTTTTTTTTCTACATTTGAGTGTGATTTAATGAAATGTGTACAGTGCCCAGACTTTTGCACATGTATGTCACAGCTGTGTATTTATTTATTTAATCATTCATTTTAGAAATTCTTTTCAATTTTGTTTAGTTTATGAAACAAAAAGTAACTATGTTTTGCTTTTAATACTGAAATTTTCCCCCATAGCACACATTTACGGGGACAAATAAGAGGTGGCCATATTTTTGAATACCACTGTGTAAGTGTGGGAAAAAAAATGCATAAACGCAACAAAGTTCAATTTTGAATATAATATCTCACATGATAAGAAATTAAATTTGCTTTTAGACATTTCTTGCATTTCCTCTTTGAAATGGAGCGAACAATCTAAAAACCTACAAGTGAAAAAGTAGTAATAGTGAAACCTACTGTTATCTTCATTTCATCATCTGAACGCGTGCACGGCCAATATAATGGGGTTAATCCATTCACTCATGTGTATGCATGCCATTGAGTTCATTTGCATTTGTAAGCAGAACCGTGTACAATTAAAGTTTCCCTCTCACAGTGAACAAATATGTAAATTCACTGTGTATTCCTATATTGTTCCGTCTCCTAACAAGCGCTTACAATAGCTGATAATAATCGCAGCGAGCACTGATGCGTGTGTCATGGGGATTGAATTAGATTATCTACATGTAATTTTCTTCCTCATTCCCCGTGCGCCGGCATTATCATCATCTCCATCTCGGGGCCTAACACGTTAATTTAGGTTCATGTTTCGAGCAAATGTAATTAATCTGCACACACAGATCATAGGTTTGCGTGCCGGAGCTGCTGCGCGGGCACCGCAGTCACGGCTGGTTTCTTTATTTTTTGACGTTCCTTCGGCGCCCGGCACCCCCATCACGGCAGATGAGAGGGGAGAGTGACACGCTGCCTCGCATGTTCTCCTCAGGGAACACTTATCAAAACAATACGCCAGCCGTCATTCAAACACAGCCCTGCACACTTTGCCACTTTGAAGTCTCCCCATCCTCTTGTTTTTTTAATCTCCCCCCTCGCCTTTTTTTTTTTTTTCTCTCCGTGTAATCCCACTGTAACTACGGGGATTCGGCGCAATTCGCACCATTTGCTCATACAAATACAACACTATCAACAAATAACAATACGCACTGAGAGCAACTACTGAATGGGAGAAGTCTAAATGGGTTCAAGCGCTGGCTGCCATGCATCCCTGCCTCTGTGTTGCCAATCCCTGTAAAAAGTTAATGTAAGCAGGATTCACAGGGAGCTGCCGGTGATGAAATTATGGTGTAACTGATACCAATGTGCCATAGTAGGGGAGCGCATGGGCCGCCTGTGTCTTTGAAGGAGGCTCTTCCCATCCCGCGATGCGCTGCTGGAGAAGGCTCCTGCATGGGTTGTACAGTACAGGCGGACAGATGGAGGGCAATACTGCACAAAGAGCAGGCAATCGTTTTGCCGCAGTACACAGAGCGCCTGCAAGTCAAGGAACATGTTGTGGCGGATTGCACCCGGTGCTGAAATAGCGCGGCCCTAATGTATACACTGGTGCACTGTGTGTTGGGGGGGGGGGGATTAAGGGTGTGTTGGTTTTGTGTCGAGATCAGTAAGACTTTAATGCATTCAGATACAGTTTTGTGTCATTAAATTTACAAATCCTTTTGACAGGAACATTTGTACATTTCCAGTTGGTTTATGGATCCAAAGATCTTTTTCTTCAGGGTTGACAGTCTACTTTAAGAAATAAAATGTTGTGTATTAAATAAACTTATACAGCAGCAGCATGTTGGAATCAAGCCTTACAAAGAATTATACAAAAATAAAATGACACCAATTGCTATGAAATTGAAAGGAAATGATGGTTCACAGTTTGTGCATGTATCTAATTGTTGTTTAACTAATTTAATCTACACTAGCTGTGAAACTGACTGTCATTGTTTTTAATTATGACAAAAACTAAAGTGAATGAAGAAATCACTGAAATTTGATTTCATAGAGTATCAAATTTGTTTTTACTGATAACTATCATGTATTCCACCCTGTCTGTGTTCAGGTGGTGAAAATGTACAAATGGAGACAGTAACTTATTCAAAATGCTTGTGCTGTTTGATTTAAATATGAATTTTATTGCATTTTGGCTGATTCATGTCATCTTCTATACACAGAAGTAAAACCTAATCATTTATTAGAAATGTACAAAACTGATATTTTTTCTCATCAAATTTTTGGTTAGATTTTATTTCTCAGAGCAGCTTACACCAAATGTAGACCTGAAAAGTGTTATCGGTGGTTTTTTCTGAAATATAAATCCTTTTGACATGTTTTCCTGCATTGGCACGAACAAAACCTTCATCTGCTGTGCTGTTAATCAATCTTGATCATACTGAAAAAATGTACCTATGGAATTTTTTTGGCATTTAGGGGTACTATAAAAATCATTACCTGACATCTTAACACTAAATCCAACACATTTTAAACTGTAGGTTTTATATTACTATGCATTCATTTGTTTTCAATAGTTAATCAAAGTGAATCAGTAAATGTGATTCAATCAAAAAGTGAATCAGTAAATGTGTTTTGATTCTACCAGACCAAACAAAAGTGTGTTATCAACTGCCCAGCCAAATTTGAATGTTTAAAAATATGGCCAATTATGTAAAACCAGCTTTAAAAATCTTGAAAAATCAGCCAGCCCTCTCTGCTCTGAGATGGTGGGGGTGCATCTGCAGCAGGTGCTGAAACCACGCCAACTCCCGGAACAGTGTCAAGAGTCAGCTGTCAATCAAACACACAGGGAAAGAATTGGAAATATCCAGCTTATCTTTTTGAGCCAGAAGAGCCACATAAGCTAACATTATTTCTAAGCAGGCCCTCCAGGATTTTGTGATGTTGCGGTTGGACCAATTCCCGCAAATGTAGTCAATCCTGCAAAATTTGAACTTTGTCCAATCACTGCAACTTTCCCGCAATTTTGGCCAATCGTCATCAACTTCTGCCAATTTCACCAATCCAATTTGTCCCTGAGTAGCGCTCAGATGTGTACATCAGTCTAACCAATCAAATAAGCCACTGCACCACGCTCACTTCTGTGTTTACAGTGAGTATAAAGGGAACACAGCAGCAAAAAACAGAGTGTGTGATTTAAAAATAAAAACCTGCGAGTTTTCCCACATTTTCCTTTCCTCGGTCTTCCCCGACTCGCTGGTGAACATCTCACTGTGTCTTCGTGTTGACCGCATGTACAAAGTGGTGGGTTTGTTTTGAAAAAAGTTTGCTTGCCTGAAAGCACCCCTGTCAGGGGAGCGTGTGTGAAAAAAGACACTGTAAAACCACAAACACACAAGCAAAGAAAACACTACAGCCAGTGTTGTGGCATTTTATACACCTTTAGAGGTAAAAGTCATACATCTACATCTACAATCTACATATTGTCAATGCGTTTTAAAGCTGTGAATTTCCAGTTTGGACACGGACCAATGCATGATTCAGGTAAGCTCCAAAGACAGTCCTGCAACTAGAGCCGCACTATCAAAAAAAAAATTCTGCAAAATCCTGGAGTGCTGGGGTTCGGTCTGTATTACGTAGAGCAGCCCTGTTTTAGGCCCGCCCAAAAAAATCCTGGCAAGAGAACTGCGAGAAATTGTTCAACTGTTGAACTCTGCTGTTTAGCTCTGCATATAAGCCTTTTACCATAATTGAAGCACCACATTTGTAATATTTATATTATGTTTAGAAGAAAAATGCTGAATTCACTTGTCAAGGACTTTAAGCTTCAGTCAGAGTTTTGACATCATCTAAATACATCCAAGGCTTATCTTGATATTAATGGATCATTTTCTCTCTCACACATTACCTATTTGACACAAGGCTTTGACATTTACTGTACGTAGAATTGAACCATTAGTAGGTTACCTTATCAGGCATATTAAAGACTAATGCCAGCTAACGGTACATGGCACTGAATAAATCCTGTGATAAAAAGACTTGCCAGTTGAACGGCATGCCCATTTGCGTGGTGGCCCAGAATAATGGTTGAAACTGCTTTGGTCCTTAAAAGCAGTTTAACGGTAAAACCTATCTTAATATGGGTCAACTTCTCAAAGCAGCTGTCCAAAAATGCTAACTGGCACTGGGGGGCTAAGTTGGCTCTTTAGTCTGTCCCTCTTCCTCTGAGGACATAGCCAGTGCTTAGTCCTGATTAGTTCACCTGTTATAGTGACATCACAAAATGGTCTGTCAAAACTTTCCTTTTTCCAAGGGGAGGAGCTTAACTGAACTTTCACAGCAGATAAACACAGACATGACATATAAGAATGATTTCACTCTTGATATGTCTTGTAAGTCATAAAAAACATGTTAGACGTGATGACAAGAAAAAAACGTTGATTTTCACCAGTGTCTCTTTAACATCTATTAGGTTTTCCATGTTCTACTGTGAATAAAATAGTGGTTTAATAAGAGCTGCAAGTGACTGCATTCCATTTTTATTTAGATTCTATACAGCATAATACTGACAATTAGTCAGTTTTCCAAAGCCATTGTAGTAACTTCGCACTAATAATTCTAAAATTAACCAAAGTGGATTTAATTATATCTACAAACTACATCCAAATTCCATCTGTCTTCATTTAAAATGAATGGTATCTCTTTTGTTTAGTCTCATGCTGTTTGCAACCGTAATAAGCCATTCTGTTTGAGGTCATAAGGAAGAGTTTAAACGCAGACACCACCACAACTTTTTCCCGATCTCCCAGACCTTGTGATGATTACCAATTCATGCGTGACTAAACAGGCGCATCATGCATAATAAAAAACTGCACTGTCTGCAAAAAAATGAGCAAGAGTGTAAACAATGGGGGTGCAACAGCTCTGAGGGGGAGGCCGCTAAAATCCATGGCTACAGGGATGGCAAAAGGAAATAAAAGAATGTTTTCCAGTGGGGTGATCCAGTGTTGCCTATTACTATAGCAACAGGAAGACCTGGCTGCTTCAATCAGCATTTGGTTTGCCAAGAAGGCAGAGGATAGGCAGAGGAGCTCCAGCCATGGAGCCCTGCTGAGAGACATCTTGGTTTTACTAATGAAGGGTAGCAAGTGTGTGTATGGTGTGTGTGTGTGTGTGTGTGTGTGTTGAAGTGGGGATTTCCCCTCCCAATTCTACCTGTCACACCAGCCCTCATGTCATACCCTGAGGTCATCTATGAAAAACACAGAGTGGCAGCCGAGGAGAGAGATGCACGATTCTACAGAAAAGTGTGATCATCCAATTACAGGTGGAATCAAACACGGAATGGAACATTGCAGAAGGCAATATGTCGTCCACATGTGCACAGAATAAAGAAAAAAAAAACCCAATCACACTGTTATATTGCTGTCACCATCAGAATGTCTAAACTGTAAACTTGACTTCATCAAGACGTTAAAAAGCGGCCACTAGGCTGCATTATGAAGAATCTGTTTGCACAGAATATATTTGCATTTATTGCGCTTGCAGTCACCACCGTTGTAATAGATTTATTTTTAAAGCCTCATTAAACCTCATGATTGAATAAAGAGGCTGTCTGAGAGGCCTGTTAAATAATAATGATGGTGGTGTTGCTGTGACAGTGATGAGATTCAAAAAGGCGCCGGAGTGGGAAACGGTAGGTGGAAGCGCTCTGTGTGTGTGTGTTGAGTCTACAATTAAATACAATACAAGCATGATTTCTGATTCAGATACTATGATTATGTAATTACAGATACACCAGAAAATACCCAATAAAAACATTGTGGTTTTCAATGTTGCAGTAGTGGCTGTGTTTACACTCATTTTAGATCATACCAACTGTAAATCACTGAATGATCTTTCAGGACCAGTTCATGAGCACTAATATCTGAATAGATCCATGGATAAATTGCTCAAAGTCTATCTTTGTTGCTCCTAAAGCTGATTATCATATTTCACAAAATCTTGCTGGTTGCACAAGAGTTGTAAAAAGGAATACAAGGTCCTTGTTTGTACAATAAATATTCAAAACAACACAGTAGCAGTGAACTTTGCTTCACATTCTGTACAAATCCAGATAATACCCACAATAAATATAAGTTGTTAATGCTAACTTTTTAAAAAGGCAAGGTAAGACTACAGGTTCAGGTTCAGGTTCAGGTTACTTTATTTGTACCTGTAGGTAGATTTGTTTTGCAGTCTGGTGACATCCATATTTACAAGCCACAATTACATTCAACATAAACACAAACACAGGCACACATGAAGCTGACTATAAACATGATAAAAGTACTCAAGGCTCCATCAATCAGGGTATAAAGACAAAGAGATGAGAGAAAAACCAGAGATAAGAGAGAAACCAGAGATAAGAGATTATTTTGAGTATGCAGTACTTAAAGATGAATAGGACTGTATTTTCATGAAAACTTTCAAAAAAACCCATCAAAAATGTTTAGAAAGGTGCATAATTAAACTCTGTATTCTTCAAAAATAATATATTGATGAAAAGATATTTTAATAATTTTTATACGTCCTAAATAATCATAATATTTACATGTAAGCAGTTGGCTGATGAGACTCCCGTCTATGCTCCAGTGGCCGGTAGCATACTGTAGATGTGATACCCTAGATAGGACACAGCTAACATTTTCATGGCAAACAAAGGTGCCATATCCCTTTGTAATTATAATGGTTGATAGCAGTGGCGGACCCTCAGGGCCAGCAAAGCCTTCTCTGCTGGCCTAAACACTATCAGTTACATTTACAACCTTTACAACATATTTATTCCATGAGGATGTATTAAATTATTCCCAATAGTCTATTCTCTTCATTTTGTAGCCTTTCTCTTGGCTGCACTCCTTCCACTAGTGTAATGCATGTTAGAGTTTTTTTTGTCCAATCATATTTCAGCCATCTGTGTTGCCAGGGTCACGCAAATCTGCCTTGGGCCTTCAGGAATTAACAGTGCAGCTCTGTAAGTTAAAGGCCAAATGTCACGTAACAGGGTACTTTAAATATCTTGAAACTAGATATAAAAGGGAACCGATCCATTCGGGTCTTGGTGCATATGCTTCAGTAACAACGGAATATTCGTTAATTTAAAACTGCCGCACTTGGCCTGACACGGCCCCTGGAATCGCCTGGGGAAGAAGGCGGAAGTGACGAAATCGATTGCACCCTAGTTTGATGCTTGGGGTATTTCAATTGATTGTTTATATGGAGACTGGAAGGTTGAAGTGAGCAACAAGAAAGAAAAAATTGGATATTTCACCCATACCTTAAAACGGGACTATCAGGGACAGCTGGGTAATAAGGGACACTTCTCTGGGAAATGTTTTCATACCCGTCAAGTGAGACGTTTTCGCCGTACTTCAACACCGTAAAAAGCGGCTATAAGGAACGGCGGAGCAACAAGGCACACTTCTCTGGGATCTCTGTCTGTTCCGCAACCGCTGCACAGCTCAACGTGTTAAACCATTGTCCTAATGACTTCTCATGGTAGTGAGAATAGCTGACGCTGAGCGATCAGCCCGCCCAGACAATTAAACTAATGAGTGACTCCACACTTCGAACAGTAGTGAGAAGCGCTCCCGCTGAGCGATCAGCCCGCCCCAGCTGTGAGTGATCACACACAGGAGTGCTCCTCAAGACACTCAGTTTTTTTTTCCAGTATATTTTTTCTTTTGGGCGTACAGAAATGGCAATACGCCCGTTTTTGCTAAAATTGCATTTTCCCCGTATTTTCCTTAAAATATTTGACAATAACAACCCGAACTACATTTAAAACATTTCCCAGAAAAGTGTCCCAAACCACTCTGCCGTCTCCCACAGCCGCGCTTGGCACCAAAATACGGCGAAAACGTCTCCCTTGACAGGTATGCGCCTCCATTTTCATATTGATCTGGTCAATTTCTTGACAGCAGCGGCTCTCCTCCACTGTAATAATAATGGCTTCCGAAAAATCAATATTTATGGGGCGCCCTCGACAGACCCCCTCCGGCTTCGCAATTCTGGAGGCGATTAATGTCCAGTTCAATGACATTTTCCACTGGTTCTGCTCTCTGGTCATCGTTGGAACTGTTGTCATCAGACAAAGCATCTGATTCCGTCTCGGACGGCTCGAACCGGTAAGGTTCTATGCCTCTGTCACTGTCTGAACCACTGACAAAAAAAAAGACAAAAAAAAAGACAAAACTAAACTAATTTGTTCACAATCGCTGTCACTTTCCGTCATGATTGTCCAATGTTGATAAGTGTGAATGTGGATAGGCAGGGCAGCCAGGGTACAACTGGTGATGTCAAAAACATGGGCGTGGTCTGGACTGGCTGTCACAAGCCAGCAAGCAAGGTGGGGCCTTCACCTGGTGTATTTTGTGCAATTATGTAAATACAGGTGGGTGATATGGTCTCCGGTATGAATATTTGGTTTAAGCCATGTGTATTTTATCTAAATTCATTGTCATTTAGAAAAAAAAATTACGTGACATTTGGCCTTTAAATTAACTGTTAAACTTATCCTGTTGCTTTAACCAGTCAGATGTCTTCTGTACATCCAGGGGTACGCATAGAAGGCATCCAAGAACATCAGCATTTTTACATCTTTGCACAACTGCACAAGAACCACTGCTGCCACTGAAGACATCAAGTCCTGCTGCCCACTCCCCACTCCACCATCACCCCCCCACTCCCAACACACAGCCCCCCAACCTGACCCTCACTAAGACCCAGGTGAGGACGGAGCTGAGGAAGATCAAGGCGAGGAAGGCGTCGGGACCGGACGGCATCAGTGCAAAGCTCCTCAAGTCCTGTGCAGACCAGCTGTGTGGGATTGTGGAGTACATCTTCAACCTGAGCCTGAAGCTGGGGAGGGTACCACAGTTGTGGAAAACATCTTGTGTGGTACCTGTACCAAAGACTTCCCACCCCAAAGATCTGAACAGCTACAGACCAGTGGCCCTGACGTTCCACATGATGAAGACCCTGGAGAGACTGCTCCTTGCTCACCTCCGCCCCCTGGTGGGTCCAGCGATGGATCCACTCCAGTTCGCCTACCAGCATGGTATCTTCCTCCTTCACCGTTCTCTGCTCCACCTGGAGAAGCCCGGGAATACAGTGAGGATCATGTTCTTTGACTTCCCCAGTGCTTTCAACACCATCCAACCGATGATCCTGAAGGACAACCTGCTGTGCGCAGGGGTGGACCAGCACCTGTCATCATGGATCCTGGACTACCTCACAAACCGGCCACAGTTTGTGAGAACCCGGGACTGTGTGTCCGACATGATCATCGGTAGCACAGGGGCCCCACAGGGAACGGTTTTGGCTCCCTTCCTGTTCACCCTTTATACTGCGGACTTCTCACACAACACAACACACTGCCATCTACAGAAGTTCTCTGACGACTCTGCGATCGTTGGCCTCATCTCCAACGGAGATGAAGCTGAGTACAGAGGGCTTATCCAGGACTTTGTGGACTGGTGCCATCGGAACTGCCTCCAGATCAACGCGAGGAAAACTAAGGAGCTGGTGGTGGACTGCCGCAGGCAAGGACAACCCCTCACAGCACCAGTAAACATCCAGGGAACAGACATTGAGATGGTGACATCCTACAAGTACCTGGGTGTTCATCTGAACAATAAACTAGACTGGCCACACAATACTGACGCACTCTACAAGAAGGGACAGCGCAGGCTGTTCCTACTGAGGAGACTCAGGTCTTTTGGTGTACAAGGGGCGCTGCTGAAGACATTCTACGACACGGTGGTGGCATCAGCCATCACTTTTGGAGTGGTCTGCTGGGGCAGTGGCATTACAGCAGCTGACAGGAAGAGACTGAACAAACTGATCAAGAAAGCTAGCTCTGTCCTGGGGCAGCGCCTTGATCCAGTGGAGGAGATGGGAGAGAGAAGGATGGTGGCTAAACTGTCATCTCTGCTGGAGTCCGAGTTCCACCCTATGCAGGACACACTGAATGCACTAAGGAGCTCATTTAGCAGCAGACTACATCATCCTAGGTGCACAACCGAGAGGTTTCGCAGGTCCCTCCTACCAACGGCTGTCAGACTGTATAACCTAAACAGGGCTGCTCGCAGAGATAGCAAAAAGATGTGACAACCTAATAGTATTGAATGCAAAAGATGCAATAGACTTACACAATGGTCCCCTCCGGTATACAACTAGGAAAATACTGGTAGCTACGGAGGGTGACAATATGTATGGGTACATAATCATAACATGTAGGATAACTAAGTAGACGGTTATGCTGTTTCATTCCATCTAGCTACAATGCTCCGCACTGTGTGTGTTTGTATATTTATATATTTTTTCCATCTAGCGACAATGCTCCACACTGTGTGTTTATATATTTACATATTTATTCCATCTAGCTACGGTGCTCCGCACTGTGTGTGTTTATGTGTTTGCATATTAGTTCCATCTAGCTACAATGCTCCGCACTGTGTGTGTTTATATTGTGGTACACACATATGTAGCTTCATAGACTCCATTTGTATATTAATGTTGCTTCACGTCTCAGAATGAACAATAGGACTGAGTCTCCTGGGAATAACAGGAGGGTGCGAAATGTGTTCTGTGTTATGCAAAGAGATGGCCTTGAGGGATTTCCTGACCACCAGTGATGTGGGGGTGGAGGGGACAAGACCTGGAAGAAGATGTATTGTGTCTTGGGATTAAAATGACAATGTGACTGTGTGCTTTGATGTCCTGGGTATAAATGGGACAGATATGGGGTGATGCCTCCTCTTTCTGTTGAGAGGATGTTGGAGATACGTGAATAAACTTGATTTGAGAAATAAACTCAGCCTCATCTTTTCACGCTCCCCACACTGGTGACCTTAAGACGTATCATGAGCAGAAGTAATTCCCCCGAGCCGGTCTCGTCAGGAACCAGCCAGGCGAATGCAGCCACAGTCAAGCTACCAGACTTCTGGCAGGACAACCCGTGCTCCTGGTTCCATTTGGCCGAAGCTCAGTTCGCTCTCCGGGGAATAACGGCAGATGACACAAAATTCTACCACGTTATTGCCAAGCTCGACAACCGCACAGCTCGACATGTGCAGAGCCTGGTGGAGCGCCCACCCGCTGACGACAAATACGGCGGGTTGAAGGCTGCGCTCATACAGCGTTTCACTCCCTCAGCCCAGGAGAGAGCAGAGATACTCCTGGCCCTGAACGAATTGGGAGAAAGCACGCCTGTCGACCTGACGGAGGACATGCTGAGGCTGAGAGGCTCAGACGACGGCGATTTCCTTTTCATCCACATCTTCCTGAGAACCCTACCGTCGGAGACAAGAGCGACCCTGGCAGGTTCGCAGTTGTTGGCCCAGCGGGACTTCCGCGCGCTGGCCCAGGAGGCACAGCGGATTCTCAACACCAGCAGATGGCGCACGGCCACCGCAGCAGCGGCAGACCTCGGCGCGACGGCTGGGGATGGCAGGGGGCCAGAGGCGGCGGAGGCAGACCCACCGACAACGGCGGCGGTGAAGACCAAACATCGTGGAGGAGACGACCTCTGTTTTTACCATCGCCGCTTCGCAGAGAGGGCACGCAAGTGTATACCACCGTGTCAGTTCAAGAACTCGGGAAACGCCAGAGCCGGGGGTCGGTAGCAGCCGCGGCCCTCGGAGAACAGAACAAGCTGCTCTACTTGACGGATGCGTGTTCTGGGAGGCAATTCCTCGTGGACACAGGCTCCCAAGTGAGTTTCATCATGCCAACCTATGCTGACCGGCTGGCAGGCCCCGGGAGTCACGGAGCATCGGCGGCGAACGGCTCGAGCATTAAGACCTTCGGTGAGAAGACTCTGCTTCTGTCCCTGCATGGCCGCACATTTGAGTGGACTTTTATTATAGCTGCGGTGAGCTTCAACATGTTAGGTGCTGATTTTCTGTGCTCACATGGGTTGTTGGTTGATCTTCCTAATAGACGCTTGGTTAATGCACTCTCTTTTTACTCTATTCCCTGTGCAGCCCGAGTGGCCCCGCCCACAGCACAAGCCAACGTCGCTACGGCAAGCGGTAAGATCCACACACTTCTCACCCAGTTTCCAGCACTCAAGGTTCCCACATTTTCAGCAGCCGTGGCTAAACACGGAGTGGAACATTTTATTACTACCGCCGGTCCCCCCGTTTTTGCAAAAGCCCGGCGCTTGGATGCAGCTAAACTGGCCATAGCGCGCGAGGAGTTCGCCAACCTTGAAAGGCTGGGCATCATTCGGCGGTTGAAGAGCCCATGGGCTTCACCGCTTCACATGGTCCCTAAAGCTGATGGCTCGTGGCGACCTTGCGGTGATTTCCGCAGGTTGAACAACGCTACAGCGCACGACCGTTACCCAATCCCGCATATTCAAGATTTTTCCATCCATTTGGCGGGGGCGCGCCTTTTTTCCAAAATAGACTTGCTTCGCGGGTACCATCAAGTCCCAGTGTGCGCTGAGGACATACCCAAAACAGCGGTAATAACTCCGTTTGGCTTGTTCGAGTTTTTGCGCATGCCGTTTGGGCTTAAAGGCGGCGCACAGACGTTCCAACGCGTGATGGACGCGGTGTTGCGCGATCTCCCCTTCGTGTTCGTCTACCTGGACGACATCTTGGTAGCCAGCGCGTCCGAAGACGAACACGAAAATCACCTCACGGTAGTTTTCTGGAGGTTGGGAGAGCACGGGTTAATAATCAACCCAGCGAAGTGTCAGTTCGGGGTGACACAAAATGATTTTTTGGGGCACCGCGTCTCCTCAGATGGAGCGGTTCCTCTGCCTGACAAGGTGCGCGCAGTAACAAATTTCCCCCAGCCACAAACGGTCAAAGTGTTACAAGAGTTTTTGGGAATGGTGAATTTTTATAACCGTTTCCTCCCTCGCGCAGCGCAGCTCATGCAACCACTGTATGCCGCGCTTAAAAAACAAAAACCCACAAATACAATCGAATGGTCCCCGGAGCGGGAGCACGCATTCTCGGAGGTCAAAACAGCCCTGGCAAACGCTGCGTTGTTAGCACATCCAGACCCAACGGCCCGCATAGCGCTCACTACTGACGCGTCAGATGTGGCCATAGGGGTGGTAGTGGAGCAGCATGTTGCTGGGGCTTGGCAGCCGCTTGCCTTTTTCAGCAGAACTTTGCGCGATGCCGAGCGAAAATACAGCGCGTTCGACAGGGAGTTATTAGCGCTCCACTTGGCCACTCGCCACTTCCAGTTCTGGCTGGAAGGTCGCCGTTTCACCGTGTTCGTCGACCACAAGCTGCTCACTTTCGCAATGGCCAAGGTTTCAGAACCGTGGTCAGGCCGGCAGCAGAGGCAGCTGGCTGCAATCTCAGAGTTTACTACCGATATTCAACACGTAGCGGGTAAACTGAATGTAGTGGCAGACTGTCTCTCGCGCGCCGTAGCTACTCCAGCCCGCGTAGGGGTAGATTATGCTGCCATGGCCGCGGAGCGGGCTAGCGGCGCGGACGTGCACGCGGCCCCAGTCTGCGTGGGGATAGATTATGCAGCCATGGCTGCGGATCAGGTTAGCGATGCGGACGTGTGCGTGCTCCAGTCTGGACCAACAGGATTAAGGCTGGAGAACAGGGTGCTGCAAGATGGTATGCCCCCCCAATCTGCGATGTCTCCACTGGGCGACCGCGTCCGGTGGTGCCGACCGCGTGGCGCCGCCGCGTTTTTGACTCGATTCATTCTCTGGCGCACCCGGGGGTGCGCGCATCGGTCAAAATGGTAGGATAGAAATTTGTATGGCCGAGCCTGCGCAGGCAAGTTAAGGAGTGGGCGGCAACCTGCATGGCTTGCCAATGAGCCAAAGTACACAAACACACGAGAGCTCCCTAGGAGCCGTTTCACATCCCGGCTAAGAGGTTTGATCATGTGCATGTCGACCTCGTAGGCCCCCTCCCGCCGTTACAGGGGTGCACATACCTTTTGACAATGGTGGACCGCACTACGCGTTGGCCAGAAGTGGTTCCACTGGCGTCAACCACGGCCGAGGAGGTGGCGCGCGCGTTTTTTAACGGCATGGGTAGCACGTTTTGGAGTTCCGTCGGACATGACGTCTGACAGAGGTCCTCAATTTGTTTCTGAGCTTTGGTCAGCGATGGCCCACAGCCTGGGGGTGACAATCCACCGCACTACTGCATACAACCCGCAAGCTAATGGTTTATGCGAACGTTTCCATAGGTCATTGAAAGCGGCCCTCAGAGCGTTGCTTACGGATGCAAATTGAGTGGACAGGCTACCATGGGTTTTATTGGGGTTGCGTTCTGCACCTAAAGAGGATTTAAAAGCCTCCCCAGCTGAGTTAGTTTTTGCTCAGCCACTCCGGCTGCCCGGGGAATTTCTCCCAGATAATCCTGCGCCAGGGTGCTCCCCTGTTCAGCTGTTGCTGAGTGACACGGGATCGAGCACGCTTCCTGGCCCCGATCATCACAGTTTTCCATGCGTTTTGTGCTAAGGCTTTAAAAAATGAAGAGTTAGTTTTTTGTCAGACATTGACGCCCATCGCCCCGGACTTGCGACCCACCTTATATGATGGACCATTTAGAGTGCTGGAAACAGGGGATAAGCACTTTTTGCTAGATTTGGGGGTCAGAAAGGAAATGATTGGTATAAACAGGCTCAAACCCGCTTTCGTGATGGCTGATGAAACTGTGCAGTTGGCGAGGGCCCCTCGGCGCGGCAGACCACCTAGGGAGCATTCCCCAGAGCTCCCACAGGGATTGACTAACAGTTCTAATCCCCAGACAGCAGCTCCCCAGCAGAATGGCGCCGCGGGAGGGTTAAAGCCCACTTACAGCAAGTACGGGAGACGTTTGAAGCCCAAGCAGCATGTGGACTGATGTTTGTGATTTTATTATGATATGCAGACTGTGTTTTATTGTTCCATCTTAGACGTTTGGGGGGGGAAGTCATGTGGTACACACATATGTAGCTTCATAGACTCCATTTGTATATTAATGTTGCTTCACGTCTCAGAACGAACAATAGGACTGAGTCTCCTGGGGATAACAGGAGGGTGCGAAATGTGTTCTGTGTTATGCAAAGAGATGGCCTTGAGGGATTTCCTGACCACCAGTGATGTGGGGGTGGAGGGGACAAGACCTGGAAGAAGATGTATTGTGTCTTGGGATTAAAATGACAATGTGACTGTGGCTTTGATGTCCTGGGTATAAATGGGACAGATGTGGGGTGATGCCTCCTCTTTCTGTTGAGAGGATGTTGGAGATACGTGAATAAACTTGATTTGAGAAATAAACTCAGCCTCATCTTTTCACGCTCTCCACAATATATTCATATATTTATTTCATCTAGCTACAGCGCTCCACCACTGTGTGTGTGTTTTTATATTCACATATTTATTCCATCTAGCACAATGCTCCGCACGAGTATGTGTTTATATGTTCATATATTTATTCCATCTAGCTGCAATGCTCCGCATCGTGTGTCTATATATTTATGTTTATAGTACGGTGGGCGAAAAAAGTATTAGTCAGCCACCAATTGTGCAAGTTCTCCCACTTAAAGATGAGAGAGGTCTCCAATTTTCTCATAGGTATACCTCAACTTGAGAGACAAAATGAGAAAAAAAAATCCAGAAAATCACATTGAAGGATTTTTAATGAATTAATGGGTAAATTCCTCAGTAAAATAAGTGTTTGGTCACCTACAAACAAGCAAGATTTCTGGCTCTCACAGACCTGTAACTTCTTCTTTAAGAGGCTCCTCTGTCCTCCACTCGTTACCTGTATTAATGGCACCTGTTTGAACTCATCAGTATAAAAGACACCTGTCCACAACCTCAAACAGTCAGACTCCAAACTCCACTATGGCCAAGACCAAAGAGATGTCAAAGGACACCAGAAACAAAATTGTAGACCTGCACCAGGCTGGGAAGACTGAATCTGCAATAGGTAAGCAGCTTGGTGTGAAGAAATCAACTGTGGGAGCAATTATTAGAAAATGGAAGACATACAAGACCACTGATAATCTCCCTCGATCTGGGGCTCCACGCAAGAGCTCACCCCGTGGGGTCAAAATGATCACGAGAACGGTGAGCAAAAATCCCAGAACCACACGGGGGGACCTAGTGAATGACCTGCAGAGAGCTGGGACCAAAGTAACAAAGGCTACATCAGTAAGACACTACACCGCCAGGGACTCAAACCCTGCAGTGCCAGACGTGTCCCCCTGCTTAAGCCAGTACATGTCCAGGCCTGTCTGAAGTTTGCTAGAGAGCATTTGGATGATCCAGAAGAGGATTGGGAGAATGTCATATGGTCAGATGAAACCAAAATAGAACTTTTTGGTAAAAACATCACTTCTCGTGTATTGGAGGAGAAAGAAACATCATACCTACTGTGAAGCATGGGAGTGGAAACATCATACTTTGGGGCTGTTTTTTGGCAAAGGGACCAGGACGACTGATCGTGTAAAGGAAAGAATGAATGGGGCCATCTATCATGAGATTTTGAGTGAAAACCACCTTCCATCAGCAAGGGCATTGAAGATGAAACATGGCTGGGTCTTTCAGCATGACAAAGATCCCAAACACACCACCCGGGCAATGAAGGAGTGGCTTCGTAAGAAGCATTTCAAAGGTCCTGGAGTGGCCTAGCATTCTCCAGATCTCAACCCCATAGAAAATCTTTGGAAAGGAATGGGCCAAAATATCCAACAACAGTGTGTGAAAACCTTGTGAAAACTTACAGAAAACGTTTGACCTCTGTCATTGCCAACAAAGGGTATATAACAAAGTATTGAGATGAACTTTTGTTATTGACCAAATACTTATTTTAACCGAGGAATTTACCACTTAATTCATTAAAAATCCTTCAATGTGATTTTCTGGATTTTTTTTTTATCTTATTTGTCTCTCATAGTTGAGGTATACCTATGATTAAAATTAGAGACCTCTCTCATCTTTTAAGTTGGAGAACTTGCACACTTGGTTGCTGACTATATACTTTTTTACCCCACTGTACATATGTATACTGGCTGCTCTTGTTTTTTCTTGCTTCTGATTGTTGCTATCCCTGTGCTGTTGCACTCCTGGAATTTCCCCATTGTGGGACTAATAAAGGCTTTATCTAACATCTTTGATTGGATGCTTAGACTCCTCCACCCACACTGCAGAGGATCCTAGCTAGCAAAACGCCAGTGCAAGGACTTACTTAAGCAGCTACAATAGACTGTAACTGCTTAAATATAATAGCTGTTTTTTCCACCCACAATGACTGACAGGGGGAGAGGAAAATGATTTGGTCACTGTTATTAAAAAAAACAAACAATTTTTCAGATGGGCTTTTCAAGAAAAGCTGTTCATTGTGAAAAGAGGTCGGCCAACCCTGAAGCTAGCAGGCCCGTCTCAGCCGGGGAAAGGATTTGTCCGTCCCTTCCATATTAACAATGAGCGGCATCCTTGGCTTACAGCCTCCGAGGAGTGCTGCAAATTATCTTAGTGGGAATGCCTTTGTTTGCAACTGATCGAGTAGAAACTTGGAGTCCGGTTTTGCAAACTTGAGCTGTCTGTCACACCATGACGATTGGACGAGTGTGCTTCAGCTTGAGGTCATGAACAGATGGCTGGACATTCTCCTTCAGGATTTTTTGGTAGACAGCAGCATTCATGGTTCCATTTACCACAGCGAGTCTTCCAGGTCCTGAAGCAGCAAAACAGCCCCCAGAACATCACAACTACCACCACTGTTTTGGCATGGGTGGGGGATTCTCCACACAGAGAAAAGCAGCTGGATAAGGGGGAACAATGGACCGGAGGAGAAATGTCACCGGGGGGGCTCAGACCGGGACAGTATGGACTATGCACCCCTGGAGAGAGGAGAACCCGCCGGAGCAACTGGAAAGAGAGAAGGGGTGTCAGCAGCGGTGCTGGTGTTTATGATTATGTTAATGTGCACACAGGTCTTTTTTCCAACAATGTATTATGGTCGGAAGTTCCAGATCTCAATGCATGGAATTACAGGTATTAAAGAGGAATGCACAGAGATCTGGGAGCTCTTTTTACTGTACTGTATGTTGGGGATAGAATAAAGTTCATGTGTTGTCTAGCTCGTTGCATCGCCTGCTTCCTTTCTCCACATTGTTGACCCTAAGATGTGCCACAGGACGCGGACCATATCGATTTTGGCGACCAGACTCTCAGTTGGCAGGCAGTGGCACCCCACATCCATGAGGGGACTCCAACGAGGTGAGGGCCGTTGGTGGTAGCCGGGATGACACCGAGGAGACCAAAGAATGGGGTGATCTGTTTTTAATCATCGCCATTTCGGCTTGAATGCCCAATGCTGCCTGTCACCATGCCCAATTCAAGAAGCCGGGAAGACAGCACGTTTGGCATTCAGTTGCAGCTGCAACTGATGGCAACAGGGAACAGACTGCTTATATGTCACGGACACGCGTTTGAGGAGACGGTTTTTTGGTGGACTCTGGCTCCCAGAAGAGCCTCATCCTGCCGGTCAACGCAGACAGGGTGGCAGGAGGCAGCGGGGGTCCCAAGCTCACGGCCACTAATGGATCCACCATCGGGACATTTGGCAAGTGGACACTGACGATATGCTTACACAGACGCAAACTTTCAGTGGGGACTTTGTGGTAGCTGCATGTTCCGCCTCCATTTTAGGTGCAGATTTTTATGTGCTTATGGGGATGTTAGTCGATGTTGCTAATAGATTTTACCCTTGCACCTGGCCAGGGCGCATGCTTTTTCTAAAGTGGATCTGGTCCGCGGTTACCACCAAGTCCCAGTGGTGTGGAAGATGTTCCAAAAACAGTGGTAGTAACTCCTTTTGGCCTTTTCGAGTTTTTATGCATGCCGTTCGGATAAAAAGGCGCGGCACAGACCTTCAAGAGGATGATGGACGCAGTGCTTTGTGACTTGTCCTTCAATTTTTTCTCTACTTAGACAACACTTCTGGATAGCCAGCGTGCCCGAGGAGGAGCACATCGCCCCATCTCAGGACAGTTTTCCAGAGGTTGGAAGCGCACAGGTTAACCAGTGAAGTGACAGTTTGGTGTGCCAGTGAATGGACTTTTTGGGCCACCGCATTTCGCCGGAGGGTGCGATCCCCATTACCGGACAAAGACTTTCCGCCATCCGCAGACTGTGAGGGCACTACACGGAGTTTTTGGGAATGGTTAATTTTTATAACCGTTTCCTTCTCCGGGCAGCCCAGCTGATGCAGCCGTTGTACGCCACGCTTAAAAAAAAAGGGCCCGTTGAGCCATCGACTGGACTCCCCCGGCGAGTCCAGGCTTTTACTAATAGCCAAAACAGCGCTTGCGGATGCTGCGTTGTTAGCCCATCCCAAATCCATCTGCACGGATAGCGCCTCACTATGGACGCATCTGAGTTGCCATAGGGGCAGTAGTTGGAGCAATGCGTCTCAGGTATGTAGGCAGCCGTTCACATTTTTCAGCCGCACTTTGCGCGACAATGAACGCAAGTACAGTCACATTCGATAGAGAATTGCTGGCTCTCCACCTGGCGACGCACCATTTCCAGTTCTGCCTGGAGGGGCCACGAGTTCACCCACGTTCAGTGGACCATTGTACCGCTGACGTATGCAATGGCCAAGGTCTCGGAACCATGGTCGGCCCGGCAGCAATGGCAGTTGGCCGTAATTTTGGAGTTTACTATCGACATTCAGCACATCACCGGTAAGCACAATGTCGTGGCCGATTGCCTGTCGTGTGCGTTAATTGCTTCGGTCTACATGGGAATAGATTTCCCCACCATGGCCGCGGAGCAAGCTGGGGATGTGGCCATTTGCGCGCTCCAGTCTGCGCCAACGAGGTTAAGGCTGGTGAGCAGGGTGGTGCAAGAAGGGTACCCTCCCTTGCTTTGCGACGTCTCCACCGGCTGCCCGCGCCCGATGGTTCCAAGCTCTTGGCGCTGTCGCGTTTTAGAGTTGGTCCACTCCCTTTCACATCCGTGAGTGTGCGCTTCAGTGAAGCTAGTGGGGGCGAAATTTGTCTGGCCGCACTTGTGCAAGGACGTGAAAGAGTGGGCTGCAGCTTGCGTCATGTGCCAGTGGGCCAAAGTGCACAAGCACATCAGAGCCCCCCTCGAGCCGTTCCAAATCCCGGCCAGGAGGTTCGACCACGTCCACGTGGATTTGGTGGAACCCCTCCCGCCATCGCAAGGTTTTACGCACCTCTTAACAATCGTGGACTGCACCACGTGCTGGCCTGAAGTATTCCTGCTGGCTTCTACCATGTCTGCGGAAGTGGCACGCACTTTTTTGTCGGCCTGGGTTGCACGTTTCGGATCTCCATCGGACATCACGTCCGACGGGGTCCACAATTTGTTTCAGAACTCTGTTCCGCGATGGCCCAGAGCCTGGGGGTTAAAATTCACCGCACTACCACGTACAACCTCCTGGCTAACGGGTTATGTGAGTGTTTTCATAGGTCACTCAAAGCAGCGCTCAGAGATTTGCTAATGGACACAAATTGGGTCGATCACCTGCCCTGGGTTCTTTTAGGGTTGCACTCCGCACCTAAGGAGGATTTGGCAGCCTCCCTGGCAGAACTCGTGTTTTCTCAGGAGCCGCAGATCCCCGGAAAATTTTTACCGGAAAACCCCGCACCTGAGGCTGATCTGCCCATGCAATTTTTACACAGTATGGAGGCTGTGAGTGTACTGGGCCCGGCCCACCATTGTTTTCCCCACACATTCATCCCAAAAAGCTTGCAGAACGGCAGTTTTGTTTTTGTCAGGCACGATGCGCATCGGACCCCGCTGCGCCCACTGTACGACGGACCGTTCAGGGTGTTGGAACCTGGGGCAAAGATTTTGTGTTAGACTTGGGGGGACGTAGAGAGACCGTCTGCATCGACAGGCTGAAGCCCGTTTTTGTGTTGGCAGATGAGCATGTCGTGTTGGCCCAAGCTCCCCGGCGCAGACGCCCACTGTTGGTGGCTCCACAAGTTGGTAATCCCTCGGGAGGGACCTGCGCGCGCAAAGCTGATGTGTTTTCTCCCCCTCCCTTTTTCCCTCCACAGACTGGCGTGTCCTCCTGTTCACCCCGCCAGCAGGGCGGTTCGAGTGGATCGGCGACCCCCCCGCTATAGCCGCTATGGGCACCAGCTCAAGCCCAAAGGACGGGAGGGGGGGGTTAGTGCCCTTTCTGGGTGTTCGGGGTGGGGGGGGGGGCTGTGTGGGGGCATGGTGTTGGACTTCTCCACCCAGGGAACAATGGACCGAAAGAGGAGGTGTCACTGGGGGGTACCAGATGGGGCAGTGAGGACTATGCGCCCCCTGGGGAGAGGAGTAAAATGCCGGTGCCGCTGGGAGAAGAAGAGTGTCGAAGCGGCACTGGTGTTATGTTATGTTAATGTGCCACACAGTTCTTTGTTCAAACAACAGTGTGTTATGGTCGGAAGTCCGGGTCTCAATGCATGGAAATAAAGTTATAAAAGAGGAATGCACAGAGACCCAGGAGAGCTCTTTTTCTGTAAAATATGTTGGAGAAAGAATAAAGTAAATGTGTCGTCCAGCTTGTTGTCGCGCCTCCTTTCTCCACATTATAACCTTTTCCAGACTGATAGATTTCAATTACTTTGTTTCTTATTTGTTCCTAAATTTCTTTGGATCGCAGCATGATGTCTAGCTTTTGGGGGTCTTTTGGTCTACTTCACTTTGTCAGGCAGGTCCCGTTTAAGTGATTTCTTGATTGAGAACAGGTGTGGCAGTAATCAGTCCTGGGTGTGGGTTGACAAATTGAACTCAGCTTTCCAAGAATGTAATAAATCACAGTTAATTTATGTTTTAATGGGGGGGGGGGGCGGGTGTCACCTTTTCACACAGGGCCAGGGGCATAAATCCCGGGGGGGACGCAGGAGTCATGTCGCCCCCTTCCATAAAGCTGTCCCTCCCAAAAGTCACAGTGTAAACACAAACATGTTTTATTTGAACAGCACAGTAATATTCGTTGAAGGCACAATACAAGTGGTGCGTCTTAAAAGCACATTGTTTGACAATTATAACTATTGAAAGATTAGAAGCCCCCCCCATCCTCACAATGGTTTCGTCCAATCTGTTTCTCCTCTGCAAGCGGGGCTGCTGTGGTTCCTTACCACTGTTGCCAGACGTACGATAATTATCATATTTGTATGATAATTTTGCCCTCTGTACGATCAATTATCTCAAAATTCCCCTAATGTATGATAATTTGACACCTTCATTGCATGGCTACGTTAATACATTAGCAAACACAATCAGAATGTGGATCCTGCACATACATACTACGTTTGTTTTTACGCATCATCTCACGTGAGCGGGCTGTGTGGAAAAGAAGACAGAAAACTTGTGTTGCAGTAGGAGAGAGGTAACCTCGGATGGAGGTTAGTGATGGGATCCTATGGAGCGCCGAACTGAGAGTTGGCTGAACCGAATGGGCGGGGCTTGTTTGCTGCTTTGGTGGTGGTGGTGGTGGTGGGGGGGGGGGGGGTCAGCTGCTGATCCCTGGTTTCCAGTACAGCTCTGGTGAGTGACTCAGTACAGTATGTTCACCAATAAAAACTAGTACACTCGACTGAATCGTTCGTGTACATTACAGCACTAATGCTGGCATGGCAGACTCAACAAGTAAGCAACATCACGAGCAGGTTGAGAAACAAATGGGGAGCAGACCCCAGTTTTACTGGGTGGTTCAAACCTGTTGTTGGCATTAGTACTAAAGCTTTGTCACTGCTGCAATGTGCAAATGTATGCAAAATTGCCACTGAATTGTAGCTCTCAATAAAACTAAAACAGGTTTCTGCTTCAATTATCAGAGGCATTTTAGTAGTAGTTTAGGTGGATTGATTGTTTATTCCTAATGTATTAACAGATTACTTCTCAAAATATTTATGAGGCAAGACCTTGATAGATGATGATTCAACAGAAGGCATATAGAAGATAGTTAATTATGACTGATATTCTGGGCCATTCAGTACAAGCTCATCCTCTAATCCACATAGGTAGAGGTGCTTTTTTTCAACCATCTCTTAGATTATTTAAAGGTAAAATTGTGTTATAGGCTGCAATATACACGATCTGTGATAATGTGTTACTAAAGCAGATGGTCCTGGGCAATGTCAGAATGAAAACGGGGTGTGTACGATAATTTTCCTCAAAATACGATAATTTTAAGCTGCTGGTATGATACTTCAACATTTCCCATCTGGCAACACTGCTCCTTCACACACGCTGACAGAGAGGCAGACAGCGGTAAGAAAGTGCATTGGAAGCTTAAAGGTCTGATGACATGATTTTGACTTCATCTAATTTTGCAACACATAATTTCAATATGACAAAATAGGTTGGTCTGTGCAGTTATTCAACGTTTTCATGAGCGCCATGTCACAAATTGCGTCAATGGCTGGAAAAATCCCCGGCCATGTTGTGACGTCAGCGACAGAACACAGCGCTTGGCTGCCCATTGTACACGCAGGATGGAAGTGGTAGAAAACATCGACGATGGTTGCAGCACATGTAGTCTGGAATTGGTTTGTGTTGTCCAATCTTCAGATGATTATAGTTCCCAAGAATGGGATGACAATGAAGAATCTGGGGGCATCAGACCATACAGGTTTGAGCTTAAGTATTTGGTCAATAACAAAAGTTCATCTCAATACTTTGTTATATACCCTTTGTTGGCAATGACAGAGGTCAAACGTTTTCTGTAAGTTTTCACAAGGTTTTCACACACTGTTGCTGGTATTTTGGCCCATTCCTCCATGCAGATCTCCTCTAGAGCAGTGATGTTTTGGGGCTGTCGCTTGGCAACACAGACTTTCAACTCCCTCCAAAGATTTTCTATGGGGTTGAGATCTGGAGACTGGCTAGGCCACTCCAGGACCTTGAAATGCTTCTTACGAAGCCACTCCTTCGTTTCCCGGGCGGTGTGTTTGGGATCATTGTCATGGTGAAAGACCCAGCCACGTTTCATCTTCAATGCCCTTGCTGGTGGAAGGAGGTTTTCACTCAAAATCTCACGATACATGGCCCCATTCATTCTTTCCTTTACACGGATCAGCCGTCCTGGTCCCTTTGCAGAAAAACAGCCCCAAAGTATAATGTTTCCACCCCCATGCTTCACAGTAGGTATGGTGTTCTTTCTCCTCCAAGCATGACAAGTTGAGTTTTTACTAAAAAGTTCTATTTTGGTTTCATCTGACCATATGACATTCTCCCAATCCTCTTCTGGATCATCCAAATGCTCTCTAGCAAACTTCAGATGGGCCTGGACATGTACTGGCTTAAGCAGGGGGACACGTCTGGCACTGCAGGATTTGAGTCCCTGGCGGCGTAGTGTGTTTCTGATGTAGCCTTTGTTACTTTGGTCCCAGCTCTCTGCAGGTCATTCACTAGGCCCCCCCATGTGGTTCTGGGATTTTTGCTCACCGTTCTTGTGATCATTTTGACCCCATGGGGTGAGATCTTGCGTGGAGCCCCAGATCGAGGGAGATTATCAGTGGCCTTGTATGTCTTCCATTTTCTAATAATTGCTCCCACAGTTGATTTCTTCACACCAAGCTGCTTACCTATTGCAGATTCAGTCTTCCCAGCCTGGTGCAGGTCTACAATTTTGTTTCTGGTGTCCTTTGACATCTCTTTGGTCTTGGCCATAGTGGAGTTTGGAGTCTGACTGTTTGAGGTTGTGGACAGGTGTCTTTTATACTGATAACGAGTTCAAACAGGTGCCATTAATACAGGTAATGAGTGGAGGACAGAGGAGCCTCTTAAAGAAGAAGTTACAGGTCTGTGAGAGCCAGAAATCTTGCTTGTTTGTAGGTGACCAAATACTTATTTTGCTGAGGAATTTACCAATTAATTCATTAAAAATCCTTCAATGTGATTTTCTGGATTTTTTTTTTCTCATTTTGTCTTTCATAGTTGAGGTATACCTATGATGAAAATTGGAGACCTCTCTCATCTTTTAAGTGGGAGAACTTGCACAATTGGTGGCTGACTAAATACTTTTTTGCCCCACTGTATATACAGTAATGTAAAGACGTGAACAAACTATAAGAAGACTATAACACTGTATGTACAGTAATCCAGAAAAACTGTAACTGACTATAAGAAGACCATGACAATATATATACAGGAGAGTGATCTGGGTGGTATGTCCATGGGCGGGGCACGGGGGGGGGTATCAAAGGGGAGAAAAGTGGAGGTTCAGCGGGGAACTGAGTTCAATAGCATGACAGCTGTTGGGAAGAAGCTGTTCCTAAACCTGCTGGTTCTAGTCCGAAGGCTTCTGAAACGCCTTCTGGAGGGGAGGAGCTGGAACAGTCCATGGGCAGGATGGGTGGAGTCCCTTGGAATGCTGCATGCCCGGCACAGACATCTTTTCCTGTAGACGTCCTCTATAGCTGGAAGTGGAGTCCCTGTGATGCGTTGGGTGGTTTTCACCACCCGCTGCAGCGCCTTACGGTCAGCGACAGAGCAGCTTCCATACCAGACTGTGACACAGTTGGTCAGGATGCTCTCTATCACGCAGCGGTAGAAGTTGCCCAAGATGTCAGCTGACAGGTGGCTCTTCTTCAGTGTCCTCAAGAAGAAGAGGTGCTGATGGGCCTTCTTGATCAGGCTGGTGGTGTTGACTGACCAGGACAGGTCCTCCGAGATGTGAGTCCCCAGGAATTTGAAGCAGGAGACACGTTCAACAGCCATGCCGTTGATATGGATGGGGTCATGTGTCCCCCCCTCTCCTTCCTGTAGTCCACTATGAGCTCCTTGGTTTTGCTGGTGTTAAGGAGCAGGTTATTGTCAGCACACCAAGTAGCCAAGTGCTCAACCTCTGCCCTGTAGTCTGACTCCAATCACTGTGGTATCATCAGCGAACTTTATGATGGAATTGGATCCATACATAGGCCTGCAGTCATGGGTGAAGAGGGAGTAGAGGAATGGACTGAGCACACAGCCCTGTGGTACACCAGTGTTGAGTGTGATGGTAAAAGAGCGGTTGAGGCCTGACCTAACATGCTGGGGTCTGTTGGTCAGAAAATCCATGATCCAGTTGCATGTGGAGGTACTGATTCCCAGGTCACCAAGTTTAGTAATCAACTTGGAGGGGATGACTGTGTTGAATGCTGAGCTGAAGTCGACAAACAGCATTCTTGCGTAGGTGTTCTTGTCATCTAGATGTGAGAGTGCACAGTGCAGCGCTGTGGAAACCACATCCTCTGTACTCCTATTGCTCCGGTAGGCAAATTGGTGAGGGTCCAGTGTGGGGGGCAGACAATTTTTGAGCTGTGCCAAGACCAGTCGCTCAAAGCACTTCATGACTAGGGGCGTCAGTGCCACAGGGCGATAGTCATTTAGGCACGATGGTGTTGAGTGTTTCGGCACTGGTACTATAGAGGTGGTCTTGAAGCACGCTGGTACCACCGCCTGGGCCAGGGACAGGTTGAAGATGTCCGTGAAGACCTCTGCCAGCTGCTCAGTGCATGCCCTTAGCACACGCCCTGGAATGCCGTCAGGGCCAGCAGCCTTACGTACGTTGATATGACTCAGTGCATTACGGACGTCGGTATAGGTGAGTGTGAGGTAGTGGAGGTCGTCAAAGGGTGGGGAATTGGTATTCTTTTCGTTATTGTCCTTGTCAAAACGAGCATAGAAGTCATTTAGCTCATTGAGAAAGGACACAGTCGTGGCTATAGGTGTGGAGTTGCTGGGCTTATAATCAGAGATAGCTTGAATGCCCTGCCACATGCGTCGGGGGTCAGAGTCCACAAAGTGTTCCTCCACCTTCAGCTTGTAGCTGTGCTTGGCTTTTTTGATGCCCTTCTTCAGATCTGCCCTGGATGAACTGTAGGCCTGTGTGTCACCAGATCTGAAGGCATTGTTACGTACCTTTAGCAGAAGCCGCACTTCTCTGTTCAGCCACGGCTTCTGATTTGGGTACGTGGTGATCTGTCTTTCCATAGTGACACTGTCAATAGTGGTGCTGATATGGTCCAGAACTGAGTGGGTGTAAGAATCGATGTTTGTGTGGGAACCACAAGTAGCCTGAGAGGTGAACATACTCCAGTCTATGTTCCTGAACTTTTCCTGGAGTACAGAGTCAACCCCCTCTGGCCACACTTTGATGGTCCTCACTGATGGCTTCACCCGGTTGATGAGCGGTGCATACTTGGGGGTGAGGAACAAAGATAGGTGATCAGACTGACCTAGGTGGGGGAGGGGAGTTGATGTGTAGGCTCCCACAATGTTGGTGTAAACGTGGTCCAGTGTTTTGTCCCCTCTTGTGTGACAGGAGACATGCCGGTAAAATTTGGGAAGCACTGTCTTGAGCTTAGAGTGGTTAAAATAACCCGCCACAATAAATGCTGCCTCTGGGTGTGCAGTTTTTTGTTTGCTAATAGCTACATGCAGTTCGTTCATAGCAGGCTTAGCATTAGCATCCGGAGCGATATAAGCAGCTGTTATGATGGTACAAGTGAACTCCCGTGGCAGATAGAAAGGTCTACATTTTACCATGAGAAACTCCAGGTTAGCTGAGCAGTGTCTCCCAACAGTGACAGAGTTCGTGCACCAAGCCTTGTTAATATAAATGCATACTCCCCCACCTCTGGTCTTACCGGAGTCATCAGCTGCTCTGTCTGCCCGGAGAGTGTGTTGTCCGGCTAGCTCGATAGCATTGTTGGGTATTCCACTGTGTAGCCATGTTTCCGTGAAAATCACGATATTGCAGTTCATAAGTTTCTTATTGTTGGTGATCCGAAGCCGTAGCTCATCCATTTTGTTCGCCAGTGACTGTACATTAGCGAGGAAAATGCTGGGTAGAGAAAGCCGGTGCGGTGTTAGCTTTAGCTTAGCTCTTAGCCCTCCGCGCTTCCCCCGCCTTTGTTTACGGTCTCTACGTTGCCTGCGAGCACTTCCGGTCGGCCGGGTAGCTTGCCTAGCATCGGATGTTCTCCAGAGCTCAGGGATGAGACGTACTGTAGGTTGCTGATAAAAAGGTCGTTGTTTTGTAATCCAAGTTCATTTCGGGTGTAGGATGTGAAAGCGAAGCTGTTCTGAACGAACAGACCCGAAATGAGCAGAAATATCACTGCTAATCTGCAAAATCTGAAGAGACGCTGAGCCTCGCGTTGTGCACACGCCACCATTAGACTATATATTATTATGTATTATCTTTGGAGTTCTTGTTGTTTTTATGTCTGTGTTCCTTTTCTTTTCCATGCCTGTAGTCACCGCTCTGGCCGGTGGTTGGTGGGCAGCCGTTTTGACCCACTTTCAGGTGGGCGCTATCCAACGTTTGCCGGTCTGATCACGCACACTCTCCTTTTGACAGTCAGCTGTTCATGTTTTGTGTGCATCATCTGCCGTGTTGTCAGCCAGCCAATATTGCTAACATTATCACGACGTGTTAGCCACTCCACACAGCCGTGGTTCTGTTGCGCCCCTTGAAACGATGTCGGCCCTGGGGCGCAACCGTGGTTAACACGTCTCCTCTCCATGTTCACTGGGCGATGTCAGCACCGAACGACAACTGTACCTGTTTTTGTTTATTTTTGTAAGTCTTCAACTTTTGGGGAACTGTTGTCATCAGTCTTATGTTCAACACATGTGCTGTGGTGAATCCTGCGCATAAATCCATTCATCTTTCCCCTCCTCCGTGCGCTGCATAAAAGCGCACGAGGAGGCTTATGACAGATGGAGCTGAAGCGTGTGACGTGATCTTTCACGGCCTGCTGTTTATCTAAGCCTGCGACACAATGCAAAGGCATAGCCGTAAAATTAAAACAAGAAACCAGAGAAACTGTGAGCTACAAAGCTGCTGGCATTCCAGTCAACACCGGCATCCGTTCTGTCGCTTACGTCATTTAGAACGTCAAGGAACATCAAGTTCCTCAGAGTGCAGATCTCGCAGGACCTGACCTGGAGCAAGAATTCCTTGGGGATCAGGAAGCGGGCCCAGCAGAGACTGCACTTCTTGAGAAAACTACAAACAGGCCTCTCTCCCCATCTGCATCCTCAGGACCTTCTACAGAGGTGTGGTGGAGAGTGTTCTGACGTACTGCATTGCAACATGGTACTCCAGCTGCAGTATGTCAGACAAAAAAGCCCCGCAGAGGATAGTTAAGGGAGCTGAGAGGGTAATTGGAGTTTCCCTCCCCTCAGTCCAAGAATTTTTTCAGAACCGTTGTAGGAGCAGGGCACTGAACATTGTCAAGGACCATTCTCACCCTCCACATAAACACTTTGAACTTCTGCCATCTGGCAAATGATTCTGGAGCATCAGGGGCAGAACCACCAGACTGATTAACAGCTTCCTTCCACAAGCTGTTAGGATGCTGAACAGTTGATCCGGAATCTCTCATACATACTACTGCACTTATGGACATTATGTATATTATTTGTATATTATAGTTCTAGTTAGTTTTCAAGTATGTCTCAGGGATGTGTGAATGGCTGTGTTGGGGTGGGGGGTGAGGATGTGTGTGAGTGTGTCTTAAATTATGTTCTTTTTTCTTATATGGATGCCGAGAGAAACGCAATTTCATATTGCCTGCACTACAGTTGTATGTACAGCAATATGACAATAAAGATTGATTTGATTTGATTTGATTTTCGACTCCTTCATTCGGTGGGCAGCACCACAGTCCACTCAACAGCTGCGTTTTTTTGATGATAACTATGTTATGCAGGCGCGGTTGTAAATATTATATTAATCATCGACAATGACTTTTGGGTCTACACAACATGCTAAAAAATGTCTAAATCGTGTCATCAGACCTTTAATGAGTGAACCGTTAATAAGTTATTTATCAGTCCATGTTTTCAACAGTCACATACAGAACATGAAATGTGATATTTTATCTAATTTGTCCAAAGTCTGCCGGTGTTATGCCAAGAATTGCTCACTTGCCGAGAATTGTATACCATCCGCCAAACTATAAAATATAACACTACAGCCAGGCTTGTAACCATTTGTGCATTTTTAGAAGTACCCATTATACATTTTTAGAAGTAAAAATTGTTATTACCTCTTCTTATCTTTAAATTATGTTTATTCACCAGACGTTTTAGTGTTTCAAAGAGGGTTAGAAATCATAGTGATCCAACTCCATGTTTTACAATCTTCAAAGTTGAGATTTTGCATTTATGCATAGTCGGTAAAAAGGGTAATAATTTCTTCAAGTATTTTCAAAGTATATAGCTGTATTGACTTGACTTACACTAAACACCTGCTTGCAACGATGGGGTGCAATTCTCAGCTCCTGAGCAATTCTCGGCATAGCTGTGTTGACTTTGACAGTATGGGGAGCAATTCTTGGCATAACACTGGCATGTTTGACAATGTAAAACATGCCGATGTTTATGTAAAATTTACATAAACTCAGATGATGCATTTTTGTCTATATTTGTTCATTTCTTCAGTCATGAGTCTTTTTGCCTCTATAAAAAGAAACATAAGTATTAATGGATGGGTATTAATCATGATTATTGTAAATTAAACCACAGTATCATTATGATTAGTCAGATTAAAAACGTTAATGTTTGACAGCCCTAGTTTTAAGACATACTGAATTTTTGTATTGTTGTTGCTTGTTAATAAATACATATTTTTGAAGAATAGTTTGATGTAGTTTAGTTGTTCATTAAGGTATTTCTTCTAGTTTTAGAACTTATTTTGAACTTTAAATTCTTGTAAAGCTGCCGTGGTGGGGATCAGACCAATGTTCATGGTGAGCAAAGACATTTTGTTAGATCATATATGGTGTAATTGACACCGACCACCCAATACAACTTTTGGTATTGCTGGTTGATCGTGGAAAAACCTGTAGACAGGTAGGATATGGACTAACAAGGAACAATGACATAATTATCTAATATCATTATATTAGACATTTGAGAAAGTATCAGACAACACAGCAAAAATGGCATTTTTTATGTGCCCCTCAAAAATTAAACTCTCAAATTTTCCTGTTTAATGCCCCCCCTCAACAATGAAATGGGATTTTCGCCCCTGCACAGGGCCATGTAGGTTTGGATTTTTTTTTTTCCCTTTAATAATAAACACCTTCATTTAAAAACTGCATTTTGTATTTACTTGTGTTTTCTTTGTCTAATATTTAAATTTGTTTGGTAATCTGAAACATTTAAGTGTGACAATCATACAAAAAAATGAGAAATCAGGAAGGGGGCAAACACTTTTTCACACCACTGTAAGTAAGCTGTTTTGATCTAGTGAGAAGCACAAACTCACACTTGCAGCATTACCTTAATTCCCTGTGATTGCCTGCAACTACACCTAATTTACCACTTGCTTCTAATTACTGCTAAGCCATAAATAGCAGCCACTCCTTCAATGCTGTGTGGGTCTGACTCATCATAACAACTCCCCATTAGCTCTCTCAGCGCTCCTTCGAATCACCTCCTGTGTGCCTCTGCCTAAGTGTGCTCCCACCCTCCTGAATAATTTGCGGCTTTTCAGAGCTATCTGGTGGCCCCGGACCTCGGTAAGCTTGAGAAGCTGCGTGCAAGTTCTATTTTAGCCCATAATCTTGGCATGGAGGGTCAGAGGATCCTCGGTACATTAGGAGGAGCTGATACATTTGAAGACGTGGCCGGGCTAATGGTGCGCTATTTTCACAAACGTCATAGTCCGGAGGATTCAGTTTCGGCAGTGCCACCAGCGGGCAGGAGAGTCAGTGCAACACTATGTCGCAGACCTATGGCAGCTGGTGAGGGAATGCCAATTTGGAGCCCTGGAGGAAGAGATGGTCCGAAATCAACTAGCGGAGAACACTCTTTGTTCAGCAACAAGATCAAGGCTCCTGACCTACCCAGGTGAACTGATGTTAGCTACGGCTATTGAGTTAGCGCAACAGTCTGAAGCAGCGGAGAAATTATCCAGAGACTTTGTGAGAGAAACACATCGGGGCACGTTGAACCATGTTTTAAAGGCGTAGCTGTAGACTCGGACAGCGAAGAAGAAGCATGAATGAAGAAGATAATATAATATAAGATAAGATAAGATAAGCCTTTATTAGTCCCACAATGGGGAAATTCCAGGATCGCAACAGCACAGGGATAGCAACACTCAGAGCAATAATTTAGAAGATAAGAAAATAAGAGCAGTGAATATACTGTACATATGTACATGTAAATATATAAATATATATATACTGTATATACACAGTGCGGAGCATTGTAGCTAGATGGACTAAACAGCATAACCGTCTATTTAGTTACCCTTCATGGCATGAATATGTACCCTATACATATTGTCACCCTCCATAGCGACTGATATTGTCCTAGTTGTATACTGGAGGGGACCATTTGTGTAAGTCTGTTGCGTCTTTTGCATTCAATACTATTAGGTCGTCACGTTTTTTTTTGCTATCTCTGCGAGCAGCCCTGCTTAGGTTATACAGTCTCTCGGTCACGTATCTAGGATGATGTAGTCTACTGCTAAATGAGCTCCTCAGTGCGTCCAGTAATGTCCTGCATAGGGTGGGACTTCGGACTCCAGCAGAGATGACAGTTTAGCCTCCATCCTTCTCTCTCCATCTCCTCCACTGGGTCAAGGCGTTTCCCCAGGACAGAACTAGCTTTCTTGATTAGTTTGTTCAGTCTCTTCCTATCGGCTGCTGTAGTGCCGTTGCCCCAGCAGACCACTCCAAAAGTGATAGCTGATGCCACCACCGTGTCGTAGAATGTCTTCAAGAGCACCCCTTGTACACCAAAAGACCTGAGCCTCCTCATTAGGAACAGCCTGCGCTGTCCCTTCTTGTAGAGTGCGTAGGTATTGTGTGACCAGTCTAGTTTATTGTTCAGATGAACACCCAGGTACTTGTAGGATGTCACCATCTCAATGTCTGTTCCCTGGATGTTTACTGGTGCTGTGAGGGGTTGTCCTTGCCTGCGGCAGTCCACCACCAGCTCTTTAGTTTTCCTTGCGTTGATCTGGAGGCAGTTCCGATGGCACCAGTCCACGAAGTCCTGGATAAGTCCTCTGTACTCAGCTTCATCTCCGTTGGAGATGAGGCCGACGATTGCAGAGTCGTCAGAGAACTTCTGTAGATGGCAGTGTGTTGTGTTGTGTGAGAAGTCCGCAGCATAAAGGGTGAACAGGAAGGGAGCCAAAACCGTTCCCTGGGGGTCCCTGTGCTGCCGATGATCGTGTCGGACACACAATCCCGGGTTCTCACAAACTGTGGCCGGTTAGTGAGGTAGTCCAGGATCCACGATGACAGGTGCTGGTCCACCCCTGCGCACAGCAGCTTGTCCTTCAGGATCATCGGTTGGATGGTGATGAAAGCACTGGATATGTCAAAGAACATGATCCTCACCGCATTTCCGGGCTTCTCCAGGTGGGACAGGGAATGGTGAAGGAGGAAGATCACTGCATCCTCCACCCCAATGCCATGCTGGTAAGCGAACTGGAGTGGATCCATCGCTGGTCCCACCAGGGGGCGGAGGTGAGCAAGGAGCAGTCTCTCCAGGGTCTTCATCATGTGAGACATCAGGGCCACTGGCCTGTAGCTGTTCAGGTCTTTGGGGTGGGAAGTCTTTGGTACAGGTACCACACAAGATGTTTTCCACAACTGTGGTACCCTCCCCAGCTTCAGGCTCAGGTTGAAGATGTGCTCCACAATCCCACGCAGCTGGTCTGCGCAGGACTTGAGGAGCTTTGCGCTGATGCCCTCTGGTCCCGAGGCCTTCCTCGCCTTGATCTTCCTCAGCTCCGTCCTCACCTGGGTCTTAGTGAGGGTCAGGTTTGGGGGCTGTGTGCTGGGAGTGGGGGAGTGTTGGTGGAGTGGGGTGTGGACAGCAGGGCTCGATGACTTTAGTTGCAGCAGTGGTTAGTGTGCAGTCGGGGGGGAGGGTGGTTGGTCAAACCTATTAAAAAACAGGTTCAGATTGTTTGCCCACTCCCTGCTCCCCGTGGCCTGGGGGGAGTTATTCTGGAGCCCAGAGATGGTTTTAAGGTTTCTCCAGATCCCGCTGATGCCGTTCTGTTGCAGCTTGTCCTCCATCTTCTTCATGAAGCTGTCCTTGCCTTCTCTGATCCTCCTCCTCAGCTCACGGTGCACGGTGCTGCACGGTGGCGCAGTGGTTAGCACTGCGGCAGCACAGTTTACCCTTGGCCGGGGGATTGTGGGGATCGTGGGATCGATCCCAGCCCCCGACCAACAGTGATCTGTGTGGAGTTTGCATGTTCTCCCCGTGTTGCGTGGGTTTACTCCGGATTTCTCCGGTTTCCTCCACATGCCAAAAACATGCATGTTAGGTTAATTGGCTGTTCTAAATTGTCCTAGATATCTGTTTCCTATAGGCCCTTAGAATAGAGGGTTAGTATTAATGAAAGCGCTTTGAGTGGTCTTTGTGACTAGAAAAGCGCTATATAAGTGTAGGTTAGTTAGTTAGTTAGCTCCCTCTGTACGGACTTCAGCATCTCCCTGTTCCCCGACCTGAAGATCCTCTCTTCTCTCTCAGAAGTGTTTTTATCTCAGGGTTGATCCAGGGTTTGTTGTTCGAGCAACACCGTATGGTCTTGGTGGGTACGGTGTTGTCCACACAGAAGTTGACGTAGTCTGTGATGGTGTCAGTGAGGCCATCGATGTCCTCACCATGTGGATCGCAGAGCTGGTCCCAGGCAGTGGTTTTAAAACAGTCCTTTAGAGCGTCCATTGCCTCCTCAGACCATATCTTCACTGTGCGTATGACCGGAGGTTGTCTGTTTACTAGGGGTTTGTACACCGGCAGGAGATGAACCAAGTTGTGATCCGATCTCCCGAGTGGGGGGAGTGGTGATGAGGTGTACGCCTCCTTAGTGTTAGCATAGAATAAGTCCAGTGTTTCATTGTCTCTAGTGTGGCATGTGACATACTGGGTGAACGTGGGCAGAATGGGGGACAGTGAAATATGGTTGAAAGAATACGCTGCCGCTGTGAAGATTAGGTCTGCCCCGGGTACACCAAGGTGTTATGGCTGCGGGTCCACTAGGCACCGATACAAGGCAAGAGAGTGTCCAGCAAAGGGCAAATGCTGCGGCAAGTGTGGTCTGCTGCACCATTTCGCCAGGGCCTGCGAGAGTTTTGAGCAAGAGGACTGAAGATAGAAGACAGACCCCCCACAACGACTCCTAAGATTATTCATACCGTCTCCCCCAGCACAGATGGACGAATTTATTGCAACGTTTTGCTGGACAGCGAGAAAATGCCGTTAATGGTGGATACGGGAGAGGTGGCTTCGGTATTAAATTGGTCCACTGTGAGGAATCTGTTCCCGCACTACCGCGTGAGTGACCTATGGACACCCTACTTCGGCTACAGTGGAATGGAGTTGGCTGTCGTAGGTTCACTGGAACTAACGGTGAGGTACAAGTCAGCAATGATGTTGAGTGTTCAGTTCGTGGTGACCGTCACTGGGTCAAACATCTTGGGGCATGATATATTCTACGGCCTGGGGTTCTCGATCGCCTGCAGCGCTGGAGAGGTGTGGTCAGGCTGCGGATTGTGGGACCAACCTGCGCCGCACATGGTGGACGATGCAGTGTTGGACAGGGACTGGCCTGGTATTAGGGGAGGAGTGCAGGATCAACATCGTGGAGCACCATCTCGGGCTGGTTCCGATGCCAGTGTCAAAGTTGCCCTGGGGGATGTGGGAACTGGACGGCACAGCGGAATGCCTGGGATGGCGAAGGAGCCAAGACGCAGCTCCCTCAACACTTGCCACTCTGGAGTGTGTCCCGTGAGTACCGTGGAAGCGAGGATAGTGGGGGCTGTGCCAGCATCAGAAATGAAAGAGAGGCGGGGCGAGACCGACCGGGCGCGATTCCAAGACTTGCCAGGCAATGACATTGGAGTCCTGGGAGGACTCCGGAGGGGGTCAGTGACAAGGTCCGACTCAGGTCGAGAGCCTGGTTACAACGTGATGGTCATCGGAAGCCCAATCGAGCTCCTCTGCGCATCAGTGAAGAGGTCCGGCCCAGGGTGGAAGCTCGGGTGAGGGGCATGCATGTGAAAAGGAAGCGACGAGATGACCAGGGGCAGCTGCGGGTGATGGCTGCCCAGGAGGATGGCTACCTGAGGCTGTCTGATGAATCGTGGAGACACCCTAACGAGCTGCGGCGGGTGGATGAAAAGAGATGCTGGCGTGGCTCTTCTCCAGAGGAGAAGAGGCGAAGACACTCTGGGAGGGATCCGCCTGACGGAAATCCTAGGGTGGGTCTTCCACTATGACTGGAGGGGGGGGGGGGGGGGCTATTGGCATGGTATTTTTGTTGGGTGATTTTGTATACTTTATTGATCCCAGAGGGGGAAATTGAGGGCATCCACCTGGATGGATGAAGCAGCCACGCTATCCCTTAACCATTCACACACACATTCACACCTAGGGCCACTTTAGAGTCTCCAATTAACCTAACCTGTATGTTTTTGGCATGTGGGAGGAAACTGGAGAAATCCCGGAATAAACCCACGCAGATACGGGGAGAACATGCAAACTCCACACAGATCACTGTTAGTCAGGGGTTGGGATCAAACCAGGGATCCCATGGCCAAGGGTGATTGCTGTGCTCCACAGTGCTAACCACTGCGCCACCGAGACTCCAATATGCATTTTACCCTAAGGTCATAATGTTAATAGGGACATTGCATTTTGCCCTATATATACAGTATACTGTATATATAATTTTTGTACATAAGTGTTACTTTATTAGTGTGTGAATCAGGTTTAAATTTGGGAGACCTAACTGTAGGTGTTTGGCATTTTCTACAGGGGAGGGGGAAAATGTGTGTACCAAGATCGCAGGAATGTATACCCAGGGGTGTAATGGGGGGGTGACGGCCCGCCTTTCTGGTTCCGCCGTCACCAGGGGTATAAAGGGCCAGACCGGAAGAACAGGGTCTTTTTTTCGCCGTTGACCCCTTGGCCTGTATGGAGCACCTATTGTTGTTGTGGTTCTAATAATAAAGTATGTTCAGCTATTCCTTCAGCCTCTTCCTTGGTCACCCAAGATATGGATATAACAGTGACCAGTCCAGTTTATTATTCAGAATCAGAATCAGAATCAGAATAAAGTTTATTGCCAAGCACATTTACAAGTAAACATACGAGGAATTTGACTTGACATTCAGGTGAACACCCAGGTACTTGTAAGATGTCACCATCTCAAGGTCTGTTCCCTGGATGTTTACCGGTGCTGTGGGGGGTTGTCCACGCCTGCGGCAGTCCACCACCAGTTCTTTGGTTTTCCTTGCATTGATCTGGAGGCAGTTCCACAGGCACCAGACCACAAAGTTCTGAACAAGTCCTCTGTACTCCGCATCATTCCCATCAGAGATGAGACTGACGATCACAGAGTCATCAGAGAACTTCTGTAGATGGCAGTGTGTTGTGTTGTGTGAAAAGTCAGCAGTGTAGAGGGTGAACAATAAGGGAGTCAGAACTGTTCCCTGGGGGGCCCCGTACTGCAGATGATGGTGTCAGACACACAGCCCTGGGTTCTCACAAACCGTGGTCGGTCTGTGAGGTAGACCAAGATCCACAATGACAGGTGCTGGTACACCCCTGCACACAGCAGCTTGTGCCTGAGGATCACTGGTTGGATGGTGTTGAAAGCACTGGAGAAATCAAAGAACATGATCACGCAGGATATTTTTCCACAGCTGTGGTACCCTCCCTAGCTTCAGCCTCAGGCTGAAGATGTGCTCCACGATCCCACACAGCTTGTCTGCACAGGACTTGAGCCTCGAGCTGATGCAGTTCGGAGGGTGACTAAGATCTGAAGAAAATAACAATATAAGCCACGCTTGGTTTGAGCTTTCTCGTACCAGTGTTAGCTTGGGGACTAATAGCTCAGGGTCTAATAGGCTTCCTTTAGCACCCCTTCCATCTACATGACAGACAGCTAGGCGGGCCAATAATAGAGCAGTGGGCTGGTCTCAAGGATGGCGGTGGGTTGGCTTTTTCAATTCATGACGGATATGTGTTCAACAGAAAAGTCAAAAATGTGTCTGGCAATTCTGGGAGAGAAAAACAAGATAAAGACTGTGTGTGTGTGTGTTTTTTTTAAGAGAATTGACTGTTTTGAAAATTTTTGGATAATTAGGTGACCAGTAGACTCATTTCAGACAGCTTAAACCTACAAACATCATTTTCCAGTCAATAACCCCTTTAAAGTGTTTGTAAACTGTTATTTTGGACTGGAAGAAGTTCTCTTAATTTTCAACTAAAGCCCAACTGAACATTAAAATTCCAGACCCAGCAAAGTTTCAAATAGGATGGACTAGTTTGTTTTTCTTTTCTTTTTTTAAATTTTATCGAGTTGAATGTTACTTTGTTTTGACATACAGAGTTACAATAGCCCCCCATGCTGTAGTAAAAGCTGCCATTTGATTTTTGGCACTTAATTTTTGGATTAAAAGACTGCACTTTAATTTCTGTTATTTAATTGTGTTGCTACAAACATCTTTGATCAAACTGTCCAGTTCAAGTTTCCATCATGTTTCATGGGTCATTATAGGAACTTTTTATAATAGGCTACATTATAGGCAGGGACTGACAACAAGGTGAAATTCCCAGGTGTGCAGACTTAAACAGGTGAGGTAAAATGTGCACTGGAGCCCTGAACACAAGCCGTGCCAACAGGAAGCAGAGATGGTGGACATGATAGAAATAATTGTGAGTAGTTGACTAAGACTAATTTGTATTGTTGGTGCCCCCCCCAAAAAAGGCACAAGGACTGGTAACCTTAACCTTTGACCTTTTGACCCCAAACCCATAGTCAGAGGTCAGGATCCCAAGGTGAACCTGTGTAGCAAGTTTGGTGACCCTAGCTTTCTTTGTTGTTGAGATATAGTTTATAAGCCATTATGATGGCGGAAGTGATGGAGCCAGTGTCTGCGGCTTGCCGTCTGCTGCTGTCAACATTGTTTGTGCCGCATATTCTAAATGTCAACTCCCTACATGTATATGAACGCCAAACACTGCTGGATATTCATCTCTCTGCCAATGATCTGGTGAAGTTTGATCATCATGGATATAAAACGCTACCCCCGTTTTATCAGGGATTCCAGCGTACCTATGGCGTGACCTGGTTCCACTTCTCCAACATAAACGTTATTGCCGCTATGGTAAATGCAGTGGTCAGCTGGTGAAGCTGAGGGCCTGCTCGGCGTGCTTTTCTACCATTACCTGGAATGAAAATGGAGCGATCCTTCACCTCATTTTTCATCGGCGCTCAATGACCCTGTTGACACCTGGCTGTACCTGTTTGTCCAGTCTGGAGGAATCCTTCCTGCCCTGGGGTCCTGCTCTCTTCGTCCTTGCTGCGTGGGGTGAATCCAAGCAACCTGCGGGCTGTGCGCTGAGCCCCCTGGACAGCTGATGTCTCTGACATGGCTCTTGTCAGTTTTGGCCTGGTGAATGCGAGATCGCTGTCAAACAAAACTTTATCCTGGGGGATTTCTTCATGTCTAGGAGACTGGATTTTCTTTGCATAACAGAGTCGTGGTTGAGTATTGGTGAGTCCAGCGTTTTCTCTGAACTTTTACCACAGGATTGCTGCTATTTTAACTCCCCCTGGATGACGGGCCGAGGTGGTGGAATAGTGACTGCTTTTAAAAGTGACTATAAATGCAATCAAGTTTACCTGCAATCCTCATTCAGCAGCTTTGAGCTGTGCTTATTTGAACTGGCTCACTCTTCTTCTTCTAAATTACTGTGTGTTGTGATCTATCGGCCACCTAAATACAATAAGGATTTTGTTATTGACTTTTCTGAGTTTTTGGTTGAAATCATGCCTAAATATGATTGCACTGTGGAGGATGAAAGCAGATGAGACACGAGCTGATGATGCAGAGGTTCATTTCTCCTCCAACACAGAAACAGACTGAGTGCCACAGCAATCTGCTTTTATACATTTTCTCCCCGCCTCTGGCACTCAGAGTAAACACATTTACATACCTGTTACCAAATGTGAACACACATCAACATATACATTAACACATTTGCGCCCCTGTGTCCTCAGGTGTGCGCCTGCACAGTTGGGGCGAAAGGCCCATCTTTATTTACTACATACCCCCCTGGTGCTCTGGCGCCCCTGCTAGCACCCCCAACACCCCGAAGAGTCCTGGTGGAATGTCATCGTCTTTGTGGTCACCACACAGCCCCCCCCCAACACCAGGATGGGTAACTAACCTCCGGACCTTTGGACTTGAGCAATCAGCCCATAGCGGCTGTAACGGGGGTCAATCGAAGGGCCTTCCTGTCGAGGAGGGTAAAGAGAAAGGCTTGGTCTCTGGAGGGGAAAGGGTGGGGAGGTGAAAAAGTAGTTTCCCTGAAAACAGTCCTCTGTCGGGAACACTAACCTGTGGACCCACTGTAGGAGGGTGCCTGCACCGAGAGCTCAGCCAACACCACTTGCTCGTCTGCCAACACATAAGTGGGCTTTCAGCCTGTCTATGCAGACTGTTTCCTACGCCCCCCCACCACCCAAGTCTAACACAAAATGTTTCTCCCCTGTTTCCAGCACTCTGAGCGGGCCATCGTACGGCGGATGCAGCGGAGTTCTGTGGGCGTTGTGCCTGACGAAAACGAATTTGGCATTCCTCCAAGCGATTTGGAACAAAAGTGGCGGGAAAACAATGGTGTGCCGGGTCCGGAAAGCTGGCAGTACCCGTACCGGAAAAAAAGGTGCACGGTGATCGGTTACCCGGGCGTGGGGCTCTATGGCAAAAATTCCCCCGGCTCCGCAACGGTTGAGAAAAATGAGTCTGCCGGGGAAGCTGCCAAATCTTTCCTAGGTGCGGAATGCAACCCCAATAGGACCCAAGGCAGGCGGTCGACCCAATTTGCATCCATTAGCGAGGCTCTGAGCACTGCTTAAGTGACCTGTGAAAACGCTTGCACAAAATCCGTTAGCCTGTGGGTTGTACACGGTGAGTGGTAGATTTTGACTCCCAGGCTGGCGACCATCGTGGACCAAAGTTCCAAAACAAATTGCGGACCCCTGTCGGAAGTGATGTCCGATGGGGATCTGCCCCGCGCGACCCAAGATGACAAAAACACGGGGGATAACCTCGCCGACGTGTTGGAACTCAGCGGAATCACCTCTGGCCAACGCATAGTGTCACGATTGTTAAAAGGTGTGTGAACCCCTGCGATGGAGGAAGGGACCCACTAAGTTCACATGTACGTGGTCGAACCTCCTGGCTGGAACTTGAAAAGGCTCGAGGGGGCTTTGGTGTGCTTGTGCACTTAGCCCGTTGGCACGCAATGCAGCCTGCAGCCCCATTCTTTCACATCCCTTTGTAAGTGAGGCCAAACAAATTTGGACTCCCACTAGTTTAACTGAGTCTCATACGCCAGGATGTGAAAGGGAGTGGACAGACTCGAAAATGTGGCGGTGCCAGGAGCTCAGAACCACGGAGCGGGTGCAGCCAGTGGAGGTGTCGCAGAGTAAGGGGGGGGCACCCTTCTTGTACCACCCTGCTCTCAAGTTTTAATCCGGTAGCTGTGGACTGGAGCGCACAAATATCTGCATCCCCGGCTTGGTCGGCAGCCATTGCGGAAAAATTGATGTCCATGTATACCGGAGAGACCAGCGCGCGTGACAAGCAGTCTGTCACAATGTTCAATTTACCGGCTACATGTTGGATATCGGTTGTGAACTCTGAAATTGTGGCCAAGTGCTGTTGTTGCTGAGCTGACCACGGTTCCGAGACTTTGGACATCAAGTAGGTCAGTGGTTTATGATCGACAAATGTGGTAAACTCGCGACCCTTGAGCCAGAACTGAAAATGACGTGGCGCGAGGTGGAGAGCCAACAACTCTCTGTCGAAAGCGCTATACTTACGCTCGTTGTCACACAAAGTATGGCTGAAAAAGGCGAGGGGCTGCCACGAACCAGAGACGTACTGCTCCACTACAGCTCCTACCGCGACATCAGACATGCCTACAGTGAGTGCTATCTGCACTGACGGGGCTGGGTGGGCTAGCAAAGTTGCTTTAGCGAACGTCGTTTTGGCATTTGTGAACACCTGGATCTGCTCAGGGACCCAGTCGATGCTATCCGTGGGCTTCTTTTTCTTGAGCACGCTGTAAAGTGGCTGCAGCAGCTGGGCTGTGTGGGAGAGGAAGTGGTTGTAAAAACTGACCATCCCCAAAAATTCCTGCAGCCCCCTCACAGTCTGTGTAAGCAGAAAATTTATTTTAAATTAAATCCATCTAGCTACAATGCTCCGCACTGTGCGTTTATATATTTATATATTTATTCCATCTAGCTACAATGCTTCGCACTGTGTGTCTATATATTTATGTTTATATGTACACATGTATACTCGCTGCTCTTGTTTTTTCTTGCCTTCTGATTGTTGCTCTGAGTGTTGCTATCCCTGTGCTGCTGCAATCCTGGAATTCCCCCATTGTGGGACTAATAAAGGCTTATCTTATCTTATCTTAAAATCCGACACTGCACGCACTTTATCCGGTAGCGGGATCGCACCATCTGGAGAGATGTGGTGGCCCAAAAAGTCGATTACCGGCAGCCCGAACTGACACATCGCTGGGTTAACAATCAGCCCTTGTGCTTCCAAACATTGGAAAACTTGTTTCAGATGGGCGAGGTGCCCCTCCTCTGACGTGCTAGCCACCAAAATGTCGTCCAAGTAGACGAATGCGAACGGCAAGTCTCGGAGCACCACATCCGTCATCCTTTGGAAAGTTTGTGCTGCGCCCTTTAACCCGAACGGCATACACAAAAACTCGAAAAGACCGAAGGGAGTTATTACTGTCATTTTGGGGACATCCTCTGCGTGCACCGGGACCAGGTGGTAACCGCGGACCAGATCCACTTTTGAAAAAAATGCACGTCCTGGCCAGGTACATGGAAAAATCCTGGATGTGTGGGATGGGGTAACGATCATGTTCTGTGGCGCTGTTTAAGCGCCAGAAATCGCCGCACGGCCGCCACGACCCATCAGAACTTGGGGCACCATGTGCAGTGGGGATGCCCAAGGGCTGCTGGAGTGCCTAACGATGCCTAAGCATTCTAAGTTAGCAAACTCCTCGTGCGCGATGGCTAGTTTAGCTGCATTCAGGCGGCGATGGGCGCGCAACACGGGTGGGGCCTTTCGTGGTGATAAAATGCTTGACCCTATGCTTGGTTACCGTAGTGGAAAAAGTGGGCACCACGAGTGCTGGGAACTCCGAAAGCAAATGCTGGTACTTACCCCCTGGAGCTAGAATATTTGCATGTGTTGGGTGGCCCAACTCCCCAAGCTGTGCAGGGCAAGGAGGAAAAAGATACAGCGTCCACTAAATACCTGTGGCAACATCAACAAGTAGTCCATAAGCACACAGAAATTAGCACCGAAGATGGGGACCGAACATGCGGCTACCACAAAATCCCACTGGTAATTGCAACCCATGTTAAACATACAGTCACCGTCCTTCTCCAAATGTCCTGATGTGGGATCCATTTATGGCTGTTTAAAGATGGTCCACATCCTTCTGCCAGCCTGTCTGCGCGGACTGGCAAAATGAGGCCTTCTGGGGAGCCAGAGTGCACCAGGAAAATGTCCTCCCCGTACATTGTGTCTGTGAATGAAAGCAGCTTCTCCCGTGTCGCCAGTGTCGCAGCTGCTACTGACCGCTGGCTGTCCCATTTCCCAGCTTCTTGAAGTGGCACGGTGGCAGACAGCGTGCACTTCCTTGCCAAAACGGCAGTGATAAAAAAAAAACACAGCGTCCCCAGTCCTGATGCTCTGAGTGGCCGTCCCGCCACCACCATTGGCTCCTCACCCTCGCTGGACCTCCGCTGGAGATCTCGGTCTCTACGGCCTGAAACGCTGAAAGCCTTGTTTGCCAGGATGACGCGTCTGCCTCCTCTGCCAGTGCATGGTAGTCCCTGGCCCGCAGCAGCGGTGAGTTGGCGAGAATCGCTCCTCGCAGAAGCAGGTAGGTTTCTGAGGAAGAGGTGCGTGAAAAGGAAAGATCCATCGTCTGTGCCCATCAACACAAGCATGCTCTCCATCAGGTCCACAGCCAATCTGTCTCTTAGCTCTGAGCGGGTGAGGAGCTCCTCTGGCCCTCTCTGTGCCTGAACGGGTATAACGGGCACAGCAGCAGTTGCTTGAGAGTGCTGTATTTTCCTTGGGCTGGCGAGGCTTGGAGTAGACTCATGGCGCGCTGCGTGGCCCACGTATCCAGCAATTGCCACAACATGGTGGTACTTTGTGTCATCTGCCACAACTCCACGGAGGGTGAACCGGGCTTCCACATGAATAAACCAAGTGGCCAGCGTCATGAAGCCAAAAGTCTGGCAAATCTGACTGCAATGGTGCATGCAATGGTGGGAGACTCCAGTGGGAGTGTCTCCGTGGTGGTGCTCGGTCCGTTTTCCATTTCACGTCTCTAGGTCACCAACGTGGAGATGAAAGCAGACGAGACACGAGCTGACGACACAGAGGTTTATTTCTCCTCCCAACACAGAACAGACTGACTGAGTGCCACAGCGATCTGCTTTATACATTTTCTTCCCCGCCCTCTGGCACTCAGGGGTAAACACATTTACATACCTGTTACCAAATGTGAACACACATCAACACATTTGCGCCCCTGCATCCTTAGGTGTGAGGCCTGGCACAGTGGGGACGAAAGGCACAGCTTTATTTACTACATACCCCCCGGTGTCTCTGGTGCTCCTGGCTAGCACCCCCCAACACCCCCGAATGTACTGGGTGGAGTGTCATCTGCTTTGTGTCACTACACGTCCTTATTGGTCAAGGATTTTAATGTTCATATCTGCTGTCCTGGTGAGCCAAAATCCCAAGACTTTTTAAACTTAATTCATGTCTTTTAACTCTTGAAAATTTTGTGTCTGCACCCATGCATGCTCATGGACATTCACTTGATCTGGTTTTATCGTATGGTCTGCCTGTTTTTAACATGGACATTTATGATGCCGTTTTCTCTAATCATACAGTGTGTCTGTCTTATTTAACATTCCTGCTCCATGTCCTGTTGAACTGCACGCTCCTCCACGGCGCTGTCGCATGTTTAACCCTTCCTTTGCTGCGTTGTTCTCCTCTTCTATCAGTAACTCTGATGCTAATATGACATCCTCCATGGATCCTAATACTGAGATGTTAGCTTTGAGTTTTAAGATAAGATAAGATAAGCCTTTATTAGTCCCACAACGGGGAAATTCCAGGATTGCAACAGCACAGGGATAGCAACACTCAGAGCAACAATCAGAAGGCAAGAAAAAAAAACAAGCAAGCAAGAGCAGCTAATATACATATGTACATATTACTATAAAATATACACACACACACACACACACACACACACACACACACACACACACAGACACACAGTGCAGAGCATTGTAGCTGGATGGAATAAATATATGAATAGATGAACACACAGTGCAGAGCTTGTACTAGATGGAATAAATATGTAAATATATAAACACCCACAGTACGGACCATTGCCAGCTAGGTGGAATAAATATCAAGTATATAAACACACACAGTGCGGAGCAATGTAGCTAGATGGAATAAATATGTAGATATATAAAAACACAGTGCGGAGCATTGTAGCTAGATGGAATAAAGTATAGATATATAAAGATAAACACACCCCAGTGCTGAGCATTGTAGCTAGATGGAATAAATATATAGATATATCAATATAAACACACCCAGTGCAGAGCATTGTAGCTGATGGAATAAATATGTAAATATATAAACACACACAGTGCAGAGCATTGTTGCTTGGTGGGATGAAACAGCATACCGTCTATTTAGTTATCCTACATGGTATAGGTTATGGTGCCCATACATAGTCTCACCCTCCATAGGCGACCGGGGTATGTTTCCTAGTGTGTATGCCGGAGAGGACCATTGTGTAAGTCCTATTGCTTCTTTTGCATTCCAAAAAAGACTATTAGTTTGTTTCGTCTTTTTGCTATCTCTGCGAGCAGCCCTGCTTAGGTTGTACAGTCTGACAGCCGTTGGTAGGGAAAGGACCTACAAACCTCTCGGTTTGTGCACCTGGGGATGATGTAGTCTGCTGCTAAATGAGCTCCTCAGTGCATCCAGTATGTCCTGCATAGGGGGTGGAACTCGGACTCCAGCAGAGATGACAGTTTAGCCAACCGTCCTTCTCTCTCCTATCTCCTCCATCGGATCAAGGCGTTGCCCCAGGACAGAGCTAGCTTCTCTTAATCAGTTTGTTCAGTCTCTTCCTATCGGCGGCAGTAATGCCACGGCCCCAGCAGACCACTCCAAAAGTGATGGCGGATGCCACCACCGTGTCATAGAATGACCCTCAGCAGCGCCCCTTGTACACCAAAGACCTGAGTCTCCTCAAAGGAACAGCCTGCGCTGTCCCTTCTTGTAGAGTGCGTCAGTATTGTGTGACCAGTCTAGTTTATTGTTCAGATGAATACCCAGGTACTTGTAGGATGTCACCATCTCGATGTCTGTTCCCTGTATATTTACTGGTGCTGTGAGGGGCTGCCCATGCCTGCGGCAGTCCACCACCAGCTCCTTAGTTTTCCTCGCGTTGATCTGGAGGCAGTTCCGATGGCACCAGTCCACAAAGTCCTGGATAAGCCCTCTGTACTCAGCTTCATCTCCGCTGGAGATGAGACCAACGATCGCAGAGTCATCAGAGAACTTCTGTAGATGGCAATGTGTTGTGTTGTGTGAGAAGTCCGCAGTATAAAGAGTGAACAGGAAGGGAGCCAGCACCGTTCCCTGGGGGGCCCCCGTGCTACTGATGATCGTGTCGGAAACACAGTCCCGGGTTCTCACAAACTGAGGCCGGTTCGTGAGGTAGTCCAGGATCCATGATGACAGGTGCTGGTCCACCCCTGCGCGCAGCAGCTTGTCCTTCAGGATCATCGGTTGGATGGTGTTGAAAGCACTGGAGAAGTCAAAGAACATGATCCTCACCATATTCCCGGGCTTCTCCAGGTGGGACAGACAGGTGTTTTCATTGCACCTGTACAAAAACTCTGGACTTGATAGCTCCACTGAAGACCAGGCGCCCCAAATCTGCACCTCAGCCCTGGCTGAATGACGTCACTCATGATGAAAGGCGGAAGTGCTGGAGTGCGGCGCGCAGGTGGAAGAAGGACAGGCTGTAGGTTTCTCTTAATATTTTTAGAGATAGCTTAAAATGTTACTAGAGTACTGTAAAAGCAGAAAAAAAACCCAAATATTTCTCAGAAATGATTGCATCCAATTGTCATAGGCCCCATGTTCTTTTTAGTACTATCAGTTCTATTTTTAATAGTCCCCAGTCCACTGGTTCAGTAGCCTCACCTGCAGTCTGTGAAAAATTTCTTCACTTTTTTATCGACAAAGTTGTATCAACTAGAGCCTGCATCTCTCTGCCTTCAAATGACCCATCCATTTTTCTGCCCTGCTCAGCTGTTTTTGATCAGTTTGAGCCAGTGCCTCTTTCGTTTTTAAAGGACATTACTAGTCATATGAAGCTGCCTGGTTCCCTGGCAGATGCTGTCCCCCCTTGCTTGTTCAAAGAAGTTTTTACTACTATTAGACCTTCTGTCCTTGCTATTGTGAATAGCAGTCTCACCTCTAATATGGGACCTGGGGTTTTTAAACATGCAGTAGTGCAGCTGTTGCTTAAAGAACAGGCCTTGACCCTTCCCATTGTTAAAATTTCAGGCCTATCTCCAAATTACCATTTCTTTCAAAAATCCTGGAGAAAATCATTTTAACACAGTTAACGCCATTTTTAGAAACTCATGGTATTCTTGAGGTGTATCAGTCTGGGTTTAAACCCCAACATAGCACTGAATCTACACTTTTGAGGGCTTTAAATGACATTCTTTTAGTTGCTGACTCAGGGAAATTTGTTGTTCTGGTGCTGTTGGATCTGACTGCTGCATTTGATACCCTTGACCACAGCATTTTAATCTCTCGCCTTGAACACTGGGTGGGCATAAAAGGTCCTTAAACTGGTTTCGTTCCTATTTAGACGAGTGAAGTTTCTGTGTCAAACTGGATTGATTGATTGATTTTATTTGAACATCAAGACAAAAAAAAATTTAAAACAAAAATCAAAACGAAAAAAAAATTAAAAAAAGCCTTGTTCAAAATGAGTGGGAAGAAGCCAACGCTTATATAGTCCCACCCCTTCTCCATACCCAATAAATTATAATATCATTCCAGTCATTATTCATCCCACAATTACATTCATTATACAATACCATAATATATAATACATCTTATAATTAAATTATGCAATAGAAATGATACAACAATGACAGTTTATATTGACAGTAATACCAACATCTAATAATAATTGCAATAATAACAAATAAATACTTCTGGTATATTTAATATAATTATAGACAATATTATCATCATCATAATCACCATATATACCAACATATACCCCCACATGGCTTACAATACCTAGGCACAATAAGTAACCATATAATAATAACCATAATAATAGGTAGCCATATAGTAGTTACAATAATAATAATAATAATAATAATACCACCTGGCCTATATAATACTTCAAATAATTCCATCCTAACAACAATCATAATACTATAATACCGTTGTAATATTCTAGCAATAATGATATCAATGATAAGAGTACTCAGCATATATATTCAACAATAACAACCTTTCTTCATTGACGACACATTGTAATGTTACAGTCTTTTATTTTTATATTGTTCAAAAATCATTTCTTTATATATTGATTTAAATATATGGATGTTTGGACATTGCCTGTGTTTCTCCCCCAACCCATTCCACAATTTTACCCCACACACAGACACACAAAAACCTTTCCTAGTAGATATTACTAGGTGCATTTTAAATTTTGTATTCCCCCATAAATTGTATTTCCCTTCCCTCTCACTGAAAAGATTTTGTATATTGTGTGGCAAAAAGTTTTTACTGACTTTAAACATTAACTGTGCTGTATAATAATCAACCAGATCCTGTAATTTCAATAACTTTGAATGTAAAAACAATAAATTAGTATGTTCAAGATACCCGACTTTGTGTATAACACAAACTGCCCTTTTTTGAAATAATCATTTGCAGCTTTTTATTATTCATAATTTTGCAGCTTTTTCCTCATGAATTTAGAACTTTTCTTACTCTTGAATTTGCAGGGTTTTTTTTAAAAAAAAAAAGCTTAAACTTGCAGCATTTTACTCAAATCTTATATCTACAGAGTTTTAGGTTGTAAACAGTTGGAAATTCACACCTTCTTTTGTCTTTTTGCTAAAGTTGCAGCTTCTTACCCATAAAATTCCACTTTTTTTTTGGTCAGAAATTGGCAGCTTTTAACTGAGACTTGCATCCCCTTTTTTACTTGCTTGCTACCGGATAACCATGAAAACCGGTACTACCTGTCTCATGGGTCAGGCCGTCGGCGACTCAACCGGCATCCCCACCCTTCCGAGGGTGTGGAAGGTGAAACAGGGCATCCTGGCAGAACTAAAAACAATATCTGCCACAGGTCTGTGGTGGACTACTCCCAGCTACATGGGGTGAGACTGGACATCCTGGCAGATAAACACATCTGTCGAAAGGTCTGTGGTGGACTGTGCCAGTCGGTGCATTGTGACATGCACTACACAAAGAGCAGAGATAAACAAACCAATCATCTGGTCAGTCACTGCAACAGATACTGGAGTCAGTTTGGCTTAACTAGTCCTTGCCACTGATAATACCTTTATCTGCCAAGAATGTGCTGCTACTCCAGCAAAAGCTAGCAGTACTCAAATACTTTGCAAGCAGTTTCATGAAATGGTCAATCAGAAAGCAACTCATACTGGCTCGGACGTTGCCCGGGCTTACAAGGTCCGCGGGGATCTGTTCACACTCCGACAGGCAGCGAAAAGTAAGCTAGGAGCAGGAAGACAAAAGAAGAGGAAAACAGCAGCCTTGTTTGTAGCAGAATGGAATGTACGCACTCTGTTGGACAGAACAACACCACAGCACCCAGAAAGGCAGACCGCACTTGTGGCCCTGGAAATGAACAGGTACAATGTAGACATAGCTGCACTTAGTGAAACAAGATTGCCTGGATATGACAGCCTGGAAGACCATGGGTACAGTACATCTTCTTTTGGAGTGGGATATCAACTCAAGAAAGGCAGGAGTGGGCTTTGCAGTTAGAAAGGAGACAGCAGCAATGCTTGATGAGGAACCAGTGCCAATCAATGACAGGATAATGACTATGAGACTCCCACTACAGCGGAAGATGTATGCCACACTCATCAGTGTATATGCCCCCACAATGACCAACACAGAGGAGGTGAAGGAAGAGTTCTACAGTGATTTACGTGAGACTATCAGGCATGTACCGACTGATGACAGGCTGATACTCATTGGAGGTTTTAATGCCAGAGTTGGTTCAGACACTGAGAAATGGAAAGGAGTGCTAGGCAGTCATGGAGTAGGCAAGTGCAATGCTAATGGAGAACTTCTACTTGCACTATGTTCACAGTACAACCTTGTGATAACCAACACTCTATTTAAGCACAAGGGACACACTACAAGAAGAGCATGGGTGTGCACTCAAGATCCAAGCACTGGCACTTATTAGACTACATCATAGTCAGGCAGGCGAGAGACATAAGGGATGTATTGGACACCAGAGCAATGAGAGGCACGGACTGTAGTACTGATCATGTTATGCTGTGATCTAGATTAAGAATTTGCAGACGAAAACAGCACTGCAGGACGGGTGCGAAGCCACCATGGAAGCTAAACACTAGTGCACTGAAAGGCCAAAAGTAGCAGGAAGAACTTACACAGGAAATGGATGAAAACTTGAAAGACTGGGACAGCAACAACTCAGAGAATGACATAGAAGAGAAATGGGCAACACTGAAGGATACGGGTGTATCAGACTGCGAGTGATGTATTAGGCTACCCTGAAGGAAACATGAAGATTGGTTTGATGAACATGATGAACACCTGAAGAAACTACTAGAAGCGAGGAATACAGCTAGGCAGGAAAACCTACAGTGTAACACAAGGTCGAAGAAGAAGAAATACTCAAAGGCTCAGAGTGAGCTACAGAAGTAACACCAGAGAGATGAAGTCCAACTGGTGAGATGAAAAAGCGGAGAAACTTCAAACTGTAGCAGACAGGAAAGGACATGAAAACATTCTTCACAGGTTGGAGAGAAATCTACGGCCCTAAACCAAGAGGATTGATCCAACTAAAGGCTATGGGATAGTGAAACGGTTTTGCAGGAGAAAGACAAGATCCTGGACAGATTTGCAGACCACTTTGACCAACTACTAAACAACCCTGGAGATCTCACTGAAGAGGCTAAAGAAGCTCTAGTGCAGCGACCAGCTGTATCAAGTCTGGATGAACCACCAAATTTGATGAACTAATGGCAGCTATCAGGACAACACAGGACGGTAAAGCTCCAGGAAGGGATGGAATTCCAGCAGAAGTGTGGAAATTTGGTGTTCAGCTGACCAACTGCCTGCACAAGCTCATCCAAGAGATATGGGATGCCCAGAAAGTACCTCAAGACTGGTAGGATGCAAGTATTGTGCCTTTGTTCAAGAAAGGTGACAGGAAAGCTTGTGGAAATTACCGAGGTATATCACTGCTAGCCACTGTTGGTAAGATTCTCTCATGTGTACTACTTAACAGACTCAGTGAACACATCTCACAGAATATACTACCGGAAACCCAGTGCGGCTTTAGAAGTGGAAGAAGCACAATGGACAGTTGAGAGGATGGACCACCAGCGTCTCCCTCGGCAGTTACTCTACTCACAGTTATGCGAGGGCAAACGCAATCAGGGTAGACCACGGCTCAGATTTAAAGACACTGTAAAAAGAAACTTGAAGAAGTTGGACATAGACAGGAGTTCCTGGCAGCAGAAGGCTAAGGACAGAGCTGTGTGGAGGAATCTGATCAGACCTAAATGAAAGTCATTGTTGTCCACGACAGACTGCTATGATGATGATGATGAGCAATAAATTAAGTGTACTTTTACAATGGTTACCCCAGACCTCCATACAATAGGTCAAGTATGGAAGTACTAATGAGCAATACAAGATATGAAGCGATTTGTAATCTAGGACTTGCTTAATTTATTTATAATTGCAATATTTTTTGCAACTTTGTTTTGTATGTATCTGAGGTGTGGTTTCCAACTAATTTTATCATCTAGTATTACACCCAAAAATTTGATCTCCTTAACATTTCAATAATTACATTATCTATATGAATATGTATATCTTCTTTATTTTTACAATTACCAAATATCATTAACTTAGTTTTATCTATATTTAAGATAAGATAAGATAAGCCTTTATTAGTCCCACAATGGGGAAATTTCAGGATTGCAACAGCACAGGGATAGCAACACTCAGAGCAACAATCAGAAGGCAAGAAAAAACAAGAGCAGCTAGTATACATATGTACATATTTATATATATATATATATATATATATAGACATAGTGCGGAGCATTGTGGTTGGTGGATGTGCAGCAGAAAGTCTAAGCTCTCTCTCCGCGGATGTGGCGGGCCAGCTGGATGTCTTTGGGCATGATGGTGACCCTCTTGGCATGGATGGCGCACAGGTTGGTGTCCCTAACCTGATTTAGTGATCACAACATAACAAAAATAATTTTTTTGTAAGTTGTCTGTGTTTTTTCAACTGATTTAAGACAATTTTGCACCGCTGATTCCGAAAATGACATCCATTTCTCTCAGTCAGGTCAGGCTTTTATGCTAAGTTGTAAGCAGTTATACAGCAGTTGTACAGTTGTACTGTAAATTGAATAGTAGACATTGATAAAGGTAAGTACATGTAAATTGAATGTTACGTCGTCATTGTTCAAAACTCAGAGAATTTCAAGAAATAAAAAAGAATTTTGCATCATACAGTGGGGCAAAGAAGTATTTAGTCAGCCACCAATTGTGCAAGTTCTCCCACTGTAAAAGATGAGAGAGGTCTCCAATTTTCATCATAGGTATACCTCAACTATGAGAGACAAAAGGAGAAAAAAAATCCAGAAAATCACATTGAAGGATTTTTAATGAATTAATTGGTAAATTCCTCAGTAAAATAAGTATTTGGTCACCTACAAACAAGCAAGATTTCTGGCTCTCACAGACCTGTAACTTCTTCTTTAAGAGGCTCCTCTGTCCTCCACTCGTTACCTGTATTAATGGCACCTGTTTGAACTCGTTATCAGTATAAAAGACACCTGTCCACAGCCTCAAACAGTCAGACTCCTACTCCACTATGGCCAAGACCAAAGAGATGTCAAAGGACACCAGAAACAAAATTGTAGACCTGCACCAGGCTGGAAGACTGAATCTGCAATAGGTAAGCAGCTTGGTGTGAAGAAATCAACTGTGGGAGCAATTATTAGAAAATGGAAGACATACAAGACCACTGATAATCTCCCTCCATCTGGGGCTCCACGCAAGATCTCACCCCCGGGGGGGTCGAAGTTATCACAAAAACAGTGAGCAAAAATCCCAGAACCACATGGGGGGACCTAGTGAATGACCTGCAGAGAGCTGGGACCAAAGTAACAAAGTCTACATCAGAAACACACTATGCCGCCAGGGACTCCAATCCTGCAGTGCCAGACGTGTCCCCCTGCTTAAGCCAGGACATGTCCAGGCCCTTCTGAAGTTTGCTAGAGAGCATTTGGATGATCCAGAAGAGGATTGGGAGAATGTCATATGGTCAGATGAAACCAAAATAGAACTTTTTGGTAAAAACTCAACTTGTCGTGTTTGGACGAGGAAGAATGCTGAGTTACATCCAAAGAACACCATACCTACTGTGAAGCATGGGGGTAGAAACATCATGTTTTGGGGCTATTTTTCTGCAAAGGGACCAGGACGATTGATCCGTGTGAAGGAAAGAATGAATGGGGCCATGTATCGTGAGATTTTGAGTGAAAACCTTCCATCAGCAAGGGCATTGAAGATGAAACGTGGCTGGGTCTTTCAGCATTACAATGATCCCAAACACACTGCCCGGGCAATGAAGGAGTGGCTTCGTAAGAAGCATTTCAAGGTCCTGGAGTGGCCTAGCCAGTCTCCAGATCTCAACTTCATAGAAAATCTTTGGAGGGGAGTTGAAAGTCCGTGTTGCCCAGCGACAGCCCCAAAACATCACTGCTCTAGAGGAGATCTGCATGGAGGAATGGGCCAAAATACCAGCAAACAGTGTGTGAAAACCTTGTGAAAATTTACAGAAAACGTTTGACCTCTGTCACTGCCAACAAAGGGTATATAACAAAGTATTGAGATGAACTTTTGTTATTGACCAAATACTTATTTTACCGAGGAATTTACCAATTAATTCATTAAAAATCCTTCAATGTGATTTTCTGGATTTTTTTTTTCTTATTTTGTCTCTCATAGTTGAGGTATACCTACGATGAAAATTGGAGACCTCTCTCATCTTTTAAGTGGGAGAACTTGCACAATTGGTGGCTGACTAAATACTTTTTTACCCCACTGTATAAAGCAAAAATACCCGTACATGTAAATAAAAACGTAACAAAACATGTGGCCATAGTTCAAAAAGTTGACCTGATTGAGCAAAACCAATGTGATATTTGGATTCAGCACATCAAAATTGTCCTAAATCACCTAAAAAAACTTAGACAATAAATTTGGTGTTGACCAGTGTAATTTATTACTATCCATCCATTTTTTAAACATATTTAATTCATTATTTAGAGTATGGATTAGTTGATTATAATTATTTCCAGAATAAATATATTAGTATCATCAACAAATAATATTATTTTTAATAATTTAGAAACTTGGAATATAGCATTTATATATGGTATATGTTAAATAATTTGGGGCCCAATACTAACCCCTGGGGATCCCACAGGCAATTTCCATACACTCAGACAGATATTCTCCCATCTTCACAAACAGTTGTCTCTCAGATAAATAACTTGTAATCCAATTCAGTGCCACTCCCTGATTTTATGTCCTCAACTGCTCCACTTCCCTATGGGGTTCTACAGGGCTCAATCCTTGGACCGCTTTTATTTTCCCAGTATCTGCTCCCTTTGGATTCTATTTGAAGGAAACATGGCATCTCATTCCATTGTACGCTGATGACTGTCAGATTTATGTTCCCTTGGCACAAAATGACTCTGTTTCTATTCAGCTACTCTTGGACTGTCTTTCCGACATCAAAGCATGGATGTCATTAAATTTTTTGAGCTTTAATGAGAACAGATTTGTCTACAGGGATATGTTTTTATCTAATCTTCAAAGTATATGAACCAGAAAATCAATAAAATGTCAAAAAAAAACATACAGTGGGGCAAAAAAAATATTTAGTCAGCCACCAATTGTGCAAGTTCTCCCACTTAAAAGATGAGAGAGGTCTCCAATTTTCATCATGGTATACCTCAACTATGAGAGACAAAATGAGAAAAAAAAAAATCCAGAAAATCACATTGTCTGATTTTTAAAGAATTTATTTGCAAATTATGGTGGAAAATAAGTATTTGGTCACCTACAAACAAGCAAGATTTCTGGCTCTCACAGACCTGTAACTTCTTCTTTAAGAGGCTCTTCTGTCCTCCACTTGTTACCTGTATTAATGGCACCTGTTTGAACTCGTTATCAGTATAAAGGACACCTGTCCACAACTTCAAACAGTCAGACTCCAAACTCCACTATGGCCAAGACCAAAGAGATGTCAAAGGACACCAGAAACAAAATTGTAGACCTGCACCAGGCTGGGAAGACTGAATCTGCAATAGGTAAGCAGCTTGGTGTGAAGAAATCAACTGTGGGAGCAATTATTAGAAAATGGAAGACATACAAGACCACTGATAATCTCCCTCGATCTGGGGCTCCACGCAAGATCTCACCCCGTGGGGTCGAAGTTATCACAAAAACAGTGAGCAAAAATCCCAGAACCACATGGGGGGACCTAGTGAATGACCTGCAGAGAGCTGGGACCAAAGTAAAAAAGGCTACATCAGAAACACACTATGCCGCCAGGGACTCAAATCCTGCAGTGCCAGACGTGTCCCCCTGCTTAAGCCAGTACATGTCCAGGCCCGTCTGAAGTTTGCTAGAGAGCATTTGGATGATCCAGAAGAGGATTGGGAGAATGTCATATGGTCAGATGAAACCAAAATAGAACTTTTTGGTAAAAACTCAACTTGTCGTGTTTGGAGGAGAAAGAATGCTGAGTTACATCCAAAGAACACCATACCTACCATGAAGCATGGGGGTAGAAACATCATGCTTTGGGGCTATTTTTCTGCAAAGGGACCAGGACGATTGATCCGTGTAAAGGAAAGAATGAATGGGCCATGTATCGTGAGATTTTGAGTGAAAACCTTCCATCAGCAAGGGCATTGAAGATGAAACGTGGCTGGGTCTTTCAGCATTACAATGATCCCAAACACACTGCCCGGCAATGAAGGAGTGGCTTCGTAAGAAGCATTTCAAGGTCTGAGTGGCCTAGCCAGGTCTCCAGATCTCAACTTCATAGAAAATCTTTGGAGGGAGTTGAAAGTCCGTGTTGCCCAGCGACAGCCCCAAAACATCACTGCTCTAGAGGAGATCTGCATGGAGGAATGCCAAAATACCAGCAACAGTGTGTGAAAACCTTGTGAAAACTTACAGAAAACGTTTGACCTCTGTCATTGCCAACAAAGGGTATATAACAAAGTACTGAGATGAACTTTTGTTATTGACCAAATACTTATTTTCCACCATAATTTGCAAATAAATTCTTTAAAAATCAGACAATGTGATTTCTGGATTTTTTTTTTCTCATTTTGTCTCTCATAGTTGAGGTATACCTATGATGAAAATTGGAGACCTCTCTCATCTTTTAAGTGGGAGAACTTGCACAATTGGTGGCTGACTAAATACTTTTTTGCCCCACTGTATATTTCTCTTACCTGTTGCCAGGTGGGGGGGCTTGCCCGCCCACGTGACCGGTCCGTTTTCGTCCATTGTAGTAGATGTTTGTGTGTTTGCTCAGCCATTTACACCATGTACCACATCTACAAACTCTCATCATTACCCACCGTGAATTTCGTTTGTATTACATGGCTATTTTTCCTGTAAAATGCAGTTTTCCTGTGAGAATTCATGACGATCCCAGGCGCAGTCATCTTGGTACTGGTAGCTCAGTTTTTTGTCCATCGTGGTCAATGTATCGTGTTTACTTAGTAATTTACACCCGCTTCCACATCTACAAACGCTTATGATTATCCCACGTGAATTTCGTTTGTATTATGCGGCTACTTTTCCCATTTCATGCCGCGATGATGACCAAACATGGCAGCATCCACATTGGTGTGTGAGCTCAAAGCAGAAAAAGGAATAATAATAATGAGGATTTCTCCTTCTTTGCTACATTCCATGCCAACCATGATTCCTTCGGCGCATGTCTGCCACCTTCTAAACTGTCAGATCAATAGAGATTAGTACAAATTCTCAGTATAGCCGGGGGATGTCAATAAGTTGATACGTGCAGTTGCTGCGCTGTGCCACTGGGGTGCGCGACCCGTCCATTTAATCTGGGCAGTAAAAGGGTTAAAAGCACATCCGTTTTCCTTGGCTTTTAACTTGCCTTTATTTTATTTTATTGTCTGCTGTGTTTGGCACTTTTATTTTTACACTTATTGTGAGTTGCTTCTTTTTCTTCTGCATGTTATGTTTTTATCGTCTTTTACTTATCTTTTGTCTATTTGTACTTTAGGTTATTTATTACTGCGCAGCACCTTGGTCAACTTTGTTGTTTTTAAATGTGCTTTATAAATAAATTTGGTATGGTATGGTGTGATGTTCACCTTGGACCTTGCGATCCCAAAACCATAGTCACACTTCAGGGTCACAGGGTGAACCTGTGTCCCAAGTTTTGTGACCCTAGCTTTACTCATTGTGCAGCAATAAGGCTTAAGGAATGTTAATGTTAACCTTTGACCTTTTGACCCCAAACCCATAGTCTGAGGTCAGGATCCCAAGGTGAACCTGTGTACCAGGTTTAGTGGCCCTAGCTTTACCCGTAGTAATAGTAAATGTAGCATTTACCATAGTGCAACGGCAATGTTAACTTTGAACTTTGCCCTTTGACCCCAAACCCTTAGTTAGGTCAGAGTGTGAATCATCCAAGATGTGTATTAGGTACAACTAATGTATCAATTTGAAAAGGCTACATCATTTCTTTCAATAGTTAGTGTTTAGAAGATTTAGGAAAAATCTGACCTCTGACTTTTGGCCTCAAGGTCATCTGATGAGAGTGAAATTGCAATATGCACACCATGAGAGTATATCAAACCATGGTACCAAGTTTCAGAACAATCAGAAGCAAACTGCTGAAGGCGCTGATTTCACAAGACAGTTACTATCTATAAAGTGAAGTAAAACAAAGGTCATAGATCAGGGGGTACAACTCCTGCAAAAATCATCCGATCAGAACCAAATTGCAATATGCGCATCCTCAGGGCATATCAAACCCTGGTACCAAGTTTCAAAATAATCAGAACAAAACTGTAGGAGGAGTTGATTTCATAAAAGTGGGACAGACGGCCGGACGGACTGACTCATAACATAATCCCCCTTTGGGCTTCGTCCGGCAGGGGATAAAAAAAGCTGTAAACCTAGGAGAAACACTGAATCTGATCAGTTATTCACGAATAACCTTTTCATTAGATATTTTGCAACTCAAGTAATTTCTATTGACTACTTTTACATATACTGTGGTAACTTTGTACTTAGGTAACACCACTTTTACATGTAGACAGTTTCTAGACATCCCGCCTACCTTTGGAAACTGTTCTATACCAGTCACCACCTGTTCAAAAAAAAAAAAAGAATGGCTAAACAGACTGAAACTGCTCTAACTCTTCCTGCAGTGCAATAACATATCTTTGACTCATATCATTACATGTCACAGTACACTAGGGCAGTCGCCACCGAGTTTAGAGTTCAGATTTTTTACTTATATTCCATATTGCCAATTTAATGCACTGATTAACCCTCGAGACATCTTGGGGCCCAAACATGTACATTTTGCTTGTTGGGGGGCATTCTCAATATAATCGGTCAGTTTAAAGGCTAACTGTATGAAATTTGGCCAGGATTTGTCTTTTATGATGATTTTTTAAAATTCCATGACCCCTTCTATTGCAAGGTGTACAGAATAGGAGATTTGCATACGTACATGCCTACACTCTTTACCCTCGGGCCCAATTTGGTCCCATCATAACCACATACTTCTGATATACTGTAATCCTGACAGTGCAATGCTTTCCCCATAAATAGCTAATAAATCTCAGCTTCTGCCTTCAAAATACAGGGAAAACAGGTTTTAGGTCTGATGACCTCCCAAAAACAAACAAACAAACAAACAAACAAACAAAAAAACATCAGGGGCAGCACAGCTTCATCACAAAGTTTCAATAGAGGCAATAAAAAAATATAAACAATATAAGAATGGTCTTGGCGTGTTAGGATTGATATAAAAGAGTGGTGTGAATGTGATTAGGAATAAGAATGAGAAGGAGGAGAAGGAGGAAGAGGCAATGGAGTATGACACCTCTCCATGGAGATCAAGAAATGGGTATTTCCTGTGGCCTCCCACACATGAAGAAGACCTGCCGCACTTTCCCCCTCCTGTTTTGATCGCAGGGCTGACGTACTTCACACTTGCCAGGATCAGCGGCCCTGACACTGCATTTGACCTTCTCTTTTTTTCCTTTTTACCTTATTTACAAGACGGTAGTGAGACCTGCTATGATGTATGGTTTGGGGATGGTGGCACTGACAAAAACACTGGAGGTGGAGCTCGAGGTGGCAGAGTTGAAGATGCTAAGATTCTCATTGGGAGTGACTAGGAGAGACAGGATTAGAAATAAGTATACAGTGGTACCTCTACTTACGAACGTCTCTACATACGGAATTTTCAGGTTACGAGACGCCTCAACGGGAAAATATTGCCTCTAGTTACGAACGAAATTTCAGGATACGAAAGGCAACAAAGTACGCGCTCCTCGCAGCTTCCGTAGTTTACCGAACGTAAACATACCTGTAGCTGCTGAAGATGGCGATCCGGACCAGTTCGCTCTTCTAAACCCGCATTCTCCAGCCCCGAAACTTGGACAATAACTCATATTCAGACTGAAAACATTTTCAGAGCTGACAGCTTCAAAGCAAGTAAATTCAATTGGTGATTTTGAATGCAAGTTTCTGTCACAGGAAACTAATCAAATCCGACTAATATGTCCGGCGGGAAAACGAACGCTAAGCTAACAACAGCTACTACTGACCATGACTACACCCCGATGGAAACCTCTGTTAGTAGCGGTCCTGGTAAGAGAAAAAGTTCTCCCGTCACTCCAACTAAGTCCTCTGCTCCGCCACTTTCAAAGATGAAAACCGCCCAAGAGCAATCTTACGACAACTTGGTAGATGCTATCACAAAACTAACCACCAAAGTTGATGATTTTGGAGCGCAGTTAAGGGAGACCACCACAATGGTAGCCAGCATCACCCGTCTTGTTGAAATTAATACTGCTGACATCAAAAATTGCCAGACCAAACTACAGAGCTTTGAGAGAGACATCCCCAAGCTTATACAAGAAAACGAAGAGCTAAAGGAAAGGATTACTGAGCTGGAGAGGTACAAGAGGCGCTGGAACCTTAAAATACACGGGATCAAAGAAAAGGATAACGAAATGATCCGTGAGGAGGTAATCCACATTCTGTCAGAAATTGCACCGCAGTGGGCAACGACCATGGGCACTATTGTTGATAATGTCCACCGCCTGGGAAAACGTGAAAATGGGAGAAACTGCCAGGTTATTCTTCAGTTTGTCATGAGATACCACTGTGAAGAAATTTGGAGGCTGACCAAAAACTCCAAATTCTGCAGAGTAGCCGGGATCCGATTCAAGCAAGATTTCTGTAAAGCCGACAGGGATGCCCGCGCAGCAGCATGGCCACAGATGGAGCAAGCCCGTGCAGCTGGGAAAAACGTCTGGTACAAAGGCCATGTGGGATACATCGATGGTAGAAGAGTCAGCATCTAAGGGTCTGGTTCACAACTATGGCTGAACAAGCATTTTGACTCTTTAATGTTCTGTACATGTTGCTAAGCTACTTCAATGTTTACTTTATAGGGAGTCATTTCATAGTCCCCTTTTGAAGTACGCTGTGTTCCTGGCAGCTGTCATTTGGATATGTTTACATGCTACTTTTACTCAGGTTCCTGAATCCTTTTTTTTTGAAGGGTAGATTTATAAGGCAGCTCCTTTTCAATGCCATTTTGATAATTTGCATTACATATTTTCGATAATTTTATAGATTTGGTTTTTGGATTCTGTCATAACAAGCGTGCAGCTTGGGGGAAAAGGAGGAAGGGAAAGGGGAAAGAAAAGGGAAAAAAGGAAAAGAAGGAGAAGGAAAAAAGAGGAAGAAAAAGGAAAAAAGGGAAGGAAAAAAAAAGGGGAAAAAAGTTATGAGTTAAAACATATATTTAGCAATTTAATCAGGGGCTTTCTTCAAGTGTACTTGGTCCAAAGTAACAACCTAAACCGTTTATCTACTTGTTATTTTTATTTTATTATTATTTTAATTTTTTCCTTATTCTTTTTTATCCTTTATGTCTTTTATTACAACCTTTTCTTTTGCATCACTTAATGCTAGGGGTTTACGAGACTCTATAAAAAGAAAGGCTACATTTCTATTCCTTAAAAATGAAAAAGCACATTGTTATCTTATTCAGGAGACTCACAGCAACAATACAGATGAAAAAATGTGGACAAATCAATGGGGAGAAAAAATATACTATAGTCATGGCACAAATAGATCAGCAGGGGTCGCCATACTCCTAAATAACTTTCCTGGGAAAGTAGTTGCAACCAAAAGAGATGTCACAGGACACTGGATTATTTGCGTTTTTGAAATACACAAACAATTCTTGATTCTTGTTAACATTTATGGATTTATTAACCTCAGTCAGAACAAACAATTAATTACAGACGTGACTAACATATTGAAGGAATTATCCCAAATATATATCAATCCTGTTTTTGTGTTGGGTGGCGACTACAATATGGTTATGGATGAATGGCTTGATAGGCAACCTTCAAGATTTCCTAATCATCAGTATAATACCACTTTACTAGACTTCTGTAACACATTTCAGCTTAGTGACATATGGCGTGCGTTAAATCCAGATACTCAAACCTTTACTTGGTTTAAACCTGATGGCACCATTAAATCGCGATTAGACTACTGGCTTATTTCTGAATTCCAACCTAATATAGACATAAATACCTCAATTTCTGCAGCTCCGCTTACAGATCATTGTATGATCAAGTTAACCATAACTCCCACTAGTGCAGTCAGAAGAAATAAAGGCTACTGGAAATTTAATTCAAATCTTCTAAAACATGACCCTTTCTGTCAGGATGTTAAAAGGACAATCGACAGTATAACTAAAGATACATTATTGTCAACTTACAGGGAGAAATGGGAATTTCTTAAATTTAAAATCCGTCAGATCTCCATTTCATACAGCAAAGTCATAAGCCGAGCCAATAAACAAAAAGAAATGGATATTGTAAAAGAGATCCATTTAATATGCAACAAACATTCCTTATGTGAAGAGGACAAACAAAAACTGATTTTATTGCACTCTTCCCTAGATAACATCTATATTAATAAAGCCAAAGGAGCATATATTAGGTCAAGAGCGAAATGGATAGAGGAGGGAGAGAGAAGCTCAGCATACTTCTGTAGGCTTGAGAAAAGAAGACAAGAACGAAATGCCATTAAGTCTCTTATAATTGATGGTAAAGAATGTACTGATTCTGTGAGGATCTCTAAAGAAATATTTAAATTTTACAGTGAATTATACTCCTCCTCTTACTCGCATACTAATGCAGAGGGTTTCTTTGAATCCATTTCAGGACGGATACCGAAAATTGATGAATATTTTAGAAAATCATGTGACGCAGAGATCCAAATGGAGGAAGTTGAGAAAGCTTTAAAATCCTTAGCTCTAGACAAATCACCTGGCTCAGACGGCTTGACAGCCAATTTTTACAGGCACTTCTGGATTAACCTAAAAGACTTATTTTTTAATATGTTAAAGGAAATCCGTGCTACATCAGTTTTACCAAATACTATGAAACAAGGAGTCATCACATTAATTCCCAAACCTGGCAAGGACCCAAAATTGATTGATAATCTCAGACCAATTACTTTACTTAATAATGATTACAAAATTTTAACACATATTTATGCCAACAGACTCAAAACTGGCATCACTGATCTTATCTCAGAGACACAATCAGGTTTTATTAAAGGGCGCTCAATACACAACAATATACGCCTGGTATTGGACTTACTTGACTATAGGGACCTAATTGACGAGGGGTTTATTTTATTTTTGGATTTTTTTAAAGCTTTTGATATGATTGAACACAAATTTATGTTTAGGACCTTAGAGCTTTTTGGTTTTGGGGAGCACTTTTTAGACTTTATAAAACTAATTTACACGGATACCAACAGCTCAGTTCTATTACCACATGGTACCTCCCCTAGATTTTCAATAGGCAAAGGAATAAAACAAGGCTGCCCGATTTCGCCTCTGTTGTTCATTGCAGCAGCTGAAATGCTCTCAATTTTTATAAAAAACTCTGACTTTGATAAATTAACAGTATTTGGAAGACAACTAACAATCAGCCAACTGGCTGACGACACAGCCATATTCATGCACAACTCTGATCAAGTCCCTAAAATTCTTAATTATATAGATGTTTTCTCTAAAGCCTCTGGGCTTAAACTGAATCTAGGTAAATGTGAATTATTACCTATTCATGATTGCAGTCTATCAGCCATTCATACCATTCCCGTCAAACAAACAGTGAAATATTTGGGCATGCATATCACTAAAGATGTTGATCAATTAGTCAAGCTCAATATATGGAATTGCTTGGAGAAATCAAAAACTTATCTCAACTCCTGGTCTCAAAGAGATATTTCCATCATAGGAAGAACATTTCTGACAAAAATGGAATGCATCTCCCGATTTATTTATCCAGCCCATTCATTACCAATGCCCAAAGATGCCGTTAAAGCCATCAACCAAACCATTTTCAATTATATCTGGAAAGGGAAAACACATTATATTAAAAAAGGTACCATGATTCAAGAATATGAGGAAGGTGGTGTTAAAGCAATAGACTTTGAATGCATTAATGGCACCATCAAAATTAACTGGCTGAGACAATTTATTAAACAACCCAAACATTTCTGGTTTCATATTCCCAATGAAATTTTTGCTAAATTTGGGGGCATTGAATTCCTGCTCAGATGTGACTATGACCTAAAAAAGCTCCCCTATAAACTCTCCTCATTTCATCAACAGGTCTTACTATATTGGAGATTGATTTATAAACATAATTTTAGCCCTCATATGACCCCTCTGTGGAATTGTAGATATGTACTATATAAACACAAATCAATATTCCTACAAAACTGGCAAAATAAGGGCATTTGGTCTGTACTACACTTATTAGACGGCACAGGGAATGTTTTAACTTTTGAGAACTTCTGTGCTAAATATAACATAAATGATAAACGAGAATATAACCAAGTAATGGAGGCAATACCTCAGACAGTTATACTAATGGCCTCAACTTTAAATAGATTTGGCTCTTGCCCAAACCTCCCTTTGCTTTTGGTGAATGGTTTCCGCCTAGATGACTCAAAATTAAACAATTTAACGATTAGGAAAATATTTAATAAAGAAATCTTCCCAGCAACAGTTTCTAGAGCTGCTATTCTTAATTTTTTCTCCAAAAAAGAAGCTCAAATTCTAAGATCTAAATTCTTTAAATTTCCTATTTCACCGAAAGCAAAAGAGATCCACTATAAAGTTTTAAATGGAATTTATCCTTCTGCTGAGTTTCTAAGTAAACGCTTTGGCTTTGAGAACAATAACTGTTCCTTTTGTAATGAACATATAGAAAGTACAGATCACATTTTCTTTTACTGTATGTACACCATTGCGTTTTGGGATGATTTTCATCACTGGTTATCTAAACATGTACCAATCCCTGTTTTTAACTGTCAGAATATTTTGTATGGCTTTATTATTAAGAACTCATTGCATGATATGTCTATTAACACCCTCGTAATCTTGGGAAAATTTTATGTACACAAAAATAGATTTTTAAAATGCAAGCCAAATTTTAATGTATTTCATAAAGAACTCTGCCTTTTTTTCTCATCACTGAAACACATGAAGAAGCGGAATGCTGTGAAACTCCACTGTTTGGTCGATGATCGGAAACTCATGGAAAACTCCTAGAACTTTGGACACTCTGGACTGAAAAGAACCCCCCGTTTCTCTTTTTGTCTACTTTTATTATGCTTTTAGTTACTTTATCTTATTATTATTTACTATTCTTATTACTTTATCTTATCCTTCTTACCTCTTGTAAGACTGTTAAAAAAAGTTAAAATAAAAAAAAAAATGAAAAAAAAAAAAAAAAAAAAAAGCTTCTACTATTTCCGGAATGTCGGATAATTGTGCGCATGTCAAAATGATTTAGTCCATTCAAACGTGTGACACATGGAAACGCACGTCCTAATCGGATCGACTTTTTCAGGATCCATGTAAACAGTAAAGTTCTAATCTGAATTGTAATCAGATTGAAGAAATTTTGCACATGTAAATTTGACAAATTCCTAGTTTGTGTACTACATGAACAATGGCAATAAATCTCATTCTGATTCTGAAAAAAAAAAAAAAAAAAAAAAATACCTGTAGCTGCTCTGCCATTGGCTATCGCCTAGCATCTTCCTGGTATCCCATTGGCCACGAAGTTTTTTTTTTTTCCAAAACTTTATGCGTTTGGTTGATCTCGCCAAAGAATATGGCCGTAATACATCAACGATCAGCACGGTATTAAAACAAAACGAAGCACTTACAAGCCGACAAAAGCAAACGTCCTTGGATCAGAACATGAACCAAAGAAGGCAAACGGTGACGACGTCGACGACGATAGCAGTTAAAGGGTAAATGAACATAATTTTTATTATTCTTTCTCTTTTAGTATTCTCTTTTATTATTCTTTCTCTCATTTTAAACTCTCATTTTATGTTTATTGTGCAGTAATCTAATTGTAACATGTATTTGTTACATGTTTTGATGCGTTTTTACGATTTATAAAAAATTTATGCCCGAATTTTGGGGGCTTGGAACGGATTACGGCATTTACATGTAAAACGCGCCTCTACTTACGAATTTTTCACGTTACGAGAATTCTTCCGGAACGAATTAAATTCGTAAGTAGAGGTACCACTGTACCAGAGGGACAGCTCAGGTTGAGCAGTTTGGAGACAAAGTAAGAGAGGCAAGGCTGAGATGGTTTGGACATGTGCAGAGGAGGGATAGTGGATATATTGAACAAAGGATGTTGAAGATGGAGCTGCCAGGCAGGAGGAAAAGAGGAAGACCACAGAGAAGATTCATGGATGTTGTAGTGATGGAGGACATAGATAGGGTTCATGTTACAGAGGAAGATGCAAGGGATAGGGTGAGATGGAGGCAGATGAGCCACTGTGGAGACCTGTGGAGACCCCCTAAAGTGAGCAGCGAAAAGGAGAAAAAAAAGATCTTTAGCAGATTCTTTTGCAAATTTGTGGCACTTACTCCTGACGTCGGCAGACATATAGGTGGCCCACGTGCCTGCTCGACCACATGATAGACAGATCATGCTATAATGCCTATGTCCTGCTGACCTATGTGGACCCCGGCTGGAACAGCGCCAACTGGTTCAGGCAGCATCTCTTTTTGGAGCAGGCTGGCAGAGCTCTCCTCGTCTCGGCCATGGCAGAGCCATTTGCCCAGAGGACTGTCGGCAGCCGTTTTGGCACCTAAGGGTAAAAAGGTGCAAGTTCTGAATAAACATTCATTGCTCCAAAAACAATAATGCACCAAATTCAGTGTTGCTATTAATTATTGACTACTATTTATACTTGTGTAATTAATTTTATAACGCAATCTGCTTTTACTTTAACACATATCACTGCTACTCCACCACCAGACACGCTGCAACTTTACTGTAAGCGTGCGTGTGCGTGAATGAGCGGCGGCGAGCGTTTCTGCTCGCCGCTCCAGCCCTGCTCCGCTCCACAGCCGCACACCGGAGTCAGGTCGCTGCTAATGCGCAATAATGAGCAATGATCGGCGCGGAGACAGACGGCAGGCCAATAGAAACACAAGAGTTCCCCCCTCCATAAGCCAATGGTGCGGCCACATTGCTCAATCCCCCACGGATCTGATGCAACAGGGCTGCAACTAAACTTACCCTTCCGAAGCGCAACGTGGTGCCCCTCCGCCACGGCGCGCGGCAAACTAGTGCCCTTTTACTGTACCGTCTCGTTCCACACAATCAGCTACACTGCTTTTGTTTGTGGCTGTGGTTTGTGTCATATGTATTTTTTTAAACTATTAATGAACGAGGGTTTAACACTTTACAGAATGCAGCATGTGGGTGAAGGAGCAGAGTTATTGTTCTTTGGCGGATTTATTTACAGATGGATAAATAGTAGCAACTAGTAAAAAAAAAACTTTTATAAACAGTTGAAGAGAACGTGATTTGTATAGGTCGCGAAATACATTCATAAACTGTCACAAAAAAAAGTACACAGTTTGAGGTGTAGTGGGAGTCAAACCTGCGACAGGAGGGCAGACGCTCGAGTCTCTTAATGGGGAAAGTCCCCAGCTTGATGACGTCACGGCCCGCCGAACTCTGTTCAACTGCGCAGTGATATGGGCTGCCGTGGTGAGGTCCGGGCGCTCGGAGTTGGAGAAGTCGCGGATTTAAAAACTTTCTGTCTGCAAGTCTGTCCGTGAAAATAGCGCCTCGGCAAGAGTCCCTGTTTTCCAAAAGGGGGAATAATGGCTTTCTAAGCGGTCCGGTGCCGTCCTCGCCAACGCTGCAGCTCCGTGTGCTTCGCTCCAGCAGCGCACTTTTACTACACTGAGAAACTATGGGGTGAGTACGGAGGCTTTTGTAGTTTCTGACGAGCGGAGGGGAAAAAGTTTCAGACATTAACATTTTTTAACTAAGAAACACGTTTAGCATTTTTAAACTAATGTTGCATTTTACGGTGAGTTTTAGACTCCGTTTTTATAACAGTCACATGTTTATTTTAACAGGTTTTTTTTAATCATTTTAAAAGTAATTTTTAGTGTATACAGATTTATGACAAATTATGTTTACTTGTTACAATTTCAAGTGTACAGTAAACATAAATACATTTTACACTGTTATAAATTAGGATTTAATTTTTTCCAAATTTGTACAAAACTTGAATCATTTGTTCTTTTTTTAATGGCTGTGTTTCTATTTCTGCTTATTCATTTTTAACTGACTTAGTTTGTTACAGAAAAAGAATTATATGTACTTTAAATTATTTTAGTTGCATTATATTATTTATATTTTGTGACATAAAGCAGTAATAGCTTCACAATTTAAAGTTAGACAAATTAGCTATTTTTAACTGAAACTATAATTTTTTTGTAATTTTATGAATATTACCAGTTTTAATTGTGACATTAATTCTAAAATTCAATTATATATAAATTTTGTTACATTTGTATTTTTTCTCCACCCCACAGGTCTCCAGGTGTTTTCCCAACCCTTTCATCCAACCTGTGCACAGTTTGTGCTTTTGAACAATTCGGTCGAAGCAGAAGGCACCATGGCGGCATCGATCCTTCGCAGGAAAATTCCTCTCATTTCCACAGGCGAGCGCGCCGCTCCCCCTCTCCGACAGGCTAGCCACAGCCAATCACGGCTGGGGACGGGGGCGGAGCCAGTGGAGACGCAGCACTTAATTGGTGAGTTTTGCCAAGACGCTTTTTTATTTTTCCACATCCCGAGGTCGGAGCCGCAGTGCAGCACGGGGCTAATGTCGTACAGTGAGTACAGCTAAGTGGATATTTATCGAATGCAGACGATGCTGTTCAATCATTTTCAGATGATCGGTTAGTTGTTCACTTGGATTCTTTTGGATGTATTGTTTGATTTTTTTTTTTTTTCCCATTAATCCTTTCAACCTTACGTTATTTTATTTTTTTCAGCTTTTGTGTTTTTTATTTCACTTATTCCTAACAAACATCTAAATGGGGAATTGCATTGCTTTACTGGCTAAATACTACATTGTTATGGCGTTTTTATTTTATTTTTATAGGTGATGGTCACTCTGATTGGATGACGGAAAAAGTTGATTTGTCCTCATTTGTGTCGACGACCGAGTCTTCTCCGAGCTCATCTCTTCCGCCTTCACCGTTAGAACAAGATGTCAAGGTGCCCTCGGATCTGGAGGTCATGACCTCTCTGTTGCAGGAGGAGCTAGCTCAGCTGGAGGACTACTTCCGCTCCGAATCCACATCCACCCCAAACAAGTTGGAGAAATCCTCAAAATGTGACAAGGGTGCCCAAGCCATGGGCTCCCAGTCTTACTACCAGTTACCCTATGGCTCATATGGGACCAGCCAATCAGAAACCAGCCCTGTGGTTGTTACCCTGGCAACAGGGGAGCTGGACCTGGCTAGCTTCTGTGGTGGACCCATCAGCCGAACCAAAATCGCCCGACCAGCCCCGTACAACTACCACCACCGCTACCACCACCACAACAATGGGCGGAGGCTCATCAGCGAGACTGTGAAAGTAGGAGACGAAGTTGGACTGGATACGTGGGGGGGCTCCAGGGGATGTTACTCAGGAAGCACGGAGCTGTCTGTGAACCACTACTCCACACTGAAGACCGTGAGCAAGAACAGCCTCGGCAGCATCAAGAAGGTCAGAGAATGTGCTTTATCGTTGAAGGAGGAGGAGAGCTACTGTTTTTCAGAAGGAATGTTTTGCAGCGAGGAGATTGCGCGGGGGTTCTGCTTGGGTAGCCCGTACGACGGCCACCACAAGCGTGAGGGACAGCTGATGCACAACGTGAAGGTCAACGTAAGTTATGACAGCACGGGGCTCGAGGTCTTGCACTGCAGCAAGGACGGGGGACTTTCAGGGGGCATCCCCCAAGAGACAATGATGGCTGGAGATGGCTACTTCCACCAGTCCATGGCCGGCACTGAGCCTTACCATAGCTTTATAGGTGACCTAGACCAGCCGTCACAAGCACAGGCTGTAGAGCCCCAACACGGTCACTACCTCTATCCAGAATGCCTTGCAGACCAAAGCTACGAATGTCTGTCCAGAGGGGAAGGCGAAGGGCCACTGCTGGGTGGCCCCATCCATCGCCCCACCCAGAGGCTAAAGGATGAGCCGTGCTCTATCAAGCCATCGCTGGGGGTGATGGGGGGAGCCTCCTCTCTGGATGTAAGCAGTGGAGAAAGGAAACAGAAGAAGAGAGACCAGAACAAAACTGCTGCTCACAGGTAAGCAGGCTTCCACCTTTTTAATCATCATAAAACAGCCAGAAATCTCCAACTGTTTGGTTTTGTTGTCGTAAGACTGTTAGGATGGGAGACATTTTAAAAAGTTGCAGCAGGTCATTAACTATACGTCCAAACTTCTTTAGTGTACAAAATCAGCATGGCAGAAGTGTTACGTAAACCAGCTGCCTCGGTGCTTTAAAAGTCCTGCACAGTGAGGGAGGGACATGGAAAGTCCCTCACTGCCTGCCAGAGTCAGCCCCACCTAACCCACTTTTGTAAGTGTGTATCTGTGTTGGCTAAAATGGGATGTGTGGAAAAAAAAAAGTCTTAAAATGTGAGCAAGATGTGAATATAGTCATAAATCAGATCACCTTTCTTTTAATTTCTTTTCCTGCCATATCTTTTCATTTCATTAATCCCTGTCAAAATATATTTTCCATGAAACAAATGATCATGTACCAGGAAGAGTGTAGTCTGGAGCAGATGACACTCTGCCAAAAAACACATGATGTTCTCCCATGGGTGGAGTTTCAATCCCCCAGATGTAGCACAAAGGTCACGCTCAGTTGACTCATTAATTAAGTTGCAAGGCAGAGGAAAAAAAGAAACCAACCAAGCTCAATGCTCCTAATTGCAGGTACAGGCTGCGTAAGAGGGCGGAGCTGGACTCTCTGGAGGAGGAGCTGCATGGCCTCGAGGGGCAGAACCGGGAGCTCCGCGACAAGGCGGAGTCGGTGGAGCGTGAAATCCAGTACGTCAAAGATTTGCTGATTGAGGTCTACAAGGCTCGCAGCCAACGGCTCAAGCAGGACGGCACCGCCTAACAAGAGGCACCCGCGCCGACTTTTGCCTCCGAACTTTCACAGCCAGCACAAACGGAGAAAAAAATCAAGTGAAGAGCACCAACTGTTTTTTTTTCTGTCTTACTGAAGTGAAGAGGTAGCTGCATGAGTTTTGTAGTTATTTTCTAAATAAATAAAAAAAAGAAAGAAAGAAACTAAATTTAATTGTTCCAAGAGGATGAGTGAACAAAAAGACACCAAGGAGGAGAAGTTTCCAGATGAGTGACTAAAACTCTTAACAAGCCTTAGCGGGGGTGGCTTCCATCCAGAGGAGATGCTGAACTTGTCCGTGACCACTGTGATCCGAACTGCACTCACAGCCTTTGTGACGACTCAGTTTGCGCTTGGCAACGACGATTGACCCGTTTACAAATGCTCTTTTGAAATAGTAGTAGTGATTGAATTTGCTTGTGTTTTTTTGTGACACACATCAGCAGCAGAAATGTGGAGGCAGATCCATATGAAAATATAGATTTATTTTGTTTTATTTTTACTCAACAATGTTCATCTATCGTTTGCTTAAAGTAATCCAAGTGAATAAAGGGATTGCTGGGGGAAAAGTGTCTATAACACGCTCGGAGACGTTTAGAGAATTTGTATTGCTAAAATGTTTTATGAGTATTTAACGCCTCTTTACCTCCCCGATGAAATACCCGATCAATGCATGTTTGATTTTCTGAAAAGCATGTGCGAGTGTCGTTTGAAGGCAATATTCTGTTATCTGCATGGCTTCAAGATCTCCACCAACTGAGTTGACTTTATGCTTCTCATCAGCTGGCGACTTCTCAGTTTTTTGGTTTTCTGCTCTACGAAAAACAAAAAAAAAACATCCACTGGCTTTTTGTCCCCCCCCCTTCCTTTTTCCTCCTCTCTATCTCTCAGCTGTATTTTGCGAACAAACAATCACTTGTTGACACAACAATAAATTATTGTTGGGTAACGGTATGACTTCATGGGAATTTTTGTTTTCAGTGATCAGTCTGATGTTGATGAAATTCAGGTCTTTTTTTCTTTTGTCTTTTTTTTTAGATGGTCGATGTCAGGAAATGAAAACATCAGGTCAATTGCAGCCAAATAAACTAGTTTATGTAGAATCACGCATCTTTGGGACTGTTCTTCATTTAGAGCCACACACGTGCACAGAAGAAAACCTGGTGAGATAGTGATGTAGGATGAAGCCTCTGAACCCCAGCCACCGTCTCTCAATATGGGGGGGGGGGGGGGGGGGTGGGCAAGAAGTCCAAATTCACCTCACCTTCCTGAGTACCAGTTTGGGGGCTCTGAATCTTTTGTAGTAATCCAGAGCAAATGTCCAAATATTCTGTTGTGTTTCCTCTCCTTAGGTGGACTTCAGCTGCATCAACATCTCTTTGAGAGTTTATTTACGTTTGTTTGTTTTTGGTCAATTTTCACCTTTTTCCTCCCGTAAAATATGACTTCTCTTCTAAATTTGTGCCCTGTAAATGTACTGCTTTTTTCCCCCCTGGTTTTCTTTCTTAAATGTTCAAATGTTCAATTTTTTTTCTCACAACTTTTCAATTTCTTCATGTAATTTTGAGTCCCCCCCCCCCCCTTCTGTATCTGCTAATGTATTTGTGGCTTGTTATATTGTCAGTTTGCTACTTTTGTCATGTAAATTTGTGAGGTTTTACTCGCAGCACTTTTGCCACCTTGGCTTTCAACCTTGGTCACCCTTCAGATTTCGCAGCTCAGACACAGCCAGCATACAATAACAGAAAACTTGTCTCAAATCATAAGCACAGTTAATGTTAAGCCTCCTTTTTAAATACTTTGCTGGTGCATTTTGATTGATCCCCGGGGCTGAGTGGAGCCATATCAAGCTCCGGCAGTCAACAGACAACATGAGTTGACTATCATGTCCCAGCTCTTACAGGGTGTGAGTGTGAGAGGGAGTGAAATCTCCTGGTATCTCCCCCAGCAGTCGTAGGCCTTTCAAGTGCATGAGGCAATATCACACAATAGTTGCAGAAGGAGGCGAGAGATGCAAGTGAACTATCAGAATAAGAAAAGTACTGGGCCGACAGAGAACGCCATTACAGCTATTGATTCAGTCTGCTGTTTGTTGTTTGTTCCATGCAGATGTTATAAAATAAAAAAAATATATATATGTATAATAAAGAGCCTGGGCCGCTGTTTTTGATGAGGATTCATGACCCTTCACTGACACATTTTGGTGAAATAATATACAACAGCATTTATATACGTAAGGGTAAGTCAATGATATAATGATCGAAACTAAGCAGGCATTAAATACACAAACTTACTTCAAATTTAGTATTACTCTAATTAACACTAAAAACTAGATTGGGATCTGAGTGACGTAGTAAAATGCAGACGTGGGTAAATTTGTGGGTATTCTTCCACAAAAAACACAACTATCTGAAATAACTTGAAACTGCTGAAAGCTTAATGGCATATCTTATTGTTTATATCATATTTAACACAAATCAGACTTTGCTTTTTTTAATGATTCAGTTGAATATTTTGTATTAAAAAAATTAAAATGGCCTGGGAAAAAAAAGATGGTACCCTTAAATTTAATATTTTATGGCACCAACTTCTGCAGCAATCACTGCCATCATAATTAGTATCAGGTTCCTTCAAGCTTTTCATCATCCATCCAGCCTATTTAAAGGGGGGGGAAGGGGGGGACATGCTATTCTGTAGTTTGTGATCACTGTGTACACCACACTGAACATGAACCAGAGAAAGCAAAGGAGCGAGCTGTCTGAGGAGAAAGAGGATTATAGATAACCGAGATGAAGGCTATGAGACCATCTCCAAGCACCTTCATGCTCCTGCGACCACCGTTGCCAATATTATTAAAAAGTATAAGGTTCATGGGATGGTAGCCAACCTTCCTGGCCAGTAAGTTTCACTCCAGGATGCCTTGCTAGTCTTGCGACTTCATTGTGCCCTGCACAGATTCAGAGTTCCCTGCCACAGATGCAGCAAAGCAGTCCCAAAACAAAATGGAGCCCCCTCTATGTTTCACAGTAGGATTTTTTTTTTTCTTTTAAAGCTTATTTTTTCCTTCTGTAAACATAGACACGATGCCACTGGCCAAAAACCTCTAGTTTGGTCTCATCAGTCCAAAGGACAGTCTCCCAGAAACTTTGGGGCTTGTCAGCATGCATTTTGGCTCCTCCTTTCTGAGCTTTTCAGACAGCTCTCTCCTTTGCTTTCTCTGCTCCATGTTGAGTGTGGTGCACAGCATGATAGCAAACTACACAGCAGCATGGTTTTTTTCCCCCCCTTTAAATAGGCTGAATGGCTGACGAAAAGCTTGAAGGCATTTGTGATAGTAATTATGATGGCTTGTTGGCAGTGATTGCTGCAGAAAGTGTTGTCAAAATATAAAATTTAAGGGTACCATCTTTATTGTCCATGCCATTTTAATTTGTTTTATATAAAATATTCAGCTGAATCAATAATCAAAAGCAAAGTCTGATTTGTGTTAAATATGATATAAACAATATATATGCTGTTAAACTTTCATCAGTTTCAACATATTTCAGACAGTGGTATTTTTATGGTTTTTGTGGAAGGGTCCCAACAAATGTGTCCACATCTGTATATATGCCATAAGAGATTATTTCTGCAGTACCCTGGCCAAAATAAGCAGTAATTATTACATTAATTATTAATTATTATTTTAAACCAACTGTAAATGAGTGAACACAACACGCAGATGGTCAAAAACAGCTACAATACTCAAAAAGCACATAACTCTGCCAAAGCTCCGTCCATCTCTTCCTCCCTCACTCTGTCCATCCTTCCGGCTGTACCTCTGTCCACCCTGGCAGAGATATGCACTGTTGGATCACCTCCAAAATCTAATAGGTTCATTTCCTAGGCCAAGGGCCACCTCTGGTGAAGGTTTCATCAAAATCCATCCAGTGGTTTTTGTGTAAGCTGCACACAAAGAAGCAAGGGCCTTGGCAGAGGTATGCACTCATGGATCATCTTCAAAATGTAATGGGTTGCTCCTTGGCCCAAGGGCCACCTCTGGTGAATATTTCATCAAAATCCATCCAGTAGTTTTTGCATAATCCTGCTAACAAACAGACAAACCCACCCGCTCACAGTACCTCCTTGGTGGAGGTAGTCAGACAACTTTAACAGCATTATATACATTTGGGTTGGCCAGTGATGCTGCTTCTTGTTCTTTTTAGATTGGACTTGATTTCCCCAAAGTAACAGTTATTAGTTACGATGACATTAGAGCTTGTAAATTAATATTTTGTTCTGACTCTGGGAATTTAGCATTTGTCAGACAGCTGATTATTTTTTTTTTCCCAGCCCAGTCTCACCAAAAAAAATGTAAAATTGCGTGTTGTTTCACTCATCTTTTTTTTTATTATTATTTTTTTTTACGGGCAATGGATACATGGTCTTTACAGCTTTAAGAAACGTGTCTTCTGGCACCTTAATATTTGTCTGCCGCTTTTTCTTTATTTCTCTTTCATTCTCTGTAACCATCAGAGGTGACAACTCACCAAAACATTTTTTCCTAACCCTGACCACTACAGGAGGTGACACCTAAACCTAACCTTAACCATTAGTGGAGTGAAAAACAAATGAAGAAAAGAAAAATTTAAAAAAAAGTCACACAGATCAGCACGAGACTCAAACTCTTGTCTTGTTGGTCTTGTTGCTTGAAACCGCAAGGAACTAACCGTCTGCCATCCCCCCACGCACCAACTGAATGAGTGTTAGAGGACTGCCTAAAACAGGTGTTGTTCTGCTCATGCTTGGTGAGGACAGTGGGTTTTTTTTGTGTGTGTGTGTGTGTGTGTGTGTGTGTGTGTGTGTGTGTGTGTGTCTGCATTTACGCATGTGCAGTGAGTGAAGACATGGACTCCGTTTGTAAAACATATCCAGGTACATTTTTCTTTTCATGTTACGTACAAAGGCACGCTTTTTTGAGGGGTAGACAACATTCATTAGTTACCTTTTATGTGAGATCGGGTTGGGTTTTTTGTAATTACGTCAACAGAACCAGCTCAACTATCTAACCCTAAAAAAAACAAAAAAAACCCCTGTATATTGCCTTAGCAGCTGCAAGTGGAGAACAGTTTGATTTCCACAATGCATTATAATACACATTTAATATTTCTGCTTGTGCTGTGTGGGCTTATAGAAAGCAGTTCACAGTGATCCAATAAAGGTAAGAAAAAAGCTCCAGTAATCTTCCTTGAACCACAAAGGAACAGGAGCTCTCTTCCCCCCAGTTTCAGCTTAGAAACAATTTAGCTCAATGTGTGACTGAACCACAAGTTCTAATCAATAATAATGCATAAATTCTTCATTAAATATATGCTGGCTCTTAATGATTGTGAATCTAATTAATTAGGCCCAGCAAAGAGGCATATGGCAGTGTGACAATGTGTGTAGCGGTTCGTCCTCACCGAGGCATCAGCACCTATGGTGCTTTCACTTAAAAAAGCAATAAATATATTTTTAAAAAATAATGAAGAAAATTGTTTATACAGCCTATAAAAATAATAATGAAAATGTCACATTTTAATGTAGTGAAATAAAATTATTAAAAACAACTTTAAAACAAATAAAATTGTTTTAAATTAAAGTTTTAAAATAGGGTGCAGTTTTTTTTAAAACAGGTGCATCTCAATAAATTAGAATGTCATCGAAAAGTTAATTTATTTCTGTAATTCAATTCAAAAAATGAAAGTCATATATGGATTTATTCCACACGTAGTGATATATTTCAAGTGTTAGTTTCTTTTAATTTTGATGGTAATGGCTTATAGCTAATGAAAACCCCAAATTCAGTGTCTCAAAAAAAAAATGAATGTTACATAAAATTAATTTAATTTTTTTTTTTAATAGAAATGTTGGCTAACTGAAAAGTATGCCCATGTATACACTCAATACTTGGCCAGGGCTCCTTTTGCATGAATTACTGCATCCTTGTGGTATAGCAGGGAGGTGATCAGCCTGTGGCACTGCTGAGGTGTTATGGAGTCACAGGTTGCTTTGATAGTGGCCTTCAGCTCATCTGCATTGTTGGGTCTGGTGTCTCTCATCTTACTCTTGGCAATACTCCATAGATTCTGTATGGGGTTTAGGTCAGGAGAGTTTGTTGGCTAATCAAGCATAGTGATACCATGGTCATTAAACCAGGTTTTGGTACTTTTGGCAGTGTGGGCAGGTGCCAAGTCCTGGTGGAAAAAGAAATCAGCATCTCCATGAAGCTTGACAGCAGAGGGAAGCATGAAGTGCTCTAAAATTTCCTGGTAGCTGGCTGCGCTGACTATGGACGTGATAAAACGCAGTGCACAAACACCAGCAGATGACATGACTCCATAAATATGCTGCCAAGTCCTGTCTTTTGGAAATCAAGGTTCCAGAGTCTGGAGGAAGAGTGGTGAGGCACAGAATCCAACTTTTTGAGGTCCAGTGTTAAGATTCCCCAATCACTGATGATTTGGGGAACTCGGGAATGGGGCAAACACTCGTTCATACCACTGTATAGAAATATGTCAGATGTTTCACACTATATGTGAAACATATTTTGGGGAGCATTAAATATAGATTTTGCTAAAGAAGGATGTAAATCGAAGGGATGAGGCAAAAAATAGATACACTGTAGCATTGTGATGCTTTGTATACACAATACTGTATCGATTCAGAGAAACCATCGGAATACTTAAATAAAGGTATTTGCAAATATGTTGCAAATAGAAATTCATTTTTTTGTGTACCAGAGTAAATAAAACAAACAAACTGACTTTTCAATCCATTAGGTGGTACTAAATTCTTACTCTCTAAAAATGGTAAATGACGTTCACTTGTATAGTGCTTTTTACTCATTTCTGGACGACCAAAGCGCTTTACAGATCCTGCTATCCACCCATTCACACACTGATGGCGGCGGAGCAGCCAAGCACAGGTGCTAGCCTGACCTACCAGGAGCAACTGGGGTTCAATGTCCGTGGACAATGGAGATGTCAGCATTGTCCATGGGCGGTGCGGTAGCGGTAGGTCGCAGGTTGATGATTGATTTTGTTATCGTGTCATCAGACCTGCGACCGTATATCTTGGACACCCGGGTAAAGAGAGGTGCAGAGCTGTCAACTGATCACCACCTGGTGGTGAGTTGGATCCGATGGCAGGGGAGGATGCCATTCAGATCTGGTAGACCCAAACGTATAGTGAGGGTGTGCTGGGAATGTCTGGCTGAGGCCCCTGTCCGGGAGGTCTTCAACTCCCACCTCCGGAAGAACTTCAATCACATTCCGAGGGAGTCTGGAGACATGGAGTCTGAATGGGCCATGTTTTCCACCTCTGTTGTTGAAGCGGCGGCCCAGAGCTGCGGCCGCAAGGTGGTCGGTGCATCTCGTGGTGGCAACACCCGAACCAAGTGGTGGACACCAGCGGTGAGGGGGGCCATTAAGCTGAAGAAGGAGTCCTGTCAAGCTTGGTTGGCTTGTGGGACTCTCAAAGCAGCTGAGGTGTACTGGCAGGCCAAGCAGAGTGCAGCTCGGGTGGTTGCTGAAGCAAAAACCCGGGTATGGGAGGAGTTCGGTGAGGCCATGGAACAAGACTTTCGGTCGGCCTCGAAGAAATTCTGGCAAACTGTCCGGTGGCTCAGGAGGGGAAAGCAGCTCCCTGTCCCCACTGTGTATGGTGCGGATGGGACACTGTTGACTTCGACTGGGGATATCGTCGGGCGGTGGAAGGAATACTTCGAGGATCTCCTCAATCCCACTGATACGCCTTCCACAGAGGAAGCAGGGTTTGGGGACGAGGGGGATGACTCGCCTATCACAGGGGCTGAGGTCGCCAAGGTGATTAAAAATCTCCTTGGTGGCCGGGCCCCGGTGGTGGACGAGATTCGCCCTGAGTACCTCAAGGCCCTGGATGTTGTTGGGCTGTCATAGTTGACACGCCTCTGCAACATTGCGTGGAGGTCGGGGGCAGTGCCTTTGGCATGGCAAACCAGGGTGGTGGTTCCTCTCTTCAAAAAAGGGGACCGGAGGGTGTGCTCCAACTTTAGAGGGATCACACTCCTCAGCCTCCCTGGGAAGGTCTATGCCAAGGTACTGGAGAGGAGAGTCCGGCTGTTGGTCGAACCTCGGATTCAGGAGGAGCAATGTGGTTTTCGTCCTGGCCATGGCACATCGGACCAACTCTTTACCCTCTTGAGAATTCTCGAGGGTTCGTGGGAGTTTGCCCAACCAGTTTACATGTGTTTTGTGGACTTGGAGAAGGCATTTGACTGCGTCCCTCATGGTTTTTTGTGGGGGGTGCTTCGGGAGTATGGGGTATTGGGCTTGTTGTTACGAGCTATTCGGTCTCTGTACGACCATTGTGAGAGTTTGGTTCGTATTGCCAGCACTCGGTTGGAGTCATTCCCAGTGAGAGTTGGACTCTGCCAGGGCTTCCCTTTGTCACCGATCCTGTTCATAATTTTTATGGACAGGATTTCTAGGCGCAGCCAGGGAATGGAGGGTGTCATGCTTGGTGACCACAGGATCTCATCTCTGTTGTTTGCAGATGATGTTGTCCTGTTGGCTTCATCCAGCAATGACCTACAGCTCTTGCTGGGACGGTTTGCTGCTGAGTGTGAAGCAGCTGGGATGAGAATAAGCACCTCCAAGTCCGAGTCCATAGTCCTCAGCCGGAAAAAGGTGGATTGTCCTCTCTGGGTTGGTGACAGGCTCCTGCCCCAAGTGGAGGAGTTTAAGTATCTTGGGGTCTTGTTCACGAGTGAGGGGAAAATGGAGCGAGAGATCGACAGACGGATTGGAGCAGCATCTGCAGTGATGCGGACGTTGTACCGGTCTGTTGTGGTGAAGAGGGAGCTTAGTTTTAGGGCAAAGCTGTCGATTTACCAGTCAATCTACGTTCCTACTCTCACCTATGGTCACGAGCTTTGGGTGATGACCGAAAGAACAAGATCGCGGATACAATAATAATAATAATAATAAGTTTATTTATAGAGCACCTTTCACAGACAGAGTCACAAAGTGCTTAACATGGTAAAAAAAACAAAACAAAAAAAAAACAGGCACATAAAACAGTAAAACAAAGTAGACAGTAAAAGCACATAAAAATACAATCGGCACATAGTTAAAAAGCCAGGCTAAAAAGGTGGGTCTTTAGTTGCTTCTTAAAAACACCAATGGAAGGTGCAGATCTAAGTTCAAAAGGCAAGGAGTTCCACAGTCTGGGAGCAACAGCAGCAAAGGCTCTATCGCCTTTGGTTCTGAGCCTAGTGCTAGGGACTACCAATAGATTCTGATGAGAAGACCTGAGAGACCTGCTGGGCTGGTGTAGAGAGAGCAGGTCACTAATTTAAAAAGGTGCCTCTTCAAGAATGGCTTTGTAAGTAAGAACAAGAACTTTAAAATCAATTCTATAATTTACAGGAAGCCAGTGCAAGGAGGCCAAAACAGGAGTGATATGACAGAATCTACTGGACCTAGTTAGTAATCTTGCAGCAGCGTTCTGGACTAACTGTAGGTGGTGTAAAGAGAATTTGCTAAGACATGTAAAAAGAGCATTACAATAGTCCAAATGTGAAGAAACAAAGGCATGAATAATGATTTCTAACTGAGTGTAGGAAACCAATGACCTAATTTTGGATATATTCCTAAGGTGGAAAAAACAACTCCGGGTCAGAGATTTGACATGCTGATCAAAACTCATCGATTGATCGAAAATGACACCAAGATTTTTTAGATTAGACCGCACGTTAGAGCTTAATGAACCAATGCTATTAACCAACTTAGGAATTAGATTATCAGGTGCTACAATAAGGACTTCAGTTTTATCAGCATTAAGTTGCAAAAAGTTACTAGACATCCAGTCCTTGATTGCAGACAGACAATCATGAATAATTTTTAAATTGTCAACATGGTCAGGCTTAAAAGAGAAAAGTAGCTGTAAATCATCAGCGTAGCAGTGATAAGACACACCTTTAAATTTGCTGATAATAGAACCAAGTGGCAGCATATATAGGGCAAATAAAAGTGGACCCAGAATAGAACCCTGAGGCACCCCACAGGTTAAAGGAGCAGAGTCAGATGAATAAGAGCCAACAGCCACGGAAAAGCTCCTACCAGAAAGGTAGGAGAAAAACCAATCCAGAGCTTTTCCGGAAATACCTACCCAATCTCTAAGCCTTTGTAACAAAATAAAATGATCAATAGTATCAAATGCTGCAGTAAGATCTAATAACACTAAAACAGAGCATTTGCCAGAGTCTGGTGACATTAAAATATCATTTGACACCCTGAGAAGAGCAGTCTCTGTCGAGTGTTTCTGACGAAAGCCTGACTGAAATTTGTCGAAAATATTATGTTCAATCAGAAAGTCAGTGAGCTGCTTGGCAACAACTTTTTCTAAAAGCTTAGAAATAAAAGGAAGCTTAGAAATTGGCCTGAAGTTTTTAAAAACAGATGGATCAAGGTTAGGTTTTTTTTAAAAGTGGCTGCACAACTGCATGTTTAAAAAACGAGGGTACACAACCAGATTCAAGTGAACTATTAATGATATTAACCAAAGATGTACCCACTGAGCCAATTACCTCTTTTAACATTGAGGAAGGCAAAATATCTAAAACGCAGGAGGAGGATTTCATGGAACTCACCAACACTAACAAATCCTCAAAAGAAATTGGGGTAAAATCACTTAAAAAGGCCTGTCTGTTAGGACAATCAAGGATTAGGGGAAAGGAATGAGTAAAACCAGCCCTAACAGCAGTGACCTTGTCAACAAAAAAGGAAAGAAACTTGTTACAGTCATTACATGAATAAACAGGGGGAGCAGAACTGACAGGATTAACTATACTGTCTATTGTACTGAAGAGGATCTTTGAATTGTTACTATTGGAGGAGATGATGTTGGAAAAATAAGAAGTTCTTGCCATTTTTATCATATTGTTAAATTCAATTAACAGCTCCTTAAGGTACAATCGATGCACTTCAAGTTTAGTGGACTTCCACAGTCTTTCCACCCTCCGACATTTACGTCTAAAACAACAGAGATCATCATTGAACCAGGGGGATGAATTAACAGCACGGACAGTCCTGGTTTTAAAGGGAGCAACTACATCTAAGATGCTTGAACAGTGTGCGTTAAAAGAGCAGACCAAACTCTCAGTGTCATCATCAGAGGATAAAACCACACTGCTGTCAAAGGCAGCAGAAAATTTCACAGCTGACAAATGGTCAATGACACGAGAGCATTTTACACGCTTGCCAGTGTAACAGACTGATTTAACTGATAAATTAAAAAGAACACAAAAATGGTCTGACACAAGAAGCTCCTTAATCTGAACATTATTCACATTAAGACCGAGTGTAAAAACAAGATCAAGTGTATTTCCTTTTATATGCGTAGGGCCAGATAGACACAAAACAAAATTAAATGATTCAATAATACCCAAGAAATTCACTGCAAAACTGTCATTGGGATCATTAATATGCAAATTAAAATCTCCAAGTAATAAAATCCGCTCAAATTTAATAATAGAAGTTAAAAAAATCACTAAACTCAGATAAAAAGGAGGCATTAACTCCTGGAGGGCGGTAAATTAAAACACAATAAAATGGGTTTGAGGAGCCAATTTTTAAAATCATCAGTTCAAATGATGAAAATGTTCGGAAAATACAAGCGGCTGAAATGAGCTTTCTCCGTAGGATTGCTGGACTCACCCTCAGAGATAGGGTGAGGAGCTCAGTCATCCGGGAGGGGCTCAGAGTAGAACCGCTGCTCCTCCACATTGAAAGGAGTCAGTTGAGGTGGTATGGGCATCTGATTAGGATGCCTCCTGGACGCCTCGCACTTGAGGTGTTTCAGGCATGTCCCACTGGGAGGAGACCCCGGGCAGACCCAGGACTCGGTGGAGAGACTATGTCTCCCAGCTGGTCTGGGAACGCCTTGGTATCCTCTCTGAAGAGCTGGAGCAGGTGGCTGGGGAGAGGGAAGTCTGGACTTCTCTGCTTGAACTGCTGCCTCCGCGACTTGGACCTCCGGAAAAGCGGTAGAAGGTGAATGGATGGATATTTAACTTTCTGTATCTTTTCTTAGTTTTATATATTTTCTTCTATAACTTCACAACTTGTGAATTATTCATGTTTCCACATTTTTATAGTTTTCTTTTTTAAAAGATAACATTACATTGTTATGTCCATCCATCCATCTCCTATTGCTTTTTCGGGGATCCAGGCCTTGGAGGCTGCAGTCTTAAGTAGGCAAGCCCAGATTTCCCTCCCCCCAGCCATCTCCTCCAGCTCTTCAGAGAGGATACCAAGGTGTTCCCAGACCAGCTGGGAGACATAGTCCCTACAACATGTCCTGGGTCTGCCCCAGGGTCTCCTCCCAGAGGGACGTGCCCGAAACATGTCAAATGAGAGGCGTCCAAGAACATCCCGATCAGATGCTCAAACAACCTCAGTTGGCTCCTTTTGATGTGGTGGAGCAGTGGCTCTACTCTGAGCCTCTCCCAGATAACTGAGCTCCTCACCCTATCTCTAAGGGTGAGACCAGCAATCCTATGGAGACAGTTTATCCATCCACCACCCCTCAACTTAACCCCTGTTTTTCCCATCAGAGAATCATTGTCTGCTCCTCTAAATAAAGAAATATAATGTATAAGCACCCCAAAGTGATTAGACAAAAAGTTGATAAAACTCAAATTATACGTGTAGCCTCTAAATCTAATGACTTGGCCTCTGTTCCTCCTCATAATTTAAAAATTAAATGCGGTTTGTTAAATATTAAGTCTCTAACTCCCAAGTCTAAGGATCTAATCTAAATTGTCCTTAGGTATGACTGTGAGAGTGAATGGTTGTCTATCTCTCTGTGATGGACTGGCGATCTGTCCAGGGTGTACCCTGCCTCTCGCCCAAAGATGCTGGGATAGGCTCCAGCCCCCCCCGCCCCCCCGCGACCCAAAAAGGATTAAGCGGAAGAAGATGAATAACTCCCAAGTCTCTGCTAGTCCATAATCTGTTAATTGATCATCAGATTGATTTACTATCCCTTACAGAGACTTGGTTAGGGCAAGAGGATTATGTTGGTTTAAATGAATCAACTCCCTCTGGTTACTTAAACGGTCAAAATTCCAGAAGTTCTGGTCATGGAGGAGGAGTAGCAACAATTTACCATTCCAAATTACTAGTTAATGTAAAACAAAAAACATGTTATAATTCCTTTGAGGGCCTGGTCATCAGTATTGGGCATGTTAATTTTTGATTTTACAATTTCTGACTATTTGGCTTCTAAAGAAAAATATTACTACAGTAGATGCCTCTCACATGATGTTGTTACCAAATTTAAGCAGACTGTTTCCTCTATGCCATGTGTCAACACAACGGAGATAAGCTATGGAGAGCTTACTCCTTCTGTAATTGATAGCATGGTAGATAGTGTTACAGCTTCTCTGCATCAGACTCTAGACATGGTGGCCCCTTTAAAAATGAAAAAGTCTAATCAGAGATTTCTAACTCCTTGGTTCAACACAGAAACTCATAGCTTAAAACAAAAGGCTCATCAATTAGAAAGAAAATGCACTCCACTAAATTAGATGAAATCTAGCTTGGAGAAATCATCCTCTAAATTATAAAAAAAATCTCTTAGAAAAGCTAGAACAAGTTATTTTTCTGCATTAATAGAAAATAAGAATAATCCCAGGTTTCTTTTCAGCACTGTAGCCAGGCTGACAAAGAGTCAGGACTCTGTCAAATCTAACATTCCCTTAGAGCTTACTAGTCAGGACTTTATGAACTTCTTCAATAATAAAATTTCATCTATTAGAGATAAAATCAGTCAGCTCCTTTCCACGTTAACTTTAATACAGTAACAACTACGACTCCTTTAAGTGATACATGTTTGGATGAGTTTACTCCAATTGACCTTTTAGATTTAGATAAAAAAATTTCCTCATCCAAACCTTCAACTTGTCTACTAGACCCTATTCCTACCAGGTTATTTAAAGAAGACTTCCCCTTTATTGGTAGCTCTATTCGTCAAATAATCAATTCTTCATTAACATTAGGCCATGTACCACAGGCTTTTAAAACTGCTGTAACTAAACCATTACTTAAAAAGCCAACGCTGAATCCAGGAGTTTTAGCTAACTATAGACCAATCTCTAATCTGCCTTTCATTTCAAAAATTTTAGAAAGAGTTGTTGCTACTCAATTATTTGACCACTTGCAGGGAAATTGTTTATTTGAAGAGTTTCAATCTGGGTTTAGAATTCATCATAGTACTGAAACCGCTTTAGGGAAGGTCACTAACGACCTCCTTATCACATCTGATAATGGACTTGTTTCTGTACCATACTTGTCCTTTTGGACCTTAGTGCAGCTTTTGATACTATCAATCATAATATTTTACTTGATAGACTAGAACACCTTGTTGGACTTAATGGAACTTTGTTGCAGTGGTTTAAATCTTATTTATCTGACATGTTCCAGGTTGCTCATGTCAGTAATGAGCTTTCTTCTAACTCAAAGCTCACCCACAGAGTTCCACAGAGATCTGTGCTAGGCCCTATTCTTTTTAGTTTATATATGCTTCCCCTAGGCAATATTATTAGAAAGGACTGCATACATTTCCATTGTTATGCAGATGACACACAATTATACTTGTTAATGAAGCCAGATGACAGTAATCAATTAGCCAAATTAAAGTCTTGTCTTTAGGAAATCAAAGCTTGGATGACTTGTAATTTCTTGCTATTAAATTCAGATAAGACTGAAGTCATTCTAGTTGGCCCAAAAAACCTTAGAAATACCTTTCCAAATCAAAATCTTAGTTTGGATGTGGTTGCTCTTTCTCTTAATAGTTCTGTGAGGAACCCTGGAGTTATTTTTGCTCAAGATCTGTTCTTTAATTCACATATTAAACTTGTTTCTAAGACTGCCTTCTATCATTTGTGTAATATTGCCAAGATTAGGACCATCTTGTCTCAGAATGATGCTGAGAAAGTAATCCATGCTTTTGTTAGCTCTAGATTAGATTATTGTAAGTCTTTATTATCAGACTGTCCTAAAACATCCTTAAAATTCTTCAACTGATCCAAAATGCTGCAACAAGAGTTTTAACGGGTCCTAGAAAGAGAGGTCACATCTCTCCGATTCTGGCCTCCCTTCATTGACTTCCCATAGAGTTTAGAATTAAATTTAAAATCCTTTCAAAGCTCTAAATAATCAGGCCCCTTTTTATTTAAAAGATCTCATACTACCTTATCATCCCAACAGAACACTACGCTCCCAAAATGCAGGATTACTTGTAATACCTAGAATCTCCAAAAGTACAATGGGAGGCAGAGCCTTCAGTTATCAAGCTCCTCTCCTTTGGAACCAGCTGCCAATCTTGATTTGGGAGTCAGACTCGGTCTCTGTTTTTAAAAACAGGGTTAAAACCTTCCTTTTTGATATAACCTATAATTAGGGTGGGATCATGTGCCCCTGAACCTTCCCTTAGTTATGCTGCTAATAGGTTTAGACAGCCGGGGGACCTCCCACAATGCACTGGGCTTCACTCCTTTCTTCACTCTCAATGAAATATTTTTGCTTGGTGTTAAAAACGTGGATGGAATTATGAATGTTGATACCGCTTTAAGAAGAAGGGGGGACATTCATTTCACAATGGGAGTAGATAGTTTAACGTGAATTAAATTATAAATATCGATACCGCTTTTAGAAAAGAAAAACACCCATTTCACAATGGGAATACATAATTTGAATATGAATATTTAAATAAATATATATTCATAGACAACCTCCCAGCCAGAAAGACTACAGTATAGTCAGTTGGGAAACCCTCTCCTAACTGTTGCCCAGTCCCTGTTTCAAGGATTAAACCTGGCTTTTACCAGAGCCTTAACAGAGACAGATCCTAAGGCTATTCAAACCTGGCTTTTACCAGAGCCTTAATAGAGTCAGGTCTTAAGAATATTCCCATGAACACTAGTTCTCCCGTCATTACTATTTAGCTAATCCCATGCAAAGGGACTTGCATGATTCTAAGGGGGGATAGTGTAACCCAGTGTTAAAAACATGGATGGAATTATGAATGTCGATACCGCTTTAAGAAGAAGGGGGGACATTCATTTCACAATGGGAGTAGATAGTTTAACGTGAATTAAATTATAAATATCGATTCCGCTTTTAGAAAAGAAAAACACCCATTTCACAATGGGAATACATAATTTGAATATGAATATTTAAATAAATATATATTCATAGATAAAGTTCCTAGTATTTATGAATATATATTTATTTAAATAAACCGTCCACAACACTTGCCCCTCGCTGTACACTCCCTGGCTCGATAGCGGTGCCTGCTGGATCCGCAGCCGTAGCATCGTGGTGTCCCCAGGGTGGACCGTATCTTGACAATGGCTGCGTACTCGTCATTGCTACCATCGTCCGAATCCAAACCCAGGGCTTTCCCATGTGCCTCGCTCTTCTGCAGAGCATCGTCACTGCCAAGGTGTTTCGTCAGCTGCCCTGCTGCCTCGTGTTGTTGCGCTAGCTCCATGGCCACTAGCAAAGTTAGCTCACCAGTGTGAGTTAGCAGACGAACCCTCGCCGAGGAGTAGGCCACGTGCTCGGCCAATTGATTTCGGACCATCTCCTCCTCTAGGGCCCCAAACCTGCATCCACCCGCCAGCTGTCGGAGGTCTGCCACGAACTGCTGGACCGATTCTCCAGGTCGCTGGCACCGTTGTTGGAACTGGATGCACTGCATTATGATGTTTTCTGGGGCGCGAAAGTAGCCGGCCATCAGCCTCACAATGTCGTCGAAGCTGTCACCTCCTCCCAGCATGCTGAAGATCTTCTGGCCCTCCATGCCCAGGTTATGGACCAGAATTGCCCTTGCTCTTAATTTATCCAAGTTGCTGAGGTGTAACGCCTGTAGATAATTCTGGAAGGCCACAAACCACCTGGCCTAAGGGACCAACGGCTCACCCAGAGCCTCCAAAAAAGGACGTAATGTGGTCGCAGCCCTCTCCATCTCCGTTTATTGTCATTTCCAAATGTTGTGTCCGAATAATAAGGAGGCGAGGTGACGTTTTATAAAGTTTATTAACAAGAACTATGTACACATGGGGAGACCCTACTGCGAGTACAGGAGTCCCAGCGAAGAGACAATATGTCTCCCGCTCCAGGCTTATATACCTCAGATACCTCAGGTGACGCCACCAGTAAATCCTTTGTCATGATTGCCCTTTTCAGGGCATGAATGAGACGCCAAATGCCAACAGTGACTTTGTATATTTATTAAAGAAAAGTAACAAAATAACAAGCCATGTGGGGCAAAATACAAACAGCTATACATGCGACCCAGAAGGGTGAAATAATGAGAGAAACAAAGAGTCACAATAAACACTTACATTCAACGAGCGAGGGCGAAACCTAACGCTGTACAAAAGACTGGAAGTGGGCGTAGGGATTCCAGTCAGGGAAGGCGAGGTCGCAGCAAGGAGTAATCCTCAACTGCCACCTTAAATACTAACACAAAAGGCTAAGGGCCAAACGGGTGAAGAGAAAACGTAATCACTAAACCATAATCAGCTGTGACAGGGCCGGCTCGACTTGACAGCCAGAAGTCCGGCCGCGGCGCTGTCACAGTAAAAGCACCAGAGATACAAATAATAACAGAACTAGAAATACAAAGAAAAACGGAAAATACTGAGTGACTCGAGCACGGATCTGCTCCGTGCTCAGATCACCACATCCTTCTCCTTATGGTGTCCCTGTTCTGTAATGATCAGGGTTTTGAGATGGTCTAGGGCAGGGGTCTGCAACTTGCGACTCTGAAGCCACGTGTTTTCTCATAGCCAGTGGCTCCTTGTCGAGGCCTTGACAAAAAAATTCAAAACTTTCAGTAAAAAGGGGACACAGAACTGTGAGGAAACATTTACTAGAAAAATAACAAAATTATAAGAAAAGATGAAAATTTATGCCAAAAATTCTCACAAGAACAAATTTATGAAAAATATTCACAGACTTTCTTGGGGGGGCTACAAATTTACTGGAAAAGTTTCAATTTTTTTGAGAATGTTACAAATTTATGTGAAAAGTGATGCAAATTTCCTTAAAAAAGTAACAAATTTACAAGGAAGAGTGGAACAAATCTCTTAGAAAAGCAGAAGATTTATTTCAGAAATATGACAAATTTAGGGAAAAAAGTTGCAACTTATGAGAAAAACTTGCAAATTTGCAAGGGAAAAAAATCACTTACAGGAAACATTACATTTTTATGATGAAAAAAAAAAAAGGCAAGAATTTAGGCGGAAAGAGAAAGCAATTTTAGTAACACGTGTTCAAAGAAAAATATGACAAATTTATTAGAAAACTAGAAAATGTATGCCAAAAATCTCAAATTTTAGAAAAAAATGTTGTAATTTTAGGAGGAAAGACCTTGATGGTCTCAGACCAGTTTGGACTGGTAATGTTGCTGTTTTACCTTAGTTTTTAGGCTCAGATATCTATGTGACTTTCTAGGGTCATGTACCACGCAGTAGCGGCACGTAGGTGATCCCATTGAGGAGGCAAATTACTCATGAACAGACACACACCTATACTTGCGAGGACCCCAAGTCTTTAGCTCCACAGATATTAAATGCAGCTCTTGCAAAGCCCCAAGAAAGCATCCCCAACACACTATTCAAGACAACACGACACCAGCCTCAATCAGCATGATAAAATCCGACCAAGAAAAGTTGACGACCCAGCCTAACCCCAGCACCAACAACAAACGGGACATAAAAATGCCAAAATAATTAAATCCAATTAAAAGGAATACATTACAAGTATTTGTAGAAGTGTAACAAGTATTTGTAAAAGTTTCCAGTTTGTTGACCTGATGACCTGATGACCTGATGTCACTTGGTCCTGTTAGATATGATTTAATGCATTATTTAGGAGTTGTGCGTCTCGTTAGTTTCTACTATAATGGCTATTTGTTGTTATATATTAACATAAAAATGATTTATTTTTTTTTTTTTTTTGGGGGGGGTGCTTGGTGGGCTTTTGGTGTCCCATAGAAATGATTTCATTAATTTTTAACATGACTCTAGATCAATTTTCATGTCATCAAATCCAGTTGTAATGGTTGCAAAATCCATGGCCAAGGCGAACGTTGCTCAACAGGTTAGCATCTCCACCCGTCCAGGTATCCTGAGCACCATCCTACTACATACTTGACTTCTTTATAATGTCCAGTTTAGGGGAAGGCCTTGGACTGTTTTTATCCAAAGCTGGTGTTCAAACTGTAGTTCCCTAAAGTTGTTAGAAGTGACTACTGCAGGATATCTTGTTCGTGCACACTGGTATTAATTAGGGTGCTGAAATGCGTCGATATGGTGACATCAAGGTCAGAACCTTGCCTCCTTGCTTTTTTTCTTCACTGCAAGAGGACAGTGAATTTTCCATAGCAACAAATATAAACTGATTTCTGATTGGCTAAAAAATTTCAGAAAGTATGCTCGCCTCCTTCCATTTTACATAGCAACTAGAAAAGCACTCACAGAGCGCATACCTCCACCAAGGCTCCTTCCGTTTCTCATGGATCACCTCCAAAATGTAATGGGTTTGTGTGTAGGCCTATAGCCACTTGTAGTGAAAACTGCATCAAAGTCTGTCCATCAGTTTTTGGAGTATTGTTGCTAACACACTGTGAGAAGATAAGAGCCTTGGCTGAGGTATGCATTCTCAGATCATCACTAAAATATAATGGGCTCCTCTCTAGCCCAAGAACCACCTCTGGTGAAAATTTCATCCAAATCCATCCAGTAGTTTTTGTGTAATCCTGCCACACAAATACAAAAAAGCCCTTGGTGGAGGTATGCACTCTCAGATCATCACCAAAATCTAATCATCTGTTCCCCGTGCCATTACACACCTTTCCTGAAAATTTTGTCAAAATCCGTTCATAACTTTTTGAGTTATGTTGGTAACAGACAGACAGACAGACAGACAAACCCCGGTAAAAACATTACCTCCTTGGTGGAGGTAATAAAAACAAACTAATTTCAGATTGGCTGATTAATGTTCCCACAGTGGTAAGCCTGTTTTTTTCCTCCTGTGGACTTCTGACAGGATTCTGACTACATGCTACACAATAATATAATATAAAATACATTTATTATCATAATGTTTGAATCATTTCTTCTCTTTTTCTTGTCAAATTTCTGAGGAAGCTCCGCCTCCCTTGCCTCCCCCTACGAGGTGCCACTAGTATCACCTGGTTACCACGTAGCTGTTAAAAGCAGATCTCTGACCCCGGTGTTGACCGGTGTGTAGCAAGACCAAAGTCCATGACTTTAACATATAGGCTGCTGGCATTGATTTGAAACCATAATACTTTCAGGCTTCAAATTTGCGTGGATAATCCCCAGTGTTTTTAAGTGGCAGGATTGGTTATTTGTTGTATCATGAGTGTTATGTCCTTTACGGGAAATGGAGTGAAATGTTATATGCCAGTAAGTCATGAAGACTTGTGTCCAGTAGCTTGAAATTCGGACAGATTTATGTTTCAAACCCTGGAGAACCCACGGGGTCAAATTTGGCCGCTGTTAATTGCTGCTACGCAAAATGAACAAAAATAAAAAAAATTGTCAAATTTAACTTCAAAAGCCCAGAGTGCTACTTCTGACCTCTGCATAGAGACACTTAGTGGATAATTATTGAACTGACATGAGCCAGAGTGGTAGTGACAAGATGGCTGACCACATGCTGTTTTGTTGAGCTGGAAACCTACCCAAACAAAATCGTCTTCTCAGCAAACCAACGGTTGGTAAAATTGTGTATTTTTTGTTAATCTATTTAGTATTAGCCTGCAGAATGCCTAGAAGTACGTTTTGTATTCTTTTTGGATAAATTAGCGACTCTGAGCTAGTTCAAAAAACGATGGGTCAAAAATGACCCTCTGGGTGTATGGGTTAAAAAATGTCAGGTCAAAAATGACCCTTTGGTTCTTTGAGTGACTTTGTAGCTGGAGAATGGTGACAGTCCTGTATTTGGCTAAAGCCTTGAAATAAATTCATTTGTATAATATATTTTACTAAGTTACCTCGGTAGTACAGGGCCAGAGACTATAATAAAGTAAATACCTAGATCTTTTCAGGGAGTATGGCCGCTCCTTTTTCAGGACAGGGAAAGCAACAGCGAAAGCAACAGAGAAAGTTCACTGTAAAACTGTCTTTTGTTTAAGATAATCCATAACTCTGCTGCTCCTCCCTTAAAAAGGTTTGTTTCATTAAGTTCTGTAAATACATCTCGGACAACTCGATCAACAGCACGCGGCGAGTGCAGGATTCCTAAGCACAAGACAACATTAGCAAATTCAACATTTTCATGTGTGGCCATGCGACAGTGGAACATGTTACCAACGGAGTTACTTGCAGTAACAGACTATCACACATTTTCACGCTTGGTGAAAAAACATTTAATCTCTAAGCAAACCTGTGTCCATAATGTACTGTGATGTAAAGATGTTAGAGTGTGTGATGACGACAGTGGGACCAATAAGAGTCAGTGGTTTGATGTGAAAAATTGTTTATATGGATGGAGTTATAAAAATGTATTATTGTATGTTTTAGTTCTTATCAGTGTTTTGGGTTCTTATCAATGATATTAATGTTTTTTTTTGTTTTTTTTTTAGTTTTTAGCAATGCTTGGTTTTAGTTTTTTAATCAGTGTTTGGTTTTAGTTTTTTATCAATGCTTACCTGTAGTTTTAGCAAATGTCTGCTTTTTAATGCTAACACCAGCCTGCCCTGGGACTACAGGTGGAAATTAGCACTTGTGCTACAACCTGGTACAATGCATCTTTCCTCTTTAAGGTCAATGTATATTGTGCATGTCCCTGCATAAATAAATAAATAAATAAAATAAAATAAAACAAGTATTGTAGCAACTTGAAGCTGATGATAGTGACTTTGGCCCTGAATTGCACAGCGATAGCGATTCTGATGAATTGTTTCAACCACATGAAAGTGATGGTGGTGAATCTTCTGCCCAAGACAGTGACTCGTCCAATGACTCGTCCAGTGATGAAGATGTGCCGTTTGCCGAGACTGCTAGCCCACAGATGGAACCAAATTGTGCCACAAAAACTTACAGGTGGCGAAAGAAAGGCTTTGAGTTGCCTGATGTGAACTTTCAAGGTGAACAGGAGTCGTACCAGGATGCCACGACAGACACGCCACTGGTTTACTTTCGACGCTTTGTTTCCCTTGATATATTGGAAAATATTGTTGAGCATACCAATCAACAGTGTTCAAAAGCATGGGAAATGTGTAGACACTTCAGTAAAGGAGATAGAACAAGTTCTAGAAATGTATCTCAGGATGGGATTAGTTCAAATGTCTGGAGTACGTCAGTACTGGGAAAGTGAAGTTCGTTATGGGCCTGTGGCAGGCGTAATGAGTCGCAACCGATTCAACCTGCTACTCTCTGTCATCCACTTTGTAGACTTAGCAGTAAATGTACAAAGAGGGCTGCTTTCACTCTATAAAAGCAAGAAATCTGTGTGTGTGTGTGCCTGTCTGTCCGTTACTACCATAGGACATCATAGGATGGCCTGTGATCTCTGCCTGAATATCATAGGACGTCCTATGAACTCAGGCATCATAGGACGACTCGCGATGCCTATATGACAGCACATAAACAAATGTGTCTTTATGATGTCATATACATCAAGCCTGCCTTCATGTCTTTATGATGTCATATACAGTGACAGACATCAGGCAACATGTCTTTATGATGTCATATGCATCAAGGCACCACCACTAAGATTTGTTCGAGTTTGTCAGAGTGCAGATGTTCATTTTGACCAAATTGCCCATTGGCTTGTCAAGGAGGAAAAGCGCCGTCGATGTGCTGTGTGCAAGGACCTCAAAACTGAAATGCACTGTGAAAAATGTGGAGTTCCTCTCTGCATCAACAAAAAAAGAAATTGTTTCAAAGACTACCACAATGTCTAGTGTGAGTTCCTCTATCTAGCAGAACAGATTTTTGGATAAGCAAAGACCCATGGTGGTAGTTTTTTTTCAGTCGTGATTTTGGCCTTGTGTTCTTGTTTCCATTGGCCGAAGTGTGTTTGTACATTTGAAATCCAGTTCTAACATGCAACAAATAAAGCAAAAAAACCATTGTTAAATGTAGCTGTGTGGTTGACTGATTATTTTCCTAAATTTAAAATAGTTTGCATTGACAGTGTTTGTTATTATGATTCTTTGAAATGATACGCCGAAAGCCCAATGGGTCAAATTTAGCCCTAATCCTAAATTAGGGAATAAAGGGTTAAAATTGAAAAAGTGGATATTTTGGTGTTCAGTGAACTTATAGCAGTCATTTAATGCATAGTTCATAATTTTCCAAAGAAGAAAAGGGTTCTTGGGTTCTCCAGGGATAAATTACATATACAGTGGGGAAAAAAAGTATTTAGTCAGCCACCAATTGTGCAAGTTCTCCCACTTAAAAGACGAGAGAGGTCTCCAATTTTCATCATAGGTATACCTCAACTATGAGAGACAAAATGAGAAAAAAATTCCAGAAAATCACATTGAAGGATTTTTAATGAATTAATTGGTAAATTCCTAGGTAAAATAAGTATTTGGTCAATAACAAAAGTTCATCTCAATACTTTGTTATATACCCTTTGTTGGCAATGACAGAGGTCAAACGTTTTCTATAAGTCTTCACAAGGTTTTCACACACTGTTGCTGGTATTTTGGCCCATTCCTCCATGCAGATCTCCTCTAGAGCAGCGATGTTTTGGGGCTGTCCCTGGGCAACACGGACTTTCAACTCCCTCCAAAGATTTTCTATGGGGTTGAGATCTGGAGACTGGCTAGGCCACTCCAGCACCTTGAAATGCTTCTTATGAAGCCACTCCTTCATTGCCTGGGCAGTGTGTTTGGGATCATTGTCATGCTGAAAGACCCAGCCACGTTTCATCTTCAATGCCCTTGCTGATGGAAGGAGGTTTTCACTCAAAATCTCACGATACATGGCCCCATTCATTCTTTCCTTTACATGGATCAGTCGTCCTGGTCCCTTTGCAGAAAAACAGCCCCAAAGTATGATGTTTTTACCCCCATGCTTCACAGTAGGTATGGTGTTCTTTCTCCTCCAAACAGGACAAGTTGAGTTTTTACCAAAAAGTTCTATTTTGGTTTCATCTGACCATATGACATTCTCCCAGTCCTCTTCTGGATCATCCAAATGCTCTCTAGCAAACTTCAGACGGGCCTGGACATGTACTGGCTTAAGCAGGGGGACACGTCTGGCACTGCAGGATTTGAGTCCCTGGCGGCGTAGTGTGTTACTGATGTAGCCTTTGTTATTTTGGTCCCAGCTCTCTGCAGGTCATTCACTAGGTCCCCCCACGTGGTTCTGGGATTTTTGCTCACCGTTCTCGTGATCATTTTGACCTCACGGGGTGAGATCTTGTGTGGAGCCCCAGATCGAGGGAGATTATCAATGGTCTTGTATGTCTTCCATTTTCGAATAATTGCTCCCACAGTTGATTTCTTCACACCAAGCTGCTTACCTATTGCAGATTCAGTCTTCCCAGCCTGGTGCAGGTCTGCAGTTTTGTTTCTGGTGTCCTTTAGTCCTTTAGCTCTTTAGTCTTGGCCATAGTGGAGTTTGGAGTCTGACTGTTTGAGGTTGTGGACAGGTGTCTTTTATACCGATAAAGAGTTCAAACAGGTGCCATTAATACAGGTAATGAGTGGAGGACAGAGGAGCCTCTTAAAGAAGAAGTTACAGGTCTGTGAGAGCCAGAAATCTTGCTTGTTTGTAGGTGACCAAATACTTATTTTACCAAGGAATTTACCAATTAATTCATTAAAAATTCTTCAATGTGATTTTCTGGATTTTTTTTTCTCATTTTGTCTCTCATAGTTGAGGTATACCTATGATGAAAATTGGAGACCTCTCTCATCTTTTAAGTGGGAGAACTTGCACAATTGGTGGCTGACTAAATACTTTTTTGCCCCACTGTATATACTGTATATATTAGTATGGCGGTGCCCTAGGGTAGAGAGGTGGTGACGCCCCGCCTCCGGGGGGTGGTGTCATCTGGGGTATATAAGACATCTGCGGGAGACATCTTGCCTCTTTGCTGTGGACTCTTGAGCTAGCAGTGACTCCTGTGTTCCTGTTATTGTGTTCTAATAAAACTATAAAATGTCACCTCGACTTCTCCTCATTTTCAGACATAACATTTGGCGACGAGGATATACGGCATGGAGAGGGCAGCTACCGCGTTTCGACCATTCCTGGAGGCTCTGGGTGAGCCGCTGGTTCCATGGGCCAGGTGGTATGCGGCCTTCAAAAATAACCTCACAGCGCTGGACCTCGGCGACCTGGACAAAGTATGTGCAAAGGCTATTCTGGTTCATAACTTGGGTATGGAGGGCCAGAGGATCCTGAGCACGCTAGGAGGAGGTGACACATTTGGCGATGTTGTGAGGCTCATGGCGGGCTACTTCCGTGCCCCAGAAAACACCATTATGAGGCGCATTCAGTTCAGACAGCGATGCCAGCGACCGGGGGAATCAGTTCAGCAGTTTGTGGTGGACGTTCGGCAGCTGGCGGGTGAGTGCAGGTTAGGGGCCTTGGAGGAGGAGATGATCCGCGACCAGCTAGCAGAGCACATGGCGTATTCCTCCGTGAGGGTCCGTCTGCTAACTCATGCTGGGGAGTTAACGTTGCTAGCAGCCATGGAGCTAGCGCAACAACACAAGGCAGCGGAAAGGATAACAAGAAATCCTGGTGATATGGAGGGCCTGCCCAGGAACGAGAGACAGTGGAAGGCACTGGCCTTAGATCTGGACGACGGCAGCGACGATGAATACGCAGCCATCATGAAGATTAGGTCCGCTCCGGGGACACCGAGATGCTACGGCTGTGGATCCAGCAGGCACCACTATAAGGTGAGGGAGTGTGCAGCGAAGGGGAAGCATTGTGGATGGTGTGGTTTGTTCCACCACTTCGCCAGAGTCTGCTGGAACTTTGAAAAGGAAGACCGGGGGCCAGAGAGGGGGACTTCGGCTAAAAAGATACCCACGGTGGTCCACACGGTTTCACCCAACACAGACGGATGAATCCTTTGTAACATCGTGTTGGACGGAGTGCCAGCCTCGCTGATGGTAGACACGGGGTTGGCAACTTCCATTTTGAATTTGGCAAGGTGAAGACGTTTTTCCCACACTACACAGTGAGTAGAATGGACATTGCCTGTTATGGTTATGGTAACAACCCCCTGGACATTGTGGGCTCGGTATGGCTATCAGTGAGGTACAAGTCGGCCTCAATGGGTGCAACCGAGTTCATGGTGGCTCGTGATGGAAACAACCTGATGGGCTGTGATTTGTTCTACAGGCTTGGTTTCTCTATCGCCTACAGCATTGGAGAGGAGTGGTCAGGCGGTGGACTATGGGACCGGCCGTTTTACGTGGGAAGTGGCAAAGAAGTGTGGGACTTGGGCTTGCCTGGACTGAGTGGGGAGGGGGCACCACCAGCACCAGAGAATGTCGCCATGGCGAGTGTCCCATGCCAGTGTTTGCAGTACCCTGGACGAGGGACCCGAACGGCATGGTTTGACACCCGTGGGGGCGGATGGGTCCAGAGAGCAGGCACAGTGAGACTCCAGTGGCCGACCGAGTACCACTGTTGAGCCGGGTGCTATCATAGCCGCTCCAACACAAGAAATGAAGGCGATCGGGGCGAGACCGGATGGCACGAGCCCTAGATGTGCCCAGAATGAAAACAAGGGACAGAGCTCGGGCCAGATTGACGGGACGCTACCACACTGTGTGGGAACCAGGTCACGACACTGTGGAAAAAAGAAGCCAGAGAGTACTCTCCTGGGCGTGGGTGATAATGTGCGCCCTTGGGTCGAGCCTCGGCTTGGATGGGTCCGCAAGTCAGGGGAGCAGCGAGGTGACCAGGGTGATCTGCGGGTGGTACAAACTGGTGGTGACGGTTACCTTGAACTGACGGATGGGGCCAGATGGCACCTGAACAAGCTGCGGCGTTTGGAGGGGAAGAAACGCCAGTGCAGCCCGTCTCAGGTGAAGAAGAGGCAGAGACACTCTGGCAGTGGCCCGCGGGACAGACGCTTCAGAGGAGAGCCAGTGTGAGACCTGTATTAGGACTTTTTTTTCTTTGGGGTTAACGGTGTGTCTAGTTACAGTGTGTTTTGGAATTTTGTCACTAAGGTTACTGGTAAAAAAAAAAAAAAAAAAGAAAAGAAAAGAAATGACCACCGTTGTGTGTATTGAGTGCCATATATATATATGTGTGTGTGTGTTGAGTGAAGTAACGCTGAGGTGTGAAAATTTGATAATAGCAGAGTGTGAAATGTAAATATGCCCCGTATTGTTAATATGTTGTGCCCATGTTATGGGGTGGGAGTGCTAGTGTAAAGAGTCCGGGACTGCCATTGTGTTCGGTTACAGTGTTCATAATTGTATATAGTTTTAAAATGTTTATGATGTATATATCTATTTATTTCGGGATTGATTTATTTTGGTGTGTGGCCCTTTTATGCTCACTGACTGGTTATTTACATAGCGGAGTGGTCCGCTGGGCCGGTGTGGTATGAATAGATAGGCCTGTACATTCCTGTGTTTAGTGAGTGTGTCGGGTATAAATCTTAAGGGGGGGGGACAATTGATGTGCTTGTGATTTTTCAAGGGGAGGGATGTTGGATATTATATTGCATATATACTGTATATATTAGTATGGCGGTGCCCTCGGGTAGAGAGGTGGTGATACCCCGCCTCCGGGGGGTGGTATCACCTGGGGTATATAAGACATACTGTATGCGGGAGACATCTTGTCTCTTCGCTGTGGACTCTAAGGCTAGTGTAGTGACTCCTGTGTTCCTGTTATTGTGTTCTAATAAAACTATAAAACGTCACCTTGACTTCTCATTTTTGGACATAACAATTTTGTCCATATATTATACAGGAACCATCCATCAAATCTTATTATATTTGAGGTGTTTGGGTCTAAATGTTGGAACTGTTTGAGGATCCAGATTTCCTGCATCGACTGATGAACCACATATGGAGCATTTTTGGCCACTTTGAAGGAAGTAAGTTTGCCATTTTCAATATTTCTGCATTTGGTAACAAAACCAAATCCTTCTCCTCCCAGGAACTTCCTGAGCTCAAACTTTTGTCCCAGGATGGTTCCTTTGAAGATCCATTATCATTTGTGGCCTGAGGTGTGCTTCTAGACATTTTAAGTGATGATTGTTCTCAAAGCACTGTTTTTTTCCACAAAATGTTCAACAACCCTGAATCAAATTCAGAGTTTCTAACTTTTCAATTCAACAGCTAAAACTCTGAATGAAATTCAAAGTTGTATAGGCTGAAAATCCCTCTAATCTGGTATAGAGTTTAGAAAAACACTTGTTAGACAAAAGCACCATAATTCCTCTGAGGAGATCTCTGATGAACGATTCTGATGCTTTAGGAAAGAGATGGTTTCTTTCTCCAAAACAGCTTAAAGCAGTAAAAACTCTCAATAAAATCACTTGACAATGCAATCAGTGTGACATGTTGGTGAAATGAGATCAAAATTTTAAAAGTATTTACATAAGTTCTAAAGAATGCACAGATGGCGTCACAACTGCGTACGAATTAGTGCTTGTGTGTGAGCAGGGATGCTATTTTATGATTGGTTACATGTCTGAGATATGATGCCTGGTAGTGTTTATTGGTTGTGGATGGACTAAATGAAGTGCCAAACCATCCATCCATCCATCTTCTACTGCTTATTGGGGGGGGGGGGGGTCGTGAGGGCATCAGTCTGGGCTACTCTGTTTGGACTGCCACTCAGTTCTCATAGCACCATGATCCCCATGATCCTTCCTGCAGGCGGTGAGCCCACTGGAGGGCGAACCCATGTGGCTCCTTTAGGTACACTGGGTCCTTGATGTAACTTTTTCCTAGGGATCCACTGGACCAGTCTTGGTCTGGCCCTTCACCTGGGACCAGCTTGCCTTGGGAGACCCTACCAGGGACAAGTTGGCCCCACCAACATAGCTCCTGGGATCATTAGAGCACAGAAACCCCTCCACCACGATAAGGTGGCATTCCACGGAGGACGTAACAAACCACCCCTTTTTAAAAACTTTGCTCCATTTTTTTTAGTGACATCACTGGAAATCCAGTTTTTTCTTATTAACATATTTTTATGACTTGCAAGACATATCAAGAGCAAAATCACTCTTATATGTCACGTCTGTGTTTTTTCACTGTGAAGTTCAGTTAAGCTCCTTCCCTTGGAAAAAGGCAAGTTTAGACAGAGTGTTTTTGTGATGTCACTATAACAACTGACCCAATCAAGACTAAGCTGTGATGATCAGGCGAGCGTGCATCTCCCCACCCTTCCTGTTTCTGTTTCCCGGCTCCGGAGCTCGTCAGTGCACCTGCATGATTGACACACCTGTTGCTTCCTGATCTACCAGCGTATTTAAGAGCCAGTGTGTGAAGAGCTCGCTGCTGGATCATTGGGTATTGCTGCCAGAGCAACTCCAGTCAATGTCTGGCAAATTTAGGTATCCTGTTGTCTTTACCTCCTGTGTCTTCTTCTCCCCAGGTTTGCTGCCACTCCAGCGGTGTGTGTCCGGGGCTGTGCACGCTCGCCTGTACCAAACCACCCAAAGATAACATCATCTTCACCCAGGTCACCCAGTCATCTCCTTCATCCTGCCATCTCCCTGCAGTCTCCAGTCTCTCCCAATTTTGTGTTCCATGCTGGAGTTTACTGTCGGGCCCTCAGCTTGTGTAGTAAGACTCTCTCCCTCAGTTATCATTCCCCGCTTGGTAATCCTGGTCATTAACCACCTCGCTCCTCTCCTTTCTTTCAGGCTACATGTGGCTCCAGCATGCTCCTGACTTTACTATATTTAAAGTAGAACTGAAGTGAACGGTATTGAACGGCACTGGGTGATAGTACATACAATTATAAAGATAATTTATCATTGGCACCCCCTCCACCAATCCCGGAATCTTGGAGAAAATCGCGATTTTGAATTTCCCGCCCTGAAAAATCCGACGAATCCGCCGATTATCGGGAAGTGCAGCCGGAGTTCCGCGTGACGTCACGAATTGGGCACAGTCCTCAATGTTTACCATTGCGAGCACGTCGACACTGGTTGTTTTTGGTGCATTTTGTCGTGATAGTCGACTACAAAACACTTCCAACACCTGGGAAGATCTGTTCAGTGGCCAAGGAAAGCTGTCATGGCGACGAAAGAAAAGAAAGGGGGAGGAAAAGCTGCACGGTGGCGCAGTGGTTTAGCACTGTGGCAGCACAGTTTACCCTCGGTCGGGGGATCGCGGGGATCATGAGATCGTGGGTTCGATCCCAGCCCCCGACCAACAGTGAGCTGTGTGGAGTTTGCATGTTCTCCCCGTGTTGCGTGGGTTTTCTCCAGGATTTCTCTGGTTTCCTCCCGCATACCAAAAACATGTAGGTTTAGGGCGCTCGCGCACACAGCGAACGGCAGCCGGTGGCTTCTCACCAGACTGCAAACCGAATCTACCTACGGGTACAAATAAGTAACAAAAAAAAAAAAAAAGCGACCGGGAAGCGATGCATTGCATGGTCACCAGCTGGTCACTGCACTGATTGCATCAGACCATTGGCACCACCCTCGGACCGCATTGTCCCTTTTCTACTGGAATTATTGTTATTGAAACACAAAAATCGTCTGCAGTACAGACTTAATTTTCCTTATCCTGACACCCCAAACATGCCAAAGTAGAGAAGTAAAGACTCACCATTCTGTATTCAATAAGCGACTCTCCTCCCCATCACTGCTGCGGTCTGACTCTGAGTCGGTGCCGGAATCCCCCGACAATTCTGGCTCGAATCTGTATGGTTCGATGCCTCCCTCGCTCTCTTCCTGTTCACTTGACACTCCTGCATCCTCCTCTGTCTCGTCACCGATCCTGAATGCCTCTTCACTCTGAAAACTCTGGTTTTCTTGACTGCTGGAACTGCTATCATCTGCCATTGTTGTTTTACTAAGAGTCACACTCGTGACGTCACGCAGCGTCGTCTGCACTACTTCCGGTTTGTTTGGCACTGCCAGCCAGAGGCAAAAGTTTATCGGCTTATAGCTTGGCCATCGCACGGCCTAAAAATTTCTTTTATGTGTTGAAAAATACAATAGGTAATAAGGAATTAATCCGCTATTCTACTTTTTGCACAAAAAGGTGGGTTCAGTTCTACTTTAAGTTGGTGTGTGTTTGCATTTTTCATTAGTTGTATTGTGTGTTTATTAAGTTAGCATGTTTGTGTATTTTGTTTTTCATTAAAGTGGTGTTAAACTTTTTTCTCGTGTCTGAGTGTTTATCTGAAGTGGTTTGCCCTGCTCTTAAGCCTCTTGGGGATTTAATCATAACATAAGCACTGGCTGTTTAAATTTACCAGCTTGCAGACTTCTGTGGACTGGATATAGGTGGGCCTAATTAGATCCTGGCTTTTTAAGGAGGAGGAAAATGGAAAAGATTTTTACAAGCAACTGTACGGCAATGAGCTTTTTTGTGGAAAAAAGGGCATAAGATACCCTTTTAGACAATGTAGATTTGTTTTTAAGGGGATTTATATCCACTGCAGTGCTCCTTTAAATTGTGGCCCCAGAAGCAGGTGCTGTGATAAATGAAGCTGGTGTTATTCAGCAGAGTGGCCAGCAGGTGGAGCTACACAGGGTTCATTACCTCGAGGTTTTTTTAAACATTACTATGAAAATCTGTCCCATTAGTAATGGGCCATGACACACATCACGCACTGTGTTGGGAGCCAAGTGCTTAGAGATACATCAAGATGGTCAACACAATCATAATCACTGTTAAATATAATTATTTTTATTGTTAAAATTGAATAATCCAAAAATGGTTCAGACTTGTAGTGTATTAATATTGGGTATATTTGGGAGTGGTGCGCATCCTGCGGATGACATCACCACATAGTATATATACGGTGCATCCAGAATGTATTCACAGCGCTTCACTTTTTATGTTACAGCCTTATTCCAAAAGGGATTACATTCATTTTTTCCCCTCAAAATTCTACACTCAATACCCCATAATGACAATGTGAAAAAGTTTTTTTTTTTTTTGAGATTTCTGCAAATTTATTAAAAATAAAAAACTAAGAAATCACATGAACATAAGTATTCACAACCTTTGCTCAATACTTTGTTGCTGCACCTTTGGCAGCAATTACAGCCTCAAGTCTTTTCGAATATGATGCCACAAACTTGGCACACCTATCTTTGGGCAGTTTCACCCATTCCTCTTCGCAGCACCTCTCAAGCTCCATCAGGTTGGATGGGAAGTGTTGGTGCACAGCCATTTTCAGATCTCTCCAGAGATGTTCAATTGGATTCAAGTCTGGGCTCTGGCTGGGCCACTCAGACATTCACAGAGTTGTCCTGAAGCTACTCCTTTTGATATCTTGGATGTATCCTTAGGATCATTGTCCTGCTGAAAGATGAACCGTCACCCCAGTGTGAGGTCAAGAGCGCTCTGGAGCAGGTTTTCATCTAGGATGTCTCTGTACATTGCTGCATTCATCTTTCCCTCTATCCTGACTAGTCTCCCAGTTCCTGCCACTGAAAAACATCCCCACAGCATGATGCTGCCACAACCATTGGCATGGTTATGATCGGTGTCTGGTTTCCTCCAAACATGATGCCTGGCATTCACGCCAAAGAGTTCAATCTTTGTCTCATCAGACCAGAGAATTTTGTTTCTCATGGTCTGAGAGTTCTTCAGTTGCCTTTTGCCAAACTCCAGGCGGGTTGCCATGTGCCTTTTACTAAGGAGTGGCTTCCGTCTGGCCACTCTACTATACAGGCCTGATTGGTGGAATACTGCAGAGACAGTTGTCATTCTGGAAGGTTCGCCTCTCTCCACAGAGAAACGCTGGCGCTCTGACAGAGTGACCATTGGGTTCTTGGGCACCTCCCTGACTAAGGCCCTTCTCCCCTGATCACTCAGTTTAGACGGCCGGCCAGCTCTAGGAAGAGTCCTGGTGGTTCTGAATTTCTTCCATTTACGGATGATGGAGGCCACTGTGCTCATTGGGACCTTCAAAGCAGTAGAAATCTTTCTGTACCCTTCCCCAGATTTGTGCCTCGAGACAATCCTGTCTCGGAGGTCTACAGACAATTAATTTTGACTTCATGCTTGGTTTGTGCTCTGGCATGCACTGTTAACTGTGGGACCTTATATAGACAGGTGTGTGCCTTTCTAAATCATGTCCAATCAACTGAATTTACCACAGGTGGGCTCCAATTAAGCTATAGAAACATCTCATGGATGATCAGTGGAAACAGGAGGCACCTGAGCTCAATTTTAAGCTTCATGGCAAAGGCTGTGAATACTTATGTACATGTGATTTATTAGTTTTTTTATTTTTAATAAATTTGCAAAAATCTCAAAAAAACTTTCTTTACATTGTCATTATGGGGTATTGTGTGTAGAATTTTGAGGAAAAAAAAGAATTTTATCCCTTTTGGAATAAGGCTGTAACATAACAAAATGTGGAAAAAGTGAAGTGCTGTAAATACTTTCCAGATGCACTGTATCGGGTGGCCCGCCATCTCAGGTCAGCTGTAGTCATTTGTTATACTGTGGTATGGGAGTTAGGAGAGATTGTTGGCAGCCAGCCCCATTACAGACGTACCTGTATCCTATTACTTTTCTTGTGATAAAGTTCAGTAGACGGCAACATCCTCGTCGGTCGTCATTGCCAGGTTTGTGGACATAACATTTGGCGACAAGGAGTTAAACCATGGAAGCATGCTTGAGACCACTATGGCCCTTTCTGGAGTCCCGGGGTGAACCAACAGTCCCGTGGCTGCGATGGCTGGACACATTCGAAACCTACATCTCAGCGTTGGACATGGGCAAACTTGATAAAGTAAGGAAACGAGCACTCCTTGTACATAACCTCGGCATAGAAGGCCAGAGAATTTTCCACACATTAGGACCAATGGAGTCATATGTGGATGCCATCAAGCTACTTGCTAGCTACTTTGCTACACCCAACAATGTGATAGCACAACAAATTCATTTTCACCAGAGATGACAGATAGTCGATGAGTCAGTTCAACAGTTCATTGTTGACCTGAGACATTTGGCTAGCATGTGCCGTTTTGGACTGTTAGAAGATGAAATGGTGTGGGACCAGCTAGCCGAACACACGCACAACGTGAGGCTATGAGCTAAGATGCTAATGGCGCCAAACAACATGATGCTAGCTAGTACCATAGAGCTAGTGTTCCAGCTAGAGGCAGCGGAGAAGTTAGCCATGGAGCTAAGTGGGTGCCAAACACAGAAGCTACCCAGACAGACAACGCTAGCTAATGTGGTGGGCACGGAGGAAGAAGAGGACACGGGCGGAAGAGTATGAGATGAACGCAGTTAGCTGAAGGTCTGTTGCAAGAGGCCCCAGCTGTGGGAGCTGTGGGTCCCCGACGCACCAGGACAGAGCATATTTTTGCCCCGCAAGAGGACAACGATGTAACAAGCGTGGATGCCTAAACCATTTCATCAGAGTGTGCCGGTCGCCAACACCGTGGGGCCTGCCAAGTAAGCCAGCCCGCCCGCCAATGACAACCATTCATGCGGTAAGCCCCGACGACAACGATTATTTATACAGCACAGTTGAGTTAGATGGGGTAGCCGTGCCACTGTTGCTCAACACGGCAGCGGTGCAGTCAATGTTAAACTGGGCCATGGTGAAGAAATTTTTCTCCAACCACAAAATTAAGAAGAACCCAACGCCACTGTACGGATACAGTGGTCACAGGCTGTGCAATGTCGGAACAGTAGAACTGACGGTTTACTACAAGTCCAAAATTGTGTATGACTTCATGTTCCAGGTGGCAGCACACAGTGACAACATTCTGGGATGTGATCTTTTCTACAGACTGGACTTCACTATCAGAGACAGTGCTGGGTTCGAATGGTCCGGGTGCGGCAGCTGGAGCACAGCAGACCTCGATGACGACGGCGTGGTGTGGGACGAGGTAATTAAGAACAGCACCGACACCAAAGCGTCCACCCCGCGGTCTCAGGAGGAGAACCGTCTGGGAGGGGGCAGCTGGACTCGCCTTCATCACTCACTCAGCCAGAACCGGAGCCGGAGGGAAGGGAGCCCAAGCATGCAGAGAACCCTGAAGCACAGCAACAGCAACCGGGCACAAACACAACGCATGATGCGGCACAGCAGAACTCTTCAGATGGAAGAGGGGAGGAACCGGACTGTTTCTGTACCCTTGCTCAACAAGCTACAGAGGTTAAGACTGAGCTGACGGGTGAAGAGTCCACCTCAACGAGCGACACCGGAGAGGCACTGGACACCTTCCATACCCATGACAAGCCTCAATCTGAGACGGAGACAACGGGTGAAGGGTCCGCAACAACCATGGTGACAATGGAACTGCCACAGCACGACGATGCAGAGCCACCGGGAGCAGAACAACAATGCATAAAACCAAGTAAGGCACCGCTCCAAGTTATGGACTGGGTTCGGATTCACACCAGCGAGAGACCAGGACGGCGACTGACCGGGCCACAGCCAGCTAAACAATGGGTGCCGCTGAGGATCGTGGCAAAGCTGGGAACAGCTTTTTTTTTTTTTTTCTTCCGGTTCCGGTTCCGGTTCCGCCGGACCAGTGGCGCCACACGAGTTGGCTGCCTTTTGCAACTGCCTTTTTCTTATCTTCCTTCTTCTTTCTACACCTTTCACTCTATATATATATCACGGACACACAGATCGCCCCAAGGGTCTCCCGAGTAGGCGGACGGAGCCACTGTTTGCAGCGGGGGACGATACAACAGGGAAGAGCTAGCTAGCTGGCTAGCTAGCTCCAACCACCACCCGGTGCTAACGGAGAAGCTCGACATGCCGAGGAACTGTGGCGAAAACGACGCGGGTGCCGGGCTGGAGTTTAGGCGGCGTGCAAGAAATATAAGACAGAGTAATAAAGAGCGATGGCAAGAACCAAGCAGACCGCCCGTAAATCTACTGGAGGAAAAAGCCCCCCAGGAAGCAGCTAGCCACCAAGGCTGCTCAAAAAAAGCGCTCCAGCCACCGGCGGAGTGAAGAAGCCTCACCGTTATAGGCCCGGTACCGTGGCTCTGAGAGAGATCCGTCGCTACCAGAAATCCACGGAGCTGCTCATCCGTAGGCTGCCCTTCCAGCGCCTGGTGAGGGAGATCGCTCAGGACTTCAAGACCAACCTGCGCTTCCAGAGCTCCGCCGTCATGGCTCTGCAGGAGGCCAGCGAGGCCTACCTGGTGGGTCTCTTCGTGGACACCAACCTGTGCACCATCCACGCCAAGAGGGTCACCATCATGCCCAAAGACATCCAGCTGGCCCGCCGCACCCGCGGAGGGAGAGAGAGCTTAGACTTTCTGCTGCACATTCACCAACCACAATGCTCCGCACTGTGTGTCTATATATATATATATATATATATATAGTAATATGTACATATGTATACTAGCTGTTCTTGTTTTTTTCTTGCCTTCTGATTGTTGCTCTGAGTGTTGCTATCCCTGTGCTGTTGCAATCCTGGAATTTCCCCATTGTGGGACTAATAAAGGCTTATCTTATCTTAACAGCGTGCTTTCAGCTGACAGACGGTTTGGTTTGGCACACAAACCAACTACAGCGTGCCCAGGTGGCTACTTCAGACGGCGAGGCTTCACAGGAGTCAGCTACCGCAGTGTGGAACCCGGGCCCCAGCATCATGAAGATTGGCCCTGGCCCCGGGGATCCAGAAGCTTCAGGGATGCATCCGCCACGGGCCTGTTACAAAACTCCAAGGATGCATCCGCCATGGGCCTGCTACAAAGCCCCAGGGATGTGGCTACCACTGGCCCGCTACAAAGCCCCTCAGGCAGAACTGTTCTCTCCGTGGAAGACTGTCCATAAAAAGAAAAAGACTGTTCAGGTAGGAGCGCAGCTGACATGGCGGCAGAATAACCCACACAGCCAGGTTGGATCCCACGGTGGTCTACCCACAGACCCTAGCCATTAGGTTTTGGTTGTGTTCTATTAAAATAAAAAAACTAATGAGAATGTTCTTAAGAAAAAAAAAGTGCGTGCGTTCTCTATAAACATAATTTGTTCTTTGAATAGCATTAAAAAAAGTGTTCTTTACAATTAATATGCATGTTGTTATGGCCCAGTGGCTGGGCCAAGGCCAGAATAGCCTATTTCATTCCACTTTCTGGGCCAAGGCCAGAACTGCCTAGTTCAGCCTGGGATCATTTAGGTCCGTCTAGGCCCCTATGACAAGGTGTACAAACCTAGTCACTTTCACCCTTTTTCTAGGCAAGGTAGACATTCACCTGGTCTCTTCTGCTCACAGCAAGGCAGACCGGTGGTGCAGTGGTTAGCACTGTGGCAGCACAGCAACTCACCCTTGGCCATGGGATCCCTGGTTCGATCCCAGCCCCTGACCAACAGTGATCTGTGTGGAGTTTGCATGTTGTCCCCGTGTCTGCGTGAGTTTACTCCGGGAGTTCTCCGGTTTCCTCCCACAGGCCAAAAACATGCAGGTTAGGTTAATCGGAGACTCTAAAGTGGCCCAATTTGTGTGTGAATGGTAAAGGGATAGCACCGTACCGTGGCTGCTTCATCCATCCAGGTGGATGCCCTGAATTTCCCCTCTGGGGATCAATAAAGTATACAAAATCAAAAAAATCAAAACCTCCACCTCATGTCCCAGGACTGTAGCCAACCTCCCTGGACGTGACCGCAGGAGGAGACGGATAATACGAATGGTAACAAAAGAACCCAGAACAACCTCTAAACACATTCATGGTGAACTCCAAGGTCAAGGTACATCAGTGTCAGATCGCACCATCCGTTGTTGTTTGAGCCAAAGTGGACTTCATGGGAGACGACCAAGGAGGACACCACTGTTGAAAACAAATCAGAAAAAAGCCAGACTGGAATTTGCCAAACTGCATGTTGACAAGCCACAAAGCTTCTGGGAGAATGTCCTATGGACAGACGAGACAAAACTGGAATTTTTTGGCAAGGCACATCAGCTCTATGTTCACAGACGCAAAAATGAAGCATACCAAGAAAAGAACACTGTCCCTACTGTGAAACATGGAGGAGGTTCTGTTATGTTCTGGGGCTGCTTTGCTGCATCTGGCACAGGGTGTCTTGAATCTGTGCAGGGTACAATGAAATCTCAAAACTATCAAGGTATTCTAGAGAGAAATGTGCTGCCCAGTGTCAGACAGCTTGGTCTCAGTTGCAGGTCATGGGTCTTGCAACAAAATAATGACCCAAAACACACAGCTAAAAACACCCAAGAATGGCTAAGAGCGAAACATTGGACTATTCTAAAGTGGCCTTCTATGAGCCCTGATCTAAATCCTATTGAACATCTGTGGAAGGAGCTGAAACATGCCGTCTGGAGAAGGCACCCTTCAAACCTGAGACAACTGGAGCAGTTTGCTCATGAGGAGTGGGCCAAAATACCTGCTGAGAGGTGCAGAAGTCTCACTGACAGTTACAGAAACCATTTGATTGCAGTGATTGCCTCAAAAGGTTGTGCAAAAATATTAAGTTAAGGGTACCATCATTTTTGTCCGGGCCTGTTTCATGAGTTTGTTTTTTAAAATAATTCTGTTGAACCACAATTCAAAAGCATTGTCTGATTTTCATTGGTTAATTTTCATCGACTTTTTATTTATTACCACTTTTGTCAGATTCAAATTATTTCTGTGACCATTGTGGGTTTTTCTTTCATTAACAGAGGGGTACCAACAATTTTGTCCACGTGTATGTAATTCTGTTTTATCCTCAATTTGATGATTTGCAAATGCAGAAGATGGTGACATTTTCCTCACTCAGCTATCTTTTAAACTTATGCTCCACCTCAAAACTGTCCTTTTGCCTTTTCCGTTTCCAGCTTTATTGCTCGGTAGCAGATGTACTTAATGACAGTTTTTTAGGTTCATTCACGGCTTTTGTTTTTCTTTATTACCTCCGCCAGGCCGAAAAGGCCAGGAGGAGGTTATGTTTTTGCCGGGGTTTGTCTGTGTGTTTGTTTGTCTGTCTGTCTGTCTGTCTGTTTGTCTGTTGGTTAGCAAGATAACTCAAAAAATCTTGGACGGATTTCCATGAAACTTTCAGGCGTTGTTGGAAATGGTACAAGGAAGAACTGATTAAATTTTGGGGGTGATCCGGTTCACCGTCTGGATACAGGAATTTTTTAAAGCATTTTTCATTCAACACTGTGACATACAGCCATTTTCAACATGTGCGCAGGCGCAATGGAGGGCGCTGGTCGTCGTGTCTGCAACACAAACTCTGCGTTCTTCAACGTTTTAGGCACAAAAGGACGCGGAAAACACTGCTGGCCTGGGCCCGCCAGCGTGCCTGTGTTTGCGCGCAACTGCAAAACCTTACACGGGCAGCTGTCTGCCGACGGATTCTTTGGCAGAAATTCCCCGGCCAGCCATAGGAGCTGCGCATTTGGCAGAAATTCACCGGCCAGCCATAGGCGCTGCGCAAAAATGAGCTCTCTGCCGGCGAAGCTTCTAAATTCTCGTTTGCCACGGAGCGCAACCCCCCAAAAAATAATATTGTAGCGAACTCAATATGAGCACCCTACTTGGCTTGCCAAGTGGGTTGGCCCTATTGGCGACACAGGTAGAGTGCGGGACTCCGGAGCGGGAGGCGTGAGTTCGAACCTCCCGGTGGGACGTCGCCATGTCGAGCAGCACGTTACAATATAATATAAAACCCACGGCAACCTGTCTACCCAATTTGCATCCGTCAGTGGAGGAGATGGACACAACAGCAACACTTCAGTTTATTACCTCCGCCAAGGAGGCAATGCTTTTACTACTGAACCACTAATCCTATCACTATCAGATTGATTGTCATTGATTAATTGTGTGTTTATTGCACTGTCCCTGTCAAATAAACAAATAATCATTGTGAATCCAATTGCTAGTCATATGTTTACATGCTCAAGGAATCTGAAAACGTACACACAAACACTGTATGGGGGGAATTGTGGCGCTTGGCGGAGGTCTGCGCTCTCCGAGTGCTTTTCTAGTTTCAGATGACTTCACATGATTCAGATCCAGTTGTACTGGTTAACGGCTTCTGCTGTTGTGTGGCTGGGAGCGTGGTCCGCAACCATTTGGTAGCTTTGCTGTATCAGACAGCCCATTACTCAGAATGTGGGATGTCAGTTGTCCCACCTGTCCTTTCATGCACCGAGACGGAACAGAAGTGGCATAAATCTCAAACAGTGGTTTGTATCATTTAAATATCTGGCATAATGTTTGATTACAGAATACTAGAGGATAACAAAAATAACATAAGAGGAATATGGCAAGTACTCAAGGGGATTATTAGTAATCATCCTAAGTATGCAAATTATCCAGAATATTTTATCGAAAACGACAGTTTGATTAATAATATGGAAGATGTGGTCAGTGGTTTCAATAAATTTTTTGTAAACGTTGGTCCTGAATTAGCAAAATCAATAGTGACTCCAGAAACAAACCACAGTGGGTCTGTGAATGAAATAGAGGATAGAAACCCAAACACAATCTTTTTGGGTGCAGTTACTGAAAAGGAAATTATCGAGACTGTGAGTAAATTTAAGAACAAAAAATCAACGGACTGGAATGAAACTGACATGACAATAGTGAAAAAAGTAATTGAGGGAATTGTTAAGCCACTCACCCACATCTGTAACCTGTCATTTCAAACTGGTACATTTCCAGACAAAATGAAAATAGCAAAAGTAACACCTCTTTACAAAACAGGAGACAGTCATTGTTTCACAAATTACAGGCCAGTCTCTTTACTCTCACAATTCTCCAAAATACTTGAAAAAATATTCACTAAGAGACTGGATGATTTCATTGAAAAACACAACCTCCTTACAGATAGCCAGTATGGTTTTAGAGCAGATAAATCTACATCTTTGGCACTGATCGAACTTATAGAAGAAATTACTAGTTGTATAGACAAAAAAAAGGTTGCTGTAGGAGTATTTATAGACTTAAAGAAAGCTTTTGACACCATTGACCACAGAATACTTCTAAGGAAACTGGAAAGGTATGGGATAAGAGGGGTAGGACTGAGTTGGGTGGAAAGTTATTTAAGTAACAGACAACAATTTGTACAAATTGGAGAGCACAAATCACCCTGCATGGACATCACTTGTGGTGTGCCCCAGGGGTCAGTTTTGGGACCCAAACTCTTTATCTTGTGTATAAATGACATATGCCAAGTATCAAAAATTCTGAAATTTATTTTGTTTGCGGATGACACAAATATCCTTTGCACTGGTGAGAATTTGCAGCAGGTTTTAGAGGTGGTCACAACTGAAATGGAAAAATTAACGCAGTGGTTCAACAAAAATAAATTATCTCTAAATCTAAAAAAACCAAAGATTATGTTGTTTGGAAATTATAAAATAAATCATGAAATAATGATAACGATAGATGATACCAGAATACAAACAGTACAGGAAAATAAGTTTCTGGGGGTGACGCTAGACAGTAAAATCTGCTGGAAACCTCACATCAGTCACATCCGGGTTAAATTAGCAAAATGTATAGGCATACTGGGGAAGACAAGACACATCGTGGACTATAAATCATTGGTCTTATTGTACAATTCATTGTTTTTACCTTATCTTAACTACTGTGTAGAAGTCTGGGGAAACACCTACAAGACCAACCTACAAGCAATATGCACATTACAAAAAAGAGCTATAAGGATAATAAACAATGCAGGATATAGAGACCATACCAATTCGTTGTTCTTGAAGTCACATGTCATAAAGTTCATCGATTTAGTTAAATTTAAGACAGCACAAGTAATGTACAGGGCAATTAACAATCAACTCCCAACTAATATACAAAAAATATTTAAAAAAAGAGACAATGATCATAATTTGAGAGGAGACTTAAACTTCACAAAACCCAAGATACGTACAACCAAGAAAAGTATGTGCATATCTGTCTGTGGGGTGGATTTGTGGAACAGTCTGGAGCCGGAACTGAAACTATGTACAAACAGAAATCAATTTAAAAAGAGGTATAAGCACCATTTGTTGAAAGGATATATGTTAGAAGGGTAGAATTTATATGTACGATTCATTATGTTCACTCTGGGACATTATGGGACACTATGGAATGGTGGGTGGGACAGCACTGTGTGTATCTGTGTCGTTTGAGACTGGTTTTGAAATATAGACTTCAATGTATGTTAGAATGGACAGGAGTTAATGTTGATCTGTAAAAAATACAGTAAATTGTTTACTTGGGGTATTAAAGGTAGTAATTTGTATAAAATTCACATGGGTGTATCGATGGAAAAGAGGAGTTGGAATTAATAAGTGTTCACTTCTTCCTTCTCCCTTTCGAACAGTGTATACTGTAACTTTATTGCATTTGCTATTTGCTTGTTTTTTGTTATATTTTTTGTGTTCGAAATAAACTATCTATCTATCTATTACTACAGTCTGTTTATTAATACCATCAATCACTGTAAATAGAGAGTGAAGCCGGGACCTGTGGAGGCCATGGTGGTTTTGAAGCCCAAACTGGGTGCTACTTCAACAAGTTTAACCCCTTGAACTCTGTGAATTCCGCGGGCGGTCACACCTCTGCGTCTTAGTGCGTCTCAGTGCGCACTGAAAATAAAAGCTGTATTTCCGGTCTTCCAGTACAGACACAGCCTTGTTACAACCTGAGAAAAAAGCTGTGTAATATATTCATTTTTTGTGGTATTTTTACAAAATTTTGACCTGAGCTTGAAAACACTTGGTTCTACATTTCTGTTGTGTTTTCCAGCCAGTATCTGACAGCTGTATGTTATTTGCAAGCATTTGTATCTAAAAAAACGCCCAGGCGAACTTTCTTGTTACTCAGTGGCAGGAGCACTTAAAGAGATTATGACTGTTTTGCCAAAAAATTCAGAGTGTTTTCTTTTAAATGAGACCAACCCCATGAAGATGCTACAAAGGGTTGAAGAACACCTTTTGATTTACTTTGGGCATGTTATTTTTAGGCGTTTTTAGGGAAGTTGAACAGAGTTCAACAGGTTAATTAGGTGTTCAAAGTGAGTGTAAATAGGCACACTACACTGTGTTCCAATAATGGTTATTGATTCTCTGATGTTATTCCAGATCTGCACTATATAAAGGCTACAGCGGTGAGCTGCCAGACTCAGCAACCCTTTACCCAAACTCTGCCTATGCTGACTTCAACCCAGACTCTCTTCCACTAATCTGCACGATGGATATCTCACCTAACAAACTGCTTGTGGACTCCATCTTCAGTAAAGTATAGGCTGGCAGCGTCCTCTCATATCAGCATCCACCTCCTGCTGCATCTGATGGTGTTATCGCACATGCGGATGCCCCACCATTTCCAAAAGTGCCACAAGAAGACAACCAGTTAAAGCCAACAGACTGTACATACAGTGGGGCAAAAAAGTATTTAGTCAGCCACCAATTGTGCAAGTTCTCCCACTTAAAAGATGAGAGAGGTCTCCAATTTTCATCATAGGTATACCTCAACGATGAGAGACAAAATGAGAAAAAAAAAATCCAGAAAATCACATTGAAGGATTTTTAATGAATTAATTGGTAAATTCCTCAGTAAAATAAGTATTTGGTCACCTACAAACAAGCAAGATTTCTGGCTCTCACAGACCTGTAACTTCTTCTTTAAGAGGCTCCTCTGTCCTCCACTCGTTACCTGTATTAATGGCACCTGTTTGAACTCGTTATCAGTATAAAAGACACCTGTCCACAACCTCAAACAGTCAGACTCCAAACTCCACTATGGCCAAGACCAAAGAGCTGTCAACGGACACTAGAAACAAAACTGTAGACCTGCACCAGGCTGGAAAGACTGAATCTGCAATAGGTAAGCAGCTTGGTGTGAAGAAATCAACTGTGGGAGCAATTATTAGAAAATGGAAGACATACAAGACCAATGATAATCTCCCTCGATCTGGGACTCCACACAAGATCTCACCCCGTGGGGTCAAAATTATCACGAGAACGGTGAGCAAAAAATCCCAGAACCACATGGGGGCACCTAGTGAATGACCTGCAGAGAGCTGGGACCAAAGTAACAAAGGCTACATCAGAATCACATTATGCTGCCAGGGATTCAAATCCTGCAGTGCCAGACATGTCCCCCTGCTTAAGCCAGTACATGTCCAGGCCTGTCTGAAGTTTGCTAGAGAGCATTTGGATGATCCAGAAGAGGATTGGGAGAATGTCATATGGTCAGATGAAACCAAAATAGAACTTTTTGGTAAAAACTCAACTTGTCATGTTTGGAAGAGAAAGAACACCATACCTACTGTGAAACATGGGGGTGGAAACATCATACTTTGGGGCTGTTTTTCTGCAAAGGGACCAGGACAACTGATCCGTGTAAAGGAAAGAATGAATGGGGCCATGTATCGTGAGATTTTGAGTGAAAACCTCCTTCCACCAGCAAGGGCAATGAAGATAAAATCGTGGCTGGATCTTTCAGCATGACAATGATCCCAAACACACCGCCCGGGCAACGAAGGAGTGGCTTCGTAAGAAGCATTTCAAGGTCCTGGAGTGGCCTAGCCAGTCTCCAGATCTCAACCCCATAGAAAATCTTTGGAGGGAGTTGAAAGTCTGTGTTGCCCAGCAACAGCCCCAAAACATCACTGCTCTAGAGGAGATCTGCATGGAGGAATGGGCCAAAATACCAGCAACAGTGTGTGAAAACCTTGTGAAAACTTACAGAAAACGTTTGACCTCTGTCATTGCCAACAAAGGGTATATAACAAAGTACTGAGATGAACTTTTGTTATTGACCAAATACTTATTTTACCGAGGAATTTACCAATTAATTCATTAAAAATCCTTCAAGGTGATTTTCTGGATTTTTTTTTCTCATTTTGTCTCTCATAGTTGAGGTATACCTATGATGAAAATTGGAGACCTCTCTCATCTTTTAAGTGGGAGAACTTGCACAATTGGTGGCTGACTAAATACTTTTTTACCCCACTGTATGTGCCAACAAATCAGGAGGAGGTGCATCTGAAATCGCTGTCTGTGACTTTGTTACAGTCACACAAAATTGAAGCAGCAACAAGTTGCCAAAGTGCAGCACCTGTGTGGCCTTCACTGAAGAAGGAGAGGGTGATGGCTTCAGCTTTTAGGGAGGTAAGCCACGTTTGAGGGCCAAGTACAGCAGAAAAACCTGGCAGAGAGGATCATCCGAGGGACACGTCAAACAGCACTCATGAAGAGAGGATTGGACCTGGAGACAGAAGCCTTAAGAGATCATAAAACTCTGAAAACTCTGAACTTGAAAAAATGTGGACTAGTGATTCATCCTGATGCACCTTGGCTGGGTGCATCCCCCGATGGGCTGATGTATGACCCACTTGAGAGACCATCATCTGGCTTAGTCAAAATGAAATGCCCAAATGCACACAGCTACACTGACTGCAAGTACCTCAGAGCTGAGCATGGCACACACAAACTGAAGGAAAGCCATTCTTACTATTGGCAAGTGCAGGGGCAGTTGCTGATCACTGGTATGGAATGGTGTGATTTTGTTATCTGTGCCCATGATGACATGTTTATGCAGCACATTTACAGAGACACAGCTGTGTTAAACACCCTGAGAGAGAGGTGTGATTTCTTTTTCTTTTATACATATCTGCCAAAATACCTCTCTATGCACCAGTAACTGAGGAGATCCAATACATTTTGAGTAGTTTAAAAATAAAAAAAATTAAATTATCTGAATTCAGTTTCTTAAATGTAAATATTTTCTGCTTTCCACTTGTTTACTATGAATCTGTGAATAGTTTGATTTCAGCTTGTTAACTGTAAATATTTCTGGTTTCTTTGCTCCTCTATGAAAGTAAACTGAATATGTTGGTGTTGTGGACCAAACAAGACATTTGAGGATGTAATGATTGCTTTGAGAAACACTGCGTTTTTCAACATTTAATTGACCTAACAACTATTAAGAAAATTACTGACATTCACCCTCTTGTGGGATTCATAGTAGAGTCTGTAGTGGTAATTTTATGAAAGATCCAAGTTCACCAGTTGTGTATACTATTGGTGAACTGAGCTTTCAGAAAATGATGTAAACACAAGTACAAGTACAAACATCTGTCAAGTGTGATCAAATTAGAGGAAACATGACAAATGTGCTAATTCGTTTATAGCAAAGGTCCAGCTGTGTCAGAAACAAAAGACACAATGCCAGACTGTTTCAGGATCTCTTTATCACTGATGGAGCCTTCATAAAGAGATGAAACAAAGGTTACTGCACCATGAGGGGCCATGCCAATCAGGCCTTTGAAGGTGCAGTGGGATTTGTAGGTGGAGAATACCTCACTCTGCAGGAGAAGAGAGTTTGGTGTTCGGCAGCACAGCTCTGTGCAGTCTAAAAAAACAAGATGGCGCCCACAGCGGCCGCCATGGTGTATCGCTGCCCTTTAATTTTTATAATTTGTCTGTTTTTGTTCACTGATTGTGCATCTGCCGGTTCATACACCCGTGAAGAACTACTAAATATCAGGACTCTCACCCCCATGGACCTTCTTCCAGTTTTTTTAGCTCCTGCCGTTGATCTGATCCATTGTTTGGCCAAAAAAGCAAGACGGCGGAAAAGAGGGAAGAGAGGAGGGATTCTCGCTCGGCTACGAAAAAGAGGCTCGCGAACAGCCTTGCCTGGCATATTTCTATCCAATGCCAATTCTCTCCTGAACAAGGTAGAAGAATTAAGACTGCTGATGCGTTTCAAGGACCTCGCTTCCTCGTCTGTCATCTGCTTCTCTGAGACCTGGCTTAATGAGAACATTCCAGATAGCGCGATCAGCCTCGAGGGTTTCCAGCTGATTCGTGCTGACCGCGTCACAGAGCTGTCCGGTAAGTCTATTGGAGGAGGAGTGTGCTTCTATATTAACAACAGCTGGTGCTCTGATGTAACGGTGATTTCCAAACACTGTTCTCCCGCCCTGGAATTTCTTTTCATTAACTGCAAGCCATTCTATTCCCCGCGCGAGTTTGCCTCATTCATTCTCGTCGCTGTGTACGCCCCTCCTGACGCGGACACGCGCGAAGCTCAGCGCGTGCTCGCAGATCACATCCAACTTACGGAGCGGAACTTTCCAGACTCCCTGGTTATCGTGGTGGGCGATTTTAACCAGAGCAATCTGAGTCACGAGCTCCCCCGCTACAAACAGTGTATTAAATGTCCAACCAGAGGAAATAACACGCTAGATCACTGTTATACTTCAGTAAAGGACGCATATCGCGCTGTTCCCCGCGCTGCGCTGGGACTATCTGATCACGTGATGGTTCACCTCATCCCCACATACAGACAGAGACTGAAACTCACTAAACCTGTGGTGACCACCACAAAGAAATTGACCAGTGAAGCTGGAGAGAAACTGAACACATGCATGGAAATAACTGACTGGGGCATGTTTAAAAGAGCCACACATGATCTTAATGAGTACACATACACTGTGAACTCATATATCAACTTCTGTGAAGAGCACATTCTCCCATCGCGCACCAGGATAAGATATTCTAATGACAAGCCTTGGTTCACAGCTAAGCTCAGACGGATCAGGAAGGAGAAGGAAGCAGCGTTGAAAAGTGGAGACAGGGACTGCTACAGGGAGGTCAAATATCGGTTTAACAGAGAGCTGAGGAGAGCTAAATCTGTATATTCTGAGAGACTCCAGCAGCAGTTCACTGCTAATGACTCGGCTTCTGTGTGGAGAGGACTGAGGCAAATCACCAACTATTGGCCTCAGGCTTCTAAAGGTCAGGATGACAAAGCCCTTTGTCAAAGACTGTCCCAACACTATGCCCGTTTTGACACCTCGTCAGCTGTGTCCAACTCACCCACTCCACCCAGCTCCTCTGCCTCCTCAGCCCCTAATTCATCAAGAGCGGTCCCCCCCTCCTCCTCCTCCTCCTCCCCCCCTCCCCTTGTCATCAGTGAGCAGGACGTGCACAGACAGTTCTCCAGACTGAACCCGCGCAAGGCCCCCGGGCCGGACGGTGTGTCTCCCTCCACCCTGAGACACTGTGCGAAAGAGCTGGCTCCTGTCTTCACAGACATTTTTAACACCTCCCTTAAGCAATGTCACGTGCCGACCTGCCTCAAATCCTCCACCATCATCCCTGTCCCCAAGAAGCCACGGATTACTGGACTTAACGACTACAGACCTGTAGCGCTCACCTCTGTAGTCATGAAGTCCTTTGAGTGCCTGGTCCTGTCTCACCTCAAGTCCATCACCACTCCCCTCCTAGACCCGCTGCAGTTTGCCTACCGTGCTAACAGGTCTGTGGATGACGCAGTCAACCTGGCCCTCCACTCCATCCTGCAGCACCTGGACTCCCCGGGAACCTACGCCAGGATTCTGTTTGTAGACTTCAGCTCCGCATTCAACACCATCCGCCCCGATCTGCTCCAGGACAAGCTGTCCCTGCTCAACGTGCCTGACTCCCTCTGCAGGTGGATCACCGACTTCCTGACGGACCGGAGACAGCATGTGCGGCTGGGGAAGTCTGTCTCAGACTCTGTTAGCATCAGCATTGGATCACCCCAGGGCTGTGTACTTTCCCCCCTACTCTTCTCCCTTTATACCAACTCCTGCACCTCCTCCCACCAGTCTGTTAAGCTGATTAAGTTTGCGGACGACACCACCCTCATCGGGCTCATCTCCAACGGTGACGAGTCCGCCTACAGGGAAGAGGTGGCCCAGCTGGTGTCCTGGTGCAGCCACAACAACCTGCAGCTGAATGCTCTGAAGACAGCGGAGATGATTGTGGACTTCAGGAAAGTCACATCCCCCCTGCCCCCCCTCACCATCACAGGCTCTCCCATCACCTTTGCAGATTCCTTCCGCTTCTTGGGCACCACCATCACCCGAGACCTCAAATGGGAGCCAACCATCAGCTCCCTCATCAAAAAGGCCCAGCAGAGGATGTTCTTTCTGCGGCAGCTGAGGAAGCTCAAGCTACCCACCAAGATGTTAGTGCAGTTCTACACGGCCATCATCGAGTCCATCCTCACCTCCTCCATAACTGTGTGGTACGCAGGAGCCACTGCCAGGGACAGACTAAGGCTGCAGCGCGTCATGCGCACTGCTGAGAAGGTGATAGGCTGCAAGCTCCCATCTCTCCAGGACCTGTACATCTCCAGGACCCGGAGGCGTGCTGGCCGGATCATAGCCGATCCTTCACATCCTGGTCACGTGCTGTTTGCCCCCCTCCCCTCAGGTAGAAGGCTTCGGTCCATTCGGACTAAAACCTCTCGGCACATGAACAGCTTTTTCCCCTCTGCCATCAGACTGCTGAACACTAAGTGACTTTTGACTCTCGTGCACTATGTACAGCAGCTCAACCAGACTCATGTCATTCATCACTGTTTTTCTGTTGCATTATTGACTGCACTATGTGGTACTTCACATTATCTGCTACATGCTAATTTTTTAAACTGCCTTGACTAGTACTACTCATTATTACTAGTATTATTATTATTATTACTTATTATTATTTATTTTTCTACACTTATTGCACGTTTCTAGTCCTTTAGTTTTTTAGTTTATCCCTTTTTCTCATTATGTTTTTAATGTTGCAGCATGGCACCGAGACAAATTCCTAGTTTGTGTATCACATGAACAATGGCAATAAACCTGATTCTGATTCTGATTCTGATTCTAAGTCTAGTAGTGGCAGGTGAGCCTTCACTTTCTCCTCAGACAGACAAATGCCCACAGCTCCAAGTACAGTGTAAAGAAAGTTAGCCCATGTGTTGATGATGCGGCTCACAGTTGACTGGTGGATTTTGAATCTGTGGGTCATATCTCTCTGCATCAGACCCAAGGACAGGTACGTCATAAAAAGGAAAAACTCATCAATTGGCCGAAGAGACTGTAAAAGGAAGAAGATACAGTGAATTTTATTTATTTTTTTTATCACTCATTACATGGACAGACCATAACATACATAACTAATTAAGTTGAAAATAAAAGCAATTACATTTCTCACTCAATAAGGCCTGGAGAATAAATTTACCGTTGCACCAGCAGAGTGAGGAACGTCTTTAGTCCAAGCTGTAGTCCGAGCTCTTGTCACACTCACAATCTTGTGTGTTGTTGGCTCTATCTGCCTCCAAAAGGCCATCAGGTGGGCACGGCTCGCAAACCTGTGGGACGTATGTAAATGCAGATATGATCAAGCTATCAAGGTTATTATTATCACTATACGTATGCCATGCTACACACAAGGTTATACATCACATATACAAATAGAGTAGAATAGGATAAAATATAAAGCAAAACAAAGTAAAAGCACAGTCACATAGACATATGAATGTATACACTAAAGAAATAATTCTGTAGGCCATTTTATGAATTTTTGTTAGGTTGAATGTAAACAGCAGCAATAAAATGGTGATATATGGTCAACATATTTACATAATTATGTCAGTTATGGTAGTGTACTGATTAATAAAAAATATATGCAATACACTGTATTTTCTTCCTTTTCCAGTCTCTTCAGCCCATTGATGAGTTTTTCCTGTGAGCCACATCATCAACACATGGGCTAACTTTCTTTCCACTATACTTGGAGCTGTGGCCATTTGGCTGTCTGAGGAGAAAGTGAAGGCTCACCTGCCAGATGTTTTTCTGAACTACTCTGATGCACAAACCTCTCATGGTGCAATAACCTTTTTGATTATGTATATTAATAGAACCTCATGACCATCAGTTCAGCATATGGACAGCATCGTAATTGTAATTTTGTAATATTAAAATGAGATAGGGTACAAAATAAAACAGGGTATACACAAAATTGCTTAGTCAACGCTAGTATTGACAGAATAAATACTTTTATATAAACCTAACAAACGCTGCTGACATTTTCGCTTACCTTGTATAAAACCTTATATCATCATCTGAAGCAGCAAACCGCTCCAACCCAAACTTGTTACTGGCGGCCATTTCCTCCAGTTGTTCACGTAAGCTCTGTATTTCAGCATGGAGATCCTTGGTGTTGTCAAGGGCAAGATCAAGATCAGCAGGTTCAGCAGCAGAACAGTAGCCGTGGTCTGGATTAGTCATTTTTAAACCTAAAATGTGACTAGTATATCAATATTAGCATAGCGCTTAACGCTCAGCGGAAGTTGTGGAGCTACCTGACTCGACACCGGAAAATACGTCATGAGCTGCTGTGCATAGAGTCCATTTCCCATGGAGGGGGCCATCACACCTGCCCCCTTAAGGAGGTTAAGGAGGCGTTAACGGTCCTCCCCTGGACTGAAACACACTCACTCGCACAATAACTACCTCAGCTGCTGGCACAGAAAGACTGGCACACCAGCAGTAATACATTTGCTGCTGTATGTCTCTGCATTTTAACTGCAAGCATTTGCACAAATGCCATATCTGTTGCTATCTGTCTGTCATTGCAATACTGATAATGTGCAGTCCTATCTGTTAATATCTACATCTACACTACTGCATTGAACCGAAACTACGGGTATTATATCTCTCTAGTTTTTTGTTTATAGGACTGCTGGGTTTCATCATCATTAATAGTTTATCTCTATTTGTACTATGGGAGGTCTGGGTCTTTCTTTTGTTGCCATTTGCACTACGGGTTGCATTACTGTACATAGACGGCTGTTGTTGTTTTTTTTTCCCAGCTTTATTCCTTCTTCTTTTTTGTACTGTGCACACCACTGGAGAGAGAGAGAGAGAAATGCCATTTCAATTCTCCTGCATGTCTTGTACGTATAGCAGTATTTGTGATGAAGGGTTTTATTGTGAGGTGCGGTGTGATGACGCCGCCTTCCGGGTGCGTCATCATACTGCCCTGTAAATAGGGTCGTCCACCATTTGGACCCTCTCTGCCCGGATGGCCCCACACAGTGTGGCACCTGCAATAATGTACATAGTTCCATAATAAAGCAGTATTCAGTGCAACCTCTTCGTCCGTCTCCTCAGTACCAGGTTTTGTGGACATAAAATTTTTTGACTGAGGATTAAACTCATGGAGGCGTGCAAGGCACCTCTACAGCCATTTCTGGAGTACCCATGAGAACCAGCAATATTGTGGCCTTGGTGGTGGCTGGCCGCGTTCCAGACGTGCATTGCAGCGTTAGGCCTGGGTAAACTCTACGGAGTAAGGAAGCAAGCATTTCTGGTTCGCAAACCTGGCGTAGAAGGTCAGAGAATTTACCACACGTTAGGGGAGACGAAGTCACATGCAGATGCTGTCGGGCTGCTTGCTAGCTAATTTGCCGAACACACACGTAGCACGAAGCTGTGGGTTGAGATGCTATTGGCGCCAAATGACACTAAGCTAGCTAGCTCGGGGGAGCTAACGGCCCAGCTAGTAGCAATGGGGAAATTAGTCACGGAGCTAAATGGGTGCCAGACACAGAAGCTAAACACTACAGGCTACAAGTTAGCTAACACGGTGGAATTGGAACCACAGGAGAGGAAGCCTGTGCCCATTGAGAACGACAAGCCAGCCGAAGAGCACAGCACAGAGATTGAACGCAGCGAAGAGGGGGGATTCCGAGTTGAAAGTGACTGCAGCACTGTGAGTGAGCAAGGTGCGGAGAGTGAAGATGGCACGGAGGGAGAGCAGCAATCAGACTCGGCCCTGTTTTCCCCGCAGCCAGGGTCGGAGCCGCGGGAGGGGGAGCGCAAGCATGCTGAGGGCCTTGAAGCACAGCAGCGGCAGCTGGACATAGAGATGACGCACGGCGCGGCACAGCGGAGCACTTCAGATGACAGACAAGGAACCGGACTGCTCCCATGCCCTCGCCCAGCAAGCAACTGTGGTTACGACCGAGTGGAAGGGTGAAGAGTCCGCTTTAACGACCGACACCGAAGCGCACACTTCATGCTCTTGGGAGGAGAGCAGCTCAGTGGAGGAGCCGGATGGCTTTGGTGCCTGCGCTTGGCCGGTGTATTGGGAGCGACCAAGTTGGCGGGTGGAGGGTCCATTTCAACAAGTGACACTGGGGAGGTACGGGACTGCTTTTGTACCCAAGACGAGCCGCAGTCAACAATGGAGACAGTGGGTGAAGGGTCCACAGCGAACATGGTGACAATGGAACCGCTGCAGCACGGCGGAGATCCCAAGCCAAACGAGCACGCAGAGCCACCGGGAGTGCAATGACAGTGCATGAAAACAAGTAAGGCGCCACTTGATGTTATGGATTGGGTGCAGGTTCGCACTGGTGGGAAACCGAGACGGCGACTGACCGGGCCGCAGCCAGCGATACAACAGGCGCCGCTGAGGATTGTGGCAAAGCTGAGGACAATGCGTTTTCGGGTAATGGACAATTTGATTCAGCACGTGAACAGACTACGGTGTGCCCAGGTGGCGGGTCCAGACGGCAAGGCTCTGCGGGAGTCGGTTGCTGCAATGTGGGACCCAGGCCCTGGCGTCATGAAGATTGACCACGGGGGTCCAACAACTCCAAGGGGGAGACTGCCATGAGCACGTTTCAAAGCCCTGGAGGGGGGGCTGCTCCAAAGCTCCAGGGGGAGGCCCCCATGGGGCCGCTTTCCCCCCGGCAGACCCTCCCTTGCCATGGGAGACAGTGAGAAAGGGACTAAGGATTCTTTAGGTAGGAGCACGGCCGATCTGTTAGTATAAGTGGCAGAATAAACCACTTGGCCGTGCGGGCTGTGTGGCAGTCCATCCACCGGCCCTAGTTCTAGTGCTCATTATTCATGTTTTGTTGTTGTTTAATGTGTTTGTTGGGGGTTTTATCTGCTAAATTTGGGTGGGTTTTAATTGGGCATGGTTTTCTACTTTATAGAGGGGAGGGGATGTGATGAAGGGTTTTATTGTGAGGTGCGGTGTGATGACGCCATCTTCTGGGTGCGTCATCACACCGCCCTGTAAAAAGGGGCGTCCACCATTTGGGCCGTCTCTTGCCCGGATGGACCTACACAGTATGGCACCTGCTGTAACGTACATAGTTCCATAATAAAGCAGTGTTCAGTGCAACTTCTTCGTCCGTCTCCTCAATACCAGGTTTTGTGGACATAACAATATTGACAAACAAAATCTTTGAATCTTGAATAATAATAATAATAATAATAATAATAATAATCAACTGAAAGCAGGGCAGAGACAAAAGCTACGGAACACACGTAAAGGCATGATAAGAACAGTAAACCTGATGACCAACAGAACTAAGGCTAAGGCAGGGATAAAAATAAAACACAGAGACCAAGAACAAATAATGACTAGACACAGAAAGTCGCACAACAAAGAACTCAGGGTGAGGGCATAGGCTGAGCTCATGTCCCGATAATAAAGCATAGAAATATAAACACAAGATGGAGACATGAGCACAGCCCATGTCCAAACCCTTACAGTCAGGAAAAGAGGGCTCAGTGTAGAGGTGAGCATCAGCAGCAAATTTCACTGATAGAAATTCTCTGCATGTTTACAACAATATTAAACATAATACTCAGAAGAACGAGTGGACAAGATTTGCCCTGAATACCTCAAAGCCCTGTATGTTGTAGGGCTGTCATGGTTGACACGCCTCTGCAACATTGCATGGAGGTCGGGGGCAGTGCCTTTAGCATGGCAAACCGGGGTGGTTGTTCCTCTCTTCAAAAAAAGAGGACTGGAGGGTGTGTTCCAACTTTAGAGGGATCACACTCCTCAGCCTCCCTGGGAAGGTCTATGCCAAGGTACTGGAGAGGAAAGTCCGGCCGTTGGTCAAACCTCGGATTCAGGAGGAGCAATGTGGTTTTCGTCCTGGCCGTGGCACATCGGATCAACTCTTTACCCTCTTGAGAATCCTCGAGGGCTCGTGGGAGTTTGCCCAATCAGTTTACATGTGTTTTGTGGACTTGGAGAAGGCATTCGACCTCGTCCCTCGTGGTATTTTGTGGGGGGTGCTTTGGGAGTATGGGGTATTGGGCTTGTTGTTACGAGCTATTCGGTCTCTGTATGACCATTGTGAGAGTTTGTTTTGTATTGCCACCACTCGGTTGGACTCATTCCCAGTGAGAGTTGCACTCTTCCAGGGCTGCCCTTTGTCACCGATCCTGTTCATAATTTTTATGGACAGGATTTCTAGGTGCAGCCAGGGAACGGAGGGTGTCATACTTGGTGACCACAGGATCTCATCTCTGTTGTTTGCAGATGATGTTGTCCTGCTGGCTTCATCCAGCAATGACCTACAGGTCTTACTGGGACAGTTTGCCGCTGTGTGTGAAGTGGCTGGGATGAGAATCAGTACCTCCAAGTCTGAGTCCATGGTCCTCAGCCGGAAAAAGGTGGATTGTCCTCTCCGAGTTGGGAACAAGCTTCTGCCCCAAGTGGAGGAGTTTAAGTATCTTGGGGTCTTATTCATGAGTGAGGGGAGAATGGAGTGAGAGACTGACAGACAGATCGGAGCAGCATCTGCAGTGATGTGGACGTTGTACCGGTCTGTTGTGGTGAAGAGGGAGCTAAGCTCTAAGGCAAAGCTGTCGATTTACCAGTCAATCTTCGTTCCTACCCTCACCTATGGTCATGAGCTTTGGGTAATGACCGAAAGAATGAGATCGCGGATACAAGTGGCTGAAATGAGCTTTCTTCATAGTATTGCTGGACTCACCCTTAGAGATAGGTTGAGGAGCTCAGTGGTCCAGGAGAGGCTCAGAGTAGAACCACTGCTCCTCCACACTGAAAGGAGCCAGTTGAGGTGGTATGGGCATCTGATCAGGATGCCTCCTGGATGCCTCCCACTTGAGGTGTTTTGGGCACATCCCTCTGGGAGGAGACCCCGGGGCAGACCCAGGACTCGCTGGAGAGACTATGTCTCCCAGCTGGTCTGGGAACACCTTGGTATCCTCTCTGAAGAGCTGGAGCAGGTGGCTGGGGCGAGAGAAGTCTGGGCTTCTCTGCTTGAACTGCTGCCTCCGCGACCCGGACCTCTGGAAAAGTGGTAGAAGATGGATGGACTCAGAAGAACAACTTAACCGTTGTGCTCTGTATTCCAGTGTTGGCTGGCCATCACTTTCCATGCGACGTTTGGGACATTGATATAATTTCATTTACAAAGCCATACTAGGTCATCTTTTGTTCTAAATTTGCAAAAATATTATGTGGAAATCACCATCTCCTTACAATCTTTGATCAGAAAATTCACATTTCCTGTGGTAACGTATCGTCACTTCCTGTGTTGCTGGCTGTCGGTGTGGTTTGCTCTGTGCTTAGCTCTCCTCACTCTCCTGAGTATTATTGCCTTTAATTGTATTTTAATTGCTTTTTTTTCCATCGACCTTCACCTCTCACTTCTGTTTAACAAACCTCTTGTACCTGTGTGCGCACTCAGTGTCACCTAATCACCCTCTTTATCTTCTGTTCACCTTTCATCGCTGTTTGTGTTAGCTTCGGGTTAGCCACTAGCTATGGCTACTAGCCCTCCTTCTCCTCTGGTGTACTCTCTGTGTCAGATGTTTAGCTACACCTCTGCCTCTTTTAGAGATAATGGTAAATGTAATAAATGTTGTCTTTTTGAGGCACTCGAGGTGAGGTTGTGTGATTTGGAATCCCGGCTCCGCTTCATTGAAACACCATCAGCGCCAGTTAATAATGACGGACTCCCCTTAGCTGCAACGGAGCACTGTAGCAGAGGGACTGCTAGCCGTCCCCCGGCATCCACCTCTACTGAGCAGCCAGGAGAAAATGGGTGGGTGACGGTGAGAAGGAAGCATAGTTGCAAGCCCCTGGTTCACCACCAACCTGTTCATGTTTCTAATTGCTATTCCCTGCTCAGTGACACACCCGCTGCGGAAAACACTCTGATCATTGGCGACTCTATGGTCAGAAACATAAACCTAGAGACTCCAGTGGCTATAGTCAAATGCATTCCCAGGGCAAGAGCAGGTGACATTGAGTCAAATTTGAAAATGCTGGCTAAAAGTAACTGTAAATACTCCATAACTGTTATCCACGCCGGCATTAACAACATCCGACTCCGGCAGTCGGAGGTTACAAAACAGTGTGGAATCAGTGTGTAGCTTTGCCAAAACCATGCCTGCCTCTGTAGTATTCTCTGGGCCCCTCCCCAACCTGACCAGTGATGACATGTTTAGCCACGTGTCATCCTTCAACTGCTGTCTGTCTGTGTGGTGTCCTGCAAACAATATGGGCTACATAGACAATTGTAACTCATTTTGGAGAAAACCTGGTCTTATTAGACAAGACGGCATCTATACCACTTTGGATGGTGCATCTCATTTATCTAACAATCTGGCATCATTTTTATCCAAAGTTCCAAAACCTTGACAACTCCGAGTAGGGACCAGGAAACAGAGTCACAGTCTTACACGCCTCTCTGCAGCTCCTCTCCATCCGCTACTTAGCCTCTGTCTTCCCCATCAGAGAATCATTGCTGGCTGTCTGTGTGGTGTCCTACAAACAATGTGAGCTACATAGACAATTGGAACTCATTTTGGGGAAAACCTGGTCTTATTAGACAAGACGGCGTCCATCCCACTTTGGATAGTGCATCTCATTTATCTAACAATCTGGCATCATTTTTATCCAAAGTTCCAAAACCTTGACAACTTAGAGTTGGGACCAGGAAGCAGAGTCACAGTCTTACACGCCTCTCTGCAGCTCCTTTCCATCTGCCACTTAGCCTCTGTCTTCCCTATCAGAGAATCATTGTCTGCTCCCTCCAAAGTAAATAAAAATATAATGTATAAGCATCCCAAAGTGATGAAACAAAAAAGTTGGTAAAACTCAAATTAAACACGAAGCCTCTAAATTTAAAGACTTGGTCTCTGTTCCTCCTCATAATTTAAATGTGGTTTGTTAAATATTAGGTCTCTAACTCCCAAGTCTCTGCTAGTCCATGATCTGTTAATTGATCGTCAGATTGATTTACTATCCCTAACAGACTTGGTTAGGGCAAGAGGATTATGTTGGTTGAAATGAATCAACTCCCTCTGATTACTTAATAGAAGTCCCAGAAGTTGGCCCTCTTGTGGCCTCTTGATGGTCCCCCTATGGGTTTTCTAGGTAAAAAGGCCAAATGGACCCTCTCTGGGACTTCTAGTTTAAACTGTCAAAATCCCAGAAGTTCTGGTCGTGGAGGAGGAGTAGTGTAGCGCCCATAATGGTAACATTATGTAGCTCACATATTTCACTGCAGAGACCCAAGCATAGAAGGACTTTAAGCTTGCGGTGTGTATTGACATCACGCCTCAGATGGACAATGAGTCTGGACCACCTGCGGACTTGGGAGGAAGTCAGAGGATCTGGAGCGAGAGCCTGAAAGGACTGTCTGACCTCCTGGGGTCAGACAGAAGAGCAAGGAGAACTTTGAAGTGATTAAGTGTAAATAGAAGGATTTGACTTGATTGTGTGATTCTGTGTTTGATGTGTGGGTATAAATGTATGTGGGTTTACCGCAGCTCTTTCTCTTTTTTCCTGACTGAGAGAGAGAGAGCTGGGGACTTGAGATGAATAAACCATACTGAGAAATTATCCAGTCTCATCATTTCATGATCCCCACATTGGTGACCAAGACGTACAATGCCGGGAGAACGTTACCCTGACCCGGATTCACCGGAGACCGACCGCACGAACACAGGCTCGATTAAGCTCCCCGAGTTCTGGCAAGACGACCCGCACTCATGGTTCCAACACGCGTAATCGCGGTTCGTGCTTGGGAGAATATCAGCAGATGACACCAAGTTTCATAATGTCATCGCAAGACTCGACAGCCGCACAGCTCGATGTGTGCGGAGCCTGGTGCAGCAGCCGCCCGCTGCTGGCAAGTACGACGCGCTGAAAGCCGCCCTCATCGAGAGTTTTGTGCCATCAGCCAAGGTGAGGGCCAGGCAGCTTCTGGACCTGCGCGACAGAGGAGGACGCAGAGCGACCGACCTCATGGAGGACATGCTGCAGCTGATCGGGACAGACAACGATGCGTTTCTGTTCAAGCACATCTTCTTGAGGACCCTCCCAGCACACATGAGAGGTACCCTGTCTGGCATGAGGTGTGTGAACCAGCAAGACTTCCGCGCGCTGGCCAGGGAAGCGCAGCGGCTCCTCGACGCCTGCGACGAGCAGGAGACTTCCGTGGCAGCAGCAGACCTCAGCGCGGCGGCCGGAGGCAAGGAGGAGCCGGAGGCAGCAGGAGCAACCCCAGCGACGACGGCAGCAGCGCGGTCCCGAGGCAGAGGAGGGGACGGCCTCTGTTTTTACCATCGACGCTTCGCTGAGAAGGCGCACAGATGCATCCCGCCGTGCGGTTTCAAGAAACAGGGAAACGCCCGGGCCGGGGGTCGTTAGCAGCTTCGACTCTCGGTGAACAGAACAAGCTGCTTTATCTAACAGACGCGGGCTCCGGGCGGCAATTCCTCGTGGACACCGGAGCCCAGAGGAGTTTCATCACCGCGACCTATGTGGATCGTGTGGCGGGGCCCCGCGGAGACGGAGCAATGGCGGCGAACGGCTCGTCGATCAAAACGTTCGGGGAAAGGACTCTACGCCTGTCCTTGCACGGCCGCACCTATGAATGGACCTTCATAGTAGCGGCGGTGAGTTTCAACATGTTAGGCGCTGACTTTTTGTGCTCACATGGCTTGTTGGTGGATCTGGTTAATAGACGCCTAGTAAATGCACTCTCCTTTTGTTCTATCCCTTGTGCAGCTCGAGTGTCCCCGCCGCCAGTACAGACCAACGTCGCCACAGCAGGCGGGAAGTTTCACACTCTTCTAACCCAGTTCCCAGCACTCACAGTTCCCACGTTTTCAGCTAAGGTTGCGAAGCACGGGGTGGAACACTTTATCACCACAAGTGGCCCACCAGTTTTTGCGAAAGCTCGGCGCTTAGATGCAACTAAACTCTCCATTGCGCGCGAGGAGTTCGCCAACCTGGAAAGGTTGGGCATAATTCGCCGCTTGAAGAGCGCCTGGGCCTCCCCGCTGCATATGGTGCCTAAGGCTGACGGCTCGTGGAGACCTTGTGGTGATTACCGCAGGTTAAACAATGCCACAGCGCAGGACCGCTACCCAATTCCGCATATCCAGGATTTTTCAGTGCACTTGGCGAAGGCGCGTATTTTTTCTAAAATAGACCTGGTCCGCGGTTATCATCAGGTCCCGGTTCGACCAGAGGACATTCCCAAAACAGCGGTAATAACCCCGTTCGGACTTTTTGAATTTTTACGCATGCCTTTTGGCCTTAAAGGCGCCGTGCAAACTTTCCAACGAATGATGGATGCCGTGTTGCGCGACCTCCCCTTCGTTTTTGTCTATTTGGACGATATTTTAGTCGCCAGTGCCTCCGAGGAGGAACACGAAAAACACCTCACCACGGTTTTTCAGAGGTTGGGAACGCACGGGTTGATAATCAACCCAGCCAAGTGCCATTTTGGCGTAGCACAAATCGATTTTTTAGGACACCACGTCTCCCCAGAGGGAGCAATCCCTCTGCCGGCCAAAGTCCGCGCAGTGGTGGAGTTTCCCCAGCCACAAACGGTCAAAGCGTTGCAAGAGTTTTTAGGAATGGTAAATTTTTATAACCGTTTCATACCCCACGCAGCGCAGCTTATGCAACCGTTATACGCTGCGCTTAAAAAGCAGAAGCCCTCCAATGCGATTGAGTGGTCCCTGGAGCAGGAGCGCGCATTCACAGAGGTTAAAAAAGCACTGGCAGATGCAGCGCTGCTGGCTCACCCAGACCCATCAGCCCGCATAGCGCTAACCACCGACTCGTCAGATGTGGCCATAGGGGCCGTTGTAGAGCAGCAAGTCGCCGGGGTTTGGCAACCGCTCGCTTTTTTCAGCAGGTCCTTGTGCGATGCTGAGCGGAAATACAGCGCGTTTGACAGGGAGCTGCTAGCGCTCCACCTGGCCATTCGCCATTTCCAGTTCTGGCTGGAGGGGCGACGTTTCACCGCGTTTGTCGACCACAAACCGCTCACTTTTGCAATGTCCAAAATTTCAGAACCGTGTTCAGGACGGCAGCAGAGACAGCTGGCCGCAATTTCGGAATTTACCACCGATATTCAGCACGTAGCCGGTAAACTCAACATAATAGCGGACTGTCTCTCACGCGCGGTAACAGCGCCTGTCCGCGCAGAAGCGGGTTGTACTACCGCAGACGCGGGGCGGGGTAACAGCGTGGACGCGCACGCGGCCCCTGTTCACGTGGGGATAGATTATGCAGCCATGGCAGCGGAGCAGAGCGGAGACGCAGACGTGCGCGCGCTCCTGTCTGGACCAACAGGGTTAAGGCCGGAGAGCAAAAGTTTACAAACCGGTTCACCCCCTCTAATCTGCGACATATCCACTGGGCGACCGCGCCCGGTGGTACCGGCCGCGTGGCGCCATCGTGTTTTTGACGCGGTGCACTCCCTGGCGCACCCGGGAGTACGCGCTTCTGTGAAAATGGTAGCGGACAAGTTTGTTTGGCCGAGCCTGCGCAAGCACATGAAAGAGTGGGCGAAAGCCTGCAAGGCTTGCCAGCGGGCCAAAGTCCACAGGCACACGAAGGCCCCTTTAGAACCGTTCCACATTCCGGCTAAGAGATTCGATCATGTGCACGTAGACCTAGTGGGCCCCCTGCCGCCGTCACAAGGGTTCACACATCTCTTGACAATGGTGGACCAAACCACACGTTGGCCGGAAGTGGTCCCATTAACGTCGACCACAGCGGCAGAGGTGGCTTGCGCTTTTTTAACAGCCTGGGTAGCGCGGTTCGGGGTTCCGTCGGATATTACGTCCGATAGAGGACCTCAATTTGTGTCGGAGCTGTGGTCAGCAATGGCCAGCGGCTTAGGAGCGGCAGTCCACCGCACTACCGCTTATCACCCCCAGGCCAACGGTTTATGCGAGCGTTTTCACAGGTCTTTGAAGGCAGCCCTCAGAGCGTCGCTCATAGATGCAGATTGGGTAAACAAACTACCATGGGTTTTATTGGGGTTGCGTGCGGCACCCAAAGAGGACTTAGATGCCTCACCTGCAGAATTGTTTTTTGCGCAACCTCTTAGGCTGCCCAGCGAGTTCCTACCAGCCCATGCGGCACCAGGGCGCCCCCCGGTGCGGGGACCTCTGAAGGGCACGGGAGCAGAAATGCTCCCGGGCCCCGCTCATCACACTTTTCCGCGTGTTTTTGTTCCCAAGGCTTTACAAAATGCTGAATTTGTTTTTGTCAGGCACAACGCTCAGCGACACAGTCTCCGCCCACCATATGACGGTCCATTTTGAGTGCTGGAAACCGGGGAGAAATATTTTGTGCTAGATTTGGGGGGCAGGAAAGAAACAATCAGTATTGATAGATTAAAGCCTGCCTTTGTGTTGCATGACGAATCTGTACGACCGGCGAGGACGCCTCGACGTGGCAGACCACCCAGGGAACAGCCCCTGGAGCCCCCGCAGGGGACAAATAACCTTTCTCCCCCTCATTCCACAGATTCGCCGCAGGACGGCACAACACAGGCTGTCAAACCTGCGTACAGCAAGTTTGGGAGGAGGTTGAAGCCCAGACTACGGGCAGAGTGATGTGTGTTTTGATCAAACTGTGTAGGCCGTGCTGTAAATTCCGCAGGTGGGGGGTGACATATGCTGTATTGCCATTAGGATACGGTTATCGGGTGTGTCCATTGTTTGGCGTTTGGGGGGGAGTGATGTAGCGCCCATAATGGTAACATTATGTAGCTCACATATTTCACTGCAGAGACCCAAGCATAGAAGGACTTTAAGCTTGCGGTGTGTATTGACATCACGCCTCAGATGGACAATGAGTCTGGAACACCTGCGGACTTGGGAGGAAGTCAGAGGATCTGGAGCGAGAGCCTGAAAGGACTGTCTGACCTCCTGGGGTCAGACAGAAGAGCAAGGAGAACTTTGAAGTGATTAAGTGTAAATAGAAGGATTTGACTTGATTGTGTGATTCTGTGTTTGATGTGTGGGTATAAATGTATGTGGGTTTACCGCAGCTCTTTCTCTTTTTTCCTGACTGAGAGAGAGAGAGCTGGGGACTTGAGATGAATAAACCATACTGAGAAATTATCCAGTCTCATCATTTCATGATCCCCACAGTAGCAACAATTTACCATTCCAAATTACTAGTTAATGTAAAGCAAAAAACATGTTATAATTCCTTTAAGGGCCTGGTCCTCAGCATTGGGCATGTTAGTAATTCTAAATTAAACTCAATTTTATTTGCCATAGTTTATCGTCCTCCCTCAGCCTACTCAGAGTTTTTATCTGAATTTGCCTAATTCTTAGTGGATTTAGTGCTGAAATCAGATATAAGGGTTAGATAAATAGTTAGTTAAATATTCACAAATATTTATAGTAGGGGACTTTAATATATATGTAGATGTCAACAGTGATTGCCTTTATATGGCATTTAATTCAATATTAGACTCGGGGTTTTCCCAGAAAGTAGGAAATTCTACCCATTATCTCCACCACATGTTGGACCTTGTTCTGACATATGGCATAGAATTAGAAAATCTGGTAGTATCTCCCCATAACCCTGTACTGTCAGACCATTATCTGTTAACCTTTGATTTTCCTATTTCTGACTATTTGGCTCCTAAAGAAAAATATTACTACAGTAAATGCCTCTCAGATGATGCTGTTGCCAAATTTAAGCAGATTGTTTCCTTTATGCCATGTGTCAACACAATGGATATTAGCTATGGAGAGCTTGCTCCTTCTGTAACTGATAGCATAGTAGATAGTGTGACAGCTTCTCTGCATCAGACCCTAGACTTGGTGGCCCCTTTAAAAAAGAAAAAGTCTCATCAGAGATTTCAAACTCCTTGGGTCAACACATAAACTCATAGCTTAAAACAGAAGACTCGTCAATTAGAAAGAAAATGGCGCTCCACTAAATTAGATGAAACCTATTTAGCTTGGAGAAGTCAGCTTCTAATTTATAAAAAAAATCTCTTAGGAAAGCTAGAACAAGCTATTATTCTGCATTAACAGAAGAGAACAAGAATAATCCCAGGTTTCTTTTCAGCATCGTAGCCAGGCTGACAAAGAGTCAGGATTCTGTCAAACCTAGCATTCCCTTAGAGCTTACTAGTCAGGACTTTATGAACTTCTTCAGTCATAAAATTTCATCTATCAGGGATAAAATCAGTCAGATTCTTCCTACCGTTAACTTAAATACAGTAACTACTACAAATCCTTCAACTGATATCTGTTTGGATGAGTTTACTCTAATTGACCTTTTAGAGATAGATAAAATAATTTCCTCATACAAGCCTTCAACTTGTCTATTAGACCCTATTCCTACCAGGTTATTTAAAGAAGTCTTCCCATTTATTGGTAGCTCCATTCTTCAAATAATCAATTCTTCATTAGCATTAGGCCATGTACCGCAGGCTTTTAAAACTGCTGTAATTAAGCCCTTACTTAAAAAGCCAACGCTGGATCCAGGAGTTTTAGCTAACTATAGACCAATCTCTAATCTGCCTTTCATTTCAAAAATCTTAGAAAGAGTTGTTGCTATGCAATTATTTGATCACTTGAAGGGAATTGGTTTATTTGAAGAGTTTCAATCTGGGTTTTAGAATCCATCATAGTACTGAAACAGCTTTAGTGAAGGTCACTAATGATCTCCTTATCACATCTGATAATGGACTTGTTTCTGTTCTTGCCCTTTTAGACCTTAGTGCTGCTTTTAATATTATCTATCATAATATTTGACTTGATAGATTAGAACACACTGGCGATCTGTCCAGGGTGTACCCTGCCTCTCGCCCAAAGATGCTGGGATAGGCTCCAGCCCCCCCCCCCCACGCAACCCGAAAAGGATTAAGCGTAAGAAGATGGATGGATAGATGGATGGATTAGAACACCTTGTTGGACTTAATGGAACTTTCATTGCAGTGGTTTAGATCTTATTTATCTGATAGGATTCAGTTTGTTCATGTCAATAATGAGTTTTCTTCCAACTCAAAGCTCAGTCATTGAGTTCCACAGGAGTCTGTGCTAGGCCCTATTCTTTTTAGTTTATATATGCTTCCGCTAGGCAGCATTATTAGAAAGCACTGTATACTGTCATGAACCTGGGTTTGGTGGTTCCAAACCCAGTTCTGACCCATGGTTGGTTTTGCCCTATTTTCCATCAGGCGCTTCAGGGAGCTATTTGGGTCCTTCGCTCCCTGACAGCTTCGGCACGTCTCCTCCTTCTGTCAGTGCCATCAGCTGTGTCTTATTTTTGGGTGTTTCACACACGTACACGCACGCACCTCATTCACTCCCTTTCATATGCTCAGACACTCACACATACACACATGGTGTTAATTATTGTTCAGCCCACGCATTCTCACACTGGCGGTCTCTTCCCTCGTTAGTATCATTAGTACTTTAACGCTGGGGTAATAGGAAGAGACCGTCGGAGCATTCAGCTTCATACATGGCAGTGTGTTCCTCCGTGTAAGTTTGTTTCTACTACCTATGTTTACATTCAGCCTGACTTCGCCATCTTCTCTAACATTTCAAGATTGTGCATTTCCTTGGTGTTAGCAGCTGACCCTGCCTCACCCCCCATCCTCCAGACAGCACGGACTGCCCTGGATCGCTGCAGACCGTAAGTTATGTCTGCCTTTCTCTCTGTGCCGATAGATAGATAGATAGATAGATAGATAGATGTACTTTATTGATCCCATACATACAGATACACTGTGGCACTAGGCATTCCCTCTCTCTGGGCTGCTGTGCATCCGGGCAGAGTCCCTGTTTGTCTGATGGCCTGTATTGCATCATTTCAACTCTCAGTTTGTGATTGTGACTGTAAGCTGGACTGGTTATTTTGGGATTTTGTCAATAAAGTGCATGTTCTACTCCTGCAATTGGGTTTTACATTTCTTCCTCCGTGTGCTACTACGCAGCGCACGGGGAATCATAACAGTATACAATTTCACTGTTATGCAGATGAGAGTAATCAATTAGCCAAGTTAGAGGCTTTTCTTAAGGTAATCAAAGCTTGGCTGACTTGTAATTTCCTGCTATTCAATTCAGATAAGACTGAAGTCCTTCTAGCTGGTCCAAAAAAACTTTAGAAATACCTTTTCAAATCAAACTCTTTGTTTGGATGTGGTTACTCTTTCTCTTAATAGTTCTGTGAGGAACCTTCAAGTTATTTTTGATCAAGATCTGTTCTTTAAGTCACATGTTAAACTAGTTTCTAAGACTGCCTTCTATCATTTGCGTAATATTGCCAAGATTAGGAGCATCTTGTCTCAGAGTGATGCTGAGAAACTAATCTACGCTTTTGTTAGCTCTAGATTAGATTATTCTAACTCTTTATTGTCAGGCTGTCCTAAAACATCTTTAAAAAGTCTTCATCTGATCCAAAATGCTGCAGCAAGAGTTTTAACAGGTTCTAAAAAGAGAGATCACATCTCTCCAGTTCTGGCCTCCCTTCATTGGCTTCCCATAGAATTTAGAATTAAGTTTAAAATCCTTCTTCTCACTTACAAAGCTCTAAACAATCAGGCCCCTTTTTATTTAAAAGATCTGATACTACCCTATTATCCTAACAGAGCACTACGCTCCCAAAATGCAGGATTACTTGTAATACCTAGAATCTCCAAAAGTACAATGGGAGGCAGAGCCTTCAGTTATCAAGCTCCTCTCCTTTGGAACCAGCTGCCAATCTGGATTCGGGAGTCAGACTCAACCTCTGCTTTTAATAATCGGGTTAAAACCTTCCTTTTTAATATAGCCTGTACTTAGGGTGGGATCATGTGTCCCTGAACCCTCCCCTTAGTTATGCTGCTAATAGGTTTAGACAGCTGGGGGACCTCCAATAATGTACTGGGCTTCACTCCTTTCTTCACTCTCAATGAAATATTTTTGCTGGTCATTAACATCTGTTTGCTCTCTCCCATAGACTGAGTCCCCATCGTGCTGTTTGCTCTCTACATGTCATGTCTGTTCTTTCTTCTTCTTCTCTATCCCCTCACCCCACATCCAGTCACAGCAGATGACTGCCCCTCCCTGAGCCTGGTTCTGCTGGAGGTGTCTTCCTGTTAAAAGGGAGTTTTTCCTCTCCACCGTCGCCAAGCACTTGCTCACAGGGGATCACCTGATTGCTGGGGTCTTTCTGCAATTGTGGGGGTTTCCCGTACAGTTGAAAGCACTATGAGATAACTGTTGTTGTGAAATGGCGCTATATAAATAAAGTTGAATTGAATTGAATTTGTTGGCTGTCCCAAATGTCAGGATAAAGATGGGGAAAAAGCTTTTTTGTGTTCTGCTCCAGTCACACGGAATAAGCTCCAAAATAACCCCAATTTACACAACTTAGTAAAAATGTCTGAATTTTCAGTCTATAGTTACTGCACTAATAAATGAGTCCTTCACTGTTTGTTTGTGCCATTCGTCGTGACCTGATAATTAGATTCTTCCATCCATCCATCCATCAATCCATCCATCCATCTTCTACCGCTTATCCGTGATTCCAGGTCGCGGGGGCATCAGTCCAGGCAGAGTAGGCAGACTTCTGCCCAGTTCACACAGCACCATGATCCCTCCTGCCATTGGTGAGCCACTGTAGGTAAATAGATACTTGCTGTTTTATTGAATTGTTGTTTTTTTATGTCTTTATTAATTTTTATTTTTAACCTCTGTGTTGTTTTGTAATTGACTGTTTTTGTAAATGCTGCCATCTTGGCCAGGGCACCATTGTAAAAGAGGTCCTTACCTCAATTGGTTTTATTCCTGGTAAAATAAAGGTTAAATTTGAAAAAAATTAACAATACTAAGAATCGATGTAATGCCTGTCTGATTCTTAAAGTTCACTGACAAAAAGGTTTCATTTTAACTGTATGACCTAAGAAAGCAGGACTGTGATTATCTGCACATTACTGTCAGTATTACGCAGCACTGCTGAAGTTTAGTTTGAAAGTAAAAAGAGGAAAAAAGCACTGGACAGTGCCCATGGTACAAACCCCTGTTGGGGTAGGGTAGCATATTCTTTCACAAAGAATTGTAATGAGAAGTAACCACTGAGCTAAGCCGAGTCACAAATTTACTTTAAGGCCAAATTTTACCAGGAAAAGTTAGATATAGCTGCAAGTGGCAATCACCGGTTTCCAAGCAGGTGTTGACATAAAAATCTTGTATTGCTTAGCAACAACATTTAAAACCCTAAGTCTGCTACACATTAGTTTTTAAAGCAGCACTATGTAACTTTGTTGTTGCTTGTAGGAATACTGAAAAGGCCACAACCACGGGAACCATGACCCCAGTCCCAACGGCCAGCCGCAGGGCTTTTTGTTGTTTGTGGCTGAAGTCGTGCCCTGTGATTCGCTGCTGGGGCCACAGCAGCTGTGCCCCCAGTGATCCCACAAAAGAAAAAAAAAGTGTTGCAGGCAATGTGGGCCTACTCATTCACACAGTTAAATGCAGTCTACCATCAAAATAATGTTGCAAACATTATTTTGATGATTATTTATTACATTATTATGAAAATCTTACATAATGTTGCTTTAAAATGCACAGGAGAGCCATGCTGGAGTTTAGTGGTTGTTCAGAAGAATAAGGCTTCTGTGCTGAGATTTGAACCTGGGACCTCTTGCTTATCAAACACTCACCTTAAAGGAGGTAAATAATGTACTAACACTCGTATTGATCAGAGAAACCCCCCCCCCCACTGTTTTCACATGGTTATGCATGGATTTTGTTACTTTCAGAACACTTTTCTTAAATAAAGCAAAACATTAAAAGCTGCAACAGTATATAATGTCACATTTGATTATACTAACATGAAACTCATTTGTCTAAAATTAGGACTAATCCCTCACCGCATGAAAGCGTCGCAGACACACCTTCTCTAATAACATGGACAAAAAGTTATGTCCCATTTGTTCAATCCAGATAGAAGCAGCCGTAAGCCTCAACATTCAAAAAGAAATGGCTTTAGCTGAGTGAGGTGTGCTCCCGCAGCGTTGATCAGCTTTTGGCAAACCATCACTTTTTGGCACAATATCGGAACTGTACTGGAATCCTGGGATCACCAGCAGAATTTTATAGAAAAAAAGTACATATTTATGAGTGTATCGTAAATTTGTGTGGGAAAAAGGTAACAATTTTATCACACAAAAATGGCAAATTTATAGGAAAAAAGTACTAAATTTACCACAAACGTAATAAATATGCCAGGAAAAAGTTGCAACTTCATTTTTTTTTTTTAAAGTTATAACTTTCCAAGAAAAATGTTAAAGTTTACATGTAAAGAAAAACTCTCACTAATTGGTGAGAAAATTGGACATTTGTGAGAGGTAAAAAGTAAAAAAAAAAACAAAAAACATAAAAATGTTGCAAAAAATTGGCAATTTTAAAAAACTGCTTAGGGCAATTAAAACACAAGTGTCTATATATATGGAGTACCTGTAGCTGCTGCCTTAAAACACTAACCTGAAACTGCTTGAAGGAGAGGAGACAGAGGCTGCAGCTGCTATGGTGAGGTCTGTGGGCAGTGGAGCAGAGGGGGTCGGGGGAGATGCACTGGGGCTCAGGCAGCAGGTTACACAGAATTATTTGGACATCAAGATATACTGTAGTTATCGGACATTAAGACACATTTGCTTGGCAACTGGTGTCTTCACGGGGCAGAATCAGAATTTATAAAAGTTCTCCAAAAGGGTGCTTCAGGGGGCAAAGGGGCAGTCTTAGAGCCACACTTCATGTCTATCTGTGCATGTGCCGGGTATAATCTTTATCTTTTGCAAACACTTAGCACAGCTTTTCCATTGCCCTCTAACCCCATGGCTGTACAGTGCATTGTGCTGCCCGACAACACTCACACATTAATAGTACCTGGTGTAATCGTGGGCATCTTGTATCCTTCTAAAAGTATTTGGCACCATTAGTTGAACTTGTCAGGGCTTGGTTTATAATCCTAAAGGTAAGAAAAATGCATAATGCATCAGTAGGTTACACACAGTAACCATGAATGTACTTGGTAAGGCAGTGGTCATATGCTGGCTACAGAAATAAAGTGAAAACAAGACAGGTTCTTACTGAGCCAGTGGGGGAGAAGAAAGTTACGCTGGAGTGATGCAAGAGGAGTAGAAATGGAGAGGAGGAAGAGAGATGAAATGCCTGCAGCTGTGTTTGAGGCTTCAACAACTAGAAAAGGCTTTAAATTCATTATGAGCTGCTATATGCTGTTGTGGGTGAGGGTAAAGTTTTGGGGTGATTTGGTGCAAGGGAAATTCAATCTTTACTTTAACCTTTTGATTTTAAAATTATTGCTGACATACAGATGAGGCCAAAAAGCTTACATACACCACTGTAGAGCTCCAAGACAGTCTTGAGCTTCCAATGATTCCTAGAAGTCAATTTTTTTCTATGATGGTATGGCTGAAACTTCTTCTTCACAATAAACAATCATGCATTTTGGTTCTTTCATAAATTTATCATAGTTCTCCTGAAAACAGGACAAAATCTGTTGGGTCAAAACTGAAAAAATATACTTGCAGTAACCTGAATTAATAGTTTTGTGCTCTAGAAAGTTGTTCCTCAAATTGTCTTGGTTGTATGCAGTAATTGAATTATTTTTCCAACAAGGGGGATGGGGGTATTCACAAATTTAGCATAAGGTACAAATGAATAAATATAAAATGGGTACAAATTTGCAAGAACAAAGGTGCAAAAATGTGATAAAGGATGTGGTGGTGGCACGGGTGTCAGCAGCATTTCCATCTCAATGTTTTACAAGTTTATCCTCATCGTCAGTGTTATGTCTGGAGCAAAAATATGATAAAAGATGTGCTATGTCTGGAAATAATGGGTCTGCAGACAGGTCCACATGTTGAGGTTAACTTTACTGAACACTAGCAGAACATGCTAGAAGGGAATGCACAGTCAGGTAACTGGGTGGCACCAAAGGTGGACAGCAAGACAAGAGATCGGCTAGCCCTAGGTAGCCGGCTATTATATGCTGCGGCTTGATGACATCATGTGTATGTACATAAAACCACAGCGTCGTGCCATTTCCCATACATCATATTTATGCCCCCCCCCCAAAAAAAGCTTTGAACTACAGTGGATATAAAAAGTCTACACACCCCTGGTCAAAATGCTAAGTTTTTGTGATGTAAAAAAAATGAGACCAAGATAAATCATTTCAAAACATTTTCCATCATTAATTTGACCTATAACTTGTACAACCCAATTGAAAAACAAACTGAAATCTTTTAAGAGGAAAAATAAAAAATAAGCTTACAATAACCTGATTGCATAAATATGCACACCCTCTTATAACTGGGGATGTGGAAGTGTTCAGAATTAATCAATTGTTATGTCTGGAAATAGAACAGTGGAGCCAGGAGTCAAACCAAACACAAACTTTATTACAGAACACTGTAGACCAGGGTGTTATATCTGGTATTGCTCTGCTGTACAGAAGAGGCGAGGTGACTTGGAACACAGCTTTATTTAACTTACTGATAACAACAGCCACAGACTCAGTATCGGCCAAGCTCCAGGCGAGATAAGAGGCCGTAAGATGGTCGACCTTGGCCTTACATAGGGCGGCCCAGTGACATCACTGGAGGTGAGCGTCACCACCCAGCACTTCACAGTAAAATAACTATATAACATCCCCACTTCCTTTAAAAACGTCCAAAACCACTCACTCAATTAAGACCCTCCCCAATTTGGGACCCAAATCACACACTGGGTAGTGGAGTGGTGGCAAGATGGCGCCTGTGACTGGTATGGCCTCTGCTGCTCTTTCGCCACTGGCGTTTTTATTCCTACTATGTCTATCTGAAGCCATTTCAACATACCCTTCTGAGCTACATTATGATTGTACAATCCTGATGCAAATTAAGGGATCTATGGAACAACACAGTGCAAAGTGGGGCCGATGCTTCTTTGTTCCACCATTTGTTTGTGCTGACCTGTCACTTGGAAATCTACTGCTGCTGCCTCCACTGCGTAGAAGGCCACGGAGGCATGGACCCCGAGCCGGCATCCAGGTAAGGCTGAGGCACACCAGCCACCTAAACCGAGAGGGATACATGAGTTGTTTGTGTCCTATCCATGTGCAAACACCTGAGGAGGACTACAACTCCACGCCACCACTCTGGAATGACCTGTTCTACCGTCGCCTTTGCTCCCGGAGAATTTCTACTCCACGGTACCGCTGTTTGACAGCTGTCAACATTCAGTCAGCTGGGTGTGACGCTGCGCTGCCGTCACAGATTAAGATGGCTCTGCTGAACACTCGCTCCATCTCAAACAAATCGTTTTTCCTGAGCGATTTGATTAGGAAAAAAAACCTGGATTTTCTATTTCTGACTGAAACGTGGCAATGGCAGGATGAATTCGCTCACCTCAAGGAGATCTGCCCTACAGACTGCGCCTTCATTGCGACCCCTCACCTGAGTGGACGCGGAGGTGGCCTGGCCATCATTTTCCACAACCGCTTCAAAATGCCGGTCTGTGAACTCTGAGTGTTTCTCGTCACTTGAACTTCAGATATCAAAGATAAGTGCATCAACTCCTTTTTATGGTGTTTTAATCTACTGCCTGCCCAGCACAACTGGTGTATTTTTATCAGAATTCTCAGACTTTTAATCTTCCATTATTAAACTAGAAAGAGTCCTGATTTTAGGTGATTTTAATATACATGTAAATGACACGTCTTCTAATGCTGCTGCAGACTTTTTAACTATTACAGAGGCTCACAATTTCAAGCACCACATCTCCGGCTCTACGCATAATAAGGGGCGCTCCTTGGACCTTGTCTTTTTACTGGGACTGAGTTTGGACAATGTTAAAGTGGAGGATGTTTGCGTCAGTGATCATTGCTGTGTTTTCTTTGAACTGTCAGTTAATGTGGAACATTAGGAATGTAAAACATTAAGACAGAGGCGCATTATTAACTAGCAGGCTGTGGATAGATTTATTTCAGCTTTTGACATCCGGCTTGTTGCAGGATGTAAATTCTATGGTGAATTGCTTTAACCAACAGTGCCAATTGGTACTTGATAAAGTGGCTCCGATTAATTGTAGCTATATTTCTCCTAAGAAACCATGCCCTTGGTTAAATGAAGAGATCTGTATTCTTAGGAGAAGTTGTCAGAAGGTGGAATGTTTTTGGAAGGCCACCAAGCTTGAGGTGCACAGACTCCACCTCAAAGACCTCATAACCTCACTAAACGATATGATGAAGGATTCAAGAACAAACTACTTTGCTCAGCTTATATCCTTAAACAAGGGAAATCCCAAGTTTTTGTTTGGCACCATTAACTCCATTGTCTCACCTGATTTAGCCATGGTTCCTGCTTATTCTAATGCTGAATGTAATGACTTTGCAAATTTTATGGTGAATAAGGTGAATGATATTAAAGCAAGCACTACACCATCTGCTGAGGACCTTGGCCCGAATCAGGCCCACTCTAACACATGGTCCTCATTCACTCCAGTCACACTACTGGATGTAAGTGGTCTTCTGGCCTCTATGAAGCCCTATTCAAGCCCCTTAGATATCCTCCCAATATCACTACTTTTCAAAATATTTGACTCTATCAGGCCTTTAATTGTCAAAATCATTAATTGGTCACTTTTATCAGGCACTGTTCCCAGTTCTTTTAAACAAGCAGTGGTTGAACCAAAATTAAAGAAACAAAACTTAGACCCTACAGAACTGAACAATTACAGGTCAATTTCAAAGCTTCCCTTCTTATCTAAAATGCTTGAGAAAGTAGTAGCCGAGCAATTCACTACATTCATAGAGAGAAATAAAATCTTAGACACTTTCCAGTCTGGTTTTCGCAAAATGCACTCCACCGAGACAGCGCTAATTAAAGTCTCCAGTGACATCATGATGGCAGCAGATTCTGGTCAGTACTCGGTCCTGGTGTTGTTGGATCTCACTGCTGCTTTTGACATGGTGGACCACAATATACTGATAAATAGGATGAAGGACACGTTTGGTATTTCAGGATTAGTTCTAAAATGGCTCTCATCTTATTTAACTGACAGAGGGTTTTGTGCTTTATTTATTGAGAAGATGTCAGAGGTTAAAGGACTTTCCTGTGGGGTTCCTCAAGGCTCAATTCTGGGCCGTACTCTGTTTTTATTGTATTTAACCCCACTTGGCCAGATTATTAGTCAGTTTAAGGGTGTTTCTTACCATTTTTACGCAGACGATATTCAGCTTCACTGCTCTTTTAAAGAAAATGAGCTGAACATTTTATCAAACTTACAGTAATTTCTTGCCTGTCTGCCATTAACAAATGGTTAAACAATAACTTCCTACAATTAAATCTTAACAAGACAGAAACACTGATCATCACTCCAGACAGTAAAATTCCTCTGATAAAGCAACGCTTAGGTCACCTAGGCTCTTTTGTCCAGCCCAGCCTGCGTAACCTGGGTGTTGTTTTTGACAATGCTATGCCACTGGACTGCCATGGTCCGCAACTAGTCAGAAATTGCTTTTATCATCTGAGGAATATAGCAAAACTTAGACCTATTGTCTCAACACCTGAACTGGAAATGATCATTCAAGCTTTTATCTCGTCTCACTTAGATTATTGTAATGCTCTTTTTATATGTTTTAATAAAACTGCTGTTGCTTGCCTTCAGACAGTGCAAAATGCAGCAGCTCAGCTTTTAACCCGACGAAGAAAAGGGAACACATTTTATTGTCCCTTCATAGGTTGCCAGTTGCTTTTAGATTTCATTTTAAGATTTTAATTTTGACTTTTAGAGCTCTTAATGGCCAAGCCCCCTCATACATCTCAGCCCTCTTGACTCCTTATGTCACGACACGATCACTAAGATCCTCAGACCAGAGACTCCTGGTGGTCCCTCGGACCAAGTTCAGAACCCGTGGAGATCGATCTTTCCAGGCCACTGCACCATGGCTTTGGAACGCACTTCCCCTGTCCTTGTGCTGCCTTGAGTCTGTTGACTCTTTTAAGAAGGAGTTAAAAACTCATTTGTTTAGACAGGCTTTTAGCTCTCATTGAATGGCTTTTATTTCTTCATTGTTTTCTCTTTTTATCCCTATTAATATGTATATTGCATCTTATTTCTATTGATTTTAATTTCTGGGTATTTGTAAATTTTAACTTGCTGTGAAGCACTTTGTGATATACGTATATCTGTGAAAAGTGCTATACAAATAAACTTTGCTTGCTTGCACTAACAAACAACAACTAATATTTTCAAATGGCCTAACACATTCACAAAACAAAACCTAAAATAGGGAGGACGGGTGGACTGCCGTCCTGCCCACATGGCAAGGTGGATTATTCTGCCACCTGATAGGGTAAATTAGTCCATTAATAACTAAAAATGTATGCTGTGCTCCTAAACTACAACAAAAAACAAAATAATCCCTTATATAACATCTTTTTTACACCGCCACCAACAACACTATAACTTCAACATATACTATTTACAACCCAAGTGTTCAAGTAAAAAGGACATAACTGGCATGGGGGCCCGGGGCACCGTCTCAGCAGATGCGTCCCTGGAAACAGCCGGTCTTCGTGGTGATAGCTGGCCCTCCGGATGCTGAAGCCGCTCCTCCTCTGCATCGATCTCGTCCCACATCCAGCCTTGTTTCCCAGAACCTCCTCCTGGACATGCCGAAGCCGGTTCGCGTGCCACACTGTTCAGTCTGGCCATGATGCACAGACGCTCCCGACGTTCCTGAGGTTGTCGTCTGGCCCATTTTCACTCCGGGCGCTCCTCACCTCACACCCAGACCCAATCCAGGACCCTCAACGGGGCCCAGCTTGGCTTGAGACGTTGTTGCCGAGCCCGCCAATCCCTTGTGCTCATCAGTCTTATCCCGACCTCCTCCAATGCTGGTGTAACATGTGCCATCGTAGCCGCAGGCCTTCCATCCCATTGCAGCCAGACTCTGGAGACATCCGGGGCTAACCCATCGGTGACACTTGCTGGAGCAGGCGCCTCGCCGTCACACTCGGTACTTCCCTCGACCATTTCCCGAGCACCAGCACTGAGACCCTCCTGTGCTGGCCCTGAGCAAAATTGGTCCCACTTGATCCTACACCACGTCTTTATCAGTTGCTGAAATTGGGGGGTTCCACTGGCCACAGCCCGACCACTCTTCCTCAGCGTCGTCTTTTATGGCGACATCCAGCCCATGAGGTTACCTTCCTGTGCTGTCACATGGAATGTGAAGTCAAGCACCATCGCAGACTTGTACCGAACAGTCAGCGCCAAATTCTTGACTGTGTCTAGCTTTCCACCTCCATAACAGTACAACGACGGTGGGTTGCTTCTAACCCTGTGGTGGGGAAAAAAACTTCTTCACCATGGCCCAATTCAGCAGCAAACCCTCCGCTCCCATTTCAATCAACAGCGGCACCTCCACGTCGTCCAGCCTCATCGTGCAAAATGTGTACCTGTTCGTGTCAGGGGACACCGTGTGGATGGCTGCCTGGGGTGGGCGGAGCGATTTCTTCCAAGGGGTCTCTGGTATAAATTCACGGCACATCTTGGGAAAATGGTCCAAGCGACCACATCTGTTACACCATGCTCCTCTTGCTGGGCAGTCCTTAGCCTTTTTCCGGTGCGTCTTAGACCTACAACCCATACAAAGGGACTTTCCCGGGGCCGACCCCCGGCTAGTGGCATTGGCTTCCATCTCCTTGCCGTCCAAGCTATCTTTACTGTCCAGCTCCATGGCATTCGCCGTGACAAGAGGCTCAAGCGGCTGCTGTGACTGGTGCCAGGTTTGCTCTAGAGCTAGTTTGTCCGCGGCTTCCATTTGGAGTGCTAGCTTGGCGGCTCTGGCTAACGTGACCTCACTTGGTGCCATAAGTAGCCTAGCTTGCAATGCGATGCTACAGGTGTGTTCCGCCAGCTGGTCACGGATCATTTCCTCTTCCAGAGCTCCAAAACGGCACTCGCTAGCCAGCTGCCTCAAGTCGACAACAATCTGCCAGATGGGTTCACCTACCCGTTGACGTCACTGCTGAAAACAGATCCTCCGGACTATCACGTTATCTGGGGCGTTGAAATGGCTAGCTAGCAGCCCTGCTACTTCTTCATATGTGTTGGCAGCACAGAGCGTTCTCAGGATCCGCTGGCCCTCTATGCCCAAATTGTGAACTAACAGCGCCCAGGCTCTCAGCTTGTCGAGTTTCCCGAGACCCAGCGTGGCAACGTAGTTCTGGAAGGCCTCAAACCACCTAGGCCAGGGCACTAGTGGGTCTCCGGGCGCCTCGAGGAAAGGGCGGATAGGGACAATGCACACCTCCATGGTTTAATCTGACGTCACCAATGTTATATCTGGTATTGCTCTGCTGTACAGAAGAGGCAAGGTGACTTGGAACACAGCTTTAATTAACTCACTGATAATGACAACCACAGACTTAGCATTGGCCAAGCTCCAGAGGAGATAAGAGGCCGTAAGATGGCTGACCTTGGCCTTACATAGGGTGGCCCGGTGACATCACCAAAGGTGAGCGTCACCACCCAGCACTTCACCATAAAATAACTGTATAACACAGGGGTCACCAACTAAAACTGCAAAAGGTTCGATAAGTCAGTCCTTCTCTCCAGCTGAGGTCCAAACTAGGTGTGGGAATCTTGAGGCACCTTATGATTCAGAACTGCAACTTGATTCTAAAACCATCTTGATGCATTTTTTTTTCTATTCAAGATTTTTCCCTCCCACTGTGTGACAACTTGGCCCTTTAAAAGGAAAGCATTTGCAGTGATTCATAAATTTACTTCCAACATCTATCTATAAATTCATGAAATCTCTGTGTTTGTGTGTGTGTCTGTCTCTTCCACACATATCTCTCGAACCATTTGTCAAACTGGCCTCAGATTTTAAACGTGGTTTCCTGAGGTTACGAGGGTGTGCATCCTTGAATATGGAGTCACTCAGTCAAAATAAGTAATTTTTATCAATAAAAGTTTAGCCACTGTTCTGTCTCATGCCCAGGCAGTGTGGGCAGGTTTGGTTTTGGATTCACTCCACCACAGCGCTCTGTGTGCAAAACGAGGAAGCGAAACGCAACAAATTTGATCAATAAAAAACAAACCGCTGTGGGTGACCCCCACAACAGACTGGGACAAGCAGAGCACTCAGCTGGAGCAATTGGCAGAACAATGAGATGTGTGTATTGATATCAATAGGCAGCCTCCCTTTGTCTAGCTTTTTCCTGCCAGTAATCTTCCTATTGTTATGGGTGACTCTCAAATGCAAATGTCTTCCTGTCAGTAATCCTCCTATTGATGTGGGTGACTCTCAAATGCAAATGTCCATGCCTACTGCGGTGAATGCATTGTCTGTAGTGGGGTATTTAAACTGCATCGCTCTGTAACTCTCTCTCTCTCTCTGACCACTGCTTCTGACACACGCATTCCGTGTCTCCTGACGAGAGCCTCCGGGCCCGCTCCGGCGCGCCTGCACGGCGCTGGAGTGAGTTTCTGTGATGGCGGTATGATTAATAAACTCCCTCAAAAACTCTTCAGTTCGCTCCTTATTATTTCATGACGCCACACTGGTGACCCGATGTAGAAAAGAACACGCTGACAACGAACGCAGCACCCGGCGGTGATTCTCCGATGACAAGTGAATGCAGCAGCCTGACGCAAATGATCTGCCCTCCCTTCTGCTACAGGGAGACCTCGACGCAGAGCCACCACCAGGCGAAACTCTCCGGAGATCACCCACAACCGGGAAAGCTGCAGAAAGCTTCATGGTGAGATCTGCACGCCTGAGATCTGCACATCCACGCTGGGACCGGCCGCTCTCACAGCTCCTCCACACGAGAGCGCACGCACCTCGTCCTCTCTCCACGACGGCGACCTCCAGGGCCGACGGAGAACGCAGCGCGTGGACCTGAACGCACCATGACCGAACTACAGCAACAACCTGAACAGGGATGACCATCAGCGCCGACTACGCTGATCTCCAGCAAGCTCCCTGACCCTGACTCGCCTCTACAGCGGATCTGCCAAGCACCGAACCCCGCACGCACACTGGGGGGTTATGAGGACAGCGCACCCCGCACGGGATAATACCGGCTCCACACAGACCGCCATCATCCTTTGCCGCTGCACACAGAACCTTCAGGGCTGCTCACACACCTGAAGCACGCACGCAGCTCGCTCACAGGATTTTGTAATGGTCTCAGCCACGGCGCACAAGGGAATTCAGCCGTCAGCTGTCCCCGAGGACTTTAGGACTGCGCGCGCACCTAAAGTCAACACGCCAAGTCCCTCACTGCTGCAGCTCCTTTTTTTTTCTTCATGGCCGCAAGAGGAGTCAGAGACTAATTTTTCTTCTTACAGCTGCTGTGGACCTCCGCACGTTCAACGGGACAGCCCCTCAACATCGCAGAGCCACAGGCAATTTTTGGGCGGCCCAAACAATTTCGCCGTCCTGGGCGGGCACTTGCTACCCCCACCCCCTCCCTCCACCTCCGCCTGCACAGAGCTTTTCCTGCTCGCTACCAAAGCTGGACTATCGAGGCCTCAGCTTCCCGCTGAGCCCTCTGGGGGGGAGTACTGTGGGTGACCCCCACAACAGACTGGGACAAGCAGAGCGCTCAGCTGGAGCAATTGGCAGAACAATGAGATGTGTGTATTGATATCAATAGGCAGCCTCCCTTTGTCTAGCTTTTTCCTGCCAGTAATCTTCCTATTGTTATGGGTGACTCTCAAATGCAAATGTCTTCCTGTCAGTAATCCTCCTATTGATGTGGGTGACTCTCAAATGCAAATGTTCATGCCTACTGCAGTGAATGCATTGTCTGTAGTGGGGTATTTAAACTGCTTCGCTCTGTAACTCTCTCTCTCTCTCTGACCACTGCTTCTGACACATGCATTCCGTGTCTCCTGACGAGAGCCTCCGGGCCCACTCCGGCGCGCCTGCACGGCGCTGGAGTGAGTTTCTGTGATGGCGGTATGATTAATAAACTCCCTCAAAAACTCTTCAGTTCGCCGCTTATTATTTCATGCCGCCACACCGCTTACAATAGGGCCGCAACGCTCACATTGTTATTTGCAAGTTATTTTCAATAAAATGAAAAAAGATAATGCATGGCGTGTGCTTTTTTCGTGAGGCTGATGGAAAACAGCTGAGCTCTGTGGTTCCAGCGACCAGCTGATAAGATCCACCTTTTTTCTTTTTTTAACCAAAGGTAAAAAAAACAACAACATGGGGGAAAGACCCTACAACCTTTGCTCCACGACGTATCAACCATACGCTGGATAAATTTTCAGCATGGGACACATTTTTCCAGTTTACAAAATGCTTCACTGGGTTTGAGGTGTGTGTGAAAAAAATGTGTTTTGGCTAACGTTTAGAGCAGGGGTCGGCAACCCGCGGCTCCGGAGCCGCATGCGGCTCTTTCATCCCTCTGCTGCGGCTCCCTGTGGCTTTGGAAAATAAATAATGAGTATTTAATTAAAATGCATTTTATTTTAGTTCATTAGTTTTTAAAATGTAATTCTAAATTTGAAGATTATGGTGATCTTGTAAAATCTAAAAAGAAACGTGTTAAAGTGTAATCACCGTCAGCGAAACTCAACACGAAGTCGAAAGTCGTCTCCCGCCATAACCCGGATGTGTTGTGTTCAAACTACTGCTGTATTGTAAACAGCCCTGCGATTGGATAGTTGCAAACGATTGGACCAATCAAATGGCTCGTTGTATGCTTTTTCAAAGATTCATGGCGGCGTGTTCTCAGGGATGTGATTTTCTGTTAATTCGGCGAATTCCGCTTTATTTTATCTTCCAGGAAGATAAAGTACGTTAAGTACGTTAGCGGTTTGTGGTCCACGAACGCAGTGAAGCTGCACCCTTTCAGGCAGGACTGGAAGTGGCGTATGGCCACCGGTAATCGATATGGCCAGGTGGAGAGTCATTAACTCTACAACGGCTGTATGAGCTGGGTTGGCGCGAGGGATTAAACAGTAATAAAAGTTAACCATCCCCTTTTATGATTCCAAACAGTTTGGAAATTGACAGTGCACAGTGGACATTGACTCATAACTTTTGAATATTTCTAAGACTTGGCTACATCAGTGATTGTGCAAAATGAACTGCTCAAGACTCGATAGAGATTGAAACTGGTGGTCTGAAATGAATGCTGAAATTATAAAAAGTAATGGTATGTTGGAATTTTATTTCTATTATGGAACAGATAAAATTAACTGATTTTGATTTGATCAAGTGTTAAAGCATGTGATGGATAATGCTTGTTTTTTTTTCCCACAATATTTTTATTGAACGTTTTTACAAACAAAACACAAACAATCAAACACTAACACTAAAATAATTAAAAAAAAATACTAAAAACACCAACAACCACTAACAAAAGTAGGTCTTCAACAATGCTCCTCTATTTAGTCTAGGCAATCCATTACGGAAGTATACACACTATACATTCACCAATTTGGAATTTACAAGGTCCACACACATCATTCACCTTCTTCTTCAAAAGTTATGTTTAAGTTCTTTACATAATCAATGAAAGGTCTTCATATATTCTCAAACACAATTTCTTTTGATTTCAATATGTTTGTTATTCTTTCTAATGGAAGGTTTGTTAACATCTGTCTTAACCACTGAGTCACATCTGGTCTATGAGTCTTTTTCCACAATAGTGCAATACATTTTTTGGTGTTAAGCAAACTGAGGTCTATGAATGCTCTTTCACTCTTGTTAAAGTTATGCTTTTCTGGATAAAGACCCAACAAAAACAATTTAGGATTCAATATGATTTGTTTTGAAATTATTTTTTCAATTGTTACCCTTACCTCTTCCCAAAACATTCTAATTTTTCTACATTCCCATAAACAATGAAATAGGGTTCCTTTACTTTCCATACATTTTGTGCACGTATCTGGTATGTTTTTGTTATATCTATTTAACTCCACCGGTGTAACATACATCCGCATTAACCATTTAAAATGTATCAATTTAAGACGTACATTTATTGATTTGGTTTGAGCTTCTGCACAAGCCAATTCCCATTGTTCCTCTGAAATTTCAGTTTGCAGGTCTTCTTTCCAATAATTCAGTCTTTTCTGTGAGTTTTCACTTGAGGATAATGTCAATGAGTTATAAAACTCTGAAATAATACCCTTTCTCTTACTATCTTTCGTCAAGATTTTTTCCAAGGATGAATAAGTAGGTCGGATGAGAGCATTATTTTGATTTGATCGAATGAAGTTCCTAAGCTGAAGATATTTAAAAAAATGTGTTCTATTAAGATTAAATTTGATCCTCAGTTCTTCAAAAGACATTATGTTATCTGAACCTGACAAATATAAGTCTTGAATCTTTTGAATCCCTTTTAAATTCCATACTTTAAATACAGCATCCGCTCTCCCTGGTTTAAAATATTGATTACCCCATATTGGGCTAAATTGTGACAATAAGTGTGGATCTTTTAGATATTTTTTAGTTTCACACCATATTTTGATCATATGCTTTACAAATGGGTTTTTAACTTGCTTCTGTAATTTTTTTGCCGAGTCTGAGTATATGAATATGGGAAGAGGTAAAGGTAAATTGTATGATTCCATTTCAGTCCAGTGAGGGAGATCATTTGATGAAAAATAATATGTCATAGACCTCAGTTGTGCTGACCAGTAATACAACATAAAGTTTGGACATTTCAGACCTCCACGATCAAATGGTAAATATAGTCAGGACAGACGTAATCTAGCCTTCCTATTGTTCCATATAAATTCCACTAACTTTTTTTTAATTCTTAAGAATAGATCTGAAGGTGGTGGTAAAGGAATGTTTTGAAATAAATAAAGCATTTTGGGTAAGATATTACTTTTAAGTATATTAATTCTCCCAATCATCGACATTGGTAGTGACATCCATCGCTGAAGTAACTCATTAATGTCTATCATTAAGGCTTCATAGTTGGCACTGGCGACTAATTCTAGCTTAGGCAAAATTTGAATTCCTAAATATTTAAACTGATTTACAACTTTGAATTGATTTACCTCAGGAGCTGGGTGATTTCTCTGGGTCTCATTTAGCATTAATATTGAAGATTTAGTTTTATTTATTTTATATCCTGATATTTCCCCCAAATTCTTTATTAAATTCAACAAAGTCGGAATTGATTTTTTAAGATTCGACATGAACAAAATTATGTCATCAGCATACAGGGAGATTTTATGTTCTGTTGGTCCTATTTTAATTCCATATATTTGTGGATGTAAACGTACTGCCATCGCTAAAGGTTCAATTGCCATAGTAAACAGTAAAGGTGAAAGTGGACAGCCTTGTCGACATCCTCTATTGATTTTTATTGATTTTGAGATATTGCTGTTTGTTAGGATTTCTGCTGTAGCATTATTGTATATTATCTGAACCCATTTTATGAAATTATTTCCAATTCCAAACCTTTGTAGGACTTCAAAAAGAAAGGGCCATTCGACCCTATCAAAGGCCTTTTCGGCGTCCAATGATAGGAGAGCTGTATCCGGTGCTTCTTTATTAGAATAGATAATATAAAATAGTCTTCTTACATTATGGAAGCCTTGTCTTCCCTTTATAAAGCCATTCTGATCTCGGTTAATAATATTTGGTAATATTTCTTGTAGCCGTCTTGCTAAAATTTTACAGATTATCTTAAGGTCAGCATTTAATAGGCTTATTGGTCTCATATTTTCACATTTATTAGAGGGTTTACCTGGTTTTGGCAACAGTATAATTAAGGCATTATTCATGTATAATGGTAAATTACTATTTTGAAATGCTTCTAAAACAAACTAATAGTTTTTTGAATGCAAAGATGCAATAGACTTACACAATGGTCCCCTCCGGCATACAACTAGGAAAATACCGGTCGCTATGGAAAGTGAGAATATGTATGGGCACATAATCATACCATGTAGGATAACTAAGTAGACGGTTGTGCTGTTTCATCCCATCTAGCAACAATGCTCTGCACTGTGTGTGTTTATATATTTACATATTTATTCCATCTAGCTACAATGCTCCGCACTGGGTGTGTTTATATTTATATATCTATATATTTATTCCATCTAGCTACAATGCTCCGCACTGTGTGTTTATATATCTACATATTATTCCATCTAGCTGCATTGCTCCGTACTGTGGGTGTTTATATATTCACATATTTATTCCATCTAGCTACAATGCTCCGCACTGTGTGTTTACATATTCATATATTTATTCCATCCAGCTACAATGCTCTGCACTGTGTGTCTGTGTGTGTGTATATATATATTTTATAGTAACATGTACATATGTATATTAGCTGCTCTTGCTTGCTTGTTTTTTTTCTTGCCTTCTGATTGTTGCTCTGAGTGCTGCTATCCCTGTGCTGTTGCAATCCTGGAATTTCCCCGTTGTGGGACTAATAAAGGCTTATCTTATCTATCTTAAAACCATTTCCAAAAAAGGTTTTATTAATTTATTCTTAAATTTTTTATAGAGGTCAACTGGAAGACCATCTGGTCCTGCACTTTTTCCTGATTTCATATGGATAATGCTTATTGGAATATTTTAGGAATGCTATCTTCTTGGAACATAAGTCAATATTATACATTAATAAGTGGCATTCAGCTGTTTGTTTTATGTCATTTAAGCACAGTTCTGGTACTTAAAAATCATAAAAACCCAGGAGCTTCGGGGGGCTTTGCCCCCCTTGCCCCCCATCTCACCCCGGACCCCGCTGGGGGACTATTTCCCCCAGACCCCCTGCTGAATTTTCAGATAATTTCCCCAATCCCAAATCACATCGCTGGTTCGTGTTGGAATTCTGAGCTTTCGGTATTGTTTTCAGCGGAATTATGAGATTTTTATCGAAGGATCAGGAGTCATCAGTGCTAGAGATAGCACTCTCCTTTCAACCCAGTGTCAACCTTCAACCCAATGTCTTTTTTTTTTTTCGGAGTTCAAAATGTTTTTGTTGCATGCAGAAATGTAATTTTGTTTTCTCTGCAGGAGTTCCCTGATTTCATAAATGCAACACATTATAGTTTGTTTATACATAGCATAAAGGGAAAAAAAAAGTTATATGCAGTGTTATTTCAATTTAAGTGTCAAAAGGGTTTTTGTGGCTCCCAGTGTTTTCTTTTCTGTGGGCAACGGGTCCAAATGGCTCTGAGCGGTAAAGGTTGCTGACCCCTGCCCTGGACAGATCGCCAGTCCATCGCAGGGCCAACACAGAGAGACAGACAACCATTCACTCTCACAGTCATACCTAAGGACAATTTAGAATCCCCAGTTGATGCCAATTAACCTAACTTGCATGTTTTTGGCATGTGGGAGGAAACTGGAGAAATCCCGGAGTAAACCCACGCAGACACGGGGAGAACATGCAAACTCCACACAGATCACTGTTGGTCGGGGGCTGGGATCGAACCCAGGATCCCCCGGCCAAGGGTGAGTTGCTGTGCTGCCGCAGTGCTAACCATTTCTCCACCGCGCCGCCCACAACCAATCCACTAGTTGTCAAATTGAGAGTCTGGAGAACAAGTGAAGGATACAGATTTATATTATATTAATACATTTGAACAAGGAGCATTATGAGGAAACATGATGAAAAGTAGCTTCTTCTAAATAAAACTTTCATCTCTAATTTATGAAAATATCAGGAACTAAAGCTGTGTGATCACTGTTGAAAGTAGGAGATGGGTGATATTTTTCACATTTAAACAATTTATGAATGTGCTGATAATTAAAACTATGCAAAAATTATGGTCAGATATTCAGAAATTTATTTTTCAGCACAAAACAATTTATAATATATATCTAACATTTATTTCATGAATGAAGCTATATAAATGAAGCTATAAGCAGTTTTTTCCCACTGCTGTAGTAGGAATTCATTAATGCCACATAATATTCAGAGCTATGTACAGTATATAAAAAACTTTATAAGCAGCATAATCTTTATTTTAAAGGTCAGATTGCCGTTGTGGCTCTCAGCCACATCTGTTTTAGTTGGAGACGGGCAAAACGGCTCTTCGGCTGGCAAAGGTTGCAGACCCCTGGTTTAGAGGGTCAAAAATGCGATTGTTCAGATGTAATAATAATAATAATAATAAATAATCTTCTCACATCAATAAAAAACAAACGCTTACAATAGAGTGACGGTGCTCAGTCTTTGTCAGTCACGCCCTCAAGGTTCAGATCATTATTTGGCCTCATCCAAAAACAGTTTTATTCTTAATTGCAGAGAACGACGGCTACGTTTAAGGAGACGGGTATGTTATGTATAAGAATTGGACTTTGGGGTTTGCCGTAGCACCGCCGGGGTGGAAGGGTAGATGACGTCAGGCGGGCTACGGTGGGGAGTATAAATTGAAATGAGAACCAAATGAAGTTCAGTTGAATGTTCCTCAAGAAGCTTTTCGTCCTGTGTCATTTATGATATAACATTTGGCGACGATGGATAAAATGGGCGCGTGCGTTGTGGAACCACCTCCATTCCTACAGTGCCAGGGTACACCGGTTATACCATGGGAGCGGTGGAAGAGGATGTTCAAGGTTTACGTGGCAGTGGATGGGCTCGGTGATATCTCCGACGACAGACGGAGGGGTCTGTTAATACACCACCTGGGCGCTGAAGGATAGCACATTTTCTTTGGCCCGTGTGGCAATAACTTGCTGGAGGACGGTTTGTTGGAGATGGACAGTTTTTTCAGTGGCGTTTCCACAGTCACCCAAAGAAGATGTAAATTTTATAGCCGTTTACAGCATGTTGGTGAGTCCACTTTGACGTTTTTTATGGAACTGTGCAGTCTAGCGGGAAAATGTGGTTTTGCGCCCCTAGCGGATGAGCTAGTGAAGGACAAATTGGCACATGGCACGACCAGCCAGTGGCTGGGGAACAAGCAGAAATTGACCAGGCAGTCTTTGTCTCTGGATGAGGTTGTGGATTTGGTGAAATTGCTGGAGTCCACGTCTCTCCAAAAGCTAGGTGCTTCAACTAGTGAGGAGCCAGCGGACTGGGCCACCACGCCACGGGCAACGGTTAGCACGCTAACTAGGCCTTGAGGGCAGGCTGGGAAGAAAAGAAAGAAAAAAGGCGGCCAGCGGTGCACAACGGGGCCTGTGTATCGTTGGCGGACCCAGTGAGAGAGGGTCCCCGGGAGACGGGCGGTGTGTGCGGTGCATGGAGGGAGAGGGCCTCTCAAACGGTATGTGGTGCAGCTGGATGGTGTTGAGGTGCCTCTTATGGTAGACTCGGGGGCCAGTAGGTCTATCCTGAGCCTTGTTACACTTAAGAGACTGTTTCCTACGAAAACTATCAATGCTGGGGCGTGAACTGTCTCTGCCGGTAAATTGATTGGGACCATCAGGGGTGGCTTACCAGACAGATGAAGTGGCGCTGAGGAGCAGGGTCAAAGGTCAGCAGCACAAGATGAAGAGGCAGTTCAACAGGAGGCATAGAGTGAATGGATTAAGTGGCGCTGAGGAGCAGGGTCAAAGGTCAGCAGCACAAGATGAAGAGGTGGTTCGACAGGAGGCATAGAGCGAGGGACCATGGCCTGAGGGAGAGAGATCGAGTGTGGATCAAGCACCCCGTCCGGTCCAACAAGTTGCAGCCACTATGGATGGGGTCACAAGAGATCACGAGGCGGCGGGGCCCGGACACGTTCGAGCTTGATGATGGGTCCAGGTAGCATGCTAGCAGACTGAGGCGTGCACTACCTGGCCGGGACTTGGACACTACGGGGCGGCTTGGTGTGACTTGGGACTGGACGGCCTCACCTGAGGTGGACTCACAGGTGGTACCGACGGTGCCTGGTGCAGAGTTCCCTAGGGGGGTATGCCTGGCTAGAGTGCGTCGGAGACCTGCATACCTGGACGATTATGTCGCTAGGACTATTATGGACAGTGCCGGCTGGATTTAGCGGCAGAATAACCTGCTCCAGTCTGGCAGGGCGCTCTGGTAGTCTACCCAGATGCCTGTTCGTTCACCTGTTTGTAAAAAAAAAAAGAAAAAAAAAAGAATGTGTTCTGTGTTCACTGTGTTATCTAGCATTGATCTTGGTTTTGTTAATGTGGTATAGTTGGAACTTGTGAGGGGGGAAGACTGTTATGTATGAGAATTGGACTTTGGGGTTTGCCATAGCACCGCCGGGGTGGGAGGGTAGATGAAGTCAGGTGGGCTACGGTGGGGAGTATAAATTGAAATGAAAACCAAATAAAGTTCAGCTGAATGTTCCTCAAGAAGCTCTCCATCCTGTGTCATTTATGATATAACACGGTAATTATCAATATTTCAGTTATCAGCCGTTGTTAGATTAAGTCTGTAGCGCGCGCATTGACTATACTTTTAAATGTAATATTTATGTCAATTCTGTAACAGGTGGTGTTACCGCACATTACGAGACGGAGGTCGCCTGTTATGTCATGCCAAAAAGTGATCAGCTACCCAAAAAATGATTGCCAGGGGCCGTATTGTTATGGGTTTATATTAGCTGTTAAATATATATTTCAACAGATAAACAGTACTTACTTAGGTATAACAAGATATATTTAACACTTATGATGCATTTTGAACCCGAAACAAACTTGATCTAGGATTAAAAGCAATCAAAATAATGCAGTCACAAGGTTACATGGAAAAATGCACAGATTTACAGCATATATACATGAAGATACTGTATCAATATATATTCTATGTACCTCCAAACAACGATGTTTTTGCACATAAATATTGCAATCAGATAAATTCTATACGTTGTTTTCCAAACTGCAACACTTTGGCCAACACTATAATTTTTCAGATGCGATAAAACCTCAAAACATTTAGACACATTGTAGGTGGACTGAGACCAGGCAGTCCACCTTTAACAAGCGGGCACTCCTGGCTCCTGTAGACGGTGATCACTTTTTGGCACGACACCGGATTTCACCACCCAGCTGACCCCATGCAGAAGTGGCTGTTGAAACCCTTTTCGGACACAGGCAGACTTACCCCTGAACAACGTAACTACTACTACAGGATGAGCCGTGCACGTTCAGTTGTGGAAATGGCTTTCAGCGGCTTGAAAGGACGATGGAGGTCCCTCCTGAGAAGGAATGACTGCAAACTGGAGCTGAACAAGAAAATGGTGCTCACCTGCTGCATACTTGATATTTGTGAGGAACATGGTGACAAGTTTGGACTCCCAGACACACCTGATCACAGTCAGCCTCCAGTTCAACCACTAGCTGACCATGCCAGTGTAGAATGACATTAGGGCAGCTTTAATGGAGTATTTTAACAGTGAGGAGCAATAACCTGTTTAATGCCTGCCATGTCATTTACAAAATATAACGTGAAGGAGTTCAAAATAATTAATGAATAAAACATTCAGCTGACAATCAGTCCTCAGTGTACTCTGTTTAAGTATTTATGGTGTATTTATAGGCACATTTACAGAGTTGTTAAAGGTATACCCTTCTGTACTTGTATATCATCTATTCTGGTTAAAGTACTGATTGAAGTTTTTATTTATGTACAAGTTAAAAGTACTTTCCCCAGAAATGATCTTGTCCAGAGCTGATAGAACGTCAAGTGGTACGTTGTCAAAAGAATATAAACTCATTATCATTTTTGAAGCTGGCAACTTGGAACATTTTCCACAGAAAAAGTGCATAGATGTAAAGTTTGTTGCTGCTTGTTCTTTAGAAAATGTGAAAAAAGTTGTCAAAAATATGAGTAAAGTCCACAAATCCCTGATATATTGTCCAATACCTGAAAAAAATGAACTTAAGTGCAGTAATTCAGTACTTGTACTTTCACTTCCCACCACTACAATGTTATAATGATTTGCATTGTTTGTCCTAAATAACTTTACATTTCATGCATATGTTTGGTGTGAGGAAAACAATTAATGTGGAAGCAGAAAAACACTTAAGGAAAGAAAGCTTTTATTTACAAAATGTGCAAAAACTTAAGACTGCTACATAATAAATATTATGTACACACAGCCAAAAATATCAATGCTGTTATAGTTATTTTGTTTGCAGTCCCTCAAGCACAGACACGTGTCCCATCAGTCCAACAAGGGTATTGGTCCTGTCCTCCATCTCCTGGATGCTTAGCAGCAAAGCGGAGGTCAGCTGCTCCTCCCTCCTGCTCTGCTCCTGCTGTCTCTCATCTGACCTCTCCAGGTAGTCAAGAAGGAGGTCCATGTTTGTGTCCTGCTTCTGTTTCCCTGTTTTAAAGTACAAAAATAAGCAATATAAAATAACCACACACTGAAAAACGCAGGAATTGTCAATCCAAGATTGAATGTGTCTATTCAACATCCATTTACTGTTAGTGGCATCACAACGTTCAATTCAAGTGCATAATTGGTTTAATTCACTCCCTCCTTTGTGTGAATGGGTCATGAGCTGAACATATATTACCTAATCTGGTCTGATGAGAAGAGGAGGAAGAGCAGGAGGAGGACAAGCTTGGTGCTGATGAAGGTGAGCTGGACACCACAGGTCTGGCTGATTCTCCCTCATCATCCAGCTGTGATAAGCCTGTAAATACAAAAAAAGTGTTTTAGTTTGTGCAGTGAACAACTTAAGCCTTCCATGTCTGATTATGGAATAGAAGAATAGGAATAGAATAGGCTTTATAGGCTTTATTGTCATTGTACAGTTGTACAGTACAATGACACTGTAGGTGCTCCACCAGGCTACTGCGCAATAAAGTAAGAGAAGGATTAGATAAAATACGGTTACACAACACACAATTAAACACACGAGTGAAATTAAAAAAACGGCCCAATTATGGAAATATTACCAAAATAGTAAAAATGACGACGTTACTAGCATCTTTGGGAGAAAAATCTCCCATAACACAACACAAGGCACCCATTCATACACAGTACTGATAACGCAAAAAGCGTATTTTGCTCTCGATATCTTTATAAAAAAGTATTCTGTAAGACGCTAAGATTTTTGTTCTCGTTTTCTCTCAAATGAGCATTTCAAGATATATGGCGATGCCACTAACGTCATTTGAGCCAATAAACAGTATTGATACTGAACAAACAGCGTATTTTGCATTGGATATCTAACAAAGTATTCTGTAAGACGCTAAGGTTTTTGTTCTAGTTTCTCAAACGCGCATTTCTTTATGGCGAGGAGAAACATTCGTGGTAAAAACACTGTTAGCTTTTGGACTTCCGGTCTGGACGCCATGGCGACTGCAGCTTAACACTGAAGTTCTCAGACCCAATCCAGGATAACACCTTGAAAATCAAACTTAACGGATTTTTGGAGGAGTGAAAATCAAAAGACAAAATCATCATGTCTAAAGGAAAACAGAAGAAACTGAAATTCTCCAGGCCAGGACACGTATCGGCCGGAGAATCCGAACTGGAAGATCTCCGTTCAGAAGACGAGGAACTGGTGATAGCTAACAAAAGGGTTAGCCTGAAATCACTATTTGAGGAGCTACGACGATTTCGTCGAGATGTTACGGCCGAATTTCGGGAATTCAGAGAAGAATTGAAAAGGACAAACAGCAGAGTGGACCAGGCCGAGAACCGAATCTTGGAAACAGAGGATCGAATAAAAGTGCTCGAAGATTCTGTGCTAGACCTACGCAAAAGACAAGCAGCTATAGAGGCTAAGCTAACCGACCAAGAAGGAAAACAAAGAAGAGACAACATAAGAATTCATGGTCTGATAGAAGGAACCGAAAATGGTTTTAACTCAATGGCAGAATGCGTGGAATCCTTACTAAGAGAGAAATTGGATATTCCACAAACCACCGACTTGAAGATAGAAAAGGCACATCGTTCATTAGCCGCTAGGCCGGCGGCGGAAGCGCCCCCACATTCGGTGTTGGTAAGATTTTCCAATTTCAAAATAAAACAAGAGGTTGTAAGACTGGCCTGGCAGAAAAAAGGATTTATGCACCAGGAGAGAAAAGTCTACGTGGAACACGATTACGCCCCGGAGGTCCTTAAAAAGCGCAGGGAATACAATGACGCGAAAAAGGTGTTAAGAGAGAAGAAATTGCGCTTTCAGACTCCATTTCCTGCGAAGTTAAGGGTCTTCTACGGCGATGAAACGTGTCTCTATAATTCGGCGGAAGAAGCAACAGCTGACATGGCGAAAAGAGGCCTCCCGGTAACAGTATTTAAACCCGCAGCAGACCCGAGTGAGAAGATCAAAACGCAAACATGGACAACACAAAGACCTTCAAAATCCACGGACCAGCAGCGGGAAACCCAGCACCAGAGCGTCGCGGATAAACTATCCGTTTTCAGGTTGGAATAGCGACCTTTTTTTTTTTTTTCCTCTTGAATCAATCCGCACATCCAACCCCCCTCATACAAGGTAACAAACATTAAAGGAGATGCATATTCAGCATGTGGTAAAACATTTCATGGAACAATCATATTATTTGAAACAAATAAGTCTTTGTAATAAAAAAAAAAAAACTTGTTAAAATAGAAATGTGACAATAATCCACATGTTCTCCTCATACTAACAAATACTGTTTTTGCGTGAATGTTTGATGTGATGGGGGTGGGAGGGTGCACACAATTTCACAGGGTTTAGGCATAAAAGGAAAAAAAAAAAAAATCATTACAAGTTTGGATTGGGTTCTGAAACTCACGTTAAAAGCATGGGACTACTTTCAGTGGTAAGAGAGGGCCCTCAACACGTAACAGAGTTTGAGGAATTTCCCTCAGAGCCTTCACTCCATCAAGGCTCTTACAGGGTCTTTAAAAAGACCTCAGCTCAGGAAGTTCTTATGACAGCTTTTTGTTTTAAAGTTTTTTACACTATGTTCTTAATGTTTTTCTTGTTTTTAATGTTCTTTCAGTTTCTGAGTAGCACAAAAGAGGGCCACCACACAGTTATACTAAACAAAACAACACAATGGAGAAACAGGGTGTAACCAAAATAATTTCATATAATGTAAAAGGAATCCTGAATCCAGTTAAAAGATCCAAGATTCTAGGCAAAATGAAAAAAGACAAAGCAGGAATAATACTTTTACAAGAAACCCACCTAACAGACGTGGAACACAATAAACTCAGTAGACAAGGGTTTAAAATGATCTCTTCATCTTCATATAAATCAGGGAGGAGGAGGGGAGTAGCGACATTGATATCAACCAAAATTACATTTGAAAAAAAATCAGAACACAAAGATAAAGAAGGGAGATACAGTTTGGTAACTGGGCGGCTAGAGGGAGAAGATATCACCCTGCTGAATGTGTATGCTCCCCCAGGGGTTAACTGGAAATTTTATAAAAATGTATTCGACCTAATGATAACTAAAGCTCAAGGTTTAGTGATATGTGGTGGGGACTTCAATCTTAGACTGAATCCATACTGGGATGCTTCTGGTAATTCCCCACATCAAAATAACACCCAAAACAGGAAGACTCGGATGCTACTAAAAGAATTGGGAATCTGTGACGTGTGGAGGGAACTCAACCCCAGTGTAAAAGACTATACATTTTACTCAACTCCACATTCATCTTACTCAAGGATTGACTATTTTTTTATGTTTAATAGAGACATTGGAAGAGTAAAAACATGTAAAATAGGACTGATGGATCTCTCCGACCACAGTCCGATCTACATGGACTTAAATATCCAAAAATACACAAATAATACATTTTCTTGGAGGTTAAATTCAAATGTCCTGAAAGGACCATTGAAAGATGAATTGGAATCAGATATTCTCAGATATTTGGAAGATAACGATAATGGAGAAGTATCCCCTTTAATACTGTGGGATGCATGTAAAGCTGTAATAAGAGGAAAGATTATTGCAAAACTGGCAACCCAAAAGAAACTAAGACAAGAAAAACTATCCACATTAGAGTCAGAACTTAGGAACCTAGAAAAAGAACACAAAGGCAACACTCATTCTACTGACTCGCTCAAGATTAAGGAAATTAAAAACCAAATAAATGAGATCTACACAATAGAAATCCAGAAGAAACTTACATTTCTGAAACAAAAATACTATGAAGCAGGCAGTAAATCGGCAAAATTGCTAGCCTATAAATTGAGGAAACATCAAACAGAAAGAGCAATCTACAAAATCAGAGACCCAGTATCAAAGGAAATAAAATTCAGAATTCAGGATATTCTTAAAAACTTCGAGAATTACTATAAGAACTTATACTCCCACAAAAAACATAAAAACGCATCCGAGGCATTCCTAAACACATTAAACCTTCCCCAACTTACGGAGTCACAAAATAAAACACTACTGTCAGAAATACATCCTAAAGAATTGGAAAAAGCAATTATGAAACTTAAAGCTAACAAATCCCCAGGAGCTGATGGCTATACAGCAGAGTGGTACAAAACCTTTAAACAGCAACTATCTCCTCTCCTCCTGAAAACATTTAATTATGTCCTCCACACAGGGGAAATCCCCCCCTCCTGGAGAGAAGGGGTCATTGCAGTTATACCTAAACCTGAAAAGGATAAACTAGAGTGCTCCAACTACAGACCAATCAGTGTACTAAATCAGGACTATAAGCTTTTTACCATTATCCTTGCCAAAAGGTTAGAAAATATACTGACAGACCTAATTCATTTAGACCAAACAGATTTTATAAGACAAAGACAGACACAAGACAACATTCGACGCACTTTACACATAATTCATCATATAAAAAAATATAACTTAAATGCAGTCATATTGGGATTAGATGCTGAAAAAGCATTCAATTCGGTTGACTGGTCTTTTCTATATAGAATCTTATCCAGTTTCAATTTTCATAACAACTTCATTAGAACTATACAGGCATTATATAAAAAACCAACAGCTAAAATAAGGATTAACGGTAATTTATCATCATCTTTTGAACTGGAAAGAGGATGTCGTCAGGGCTGCCCCCTGTCTCCACTGCTCTTTGCAATCTTCATAGAACCTCTGAGCCAATGGATAAGACAAAACCAAAAAATTCAAGGTATTACACTTGGTCAGAAGGAACATAAAATAGCACTCTTTGCTGATGACATTTTAATATACCTAGGGCAGCCGGACACTTCTTTACCAGAACTAACCTCAGTTTTTTCAGAGTATGGAGATTTATCGGGGTACAAATTAAATATGCATAAAACCCAAGTTTTAACATTCAACTATGACCCAAATCATTATTCACTAAGCAAACTCAAAACTAACTGGGAGTCGGAATCTATGAAATATCTGGGGGTCAATATCCCGAAACAACTCAACAAAATTATATCACTAAACTATGATCCACTGGTGACAAAAATAAAATCTGACCTAGCAAGATGGAATACGATACCATTCTTGGGTACTGCACAAAGAATTGAAGCAGTCAAAATGAATATACTTCCACGTCTTCTATACCTTTTCCAAACAATACCGGTAGAACCTCCCAAAAAAACATGGCAGGAGCTGGACAGAAGGATCTCAAGATTCATATGGCAGGGCAAGAGACCTAGAATCAGATATAGAACCCTACAGCTAAACAAAGACAAAGGTGGGCTCGTGCTGCCAAATATCAGGGACTACTTTAAAGCCGTACAAATTAAAACTTTAGTAGAGATATGTAACCCAGTCTACACTGCACAATGGAAGGAGATCGAATGCCAAATAACAAGTGACATCCCCCTACAGGCGATAATAGGGAACAATGTCTTACCTAAGCTTTTGAATAACACTAACCCGTGGATAGAGACCCCGCTAAAAATTTGGTTTAAGATAGTCAGAGAGAATCAAACTAAAGAGCCCTATCGACTTCTGCAATGGATCGCCTATGATCAGGACTTTACTCCTAATAAAACAGACACCAGATTTAAAAAGTGGAAGGAGAAAGGGCTGATAAAATATTACGATTTTTTTAAAGGGCAAATCTTAAGAAGTTTTGAAGATTTGAAAAAACAAGGCCTAATAAATCAAGACCTTTACAGGTTCTTCCAGCTTAGACACCACATAAACAATATACTTAAAAAGGAGGTTATGGAAAGGGCCCAGTCAGGTGTTCTGAAGGTCTTCTTAATGGCATATAAAGGGATCCCAGGGATCAGATACATTTCTAAAATATACCAAGGTCTTCAAGACTTAAAAGGAGACAACACATCTTATATAAAAGAGAGATGGGAAAAAGAGGGGAATTTCACTTTACAACTGGAAATATGGGAAAAGCTAAATAAACAGCAATGGAAAAGTACCTCATCCCTGCAGTGGAGAGAATTTGGATGGAAAAACTTGGCAAGATTTTTCAGAACACCTGCACAAAACAAATTTACCCATAAGGGATTGAACTGTTGGCGCTTGTGTGGTGAAAAGACTGCAAATCATTTTCATGTGTTTTGGTCATGCCCAGTTATCCACCAATATTGGACCAAGGTACAGACAATATTGGGGAAAATATTCAAAATTACAGTTCCCTTTTCTTTTGTAACTTTGTATTTGGGTTTACTACCGGACTCACTGGAAAGACGAGGAGAAAAATACTTATTCAATGTTTTAATATTGGCAAGCAAAAAAGCTCTAACTAAAAAATGGATGTTGAAGGACTGTCCTACACCTGAAGATTGGACTAACGTGATCCAAGACATTTACTCGATGGAAAAGTTGACATTCGCACTGAGACAGGACATGGATGTGTTCATGAACTTTTGGCAACCCTGGACCGCATATGTGTCTTCCATTAGATCTAATCTTTGACAAATACCATTTCAATAATGGCTCCGCTCTTTGTTCCAACGCTACTCAGATGCTCTTTTATCTTTATTTACTTACTTTTTCTTTTTGTTTGTTTTTTACTGGTTTGTTTGTTTTTTTTTGTTATTTGTTTCTTGTTTTTTTTTCTCTTTAATTTCACTTTTTCTTTCACTTTAAAAAAAAAAAAAAGGGGTGTTGTAAGAATTAATCTTCCAATGTTGTCAGATATCAGAAAATAAGGGAACATGTGATGAAAATGTAAACACTGCATTGCTGTAACGACCTGTATACCCTTTACAAAAACTTAAATAAAAAAAAAAAAAAAAAAAAAAACCACTGTTAGCTTGTTAGCATAGCTAACCGAAAATAGTATAGCCACAGGAGTGAGTAAAAAAATATCCGCACTTTGGGCGTCACATATCAATACAAGCGATATACATTTGTCAGCAGAGACGGCCTGTTCATTTCTTTATGGCGAGGAGAAATGTTTGGTTGTAGTAAAAGTACTGTTAGCTTGTTAGCATCGCTAACGGAAAATATTATAGTATTTTAGTATACTATATATAGCCGCACTTTGGCTGTTACATATCAATACAAGCAGATATACTGTATATGTATATACAGTATATTCGTTAACTTTTGGCATTTTTAAGACAATACACTTACCAGTGTGTTCTGAGCAGTTTGTTGTACGGACTCAACCATGGCAGTGACGATGGTCCGGTGGCTGGCCTGTCCTCCAAAACAGTTCATCAGATGAGTGGCCCCCTCCAGCTTATCTTGTACTTCTGCTCATGTCCATAGAGCCAAGAAATGTGTCTCCTCTTCACTCCAAATCTGTTTGGTTTTGGGATCCATCGCTTGCTCCGCTGTTTGGAATGCAACATGGCGGTCAGTAATGTTTTGAAGGTGGCCAGTTAACCACGCCCATGGCTGTGGACGTAACCAATGTAAACTGGTGCTGCTGCTGGCCCAGCTAGGAGTTGGGGCCACGATAGCCCCACTTTTGAGAGGCTGGGACTGTTGCTTCAAGCGGTGGAAAACCAAAGAACTGGTGCCAATCAGGCTCTGGCTCCAGTTAAGCACTGGAACCGTTTTGGTGGAAAAGGCCTGAGTATCGCCCCAGTATGTCAATATACAGTGGGGCAAAAAAGTATTTAGTCAGCCACCAATTGTGCAAGTTCTCCCACTTAAAAGATGAGAGAGGTCTCCAATTTTCATCATAGGTATATCTCAACTATGAGAGACAAAATGAGAAAAAAAAAATCCAGAAAATCACATTGAAGGATTTTTAATGAATTAATTGGTAAATTCCTCAGTAAAATAAGTATTTGGTCACCTACAAACAAGCAAGATTTCTGGCTCTCACAGACCTGTAACTTCTTCTTTAAGAGGCTCCTCTGTCCTCCACTCGTTACCTGTATTGGTGGCACCTGTTTGAACTCGTTATCAGTATAAAAGACATCTGTCCACAACCTCAAACAGTCAGACTCCAAACTCCACTGTGGCCAAGACCAAAGAGCTGTCAAAGGACACCAGAAACAAAATTGGAGACCTGCACCAGGCTGGGAAGACTGAATCTGCAATAGGTAAGCAGCTTGGTGTGAAGAAATCAACTGTGGGAGCAATTATTAGAAAATGGAAGACATACAAGACCACTGATAATCTCCCTCGATCTGGGGCTCCACGCAACATCTTACCCCGTGGGGTCAAAATTATCACGAGAACGGTGAGCAAAAGTCCCAGAACCACATGGGGGGACCTAGTGAATGACCTGCAGAGAGCTGGGACCAAAGTAACAAAGGCTACATCAGAAACACACTACGCCGCCAGGGACTCAAATCCTGCAGCGCCAGACGTGTCCCCCTTCTTAAGCCAGTACATGTCCAGGCCCATCTGAAGTTTGCTAGAGAGCATTTGGATGATCCAGAAGAGGATTGGGAGAATGTCATATGGTCAGATGAAACCAAAATAGAACTTTTTGGTAAAAATTCAACTTGTCGTGTTTGGAGGAGAAAGAACATCATACCTACTGTGAAGCATGGGAGTGGAAACATCATACTTTGGGGCTGTTTTTCTGCAAAGGGACCAGGACGACTGATCCGTGCAAAGGAAAGAATGAATGGGGCCATGTATCGTGAGATTTTGAGTGAAAACCTCCTTCCACCAGCAAGGGCATTGAAGATGAAACGTGGCTGGGTCTTTCAGCATGACAATGATCCCAAACACACCGCCCGGGCAACAAAGGAGTGGCTTCGTAAGAAGCATTTCAAGGTCCTGGAGTGGCCTAGCCAGTCTCCAGATCTCAACCCCATAGAAAATCTTTGGAGGGAGTTGAAAGTCTGTGTTGCCCAGTGACAGCCCCAAAACATCACTGCTCTAGAGGAGATCTGCATGGAGGAATGGGCCAAAATACCAGCAACAGTGTGTGAAAACCTTGTGAAAACTTACAGAAAACGTTTGACCTCTGTCATTGCCAACAAAGGGTATATAACAAAGTATTGAGATGAACTTTTGTCATTGACCAAATATTTTACAGAGGAATTTACAAATTAATTCATTAAAAATCCTTCAGTGTGATTTTCTGGATTTTTTTTTCTTATTTTGTCTCTCATAGTTGAGGTATACCTATGATGAAAATTGGAGACCTCTCTCATCTTTTAAGTGGGAGAACTTGCACAATTGGTGGCTGACTAAATACTTTTTTACCCCACTGTAAGCACCGCCTCAATTTCAGCATTAAAGTTTTAAAAAACCTTTTAATAACAAAATATTGCTAAAATATAAACTGATGCACTACAATGGGTCTCAAAAATTTGTAAACGTGTCCTGTCATAGCACTGCATGAGTTTATTGATGATACACAGAAGAAATTCAGTATTACACTGAACTCCATCACTAAACAGCGATATAAACTAAAATAATTATAATGATGACTGAACAACTCCCATTCCTCAAAGTGCAAGATACACTATTATCTTGACTATAAGTGATAAAGGATCAGACAAATAAGTGATCTGACAAACAAATAAACAAGGGATCTGAAACAGTCTTTAATATTGGATGTCTCATTCATTTTCAATAATTAGGTAATCTGTAATTAATATTCACACAGTCAAATAAATCTTAGTGCCATTTAGTCCCTTTTACAGTATATTTGTCAAAGTCTAACATGTGAGTGCCTATATACCCTACACCTCTTTGTATTCCACTTTCAAACACAGCCTACATTTGGGCCTTTAAAGCCTGATTGGGATACCTGTTTCAGACAGGAATACTTGTGTTCTACAGGCATGCACTAGTCTTTTATTAAAACAAATGGAAGAGAATTCTGACATGTGGTGGCCTAATGGTTAGGGATGTGGACTGGTGAGCAGAATGTCGCAGGTTCGATCCCTGGACTGGCAGGATTAGATCTGGGTGGAGACAGATAACATAGCAGTGTTTGCCCCACCCTCCTTAACCCCACTGTGGTGCCCTTAAGCCCAACTGCTCCAGTGGAGCTGCTCAGTGGTTATAGTGGGCAGTTTCCTGGTGTGAGTGTGAACAGAGCGTCCTTGGAAAAAGAGAGGTTGCCTCTCAATGGAACTACCCTGTATAAATAAAGGTTAAATAAAAAACATGGACAAACATCTCAAAATGTGCTTTTAAGAACTGTCATCCTTTCAGAAGACCACAGCTGTCTCCAGACAGGCCAATAACTTGCTTTAACACATTATTTTATACAGCTCATGTTTTAGCTCTATATTAATTTTTAAACAAAAAAAATTAAAATGAATTATTTGTTCAATTTCAAACGAAATGTAATAAAATCCTAAAAATGTTTTTCAGGAGAACACAAACTAATTTGTATTGCATTTTAAAAAAAGATTAATATCTAAAAAACCCAAAATTTTACAAAAAGTCCACCTCTATACAATATTTTCAGTGCAGAAAAAAATTGTTTCAAACTAAGACAAAAAAAAATGGACACAAAATATAATTCCACAGGACAGAATCTCTCCAACATTTTTTTAAAAACTTCCACAGTAAACTCTGTTACAGCATGGATGGAGCGGTAACTCTGTGGTTACAGGGAGAGGGGAGGCTGAACTTTTTATGTTCAGTAACATACAGAGCTTTTACAGAGTTTTTAAGTGACACCAGCAAAGGTACTGTACACTCAGTTTCACAACAGCGCTTGTCTTTATGGGTACAGACCTGAAAGGTCTGTCTGGGTGGCTGTCATCCTTGTGTGTGTGTGTGTGTGTGTGTGTGTGTGTGTGTGTGTGTGTATGCACGTGCCTGCAGCAAACCTGATTTTGCAACCCGCTGACCCTCTGGAGCAGCTGGAGCCTCAGAGTCTCTGTAGAGAGTGGCATCGTGGGACAACGAAGAGGGAGTCTGCAACAGGAGGACCGTGCCCAAGGGCTCGTGCCATAATCTGTTGGAAGGTCTCCGATGCAGCAGTCCAGTTCCATTTTTTTCTGCCTTTTTCCCTACCAAAATAAAAGTCTCCCTTTTCCCCAAATTGTATCAAAAGGCTTTGGGTTCCGGACAGAGGACTCTCAGGGTCGGGGTTTGGACCGGAGTTTGCCAGTTGTTGACCTCTGCTATAGATGATACACATGCTGCAGTCTCTATCCCACAAGCTAACCTACAACTAACACAGGCTCTGACTGTTACAGGGGCGAAGCGCCAAAGACCACAGCTCCCGCCAACAGTCTCCTAATATTGGCACAGTGTGATGATGCCACCCATGCCTGTGACCCCACGTTCATGCTACCTATTGTTAATATGGGGGCATATCTAACATTTACCCCCCCCCCCCCCGAAAAAGCTCAAAACATTATCGACTCACAGCAGCTTAACTCACAACAGCTTTTTTTTCCCCCAACAAACAGAGAGGGCCACCAGGTAGCCTGCCGGTTAACCCTGCATGGTTGAGTGGGTTATTCTGCCACTATGTTGTAACCATGCTCTGCCTAAACATTTCAAAACAGAGTCATTTTCAACAGTTCACCTTCAGGGGCCTCAGCCAAGCCCGTGGTGGGCACGCTCCTGGAGGAGTCAGCTGCAGCGGACCTTGGTGCCATCTTGTTGGAGTCATGGCTTGCTCGTCAGCAATGTCCCAGCCCAGGTCCCATACCAGCTGGATTGGCTCCAGCGCTGCGTCTCATTCTGAGGCAACTACTCCTACCCTTTGCAGAGGACCGGCATGCCATCTCAAACCATTGGCCATCTGGATGGCGGCTGGCCTCCTTCGTGCGGTGACTCCCATCTGCGATGACGGGACCATCTGTGGGTCCAGGCGGTTGGATCGTTGGACCCAAACCCAATCAAGAAGTGCGTGCAGCGATCGGCTCGGCTGCACTCAGCACTGCTGCTCTCCTGTCTCTGATTCCGGTTTCTGCTGCGGTGGCACCCCATCCACGCCAGCAGCAGGACGTGCCCTCAGTTGGTGTTGCTGTGCTGGGTCCTTCTGGGCCACAAACTCGCTATCCTGTTGTGCTGTGGCGGCTCCCTGAGGCTGATACTCGGCGACGATGCGGGATGAATTTGGCTTCTTCTCTCTCTCACCTGGTGCTGGTTGTGGTCGCAGTGATGTGTTGCTGTCGTCTGCGATGGGATGTGTGGCAGGTTGTCTTCGGTCACTGGAGTCCCTTTTCACCACGAACTCCCTCTCCTGTGGATCCACGGCGGCTGCTTGAAGCTCATGCTGGGCAAGGATCAGAGACGAGTCCGGTTTGTGCTCTCTCTCTGTGCTGCGTTCTCTCTCCATGCTCTGATCTTCAGCTGTACCCACATCCATGGAAATCATACTCTCCCTCCTGTGATGAGGCTGCAGCTCAAGAACGCTCGTGCTGCGTGGGGACCAGCTCCGGGTCCCGTGTGCCTGTGGACTGGGGCTCTTGTGGCTGCTCCGGTTCTGCTGGGTTCTGTTCAGTGTGAGGTGTGAGGTAGGGAGTGGCTGCATCCACGTCTGCGTGCAGCGGACTCAAGTCGTCGTCTTCCAAGCTGAGTTTGTCACTGGGTTGTTGCTCTGTGGTGCCCTACTGTCCCACAGTGTCTACTTTGGGGCACTCCCGAAAAGGTGTGGGGTCGGCGGGCTCAGCAACTGGGGCCACTGTCTGTACCAGCAGAGCTGACTGTGGGGAATGTGGGCGGAGGCCCGCCAGCCGCAGTGCTACTAGGGCCGTTGTCTCCAGCTGGGCCGCTAATTCCATTGCGGCTGTCTCCGATACGTGGTGCAGCATCTCCAACAGTGCTAACTGTAGCCAGTTCAGCGAGTCTGATACTGTCTGGATGTACAGCCCCTCCCGCAACATGTCCTGTATCAACGGATCCACGGCATACTCCTCCAATTAAGACTGTGTCAGCCTATCCTCTGCGTGCCCAGAGAGCAGTGGCATCAGACACGGTTCCATCTTCAAGAAACTAACCAGTTTTCCTCCAGAAGATTAAGTTTACTCCTTGTCACCAATGTTATTTCTGGAAATATGACAGGGGAGGCAGGAGTCGAACCGAACACAAACTTTATTACAGAACACTATAGATGATACACGTGTTGCACTATGTGTCCCACAAGCTAACTTATAACTAACACAGGCTCTGACTGTTAGAAAAGTGGAGCGCCAAAGACCACAGCTCCCACCAACAGTCTCCTAATACAGGCACGGCATGATGACAACACCCGTGCCTGCGTCCCCACGTCTGTGCTACCTATTGTTAATATGGGGGCATATCTAACACAAATCACATTCAAACTCATGTTAAATGGGAGTCAGCACACACCTGCCACCATTTAAAGTGCCTCTGATTAACCCCAAATCAAGTTCAGCTGTTCTAGTAGGCTTTTCCTGACATTTTTGTCGTCACATCTTACAGCACAAGCCATGGTCCACAGACAGCTTCCAAAGCATCAGAGGGATCTCATTGTTCAAAGGTATCAGTCAGGAGAAGGGTACAAAAGATTTTCCAAGGCATTAAAATATACCATGGAACACAGTGAAGACAGTCATCATCAAGTGGAGAAAATATGGCACAACAGTGACATTGCCAAGAACTGGACATCCCTCCAAAATTGATGAAAAGACGAGAAGAAAACTGGTCAGGGAGGCTGCCAAGAGGCTGACAGTAACACTGAAAGAGCTGCAGGAATTTCTGGCAAGTACTGGCTGTTTTGTACATGTGACAACAATCTCCCGTCCAGGGTGGCAAGACGGAAGCCTTATCTTACAAAGAAAAACATCCAAGCCTGGCTACATTTTGCAAAAACACATTTGAAATCTCCCAAATGCATGTGGGAAAATGTGTTATGGTCTGATGAAACCAAAGTTGAACTCTTTGGCCATAATTCCAAAAGGTATATTTGGCGCAAACACAACACTGCTTATCACCAAAAGCACACCATACCTACAGTGAAAAATGATGGTAGTGGCACCATGCTTTGGGGCTGTTTTTCTTCAGCTGGAACTGGGGCCTTACTCAAGGTGGAGGGAATTATGAACAGTTCCAAATACCAGTCAGTGTTGACACAAAACCTTCAGGCTTCTACTAGAAAGCTGAAGATGAAGAGGAACTTTACCTTTCAGCATGAAAATGACCCAAAGCACGCATCCAAATCAACAAAGGAATGGCTTCACCAGAAGAAGATTAAGGTTTTGGAATGGCCCAGCCAGAGTCCAGACCTGAGTCCGACCGAACATCTGTGGGGTGATCTGAAGAGGGCTGTGCACAAGAGATGCCCTCACAATCTGACAGATTTGGAGCATTTTTGCAAAGAAGAGTGGGAATATATTGCCACATCAAGAAGTGCCACGCTGATAGACTCCTACCCAAAAAGACTGAGTGCTGTAATAAAAGCCAAAGGTGCTGCAACAAAGTATTAGTTTAAGGGTGTGCATATTTATGCAAGCGGGTTATTGTAAGCTTTTTATTTTTCCCCTTAAAAGATTTCAGTTTGTTTTTCATTTGGGTTGTACAGGTTATAGGTCACATTAATGGTGGAAAAAGTTTTGAAATGATTTACCTTTGTCTCATTTTTTTACATCATAAAAACCTGGCATTTGAACAGGGGTGTGTCGACTTTTTATATCCACTGTATGTCTGTTGTTAGCCTTAGCCAGGGCAGCAAGTAAACAGCAAGGTGAACTAGCATATTGGCTAATGCACAGTTGGTCATATGCACACACGTGGGTTAATTTAAAGCCAGTGATAAAGGAAACGCACATATGGCTTGGCCGATAATACTGTTAGTACATTGCCTAATGTAAAACAACATACATACTTGACTGGACCTGTTGTAAGAACCACCAGACTTATTTCTGTACATGACAATGAGAAAAAAATGATTTTAAACTGTTACAACCTGGGTAACCAGGTAGACTACCGGTTTAACTTGTTATGATTCCCCGTGCGCTCTGACGCAGTGCACGGAGGAAGGAATGAAAAATCCAAACGCAGGAGTAGATTTGTGCAATTTATTAACAAACCCCCAAAATAATAAGTCCAGCAAACAGTCGTGCAAAACACAGAGTGTTGAAATGATTGGCTAAAGGCTACCAGACTTACAGGGACGCCTTCTGGATGCTCCACTGCCCGGCTACGAGAATGCCTGGTGCCGCTGAGCTGCAGTTGGCACGGGGTGAAAGACAAACCTGGACTTACGGTGCAGTCCGGTGGATGAAAGTGAAACAGGCTGACAGCGTAATGAAGGTAATGGCATACACGGAGGTACATGCTGCCGTGTATGAATCTCAATGCTCCGGTGGTCTTTTCCTACTAACACAGCGTTTAAGTAATAATAATACTAACGAGGAAAGAGACCGCCGGTGTGTGGATGCATAGGCTGAACATAATTGATAGCATGTGTGCATGAGTGAGTGTATGAGCGTGTGGATGAGAATGAATGAAGTGTGTGTGTGTACGTGTGTGAAACACCCATTAATGAGACACAGCTGATGGCACTGACAGGAGGAGGGGGCGTGCCCGAGCTGTCAGGGAGCAAAGGATCCAAAGGGCTCCCTGACGTGCCTGATGGAAAATAAATAGGGAGATGGCCAAAAGGCCACGGGTCAGAACTGGGTTTGGGACCACCAAACCCAGGTTCATGACATAACCTGCATGGTCGTGTGGGTTATTCTACCATTTTAAACGGACCATGCACTGACTGAACATGAAAACAAGAACTTTAGTGTCAGTGACTATTCAAAGCCCAGCGGGGCCTCTGCCGAGCCCAGGGTGGATTTGGCCCTGGTGGTGCTGTCTCAGGTGAATCTGGGGTCCACCTCGGTGGAGCTGCGGCTGGCTCAACAGTAAAGTCCCAATCCGGATCCCACATTGGCTGGGTCGGCTTGGTTGCTGTTACCTGGTACTTTTCTCAGATGGCTGGCATGCCATTGGGATCCATCTGCCATCTGAAACATGGCTGGTCCAAGTTGTGCGGCGATTTGCATCGTGATGGTGGCGATGCTGATGACTGGAACATCTGTAGCCAACGTGGGCGGTTGGATCAGCGAATCCAAACCCAGTCAAGCACCATGAGCAAAGACGATCTCTGCTTTGAGGTGTGCTGCTGCTCTCTTGTCATGTGGCGGGTGAACGGTGTTGTAGTTGGGGTGCTGTTTAATGGAGGATGTGGTTGGGTTGTTGACAGTCGTGGAGGTGAAGTGGACTCATTGGTGACTGGATGAACCCCACAATCTTCTGGGTCTTGCGTTAACATAGACAGGAACTCCTGCAGCGAGGTGGTGGCTCTGGGAGGTTTATGCCATGTGAGGATCAGTCCCCAGTCTTCAGTGCTCCGGTCAATGTTCGGTGTGAAAAAATGAGCGGCTACACTTATTTCTTGTTGAAGCATGCTCGGGCCATCAGCCGTCAAACTGAGACCCATGTGATCTGTGATGGAAAAGCCCAGCTCATGGAAAAGATCACAACCCAGGATGTTGTCACCAAGGCGCATCACTTGAAATGTGAATGCTGGGAGGACTCTTGACCCATAGCAAGCCTGTAGAGTGATGGTTCCTACCATGCTGATTTTGACATGTCCATACACGAACACTTCCACTGCGTCTGGCTCAATTGGGTGTTGGGAGTGAGGGGACGTCTTCACCGTGGTTTCACCCAGCAGAGACCTCGTGGCAGCAGTGTCCAGCAGTAGTGGTAGACTGACGCCATCCAGTTTCACTGTGCCCCACTTGTACAGTGTGTTACTGGAGTCCACTGCGTGAATGGTGGTTGGACTGGGCCGACTGAGCGAATTAGATGGCAGACTTGTCAGAGCTGAGTGGCACAGCAGCACTGGCACTTTGGCGTGGCAGGCAAGTGCGCATGTTCGATGTGAAGGACAGCCACAGTTACCACATGACTGCCGTGCTTTGTTGTCCTGTTGTCCCATGATGTTAACTTCAGGGTCCCCCAGGGAGGACGCGGGGTCACTGGGCTCAGCAGCCGGGGTAACAGCTTGTGCTAGTGGAACGAAGTGTAGAGAATGCAGGCTAGAGGCTCCTAGCTGGGTGTTTAGCCGAGCTGCGGCCTTTAGTTGGGACGCTAACTGCACTGCCCTGGAGAGTGGCAAGTCGTCTGGTGCCATTAGCAGCTTCTCCCCTAGCTTGAAGTTGGTGGTGTGCTCCGCTAACTGGTCCTGCACCATCTCGTCTTCCAGTTGTGCAAACCTACACAAGCTCGCCAGACACTGGAGGCCAGCGACATGTTGGACCGACTCACCTACACGCCGTCAGCATTGGTGAAATCTAATCCACCTGACTAGCATGCTCTCTGGAGTGGCAAAATGTCTGGCTAACACAGTAACACATTCTTCGTAGCTGTCTGCAGGTATGAGCGTTTTGAAGACACACTGTCCCTCGCTGCCTAAGCAGTGGATTAGCATAGCATGTAGCCTTAGCTTGCTAATCTTAGCTAGGTCCATGGCGAACACGAACGTCTCGAGCAACTTATGCCACCGTGACCAAGGAATAGGTGGCTCACTGGCCAAAGCGAGGAAGGGTGGCAGGGGTGTTAGTAGCATTTCCATCTCAATGTTTTACAAATTTCTCCCCATCGCCAATGTTATGTCTGGAGCAAAAATATGATAAAAGATGTGTTATGTCTGGAAATAATAGGTCTGCAGACAGGTCCACATGTTGAGGTTAACTTTATTGAACACTAGCAGAACATGCTAGGAGGGAGCACACAGTGAGGTATCTGGGCAGCACCAAAGGTGGATAGCAACACAAGAGACCGACTAGCCCTGGGTAGCCAGCTATTATACCCTGCAACGTGATGACGTCACGCGTACGTACAGTACGTATACCCACACCGTGGTGAATCGTGCCATTTCCCATACATCACAAGATGCCCATTTAAAAATTCACAAAGTGGCAAATTACAATTTAATTACACTGAATAAAACATTTAACCAGTTTAACTTTTCTAATCAATTCAACCAACATTACAAATTTACATGAAAAAGTTGAAAATTTTAAAAAAGAAAAATCCTAAATTAATGAGCAAAAAAGTTGCAAATTTACATGAAAAAAGTTTCAGATCTACAAGAAAAAGTTTTAAATTTACAGATAAAAAGATACAAATTTACATGAAAAAATATTGCAAACCTTTGAGAAAAAAGTTTCAGATTTTTGAGGGAAAAAGTTGCATATTTATAAGAAAAAACTGTAAATATATGAGAAAAAAGTTTCAAATTTTGGAGAAAAAAGTTGCACATTTACAAGGAAAAAGTTGCACATTTATGAGAAAAAATTTCACAATTATGAGAAAGAGTTTCTAATTTTTGAAAAAAGTTGCAAATTTATGAGAAAAAAGTTACAAATTTATGAGAAAGTTGCAAATCTATGGGGAAAAATGGCAATTTATGAGATACATTTGCTAATTTTTGAGGGGAAAAAAGTTGCAGATTTAAAGTTGAAAATTTACAGGAAAAAAATTGCTAATTTAGAACTTCTTTTTGCATTTCTGCATAGAATTATGCCTCAAATTCATTTTATGCTGTTATGTAACCTGATGTTTTTTTGAAAGAGGTTTCTGATGATATTTGGGGGGGGGTTATCATCTGATACAGACTCAGTCACATACTGTACATCACAATGGGAACGTCTAAGGGAATCATTGACTTCAGCATTCAGGAAATTCCTCAGGGGCCACTTCAAAGCGGGTCCATAACCCCAAATCAACTCTGAAAAAACACCTGGCTCTGAGGGTAAAGTCAGGGGCGCCTCCAGAAATTTTTCATTGGGGTGAGGGGGGAGCACTGAAAATCTTGGGGTGGCACATCAAAATCAGTTTAAAATGTAATCACGCGGTGCGCCCGTTCACGTTTGGTCTGAACGCACCTTGACCATGTGATCTGTCCTACTTGGCTGTATTTTGTTAATATTTGTTAATATACAGCACACATCAATTACTCTTAAACATCTACTACATGTAAAATGACATAGAAAAACAAGTCATAAAATGAAGTTAGACTGTCCAGTGGCAGGGACGAGGTGTGGCCACCGGGGGGGGGGGGGGAGTGGCCCCCCTGGCCCCTCCTGGGTAAAGTGCACAGCAAAGTTGTGTCGCTGCCACTGTGTCAATTCAATTCAATTCAATTCAACTTTATTTATATAGCGCCATTTCACAACAACAGTCATCTCATAGCACTATCAACTGTAGGGGGAACCCCCACAGTTGCAGAAAGACCCCAGCAATCAGGCGATCCCCTGTGAGCAAGCACTTGGCAACGGTGGAGAGGAAAAACTCCCTTTTAACAGGAAGAAACCTCCAGCAGAACCAGGCTCAGGGAGGGGCAGTCATCTGCTGCGACTGGCTGGGGGGTGAGGGGATAGAGAAGAAGAAAAGAACAGACATGTAGAGAGCAAACAGCACGATGGGGACTCAATCTATGGGAGAGAACAAACAAATGTTAATGACCAGCAAAAAAAATATTTCATTGAGAGTGAGGAAAGGAGTGAGGCCTGGTGCATTACTGGAGGTCCCCCGGCTGACTAAACCTATTAGCAGCATAACTAAGGGAGGGTTCAGAAACACATGATCCCTCCCTAATTGTAGGCTATATCAAAAAGGTAGGTTTTAGCCCTATTCTTAAAAACAGAGATCGAGTCTGACTCCCGAATCCAGATTGGCAGCTGATTCCACAGGAGAGGAGCTTGATAACTGAAGGCTCTGCCTCCCATTGTACTTTTGGAGATTCTAGTTATTACAAATAATCCTGCATTTTGGGAGTGTAGTGCTCTGTTACGATAATACGGTAGTATCAGATCTTTTAAATAAAAAGGAGCCTGATTGTTTAGAGCTTTGTAAGTAAGAAGAAGGATTTTAAACTTAATTCTAAACTCTATGGGAAGCCAATGAAGGGAGGCCAGAACCGGAGAGATATGATCTCTCTTTCTAGTACCTGTTAAAACTCTTGCTGCAGCATTTTGGATCAGCTGAAGACTTTTTAAAGATGTTTTAGGACAGCCTGATAATAAAGAATTACAATAATCTAATCTCGAGCTAACAAAAGCGTGAATCAGTTTCTCAGCATCACTCTGAGACAAGATGCTCCTATTCTTGGCAATATTACGCAAATGATAGAAGGCAGTCTTAGAAACAAATTTAATATGTGAATTGAAGGACAAATCCTGATCAAAAATAACTCCAAGGTTCCTCACAGAGCTATTAAGAGAAAGAGTAACCGCATCCAAACTGAAAGTTTGATTTGGAAAGGAATTTCTAAGGTTTTTTGGACCAACAAGAATAACTTCAGTCTTATCTGAATTTAATAGCAGGAAATTACAAGTCATGCAAGCTTTGATTTCCTTAAGACAGGCTTCTAACTTGGCTAATTGATTACTATCATCTGGCTTCATTGACAGGTATAATTGTGTGTCATCTGCATAACAATGAAAATGTATACAGTGCTTTCTAATAATGTTGCCTAACGGAAGCATATATAAACTAAAAAGAGTAGGGCCTAGCACAGATCCCTGTGGAACTCCATGACTAAGCTTTGAGTTGAAAGAAAACTCATTATTTACATGAACAAACTGGAACCTATCAGATAAATAAGATCTAAACCACTGCAACGAAGTTCCATTAAGTCCAACATAGTGTTCTAATCTATCAAGTAGAATATTATGATTGATAGTATCAAAAGCTGCACTAAGGTCTAAAAGGACAAGTACAGAAAGTAGTCCATTATCAGATGCAATGAGGAGGTCGTCAGTGACCTTCGCTAAGGCTGTTTCAGTACTATGATGGATTCTAAACCCAGATTGAAACTCTTCAAGTAAACCATTTCCCTGCAGGTGGTCAAATAATTGCGTAGCAATTGCGTAGCAACAACTCTTTCTAAGATTTTTGAAATGAAAGGGAGAAAACACAAGTGATCACCTACACCTTTCTTCATGATACCCAAGTGATCATGAAGAAAACACAAGTGATCACCTACGCGATGGTGATGAATCAACCCAGAATCACCGGGGAAGATGCTGGAACACAGATCTCAGCGTCTGCAGTTGCGGTGTGTTTCTATGTGGCACTCTTCTGAGAGGCAAGACTTAAATAAAATAAAATTGTAACTTTTCTCCCCATCAAGTTGTGATCTTTGGCTTTTATGTTTGTAGGGGCTAGTTTGAGGACTTTTATTTTAAGAACTTAATCATCAGGTGCCAACGCTGATCCTTGGAAAGTCTAACTTTAATGTGAGCTGGATTAAATTTGGAATAATTTCCAGCTCCAGTAAATAACTGGATGTGGCTGACTGTAAAGTGGTCATATACATTTTATGTGAATTTAAGGTCTTAAATTCGATTTAAAAAGGTCTTAAAAGTGTGGTGTAATTGAGTTACTTGGAAAAGAACTACACAGTTGCGCAGTGATGACGACAGGGGGGCGACTGGCGGGGGAACAGACAGACTAGCAGCGAGGTTGACATGGTTCAATAAAAGTGACGTTAAAAGCTACATTTGGACTCACGCAGTATTTTAATGACACAACATGGTGTCAGAAGTCCTGTAGTTAACGCAGAGAGGTGAGCCCGAAAACAAAAAGGATCGTTTGTGCACCGCAGATAAAGAGAGGGGAGTTTGTGGACACGATGAGTGAAGACGGAGACACTAACGGAGGGATAGCAACCACTCCAGGAGCCGCTGTGGCAGCAGGTCCGTGTGCTACGTTTAACATCCAGCCACCAGAGCCCTTCGACTTTTCTAAGCCGCAGGAGTGGGCCAAATGGATCCGGAGATTCGACAGATTTCGCCTGGCAAGTAATCTGAATGCAAGCTCTGAAGAGAATCAAGTTAATACTTTGATATATTGCATGGGGGACGAGGCGGAGGATGTTTTACGTGGGCTGGCTCTGACAGATGCTTAATGCAGCTCGTATGAAGCGGTGCGTGATGGTTTTCAAGGCTTCTTTGTGTTTAAAAAGAATGTAATTTATGAGCGTGCCAAAATCAACCTGCGAAAACAGTGAGAAAGTGAGACAGTAGATTCTTTTGTTACTGCACTATATGGGCTGGCTGAACATTGAAATTATGGTGTGCTACATGATGAGCTACTTCGGGACAGACTCATCGTCGGTCTGTTAGACAAGAGGCTGTCTGAACGCATGCAGCTAGATGCAGAGCTGACTTTGGAGAAAGCAATCAGGATGGCATGACAGAATGAGGAGGTGAAAAAGCAGCAAGTTTCTCTGAGAGGGGACACCAGAACTCAGGCAAGTGAGGCAATGTCTGTTGATAGAGTGTTCAAGGGAAGTAGCAAGCCTGCTAAAAACAAACCTCAGCGTGCTCACAAACCACACAATACTCAGAATAGCAAGGAAAATGGGACACAGTCAAAATGTCATATGTGGCAGCTCTCCATCACATTCAAAATGTGTGTCCTGCAAATGAAGTGAACTGTCATGCTTGTGGAACAAAGGGTCATTATAAACGTGTGTGCAAAGCCTCAAAATCTGTACTTGAGGTGGAAGAGGATGAGGATGCCATCTTCCTCGGCAGTGTTACAACAGACGGTGATCCTTGGATGGTCAACACTGACATTCATGACAGCAGTGTGACGTTCAAAATTGACACGGGTGCCGATGTCGCAGTTTTGCCACATGCTGTGTTCCAGAAAATACTCAGAGAAAACCCACCTGTGCTCCACAAAGCACCTAAGCCGCTCCTGGGACCGGGGAGGAGGCCACTTGATGTTGTGGGCGTTGCCAAGCTGTTGCTGAGAATTGGTGGGAAAGGGGAGATGGAGGAGGTGTATGTTGCCCGTTATGTGCACACTGCCCTGCTGGGGAGGTCTGTGAGCTGCAGACTAGGGCTTGTTGCACGCCTTGACAGTGTCACTATAGAGATATTAAAGGAGAACTCTCCAAAATTATTCAGCAGACTAGGTGAGGTGCGCCAGGCATATTCCATCAAGCTCAAACCAGGTACCAAACCATTTTCACTCAAGACACCAAGGAGATCCCATTGCCATTAATGGACAAAGTCAAGCAAGAGCTGTCCCACATGGAAAGCCTCGGGGTGATATGCAGAATTGAGGAGCCTACAGACTGGTGTGCTGGCATCGTGGTAGTGCCCAGAAAGAACAAGATGGATCCTGTGCAAATATGTGTCGACCTCACTAACCTCAATGAGTCCGTGTGCAGAGAGAAGTTCATTTTACCATCAGTAGAGGAAACACTTGGGAGGCTGGCTGGAGCCAAAATATTTAGTAAGCTGGATGCAAATATGGGGTTTTGGCAAATCCCATTGACAGAAGATTCAGCAAAACTGACAACGTTCATCACGCCCTTTGGACGCTATTATTTCAAACGGCTACCTTTCGGCATTGCGTCCGCCCCTGAACACTTCCAGAACAGAATGGTGACGGAGGTCACAGAAGGGCTCAAAGGCGTGGTTTGTCACATTGACGACGCGCTGGTGTGGGGTCGTACGCAAGAGGAGCATGATGCTCGCCTGCATATTGTGCTAAGAAAGATTCAGAAGGCAGGTATCACACTTAACATTGGCAAGTGTGACCTGTCAAAGTCTGAGGTGAGTTTCCTAGGCCACATGATCTCCGCCAGCGGCATTGTAGAGGGTTGGAAATAGTTAATAGTTATGTAAGAGGTGAAAAAGACATTTGGATAAGAAAATTTAAAAAAAACAGGCACCCCTACAATTTTATGTTATTCTTTAATTGCTTATTTTTCTACAATGCATTTGTAATCCACCTGGTTCCATTATAACTCATGTGAGTTGAGTGCAGTTCCATACGGCGACCAATAGATGGCGCATGTCGCACAGTGATAGAGAGTAGACTCACGCACTGGAGGACGAAGAATAAACTCCTTGTGTGAAATAACGAAACGTGTTCTGCCGATTCTCTATCACAGGTTGGAGAGTTAACTTCCACATGCACGTTTCCTCCTCCTGGGCCGCTACCCAGGGGAGCAACAGCATCAGTCCAGACCCGAGCAAGACGGAGGCTGTGAGGGAAATGCCTGAGCCTAAAACAGCGAGTGAACTAAGGTCTTTCCTTGGAATGGTAAACCAGCTAGGCAAGTTTATCCCGCAGCTAGCTGAGAGGGACAAAGCCCTCAGAGATCTCCTTTCGAAGAAGAACTGCTGGGTGTGGGGCGCTGAACAGGCGAAACCCTTCCAGGACTTCCACATGCACGTTTCCTCCTCCTGGGCCGCTATCCAGGGGAGCAACAATTTTGGGGGCTTGTCCGGGATTAGCGCCACTTACTGGTCTGGCACTAATCATTGAAGAACCAAGGGATGCTGACCACCTGTTCCTGAGCCATTGACCTAAGCGACTGACTACAGGAGACCACAGCCATGTCTGCTCTACATGACCTGAGATGGGAAATCCAGCAAGAGCTTTGCCAGCTGACCATTGCCCGCTGCAGAAACGTCCTTTACAAGCTGGCTGAGTCGTTCAAGGATGAGGTGGGAGAAGATTTGCCAGGCGCAGAATCGACCGAAGTGGAACTCTTCGACTTCATTGTTGACTGGCTGAGAAGTCCACAACTGAAGAGCCTTGAAGACCAGGGGATGTCTCGCCTGCTTGCTTTCCGTGACCTCATCATTGAACTACAACGGCCCACAGCAGCTGGAGAAGTGGATGCAGAGGTGTCACCCGACGATGATCCAGTCATAGTAGTTCCTGTGACCACTGGAGCTGCAGCACCATCAGGGAAGAACCATCCGACATCACCATCTGTAGTTCCTGACCCAGGGTTAGTCAGACTGACTGAACTTATGTCACTGTTGCCACGTAGAGAGTACAAGATTTATGGTGGTCAAATCTCTGATTTTGATTCAGATTTGAGTTACAATAACTTGTGCAAACAGCTTGATGAAGGGCTAAATGAAGGGTTCACAGAGGCTGAGATTATCAGAACGGTGTTTAAGATAATTAAGCCTGGTACCTTTAAAGATATGCTTGTAACCAAGGATAGCCTTACTGTAGCTGAGTTAAAACGTCTCTTAAGGACACATCTACACGAGAAAAGCAGCACTGAATTATTTCAGGAGCTGAGTAATGCTAAGCAAAATGACAAAGAAACACCACAACAGTTTATGTATAGACTAATGGGGCTTAAACAGCGTGTGTTGGTTGCATCTAAAAACAGTAGTGGGTTTCATTATGACGACAAGTTGGTACAAGGTGTCTTTATCCACTCACTGTATCAGGGTTTGAATGAAAAATACTCTTATGTTAGGAGAGACCTTAAACCTCACATCTCCAACACCAGTGTCACAGATGACTCCATCCTGGAGCTCATAGCAAATTTTGTTAGTGAAGAGACAGAGAGATTGAGTAGGTTGGGACAAAGCCACAAACACAAAGTCACCAGTGTTAATGCGGCACAGGTAGAGACAGATCAGAGCTCGATTAAAATGCACACTGAAGTCCAAGCTAATTGTGTAGCTATCCAGGAGCTGACGGCACAGGTCTCCTCCCTAACCAAGAGTTTAGAAAAGGCCCTAACCCCAATGGTAAATACAGTAAACACCAGTCCCACAGCACCTGTCCCTAAACAGCCAGCACTGAAACCCGCAGTGAAAGGAAAATGCCAAAAGTGTATCGCCCAAGACACTGAGCGCTGCACACACTGTTTTCGATGTGGAGAGGAGGGGCACAGAGCTATAGGGTGCCTGCAGAAAAGCAATGTGTCGGGAAACTGGAGGAGGTCACTGGGGAGGGACCACCAGTGACTGAACCACCAGCAGAGTCCCACAACACTAAAAGACTGAACTCCGAACAGACTACTGCCAAGTCCCAAAAGTCACCCAACACAAAGCGTGTGGCACAGCTCATTGGCGGTAGGTGTATGATCAGTTGCCAGTTAAATGGAGTAAATCTACAGATGTTATTGGACAGTGGGGCACAAGTAAGCATTGTTGAAAAGTCATGGGTACAAGCAGCCTTACCAAATGTGAAAATACAGCCACTCGAGAGCCTACTCCCAGGCCATCCACTCGAAATCACCGCAGCCAATGGGACGGATGTTCCGTTCGAGGGGTGGATAGATGTCCTGCTCGAGATCACAAGTTCACAGTATAGTTCTGTATCCTTGTATGTTCCAATGCTTGTCAGTCAGCAGCATTTAAGCACTCCGCTGCTGGGCTTTAACGTGATCCAAGAGATAATAATGGCAAACAGTGAACAAAGTGACGATATTAGCTTAGTGGGCTTACTGTCGGAGACTTTAAAGGTCCAGAAAGGTAATGTTGAGTCACTCATCTCTGTTGTCCACACCAAGTCAACAGAAAATGAACCAGAAAGTCCAGTGGTGAGGGTTAGAAAAAAAGGACTCACTGTTCACAGTAGCCAAATCTGTATGGTAAAATGTCACATCAGAGCATTTCCCGGAGGAGGAGAAATGTTGTTCGAGCCAGCTGTGAAATGTAACTTACCTGATGGGTTGGAGTTATTCCCAGCTCTTATTGATGTACCCGCTGGTGCTTCAAAAACTGTCAAAATCCCAATCCAAAACTCAACAAAGCACAACATTTTTCTAAATCCAAAGACTGTTTTAGGACTTATTTCAGAGATCATTGAATACAAACCTGTAAATGTTTGTTCCAGTGCTGAAAATGCAACCAAAACTACAAACAAGCCATTTTGTCACTCAGAGACATTAAGCACTGCCCCCTCACACCTGAGATGGCACCCTAATGTCAATTTAGACCATCTCTCAGAGGGTGATCGGGAGGTGGTTCGGCAGATGCTCTATGAACAGTCTGATGTGTTTGCTCATGATGAAGGAGACATTGGATGTATTCCTGGACTACAGCTAAAAATCAACACCACTGACAACACACCCGTGCAGAAAAGTTACAACTCCATTCCAAGACCACTGTATAAAGAGGTGAAGGAGTATGTTCAAAACCTTTTAAGCAGGGGCTGGATCAGGAAATCAGTGTCAAACAACTCGTCGCCAGTAGTGTGTGTGCGTAAAAAGGACAATACTTTGCGCTTGTGTGTTGATTTTCGTGAGCTGAACCAAAAAACCATACCTGACAGGCATCCGTTACCACGGATACAAGATCTACTGGACAGTCTTGGGGGTAACTCCTGGTTTTCCATATTGGATCAGGGAAGTGCCTACCATCAGGGTTTTGTAAGTGAGGAGTCAAGACATTTAACTGCTTTTAGCACACCCTGGGGACTATACGAGTGGGTGCGGGTTCCATTCGGGTTGTCAAACGCACCGGCCGCATTCCAAAGGTGTATGGAGGGGGTGTTAGAAGGGATCAGAGACGAGTGTTGCGTGCCTTACTTGGACGATGTACTGTGTTACTCCAAAACCTTTGATGAGCACGTAGAACACCTTAAACAGGTTTTGTGCAAAATGCGACAACACGGCATAAAACTTCGGCCAGCCAAATGTGAACTGTTCAAAAACCAAGTATGCTACTTGGGTAGGCTAGTGTCGGGGGAAGGAGTCCAGATTGACCCAAAAGACTTGGATGCTGTGTTCGCTCTGAAAGACAAGAACCCTCGCACAGTCGGAGAACTCAGAACGTTACTGGGTTTTCTCAGTTATTACCGATCATTTATTCAAGATTTTTCACGTCTGGCGAGACCCTTGTTCGAACTCCTCCAGAGCACTAATGAAACAAGCAATGACAATAAACCAGCACCAAAAAGGAGTAAAGGACAAACAAAGAAAGGAGACAGAAACCAGCTTCCTTCTTGCACACCAATAATATGGACCAGTGAACATCAGGAAGTTGTGTCAAGATTTGTGGACATTCTGACTAATCCTCCCATTCTAGCCTATCCCAATTTGAACCTTCCATTTGTATTGCATACAGATGCGTCAAACAAAGGCCTGGGAGCCGTCTTGTATCAAAAACAAGAAAACAAACTTAAGGTGATTGGCTATGGATCCAGAACTCTCACACCGGCCGAGAAGAATTATCACTTACATTCCGGTAAACTAGAGTTTCTAGCTCTCAAGAGGGCCATCTGCGACAAATTCCGTGACTATCTGTATTATGCACCGACTTTTACTGTCTATACAGATAACAATCCTTTAACCTATGTCCTTAGTTCAGCCAGGTTGAATGCAATGGGTCATAGGTGGGTCGGGGAGTTGGCTGACTTTTGATATCAAGTATAGGCCAGGGAAAAGGAATGCAGATGCAGATATGTTGTCCAGACACCCATTAGATCTGCAAGAGCAAATGAATGAGTTCACAGAGACAGTTTTACCGGAAGTAGTGTCCGCAGTGTGGCAAGGGAGCAAGGCAGCACAAAACAGTGATGTGCCATGGATAGCTGAGTTCTAATGACAACAATGTGCCAACTGACAGTGTTTTGAGCATGACACCTAAAGACATCAACGCTGCTCAACAAGACGATGAGTCAATTAGAGAAGTAATCTCACTCAAACTCAAAGGATGGACACCAAACGATAAAGATAAACGGACAATGAGTAAACGGACACGGAGACTACTGTATGAGTGGAACAAGTTGGAAGTTGACAATGGATTATTGTACAGAAAGACAGAGCACAGACAAACAACTTGTCCTACCTGAACAGCTAAAGCCGATGGTGTTAAAGAGTTTACACAATGACATGGGTCACATAGGGTGTGATAAGGTGATACATCTGGCCCATGAGCGTTTCTATTGGCCATATATGCAACAAGATGTTGAAGATTATGTAACAAAAAAATGTCCGTGCATCAAACAAAAATGCCCAAATGTTCCCCAGAGAGCTCCAATGGGATCTATCACAACCAGTGCTCCCTTTGAGTTAATCTCCATCGACTACTTACACCTTGAGCCAAGTAAAGGAGGGTATGAGTACATCCTCGTACTAGTGGACCATTTCACTCGTTTCGCACAGGCATACCCTACCAGGAATAAATCAGGCAAAACAGCTGCAGAAAAGATATTTCAGGATTTTATTCCTCGTTTCGGGTACCCTGAGAAGTTGCATCACGATCAGGGACGTGAGTTTGAAAACAGTCTCTTCCACAGATTACAACAACTGTCTGGAATTTCTCACTCACGAACCACTCCATACCATCCGCAGGGCAACCCCGTGGAGCGCCTGAATCGTACACTACTCCAAATGCTTCCTACCCTACAGGAGGAGAAAAAAAGTGAATGGAAGGATCACCTACCCCAAATTGTACATGCTTACAATTGTACAAGACACGAGTCAACAGGTTATTCTCCATTTTTCCTCTTATATGGCAGAGTCCCAAGGTTGCCTGTAGATCTACTATTGAACCAGACAAAAGACACTGACACACACAGCCATCAAACCTACGCTAAAAAATGGGCTGATAGGATGCGTGTTGCTTACAAAATCGCCGCAGAAAACAGTCAAAAGTCTTCAGATAAAGGCAAAAAGCAGTACGACAAACGCTTAAAAGGTGTCACACTCCAACCAGGCGACAGGGTGTTGGTCAGAAACCTCTCTGAAAGAGGAGGCCCAGGGAAACTGCGCGCTTACTGGGAGTCAGCAGTACATCGCGTAGTTGAGAGAGTGGGAGATGGACCAGTCTATAAAGTACAAGCAGAGAGAGGCAGCCAAGTGATGCGAGTGTTACACAGAAACCTGCTGTTGCCTGTAAATGACTTGCCTTTAGAAGAAGAACTGCCTGCAAAAGAAAAGACAAAACAGAAACGGAAGAAGAGGACAGAGACAAATCCTAACAGTGACAACACAGACAATGACAGCTCGGAGGAAGAAGAGGAAAATACTTACCGCTACAACCTCCGTAGCCAAATCCCATGTTACAGACCCGTAAATCCTCAGCAAAATGCCTCAAATCTCCCAGACCAAAACGCTCAGCAACCAGTACCTGTCATGCCAGAGCAAAATCCTCAAAATCAGCAAAGGCTTTGAGCGACAGCTAGAGAGTTCTGCCCACCAGTAAGGCAGGAACCGGTCCCCGTTCAGCGGGATGCTGAGGAGCAAATGGATGGACCAGCTTTGCTGCAGGAAGAACGTCAAGGACAAGTGGAGGTGATGGATGGAGAACAGGAGGAACTGAGAAGGTCACAGCGGAGAGCAAGGCCAGTAGAGAGACTGACCTACGACGTCCTGGGACAGCCATCGTACCAGCCTTGGACTGCAGACGTAAGACCTGTCCTACTCCCTACCCCTGTGCCGCTAACTCAAAACTACATGCCATTCCACTACCTCACCCAACCTCAGTCCCATGGTTATAATTGGTACACTCTCATGCATTAAGTCACCCTAGAACATGAAATGTCGGGAGACATTTATTTGAAGTGGGGGAGAGTGTAGAGGGTTGGAAATAGTTAATAGTTATGTAAGAGGTGAAAAAGACATTTGGATAAGAAAATTTAAAAAAAACAGGCACCCCTGTAGAAGAGTTTGGAAGAACGAGGCGGTATGATATATAAACCAAAGTTTATTATCAGCTCCTCTAACAAGTCTCATCTAAGTGCAGAAGCAGAAGCAAGAAAAGAGACCGAATACCTCCGGCTCTGTGAACTTATACTTGCACATAACAAAAGACATGCATATCAAAGGCTGACATCCCTCATTATCTTAATCCCCCCATTGTCTCCGTACTCCTCCTCATGGCCCTGGGGGGTGAGGGCAGCAACTCCGGTCTCCACCGCAGTGTCTGGGAACGTCTTTGTTCTTCACTGGCGGTTGAGAGTCTTTGTCCTTTCTGAGGTGTGAAGTCGCCTTACATATGTAATCACCAAACATTCCCACATGCTTCAACATATGTAGGTTATGGAATATATGATTAATATAGCCCACAACCCCTACAATTTTATGTTATTCTTTAATTGTTTATTTTTCTACAATGCATTTGTAATCCACCTGGTTCCATTATAACTCATGTGAGTTGAGTGCAGTTCCATACGCTGACCAATAGATGGCGCATGTCGCACAGTGATAGAGAGTAGACTCACGCACTGGAGGACGAAGAATAAACTCCTTGTGTGAAATAACGAAACGTGTTCTGCCGATTCTCTATCACAGGTTGGAGAGTTAACTTCCACATGCACGTTTCCTCCTCCTGGGCCGCTACCCAGGGGAGCAACAGCATCAGTCCAGACCCGAGCAAGACGGAGGCTGTGAGGGAAATGCCTGAGCCTAAAACAGCGAGTGAACTAAGGTCTTTCCTTGGAATAGTAAACCAGCTAGGCAAGTTTATCCCGCAGCTAGCTGAGAGGGACAAAGCCCTCAGAGATCTCCTTTCGAAGAAGAACTGCTGGGTGTGGGGCGCTGAACAGGCGAAACCCTTCCAGGACTTAAAGGATGCCCTGAGGTCGCCGTCGATGCTAGCCGTATATGATCCTAACAGAGAATGCAAAGTTACGGCAGACGCGTCATCTTACGGACTTGGAGGAGTCCTGCTACAAAACTGGGGTGAGGAGTGGAGACCAGTAGCCTTCATGTCGCGGTCTCTCACACCCACTGAGCAGAGATATGCGCAAGTGGAAAAGGAGGCTTTGAGCCTGACCTGGGCTTGCAAGAGGCTCTGCAACTTCCTCATTGGAAAACACTTCCAGTTGAAGACAGATCACAAACCTCTCCTGAGTCTCCTGGGGTCTCAAGCACTGGACGCTCTACCCCCTCAGATCCAACGCTTTCGAATACGTCTTATGTGCTATTCCTACTCCATATCTCACGTGCCAGGGAAGTACCTGTGGACAGCTGATACATTGTTGCGAGCACCTGTCACAAGAAAAGAGACACTAGCTGACAAAGAGCTGTTCGAGGACATGAATATTTATGTGGATATGGTGATGGAGAACCTACCTGCAAGCACTGCCTATCTGGAGGAGCTGAGAGAACAGCTGCAGAGGGACAGTGTGTGTGCTCGAGTGATGCAGCTGTGTGCAGAAGGCTGGCCAGCTCATGGCATAAATGAACCTGCACTCAAGCTATACTGGACTGACAGGGCATTCCTTACTGTCCAGGATGGTCTACTGCTAAAGGGAGATAGGCTTGTCATACCCTCAACCATGAGAAATGATGTTCTTGCAGGGTGTGGTTAAGTGTAGAGAACGGGCACGACAGTCGGTATGGTGGCCGGGGCTGAGTCAGCAGCTGAATGAGTTGGTTCTCAACTGCAGAGCATGCTGTCAGGAGAGACAGAACCACAGGGAGCCACTGATGCAGACACCATACCCAGACAGCATGGCAGAAGTTGGGAGCAGATTTGTTCATGTTAGGGAGCAAGACCTACCTGCTAGTAGTGGACTACATGTCAGGATATGTGGAGATTGCCCTGCTAACTCTCACAAGATCTAATGATGTGATCCACCGCCTTAAATCAATCTTTGCACGTCATGGAATCTGTGAGACCCTGGTGACAGACAATGGGCCTCATTTCTCCGGAGCGGCCTTTGCAGCGTTTACAAAGTTGTACCGGTTCCAGCTTGTAACCAGCAGCTCGGAATATCCCCAGGGCAATGATGAAGCTGAACGTGCAGTGCAGACAGTGAAGCGGCTTTTGAAGAAGTCAGATGACCCCTATCTTGCTTTACTGGCTTACAGGGCTACCCCTCTCCAAAACGGGTATAGCCCAGCTCAACTGCTCATGGGGAGGAGGCTTCGTACAACTGTGCCTATTCTTCCTGCATTGTTAAGTCCTGCTCTTCGTGATGGAAATGCTGTTACGCATGAAAGAAGGGAAGAGGAAAACGAAAGATACGTAATGCTACAACCTGAGACACTGTGCAAAGCATCTCAGTAGACTCACTCCAGGACAGGATGTATGGGTCACAGATCAAGGAGCAGCAGGAGCTGTCATCAGAAATCACACCACACCGTGCTCTTATCTGGTGGAGGGACCCCATGGGACCATCAGGCGAAACCGTCGTCATCTCATCCCCTGGAACTCCTCATCGGAGCAGGGCAACAGTGCTGCAGCTGAGCAGTTCCCGGAAGGTGTTCCAGAACAGTCTTCAGCAGAACAACCTGCAACAACATCATCACAGCAGAATGTTCCTGAACCACCATCTACTCCTACTCCTAGAACCAGGTCTGGGAGAGCGGTTGTAAAACCAACCCGGTTGGACTTATAAACATTTCAGAATATTGAATGTTTGAAAATAATAGTGAAAAAAAGGTTGCAAACGTGATTGCACTATTTTTCTGATTTTGCACTCTTTTCTATGTAAATGTTCAAGTTCAGAGTTTAGAGTGAGGCCAGAACGGTACAGGGTTTAGGATGGAAGTATTGTATTTGATTTTGCAATTATTGTTCAGTGTGAAGGGAAAACTGCAGTGTGTCTGTTGTGTGTGTGAATGGCATTAGATAGGACCAGATCTTCCAGCCACAGAGGCAGAATAATCCTCTAAGGCCTGTTGAATCAATGGCAGTCTACCTACTGATACTAGAAAGGGGAGATGTGGTGTAATTGAGTTACTTGGAAAAGAACAACACAGTCGCGCAGTGATGACGACAGGGGGGCGACTGGCGGGGGAACAGACAGACTAGCAGCGAGGTTGACACGGTTCAATAAAAGCGACGTTAAAAGCTACAGTTGGACTCACGCAGTGTTTTAATAACACGACAAAAAGTACTAAATTTAACTGTTATGACTTCCCTGCAAGCAAGCTGGACAGGTGAGCTGTCGTGGCTGGTTGGGTTGGGCAGCTCGGTAAAAGCTGAGCATTCCGTTAACAAGAGCTCCCAGTTCTCAGCTGCTGCTGAGCATCATTGCAGCTGCTGGGTATGAAGTGTACACATGCTGACGCAGATTGATAGGTTCAGAGACACGAAGGCGCATGTTTGTGAACCTTTGGTGCCCTCTAGTGTCTGTGGGTGTACAATACAGCTCTGCACAGGCTTTGATGAGGTCGAAAAGGATGCACATTTACAAGCAAAAAGTTTGCGTTATAGCTCGAACCTAATTTAAAATAACAACGACTTCAGTTAAATAAATGTATAAATTTACAAAATGACTAAAATTCATTTTTTGTAAGAACAACTCATCCCATTAAAAACAAACGCATTTCTAACCTATTTTCTCTGTGTGGTGCATTTTCATGAACAGCCATGTTAACTGTAAGTGGTTAGTTCTGCTAACCAGGCACATTTCTGTGTTGCTTTTAAATTTGCATCTAATTATTTTTACTTTCATTTTAAGGCTTAACAGTGTTTTCTGGCAGCCTGCTTATGTGTTTGATAAAAGACACACTCCGGTGTATATAAATCCCCTATAAAAACAATTCTACATTGTCTAAAATGGTATCTTATGCCCTTTTTTCCCTACAAACAAAACCTTTTATTGCCTTACAGTTTCATGTCAAAATCTTTTCATTCCCCCCTTCAAATGCCAGGATCTGTGATTACCGACTCAACCACATGCTACAAGGCTAGCACTACATTATCAGAATAAATCCTGTGATAAAAAAGACTTACCGGCTGAAGGACATGCCCAACTGTATGCATGGCGGCCCAGGATAATGATTGAAACTGCATTGGTCTTTAAAAACAGTTTAATGGTAAAAAAAAATCCATCTTAATTTGGGTCAAGTTTTCTGAGCAGTTTGTTAAAAAAATGCTAACTAGCCTGGAGGATAACTTCAGTTAAGCCAGACAGTCCTGATTGGCTCAACACTACCCACATGACAGCACCATAGTTATATCACCAAAAACGCTGTTTCAACTTGCCTTTTTGCAGGGGGCGGGGCTTAAGTGAAATTTTAAAGTAAAAAAACAAAAACAAAAGAGAGATATGAAACATTTGAGTGATTTCACTCTTGATATGTCTTGTAAAGGTGCATTCACACCAAATGCGAACAGGTGAATTTTTCGTGCTGCACGATTACATTATAACTCAATGTAAACACGCCAACAGACATGAATAGTGAGATGCAGACTAGCCGAAGTTGTCTTTAACACTTCTGCAGCTGTGTTCAACCTGCTGTGGAAATTCCCAAAATAACGTCATGCTTATGCTTACATTATCCGACTGGGGGCTCACCTGAAAATTATGTCTCAAGCCTCCAACACTTCACAGATGATCCCGTGTTTATGTTGCTAGCTAGCTTGCTAGCTAGCTTTCTAGGACATCCGTGGCCAGAAACCATGTGTTAATAACTCCAAAAACCCCATTCAGCTGAAGAGTTCCCGGTCCTCCTGTCTCCTGGTGAGTGAGTTTCATTTTCTAACTGGTTTACTCTGCAATGGTGATAATTTTACTATGTCTGCTAGCTGCTAGCATAGCTAGCTAGCGGACATGAACACGTGATGATGAAAATTTGCACATACTCGCGTCTTAAGATAAGATAAGCCTTTATTAGTCCCACAACGGGGAAATTCCAGGATTGCAACAGCACAGGGATAGCAACACTCAGAGCAACAATCAGAAGGCAAGAAAAAAAAACAAGCAAGCAAGAGCAGCTAATATACATATGTACATATTACTATAAAATATATATATACACACACACACACACAGACACACAGTGCAGAGCATTGTAGCTGGATGGAATAAATATATGAATATATGAACACACAGTGCAGAGCATTGTAGCTAGATGGAATAAATATGTAAATATATAAACACCCACAGTACGGAGCAATGTAGCTAGATGGAATAATATGTAGATATATAAAAACACAGTGCGGAGCATTGTAGCTAGATGGAATAAATATATAGATATATAAATATAAACACACCCAGTGCTGAGCATTGTAGCTAGATGGAATAAATATGTAAATATATAAACACACACAGTGCAGAGCATTGTTGCTAGGTGGGATGAAACAGCATAACCGTCTATTTAGTTATCCTACATGGTATGATTATGTGCCCATACATATTCCCATTGATTTTCTGTGGATTTGCGCTACCCGTTCGCGTTTGGTGTGAACACAGCTTTAGTCATCAAAACAGGTTACAGGCATGTTAACAAGAAAAAAATAAAATTGATTTTTGGCAGATTGTCACTTTAAATGATTTGTTACCTTTAAAAGTGCCATTAACTGCGAAATGGTGTTTTTCAGGGTTTTAGTCATATAAAAAATGTAAATGGGTCCCATTTATATGCTTAAAATATCAAAGCACTCACTTCACAAAGAAATACACACTATTTTATTTAGCTAACCTGATAAATGAATGAGAGAATTGCACTTCATGAGTTTTGTGATGTCACAAATCAAGGAGCCCTGCCTTCAGTTCTCTAATTTTGTAAATCAAACAGACTCTGCTTTGTTACTTGTGATTGGCCCATTCAAAAATTTTTACCCAATCAAATCTGTGGCTTATTATTAACATTAATGAGCAGTTTGAAAACCTATGGTTTCAAACAGTTTTTCTGATGAAGTGTAAAATAATAGAAATATTTGTGGCCTTTAAAAATACAACTGTATGGCCTTGATGATGACAAAACTTGAAATTAATCTCTGCAATATTAACAATTTGGGACCTCTAAAGGAAGACATATGATGCCCTTTTTCCACATGTTGAAACCATTCCCAGAGGTCTAAATGAAATGTCTTTGACATGCTTTGGTCAATATGCATCTGCCTTGAATAATTTCAACCATTTTCAATCATTTTATCCCCTGCTGGACGAAGCCCAAAGGGGGATTATGTTATGGGTCAGTCCGTCCATCCCACTTTTGGAAAATCAACTCCTGTGATTGATTCTGATTGTTTTGAAACTTAGTACCAGGGTTTGATATACACTGATGATGCACATATTGCAATTTGGTTGTGATCGAATGATTTTTGCAGGAGTTGTAGCCCTTGACCTATGACCTCCTGTTTCACCTCACTTCATAGACAGTAACTGTCTTGTGAAATCAACTTCTCTTACAGTTTTGTTCCAACTGTTTTGAAACTTGGTACCATGGTTTGAGATACACTGATGATACATATATTGCAATTTCACTTTCATCGGATGACCTTGAGGCCAAAGGTCAGATTTTCCTTAAATCTTCTAAACACAATAACTACTAGTGTCAGGCAAGTTATTAAAAAATAGTAACTAGTTAGTTACTAGTTACTTCTTTTCAAAAGTAATTGTTACTTACCAGTTACTGCATGATTAAAGTAACTAGTTACTTGGGAAAGTAATTTTCACATTACTTTTAAATGCATACTTAATCATCTTGCACACATAGCAAGATGGATTACATTACGGGCTTATTAATGTCAGGCTGAAAACAGACTGTTTCAGACAGAACTTTCAGAACATGTTCAGTCTGCTTTATCCTGCCTTGAGAGCTCCTACTGTGGGAAAAATCTGAAGAAAATCAACACAAAATTGCCAGTAATTTCCTCATTTTGGAATGAGAAATAGGGATTGTGGAGTGAGAGAGGGGGTAAAAGAGTGAGAATCACTCCAAAAGAGTGAGTTGGCAGCACTGCATAAAGCTGGCAATGTTTCTTACCAGCGCTTTGAGTGGTCTTTGTGACTAGAAAAGCGCTATATAAGTGCAGGTTACTTAGTTAGTTAGTAATATTATGGATTTAATCCGATGTGCAGTGATGCAAAGAAAATGTCCATTATCCACAGTCCAAATGTCTGCTGTGACAGAGACATGATTCAGTCCTTTTGGAGATGAAATCCAATTTTTAATAATCTTTATCCAGGTAGCAAGTAAATGTGTTTCAACTTCAGTGGATCACAGTCTCAGCTGTCTGATGGGAAATGACTTATCAGATCTTCATTCTGTAACGACATATCTGGCAATCAGTCATTTAATTCTTGCTGGGTCACAAACTGTCCAGATGCATACCTGTATTTAAAATCCAGCCGGTGTTGTTAACATAGCATAGCATAGCATAGCATAGCATAGCATAGCATAGCATAGCATAGCACTATGTGTCATATTGAGTGGACAAGCAACCTGAGTGCAAAGTGCAATCACCAAAAGAACACACACACAGAGAATGTTTGACCCTTTATTTGAATTTTCAAAGCCACAAACTTGAGGAAAAAAATCAGTCACTTGCCAGAGAAGCAGCAGACCTGCGAAAGATGAGACGAGGCTGATTAGAGAGGAACGGAGGGGAAATATGGATAACTAATTAACACCACTTACGTGGAAGGAGAGGAGTGACCGGCACAGAACTCAGCGAAGGAGAGGAACCAGCAAGACAGAACTGCCGGTAGGGAATGGATCGTGGAGTCTGACCGGGTGGAGTAGATGAGCTGCGTAGAGGAGGAGCAACAGGCTGGTGAGCGCACCAAATTCCCCGAAAACACACCGCTATGTTGGCAGCAACCTGGAAAAGATGGATAGAGAACGTGTGTAAGGTAAGACCACTCACAACACAACTGCTTACTCGATGAGCTGTCTGCATAGCGCAGTATACCTGAACAAGCCAGCGTAGAATCACTGAAGAGCACTTCCTTATAAACGCTGGCCCTGCAGGAAACAGCAGGTGCATCTGACGAGGAGACAGGTGAATGGGAAGAAAGGGGGTGAGTGCTCGCCAGCACATGACAGTGCCCCCCCTCCCCCCCGCCAAGGAACGCCTCCTGGCGGTCCCTCAGGCTTCTCTGGGTGGGCTCGATGGTATGCCCGGACCATCTTTTTGTCATGGAATCCAGACCAAGGGACCCATGACAGATACTCTGGGCCATAGCCCTCCCAGTTGACCAGGTACTGGAACCCCCGGCCCCGACGGCGAACATCCAGGATCTCTTTGATGGTGTGGGTAACGTGCCCATTAAAGACCCGGGAAGGAGGAGGTGGCTTCGGGGGAGGACAGAGCGGGCTGGAGGAGAGAGGCTTGACCTTGGAGACATGGAAAGTTGGGTGTGCGCGGAGCACCTGTGGGAGCTGGAGCCGGACAGCAGAGTTGCCTATGTTGTTGGTGACGGGGAAGGGACCCACGAACCAGGGAGCGAGCTTCCGAGACTCAGCCTTGAGCAGGACCTGATCCGTGGCCACCCAGACCTGCTGTCCAGTCTTGTATTCCGGCACCGGAACCCTCTTGCGGTCAGCGTACCACTGATTGCGCTCAGTGGAGCGAAGGAGAGCCACTCTGGTGGATCTCCAGGCCCGGCAGCAGTGATAAAAATGGGCACCCATGGATGGCACCGCTACAGCGTGGTATTTACCCATGCAGATCTTACACGACCAGGCAGCCTGTAGACAAGCTCAAAAAATAATCAGTGACATGAGCCATGTACTAAACAATGAATATGTGCGGCTGCCCCCAGGGAGGAGATACAGAGTCCCCAAGTGCAGGTTCAGTAGATACAAGAACTCATTTATCCCAACGTCAGTAAAACTTTTAAACTCAGATAAATAGGTCAGGGACACTTATAACTCCTGTTCTTAATGACTGCTGTTATATATTTATGTATGTACTTGTATTATTTATTGGGTTTTATTTCATTTATTATGTACTACATCCATTGTGTATGTGTGGATTGTGTGGTTGCAGCACGGGTGTCAAGCCCAAGACAAATTTCCCCTTGAGGGACAATAAAATTTATCTTATCTTATCTTATCTTATCTTATCTTATCTTATCTTACCTCTCTCTCTGTCATAGATAGCAGGGGTGGGGTTGTAGCCCATGGAAGCTTCAAATGGTGATAAGATAAGATAAGATAAGATAAGATAATCCTTTATTAGTCCCACAATGGGGAAATTCCAGGATTGCAACAGCACAGGGATAGCAACACTCAGAGCAACAATCAGAAGGCAAGAAAAAAAAAACAAGAGCAGCGAGTATACAGTACATATGTACATATAAACATAAATATATAGACACACGATGCGGAGCATTGCAGCTAGATGGAATAAATATATAGATATATAAACACACAGTGTGGAGCATTGTAGCTAGATGGAATAAATATATGAACATATAAACACACAGTGCGGAGCATTGTAGCTAGATGGAATAAATATGTGAATATATAAACACACACAGTGTGGAGCGTTGTAGCTAGATGGTATAAATATATGAATATGTAAACACACAGTGCGGAGCATTGTAGCTAGATGGAATAAATATATGAACATATAAACACACACAGTGTGGAGCGTTGTAGCTAGATGGAATAAATATATGAATATATAAAAACACAGTGCGGAGCATTGCAGCTAGATGGAACAAACATGCAAATATATAAACACACACAGTGCGGAGCATTGTAGCTAGATGGAACAAACATGTAAATATATAAACACACACACAGTGCGGAGCATTGTAGCTAGATGGAACAAATATGCAAACACATAAACACACACAGTGCGGAGCTCTGTAGCTAGATGGAATAAATATGTAAATATATAAACACACAGTGTGGAGCATTGTCGCTAGATGGCATAAATATATAAATATACAAACACACACAGTGCGGAGCATTGCAGCTAGATGGAATGAAACAGCATAACCGTCTACTTAGTTATCCTACATGGTATGATTATGTACCCATACATATTGTCACCCTCCGTAGCTACCAGTATTTTCCTAGTTGTATACCGGAGGGGACCATTGTGTAATTCTATTGCGTCTTTTGCATTCAGTACTATTAGGTTGTCACATCTTTTTGCTATCTCTGCGAGCAGCCCTGCTTAGGTTATACAGTCGGACAGCCGTTGGTAGGAAGGACCTGCGAAACCTCTCGGTTGTGCACCTAGGATGATGTAGTCTGCTGCTAAATGAGCTCCTTAGTGCATTCAGTATGTCCTGCATAGGGTGGAACTCGGACTCCAGCAGAGATGACAGTTTAGCCACCATCCTTCTCTCTCCCATCTCCTCCACTGGGTCAAGGCGCTGCCCCAGGACAGAGCTAGCTTTCTTGATCAGTTTGTTCAGTCTCTTCCTATCAGCTGCTGTAATGCCACTGCCCCAGCAGACCACTCCAAAAGTGATGGCTGATGCCACCACCGTGTCGTAGAATGACTTCAGCAGTGCCCCTTGTACACCAAAAGACCTGAGTCTCCTCAGTAGGAACAGCCTGCGCTGTCCCTTCTTGTAGAGTGCGTCAGTATTGTGTGACCAGTCTAGTTTATTGTTCAGATGAACACCCAGGTACTTGTAGGATGTCACCATCTCAATATCTGTTCCCTGGATGTTTACTGGTGCTGTGAGGGGTTGTCCTTGCCTGCGGCAGTCCACCACCAGCTCCTTAGTTTTCCTCGCGTTGATCTGGAGGCAGTTCTGATGGCACCAGTCCACAAAGTCCTGGATAAGCCCTCTGTACTCGGCTTCATCTCTGTTGGAGATGAGGCCAACGATCGCAGAGTTGGTAGAGATCGCAGAGATCGCAGAGATCGCAGAGATCACCCCATGGCTGAAGAGACCGTGGAATTTAGCGAGTACTCCACCCAGGTCAGATGGGAGCTCCAAGAAGCGGGATCATCGGCTGCCATACAATGAAGAGCAGCCCCCAGGGACTGGTTGGCACGCTAAGCCTGCCCATTGCTTTGCAGATGGTAGCCGGAGGTGAGGCTGACAGTGGTACCGAGGCAGTGGCAGAATGACTTCCATACCTGTGAGATAAACTGAGGACCCCAGTCAGACACAATGTCCATGGGAATACCATGCAGTCTGATAACGCAGTATTGGAGGCGGATGGCAGCTTAGGGAGGGGAACCAGATGCACGGCCTTGAAAAATCTGTCCACAATGGTAAAAATCACAGTATTACCATGGGAAGGGGGAAGACCAGTGACAAAGTCCATAGTGATGTGGGACCAGGGCCGGCTGGGAATGGGGAGGGGGTGAAGAAGACCAGTGGGGGGGGGGGGTTTATTGCGGGCACATGTTTGGCAAGCCTTCATGTACTCCTGCACGTCCCGCTGCAGCGTGGGCCACCAAAACTCTCACCTAATAATGTCCACAGTATGTACCATTCCCGGGTGGCAGGCGAAACGTTCGGTGTGCCCCCACTGGATAACTTCACTGCAGAGGGTGGCAGGGATGTAAAGGCGATTAGGGGGACATCCCGCTGTTTTGGGCTCTAAGGACTGGGCCTAGTGGACTCTACTCTCAATCTCCCAGGTAAGGGTTCCCAGGATGCACGAAGGCAGAAGAATGGGCTGGGAGCGGGAGGGGGGGGGGGGGTCAGCCAAGTCCTGACTGAACTGCCTGGAGAGAGCATCAGGCTTCCCGTTACTGGAGCTGGGCCTATAGGTGACAGTGAAATTAAAACGCTGAAAAAATAAGGCCCAGTGAGCCTGCCTAGGATTCAGCCGGCGGGCCGACCGCAGATACACCAAGTTCAGAATCAGAATCAGAATCAGAATCAGGTTTATTGCCATTGTTCATGTAGTACACAAACTAGGAATTTGTCTCGGTGCAATGCTGCAACATTAAACATGATAAGATAAGAGAAATAAACTATACATGTAATAAAGTGTAGGATAAGATTAAGTGATACTGGTCAACAGTTAAAATATATATTAGCCAGCAGCAGATACTGTGGAGAACTATATAGTGCAGTCGGTAATGCAGGAAGAAAACAGTGATGATTGACATGAGTCTGGTTGAGCTGCTGTACATGGTGCACGAGAGTCAATAAGTCACTTAGTGTTCAGCAGTCTAATGGCAGAGGGGAAGAAGCTGTTCATGTGACGGGAGGTTTTAGTCTGGATGGACCGAAGTCTTCTACCAGAGGGGAGGGGGGCAAACAGTACGTGACCAGGGTGTGAGGGATCGGCTATGATCCGGCCAGCACGCCTCCGGGTCCTGGAGATGTACAGATCCTGGAGAGATGGGAGCTTGCAGCCGATCACCTTCTCAGCAGTGCGCACGACGCGCTGCAGCCTTAGTCTGTCCCTGGCAGTGGCTCCTGCGTACCACACGGTTATGGAGGTGGTGAGGATGGACTCGATGATGGCTGTGTAGAACTGCACTAACATCTTGGTGGGTAGCTTGAGCTTCCTCAGCTGCCGCAGGAAGAACATCCTCTGCTGGGCTTTTTTGATGAGTGAGCTGATGGTCAGCTCCCATTTGAGGTCCCTGGTGATGGTAGTGCCTAGGAAGCGGAAGGAATCAGCAGTGGTGATGGGAGAGCCTGAGAGGGTGAGGGGGGGCAGAGGAGTAGTGACTTTCCTGAAGTCTACAATCATCTCCACTGTCTTCAGAGCGTTCAGCTGCAGGTTGTTATTGCTGCACCAGGACGCCAGCTGGGCCACCTCTCTCCTGTAGGCGGACTCGTCGCCGTTGGAGATGAGCCCGATGAGGGTGGTGTCGTCCGCAAACTTGATCAACTTGACAGACTGGTGGCTGGAGGTGCAGGAGTTGGTGTAAAGGGAGAAGAGTAGGGGGGAAAGTATACAGCCCTGGGATGATCCGGTGCTGATGCTAGTATAGTCTGAGACAGTCTTTCCCAGCTGCACATGCTGCCTCCGGTCCGTCAGGAAGTCGATGATCCACCTGCAGAGGGAGTCAGGCACGTTGAGCAAGGACAGCTTGTCCCGGAGCAGAGCGGGGCGGATGGTGTTGAATGCGGAGCTGAAGTCCACAAACAGGATCCTGGCGTAGGTTCCCGGGGAGTCCAGGTGCTGCAGGATGGAGTGGAGGGCCAGGTTGACTGCATCGTTTACAGACCTGTTGGCTCGATAGGCAAACTGCAGCGGGTCCAGGAGAGGGGTGGTGATGGACTTGAGGTGGGACAGGACCAGGCGCTCAAAGGACTTCATGACTACAGAGGTGAGCGCTACAGGTCTGTAGTCATTAAGTCCAGTGATCCGTGGCTTCTTGGGGACAGGGATGATGGTGGAGGATTTGAGGCAGGACGGCACGTGGCATAACTTAAGGGAGGTGTTAAAAATGTCTGTGAATACAGGAGCCAGCTGTTTCGCACAGAGTCTCAGGGTGGAGGGAGACACGCCGTCTGGGCCGGGGGCCTTGCGCGGGTTCAGTCTGGAGAACTGTTTGAGCACATCCTGCTCACTGATGATAAGGGGAGGGGGGGAGGAGGGGGGGGGGCGCCTTAAATGAAGTAGGGAATGTGGAGGCTGTGGAGCTGGAGGGAGGGGGGGAGTTGGACACAGATGACGAGGTGTCAAAACGGGCATAGTGTTGGGACAGTCTTTGACAAAGGGCTTTGTCATCCTGACCTTTAGGAGCCTTAGGTCGATAGTTGGTGATTTGCCTCAGTCCTCTCCACACGGAAGCCGAATCATTAGCAGTGAACTGCTGCTGGAGTCTCTCTGAGTATAGAGATTTAGCCCTCTTCAGCTCTCTGTTAAACCGGTATTTAACCTCCCTGTAGCAGTCCCTGTCTCCACTTTTCAGCGCTGCTTCCTTCTCCTTCCTGATCTGTCTGAGCTTAGCTGTGAACCAGGGTTTGTCATTAGAGTAACTCACCCTGGTGCGTGATGGAAGAATGTTCTCTTCACAAAAGTGGATATATGAGTTCACAGTGTCCGTGTACTCATCCAGATCATGCGTGGCTCCTTTAAGCATGCCCCAGTCAGATATTTCCATGCACGTTTCCAGCTTCTCCTCAGCATCACTGGTCCGTATCTTCGTAGTGCTCACAACAGGTTTAGTGAGCTTCAATCTCTGTCTGTATGTGGGAATGAGGTGAACCATCACGTGATCAGATAATCCCAGCGCAGCTCGAGGAACAGCGCGATATGCGTCTTTCACTGTGGTGTAACAGTGATCCAGTGTGTTTAATCCTCTGCTGGGGCATTTAATAAACTGTTTGTAGCGGGGGAGATCGTGGCTCAGATTGCACTGATTAAAGTCGCCAGCCACAATAATCAGCGAGTCTGGGAAACTCCGCTCTGTGTGTTGAATGTGATCCGCGAGCACGCGCTGAGCTTTGCGCGTGTCCGCGTCGGGAGGGGCGTACACAGCGATCATTATGAAAGAAGCAAACTCCCGCGGGGAATAGAAGGGCTTGCAATTGATAACAAGAAATTCCAAGGCAGGAGAACAGTGTTTGGAAATTTCCGTTACATTAGAGCACCAGCTGCAGTTGATGTAGAAGCAGACACCGCCTCCTGTGGTCTTGCCGGAAAGCTCTGTGTCACGATCAGCACGGAAGAGCTGAAAGCCGTCGAGGCGCAGCGCGCTGTCCGGTATATTTTCCCGGAGCCAGGTCTCAGTAAAGCAGAGGACAGCTGAGGAGGAGAGGTCCTTAAAACGCATCAGCAGTCTCAGTTCATCTACCTTGTTAGAGAGAGAGTTGGTATTGGACAGAAATATGCCAGGCAGCGCCGTTCGCGAGCCTCTCCTGCGAAGTCGTACGAGAGCGCCCGCTCGTCTTCCTCTCTTCCGCCGTCTCACTTTCCGAGCCAAACAATAAACCAGATCGGCGGCAGGGGCTAGAAAAACTGGGAGGAGGTCCGTGGGGGTGAAAGTCCTGATATTTAGAAGTTCTTCACGGGTATAAGTGCAAGCAGACACACGATTGACAAACAAAAACAAACAAAGAGCGCAGCGAAGCACCATGTCGACCGCTGTGGGCGCCATCTTGGAACAATGATGAGTTCTTGTGGTCAGTCCACACGACTACTGGGTGAACGGCTCCCTCCAGCCAATGTCTCCATTCCTCAAACGCCAACTTAATGGCCAACAGCTCACGATCCCCAACGTCATAATTCCTCTCCGCTGGGGTGAGCCGCCGAGAGAAATACACACACGGGCGGAGCTTCAAGTCCGGGGGAGAGCGCTGGGACAAAACAGCGCCCACTCTTGTTTCTGAAGCGTCCATCTCCAGGATAAATTGGAGCTGGGAGTCGACCTGAGCCAAGATGGATTTGTCTGCGAACAGGCCTTTTAATTTGGCAAAAAGACAAAAGGCCTGCTCAGCTGCCTCGGTCCATAAAAATGGTACCTTAACAGAAGTCAGCTGTGTTAAAGGCTGTGCTACCCCACTATAGTTACGGATAAACCTGCGATAGAAATTCGCAAATCCTAAGAAGCGTTGCAGCTCCTTGCGGGAGTGGGGTGTTGGTCAATCCAACACAGCCCTCATCCGGGCTGGGTCAGCCCTCAGCTCTCCTTCCACTACAGTAAAGCCAAGGAAAGAAGTGGAATTCATGGAAAATTCACACTTCTCAGCCTTGACGTTAAGTTGGTTTTCTAAGAGCTGCTGTAACACGGTTCTAACATGGGTCTTGTGCTCCTCTGGCGTGTGAGAAAAAATCAGGATGCCATCCAAATAGACGAAAACAAACCAATTTAACATCGCGGAGGACGTCATTGATTAAACGTTGGAAAACAGCGGGGGCGTTAGTTAACCCAAAAGGCATGACTAATACGCAAATTGTCCCAAGTGTGTTTTAAACGCTGTTTTCCACTTGTCCCCCTCGCGTATTCTGACTATTCAATTCAATTCAGTTTAATTCAACTTTATTTATATAATGCCATTTCATAACAACAGTCATCTCATAGCACTTTGAACTATAGGGGGGACCCCCACAAATGCAGACAGACCCCAGCAATCAGGCGATCCCCTGTGAGCAAGCGCTTGGCGATGGTGGAGAGAAAAAACTCCCTTTTAACAGGAAGAAACCTCCAGCAGAACCAGGCTCAGGGAGGGACAGTCATCTGTTGCAACTGGCTGGGGGGTGAGGAGATAGAGAAGATGAAAAGAACAGACATGTAGAGAGCAAACAGCACGATGGGGACTCTATCTATGGGAGAGAACAAACAGATGTTAATGACCAGCAAAAAAAAATATTTCATAGAGAGTGAAGAAGGAGTGAAGCCCAGTGCAATTATTGGAGGTCCCCCAGCTGTCTAAACCTATTAGCAGCATAACTAAGGGAGGGTTCAGAGACACATGATCCCTCCCTAATTGTAGGCTATATCAAAAAGGAAGGTTTTAACCCTATTCTTAAAAACAGAGATCAAGTCTGACTCCCAAATCCAGATTGGCAGCTTGTTCCACAAGAGAGGAGCTTGATAGCTGAAGGCTCTGCCCCCCATTGTACTTTTGGAGATTCTAGGTATTACAAGTAACCCATCATTTTGGGAGCGTAGTGCTCTGTTAGGATAATAGGGTAATATCAGATCTTTTAAATAAAAAGGGGCCTGCTTGTTTAGAGCTTTGAAAGTGAGAAAAAGGATTTTAAACTTAATTCTAAACTCTATGGGAAGCCAATGAAGGGAGGCTAGAACCGGAGAGATATGATCTCTCTTTCTAGTACTTGTTAAAACTCTTGCTGCAGCATTTTGGATCAACTGAAGACTTTTTAAAGATGTTTTAGGACAACCCGATAATAAAGAGTTACAATAATCTAATCTAGAGCTAATAAAAGCATGGATCAGTTTCTCAGCATCATTCTGAGACAAGATGCTCCTAATCTTGACAATATTACGCAAATGATAGAAGGCAATCTTAGAAACGAATTTAATATGTGAATTGAGAAACAGATCTTGATCGAAAATAACTCCAAGGTTCCTCACAGAGCTATTAAGAGAAATAGTAACTGCATCCAAACTAAAAGTTTGATTTGGAAAGGGATTTCTTAGGTTTTTTGGACCAACAAGAATGACTTCAGTCTTATCTGAATTTAATAGCAGGAAATTACAAGCCATCCAAGCTTTGATTTCCTTAAGACAGGCTTCAACTTGGCTAATTGATTACTATCATCTGGCTTCATTGACAGGTATAATTGTGTGTCATCTGCATAACAATGAAAATGTATACAGTGCTTCCTAATAATGTTGCCTAACAGAAGCATATATAAACTAAAAAGAGTAGGGCCTAGCACAGATCCCTGTGGAACTCCATGACTGAGCATTGAGTTGAAAGAAAACTCATTATTGACATGAACAAACTGGAACCTATCAGATAAATAAGATCTAAACCACTGCAACGAAGTTCCATTAAGTCCAACATGGTGTTCTAATTTATCAAGTAGAATACTCTGATCGATAGCATCAAAAGCTGCACTAAGGTCTAAAAGGACAAGTACAGAAACAAGTCCATTATCAGATGTGATCAGGAGGTCATTAGTGACCTTCTCTAAGGCTATTTCAGTACTATGATGGATTCTAAACCCAGATTGAAAGTCTTCAAATAAACCATTTCCCTGCAAGTGGTCAAATAATCGCATAGCAACAACTCTTTCTAAGATTTTTGAAATGAAAGGGAGATTAGAGATTGGTCTATAGTTAGCTAAAACTATAGACTGTGTCTATAGTGTGTATAGTTTGTGTCTATAGACTATAGCCAGCATTGGCTTTTTGAGTAAGGGTTTAATTACAGCCGTTTTAAAAGCCTGCGGTACATGGCCTGAAGTTAGTGAAGAATTGATTATTTGAAGAATAAAGCTACCAATAAATGGGAAGACTTCTTTAAATAACCTGATAGGAATAGGGTCTAAAAGACAAGTTGAAGGCTTGGATGAGGAAATTATTTTGTCTGACTCTAAAAGGTCAATTGGAGTAAACTGATCCAAACAGATGTCAGTTGAAGGAGTTGTAGTAGTTACTGTATTTAAGTTAACGGTGAGAAGAATCTGACTGATTTTATCTCTGATAGATAAAATTTTATGATTGAAGAAGTTCATAAAGTCCTGACTTGTAAGCTCTAAGGGAATGCTAGGTTTGACAGAGTCCTGACTCTTTGTCAGCCTGGCTACAGTGCTGAAAAGAAACCTGGGATTATTCTTGTTCTCTTCTATTAATGCAGAATAATAACTCGTTCTAGCTTTTCTAAGAGATTTTTTTTTTATAAATTACAAGATGATTTCTCCAAGCTAAATAGATTTCATCTAAATTAGTGGAACACCATTTTCTTTCTAATTGACGAGTCTGTTTTAAGCTACGAGTTTCTGTGTTGAATCAAGGAGTTAGAAATCTCTGATTAACTTTTTCTGTTTTAAAGGGGCCACCATGTCTAGAGTCTGATGCAGAGAAGCTGTAACACTCTCTACCATGCTATCAATTACAGAAGGAGCAAGCTCTCCATAGCTTATTTCCGTTGTGTTGACACATGGCATAGAGGAAACAATCTGCATAAATTTGGTTACAACATCATCTGAGAGACTGTAGTAATATTTTTCTTTAGGAGCCAAATAGTCAGAAATAGTAAAATCAAAGGTTAACAGACAATGGTCTGACAGTACAAGTGACAGAAGTGCCACCGGGGGTCTCAAACGGGACAGTATGGATTATGCATCCCCCGGGAAGAAGAAGAACTGCCGGAGCCGCTTGAAGAGAGAAGGGTGTGAGCAGCGGGGCCAGCGTTATGTTATGTTAATATGCCACACAGGTCTTTCGGAAGTTATGGTTCTCAATGCATGGAATTAAAGGAATCAAAGAGGAATGCACAGAGACCTGGGAGCTCTTTTACTGTACAATATGTTGGAGAAGGAATAAAGTGTGTTGTTCAGCTTGTTGCCTCACCTGTTTCCTTTCTCCACAGCATAATCATTTCTGAAAAATTTTAACATTTTATTTTGCTGTCCTGCATAAAGGTGAAGAAGTTGTGTCCCCCCTCAGTTGTTCGGGGCTCTTATTTACTCCCATAAACACAACGCTGTGTCTGACATTATGTTTTCTTCTGCGCATGCGGGTCCCTTCATAGCTGTAGACCGTTCATACTGGAGTCTGATGGGGGTCGCATTTAAATTATAATGTGAATGCCCACACAAAAAAATCAGATCTCGGCAAAAAATCGGAATTGAGGCATTAAGACCTGCAGTGTGACCGTAGCCCCTGTGACCCTGAAGTGTGACTATGGTTTTGGGATTGCAAGGTCAAAGGTCAACATCTAAACAGCTTATAAAGTATATCTCAACAACACAAAAAGCTAGGATCACCAAACTTGGTACACAGGTTCACTCTGAGACCATGACCAGCAGGGAAAGTGGCGAGTCCACAGCTACAGGGACACCACCTCTGAGACTGCCCAAGTCCAATCCGAGGGGTCGACACTACAGGTGTGGTGCCACAGTGTACGGTCCCCTCAACCGGGTAGACCAGGGTAATCACAGGCCAGCACCCTGCAGCCAGAAAACAGACACAATTCCCTGTGGGAGGGCTCCCTATGAGGGAATGCTGGAGATAGGACAGGATGATCAAAAATAAAACAATCACTGAAAAATAATAAAAACAATTTGTGGGTAAAAAGGCTTGACAGTTAAGATGACTAAGAGGACAAAACAACACTTAAATACAATCAAACAGACATAGATTCAAATGTATTAATAATTAGTAATAAAATAAATAAGTAATTGTGACCAGAACAACATAAAATAGGTTTAAAGTCATAAATTAAGACATTTTATTTATTTATGGTTCCAAGCAGCTGTGCTGCAGGAAACCTATTGTAATTGTTGTTTAGGTTATTCTGAATCTCCTTTTTTTCTCCACTAAAAGTGCATGGCAAGCAAAAACGGTAAATCTTTGAAACATTAAATTTTACAGCCTGGTCAGAAATTCTCCCCACTACTCAGAGACCAAAAGTCAAGGCACTGCTTCCATAAGAAGCGCTATAATAATCAGTTTTACGTTGTTGCAAATTCCTCGAGAACGACTGGGCCTAGACTTAAAATTCTAAACTTCTAATCATTCTAATCTCTGAAATCCTCCACAGTGTTTCTGTATTGGTTTTATGCTCTAAAAGTGAAGCTGAAGGCAGTGGTGGCCTAATGGTTAGGGATGTGGACTAGTGAGCAGAAAGTTGCTGGTTTAATCCCTGGACTGGCAGGATCAGATCTGGGTGGGACAGATAACATTGCGGTGTTTGCCCCATCGTCATTAACCCCACTGTGGTGCCCTTGAGCAAGGCCCTTAACCTCAATGGCTCCAGCGGAGCTGCTCAGTGGCACCAGGTCAGTCTGTGGTTGTAGTGGGCAAGTTTGCAGGTGTAAATGTGAACAGGGTATCCTTGAAAAAGAGAGGTTGCCTCCCAATGAAACTCCCCTGTATAAATAAATTTCTGCACCATATTTTCAAAAATGTGCAAGTGAAGTCAAAATGAACTCCTAGGCTATTGATCCAAATTGTTTGAAATTAAGCAGTGATCATCTACATATACTGATAATGAAAAGTTAAAATTTTCAAAAAATGTCAATCCATGTTGATTTTATAGGCCAATCAAGTTGTGCAGTTTCTCTTTGGTATCGATTTTCTGGCTTATCTTCTGAGGTAGTGATCCAAACTTGATGAGGCTTCACACTCATAATCACAACAGCAAAACACCATATTTCAATTCAATTCAATTCAACTTTATTTATATAGCGCCATTTCACAACAACAGTCATCTCATAGCACTATCAACTGTAGGGGGGAACCCCCACAGTTGCAGAAAGACCCCAGCAATCAGGCGATCCCCTGTGAGCAAGCACTTGGCGATGGTGGAGAGGAAAAACTCCCTTTTAACAGGAAGAAACCTCCAGCAGAACCAGGCTCAGGGAGGGGCAGTCATCTGCTGCGACTGGCTGGGGGGTGAGGGGATAGAGAAGAAGAAAAGAACAGACATGTAGAGAGCAAACAGCACGATGGGGACTCAATCTATGGGAGAGAACAAACAAATGTTAATGACCAGCAAAAAAAAATATTTTATAGAGAGTGAGGAAAGGAGTGAGGCCCAGTGCATTACTGGAGGTCCCCCGGCTGACTAAACCTATTAGCAGCATAACTAAGGGAGGGTTCAGAAACACATGATCCCTCCCTAATTGTAGGCTATATCAAAAAGGTAGGTTTTAGCCCTAATCTTAAAAACAGAGATCGAGTCTGACTCCCGAATCCAGATTGGCAGCTGATTCCACAGGAGAGGAGCTTGATAACTGAAGGCTCTGCCTCCCATTGTACTTTTGGAGATTCTAGGTATTACAAGTAATCCTGCATTTTGGGAGCGTAGTGCTCTGTTAGGATAATACGGTAGTATCAGATCTTTTAAATAAAAAGGAGCCTGATTGTTTAGAGCTTTGTAAGTAAGAAGAAGGATTTTAAACTTAATTCTAAACTCTATGGGAAGCCAATGAAGGGAGGCCAGAACCGGAGAGATATGATCTCTCTTTCTAGTACCTGTTAAAACTCTTGCTGCAGCATTTTGGATCAACTGAAGACTTTTTAAAGATGTTTTAGGACAGCCTGATAATAAAGAATTACAATAATCTAATCTCGAGCTAACAAAAGCGTGGATCAGCTTCTCAGCATCACTCTGAGACAAGATGCTCCTAATCTTGGCAATATTACGCAAATGATAGAAGGCAGTCTTAGAAACAAATTTAATATGTGAATTGAAGGACAAATCCTGATCAAAAATAACTCCAAGGTTCCTCACAGAGCTATTAAGAGAAAGAGTAACTGCATCCAAACTGAAAGTTTGATTTGGAAAGGAATTTCTAAGGTTTTCTGGACCAACAAGAATGACTTCAGTCTTATCTGAATTTAATAGCAGGAAATTACAAGTCATGCAAGCTTTGATTTCCTTAAGACAGGCTTCTAACTTGGCTAATTGATTACTATCATCTGGCTTCATTGACAGGTATAATTGTGTGTCATCTGCATAACAATGAAAATGTATACAGTGCTTTCTAATAATGTTGCCTAACGGAAGCATATATAAACTAAAAAGAGTAGGGCCTAGCACAGATCCCTGTGGAACTCCATGACTAAGCTTTGAGTTGAAAGAAAACTCATTATTTACATGAACAAACTGGAACCTATCAGATAAATAAGATCTAAACCACTGCAACGAAGTTCCATTAAGTCCAACATAGTGTTCCAATCTATCAAGTAGAATATTATGATCGATAGTATCAAAAGCTGCACTAAGGTCTAAAAGGGCAAGTACAGAAACTAGTCCATTATCAGATGCAATGAGGAGGTCGTTAGTGACCTTCGCTAAGGCTGTTTCAGTACTATGATGGATTCTAAACCCAGATTGAAACTCCTCAAGTAAACCATTTCCCTGCAGGTGGTCAAATAATTGCGTAGCGACAACTCTTTCTAAGATTTTTGAAATGAAAGGGAGATTAGAGATTGGTCTATAGTTAGCTAAAGCTCCTGGATCTAGTGTTGGCTTTTTGAGTAAGGGTTTAATTACAGCCGTTTTAAAAGCCTGCGGTACATGGCCTAAAGTTAATGAAGAATTGATTATATGAAGAACAAAGCTACCAATAAGTGGGAAGACTTCTTTAAATAACCTGGTAGGAATAGGGTCTAAAAGACAAGTTGAAGGTTTGGATGAGGAAACTATTTTGTCTAACTCACAAAGGTCGATTGGAGTAAACTCATCAAGACAGACATCAAAAGAAGGAGTTGTAGTAGTTACAGTATTTAAGTTAACTGTGGGAAGAATCTGATTGATTTTATCTCTGATGGATGAAATTTTATTATTGAAAAAGTTCATAAAGTCCTGACTAGTAAGCTCTAAGGGAATGCTAGGATTGACAGAGTCCTGACTCTTTGTCAACCTGGCTACAGTACTGAAAAGAAACCTGGGATTATTCTTGTTCTCTTCTATTAATGCAGAGTAATAACTTGTTCTAGCTTTTCTAAGAGATTTTTTATAAATTAAAAGATGATTTCTCCAAGCTAAATAGATTTCATCTAAATTAGTAGAGCGCCATTTTCTTTCTAATTGACGAGTCTTCTGTTTTAAGCTACGAGTTTCTGTGTTGAACCAAGGAATTAGAAATCTCTGATTAGACTTTTTCTTTTTTAAGGGGGCCACCAAGTCTAGAGCCTGATGCAGAGAAGCTGAAACACTATCCACCATGTTATCAATTACAGAAGGAGCAAGCTGTCTATAGCTTATTTCCGTTGTGTTGACACATGGCATAGAGGAAACAATCTGCATAAATTTGGAAACAGCATCATCTGAGAGGCATCTACTGTAATAATATTTTTCTTTAGGAGCCAAATAGTCAGAAATAGTAAAATCAAAGGTTAACAGGCAATGGTCTGACAGTACAGGGTTATGAGGAGACACTACAAGATTTTCTATTTCTATGCCATATGTCAGAACAAGGTCCAATGTATGGTGGAGGTAATGAGTAGAATTTCCTACTTTCTGAGAAAACCCAATCGAGTCTAATATTGAAGTAAAAGCCACATTAAGGCAGTCACTATCTACATCCACATGTATATTAAAGTCCCCTACTATAATTATTCTATCAGATTTCAGCACTAAATCAGCTAAGAAATCAGCAAATTCGGATAAAAATTCTGAGTAGGTTGATGGGGGACGATAAACTATGGCAAATAAAATTGGGTTTAACCTAAAATTGCTAAAGTGCCCAATACTGAGGACCAGGCCCTCAAAGGAATTATAACATGTTTTTTGCTTTACATTAACTAGTAATTTGGAATGGTAAATTGTTGCTACTCCTCCTCCATGACCAGAACTTCTGGGATTTTGACAGTTTAAATAACCAGAGGGAGTTGATTCATTTAAACCAACATAATCCTCTTGTCCTAACCAAGTCTCTGTAAGGGATATTAAATCAATCTGATGATCAATTAACAGATCATGGACTAACAGAGACTTGGGAGTTAGAGACCTAATATTTAATAAACCACATTTCATTTTTTAAATTATGAGGAGGAACAGAGGCCAAATCATTCAATTTAGAGGCTTTATGTTTAATTTGAGTTTTACCAATATTTTGCTTTATCACTTTGGGATGCTTATACATTATATTTTTATTCACTTTGGAGGGAGCAGACAACGATTCTCTGATGGGGAAGTCAGGGGCTAAGTTGAGGGGCGGCGGATGAAGAGGAGCTGCAGAGAGGCGTGTAAGACTGCGACTCTGCTTCCTGGTCCCAACTCTGAGTAGTCAGGGTTTTGGAAATTTGGATAAAAAAGATGCCAGATTGTTAGATAAATGAGAAGCACCATCCAAAGTGGGATGAATGCTGTCTCGTCTCATAAGACCAGGTTTTCCCCAAAAAGAGCTCCAATTGTCAATGTAGCCCACGTCATTTTTAGGACACCACACAGACAGCCAGCAGTTCAGGGATGACGAGCGGCTAAACATGTCATCACTGGTCAGATTGGGGAGGGGCCCAGAGAATACTACAGAGTCCGACATTGTTTTGGCAAAGTCACACACCGATTCTACATCAAGTTTCGTGACTTCCGACTGCCGGAGACGGATGTCATTCATACCGGCGTGAATAACAATTATGGAGTATTTACAGTTACTTTTAGCCAGCATTTTCAAATTTGACTCGATGTCGCCTGCTCTGGCCCCAGGAATGCATTTGACTATGACTGCTGGAGTCTCTAGGTTCACGTTTCTGACTACAGAGTCGCCAATGATCAGAGTTTTTTCCTCAGCGGGTGTGTCGCTGAGCGGGGAAAAACGATTAGAAACGTGAACAGGTTGGTGGTGAACCGGGGCTTTGCGACTAGGCTTCCTTCTCACCGTCACCCACCCAGTCTCCTCGCTGCTGTGGAGAGCCGGGGAACCGCTGACAGGGGGGCCTAAGCTAGCTAGCTCCGCTGCAGCTAATGGGCGTCCATCGAGATTAACTGGCGCAGACGGTGTTTCAATGCAGCGGAGCCGGGATTCCAAATCAGACAACCTCGCCTCGAGCGCCTCAAAAAGACAACATTTATTACATTTACCGTTATCGCTAAAAGAGGCAGAGGTGTAGCTAAACATCTGACAGAGAGAGCACACCAGAGGAGAGGAAAGAGAGCTAGTAGCCATAGCTAATGGCTGGAGAGCAAACCACACAGGCAGACAGCAAAACAGGAAGTGACGATACGTTACCACAAGGAAGTGACGAGACCAAGGAAGTGACCTATTTCATGCTATTCTGCTCATGTTCCAAAAATTCAGTCATCATCTTCAACCACTTAATCTTTTTCAGGTCACTGGAGCCTATCCCAGCATCTTTTTGGGCAAGAGGCAGGGTAGACCCTGGACAGATCACCAGTCCATCACAGAGAGACATGTAAACATTCAGTCTCACATACATACTTAAGGACAATTTAGAATCCCCAATTGATACCAATTAACCTAACATGCATGTCTTTGGCCTGTGGGAGGAAACCTACACAGATGAGGGGAGAACATGCAAACTCCACACAGAAGGGTCACCGCTGGCCAAGGGGTGGGATTGAACCCACAACCTTTTTGCTGTGCTGCCACAGCACTAACCACTATTCCACCAAACTGCTCAAAAAAACAAAAAACAAAACATGTTTATGAAACATCTATCTGCCTTTGTGTCTTGTCAATGGAACATTTTGTTAGTCTGTGAGAAAGTTAGTGTGCGACTCAACACACTTATGTGGTACGGAGATAAAAGTGATTGTCTGTAAGGCTGGAGACATGGGTTCAAATCATCCCAGCAATGTGTCTTCTTAAGTGCAACATACCTCTCCTGGGCAAAACAATGTGTAGTACACATTCAGTTTTAAATGGTGTTATACTGCTGCTTGGAATCCTTTTCAATGGAGCATTTACACTACTCACAAAAAGTTAGGGACATTTGGCTTTCAGGTGAAATTTATGGAAAATGTAAAAAGTTCACGCTACAGTAATATAATATCATGAAAGTAGGGCATATAAGTAGAAGCATGCAGTGGTGATTTCCACATCTCAAACAATTTATTGAAACAAAAGCCAACAACAGTGGTGCGTATACCACAACAAAATGTCAGTGTCTCAGTAACTTGTCATGTGCCCTTGAGCATCAATCACAGCTTGACAACGACGTCTCGTGCTGTTCACAAGTCGACTTATTGTCTGCTGAGGCATGGCATTCCACACTTGAAAGGCAGCCCTCAGGTCACCGAGGTTGTGGGGTGCAGGGCTACAAGCCTCTACACGGTGACTCAGTTGATCCATAGGTTTTCTATGGAAATCAGGTCTGAAGATAGTGCAGGCCACTCCATTTGAGGTAGCTCAGCCTCCAGCAGCCGTTCCCTAATGATGCGACCTCATTGAACTGGAGCATTGTCGTCCATGAAGATGAAATAAGGCCTGTGTTGTTCACGCAGGGGCACAATGACTGGATTAATGATGTTATTCAGGTAGCTTTGGCTTGTCACTGTACCATTCACAAGGTGTAGGGCAGCTCTGTATTGACTAGACACACCTGCCCAGTCTGTAACACCACCACCACCAAAGGCTGGTGACAACAGTGGCTGATGCACAACGCTGTCCTTGATGTCTCCAATATCGTTGACGGCCATCATTTCTGCTCACTGTGAATTGACTTTCATCAGAGAACAGCACTGAGGCCCACTGATCCCTTGCCCAGCATAAATGCTCCCTGGCCCAGGCAAGATGACGATGCCTGTGCTTGGTGGTGTGGTCAGGTCCCCTTGCGGGTCGTCTTGCATGCAGACCATGCTGATATAAACGGTTTTGAATGGTCTGACGTGACACTTAGGTGTCTCTCACCTCCCTTAAATGTGCCTGGAGTTGAGTGGCATTCATCATCCGGTTCCGCAGGGCACTGTTCACAGTGAAGCAGTCATCAACATGGGATGTGGCCAAAGATCGTCCACTTCTATGCCTTTCTGTGACTCTTCCAGTCTTTCTGTATCTCTGTTGCAACCTGCTGATGACACTGTGACACTCCAAGCTCAGTTGCCACTTCCCTCTGAGAACATCCTGTTTGAAGCCTCGCAGTGGTGAGATACTGTTGATCAATTGTTAGGTGTTGTCTTGGCCTCATGATGTCAAAATGTGAACAGCATGATGAAGAGGACTGTTTAAATACCAATTCTAACTGAACCAGAAAATGTATTGGTTGATTCATGGATCAAACACCTGTTGTGAATTTTGTCCTTAAGCACCTTGTTAGAGAACAGCAAGTTATGGAAAAGTACTGAAACACTGAACAGTTGGACATGTGCATTCAAAAGGTGAGAGAAGGTCAAATTAAGTTCACCTGTAAAGGTTATAGGCACTGGAGAGGTGGCTATGTAACAGGAGGTTGGGGGTTCAAGCCCCAGCTGTGTCATACCAAAGACCATATAAAAATGGTATTTCCTGCCTTCTAGCTTGGTGCTCAGTGTAATAGAATGGGGGAAGGAAAAGTTGTTTGCAGCAGACCCTCTGATTCTAAATGTGATTAACATTGTAGATAGGTGAAAGATAATTTCGTTCTGCTATACATGATTGGCTGTATGGATTGAATGACAATAAAAGTTGGCTTCTTCTTCTTTAGGTGTCTCCTGAAATTTCACCTGAAAGCTGAATATCTCTAAGTTTTTGTGAGCAGTGTATGTTTTGAGAAAGAGTGTTAGCAGAAATAATTGTTGAATGTAGTGGTTAAGGTGAGTGCTTGTTATACTGGAGGTCCAAGGTTTCAATCTTGCTAGAGAATTCTTATTTTTCTCAAGCATGCCCCTCCTGTGCATTTTAAAACAACACTATGTAAGATTTTCACCTCAGAATAATATTTCAGGGATGGCAATTTTCCACTGATCTGCGGATTTCAGCCGATTTATTTTCAAATTGATCATTTCTGTGAATCGTCTAAATCCGTTGAGAAAATTTTAGGGGGGGTAAGGTACCTTATTGTTACCGATTTTAGCGAAAATCAACACGATTACATAAGCGCTCGGCGCTTCCCCAGGTCAAGTCTCCCGCGATAACCCGGATGTACTCAAGCTACTGCTGTATTGTAAACAGCCCTGTGATTGGATAGTTGCAAACGATTGGACCAATCAAATGGCTCGTTGTATGCTTTGTCAAAAATTCATGGCGGCGTGTTCGTCAGGGATGTGATTTTACCGCTAATTCGCAGAATTCTGCTTTTTTTTATCTTCCAGGAAGATAAAGTACGTTAAGTACATTAGCGGCTTGTGGTCCACGAACGCAGTGAAGGTGCGCCCTTTCAGGCAGAACTGGAAGTGGCGTATGGCCAGGTGGAGAGCCATTAACTCTCTGTCGAACACGCTGTATTTACGCTCACTGTCGTGCAAAGACCTGCTAAAAAAGGTGAGCGGCTGCCAAGAACCGGCAATGCATTGCTCCACGATGGCCGCTATGCTCATGTCCGAGGCGTCGGTAGTGAGCGCTATCCAAGCCGCCGGGTCTGGGTACGCCAGTAGTGCAGCGTTCGCCAGAGCTGTTTTAACCTCAGAGAGAACGCCTGCTCCAGCTCAGGAGTCCAGTCGACTCTGTCCGTCGGTTTCCGTTTCTTGAGTGCGGCGTACAACGGCTGTATGAGCTGGGCTGCACGGGGGAGGAAACGGTTATAAAAGTTAACCATCCCCCAAAACTCCTGCAGTGCCCTGACATTGATTTTGAGGAGAAAAAAATAGCAAAACAATTTAGTTACATTACTTTTATGATTCCAAACAGTTTGAAATTGACAGTGCACAGTGGACATTGACTCATAACTTTTGAATATTTCTAAGACTTGGCTACATCAGTGATTGTGCAAAATGAACTGCTCAAGACTCAATGGAGATTGAAACTGGTGATCTGAAATGAATGCTGAAATTATAAAAAGTAATGGTATGAATGAATTTTATTTCTATTATGGAATAGATAAAATTAACTGATTTTGATTTGATCAAGTGTTAAAGCATGTGATGGACAATGCTTGTTGGAATATTTTAGGAATGCTATCTTCTTGGAACATAAGTCAATATTATACAGTAATAAGTGGCATTCAGCTGATTGTTTTATGTCATTTAAGCACAGTTCTGGTACTTAAAAATCATAAAAACCCAGGAGCCCCAGACCCCCTGCTAAATTTTCAGATAATTTCCCCAACCCCAAAACACATCCCTGGTTCATGTTGGAATTCTGAGCTTTCGGTATTGTTTTCAACGGAATTATGAGATTTTTATCAAAGGATCAGGAGTCATCAGTGCTAGAAATAGACAAAAGTGTCAAAAATAAGTTCTGATGGAATTGGCTTGAGAGAAAAGTGACGGTAAAGGTGAAAATTGGCTCAAAGTTTGACGAGGTAACAGAAACACTCGGACAAAACAGAAAAGGAGATGAAGTTCAAAGTTCAGAGACTGACACAGCTTGCTGCCAAAAGGAAGAAAGTTTCACATTAGAAGTGACTTGGTGACCAGTGTAAATAGTGTAATAAACTCTTATAGAACTGTTAAATATGTTGGACTAAAGACAGTGAGACAACATTGAAGAAAAAGTAAGTTAACTTTTCATTAAATTTAATGATGTAGTAATGATTTATTACTAATATTTCATTTTATTTTTTTTTTATCATTTTTTTCAGTCTAAATTACTTCTGTTTTACTGAAAACCTCTCAGCTTCAGGGGGGCTGGGCCCCCCGGCCCCCCCATAAGTCAATCGACCAAATTAGATTTCAGCTGAAATCAGAATTTCCTGTTGCCATCCCTGATATTTACAAAATTATTTCGATGGTACACCAACATTTGAAAGAATCAATGTTACTTCCCCCATAGCCTGAGCTTGCCCATATTGCCTGCAACAGCTCTTTTTTGGTGGAATCGCTGGAGGTCAGCAGCTGGGGAGGCTGTAGCCTCAGTCCCAGCAGCATATCACGGGGTACAACTTTAGCTGTCAACAACAAAGTGCCTGGTGGTTGGCTGCTGGGATGGGTTGCGGCCTTTTCAGTGTTCCTACAAGGAACAAGAAAGTTATGTCATGTACTGGTTAGCGCTTGCCCCCTCCTTCCCATTCTCCCTTGCCTCTCAGGTAATCAACACACCTGGGAGGATTGACACACCTGCTGCCTTTTCTGAGCCAGCATATATAAGGACCACCTCATCACTGATTCTACGCTGGCTCGTTTGGGTACACTGCCGAGATTGCAGTATTTGCAAACTAGCAAGTTGTTTTTTGTGTTTCAGGAACTACTAACCTGAGCACTCTCTCTTTCTCCCATTTCCAGGTCGCTGCATCCAAGCGGTGCGTCTCCAGGGATTGTGGTGCGCTCACCAGCTTCATTTTCTCTCCCGCTGCAGCTCCTACCCTCCACCCGGTCAGACACAGCCCACCTTCCCTATCACCTTCCCAGCTTCACCCTGCTGGTTCATCCCCACTCGCTGGGCTCTGTACTGGATTCTTCTCTCCTCCCACATAAGTGGCAAAATTTATATTTCCATCTCCCTTCTCGATTCCTCCTCCAAACCAGCTATCGTCTCTCCTCTGCAGGCTTCTGCTCCTCTGCCGAGTGACAGTTTTCCCTAATCCTGCCCTTTTTGATATTCAATAAAGAGTCAAACGTTCTCCTGTTTTTGTGTTTCCTTTGGTGTTGTACCCTGCGCTTGAGCTGTCCGTCCGGTCAATATGACAGAACGAGCTAGCCATGGTAGCAGCTCAGCGGGTGCTGCAGCAACGGAACACTCTGTGCTCCACCGCCTCAACGTTACAGAGAGGCAGGTGGCTCTACTCACTCAGCAGCTGCAGACAATCACGCAGCAGCTGAGCACAGTTTCTGATCATTTGGCTCACATGTCGGCTCCGGCTTCTCCGGCCCCCACTGTTGCCTCGGTTTCTTCAGTCATTCGCCGAACGACCTCTATTCCCTCACTGCCCCCTTACGCTGGGGTGGTGGGGAAATGTAGGGATTTTCTCTGCCAAATTCTACTCTATTTGGACCAGGTGGGGAAGGAGTATCCAGATGATGTCTCCAGAATTCATTACTTCACCCTCCTGCTTCGGGACCGAGCCCTTAGCTGGGCTCGGTCCTTGCTCGATAATCAGAAGGGTGCACCCCTGACGTTTGACCAATTTATGGCCGACTTCTCCCATACGTTTAACCATACTGAGAGTGAGGGGAACATCATGAGCCGCCTCTTGTCACTCCATCAGGGTAGCTGGTCGGTGGCCAACTACTCAGTGGAGTTTCGGGTCGAAGCGGCGGAATCGGGGTGGAACGACGTTGCCTTACATAGCCTGTTCCTCCATGGTCTAAATTCCCACCTCTGCGACAACTTGTCGGTTTATGCCATTCCCGCTTCCCTGGATGGTCTTATCGATCAAGCGGTCGGGTCAGATAACCGATACCGCGAGCGTGCGATGGAGCGCGGTTCCTCCTCTTGCCCGCCCGTCGCGCGGATGGCCGCGACGGCTACTGACTCAGGTGGTCCCGATTCCGCTTCTGAACCTATGGAGCTTAGCCGGTTCCGCCTCTCTCAGGAGGAATACCAGTGGCGGAAGCGGATCGGTGCGTGCATGTATTGTTGGCTCACTTAAGCACAATCGGGACGCATGCCACCTGCGGCCAAAAGACACGGCCTGTCAGTAGCTGTGGGGGGTCTGACGAGTGGGACCCATTCACATCCCCCCGACAATTTCTCTATTTTGACCCTGCTTCAATTGCCGGGGGTCAAGAGGAAGGTCACTGCCCTTACTGATTAGGGGCAGAACAAAATTTCATCTCCTCACAGCTTGTTTGGGAGATGGGGATACCAACCACTAATTTGCCGGTTCCCTGAGACGTATTCACTTTATCAGGCCAGAGGGTGGCGACCGTTACTCAATGCATGGCGTAGATCACCATCCTTCTGTCTGGCAACCACCGGGAGAGGCTATCATTTTTCATTTTCCCAAGGTCCTCTCACCCAGTGGTCTTAGGGTATCCTTGGCTCCTGAGGCACAACCCTATTCTAAATTGGGCACAAAATACCATCTCCTCCTGGAGCCATATTGTTTGGCTACATGCCTAAGTTCGGCCGAGTGTTCTCCATCTCTGCCCATCTCCTCTCCTCCGGGCGAGCTGCCGGACCTCAGCCTCGTGCCCGAGGTCTATCATGACCTTGGGGTTTTTTTTAGCAAATCGCGAGCGCCGTCACTTCCTCAGCATCGCTCGTATGACTGTGCTATTGACCTCCTCCCGGATGTGCGGCTGCCATCCAACTGGCTCTGCAACATTTCTGGGCCAGAGAGAGAGGCGATGGAGAGATACATTAAGGATTCCCTGAACGCTGGCCTCATTCGGCCATCCTCGGCTCCTCTCGGGGCGGGGTTTTTCTTTGTTGGGAAGAAGGATGGATCTCTGCGTCTGTGCATTGACTATCATGAATTAAACGCCATCACCATCAAAGACAAATATCCCGTGCTCCTAATCAACTCCGCGTTTGAGCTCCTTCAGCGTGCGCGCATATTCTCCAAACTCGACCTGCGTAATGCATATCATTTAATCCAAATACGCGAGGGGGACGAGTGGAAGACGGCATTTAAGATGCATTTAGGGCAGTTTGAATATCTAGTAATGCCTTTTGGGCTAACCAACGCCCATGCCATCTTCCAGCATCTTATCAACGACGTCCTCCGTGATATGGTTAATCAATTTGTTTTCGTGTATTTAGATGGCATTTTGATTTTCTCTCGCTCGCTAGAGGAGCATCAGGTCCATGTAAGAGCGGTGTTACAGCGGCTCGTAGAAAATCAGCTCTATGTCAAGGCGGAGAAGTGCGAGTTTTCCAGCAACTCCACTTCTTTCCTTGGCTTCATTGTAGCGGAGGGAGAGCTGAGAGCCGACCCGGCCAAGGTGAAGGCTGTGCTGGATTGGCCAACACCCCACTCCCGTAAGGAGCTACAACGCTTCTTAGGGTTCACAAACTTTTATCACAGGTTCATAAGGAACTACAGTGGGGTAGCACAGCCTTTGACACAGCTGACCTCTGTTAAGGTGCCATTCATATGGTCCGAGGCAGCTGAACAGGCCTTTTGTGAATTAAAAGCCCTGTTCTCTACCAAACCCATCTTGGCTCATTTTTTCATTTTCGTAATATTGCACACCTCCGTCCCACCCTCTCACCCTCTGCTGCTGAAATACTCATCCACGCCTTCATCACCTCCAGACTTGATTACTGTAACAGCATTCTGTATGGACTTCCTTCCACCATCCTCCAAAAACTACAGTATTTCCAAAACTCAGCCTCCCGCCTACTTACTCACTCCCGCTCCAGAAACCACATCACTCCTCTCCTCCGTCAGCTCCACTGGCTCCCCATTCAACAGCGCATCAACTTCAAGATCCTCCTCATCACCTATAAAGCTCTTCATAACCTCGCCCCCTCATACCTAACGGACCTTCTGTCTCGTCATTCTCCCACTCGTCTCCTCCGCTCTGCTGACGCTCACCTTCTTACCCCCATCACCAAGACAAAATTCAGCACCCTGGGTAATAGATCATTCGCCATCGCCGCACCAACCCTCTGGAATTCCTTGCCCCTTCACATCCGGTCTGCCAACACACTTGCTTCTTTTAAAAGTCAACTCAAAACCCATCTTTTCAAATCTACCTATAAAAACTGACTGCCTCTTCTACCTATGTGTATCTACCTTGTCTGTTTACCCGTTCTCTGTATGTTTGTCCCTATGCTGCTTTGTAAAGCGTCTTTGAGTATTTAGAAAACCGCTATATAAGACTGATGTATTATTATTATTATTTGGCTCAGGTTGACCCTCAGCTCCAACTTACCCTGAAGGTGGATGCTTCTGACATGGGGGTGGGCACAGTCCTTTCCCAGCGCTCATCCTCCGACCTTAAGCTCCACCTGTGCACGTATTTCTCTCGGCGGCTCATCCCAGCCGAGAGGAATTACGACATCGGGGATCGGGAGCTTTTGGCCATTAAATTGGCCCTGGAAGAATGGAGACATTGGCTGGAGGGAGCTGTCCATCCCATAGTCGTGTGGACCGACCACAAGAACTTGGAGCATCTGCGGTTGGCCCGCTGGCTAAACACCAGGCAGTCCCACTGGGCCTTATTTTTCCTTCAATTTAACATTACCATCACATACAGGCCCGGGTCACGTAATATTAAGCTTGATGCTCTCTACAGGCAGTTTGGCCCTGACTCATCCACCCCCCCGTCCCACTCCCAGCCTATTCTCCCGCCTTCGTGCGTCCTGGGAGCTCTTACCTGGGAGATCGAGCGGAGGGTCCGACAAGCCCAGTCTTTGGAGTCTGAACCAGCAGGGTGACCCGGGAACCATCTGTTTGTACCTGCCGCCCTCCGCAACGAAGTTATCCAGTGGGGGTACACCAGTCACTTTGCCTGCCACCTGGGTGTGGTGCGCACTATTGGTCTTATCCGGCAAGTGTTCTGGTGGCCCACATTGCGGAGGGACATGCAGGAATACGTTAAAGCCTGTCAGACGTGTACCTGCAATAAATCCAGCTCCACACTCCCTGCTGGCCTCCTGCATCCCCTCCCCATCCCCAGCCGACCTTGGTCCCACATCGCCCTTGATTTTGTCTGCGGACTCCCCGCCTCCCGCAGCAACACAGTCATCCTCACCATAATTGACAGGTTCTCCAAAGCCATCCACCTGGTACCCCTCCCCAAGTTGCTGTTGGCCGCTGAAACTGCTGAACTGGTCACCTCCCATGTCATCCAACTCCACGGCATCCCCATTGACATAGTGTCTGACCAGGGCCCCCAATTCATCTCCCGGGTCTGGAAATCCTTCTGTCACTCCATTGGCACCTCCGTCAGCCTCACCTTTGGTTATCACCCACAGAACAACAGGCAGGCTGAGTGTGCCAACCAGTCTCTGGAGACCGCACTCAGGTGCATGGTGGCCGACAACCCATCCTCCTGTAGCTTGCATCTGACCTGGGTGGAGTACTCACACAACTCTACGGTTTCCTCGGCCACAGGGCTCACGCCATTTGAGGCCTCTGTGGGATACAACCCCCCCTTGTTGCCCATGGCGGAGAGAGAGGTGGCGGTGCTGTCCGTGGAGGCTCATCTTCGCTGCTGTCGTTGGCTCTGGAGAGCCACCCGAGCTGCTCTTCTCCGGTCCACTGAGTGCAATCACCGTTACGCAGACTGGAGGAGGGTCCCTGCCCCGGAGTACAAGGTTGGACAGGAGGTTTGGGTGTCGGTGGACCAGATCCCACTGAAGGCAGAGTCCAGGAAGCTTTTGCCTCACTTCCTGGACCCCTTTCCCATCACAAACGTCGTTGGTGATTCTGCTGTCCGACTCCAGCTCCCACGGGCACTCCGCGTGCATCCCACCTTCCACGTGTCCAACATCAAGCCTCTCTCCGCCAGTCCCGTCTGCCCCCCGCCCCCCGGAAGCCGCCTCCTCCTCTCCGAGTCCTTGATGGCCACACCACCCATACCGTCCGGGAGATCTTGGACATTTGCCGCTGGGGCTGGGGTCTGCAGTACTTAGTCCACTGGGAGGGCTACGGCCCAGAACATAGGTCTTGGATCCTCAGATCTTTCTTCCATAATAAAGGCGTGGTCCGCGCCTACCATCAAGCGCATCCTGAGAAACCCAGTGGACCACCAGGAGGCGCTCCTTGGGGGGGGGGCTGTCATGTCCTGGTGAGTGCTCGCCCCCTCCTTCCTATTCTCTCCTGCCTCTCAGGTAATCAACACACCTTCGAGGATTGACACACCTGCTGCCTCTTCTAAGCCAGCGTTTACAAGGACCACCTCTTCACTGATTCTATGCTGGCTTTTTTGGGTACACTGCCGAGATTGCAGTATTTGCAAACTAGCAAGTTGTTTTTTGTTTCAGGAACTACTAACCTGAGCACTCTCTCTTTCTCCCCTTTCCAGGTTGCTGCCATCCAAGCGGTGCATCTCCAGGGATTGCGGTGTCCTCACCAGCCTCATTTTCTCTCCCGCTGCAGCTCCTACCCTCCACCCGGTCAGACACAGCCCATCTTCCCTATCACCTTCCCAGCTTCACCCTGCTGGTTCGTCTCCTCTCGCTAGGCTCTGTACTGGATTCTGCTCTCCTCCCATGTAAGTGGCAAAATTTATATTTCCATCTCCCTTCTCCATTCCTCCTCCTAACCAGCTATCGTCTCTCCTCTGCAGGCTGCTGCTCCTCTGGCGAGTGACGGTTTTCCCTAATCCTGCCCTTTTTGATATTCAATAAAGAGTCAAACGTTCTCCTGTTTTTGTGTTTCCTTTGGTGTTGCACCCTGCATGTGAGCTGTCCGTCTGGTCAATATGACAAGTGAGATAGTGCTGCTTTAGAAACTAATGTGTTGCCGACCTTAGGATTTAAATACTGTACTGCTGCTAAACAATACAAGACCTTAAAGTCTTCATCTGCTTGGAACCCCATGATTGCCGCTTGTGGCCATATTTGTGTTTGTGCTGGGGTCCTCTGAAATTTGCATCTCACTTACTGTATATCACTCATTTTTTAATAATAATAGTGCATCAGATTTGTATAGCACTTTTCATAGACACTCAAAGATGCTTTCCAGTGGATACATTATTCATTCACTCCACAGAAGTATAATTTGTCACTTATTTTTTGTGTCTAACTAACTAACTAACTAACCTGCACTTATATAGCGCTTTTCTAGTCACAAAGACCACTCAAAGCGCTTTCATTAATACTAACCCTCTATTCTAAGGGCCTATAGGAAACAGATATCTAGGGACAATTTAGAACAGCCAATTAACCTAACATGCATGTTTTTGGCATGTGGGAGGAAACCGGAGAAATCCCGGAGTAAACCCACGCAACACGGGGAGAACATGCAAACTCCACACAGATCACTGTTGGTCGGGGGCTGGGATCGAACCCACGATCCCACGATCCCCACAATCCCCCGGCCAAGGGTAAACTGTGCTGCCGCAGTGCTAACCACTGCGCCACCGTGCAGCACCAGTTCTTTATTTGGTGATCCACTTGCTATTATTTTGAATGGTTGCAAGACCAAATAGAAGCTCTTATTTTGAAAGTTCATTTGCTAAAGGCACTTTTCCATTAGCCCCGATTTGAAAACACGACTCGTCTCACAATGACTCGTTTCGGCCTCGATTGCGTTTCGACATTACTGCTGACACGCCTGCGGTGGGTGGGATTTCTTGAACAGCAAGGCGGCGCCACACTCTCGTGACGTGAAGCGCGCGACCCAAGCAAACATAACATGGCTGCTCTACAAGGCGACTCCTCGGTCTGTGGCTTTTTTCGCTGTAAATACCAAAAAGGACCACCAGATAAGGGTACAGGCAGCGAGACGAAACACTCTGGAATAGTTCTGCAGCTTCTGGGAGAGCCGAAGACATGAGGATACAAACTAGGTCATATATGACAGTAAGCTAATGGTTGCTAATGCTAGTTTGCTGTAAGTACGTCGTGCTACACTGTAATGTCTGCAAGTTAGGTACTAAAATATGTATGCTGTGTGTGTGTATGTTTCAGATGGCTCTGTTGTTGGGAAATTACCTCTTCAAACGGTCGGTCTGGCGTTCAGCACAGCCTCTCACTGATGTCAACAGCCTGTCACTGATGTCATCAGCCTGTCACTGATGTCAGCACAGCTTCACCAACGATCAGTGGTTATAGAGCTTAAGAATGTCTGTAGAAACGTTTATTTCCTGTACAACAAATTGCTCTGCTCTGCGTGTAAATCATGGAGAGACTGTTGAGACGTACCTGCTTCTGCAGCAGAGTCTGAGGTGGTGTCATAGAAAAAAAATGATCAGCTGACACAACTTGATCGCCAGGTTAATAACTATATTAGCCACAAAATATATATTCAAAAAGTAAACAGTACTGAGTTACGTATAATACGATATATTTGATAGTTATGATGTATTTTAGGCCAAAACAAACTTATCTAGGATTAAAGACAATTAAAATAATGCAGTCACAAGGTTACATGGAAAATAATTGATTTACTAGGTACATGTACTGTAGAAATATATATTCTCCGCATCAACAACGTACTATACATGCATTCATGTAGTATTGCACTGGGAATTGCACTGACAATAAAACTGTGAAGTTTTTGCAGATGTCTCTTTTTTATATGTGAAGGTTACCACCATGTGGCACAAATTAAATACTGAAAGATTGGAAAAGCTGTCTAAGAACAATCCAGCAGTTTGAGAAATCACTTTTGGTTTTGTGTAAATCTGTCAACAGAATTATGAACCATAAAGCAGTTTGTGTTAAAATGTTAAATCCCATTAAACCTAATCCGGGGGCTTCCAATCATGTGTCATGGGGGGCCAAGACCCTGCAGGTTCTCTCTTCTACCCAGTCTCTTCAGCAGGTGTTGAAGAAGGTGTTGAAGGTGTTGAAGGTGTTGCACGTGCATGGAAATATCTGACTGGGGCATGCTTAAAGGAGCCACGCATGATCTGGATGAGTACACGGACACTGTGAACTCATATATCCACTTTTGTGAAGAGAACATTCTTCCATCACGCACCAGGGTGAGTTACTCTAATGACAAACCCTGGTTCACAGCTAAGCTCAGACAGATCAGGAAGGAGAAGGAAGCAGCGCTGAAAAGTGGAGACAGGGACTGCTACAGGGAGGTTAAATACCGGTTTAACAGAGAGCTGAAGAGGGCTAAATCTCTATACTCAGAGAGACTCCAGCAGCAGTTCACTGCTAATGATTCGGCTTCGGTGTGGAGAGGACTGAGGCAAATCACCAACTATCGACCTAAGGCTCCTAAAGGTCAGGATGACAAAGCCCTTTGTCAGAGACTGTCCCAACACTATGCCCGTTTTGACACCTCGTCATCTGTGTCCAACTCCCCCCCTCCCTCCAGCTCCACAGCCTCCACATTCCCTACTTCATTTAAGGCACCCCCCCCCCCTCCTCCCCCCTCCCCTTATCATCAGTGAGCAGGATGTGCTCAAACAGTTCTCCAGACTGAACCCGCGCAAGGCCCCCGGCCCAGACGGCGTGTCTCCCTCCACCCTGAGACTCTGTGCGAAACAGCTGGCTCCTGTATTCACAGACATTTTTAACACCTCCCTTAAGTTATGCCACGTGCCATCCTGCCTCAAATCCTCCACCATCATCCCTGTCCCCAAGAAGCCACGGATCACTGGACTTAATGACTACAGACCTGTAGCGCTCACCTCTGTAGTCATGAAGTCCTTTGAGCGCCTGGTCCTGTCCCACCTCAAGTCCATCACCACCCCTCTCCTGGACCCGCTGCAGTTTGCCTACCGAGCCAACAGGTCTGTAGACGATGCAGTCAACCTGGCCCTCCACTCCATCCTGCAGCACCTGGACTCCCCGGGAACCTACGCCAGGATCCTGTTTGTGGACTTCAGCTCCGCATTCAACACCATCCGCCCCGCTCTGCTCCGGGACAAGCTGTCCCTGCTCAACGTGCCTGACTCCCTCTGCAGGTGGATCATCGACTTCCTGACGGACCGGAGGCAGCATGTGCGGCTGGGAAAGACTGTCTCAGACTATACTAGCATCAGCACCGGATCACCCCAGGGCTGTGTACTTTCCCCCCTACTCTTCTCCCTTTACACCAACTCCTGCACCTCCAGCCACCAGTCTGTCAAGTTGATCAAGTTTGCGGACGACACCACCCTCATCGGGCTCATCTCCAATGGCGACGAGTCCGCCTACAGGAGAGAGGTGGCCCAGCTGGCGTCCTGGTGCAGCAATAACAACCTGCAGCTGAACGCTCTGAAGACAGTGGAGATGATTGTAGACTTCAGGAAAGTCACTACTCCTCTGCCCCCCCTCACCCTCTCAGGCTCTCCCATCACCACTGCTGATTCCTTCCGCTTCCTAGGCACTACCATCACCAGGGACCTCAAATGGGAGCTGACCATCAGCTCACTCATCAAAAAAGCCCAGCAGAGGATGTTCTTCCTGCGGCAGCTGAGGAAGCTCAAGCTACCCACCAAGATGTTAGTGCAGTTCTACACAGCCATCATCGAGTCCATCCTCACCACCTCCATAACCGTGTGGTACGCAGGAGCCACTGCCAGGGACAGACTAAGGCTGCAGCGCGTCGTGCGCACTGCTGAGAAGGTGATCGGCTGCAAGCTCCCATCTCTCCAGGATCTGTACATCTCCAGGACCCGGAGGCGTGCTGGCCGGATCATAGCCGATCCCTCACACCCTGGTCACGTACTGTTTGCCCCCCTCCCCTCTGGTAGAAGACTTCGGTCCATCCAGACTAAAACCTCCCGTCACATGAACAGCTTCTTCCCCTCTGCCATTAGACTGCTGAACACTAAGTGACTCTCGTGCACCATGTACAGCAGCTCAACCAGACTCATGTCAATCATCACTGTTTTCTTCCTGCATTACCGACTGCACTATATAGTTCTCCACAGTATCTGCTGCTGGCTAATATATATTTTAACTGTTGACCAGTATCACTTAATCTTATCCTACACTTTATTACATGTATAGTTTATTTCTCTTATCTTATCATGTTTAATGTCGCAGCATTGTACCGAGACAAATTCCTAGTTTGTGTACTACATGAACAATGGCAATAAACCTGATTCTGATTCTGATTCTGAGGTGTTGTCACTGATCAGCAGTCAGTGGAAGAAGTTCAGTGGAATCTGCTGTTGAAGACACTGGTTGGAGGTAAAGCCTGCAGGGTCTTGGCCCTCCATGGCACATGATTGGACACCCCTGCCCAAACCCATTATGATGAAGAGCAGATGCTAATATGACCCAGAATTCCTCCATATACATCCAACAACACAGTCTTCAGTTAATAAAATAATTGTTTTGGTTACTTTTTTCTTAAAAATGAGCCATTATTTTCAAGGTCACCGATAAATCCTTTGTACAGTTGACTCTTTTCCCACCGGTGTCTTAACAGACAAAATGGAAAATCATGATGCAAACACTTAAGTCATTAAATTGTTTATTACAATCAGCAGCAAATTCCAGATTATTCAGAATGTGCAAAATTCAAACTGTAAAAAAGAATAAAACTGGAATGGGTCACACACGGCTGCCACGCTCCCTCACTGAGAAGCAACTGGATCGGCTCCTCATACTGGTCCAGCAGATCTTCAGCCTGCATCTCTGTAAATAGTGAGGCAAGGTCCAGTTGGGGTGGACATTTTCCCTCTTGCCTAGACAAAAGACAAATGGGTGGTGGTTAATTAAAGCAAGTGTAAAACATATTTGGGAAATACACTTGTTGCTAAAAGCCAGTGGTGGAATGTGAATTAATGAATGAATCTTTATTTCGGATTGATTAAAGGTAAAGATTAAAAGAAAATAGAATAATATAACAAAGGGGAAAAAAATCTAACAAGGTCAAAGTAAACAATAACTCCTCTGATTATACAGTTCAACATAGGTTATCTGAAATGGGTGATGGCTGAAGCCGCAGCTTATATTGCCCACCATAGTCCATCCAAGAATTCAAAAGAAAAACAAAACAGGAGGGATTACAATTTGAATGTGACAATAAAGTACTTCGTTGTTGTATTTAACCACAATTTTCATGTAGCTGCGCTTCACTAGATTTTACAAGGGCTGGGTTACATTTAAAATCATCTGCTTTTACTGTGGCTTCAGCAATCAGAATGAATTAATACATTCACTTGAATGGAATCTAGTACTTTAACTGATGGTGTGAATCACCGAGTATGGAGTCACTCAGTCAAAATATGAAGTTTTTATCAATAAAAGTTTGTCTTGTCTGTAAAAGTGTCTCTTCTTGCCCTGGCTTCAAGTGTGGGCGGTGTTTTGTACTAGCATTGCTAAAATATAAAAGGAAGCACTACAATGGGTCTCAAATATTTGTAATGTGTCCTGTTACTGCATGAGTTTATTGACGATAGACTATAAACTACACATATAAAGTAAATTATATTGACGACTGAACATCTCACATTCGCCAAAACATACAGTTATGAACATAACTCACAAAGGATCACACAAGTGATCTGACAAAAAAATAAATACATTAACAAGCAGTTTATTTTACAGTTGATGTGCCATATTCACACAATCAAATAAATCTCAGTTCAGTCCCTTTTATATTAAGTGGAAATTGTGCTACTTTGTTTATGACACTTTACCTATAAAAGCAAAGGATTTCAGTACTTTCCACAGTGGCGAGGTAGGTTGTGGGGAGGCTGATTTCGTCTTGCCTAGACGAACGACAGAAATGGATGTTGGTTAGTTTCAAGCAAGTTCAATACATATACAGGCACATCTCAAAAATTAGAATACCATGAAAAAATTCAATATTTTTGTCACTCATTTCAGAAAGTGAAACCCATATATAGATTCATTACAGGGACAGTGATATATTGAAAGTGTTTATTTTAATATTGATGATTACGGCTACAGCCCATATTAACCAACACCTCAGCGGCCAACATTTATATTTAAAAACTATTTTTTAAAGTTAATTTTATGTAATATTCCAATTTTTTGCAAAATAGAATTTGGGGTTCTCAGGGGCTGTAAGCCGTAATCAGCAAAATTAAAATAAATAAACGCTTCAAATATATCACTGTCTGTGTAATGAATCTATATAATATACGGATTTCTCTTTCTGAAATGAGTGAGTGGTGGGATGTGACAAAAATGCTTCGTTTCCCTGACAAGCACTGCAGGATCCACAGAATAGGTGTGTGGGTCTATTCTGACGCTTTAGAAAATTATATGAATGACTTTATAAATCACTGGTTTGAAAAAGCAATTTTAATATGATGAGATTTCGGCTCATGTGGTCCATTTCACCAGTATCACAGTATAAACAGGGAGGCTAACCCCTGGCATGTGGAAACACATTCTAGCATTAAATTGCACACAATTTAATGCGCAGCACCAAAGTGCAATACAAAACACAAACCAGGACTTTAACCAGGCTTAACATATTTCATCGTTTTGCTCTCACAAGTGAATATTTAGGAGAAAGCAAGCGCGAATCAGCAGTTGGTACTAGCTAGCTACTAGCAAAAAAATCGTTAGCTAAAACGAGTTAACCAGCACAAAACGGCGCTGTATGGCTCAAAAAAAGTGAGCTTACCACCAACAGGATAAATAAGCAAACAGATGCACATTATTACAAATCACTCACCATCGATGGTTCTCTCACGTTCGTCTTCAGCTTGTCCATAGTTCAGTTCTATGGTGGGCAGCCATGTATCGGTCCGGGTCACTCCTCACTGTGGATCTGCCACCAAGCAGAGAAAACTCCGCACCTCTTCGTTGGACCACGGTGTAGAGTTCTGCAAAACCTACAACGCTGTCTGTATTAATATCGTATTTACTCCGTGACCGAGTTAGTCCGTGAAATATTGCAAATGGCGGTCGTGTAGATTCATCAGAAGACGGCGAAGATGGTCGCTTTCGTGACGTTACGACCTGACCAATCAGCGGCGACCAGTCTTTTGACGTCACATCACGGCCCGACTCAGCTCGGTTGTACCCTGCCCTCGATCCGGTACGAAAATAGCGCCCTTAAACCGTGCTGGGGCTTATGGAAAATGCTCAAACGCGGGCTGAGCGGTGCCGTGTTGGGCTAAGCGGGGCTAATGGAAAAGGCCCTTTAGTGAACTTGATTTTACACCTGCAGAGTTGAAATTGGAAATGTTTATCTTCTCCTGGCTTCCCCAGTTTTCCTGTGCTTGAGGTGGGCCTACTTTTAATCTGTTATCTTCTTTTTATCTTTGTTATCTTCCTTTTTATCTTTTTATTTACGGGGTCGGGGAAGCCACGCTGAGCGCTCAGCACCGCTCAGCACCGGCAGCTAGAGCTCATATTAAAGCGAGGTAGTCGGATACCCAAAAGCCGATGGTGTATAGAACACGTATGTTAGGATTTGTATGTGAAATTTTGGCATCAAAACTGCTCCCGTTTAGCTGTAATTAATATTCAAAAATGATATTTTCGGGATGAAAGAATTCAAGCGTCCCTGCATTTGTTTACTTCTCGGGGCCGCCGCCGGAGAGCGAGCCGTGTGCAAAATGCGATCGTGTTGTTAATATAGCACATTTTTTGTGGAAATGTTACTATTATTAGTTGTGAAATGTGTTATAAAACGATTAGACGACGATACTATGGCTCTTCCTGCTGTTCCCGTTTCACTGTTTTTTTTCCGGATGTAAAATACGGGATCCCTACGGCCCATTGGCGCACGAAGTATCCTGGTCGATGTAAACAGCCGTGGACCAAAAAACGTACATTTGCTCGTGGAACAGGTCATTCACACTCGCAGACAATTGCGCTATATGTGTCTATAGGATTTTCTTTCCATGCACGCAAAAAAAAATTTTTTTCCCGGATCCGACTACCTCGCTTTAATGTGACAAATATTCGAATGTGCACAACATGGGCAGTGTTAGGCTTTTTAAGGGGTGCTGTAGCACCTCAAAATTTAAACCCAGCACCCCTAAAAATTGGAGTGAGAAAAGTTGTGATTAAAAAAATTTGGTTCATCTTTGACATGCTGAAATAACATCCAAAACATATTCAGTAGTTTGTCGTTTAAACTTTTTTAAAATGAAAATTACCCCCCATCATGATTCGTCTCAGTTATTTTACTTATCTTCTGTGTTGTGCATCTGTTTATTTTGGATTGACTATGGTGATCTTAATTTGGGGGTTTTCATGCATTGCTGCATTTTGTCTCTGGGTTGTTATTTGTTTCTGTTTATTTATGAGTTGCCTTGTATTCTTTTGTCATCAGTTATCTTGTTCTCACCTTAAGTCTCTTATTGTATCATCCGGTTTGTTTCTCATTTTATATCGTTTCATATTCTTAGCTAGTTCTTGTGCCATATCCCTCTGTGCCTTTGTTGTGCCAGCACCATGTGCTCACTTCCTGCAGTCAAGACCAGTTTGCAGGCTTTGACAGCTGTCACTGGTTCACTTGATTATTTCCTCACTCATGTACCAACACCTGTTGATTATTAATTCATACCTATTTAAACGTTTTATTTATTTATTTATTTGAACATCAAGACAAAAAAAATTAAAAACAAGGAATCAAAACCAAAAAAAAAAAAAAAAATAACAAAAAAAAGCCTTGTTCAAAAGGAGTGGGAAGAAGCCAAAGCTTATATAGTCCCTCCCACCCCTTCTCCATGCCCAATAAATTATAATATTCTAGTCATTATCCGTCCCATAATTACATTTGTTATACAATACCATAATATATAATACATTTTATAATTAAATTATGCAATAGAAACGATACAACAAATGCAACATCTAATAATTAAAATAATAATAAGTAAATACTTCTGGTATGTTTAATATAATTATAGACAATGTTATCATCATCATAATCACCATATCTTATCTTGGTTGTCCATTGATCCGATGATGACCGTCCCTCATGTATTAAGACAGTCCTCTTCTTGCGTGAGCACGGAGATAGCTGTTTAGGCCGATCCTTGATCCGCAGACACAGCTGCAGTAGGGGCAAGGAAACTGCTCAGGTAGTAACGCCTTTCTTCGTGCCCGTGCTTCAGCTACATCAGCTCGCCTCTTTTCTTCAAAGTAGTCTCGTGCCTGGGTAGTAAGGGCCCGCCAGCCTGGCCTGTCCATAGCCCACAGCTCTAATTGTTTGGGAAGGATGCCAGTGTGTCTGATGTTGAGCTTCACGCAGTCTTTGAATCTTTTGCGTGGTCTGCCTTGCAGATACCACCACCATATACTCACACGAGTATGTCACAGCGAGTCCTATGATGTGCTAGGATGTTCCTATGATGCCAAAGATCATAGGACCGCCTATGTCTGTGTGTCACAATCATTGGACTTTGTGTTGCCATGGAAACCATGTCAAAGATCAAAGGCAGGCATCACTCACAATCATAGGTCTCGCTGTGACATCATCAAAGATCAAAGGCAGATTTCACCAGGGTTACTGTTGCCATGGTAACCATGTCAAGAATCACCATGGTTGTGTTGCCATGGTAACCATGTCAAAGATTAAAGGCAGGAATGCAGAAATGCTTGCAAAGATCAATTAAAGATCATAGGACGCCAATGATGTTCCTATGATGTCTGCATGATGTCCTAGGATGTTTCCTATGATACCAAAGATCATAGGACCGCCTATGTCTGTGTGTCACAATCATAGGACTTTGTGTTGCCATGGTAACCATGTCAAAGGTCAAAGGCAGGCATCACTCACGATCATAGCACTCGCTATTACGTCATCAAAGATCAAAGGCAGCCATCACTCACAATCATAGGACTCGCTATGACATCATCAAAGATCAAAGGCAGGCATCACTGAACGAGTGGTGACGTCAAAGATCAAAGGCAGGTTTCACCAGGATTACAGTTGCCATGGTAACCATGTCAAGCATCACCATGGTTACTGTTGCCACGGTAACCATGTCAAAGATCAAAGGCAGTAATGGAGAAATGCTTGCTTACACTTGCTTTCTACGGGCATGCAGAAATACTTGCTCATACTTGGTTTCTACGGGCACGCATGGGTATGCACTAGTATATTCAACAATAACAACAATAATAACCTTTCTTCATTGAAGACACATTGTAATATTACTGTCCTTTATTATTATATTGTTCAAAAATCATTTTGACATAACGTTCGGCTCAGGAGACGCACACACACAGGCTCAAAGTAGTTCAAATAGTTTATTGGCAACAGGAGTGAATGAATGAGTGTCTGCGTAATGTTAATGTGTTGGTGGCGGCGTCTGCTTCAGGCACAGAGGCAGGAGACCGTACAGCCGGCAACCCTATGGGAGAGAACACAGAGACACAGGGTGATGGGCACACACCAACACAGGAGGAGAATAGGCGAGGGAGAAGCTTACTTGCTAGGAACAGATGACTGGCACAACAAGGACGGGACCCGGGAGACAGCCACCTGCAGGGCTCGGTGCAGCAGCGAGGAACGACGAGGGAACGGGATTGTCCGCCGCCGAGGAATCCACCTGTGCACAGGGGAACAGACTGGAAAGGATGAGGTAAGGGTTTCTTACCACACAGCGTCGTGCTGAAGAGTTGATAGCTTCACGTCGAAGGGGAATGAAGTCTGACGGCTTCAGGCCGAAGCTCAGGGCGAGGCGGCTTATATCCCTCGCCGCTGACGATGAACAGGTGTGCGAGCAGGTGGCGCCGCTGATGAGCGGCGCGGCGTGACAGTACTCCCCCCTCTAGCAGCGCCTCCTGGCGATGGCTTTCCTGGGTGCGCTCGGTGGAAGTCCGCGATGAGCGATGGGTCCAACACGAACGACGAGGGTACCCACTGTCGATGCTCGGGCCCATAGCCCTCCCAGTCCACCAAGTACTGCAACCCACGACCCCGGCGCCGGGAGTCCAGGATGGAGGCGACGGACCAGGCCGGATGGCCACCAATCACCCAGGGCGCGGGTTGCGCAGCAGGAGGAGGGCAAAGGGGGTCGGTGACTGCCAGCTTCACCTTACACACGTGGAAGGTGGGATGGATGCGGAGGGAGGGGGGAATAGCCACGCGCACAGCCACCGGGTTGATGATCCGGGTGATGGGGTAGGGACCCATGAATCGCTGTGCCAGCTTCCTCCTCTCGCCTTTTAAGGTTACGTCCTGGGTTGATACGTAGACACGTTGCCCAACTCTGTACGCCGGGGCAGGTCTTCGGTGCCGGTCCGCCACAGTTCTGTTGCGCTCCGCTGTGCGTAAAAGCGCCTTGCGCGCGGCAGCCCAGATGGAGCGGAACTGCCTGAGATGCGCCCTAACCGAGGGAACAGTTACCTCACTCTCCTGCACCGGGAACAGCGGGGGGTCATAACCCAGGGACGCCTTGAAGGGGGACATCCCTGTAGCAGAAGAGCGAGCGGTGTTGTGGACGTATTCAACCCAGGCAAGATGGTTACTCCAGGACGTGGGTTTAGATGCTGTTATACAGCGGAGCGCGGCCTCCAGCTCCTGATTGGTCCGCTCACACTGCCCGTTGGATTGGGGGTGATGGCCGGAGGAGAGGCTTACCTTGGCTCCGATGGCGTTACAGAACGATCTCCAAACCTCAGAAGAAAATTGGGGCCCCCGGTCCGAGACCACGTCCACCGGAATCCCGTGCAGTCTGACCACGTGTTGGACGAGGAGATCCGCCGTCTCCAGGGCAGTTGGAAGACCTCGCAGGGGGACGAAGTGCACAGCCTTGGAGAAGCGGTCCACGATGGTCAGGATGGTGTCATAGGAATTGGAGACTGGGAGTCCGGTGACGAAATCCAAAGCGATGTGTGGCCAGGGCCTGCCAGGGACGGGCAGGGGCTGGAGCAGACCCGCTGGGGGTGCGTTTCCCGACTTGTTGGTGGCACAAATTGGACAAGCCCGGGCGTAGCGGGCTGCGTCCCTCCGCAGGCCCGGCCACCAAAAGGACCGCTGGAGGAGGTCTATCATCCGGGAGGAGCCAGGGTGACAGGTGAGCTTGGAGGTGTGCAGCCAGTGGATGACCTCACCACGAACCGCGGATGGCACAAACAGCCTCCCCTCCGGTCCGCCGCCAGGGTCAGGTTCCACTTCCTGCGCCCTCCGGATCTTGCTCTCTATGTCCCAGGAGATGGCTCCCACGACGCACGACCTGGGCAGGATGGTGTGGAGCATCTCCTCCGACTCCTCGGGGGTGAACTGCCTAGAGAGGGCGTCAGGCAGGCCGTTTTTGGAGCCAGGCCTGAAGGTGATGGAGAACTGGAACCTGGCGAAGAACAAGGACCAGCGTGCCTGGCGGGCATTCAGACGCTTGGCAGATCGAAGATATTCCAAGTTCTTGTGGTCCGTAAGGACCACGAACGGCAGGTCCGCCCCCTCTAGCCAGTGGCGCCATTCTTGCAGCGCAAGCTTGATGGCCAGTAGCTCTCTGTCCCCCACATCGTAGTTTCTCTCCGCCGGGGAAAAGTGCCGGGAGAAGAAGGCGCAGGGCCGTTTGGCGCCATCGTCAGGCGACCGCTGAGATAGCACCGCCCCCACTCCTGTGTCCGAGGCGTCCACCTCCACGATGCACTGCAGCGCGGGGTCGACCTGGCGAAGGACCCAGGAGGAGGAGAACTCCGCCTTCAGCGCCTGGAAGGCAGCAGCGGCCTCTTCGGTCCACCGGAACGGGACCTTAGGGGACGTGAGGCGGGTCAGTGGTCCGACGATGGAGCTGAAATTGGGGACAAAGCGGCGGTAGAAATGTGCAAATCCAACGAACTGTTGCACCTGCTTCCATGACGCAGGTGTAGGCCATTCTACCACCGCCTTTACCTTCTCTGGGTCAGGGAGCACCTGGTCTTGAGAGATGACGAAACCCAGGAAGGACGTCGTTCTGGCGTAAAATTCACACTTTTCAGCCTTCACGTATAGCCGATTCTCCAGCAGTCTTTGGAGGACCCGCCTCACTTGGACCTGGTGCTCATCCCTGGACTTGGAGAAGATGAGGATATCGTCCAGGTAGACGAACACGAAAAGGCCGATGAAGTCCCGGAGGACGTCATTGATGAGGCGCTGAAAGACGGCAGGAGCGTTGGTCAACCCGAATGGCATAACCAGGTGTTCAAAGTGGCCGTTCGGGGTACGGAAGGCTGTCTTCCACTCATCTCCCTCCCGGATCCGGACGAGGTGGTATGCGCTGCGTAGATCCAGCTTGGTGAACCAGGTCGCCCCCTGGAGGGAGTGGAAGGCGGTGTCCATGAGGGGCAGGGTGTAACGGTCCTTCTCAGTGATGTCGTTGAGAGCCCGGTAATCTATGCAAGGGCGGAGGGATCCGTCCTTTTTCCCAACGAAGAAGAACCCTGCCCCCACGGGAGATGACGATGGGCGAATTATCCCAGCGCTCAGTGATTCTTTCAGGTAGGCGTTCATCGTCTCCTTCTCCGGCGCTGACAGGCTGTAGAGCCGACCAGAAGGTAAGGGAGCCCCCTGGCGGAGGTTGATGGCGCAGTCATAGGGCCGATGAGGGGGGAGAGACGTAGCTTTATTCTTACTAAACACCATACCCAGGTCGTGAAATTCCGGAGGCACCAGAGACAGGTCCGGGGGTGCAGCGTCCGTAGCAGGGGGAGAAGCGGACGAAGAGCAGGCAGCGGACTGAAGGCAGGTGCCCATGCAGAACGTACTCCATGCCGATACCCCAGCTGACTTCCAATCCAGGACCGGGTTGTGGAGGTGTAGCCAGGGATAGCCCAGGATGACGGGCGACACAGAGTTGGGCAGGACGAGAAAGGTTATCTCCTCCCGGTGGTTTCCAGAGATGATCACCGGGACCGGGATGGTCTGGTGGGTGACTCTCCCAAGGGAAGCACGGGAGAGGTTGACCAGGGAGATGGGGTCCTTGAGCGCCTGGCAGCGGATGCCCAATAGGGTTGCCAGGCTTTGAGAAATGAAGCTGCCCTCTGTGCCCGAATCCACCAGTGCGTGGGTGAGGTGCCCAGTGGGGTTGTGGCAGAAACGGATGGGCAGCTTTAATTGAGTGAGGGGACTTAACCGATTGACGCCCGCGAGGCCCCCTACAGTGACTCGCGGACCCCCCCCGTTTGGCTTCTGTGGGCAAAGCTCTACCGTGTGTTGATCATCTCCGCAATACATGCAGAGATTCAACGCACGGCGGCGTTGTCTCTCCGCCGGGGAGAGCTTTGTCCAACCCGTCACCATCGGCTCCGACTCCTCGGAGTGCGATGGCGGCGGCGTTACCAGGGGGCGAGCTTGGGGCAAGCGCGACAAGGCTCCGCGAGGGCGAGAAGATGACGACTTCCGCCCCGAGGAGCGCTCGCGCAGCCTGTTATCCAAGCTGATGGCAAGTGAAGACAGCTCCGCTAGCATCTCAGGGAGGTCCCGCCCAGCCAGTTCATCCCTCAGATCATCATTGAGACTGCGGAGGAAAAGACCGCAGAGGGAACGTTCCTCCCAGCCTACTTCCTCCGCTGCTACCCGGAAGTCGACCGCATAGTCCGCGGCCAACCGGCTTCCCTGCTGGAGAGCGAGAAGCCGGTCGACTTGGACCGTCTCGGTTCGGGAGTGGTGAAAGACCTCCAGGAAGCGTCTCACGAACTGGTCATAAGTGAGGGTGGCGTAACTGGGCCTCGCCATAACGGCGTAGGTCCAAGTCAACGCGCGCCCCTCCAGGAGATTCCCGATATAACCAATCCGGCTGTGATCCGAGGGAAAGTCTCCGGGCACGCGGTGGAATACGGACTCACACTGCATGATGAACCCCTGCGCTCCTCCGAGCTTTCCGCTAAAGCGGGCGGGGGTCGGAATGGGTGTGAGCCGCGCCGGTGCTACCGGAGCCTGCTGGACGGCCACTGGAGCGGCAGGAGCCGCGCCACCCTGATGAGCCGGGGGGAACGGCTGCTGGGGGTCCAGGCGGTCCAATCGGTTATTGATGAGAACCAATTGATTTAGGATCACCTGTTGCTGATAAGCTATTTGATCCACCCGAGCCTCGAGGTTGGTAAGCCGGTGCGCGAGCCCGCCATCTGCTGAGCCGCTCTGCTGAAGTCGTACTGACATAACGTTCGGCTCAGGAGACGCACACACACAGGCTCAAAGTAGTTCAAATAGTTTATTGGCAACAGGAGTGTCTGCGTAATGTTAATGTGTTGGTGGCGGCGTCTGCTTCAGGCACAGAGGCAGGAGACCGTACAGCCGGCAACCCTATGGGAGAGAACACAGAGACACAGGGTGATGGGCACACACCAACACAGGAGGAGAATAGGCGAGGGAGAAGCTTACTTGCTAGGAACAGATGACTGGCACAACAAGGATGGGACCCGGGAGACAGCCACCTGCAGGGCTCGGTGCAGCAGCGAGGAACGACGAGGGAACGGGATTGTCCGCCGCCGAGGAATCCACCTGTGCACAGGGGAGCAGACTGGAAAGGATGAGGTAAGGGTTTCTTACCACACAGCGTCGTGCTGAAGAGTTGATAGCTTCACGTCGAAGGGGAATGAAGTCTGACGGCTTCAGGCCGAAGCTCAGGGCGAGGCGGCTTATATCCCTCGCCGCTGACGATGAACAGGTGTGCGAGCAGGTGGCGCCGCTGATGAGCAGGTGGCGCCGCTGATGAGCGGCGCGGCGTGACACATTTCTTTATATGTTGATTTAAATATATGGATGTTTGGACATTGCCTGTGTTTCTCCCCCAACCCATTCCACAATTTTACCCCACACACAGACACACAAATCCTTTTCCTAGTAGATCTTACTAGGTGCATTTTAAATTTTTTATTCCCCCGTAAATTGTATTTCCCTTCTCTCTGACTAAAAAGATTTTGTATATTGTGAAAAGAAAAAAAAAAGTTTTTACTTACTTTAAACATTAACTGTGCTGTATAATAATCAACCACTTCCTGTAATTTTAATAACTTTGAATGTAAAAACAGTAAATTTGTATGATCAAGAGACCCGACTTTGTGTATAACACGGATTGCCCTTTTTTTTTGTAATATTAGCAATGAATTAAGTGTACTTTTATAATGGTTACCCCAGACTTCTATGCAATAGGCCAAGTATGGAAGTACTAATGAGCAATACAAGATATGAAGCAATTTGTAATCTAGGACTTCCTTAATTTTATTTATAATTGCAGTATTTTTTGCAACTTTGTTTTGTATGTATCTGATGTGTGGTTTCCAACTAATTTTATCATCTAGTATTACACCCAAAAATTTGATCTCAACATTTTCAATAATTACATTATCTATATGAATATGTATATCTTCTTTATTTTTACAATTACTAAATACCATTACCTTAGTTCTATCTATATTTAGTGATAATTTATTACTATCCATCCATTTTTAAGCTTATTTAATTCATTATTTAGAGTATGGATTAGTTCCTTATAATTATTTCCAGACTAAAATATATTAATATGAATGAATGAATGAATGAATGAATGAATGAATGAATTTATTTCGGATAGTACAGTACAGGTTAAAAGAAACTGTATAATATAACAACAAGGTCAAATTAGACAAAGACTCCTTCTTCTATACAATTCCACGTGAGTTATCCGAAATGGGTGATGGCTGGAGCCGCAGCTTATATTGCCCACCCATATTCCATCCAAGAATTCAAAAGAGAAAAAAGAGAAAACAAGACAAGAGCGATTACAATTTAAAACAAAGCTAAGACAAAATGTGACTGAGAGAAAAAAAAAAGAAAACTAAGCTAAGCTAAGTTAAGCGGTTACTATTCAAAACAAATCTAAGACAAAGTGTCACAGAGAAAAAAAAAACAAAAAACAAAAAACTAAGCTACAACACAACACAGGCTGGATATGTCAATCCTTATGTGAGTTTACATGTCGTCTTGTAAATATGTTTGGAGTATTTCTTCCTTTAGTTTTTGTTTAAATTGTCCAAGCGTTGTACATGATTTTAATTCAGGTCCAAAATCGTTCCATAATCTGACTCCTTGCACTGAAATACAGTGTTGCTTGGTGGTTGTTCTCACTGTAGGCTTTTGAAATATACATGTTCCTCTGAAGTGATATCGTTTCTCCCTTGTTTGGAACAACTTTTGGATATTTGCGGGCAGTGATAGATTCTTCACTTTGAACATTATTATTGCGGTTTTAAAGTCAACCAGATCTTTCAACTTGAGAGTTTTTTGTTTGAGAAAAAGTGGGTTTGTTGGTTCCCTGTAAGCTGCTTTGTTGATTATTCTAATAGCTCTCTTTTGAAGCATAAAGAGTGGATATATGTTTGTTTTATATGTATTTCCCCATACTTCATTACAATATGTCATGTATGGGAGTATTAATGAATGATACAAGGTGTATAGTGTGGGTTGATTCAGCAAATATTTCACTCTGTGTAATATTGCAATTGATTTGGATACTTTACCTTTAATATAATTAATATGTGACTTCCAACACAGTTTGTTATCAATTATTACTCCAAGGAATTTAGTTTCAGATACCCTTTCAATCTCTACACCATTGACATTGAGTTTGGGTACTGGGTTGTTGTGATGGTTGTTAAAGACTATAAATTTTGTCTTACTTAAATTGAGCGTTAATTTGTTTGAATCAAACCACAGTTTAAGCTTTCCTAATTCCTTTCCGAGTGTATCCAGAAGTTGTTCCAAATTGTTTCCACTGCATAGCAGATTAGTGTCATCGGCAAACAATATTAAGTCAATTTTTTCTGAAACTTTACATATATTGTTTATAAACATATTGAATAATAATGGTCCCAAAACTGAACCCTGTGGGACTCCACAGGTGACCTTCAGCAACTCTGAGTTTTTGTTGCTAACACATACATACTGATATCTATTCTTTAAGTAACTACTTAACCAGGACAGTGCTACCCCTCTAATACCACAATTTTGTAGTTTCTTTAATAATAAATTATGATCTACTGTATCAAATGCTTTTTTAAGATCTAGGAATACTCCAACTGAATACTCTTTATTTTCAATGGCTGTTGATATTTTTTCTGTAAATTCCATTAGGGCATATGCAGTTGTCCTCTTGTGTCTGAACCCATATTGCTGCTCACATAATAAATCATTCTTCAGTATGAAGTTGTCAATTCTCTCATAGAATATTTTTTCAAGTATCTTGGAAAATTGCGGTAATAGTGAAATTGGTCTATAGTTTGAGAGTTCCCCTCTGTCGCCCGTCTTGTATATCGGAATTACTTTAGCTATTTTCATTGCATTGGGAAATATACCTGATTGGAGAGACAGGTTACAGATATATGTCAGTGGTTTTACTATGCATTCGATAACAGTTTTGACTAGTAGCATGTCAATACCATCACAGTCAGTAGATGTTTTACTTTTGAACGATTTAACAATTTCAATGACCTCTCTTTCGTCTGTGTTCTTTATGTAGATGGAGTCTTTTACAGCAGTGTTATTGCATATTGTATCACCTGTAGATACCGTAGTGGGTATTTCTCGGGCCAGTTTAGGTCCAATGTTAACAAAAAAATTATTAAATTCATCTGCAGGTGAAGCTATATTCACACTCTGAGTCGTTTTATTATTTTTTGGAATATTAGTTGGGTAGCTTGTATTTCTGCTTTTATTTCCAAGGATACTGTTGAGTATTGTCCATGTATTTTTAATATTGTCTTTGTTTTTCGCCAGTTCTTTACTGTAATAGTCTCTTTTACTACATCTTATTATACAGTATTTGTTAACTTATTTTTGTATGTTTTATACCGTTGCTCTGCTTCTTTTGTTCTTTTCTTTAGGAAAGCTTTATATAATAAATTTTTCTTTTTACATCATCAGCAAATATTATTTTTAATAATTTAGAAAGTTGGTTAAATAATTTGGGGCCCAATACTGACCCCTGGGGGACCTCATAGGCAATTCCCATACATCCAGACAGATATTCTCCCATCTTCACAAACTGTTCTCCATCCATCTTTTTCCGCTTAATCCTTTTCGGGTCACGGGGTGGGGTGGGGTGGGGGGGCTGGAGCCTATCCTACATCTTTGGGCGGGAGGCAGGGTACACCCTGGACAGATCGCCAGTCCATTGCAGACTGTTGTCTGTCAGATAAATAACTTGTAACCCAATTCAGTGCCACTCCCCTAATACCATACAATTGCAGTTTATTAAGAAGTATTGAAAAATTTATTGTATCAAATGCTTTTCTAAAATCTATAAATACACAAATTGCATATTTTCCTGGATCTAATGCATTTATTATTTCAGAATCAGAATCAGAATCAGAATCAGGTTTATTGCCATTGTTCATGTAGGACTAAACTAGGAATTTGTCTCGGTGCAATGCTGCAACATTAAACATGATAAAATAAAATAAATAAACTATACATGCAATAAAGTGTAGAATAAGAGTAAGTGATACTGGTCAGCAGTTAAAATATATTAGCGAGCAGCAGATACTGTGGAGAACTATATAGTGCAGTCGGTAATGCAGGAAGAAAACAGTGATGATTGACATGAGTCTGGTTGAGCTGCTGTACATAGTGCACGAGAGTCAATAAGTCACTTAGTGTTCAGCAGTCTGATGGCAGAGGGGAAGAAGCTGTTCATGTGACGGGAGGTTTTAGTCTGGATGGACCGAAGTCTTCTACCTGAGGGGAGGGGGGGCAAACAGTACGTGACCAGGGTGTGAGGGATCGGCTATGATCCGGCCAGCACGCCTCCGGGTCCTGGAGATGTACAGATCCTGGAGAGATGGGAGCTTGCAGCTGATCACCTTCTCAGCAGTGCGCACGACGCGCTGCAGCCTTAGTCTGTCCCTGGCAGTGGCTCCTGCGTACCACACGGTTATGGAGGTGGTGAGGATGGACTCGATGATGGCTGTGTAGAACTGCACTAACATCTTGGTGGGTAGCTTGAGCTTCCTCAGCTGCCGCAGGAAGAACATCCTTTGCTGGGCTTTTTTGATGAGTGAGCTGATGGTCGGCTCCCATTTGAGGTCCCTCGTGATGGTAGTGCCTAGGAAGCGGAAGGAATCAGCAGTGGTGATGGGAGAGCCTGTGAGGGTGAGGGGGGGCAGAGGGGTTGTGACTTTCCTGAAGTCTACAATCATCTCCACTGTCTATTATTTCCTCTGTTGCTTCCATTATTGCTAATGATGTTGTGCTCTTCTTCTTCTTTTAGATTTGATTGGCAGTTGGCAACCAGCTTACAGGTGCATTACCGCCATGTACTTCACTCTTTATCATTACTCTATCTGGTCAGGAGTTGTAGTCCTTCTATCATCATTGCTGTGTCCAATTGAACCTCAACTCTATCTTCAGACATCACTCTTCTTTGTCTCCTCACACTTCACTCTATATCATCACTCTATCTGGTCAGGAGCTGTAGTCCTTTTATCATCATTGCTGTGTCCAATCGAACCTCAACGCTATCTTCAGACATCACTCTTCTTTGTCTCCTCATACTTCACTCTACATCATCACTTCACTCTATATCATCACTCTACACATCTTACGGCCAAGATCAATGAACAGGACCAGCTTTTGATAACCCATAGATCATAGGGAATGATCCACAGGCTATAGAGTGATGATAATCAAAACCAAGAGAAGAAGAAGAGAAGAAGACAACCGCCAATCAAATCAAGAAGAAGAAGAAGAAGAAGAGAGGACCAGTTGCTGGCTGGGAATGAAAAGGAGTGATACCATCTGGGCTTCTATGGCAAACAGCTAAACCGTGGGACACATACCCAGGCTTGATCAACCTGTGGTGGGCCTGCCTCAGTGGAGGATGTCTTGTGATAAATGACTGAAACACCCTGTGATGCTGAGGTACACAACTGACGATGTGTCCCGGCGGTGAAGCCTTATAGTAGCCATCTCTCAAGAACTCCCCACAGACTCAGAAGTGGTGCAAACATCAGGGATTGTAACAGCTAGTCCTTTCATTCAACCTTGATTTCTGGAGTGATCCAGTAACTGCTGCGAAAGGACAGCTGACAATCAGGGAAAGACCTGATGATGGCCTGGAAAGACTGCTGACAGGAGGGAATAGATCCTAACGGGGCTGGTGTGGGTTAGCGGCTCATACCAGTAGGACCCATCGCTGATTAGTATTCTGGGATCCACCCATCACTGCTACAAAAACTTCAAGGAAGAAAATACCCCCAGGGTCTGCGAGAGCAGGGACGCAAGATGACCCATCATGGACGGATCTTATGGTAACAGACCGTGGAACTGAACTGACAATGAATACAACAGCACCACAACTGATGAACCATTAACAGTGGCAGGACAAAAGCTGCAGAGCTGCGTATGTGGCTGGTCAAAGGTAACAACAGAGAGTGGCTTTAAAATCCATCAAAGCAGAAAAAAATGCCTTGGTGAGCTCAGCAAGGGGCCTCGCATTGACCAGTATTTCTTAAGAAGTAGGCCAAATCAGTCGAGTGAAGCCCAGAGGCGGGAGAACCCCCACAGTCCTCAGGGTATCAGCACCTCAGATGAGGCTCAGCTTTGCATGGACCCTCCTGCAGTCTCTAGCCTGGAGCCCAACCAGTCACGGTCAGCAACAGTCTCCAGCCCAGAGCCAAGCCAGCCACAGCCAACACTTATCTCCGGCCCAGAGCCAAGCCAGTTACAGCCAGCAGTAGTCTCCAGCCTGGAGCATAGCCAGCCACAGCCGACACCAGTCCCTAGCCCAGAGCCCAGCTCACAACACTCAGCAACAGTCTCCAACACCAGGTTCAATCAACCATTGCCAACAAGTGAAAGGAAGATGGAAGGAAGGAAACCTCAGATCCAGTGGCCTAAATCCAGCCAGAGGAAAGAATGGGAGACCATTGACTCAGATCTGGTCCTCCTACTGGAACAACAGAAGGGTCCTGTTCAAAGAAAGCTGGAGAACATGGGATCCATCATCTACAGCTATGGTACAGAGAGGTGTGGGGTAAAGGGCAGGACACTGAGGCAGCAGAAAGCCCCCGTGGATCAGCTGAAGTCCAGGAGACAGCAGGAAATTGACAGATTGGTGAAAGAAAGGAGACAACTGAGAAAGCATTGGAAGAAAGTCACAGAGACCGAAAGAGTGGGACTTGATGACTTGCAGACTGAAATAAAGCAACGACTGACAAAGCTGCGGAGAGCAGAACACCTCGGATGGCAATGCAAGAGGAAAGAACGGTCAAGGACCCTATTCTACAGTAATCCCTACAGCTTTGTCAAAAGCCTGTTTGACCGAGAGAAGAGTGGGAGCCTTAAAGTGCCCATAAAAGATCTGGAAGAGCACCTGAGGAAGACTTGCTCTGACGATAGGAGGCATGAGCCAGTCACCATCCCGAATGACATGCCACCAAGGCCAGCACTTGAGCAGCAAATGGACATAAAGATCCAGGGTTTCTCAAGATGTCTGGAGCATGAAAATATCATCTGGCACCAAATCCAAACTGCCAAGAAGGAACGGAGAGACCTGCATATAGTCTTTTTAGACCTTGCCAATGCCTTCAGCTCAGTCCTGCACAAGATCTTGTGGACAGCCTTTGAGTACTTCAGCGTACCAAACCACATCACACAGCTGGTCAAGAGCTACTTTCAGGATCTCCAGTTTTGTGTGACAGCTGGGAACAACACCATAGCCTGGCAACACCTGAAAAGGGACATCATGGCAGGATGCACAATTTCCCCCCTAGCATTCGTCATGGCAATGGAAGTGATCATACAGGCATCCCGTTGGGTAGTGGGTGGCGAGAAGACCAAGAGTGGCCTGCATCTTCCGCCAATTAGAGCATACATGGATGATATGATCATCATCACAGCAACAAAACCATGCACTAGACACTTGCTGCAGAAACTCCAGGAGAACATCCAGTGGGCAAGAATGGAGTTTAAGCCAAGCAAATCTCACAGCATCTCCATTGTTAAAGGCCAACTAATGGGAGTGTGGTTCCACATCGGCGATGAGCCAATCCCCGTAGTCTTAGAGAAGCCCATCAAGAGCCTCGGACAATGGTATAACACAGACCTCAGAGACACCCAACAACTTGAACAACTCCGGCAGGACACGACTAATGGCCTCAGGCAGATTAATAACACTGCACTTCCAGGGAAACTGAAGCTCTGGTGCCTCCAGTTTGGGCTGCTGCCCAGACTCCTGTGGCCGTTGACCATGTATGAAGTCTCCCTAACCCATGCTCAGCGTCTGGAAAGGCTAGTGAGCTCTTATGTGAGGAAGTGGCTCGGCCTCCCAAAATGTCTCAGCAGCATTGGACTCTACAGCGATGAAGCCCTGTCACTGCCATTGTCTAGCTTGGTTGAGGAATTCAGATGTGCCAAGGTGAGGCTGAACATGTTGCTCGCCAACTTCCGGGACCCTGTAGTAAAAGGTGCTGCACCTACCCTGGCAACAGGGAAGAAGTGGACCCCAAACATGGCTGTACTACAGGCCAAATCTGCGCTCCTTCATCGTGATGGGGTGGGCCACATCCAACAAGGTAGAAGAGGCCTTGCCTTTGGAACAGTGACACCTCTCTGGCAAAAGGCATCTCCAGCCAAATGCTGAACTATGGTGGTAGAGGAGGTGTGTCAACAGGAAGAAGCAGCCAAAGGGCCAGAGCCATAGCACAAGCCAAACAGGGTTGATGGACAAGGTGGGAGGGTGTCAAAAAGAGGAAAATCACATGGAGAGAACTCTGGGGCATGGAATCCAACAGGCTGAGCTTCATCATCCGAGCTACATATGATGTGCTGCCCTCTCCCACAAATCTGCAGCTGTGGCTTGGAAATGATCCATCTTGCCCTCTGTGTACAGCCCCAGCAACACTCAAGCACATCATGGTTGATTGCAGGACTAGTCTCACTCAAGGGAGATACACATGGAGAAACAACCAGGTCCTCAGATGTCTATCCGATAAACTTGAGTGCAAGAGAGTATCCATCAACTCCCAACCCTTCACCAACCAGGATGTGCGCTGACACCTACCATCATTTGTTCAAGCGGGGGCCAAGTTGAGAACTGGTCCTTTGCTACCTGATCTGGGTCCACTGAATGCAGCCAGGGATTGGCAGATGCGAGATGACTTGGATCAAAGGCTCATTTTCCCCCCGGAGATCGCAACGACCACCCTGCGACCAAATCTCTTCCTCTGGTCTAATTCATCTAAGCTCACCTATATTATTAAGTTGACAGGACCCTGGGAGGACACTGTCGACGAAGCTTATGCACGTAAGAAGCTGTGGTATTCCAACTTAGCAGCTGAGGCAGAGGACAGAGGCTGGAAGATAAAGGTGCACCCAGTGGAGGTGGGATGCAGGCGCTTCGTTGCCACAACAACTGTAAAGCTGCTCCGGGAGATTGGGATCAGGGGACAGGATTACAGATGGACAATTAAAGAGCTGGCCGACACCGCCGAGAGGACCAGTCACTGGCTGTGGATGAAAAGGAGTGACATCATTTGGGCTTCTGGGGCAAACAGCTAAACCATGGGACACACATCCAGGTTTGATCAACCTGTGGTGGGTCTGCCTTGGTGGAGGGTGTCACATCAAAGGATTCCGGCATCAAAACAACTCATGGAATCGTCAACATTAAAGGATTCCAGCATCAGAGCTACAATTTTTAATCGTCAACATCAAAGGATCCTGGCATTTAATAGTCTATCTATGACATCATGTGGGATGTCTATGACATCATATAGGATCATGTGAGTCTATAATATCTATGACATCATATAGGATGTCTTGGACATCATAGGACATCAAACAGCCTATGGATCATTCCCTATGATCTATGGGCTATCACCACGGCCAAGATGTGTAGAGTGATGATATACTGTAAGTGATGATACAGAGTGAAGTACGAGGTAATGAAGAAGAGTGATGTCTGAAGATAGAGTTGAGGTTCGATTGGACAAAGCAAAGATGATAGGACTACAGCTCCTGACCAGATAGAGTGATGATATAGAGTGAAGTACGAGGAGATGAAGAAGAGTGATTTCTGAAGATAGAGTTGAGATTCAATTGGACACAGCATTGATGATAGAAGGACTACAGCTCCTGACCAGATAGAGATAGATAGAGTAATGATATAGAGTAAATATGAGGCGGTAATGCACCTGTAAGCTGGTTGCCAACCGGCAATCAAATCTAAAAGAAGAAGAAGAAGAAAAGCTGGTTGACACCACGGAGAGGATGGTAATGCACCTGTAAGCTGGTTGCCAAAGGCCAATCAAATCTAAAAGAAGAAGAGGAAGAGAGGACCAGTTGCTGACTGGGAATGAAAAGGAGTGATACCAGCTGGGCTTTTAAGGCAAACAGCTAAACCGCAGGACACATACCCAGGCTTGATCAACCTGTGGTGGGCCTGCCTTAGTGGAGGGTGTCTTGTGATAAATGGCTGAAACACCCTGTGATGCTGAGGTACACAACTGATGATGTGTCCCAGCGGTGAAGCCTTATAGTAGCCATCTCTCAAGAACTCCCCACGGACTCAGAAGTGGTGCAAACATCAGGGATTGTAACAGCTAGTCCTTTCATTCAACCTTTCTTAGTTCCATTTTTCCTTAATTTATTTAACATGTCCCAGACTCCTTTTATATCATTCTTCTTTTCATTTAACATTTTCCTATAGTATAATTTTTTACTAGTTCATATTATTTCAGTTAATTTCTTTTTATATGTTTTATATCTTTTTTCAGATTCTTTAGTTCTTAATTTAATAATATTTTTACAGAGATAATTTTTTTTTTTACAAGCATTTTGTAGCCCCCTGGTTAACCATGAGCAATTTTTGTATTTATATTTTTTTTTATTAATTTCTTTAATTGGACAGTTTTTTTTATTATATAATGATTTAAATATATCAATAAATTTATCATATGCCAAGTCCACTTCTTTCTCTCTATAGACAACATCCTAATTCTGTAACATTGTCATCTTTTAAGGCACTGATTGTATCTTTTGTTTGTATTTTTTTATAAATAACCTTTTTACATGGTTTATTCTTCTTCTTACTCTCATTTACCCCATAATTAATGTCTAAAGAAACAAATACAGGCAAGTGGTCACTAATGTCATTTATTAGTATACCACTCACCATATTATATTCAATAACATTGGTAAAAATGTTGTCTATCAAGGCAGCAGAGTGTGTCGTTATTCTCGTAGGTTTTGTAATCTTTGGAAATAAGGTTAAACATTGTACATTGTATCTAAGAAATCTTCAGTTTGTTTCTGTTGGTTTGTTTTTATTAAATCTATATTAAAGTTCAATATGGCTGAGACATAGTTGCTGATTTTGCCACTAAAATAACTAACCAACAGCGATCGGCATTTGTGACGCACACGCACAGGCTGAATTTCCATCTTGGTTGAAATACCCCTTTATTCACCTTTCACCTGGCTCTGTGAGTAAACTGATTAGCGTTTCTTTTGTGGTTCGCTGCTACGCTTTACCCGAAGCGTTTGCTAAGCTAACGCTAGTCGTAACACCTAACACCGACACGAAGTGACTCTGTTCCCGGTGATTGGGGCTCGCCGGAGGAACTAACAGAGGCAACAGTTGGACGGGAGCCGGATCGGAGTTCGGATGCAGCGGTGGTGGGAGACGGGGACCAGTGGAGGACCACCGGGGCCCCAGCCAGACAAGAGCCTGAGTCGGAGCCCAGTTACAGCGGCGGGGCTCAGCGGAGGAACTACTGAGGCAGACGGTGGTAGGTGGCGGGGCTCAGCGGAGGATCTACCAGGACCCCAGCTGGACAGAAGCAGGATCGGAGCTTGGCTACAGCGGCGGTGTGTGGCGGGGCTCGGTGGAGGAGCTGCCGGTGCCCCGGCTGGACAGGAGCTCGGTTACGGCGGCGGTAAGCAGCGGGACTAGCAGCAGAGGGGGCTAGCTGAGGCCTAGCTGGATTCGAGGTCGGTCAGATCGGATACCGGCGTCACCAGCAGATATTGTTTTACTATCAACAGGTCAGTAAAAATGCCACCAAAGAAGGAGGAAATGGAAGAGATCAAAAAATCTCTGAACTTCTTGTCAGAAGAAGTGACCAAAATGGTTAGCCAGCAGGCCAAAATATTAGGCCTAATGGAAGAAGTCCGAGAATTAAAATTAACAATTCAGGAAAAAGACAAAAAAAATTACGGACTTGGAGCGATGCGTCGAGGATCTTGAACAATGTTCTCGTATGGATGATCTAATTATAAGTGGACGAGACATCAAATATCAATCATATGCTCATGCTACAACAGGACTGAGAGGTGAGGATGCTCCCACAAGTGAATCAGCCTCCCTGGAAAACCAGGTGCTTCAATAGTAGAGATATAAATGTCGAAGCAAATGCAATTTCAGCCTGTTATGCTTTACCCAGAAAGGATAATAAAACAAAGAAATCAATTGTGATGCGCTTTGTGAACAGAAGGGTAAAGAATGACATACTGAGGCAGGCCAGAAAGCTCCGGGGAACAGAAGTTTACCTAAATGAACACCTAACAAAAACTAATGCTGAAATAGCATGGCAAGCACGGACGCTGAAAAGACAAAATAAGATACAGGCAACATGGACAAGAAATTGTAGAGTTTGGATCAAACTAAATGGAACACCTGAGCAAGCAAAGAGTATAATGATCAGAGATGTTACTGACTTAAATAAATACAGATGAACACTGATTAAGAAAATTAAGAGACAATGATAATCCATATCCACACACACGGCAAGAATAGTTCTTTTGACATACCATGTCAATGTACTTAAACAAAAAAAAAACTAAACAAAACAAACAAAAAAACTTATGACTGACTTGAGTAGACATCAATTATCCCCAGTTGGAGGAAGTCATTTGACACAGTGAGGAAACTCAAACTCTGAAAATATGCCATTATGCTGAACATAAACTACAAGAGATGGAGAATGATATTGATCCTGATAACCACTTTTTCAATAATATTCATAACCATTGTGAATATTACACTGAAAAGCAATTCAAAAGTCAAGTGCACCTAGATGGTAAACTATCAATAATACACTTCAACAGCAAAAGTCTTAACAAAAACTTTCCACAGATTCAGGACTATTTAAAACAGCTAGACAGAAAATTTACAGCTATCGCAGTCTCTGAAACTTGGCTTAATGAAGAGCAGGCTCCCCTGATGGCAATAGAGGGATATCAGATGTTTCATATTAACAGATCTCAAAAAAAGGGTGGTGGTGTTGCACTGTATATTGATGACCTGTATAGGTGTAAGCTTGTAAATGGAATGTCCTTTGCACTACCAGGGATTTTGGAATGTGTTACTGTTGAGATTGACCAAGATAAAACAAAAAATCTAATTATAAGTTGTATAAATAGAACTCCGGGAACTTGCACTGAGACATTCAGAGATAAATTAGTCGAGCTGTACAATAATATTACTAGTAAGAAAATGGTAGTAATTTGTGGAGATTTCAATATTGATCTACTAAATCCATATCAACAAAATGCAATTACAGAGTTCATGAACTCTATGTACAGCATGAGTCTATATCCCACAATAACACATCCCAGTAGAATCACAGTTCACACTGCTACACTTATTGACAACCTGTTTGTTAATATTATTGATAAGAAAATAGAAAGTGGATTACTGATAAATGATATAAGTGACCACTTGCCAACCATTGCACTTATCCATGGCCACACGGGGGCCAATACAGAAAAAATTTTAAAATTGTTCAGATACAAATCACAAAATGCAATCATTTCTTTTAAAGAAGACTTGCTGAAGCAAGACTGGACAGAAGTCTATGTATCAGATGTAAATGAAGCCTATGACACATTTATAAACATTGTAACCACTCTTTATGAAAAAAATTGTCCATTAGTAAAGAAAAAGCTTAAACATAAATTTGCCAATAAGCCATGGTTAACCAAAGGATTACAAAAGGCGTGTAAAAAGAAAAATTTATTATATAAAGCTTTCCTAAAGAAAAGGACAAAAGAAGCAGAGCAGCGGTATAAAACATACAAAAATAAGTTAACATATATAATAAGATGTAGTAAGAGAGACTATTACAGTAAAGAACTGGAGAAAAACAGAGACAATATTAAAAATACATGTCACGCCGCGCCGCTCATCAGCGGCGCCACCTGCACGCACACCTGCACATCATCAGCGGCGAGGAATATAAGCCGCCTCGCCCTAAGCTTCGGCCTGAAGCCGTCAGACTTCGCCACTCATCATCGTGAGTCAAACCTTTCCTTCAGCACGACGCTTTTGGTAAGAAGCCCTTACCTCCTTTCTTTCCAGTCTGCTCCCCTGTGCACAGGTGGATTCCTCGGCGGCGGACAACGCCTCTCCCTCGCCATTCCTCGCTGCTGCACTGAGCCCTGCAGGTGGCTGTCTTCCAGGTCCCGTCCTTGTGGTGCCAGTCATCTGTCCCTTGCAAGTAAGCTCCCCTCTCACTCATTCTCCTCCTGTGTTGGTGTGTGCCCGTCACCCTGTGTCCTTGTGCTCTTTCCCATAGGGTTGCCGGCTGTACGGTCTCCTGCCTCTGTGCCCGAAGCAGACGCCGCCACCAATACATTTACATCCCGCAGACACACACCCATTCACCCCTGTTGCTAATAAACTATTTGAACTTCTCTGAGCCTGTGTGTGTGCGTCTCCTGAGCCGTGCGTTATGTCAGTACGGCTTCAGCAGAGCGGCTCGGCAGACGGCGGGCTCGCACACCGGCTTACCAACCTCAAGGCTCGGGTGGATCAGATAGCTTATCAGCAACAGGTGATCCTAAATCAATTAATCATCATTAATAACCGATTGGACCGCCTGGACCCCCAGCAGCCGTTCCCCCCGGCTCATCAGGGTGGCGCGGCTCCTGCCGCTCCAGTGGCCGTCCAGCAGGCTCCGGTAGCACCGGTGCGGCTCACACCCATTCCGACCCCCGCCCGCTTTAGCGGAAAGCTCGGTGGAGCGCGGGGGTTCATCATGCAGTGTGAGTCCGTATTCCACCGCGTGCCCGGAGACTTTCCCTCGGATCATAGTCGGATTGGTTATATCGGGAATCTCCTGGAGGGGCGAGCGTTGACTTGGACCTACGCCGTTATGGCGAGGCCCAGTTACGCCACCCTCACTTATGACCAGTTCGTGAGGCACTTCCTGGAGGTCTTTCAGCGCCTCATCAACGACATCCTCCGGGACTTCATCGGCCTCTTTGTGTTCGTCTACCTGGATGATATACTCATCTTCTCCAAGTCCAGGGACGAGCACCAGGTCCATGTGAGGCGGGTCCTCCAAAGGCTGCTGGAGAACCGGCTATACGTGAAGGCTGAGAAGTGCGAATTTTTTGCTAGAACAACATCCTTCCTGGGATTCGTCATCGCTCACGACCAGGTGCGTCCAGACCCAGAGAAGGTGAAGGCGGTGGTAGAGTGGCCTACACCTGCGTCGAGGAAACAGGTGCAACAGTTCGTGGGGTTCGCGAACTTCTACCGCCGCTTTGTCCCAAACTTCAGCACCATCGTCGGACCGCTGACCCGCCTCACGTCCCCTAAGGTCCCGTTCCGGTGGACCGAAGAGGCCGCAGCTGCTTTTCAGGCGCTGAAGGCAGAGTTCTCCTCCTCCCGGGTCCTTCGCCAGGTCGACCCCGCGCTGCAGTGCATCGTGGAGGTGGATGCTTCGGACACAGGAGTGGGGGCGGTGCTATCCCAGCGGTCGCCTGACGACGGCGCCAAAAGGCCCTGTGCCTTCTTCTCCCGGCGCTTGTCCCCGGCGGAGAGAAATTACGACGTGGGGGACAGAGAGCTCCTCACCATCAAGCTCGCGCTGCAAGAGTGGCGTCACTGGCTAGAGGGGGCGGACCTGCCGTTCGTGGTCCTGACGGACCACAAGAACTTGGAATACCTTCGATCTGCCAAGCGCCTGAACGCCCGCCAGGCACGCTGGTCCTTGTTCTTCGCCAGGTTCCAATTTTCCATCACCTTCAGGCCTGGCTCCAAGAACGGCCTGCCCGACGCCCTCTCTAGGCAATTCGCCCCCGAGGAGTCGGAGGACGCGCTCCACACCATCCTGCCCAGGTCGTGCGTCGTGGGAGCCATCTCCTGGGACATAGAGAGCAAGATCCGGAAGGTGCAGGAGGTGGAACCTGACCCTGGCGGCGGACCAGAGGGAAGACTATTCGTGCCATCTGCGGTTCGAGGAGAGGTCATCCACTGGCTACACACCTCCAGGCTCACCTGTCACCCTGGCTCCTCCCGGATGATAGACCACCTCCAGCGGTCCTTTTGGTGGCCGGGCCTGCGGAGGGATGCGGCCCGCTACGCCCGGGCTTGTCCAATTTGTGCCACCAATAAGTCGGGAAACGCCCCTCCAGCGGGTCTGCTCCAGCCCCTGCCCGTCCCTGGCAGGCCCTGGTCGCACATCGCCCTGGACTTCGTCACCGGACTCCCAGTCTCCAACTCCTACGACACCATCCTGACCATCGTGGATCGCTTCTCCAAGGCGGTACACTTCGTTCCCCTGCGAGGTCTCCCTACTGCCCTGGAGACGGCGGACCTCCTCATCCAACTCGTGGTCAGGCTGCACGGGATTCCGGTGGACGTGGTCTCGGACCGGGGGCCCCAATTTTCCTCTGAGGTTTGGAAGTCGTTTTGTAACGCCATCGGAGCCAAGGTGAGCCTCTCCTCCGGCCATCACCCCCAATCCAACGGGCAGTGTGAGCGGACCAACCAGGAGCTGGAGGCTGCGCTCCGCTGTGTGACTGCATCCAAACCCACGTCCTGGAGTAACCATCTTGCCTGGGTTGAATACGCCCACAACACCGCTCGCTCTTCTGCTACAGGGATGTTCCCCTTCAAGGCGTCCCTGGGTTACGACCCCCCGCTGTTCCCGGCGCAGGAGAGTGAGGTAACTGTCCCTTCAGTTAGGGCGCATCTCAGGCAGTTCCGCTCCATCTGGGCATCTGCGCGTAATGCGCTTTTACGCACGGCGGAGCGCAACAGAACTGTGGCGGACCGGCACAGAAGACCTGCCCCGGCGTACAGAGTTGGGCAACGAGTCTACGTGTCAACCCAGGACGTAACATTGAAAGGCGAGAGGAGGAAGCTGGCACAGCGCTTTATGGGACCCTACCCCATCACCCGGATCATCAACCCGGTAGCTGTGCGTGTGGCTATTCCCCCTCCCTCCGCATCCATCCCACCTTCCACGTGTCCAAGGTGAAGCTGGCAGTCTCCGACCCCCTTTGCCCTCCTCCTGCTGCACAACCCGCGCCCCGGATTGTTGGTGGCCATCCGGCCTGGGCCGTCTCTTCCATCCTGGACTCCCGGCGCCGGGGTCGTGGGTTGCAGTACTTGGTGGACTGGGAGGGCTATGGGCCTGAACATCGACAGTGGGTGCCCCCGTCGTTTGTGTTAGACCCCTCGCTCATCGCTGATTTCCACCGAGCGCACCCAGAGAAGCCATCGCCAGGAGGCGCTGCTAGAGGGGGGAGTACTGTCACGCCGCGCCGCTCATCAGCGGCGCCACCTGCACACACACCTGCACATCATCAGCGGCGAGGAATATAAGCCGCCTCGCCCTGAGCTTCGGCCTGAAGCCGTCAGACTTCGCCACTCATCATCGTGAGTCAAACCTTTCCTTCAGCACGACGCTTTTGGTAAGAAGCCCTTACCTCCTTTCTTTCCAGTCTGCTCCCCTGTGCACAGGTGGATTCCTCGGTGGCGGACAACGCCTCTCCCTCGCCATTCCTCGCTGCTGCACTGAGCCCTGCAGGTGGCTGTCTTCCGGGTCCCGTCCTTGTGGTGCCAGTCATCTGTCCCTTGCAAGTAAGCTCCTCTCTCACTCATTCTCCTCCTGTGTTGGTGTGTGCCCGTCACCCTGTGTCCTTGTGCTCTTTCCCATAGGGTTGCCAGCTGTACGGTCTCCTGCCTCTGTGCCCGAAGCAGACGCCGCCACCAATACATTTACATCCCGCAGACACACACCCATTCACCCCTGTTGCTAATAAACTATTTGAACTTCTCTGAGCCTGTGTGTGTGCGTCTCCTGAGCCGTGCGTTATGTCAATACATGGACAATACTTACAATACAATATTCTTGGAAATAAAAACAGAAATACAAGTTACCCAACCGATTTTTCAAAAAATAATAAAACGACTCAGAGTGTGAATGCAGCTTCACCTGCAGATGAATTTAATAACTTTTTTGTTAACATTGGTCCTAATTTGGCTCGAGAAATACCCATTACGGCGCCTACAGGTGATATAATAAGCAAAAACACTGCTATAAAAGACTCCATTTTCATAAAGAACACAGACGAGAGAGAGGTCATTAAAATTGTTAAATCGTTTAAAAGTAAAACATCTACGGACTGTGATGGTATTGACATGCTCTCAGTCAAAACTATTATAGAATGCTTAGTGAAACCATTGATGTATATTTGTAACCTGTCTCTCCAAACAGGTATATTTCCCAATGCAATGAAAATAACTAAAGTAATTCCGATATACAAGACGGGTGACAGAGGGGAATTCTCAAACTATAGACCAATTTCACTATTGCCGCAATTTTCCAAGATACTTGAAAAAATATTCTATGAGAGAATTGACAACTTCATACTGAAGAATAATTTATTGTGTGAGCAGCAATATGGGTTCAGACACAAGAGGACAACTGCATTTGCTCTAATGGAATTTATAGAAAAAATATCAACAGCCATTGAAAATAAAGAGCATTCAGTTGGGGTATTCCTGGATCTTAAAAAAGCATTTGATACAGTGGATCATAACTTATTATTAAAGAAACTACAAAATTGTGGTATTAGAGGGGTAGCACTGTCCTGGTTATGTAATTACTTAAAGAATAGATATCAGTATGTATGTGTTGGTAACAAAAACTCACAGTTACTGAAGGTTACTTGTGGAGTCCCACAGGGTTCAGTTTTGGGGCCATTGTTATTCAATATGTATATAAATGATATATGTAAAGTTTCAGAAAAAATGGATTTAATATTGTTTGCTGATGACACTAATCTATTATGCAGTGGAAGCAATTTTGAACAACTTTTGGATACACTCGGAAAGGAATTAGGAAAGCTTAAACTGTGGTTTGATTCAAACAAATTAACGCTCAATTTAAGTAAGACAAAATTTATAGTTTTTAACAACAATCACAACAAGTTAGTATCTAAACTCAGTGTAAATGGTGTAGAGATTGAAATGGTATCCGAAACTAAATTTCTTGGAGTAATAATTGATAATAAACTGTGTTGGAAGTCACATATTAATTATATTAAAGGTAAAATATCCAAATCAATTGCAATACTACACAGAGTGAAATATTTGCTGAATCAACCCACACTATATACCTTGTATCATTCATTAATACTCCCATACATGACATATTGTACTGAAGTATGGGGAAATACATATAAAACAAACATATATCCAGTCTTTATGCTTCAGAAGAGCGCTATTAGAATAATAAACAAAGCTGCTTACAGGGAACCAACAAACCCACTTTTTCTTAAATTAAAAGCTCTCAAGTTGAAAGATCTGGTTGACTTTAAAACTGCAGTAATAATGTTTAAAGTGAAGAATCTATCACTGCCCGCAAATATCCAAAAGTTGTTCCAAATAAGGGAAAAACAATATCATTTCAGAGGAACATGTATATTTCAAAAACCTTCAGTGAGAACTACCACCAAGCAACACTGTGTTTCAGTGCAAGGAGTCAGATTATGGAACGATTTTGGACCTGAATTAAAATCATGTACAACGCTTGGACAATTTAAACAAAAACTAAAGGAAAAAATACTCCAAACATATATACAAGATGACATGTAAAAATCACATAAGGATTGTCATATCCAGTCTGCGTTGTGTTGTAGCTTAGTTTTTTGTCACATTTTGTCTTAGCTTTGTTCTGAATTGTAATCGCTCTTGTTTTGTTTTTCTTTTGAATTCTTGGATGGAATATGGGTGGGCAATATAAGCTGCGGCTTCAGCCATCACCCATTTCGGGTAACTTATGTTGAACTGTATAATCAGAGGAGTTATTGTCTAATTTGACCTTGTTGGATTTTCTTTCCCCCTTTGTTATATTATTCAGTTTCTTTTAATCTGTACTTTTAATCTATCCGAAAAGATTCATTCATTCATTCATTCAAAGTCACCACAAATAAAGATATCTTTTCGTCTTATTTTTGTATACATCTTTTCCACATCATTTCTAAATTTTTCCATATCAGATCCCGGTGCTCTATATATACAACTTACTATTATGTTTTTTCTATTTTCCGTCGTAATTTCAATTGTTAAATATTTTACAATTTCATTCACTGTTGATAAGATAAGATAAGATAAGATAAGATAAGATAAGATAAGCCTTTATTAGTCCCACAACGGGGAAATTCCAGGATTGCAACAGCACAGGGATAGCAACACTCAGAGCAACAATCAGAAGGCAAGAAAAAAAAAAAAAACAAACAAAAAAAAAACAAGCAAGCAAGAGCAGCTAATATACATATGTACATATTACTATAAAATATATATATATACACACACACACACACACACAGACACACAGTGCAGAGCATTGTAGCTGGATGGAATAAATATATGAATATATGAACACAGTGCAGAGCATTGTAGCTAGATGGAATAAATATGTAAATATATAAACACCCACAGTACGGAGCATTGCAGCTAGGTGGAATAAATATGCAAGTATATAAACACACACAGTGCGGAGCAATGTAGCTAGATGGAATAATATGTAGATATATAAAAACACAGTGTGGAGCATTGTAGCTAGATGGAATAAATATATAGATATATAAATATAAACACACCCAGTGCTGAGCATTGTAGCTAGATGGAATAAATATATAGATATATAAATATAAACATACCCAGTGCAGAGCATTGTAGCTAGATGGAATAAATATGTAAATATATAAACACACACAGTGCAGAGCATTGTTGCTAGGTGGGATGAAACAGCACAACCGTCCACTTAGTTATCCTACATGGTATGATTATGTGCCCATACATATTCTCACCCTCCATAGCGACCGGTATGTTCCTAGTTGTATGCCGGAGAGGACCATTGTGTAAGTCTATTGCATCTTTTGCATTCAAAAAAAACTATTAGTTTGTTACGTCTTTTTGCTATCTCTGCGAGCAGCCCTGCTTAGGTTGTACAGTCTGACAGCTGTTGGTAGGAAGGACCTACGAAACCTCTCGGTTGTGCACCTGGGATGATGTAGTCTGCTGCTAAATGAGCTCCTCAGTGCATCCAGTATGTCCTGCATAGGGTGGAACTCGGACTCCAGCAGAGATGACAGTTTAGCCACCGTCCTTCTCTCTCCTATCTCCTCCATCGGATCAAGGCGTTGCCCCAGGACAGAGCTAGCTTTCTTAATCAGTTTGTTCAGTCTCTTCCTATCGGCTGCAGTAATGCCACTGCCCCAGCAGACCACTCCAAAAGTGATGGCTGATGCCACCACCGTGTCATAGAATGACTTCAGCAGCGCCCCTTGTACACCAAAAGACCTGAGTCTCCTCAGCAGGAACAGCCTGCGCTGTCCCTTCTTGTAGAGTGCGTCAGTATTGTGTGACCAGTCTAGTTTATTGTTCAGATGAATACCCAGGTACTTGTAGGATGTCACCATCTCGATGTCTGTTCCCTGTATATTTACTGGTGCTGTGAGGGGCTGCCCATGCCTGCGGCAGTCCACCACCAGCTCCTTAGTTTTCCTCGCGTTGATCTGGAGGCAGTTCCGATGGCACCAGTCCACAAAGTCCTGGATAAGCCCTCTGTACTCAGCTTCATCTCCGCTGGAGATGAGACCAACGATCGCAGAGTCATCAGAGAACTTCTGTAGATGGCAATGTGTTGTGTTGTGTGAGAAGTCCGCAGTATAAAGAGTGAACAGGAAGGGAGCCAGCACCGTTCCCTGGGGGGCCCCCGTGCTACTGATGATCGTGTCGGAAACACAGTCCCGGGTTCTCACAAACTGAGGCCGGTTCGTGAGGTAGTCCAGGATCCATGATGACAGGTGCTGGTCCACCCCTGCGCGCAGCAGCTTGTCCTTCAGGATCATCGGTTGGATGGTGTTGAAAGCACTGGAGAAGTCAAAGAACATGATCCTCACCATATTCCCGGGCTTCTCCAGGTGGGACAGAGAACGGTGAAGGAGGAAGATCACCGCATCCTCCACCCCAATGCCATGCTGGTAGGCGAACTGGAGTGGATCCATCGCTGGTTCCACCAGGGGGCGGAGATGAGCAAGGAGCAGTCTCTCCAGGGTCTTCATCAAGTAGGACGTCAAGGCCACCGGTCTGAAGCTGTTCAGGTCTTTGGGGTGGGAAGTTTTTGGTACAGGTACCACACAAGATGTTTTCCACAGCTGTGGTACCCTCCCCAGTTTCAGGCTCATGTTGAAGATATACGTCACAATCCCACACAGCTGGTCTGCACAGGACTTGAGGAGCTTTGCGCTGATGCCGTCCGGTCCCGACGCCTTGCTCGCCTTGATCTTCCTCAGCTCCGTCCTCACCTGGGTCTTGGTCAGGGTCAGGATGGGGGGCTGTGTGTTGGGAGTGGGGGGGGTGTCGGTGGAGTGGGGAGTGGGCAGCAGGACTTGATTTCTTAGTGGCAGCAGTGGTTGTTGTGCAGACAGGGGGGAGGGCGGTTGGTCAAATCTATTGAAAAACAGATTCAGGTTGTTCGCCCACTCCCTGCCCCCCGTGGCCTGGGGGGAGGTATTCTGGAGCCCCGAGATGGTTTTGAGGTTTCTCCAGACCCCGCTGATGTCGCTCTGTTGCAGCTTGTCCTCCATCTTCTTCCTGAAGCTGTCCTTGCCTTCTCTGATCTTTCTCCTCAGCTCCCTCTGTACGGACTTCAGCATCTCCCTGTTCCCCGACCTGAAGATCCTCTTCTTCTCTCTCAGAAGTGTTTTTATCTCAGGGTTGATCCAGGGTTTGTTGTTTGAGTGACGCCGTATGGTCTTGGTGGGAACGGATTTGTCCACACAGAAGCTGAGGTAGCCCGTGAAGGTGTGAATGAGGCCATCGATGTCCTCACCATGTGGATCGCAGAGCTGCTTCCAGGCAGTGGCTTCAAAACAGTCCTTTAGAGTGTCCATTGTCTCCTCAGACCATAACTCCACAGTGTGCATGGCCGGAGGTTGTCTGTGCACTAGGGGTTTGTACACCGGTCGGAGATGAACCAAGTTGTGATCCGATCTCCCAAGTGGGGGGAGTTGTGATGAGGTGTACGCCTCCTTAGTGTTTGCGTAGAACAAATCCAGTGTTTTATTGTCTCTAGTGTGGCATGTGACATACTGGGTGAAAGTGGGCAGAATGGGAGACAGTGAAACGTGGTTGAAATCGCCTGAGATGAGGAGAAGAGCATCTGGGTGTTCTGTCTGCAGCCTGCTGGTTACTGAATGGATGACGTCACGCGCTGTCCCAGCGTTCGCCGTCGGATTTGCATAAACAACAATGCAGATCACGTGTGAGTGTTCTCTCGGGAGATATGTAGGCCTCATGCTAACAGCTAGCAACTCAATGTCTTTGCTGCAGTGTCGTTGTTTAACAGTGATATGTCCTGGTCTACACCAGTTGTTGTTAACATACATTATCACTCCACCGCCCCTAGTTTTGCCACTCTCTGGTGTTCGGTCAGCTCGTATCATGTGAAAACCCTCCAGCTCAATGTTAGCATCTGCTGCTAGTTCAGTTAGCCACGTCTCAGTAAACAAAAGGAGAGAGCACTCCCGGTAAGTGCTATCATAACGGGAGATAGCCGCTAGCTCATCTAACTTTCCCAGTATCGACCGTACATTTCCCATGACAACAGATGGAAGGGAGGGTCTGTACCTTATATTTTTTGTCCTCCGCCTTACTCCAGCCCGGCAGCCGCGGCGTTTTCGCCTCAGTTCTCTCGGTATGTCGAGTTTTTCCAGTGGGACCGGGTGGCGGTTAAATGCTAGCAGCTCTTCCCTGTTGTATCGAATCCTGCTATAAACAGTGGCTCCGTCCACCGGCTCAGGAGACATTTGGGACGATCTGTGTGTCCGTGATATAAGTGGGGTGAAAAAAAAAAAAAAAAAAGTGATCAAAAGAGAGAGGAAGGGAAAAAAAAAACTCGGAATCGAGCCGCTGTTGCAAAAGGCAGCCGACTGGTGTGGCGCCGAGAGAATTTTCATGCTGTCCACTTTTTTACTTTTTAAATTTCTGTCAACATACAGTGCTACCCCCCCCCCCCCATTTTTACATTTCCTATTTTGTGTATACATCTCATATCCATGTAATTCAAAATTTGCATCTTTTTCTTCATTAGTCCATGTTTCAGTTATTGCTATAATCCTAAATGGGGTCTTAAACTCTCCGGAACTGTTGTTGTTGTTGTTGTTCGTCCGTCGTTCTTGACGATGACCAAGGACATCACAGGAAAGAGGACTGGGTGCAGTGTGCCCTGCTGTGGCTGATCAGCCCAATGCAGGTGCGGAAGGCTCTGCCACAGGTCGGGCACAGGTGGTCTGCGTGGGCAGAAGATACAGGGGTGGCTCTGGACTTGTGAAGCTCACGTTTTCTCTGGGCCTTGGCAATCCTGTTCAGCTCAAAGGAGGCAGCACCTTTGCTGGTACGGGTACGCCAGTCTGGTCGGTTTAGCCCTAGGGTCTCCCAGGTGTCAGGACTGATGTCAAAGCTCTTCAGGGACGCCTTCAGAGTGTCTTTGTAGTGCTTCTTCTGACCACCTTGTGAGTGCTTGCCCTCTGCTAGTTTGCCGTAGAACAGTCTCTTTGGTAGGCGTGTGTCAGGCATACGAACAAGGTGGCCAGCCCACTTAATCTGGGCTCTCTTGAGCAGGGTGTGGATGCTAGGCAGCTCAGCTTGGGAGAGGACCTCTGTGTCAGGGATTTTGTCCTGCCAGGTGATCTTCAGGAGCTTTCTGAGACAGTTCAGGCGGAAGCGGTTTATCTTTCTGGCATGGCGCTCGTAGACTGTCCAGGTCTCGCAGGCATACAGTAGGGAAGCCAGACTGCCTTGTACACCTTCAGTTTTGTGGTCAGCCTGATGCCTCTCCTTTCCCACACTGTTGCACGTTGCCGTCCGAATGTTGAGCTTGCCTTGGCAATGCATGAATCAACCTCATCGTCGATGTTGACAGACCTGGAGAGTGTGCTGCCGATGTACGTGAACTTGTTGACAGCCTTGAGGGTCCCCCCACTGACAGTGATGGCTGGTTCCACGTAAGTCTTCTGCGGTGCGGGTTGGTGCAGGACCTCAGTTTTCTGCATACTGATTGTGAGCCCAAAGTTGTCACAAGCAGTGGAGAAGCAGTTCATGCTCTGCTGCATCTGGGCCTCTGTAGCGGTGTTGATTGCGCAGTCGTCTGTGAACAGAAAATCGCACACTGAGTCCCCTTCCACCTTGGTTTTGGCTTGGAGCCTCCACAGGTTGAGGAGCCTGCCGACCATCCTGTACCTGATCCTGATGGTGCTTTATTCATCGTCCCAGAAGGCATCAGACAGCATGGCTGTGAACATCATGCTGAAAAGTGTGGGTGCAAGTACACAGCCCTGCTTGACCCCGTTGGTGACTGGGAAAGCTTTGGAGGAGTGTCCATCATCCAGTACTCAAGCAAGCATGCTGTCGTGGAACTGGTGCACCATGCTGATGAACTTGTCCAGGCAGCCAAACTTTGCCATGATCTTCCACAGCCCCTCACGACTGACAGTATCAAAAGTCTTCGTCAGATCTACAAATGTTGTGTAGAGGTCCCTGTTCTGCTCTTGACACTTCTCCTGAAGTTGGTGTGCAGCGAAGATTTTGTCAGCAGTTCCACGACCCTCTCTGAAGCCACACTGGCTCTCTGGCAGGTGACCGCCTTCCATGTGCTGAATGAGGCAGTTGAGCAGGACTCTTGCGAGGATCTTGCCAGTGATGGCGAGGAGAGAGATCCCACGGTGGTTGTCGCAGGACTGCCTGTTTCCTTTTCTCTTGTAGAGATGGACAATGGAGGCATCCTTGAGCTCCTGGGGGATAAGTTCCTGCTGCCACATGGTCTGAAAGAGCTCCATGACTTTCTGTATTAGAACTGGTCCTCCTGTTTTGTAGAGTTCAGCTGGGATGGAATCAGAGTCTGGTGCTTTGCAGTTCGAAAGGAGTTGATCGCTTTTTGGACTTCTGATTCCATTGGAGGCTCTGCCAGAGACGTGTTCACTTCTACTTGGGGCATGCGAGTGATGGCTTCTGCATTGATGGACGAAGGTCTGTTCAGGATGCTGCTGAAATGTTCTGCCCATCTTTCCAGGATTGCGTTCTTGTTGGTGTGGAGAGTGGACCCGTCAGCACTGAGCAGTGGTGATGTTCCAGAAGACTGAGGCACGTAGATGGTCTTAAGGGCATCATAGACGCGTTTGGAGTTGTTGCTGTCAGTGTACTGCTGTATTTCATCTGCCTTTTTGGTGAGCCAGAAGTCCTGCATCTCTCTGAGCTTTACCTGCACCTTTCCTTTGATGGAATTGAAGGGTGCCTTCTTAGAGGCAGATCTGCTGTCTTGCTGGTACGCTCTATGGGCTTCACGCTTCTCGTCAAGCATCTTTTGGATGTCCTCATCTTTTTCATTGAACCAGTCTTGGTGTTTGTGTGTGTTCTGGCCCAGATGAGTAAGTGAGGTGTCGTACAACATGTCTCTGAAAGATGCCCAGTCTTCTTCTGCTCCGTACACCCCGAGGTCGAGCTGACTAAGCTTGCTGTCCAGGTCCTCACTGAGGTTCTGTCGCACAGAGTGCTGTTCCAGCTTGCTAACATTGAGTCGCTTGTTTGCCTTTTTCCCCTGTGGATGCCGTTTGGGCTGGATGTGCATGTTGAGCTTTGAGAGAATAAGTCTGTGATCCGTCCAGCAGTCTGCGCCACACATCACCTTCGTCACTCTAACGTCCTGCCCGTCTTTCCTTCTCACAATGATGTAATTGATCAGATGCCAGTGCTTGCTGCGTGGATGCATCCAGGAGGTCTTGTTGCAGTTTGGCAAGTGGTAGACGGTATTAGTGATCAGAAGGTCATGAGAGTTGCACATCTTCAACAGGAGAAGACCGTTGCTGCTGTACTTTCCAACTCCATTTCTCCCAAGGACTCCCTCCCATGTCTGGTAGTCTGTACCAACTCTGGCGTTAAAGTCTCCAAGAACAATGAGTTTGTCCTCCTTCAGTACACCTTCAATGAGAGTCTCTAAATCCTTGAAAAAACTTGACTTTGATATCATCTGGGTTTGTCATGGTGGGGGCATATGCACTGATGAATGTGGCATGGCATTTTCCTTGGAGGGGGAGCCGCAGGATCATGAGGCAGTCGTTGGTTCCATTGGGGAGGCTGGTAAGCTTGCTGATCAGATTGGATCTGATCACAAAACCCACTGCTGCTTCACGGTGTTCTTCGCTGCCTCGGCCGCTCCAGAAAAAGGTGTAGCCAGCTTTGACTTCTCTCAGCTGACCTTCGTCTGCAAACCTGATATCGCTCAGAGCTGCGACGTGGATGTTGTACCTGCTGAGCTGTCTTATGACAAGTGCTGTCCGTCTTTCTGGTCTGTCCGCTTTGGAGTTGTCCATGAGTGTTTGCACATTCCAAGTGCCAATGGTGAGTGATTTCACCTTAGCTGATTTCTTCTGAGAATTTCAACCGCTAGGGTGGGATCCCCGCCAGCCATGGCTTGCTGGTCAGGATGTAGCAAAGTGGGCTATATTTAGGGCACCTTTTCTAGCCCCTTCCTCAGTCAATGGAGGTGAGCAGAGTGAATCCTAAAGAGGGTTGCTCAGACACCCAGGGGCCAAACTCCACTACTGAACTCCACTACTGCTTCAGTCCAGTAGAGAGTGACCCTATGCCCTGGGCCGCCTGTGTGTGGGATTGTGGCTACAGCTTCCAGTGTATCCACACCTGCTGGTTTGTCACTTGCCCATCGCTCCAGGACTTGGAGGGATGGGGGGAATGAGAAGGAAATTGGGGGGGGGGTGATGTCTCGACTTGCGCGTGAATTTAATTTAAGTGAGGGAGAGTTGTGTAGGGTCGTCAGCCTCACTCTCTCATCCCAGCCTATCTGGATCCAGTAGCAAGACAAAGTCAAGATGGCTGGAGATAGGTTAGGATGCAGTGGATGGCCAGCAGTTTCCTACGTGTCTCACTGTGCCCTAGTTGCACTCCACAGTGCTTTGCTGGGTCTGCCTTCCTGCCCGTTGAGCCAATCTGGTGGTTTCCTCCGCGCAGTCCACCAGTCTACACATGCATAGGTAGACAAGCCCTACCTTACTGAGGGTTCAAACCCGTCGACTACCCTCACGTGGTTTCGCCTGCCAGTCGAAGTGGTTTACTGGGATGTGGCCGCTGTTGCATGCAATCAGCTACTTGGAGCCACAGGTGAGAGTTGAGTGCCAAGTGGGAACCAAAGCGGATCCACCCCCCGGAGGTACGACTGTTGCCCCATCAGAGGTAATATCCCTCCCTGGCACTCCATACACCCCAAACTCTGCGGAATAGTTCATTCCTTGCTGTGGTCTAATCCTATCCAGACGTGTGGGTTTCCGTTCATTAGCCGGAGGGCAATTCGTGACACCCCCCTCCCGCCCCCAGCAAATGGTATGATCCCTCCTCCCTGCTGCAGGCTGGAGCTCTTGCAGCAACAGCCTGCTACACACAAACGGAGAGGTCCCTCCTTCCCTATCTCAACAGTGGGAAGTGAGGGGACAGGCTGGTACAGCTTTCCCCAGGTAACACACTCAATATGATGTATGATGCCAGCCTCAGCTGGAGTATTCTACAACGTTATGAATAGCATACTGGCAAACATTTAGGTTTCAGAGTACATGAGGTTTTCACCTGGGGTGGGGGTTAGAAAATAGGCAATTTATAGGCTATAAATAGCCTTTAATATAACAGAAAATGCTGCATCTTTGCTCATTTTATTTTTGATTTTTAATTTATGAGAAAAACCTCACAAATTTATGAGTAAAGTCTCAAATGTACAAGAAAAAGCCCTAAATTATACTACACACAAATTATGAGAAAAAATTGATTTAAGTGGGGAAAAAAATCAACTTTACAAGGAACAAGTACTAAATTTAGAATAAAACTGCCATACATTCAAGAGAAAAACCTCAAACTGTCCAGACTAAAGTCACATCTTAGTAACTTCTTAATTATTTTGGGGTAACTACTCTTATGTATATTTGAGTAATAATATACAGAGATAACCTACGTTTACTTGTGTACAGTTTCAGGCTACTCCATCACCTAAATTAGAGATTTTTTTAATTGAAAATGTGAAATTTTTTACGTGAATTTGGAGAATTCTCATAAATTACCTACTTTTTCTTATGATGATTTTTTTAAAATTATTTTTTATTACAGTGATCTCTCGCTACTTCGCGCTTCACCTTTCGTGCCCTCAGTGCATCGCGGATTTTTCAGAAATATTCATCAAAAATTCAAAATTGAGAAAAAATGGGCGGGCGCTAGCAGAAGGCAGGGAGACTACATTAGAACATCAGGTATCAACACGGAGAGCCGCACAACTCAAAATCCACCTCTCTGATCACCGCTCCACTCCTCTCCGCCCACCTCTTCACTGCTTGGGAATCTCGCAAGCTGATTGGCCGAGACGTTTTACCTCGCAAGCTGGTTGGCCGAGACGTTTTACCCAGCTTCTCTCCCTGCCGAGCGCCCATACCCAGCGAAGGAAGACCGCATTCATTGTTCTTTATCGCTAGTCTTGCTGCGTGGAACTTTTCGCTGTTCTCTTGTGCCTTTTTGTGCAAAATAGTCTTCCCGTCGAGCCACTACGCCGCCTCCTGCAGCTGCCCTCGACGATCCTGAGCCTCTAGTACCTGACGATGAGGCGTCACCTGAGGAGCAGTAAAGCTCTCATTAACCTGTGCAGTAAATCATTTTCATCTTGAGTTACGTATCTTGTTATAAAAATAAAAGAGTTCTAAAAACATATTTATGTACACTTTATTTACATCTACGTATGTATGTACACTTACACACACACACACACACACGTATCATATGAGAGAGAGAATGAGAGAATGAACGTACGTGTTATTTATGAGTGACGTCATTAGGGGTGACGCTACTTCGCGGTTTTTCACTTTTCGCGGTCGGTTCTGGAACCCATTAACCGCGATAAGTGAGGGATCACTGTATAGGCTTTTTAAGAAACTTCATGAAATTTGAAACTTCGTGACAAATGTTTGCTCATGGATTGACATTTTTATCTTGAATCTATGACTTTTGCGTCATAAACTGGCATCTTTTTTTTTGTCTGTATTTTTGCCTCAATAATTTTCCACCATCTTTCATTGATGTTTTTTCTTTATTTTTTTACAGTAATTATTGCAAATGAGCTACATTTCTCTTGTGATTTTCTGACCTTTGTCTCAGCAATTTATTAATTTTCTTTTTCTTAATGAATTTATTAAATCTTTTAAATAACTTCCTGTTTACAATCTCATTGACTGTAATTGTACACATGTGAATTTTTTCTTCATAAATTTGCAACTTTTTCCATGAATTTGTAACTTTTATCTTTTAAATTCAAGTTTGTTTTTATTGTAATTTTGCATTTTTTTCTCTCATGAATTTAGTACATATATTAAATAAATGGGCAGTCATCCCTATCTAAATTTGTTGTGTTATTCTAGTAAATTTGAAGCTTTCATGGTATATACACTACCGTTCAAAAGTTTGGGGTCACTTAGAAATTTCCTTATTTTTGAAAGAAAAGCACTGTTTTTTTCAATGAAGATAACTTTAAACTAATCAGAAATACACTCCAATATCTAATATACATTGCTAATGTGGTAAATGACTATTCTAGCTTCAAATGTCTGGTTTTTGATGCAATATCTACATAGGTGTATAGAGGCCCATTTCCAGCAACTATCACTCCAGTGTTCTAATGGTACAATGTGTTTGCTCATTGTGTCAGAAGGCTAATGGATGATTAGAAAACCCTTGTGCAATCATGTTAGCACAGCTGAAAACAGTTTAGCTGGTTAGAGAAGCTATAAAACTGGCCTTCCTTTGAGCAGGTTGAGTATCTGGAAAAAATTATTATTTCAAATACAAATCATTATTTCTAACCTTGTCAATGTCTTGACTATATTTTCTATTCATTTTACAACCCATGGTGGTAAATAAGTGTGACTTTTCATGGAAAACACAAAATAATTGTTTGGGTGACCCCAAACTTTTGAACGGTAGTGTATGTTTGTGATGTTTTTTTTTCCTTGTAATTGTGTAGCTTAAGTTTTGCACCTTTCTTTCTTTCTTTCTTTCTTTCTTTCTTTCTTTCTTTCTTTCTTTCTTTCTTTAAAACCACAGGGATTCACTTGTTAAGGGCAAAAGTGGGATAATTCTGACCTCTGTTAGACCTGTGATGGTTGAATGTTGCTACTTAACAAATTGGACCAAAAATGTCAGAGCCGATTATTTTTGTCCCAGTCCAGCCCTGGCTAAGACAGCTAGTAGCAGATATTTTTCTTTAGTGGTTGCATTGTCAATCAACCACTGTGCGCTGTTTGAATTTGAGAAAAAGAAGCTGTTGTCGTTTTGGTATAAGCAAAATATTAAATCCAAGCTGTCACTGTTTTTATGTATCATCATTTACCACGTTCACTAACTAGAAGCCAGGGAGGAGATGCATGAAAGATGATAACTGGAACAAAATAATGTGTGTGTGTGTGTGTTGTAGCTCATTGGGTACTCAGCACCCCTAAAGCTCTGATCCAAGAACCGCCCCTGGTGTGTGATACAACCATTTTATGTATCACTGACGGCCAAATGTACCAATACAACAAATATATTTGGTGTATTGCCCAGCCCTAATCTGGACTGTTTATTTTTTTTAATATATATTTTTTCCCCAAATAAATTCCTGTTTGTTTTATGTTGACTCAGATTTGAGGTTATCTTTTACATTATACTCATGCACCTCCAAAAGTTGAATATTGTGATGAATTTAGTTTTAGAAAATACTCCATCTAAAAAGTAAAACTTTCATATTGTACAATAATCCCATATAAATTTAGCTATTTTAATGATATGACTGAGCTATTTGATATAGATCTGAATAGTGATGTGCTAATTTTTGGAGATGGAGTCATGGGCGGCGTTAGACCTTTTTTTGGGGTGCTGTAGCACCCTTAAATTTAAGCTCAGCATCCGTAAAAACCGGAGTGAGAAAAGTTGTGACTTTAAAATTTTTGTTAATCTTTGACAAGCTGAAATAACATCCAAAATATTTTCATCATATATACACATGATATACAGTATATATAAATTTTTAGCAGTTTTACTTTCCATGAGTAATCCCTTTGTCTATTATGCTGTGTGTGTTTCTATCATTTGGTCGTCTACTGTCATGCTGCTGTTACGCTGCAATTTCCCAGTTTGGGATCGATAAATTACATCTATCTATCTATCTATCTATCTATCTATCTATCTATCTATCTATCTATCTATCTATCTATCTATCTATCTATCTATCTATCTATCTATCCATCCATCTATCTGTCTGTCTATCTTCAGTAGTTTGTCGTTTAAACTTTTTAAAAGTGAAAAGGACCCTCCCCCACCACGCAAATGGTATGATCCCTCCTCTCACACACGTTCTCTCCCCTGTACCAGCACGTGCTGCGCTGGAGCCCTGGTGCGCACACACAGAGACGTCCCTCCCTATCCCTACTGTGGAAGGCTGCTGCAGCTTTTCAGGTACACAGTCATAATGCTGTATGACGCCAGCCTCAGCTGGAATATTCTGCAATGTTATGAATAGTTTTTGGGTCTGTCTGAATTTATTTGGCAAGAGTATGATGCATACCTGCAAACATTTAGGTTTCAAAGTGCATGAGGTTTTCATGGAGTGGGGATTAGAAAATAGGGCAGAAATAGATTAGATTAGATTAGATTAGATTAGATTCAACTTTATTGTCATTACACATGTATGAATACAAGGTAACGAAACACAGTTTAGCATCCAATCAGAAGTGCAAAGGACAGCAGTGCAGTATATACGGTAATTAACAGTATGTGCAATTTAAGCAAATATATGCAAATATATGCAGCAGTGCAGAAAGTTAAGAGTACTGTTATGTGCAAATAATGTGCAATAAGTTAGATGTAGTTATGTAGTTATGCAGTTATGTACAGGTGAGGATGGTAAGAGATGATGGTAAGAGAGTCAGCGGGGGACTAAGTTCAATAACGTGACAGCTGTTGGAAAGAAACTGTTCCTAAACCTGCTGGTTCTAGTCCGAAGGCTTCTGAAACATCTTCTGGAGGGGAGAAGCTGGAACAGTCCATGAGCAGGGTGGTTGGAGTCCCTAAGAATGCTGCGTGCCCGGCGCAGACATCTTTTCCTGTAGACGTCCTCTATAACTGGAAGTGGAGTCCCTGTGATGCGTTGGGTGGTTTTCACCACCCGCTGCAGTGCCTTGCGGTCAACGACAGAGCAGCTCCCATACCAGACTGTGATACAGTTGGTCAGGGTGCTCTCTATCACTCAGCAGTAGAAGTTGCCCAGGATGTCAGTTGACAGATGGTTCTTCTTCAGTGTCCTCAAGAAGAAGAGGCGCTGATGGGCCTTCTTGATCAGGCTGGTGGTGTTAACTGACCAGGACAGGTCCTCCGAGATGTGGGTCCCCAGGAATTTGAAGCTGGGGACACGTTCAACAGCTATGCCATTGATATGGATATAAATAGGCTAATAAATAATAGGCTATTAGATATTAGGCTAATAGATAATAGGCTATAAATAGCCTATAAAACTATAAAATAACAGAAAATACTGCATCTTTACTCATTTTATTTTTTCATTTTTAATTTATGTGTCACAAGCCGAGCCGGTTTGGCTTTCCCTGGCTCGGTCTCGATCTCTTTGGGGGTTCTGGTTTACTGGTTATGTGCATTTTTGGTGTATTTGTACAATACTTCCACATCCGTAGCTACTGCCTGACCAGCAGCTGTTAGTCAGCATTGTGACATACTTTCTCCCACGCTACTGACAGTCTGTCGGTCCGGCCACATCCCCCACCCCCCCCCCACCCCCCACCCCCGTGCTCCCTTGACTCCATCAGTTGTTTCCTACCCCGGTAATCATCTTTCCAGCATCTCACCCAGGTGTTCTTTATTTGCTGCATCAGCAGCGTTTGTTCATAAGCAGCTCATTGCTGGACAAACGTCGCTGGTTCATTGTATTCACTGGATGGCCTTGCGCCGCCGTCTAGCCGTCACATCGCTAAGGACTGAATCTGTGTGTGCTTGTTGATATTGCTGTAACTACTCGGACTGCCCCCGCACTGTGAGTAACTGCCTGTGTTCTGTTCGCCGCTATACTCCTCCAGTGTGTGTGTGTTGGGCGTCCTAGAGGACTCTAAAGGCACTTTTCCACTAGCCCAGCACACTTCGGCACGTCTCGATTCACTTCGACACGGTTCGGCTCGCTTTTGTCTCCATTACAACTGTGTTAAGCTGGGGTGGGTGGGATTTCTATAACAGCGAGGCGGCGCCACACTCCCGTGACATAAAACACGCGACCCAAGCAAAACATAAACACATGCGGCTGTATAAGGCCACTCCTCGGTCTGTGGCTTTTTTCACCGTAAATGCCAAAAAAGGACCGCCAGACAAGGGTACAGGCAGTGAGATGAAACACTCTGGAATAGTTCTGCAGCTTCTGGGAGAGCCATAGACGTGAGGATACAAACTAGGTCATATATGACGGTAAGCTAATGTTGCTAATGCTAGTTTGCTATAAGTATGTCGTACTACACTGTAATGCCTGCAAGTTATCGCTGTTAGGTACTAAAATATGTATGCTGTGTATGTTTCAGATGGCTCTGTTGTGGGGAAATTACTGCTTCAGTCGGTCTGGGCGTTCAGCACAGCCTGTCACGGATGTCATCAGCCTGTCACTGATGTCAGCACAGCTTCACAAACGATCAGTGGTTATAGAGCTTAAGAATGTCTGTAGAAATGTTTATTTCCTGTACAACAAATTGCTCTGATCTGCTTGAAAATCACGGAGAGACTGTTGAGACATCATGGACGTACCTGCTTCTGCAGAACCGAGTCTGAGGTGGTGTTATAGAAAAAAATGGTCAGCTGACACAACTTGATCGCCATGTTAATAACTATATTAGCCACAAAATGTATATTCAAAAAGTAAACAGTACTGAGTTAGGTATAATAAGATATATTTGACAGTTATCATGCATTTTAGGCCAAAACAAACTTGATCTAGGATTAAAAGCAATTAAAATAATGCAGTCACAAGGTTACATGGAAAATACTTGATTTACTAGATACATGTACTGTAGAAATATATATTCTCTGCATCAACAATGTACTAGACATGCATTCATGTAGTATTGCACTGGGAATTGCACTGACAATAAACCTCTGAAGTTTTTGCAGATGTCTCTTTTTTTGTATGTGAAGGTTACCACCATGTGGCATAAATTAAATACTGAAAGATTGGAAAAGCAAAGGATAATCCAGCAGTTTGAGAAATCACTTTTGGTTTGGTGTAAGTCTGTCAACAGAATTATGAACCATAAAGCAGTTTGTGTTAAAATGTTAAATCCCATTAAACCTAATCCGGGGGCTTCCAATCATGTGTCATGGGGGGCCAAGACCCTGCAGGTTCTCTCTTCTACCCAGTCTCTTCAGCAGGTGTTGTCACTGATCAGTCAGTGGAAGAAGTTCAGTGGAATCTGCTGTTGAAGACACTGGTTGGAGTTAAAGCCTGCAGGGTCTTGGCCCTCCATGGCACATGATTAGACACCCCCGCCCAAACCCATTATGATGAAGAGCAGATGCTAAGATGACCCAGAATTCCTCCATATACTGGTACTGTCACTAAAGTATGCAGGGTCTTCTGCACTGGCACATCCAACAATACAGTCTTCAGTTAATAAAATAATTGTTTTGGTTACTTTTTTCTTAAAAATGAGCCATTATTTTCAAGGTCACCGATAAATCCTTTGTACAGTTGACTCTTTTCCCACCGGTGTCTTAACAGACAAAATGGAAAATCATGATGCAGACACTTAAGTCACTAAATTATTTATTACAATCAGCAGCAAATTCCAGATTATTCAGAATGTGCAAAATTCAAACTGTAAAAAAGAATAAAACTGGAATGGGTCACACACGGCTGCCACGCTCCCTCACTGAGAAGCAACTGGATCGGCCCCTCGTACTGGTCCGGCAGATCTTCAGCCTGCATCTCTGTAAATAGTGAGGCAAGGTCCAGTTGGGGTGGACATTTTCCCTCTTGCCTAGACAAAAGACAAATGGGTGGTGGTTAATTAAAGCAAGTGTAAAACATATTTGGGAAATACACTTGTTGCTAAAAGCCAGTGGTGGAATGTGAATTAATGAATGATTCTTTATTTCGGATTGATTAAAGGTAAAGATTAAAAGAAAATAGAATAATATAACAAAGGGGAAAAATCTAACAAGGTCAAAGTAAACAATAACTCCTCTGATTATACAGTTCAACATAGGTTATCTGAAATGGGTGATGGCTGAAGCCGCAGCTTATATTGCCCACCATAGTCCATCCAAGAATTCAAAAGAAAAACAAAACAGGAGGGATTACAATTTGAATGTGACAATAAAGTACTTCGTTGTTGTATTTAACCACAATTTTCATGTAGCTGCGCTTCACTAGATTTTACAAGGGCTGGGTTACATTTAAAATCATCTGCTTTTACTGTGGCTTCAGCAATCAGAATGAATTAATACATTCACTTGAATGGAATCTAGTACTTTAACTGATGGTGTGAATCACCGAGTATGGAGTCACTCAGTCAACATATGAAATTTTTATCAATAAAAGTTTGTCTTGTCTGTAAAAGTGTCTCTTCTTGCCCTGGCTTCAAGTGTGGGCGGTGTTTTGTACCAGCATTGCTAAAATATAAAAGGAAGCACTACAATGGGTCTCAAATATTTGTAATGTGTCCTGTTACTGCATGAGTTTATTGACGATAGACTATAAACTACACATATAAAGTAAATTATATTGACGACTGAACATCTCACATTCGCCAAAACATACAGTTATGAACATAACTCACAAAGGATCACACAAGTGATCTGACAAAAAAATAAATACATTAACAAGCGATTTATTTTACAGTTGATGTGCCATATTCACACAATCAAATAAATCTCAGTTCAGTCCCTTTTATATTAAGTGGAAATTGTGCTACTTTGTTTATGACACTTAACGCAAAGGATTTCAGTACTTTCCACAGTGGCGAGGTCCGTTGTGGGGAGGCAGATTTCCTCTTGCCTAGATGAACGACAGAAATGGATGATGGTTAGTTTCAAGCAAGTTCAACACTTATACAGGCACATCTCAAAAATTAGAATACCATGAAAAAATTCAGTATTTTTTTCACTCATTTCAGAAAGTGAAACCCATATATAGATTCATTACAGGGACAGTGATATATTGAAAGTGTTTATTTTAATATTGATGATTATGGCTACAGCCCATATTAACCAACACTTCAGCGGCCAACATTTATATTTAAAAACTATTTTTTAAAGTTAATTTTATGTAATATTCTAATTTTTTGCCAAATTGAATTTGGGGTTTTCAGGGGCTGTAAGCCATAATCATCAAAATTAAAATAAATAAACGCTTGAAATATATCACTGTCTGTGTAATGAATCTATATAATATACGGATTTCACTTTCTGAAATGAGTGACAAAAAATATTGAAGTTTTTCAAGACATTCTAATTTTTGGAGATGTACCTGTATTAGGGAAATACACCTGTGAAAGTCAGTGGTGGGATGTGACAAAAATGCTTCGTTTCCCTGACAAGCACTGCAGGATCCACAGAATAGGTGTGTGGGTCTATTCTGACACTTTAGAAAATTATATGAATGACTTTATAAATCACTGGTTTGAAAAAGCAATTTTAATATGACGAGATTTCGGCTCCTGTGGTCCATTTCACCAGTATCACAATATAAACAGGGAGGCTAACCCCTAGCATGTGGAAACACGTTCTAGCATTAAATTGCACACAATTTAATGCACAGCACCAAAGTGCAATAACAAAACACAAAGCAGGACTTTAACCAGGATTAACATATTTCATCGTTTTGCTCTCACAAGCGAATATTTAGGAGAAAACAAGCGCGAATCAGCAGTTGGTACTAGCTAGCTACTAGCTAAAAATCGTTAGCTAAAATGAGTTAGCCAGCACAAAACGGCGCTGTATGGCTCAAAAAAAGTGAGCTTACCACCAACAGGATAAATAAGCGAACAGATGCACATTATTACAAATCACTCACCATCGATGGTTCTCTCACATTCATCTTCAGCTTGTCCGTAGTTCGGTTCTATGCTGGGCTGCATCTGTATCGGTCCGGGTCACTCCTCACTGTGGATCTGCCACCAAGCAGAGAAAACTCCGCACCTCTTCGTTGGACCACAGTGTAGAGTTCCGCAAAACCTACAACGCTGTCTGTATTAATATGGTATTTACTCCGTGACGAGTTAGTCCGTGAAATATTGCAAATGGCGGTCGTGTGTAGATTGATCAGAAGACGGTCGCTTTCTTGACGTTACGACCTGACCAATCAGCGGCGACCAGTCTTTTGACGTCACAACACGGCACGACTCAGCACGCTTGTACCCTGCCCTTGAGCGGGGACGAAAATCGTGGCTGTTAAACCGTGTTGGGGCTAGTGGAAAGACTTACAAAGCGTGCTGAGCTGTCCCGTGTTGGGCTAAGCGGGGCTAATGGAAAAGGCCCTTAAGTGTATCTGAGCTGTCTGGTGTCTGTATGTGTAACTTTGTGTTAATAAATGTGTGTGTGGTGTAACCCAGCGCTTAAATCCATTTGTCCTTTTTCTCCTTCTCCGTGCGCTTCTTTACAGCGCACGGAGAGTTTATGACATTATGAAGAAAACCTCACAAATTTATCAGCATAAAGTCTCGAATGTACAAGAAAAAAGCCCTAAATTAGCACTACACACATTATGAGGAAACAGTTGATTTAAGTGGGAAAAACTCTTTCAGATTTACAAGGAAAAAAGTAGTAAACTTAGAATAAATCTGCCATAAATTTAGGAGGAAAAACCTCAGACTGTCCAGACTAAACTTCTCAGTAACTTAACTATTTGGGAGTAACTACTCTTATGTATAGTTGAGTGATAATATACAAAAATAACCTATGTTTACTTGTGTACAGTTTCAGGCTACTCTACCACCTAGTGATTTTTTTAATTGAAAATGTGGAAATTTTTTATGTGAATCTGGAGAGTTCTCAGAAATTTCCTACTTTTTCTTATGATTATTTTTTTTTTTAATTATAGACTTTCAGAGACTTCATGAAATTTGAAACTTCGTGAAAAATTTTTGCTCCTCGAGTGGCATTTTTTCTTGAATTTGTGACTTTTGCATCATAAACTGGCATCTTTTTTCTTCTTTGTATTTTTGCCTCAATAATTTTCCGTCATCTTTCCACTGATTTTTTTTCCTTAACTTTTTTTAAATTATTGGAAATTGTGACCGTTCCTGTGTGCACTCTTGCCTCCCTCTCTCCCTCTGATTAGGCTCATCCTCTGGAGCCTTGTGCTTCACCTGTGATTAATCAGGGAAGGCCTTTAAATAGGAAGCTCTCCCTTCACTCTGCCTGGTGATGTTGACCTTCTAACAACCTGATCTGATCTGAATTCCATGTTTTTTTGCTCTGTCATGCTTTGTGATTTTTGCTTGCTTTAGACCCTGAGACTGCCTGCCTAAGCTTAGCCTTTGTGCCTCGACCTCCATCTTTCTTTGGAAACTGGAACTAGTGATGGTGAAACTGAGGCCTTATGAAACGATGAACAACTTTGAGACAATAGCTTCACGATCAACGCAGTGTTATGAAACATTTAATAAAGAGTGCCATCTGCTGACTGAGTGTCAGAACTGCATCTGAGTGGAAGACCTGAAAAAATTTCAATACTTTTTTTTTGAGCATTGTGAGACTGGACATCCTGGCAGATAAGCACATCTGTCGCAAGGTCTGTGGTGGACTTTTGCCAGTCGGTGCATCATGACACGCACTACACAAAGAGCAAGGATAAACAAAGCTATCATCCGGTCAGTCACTGCAATAGATACTGGAGTCAGTTTGTCTTGTCCTGTCCTTGCCACTGATAATACCTTTATCTGCCAAGAATGTGCCGCTAGTCCAGCAAAGGCTAGTGGTACTCAAATAAGAATGTGCCGCCAGTCCAGAAAAAGTTAGCGGTACTCAAATACTTTGCAAGCAGTTTCATGAAATGGTCAGTCAGAGAGCAATTCATACTGGCTCGGATGTCACCCGGGTTAACAAGGTCAGGAGTTCCTGGCAGCGGAAGGCAAAGGACAGAGCTGCGTGGAGGAATCTGATCAAACCTAAATGAAACAGTCATTGTCGCCCCCAACAGACTATGATGATGATGATGATGGCCATTCGAGGTCTTTTCAAAATTGGATAGCAGGAACAAACAATACAAAGCAAACAAAAAAAATCCCTAATTCCCTCTCAAACTTCCCGTGAGCCCTCAAGCCACGTGATGTGACCGACATAACGAGGCCTCGCTTGCTACAGTCACGTGACTGTGGGCGTGCTGAAACAGCACTCGATGCACTGCTCATGACACTTCCGCTTTATATTGCTCGAATCAGTGTCGAGTGGGCGGTGTCGAACGTAACATCACTAACTGGAACTAGCCCCTCGGACTGGACTTGGCAAATCTCGGACTGTGCACTTTCTCCATTCCCCACGTAAGTCGACTTACCACCGTAATTCCTTCTGCTCTTCACTGTCACTCCCCAGCACACAGGCCTGGCCAGCCTGCTCTCTTCACCCCCTGGAGAATCTCTCACAGCTCCACTGCATGCTTCCCCCTGACAGCCTGTTTCACCAGCAGGAAGGACCATCCTCTGCTCCCAGCTGCTCACTCCTGCTGAAGCATAAGAATAACTGATAAATGTAACATACTCCCTTAACAGCTGCGGTTTAACTAATTTATCCCTCTGCTCTCTCCTCATAGGGCTGCCAGACTCCTGCATCATTCCCCAATACATTTCCTCACACGAATCTTTATAATAAAGATCATTGTTCACATTCTTTATCGCTTTCTCCTGAGTCTGCTTTGGGGTTTCACACCCCCAACCTTTACACAAATGAACTCCATTTCTCTTGTGATTTTCTGACCTTTGTCTCAACAATTTATTAATTTTCTTTTTCTTAATGAATTTAGTAAATCTTTTAAATAACTTCTTTTGTTTACATTCTCAATTGTACATATGTGATTTTTTTCATCATAAATTTGTAACTTTTGCCATGAATTTGTAACATTTATCTTTTAAATTCAAGGTTGTTTTTCTTGTAATTTTGCATTTTTTTCTCTCATGAATTTAGTACATGTATTAAATGTCATGATCTGAGCACGGCGGTTCCGCTGTGCTCAGTCTCATTGTCTTTTTTTCCATATTTGTATATTTGTTGTATTTTTGGGTTCTTAGTTTCTTGTCATTTTATCCTTGATTGGTTTTCATATATGTTGTATTATTCATTCATTCATTCATCTTCTACCGCTTAATCCTTTTCGGGTCGCGGGGGTGCTGGAGCCTATCCCAGCATCTTTGGGCGAGAGGCAGGGTACACCCTGGACAGATCGCCAATCCATCGCAGGGCCAACACAGAGAGACAGACAACCATTCACTCTCACAGTCATACCTAAGGACAATTTAGAATCCCCGGTTTTGATGCCAATTAACCTAACTTGCATGTTTTTGGCGTGTGGGAGGAAACCGGAGAAATCCCGGAATAAACCCACGCAGACACGGGGAGAACATGCAAACTCCACACAGATCACTGTTGGTCGGGGGCTGGGATCAAACCCAGGATCCCCCAGCCAAGGGTGAGTTGCTGTGCTGCCGCAGTGCTAACCACTCCACCACCGCACTGCGCATGTTGTATTATTTCTTAGTTCTACTCATTCTCCTGTTTACGTTCATTGCAGTCATTTTATTTATATATTTGGTATTTGCTTGTATTTATCCTTCAGTCTTTATTTGTCTTCATTTTAGTTCTCGCTTTATGTTTGTATTTTTGCCAGTTCCTTTTTATCCTCCTCTCTTTTTCTCTGTCCGGGGCTGCAGCTGTCAGTGGCACTTCTGTGTTTTGCTCTGATAGTGGGCGGCGCGCCTGTCAAGTTGTCAGTCCCATCTCCTCTCCTCTCATGACTCACAGCTGATCTTAATTGTGTAATCACTCTCACCTCCTGCCTTATTTAAGCCTGCATCGCTGATCATTCGGCACTGCGGTCTTCTCGGTGTTCAGACGTGCTCTCCTAGTCTGCATCATATTTGTAAGTACCTTTTCGCTCTGACAGGTTTTCTCTTGTCCATCTACGGTTAGTGTGGTTGCTAGTAGTTCTGATGAGCTTCCCTTGTGTTCTGGTGTATTTTCATACACCTTAGGCTTTCGGCTATTCTGGGCAAAGTGACTCTTATCTGGCCATCCCTTTTATTCTGTGTTTTGTGGATTGTGGACTCTATGTTTATCTGTTTTTGCAAGTTTTGTATGTTTGTTATTTTGTGCACTTGGTGCCTGGAGTTATTATATACGTAACAGTACTTTTGTTTCTTGTGCACGGTGTGCCTTATGCTATTATTAAATACGCAACTCACAGTTCCTGCGTGTGGCGTCATCAATCAGCTCCGTAAGGGCAGAGCCCATGACAGAAGACCGCAGCGCCCCCTGTGTCCCGAAGCCTGTGCTGACGAAAGGGTGTCCCCTGGTTTTGGTGTCACAGGACCCGGTGCCATCGGTGAGGCAGGGCCTGGCTCCGGTACACAGGGTTAGGGGGCTATCCGCATTGAAGTCTGCACTGACGAATCAGCATCTCTGTGCTATGGCGTCCTGCCAGACGACCTCTGCCATTCCAGGGTGATCTTTGTCTAGTCCAGCAGCAGCTGACATCATCACACCCCCGGAATTCAGGCAAGTACTTCTCTGTTTTCTTTCACTCGCTACTGAACAATCTTGCCTGATTCCCTGTGGTGAGACTCAGTCGTTACAGCCCACTGAGCTGTCACTGCCTGCTGCTGACACTTTCCTCACCTGCTACCACTGTATCTCTTCCATTCTCCCCTGAGTGTCCACTGGTCCCAGGATGGAGCCGCCAGATGACGGAAGAGCCTGCGGCCCTGGAGAATCTGGTTCCAGCCCTGCAGCCACGATCCTGACGGGAGGAGAGCGCCCCCTTTGACCTGAGACCTGTGCTGACAATGGAATGTCCCCTGGTTTCAGCTGCGTGGGAGTTGGCGCCAGCGGTGAAGCGACCTCCAGCTACCACGTCGGATGAGCCATCTGCGGCGGCTGTTTCACCTGGAGGTCCTGGGGCTGCACGTACCATCATGCCTGCTGCTAAGGTCGCCGCAGCAGGTTCGCCGGAGTCCTAGACAGTGGCAGCACTCGAGTCCAGGCAAGTGCTCTGTTCTGTTTCTCCTTTCGTAGATTCAGAGAAATCTTGTCTGGCTCATGGTAGGGAGGGTCAGCTGCAGATGTCCTCTGCTCCTGAGTCCTCCTCGCTGGGCTCCGCCGCTGCCGGTGAGTCCTCTCCATTTTTTCTTTCTTTCTCCCAGGGTGACCATGTTGAGAGAGGGTGCACAGATGGAGAGACTTGAGACACCCCTGCCAGGATTGCTGGACCCCTGGACAGCGGTGGAGTCTGAGACAAGGCAAGTGCTCTGTTCTGTTTTCACATCATCAGAGTTACAGATTTTTTGTCCTGCTCATGGTGGGGAGAGCCAGTCGCAGCTGCCAACTGCCTCTGAGCTTTCCTTACTGGGCTCCACTGCTGCCGGTGGTAGTAATCCGGTGTTTGTTTCTTCTTTTCTGCTTGAGTCGTCATCTGGGCCCATTGATGATCACCCTCCTCCTTCACCTGAGGTCACTGTGGGTTCTTCATCGTTGCCTGAGGTATTCGCAGGTCCTCCTTTGCCTTTGCTTGAGGTCCTCACGGGCCTCCCGTCAGTGCCCAAGGTCTCCGTGGGTGCTGTTCCCCCTCCGTCCGAGGGTCCTCATCCTTTTTCCAAGGTTGCCGTGGGTCCTCATCCTTTGTTCGAGGCCACCGTGGGTGAAGCCATGTTCCAGTCTGGGATCACCACGGGTGCAGCCATGCTCCAGTCTGGGACCACCGCGGGTGGAGCCATATCCCAGTCCAAGGCCGCTGCAGGTGCAGCTTCACCCCAGCCCAGGGCCACCACAATTGTAGCATTACCCCAGCCCAGGGCCACCGCGGGTGCTGCTTTGCTCCAGCAGAGAGCCACCGCGGGTGCTGCTTTGCTCCAGCCCAGAGCCACCATGGGTGCTGCTTTACTCCAGCCCGGAGCCACCATGGGTGCTGCTTCGCCCCAGCCTGGGGTCACTGAGGGTGCTACAGGCCAGTCCGTAAGCGTCATGGTTCCCCCTCCTCTGCCTGATGCCATCGTGGTTCCCCTTCCTCTGCCTGACGCCATCGTGATTGACTCTCCTCTGCCTGACGTTGTTGTGGTCCCCTCTCCTCTGCCTGATGTCGCCGTCTGCCTTGTCATGGTTCCCTCTCCTCTGCCCAAGGTCGTGGAGGGTTTCCCACTCAGTTCCCCCGCTGGTCAGCCATCTTCCTTGCCGAGTTCCCATCTCTTAGCTCCTCTGGTCTGCAGTGTGCACTGGTTCCAACTGTTGCCTCCAGGTGGGGGTGGGGGGGTGTTGCGCTCCACGGCCCTTTGGCTCAGGGATGCTGGGAGGCCACCTGGTGAACCCTTCCTGCCATTTAGGTGGCTCTGGAGGCCTGGGAGACCACCCGACGAACTCTGTGGGTTGCTTGGGTGGCTAAGGGACTCGGGAAGACCACCCAAACTAGACATTTAATCTTCCAACATCATTTGTATTCTGTGCCTCTTATCCTGGGTGTGAGTCATGAGTCTTTTTCTTATTTTTTTCTGGTTTGTTTCGGTCACTTCCTGCCTGCCCCCCCCCCCCCGGGGTGGGTTTTGTTTCCTTATTTTTTGTAGGGTGGGTCTTCTATGTGGGTGGGTCCTTTTCCTTTTCTTTTGATGTTACCCTGGGTGTCCTGAATCCACCCCTTGGGAGGGGGGCTCTGTCATGATCTGAGCACGGGGGGTTCCGCTGTGCTCGGTCTCATTGTCTTTTTCCATATTTTTATATTTGTTGTATTTTTGTGTTCTTAGGTTCCTGTGATTTTATCCGTGGTTGATTTTCATATCTCTTGTGTTTTTTCTTAGTTCTCCTCATTCTCCTGTTTACGTTCATCACAGTCTTGTTATTTATATATTTGGCAGTATCTGTACTTATCCTTCAGTTTATTATCTGCCCTTGTAGTAGTTCTCGCTTTATATTTGTATTTTTGCCAGCACCTTTTTGTTCCTGTGCTCTCTCTCTTTCTCTCTTCGGATCTGCAGCTGTCAGTGGCACTAACGGTTTTGCTCTGGTCTTTGGTGGTGCCCCTGTCAAGCTGTCAGTCCTGTTTCCTTTCCTCTCATGACTCACAGCTAATTCAAATCAGGTAATCACTCTCACTGCCTACTTAAGCCTTGTTCCTCCGTTTGCTAATTGCTGGGTCATTATTCATCTTTCCTCATCCCGAAACGGTGTTCCTGTCGCCATGATTCTCTGTAACCAAAAGTCATATGTCCAGCTCTGCTGCTGTTCTATTGTGTGTGTTTCCGCATGTGTGTCATTTATTAAATATGCAAACTCACTGCTTACATTTGGTGTCATCTATTTGCCCCATGAACGGGCCATTCATGACATTAAGTAAATGGGCACTCGTCCCTATAAATTTATTGTTCTAGTAAATTTGAAGCTTTTATTGTATATGTTTATTTTTTTCCTTGTAATTGTGTGGCTTTTTCTCAAAGTTCTGCCCCTTTGGAAAATTTAGAGACTTTAAAATTATGATAAAATATACTGCTCAAAAAAATAAAGGTAACACTTTGAAAACACATCAGATTTTAATGGGAAAAAATAAGCTGGATATCGAAATTGTGGCAGGCTAGTCCAGTTTACTCAGAATAAAGGAACACTATTTAATCTGAGTAAGCTGGACTAGCCTGCCACAATGTCGATATCCAGCTTATTTTTTCCCATTAAAATCTGATGTGTTTTCAAAGTGTTCCCTTTATTTTTTTGAGCAGTGTAGAGGAGCTGGAAATAATGAGGCGATTTTGTTTAAAAGCAGCGTTTTAATATTCAGCTCTCCTAACTTGTTTCATCTGGTGCAGAGCGTGGCAGAAGGTAAAAGAGACAGAGTTCTGCCAGCTCGCTGGTTAAATACAGGCACACATCAAAAGACAGGCATTACAAAGGCTGATACCCCTCGTTATCTTAATCCCCCCATTGTCCTGTTATCTCCTCTCCTCTTCTTGGGAGGTGATGGAAATTCCCCTCCTCGCCTTGGGGGGTGAGGGTGACTCCTCGGTGTCCGCCGTCGCGTCCTGGGACGTCTTTGTTCTTCACACGGCGGGTGAGATTCCTTTGTCCTTTCAGAGGTGTGAAGTTCCTTACATATGCAGTCACTAAGCATTTCACATGTTCAGACATATGTAGGTATGGAATATATGAGTAATATAGACCACAGGCCCCCCAAACAACTAGGAAAGGACAACAGAAAGATTCACAGTCTAGAACAGTTACTACGACATACTACGTGTTACAGCTATTGCCACAGAAGAACTTTCCGGCAGCCATGCTTCTAAGATAGTTCAGTGGTAATCATAACAGTATAGTAGAATCATAAGTCAGTCCTAAACTGTTGCAGCACAATTAGAGAGTAATTGTGGAGTGGTTGGTGTCAGTCCCTGTGCAGCTTGGGTTTAATTCTTCTCCCAAAACTGCTGTAGGTTGGTTTAGGCGTCCTGCTGGGACCTTCTTGTGAGGGATCTGCAGTGTGGGAAGGAGAGAGATTATTTGTTCCCTGCCTGGGGGCTGAAACTTTTCCCTTGGGTGGTCTACCTCGCCGAGGTGCTCTCGCCAACTGTGCAGGTTCGTCTTTCAACAAGAAGGCAGGTTTAAGTCTGTCAATGCTGACTGTTTCTTTTCTGTCCCCATAATCAAGCACAAAGTGTTTGTCACCATGTTCCAGCACTCTGTAAGGGCCATCGAATACTGGGCGTAACGTTGGTTTTAGGGCTTCATGCTTAACAAAAACGAACTCAGCTTTTTTTTAAAGTTTGAGGGACACAAACCCTTGGAAAGGAGTGGTGAGCTGGACCGGGTAGGGAGTCCGGTCCGTTGCTGCCTAAAAACCTTGGGACTGGTTCTGGATTCTCTGGTAAAAATTCACCTGGGAGTCTGAGAGGTTGAGCAAAGACTAATTCTGCAGGAGAAGCATCTAGATCCTCTTTAGGTGCAGCGCGCAACCCCAATAAAACCCAGGGAAGTTTATTTACCCAATTTGTGTCCGTTAGTGAGGCTCTGAGGGCGGCCTTTAAGGACCTGTGAAAACGCTCGCATAACCCATTAGCCTGAGGGTGATAAGCGGTGGTGCGATGAATTGTTGCTCCTAAGCTGTTGGACATGGCTGACCAGAGCTCTGAGACAAATTGAGGCCCCCTATCAGACGTGATGTCCGATGGAACGCCGAAACGTGCCACCCAGTTTGTCAGAAAAACGCGAGCGACTTCCTCCGCTGTAGTTGCCGCTAGAGGAACTGCCTCTGGCCAGCGCGTGGTGCGGTCTTTCATTGTTAGTAGGTGTGTGAAACCTTGGGAGGAAGGCAGTGGCCCAGCTAGGTCGACATGGATGTGGTCGAACCTTCTAGCAGGGATTGGAAAAGGCTCCAGAGGGGCTTTTGTGTGTCTGTGTATTTTGGTGCGTTGACAAGAAATGCACGTTTTTGCCCACTCTTTTACGTCTTTACGCAGGCCTGGCCACACAAATTTTTCAGCAACCATTTTGACCGAGGCGCGCACACCTGGGTGTGCGAGGGAGTGAATTGCGTCAAAAATGCGGCGGCGCCAAGTGGCTGGCACTAACGGGCGAGGTCGGCCGGTTGAAATATCGCATATTAGGGGGGGCACGCCGCCGCGTAACCCTTTTTTCTCCAGCCTTAACCCTGTTGGTCCAGACAAGAGTGCGCGCACGTCCGCGTCGCTGTTTTGTTCTTCTGCTATGGCTGCATAATCTATCCCTTCATGGATAGGTGCTGCGTATGTGTCTGTGTTAGTGAAGAGTTCCGCTGCTGAGGCAGTATAATCTGTCTCCTCGCGCTCTGGCGGTGCCACAGCGTGAGAGAGACAGTCCGCTACTACGTTAAGTTTGCCTGCTACGTGTCGAATGTCTGTGGTGAACTCTGAAATCGCAGCCAGCTGTCTTTGTTGTCTGCCCGACCATGGTTCTGAAATTTTAGCCATAGCAAAGGTGAGCGGCTTATGGTCTACAAAAGCCGTGAAACTCCGCCCTTCTAGCCAAAACTGGAAGTGGCCGATGGACAAATGAAGCGCCAACAGCTCTCTGTCAAAAGTGCTGTATTTGCGTTCAGTTGGGTTTAGCGATTTGCTAAAGAATGCTAAAGGTTGCCAGACCCCGCTGACAAGTTGTTCTACAACTGCCCCTATGGCCAGGTCCGAAGCATCTGTGGTTAGTGCGATGTGGGCCGCGGGATCTGGGTGAACTAACATTGTGGCGTTAGCTAGGGCGTTTTTAACCTCCTCGAAAGCGCGTTCGCGCTCCGGGGTCCATTTGACCGCGTTGGAAGCCTTCTTTTTTTTGAGCGCGTCATATAGGGGCTGCATGAGCTGAGCTGCGTGGGAGAGGAAGCGGTTATAAAAATTAACCATCCCCAAAAATTCCTGTAGCGATTTGACCGTGTGGGGCCGTGGAAAACCTTCTATCGCACGAACTTTGTCTGGGAGTGGAACTGCCCCCTTCGGGGAGACTTTGTGTCCCAAAAAGTCAATTTGCGAAACGCCGAATTTGCATTTGGCTGGATTGATTATTAGCCCGTGCTCCTGCAGCCTCTGAAAAACGGTAGTGAGGTGCTGCTCGTGTTCCTTTTCTGACGAGCTGGCTACCAGCATGTCGTCGAGGTAGACGAAGACAAAGGGGAGGTCGCGTAGGACTGCGTCCATCATGCGTTGAAAAGTTTGGGTCGCACCCTTGAGGCCGAAAGGCATTCGCAAGAATTCAAAAAGGCCGAAAGGGGTTATAACCGCCGTTTTAGGAAAGTCTTCAGCTCGGACAGGGACCTGGTGATAACCACGGACTAAGTCTATCTTTGAAAAAATGCGCGCACCCACTAGGTGCAGTGAAAAGTCTTGAATGTGAGGGATTGGGTAGCGGTCATGCGCTGTAGCGTTGTTTAATCTGCAGTAATCTCCGCACGGTCGCCAAGAACCGTCGGATTTCGGAACCATGTGAAGTGGTGAAGCCCAGGGGCTCTTTGAGCGTCTAACAATGCCCAATTTTTCGAGAGTTGCAAACTCGTCACGTGCTATGTTGAGCTTGGCCGCGTCTAAGCGGCGAGCTTTGGCAAAAATGGGAGGTCCCGTTGTTGGAATGAAGTGTTTAACTCCGTGTTTAGCTACAGTGGCTGAAAATTTGGGGGTTGTGAGTGCTGGAAATTGGGTGAGGAGTTGCTCAAACTTACCTCCTGCCGTGGTGACGTTGGCCTGCACAGGTGGTGGAGAAACTCGAGCGCTGCTACAACAAATGTCCATCTGTAGCTGCGGCCGTGGATGAGGAGGTGCAGGCTCTTTTCGCCGAACGTGTCGATGTCAGAGCCGTTGGCTGCCACTGCTCCGTTGCCCCGGGTACCCATGGCTCGATCTGCGTGGGAGGGCATGACGAAACTCAGCTGAGCTCCTGTGTCGATGAGGAACTGCTTGCCTGTGTGTCCGTCCGTTACGTACAACAGCTTATTTTTCTCGCCAAGAACCGCTGCTGTTAACGGCCCTCGGCTTTGGCGTTTCCCGACATCGTGAATTTGCAGGGGGGAACACATTTGCGGGCTTTCTCAGCGAAGCGGTGATGGTAATAACAGATGTCGTTCTGTTTGTTATGTTTGGTCCGCGCCGCTGTCACTGTGGGCTGGGTCTGCTCCGTGGGTTGTGGCTCTCCATGGCTCGGGGCGTCAGTTTTGAGGTCTGCGGATGCCGCTGTGGGTGTCAGCTCCTTGCAGGCGTTGACGAGCCGGTAAGCCTCGTTGGCCAGTGTGCGGAAGTCTTGGTGGTTGTTGCACTTCATGCTGGCGAGTGTCCCTCTCATGTGTGGCGGCAGCGTGCTGAGGAAAATAAACTGGAAGAGGAAATTGTCATTGTCCTCTTCCTTGAGCTGCAGCAAATCCTCCATGAGGGTCTTCGGATTGCCCCCTCTGTGGCCGTAGACCACCAGGATCTTCTCGGCTCTTTCCTCCGCTGACGGGACGTAGTTCGCCACGATGGTCGCCTTGAGTGTCTCGTACTTGTCCCGGGTCGGTGGTCGCCGGATCAAGCTCCACACACACTTCGAAGTGGCGGAGTCGAGTTTGGAGACGATGTGATAGAACTTCGTATCGTCTGCCGTGATGCCCGCCAGTATGAATTGTGCTTCAGCCTGCTGAAACCAAGAGGCGGGGTCTTCTCGCCAGAAGTCTGGCAGCTTGACAGCGACGGCGTTAGTGCACACCATCACTGTTGTGCCCGCCGGGTGAGGGTGCCTTGCTTCGGCTCTCACGGCGGTGCTGGAGCTCGGTTGAGCTCTCTCAATTCCTTCTGCCGGAGGGAACGGTTGTTCGTCCGCTCCCTCGTCTGCGTAGTTGCTGGCGTCTGCCTGAGTCGCCACGGATGAGTCGCTTGAAGAAGAACGCCTCCGGTCCATACTCGCGTCAAGGTCACCAGTGTAGAGGAGCTGGAAATAATGAGGCGATTTTGTTTAAAAGCAGCGTTTTAATATTCAGCTCTCCTAACTTGTCTCATCTGGTGCAGAGCGTGGCAGAAGGTAAAAGAGACAGAGTTCTGCCAGCTCGCTGGTTAAATACAGGCACACATCAAAAGACAGGCATTACAAAGGCTGATACCCCTCGTTATCTTAATCCCCCCATTGTCCTGTTATCTCCTCTCCTCTTCTTGGGAGGTGATGGAAATTCCCCTCCTCGCCTTGGGGGGTGAGGGTGACTCCTCGGTGTCCGCCGTCGCGTCCTGGGACGTCTTTGTTCGTCACACGGCGGGTGAGATTCCTTTGTCCTTTCAGAGGTGTGAAGTTCCTTACATATGCAGTCCCTAAGCATTTCACATGTTCAGACATATGTAGGTATGGAATATATGAGTAATATAGACCACAGCAGTATATTTATGCAAAATAGATAATGAAGTAGCTTTCTTCCTTCCTTCCTTCCTTCCTTCCTTCAGAACCACAGGCATTCACTTGTTAAGGGCAAAAGTAGGATAATTCTGACCTCTGTTAGACCAGGGGTGTCAATCATGTGCCATTGAGGGCCAAGACCCTGCAGGCTTTACCTCCAACCTGTGGCGATTCGGTTAACCCCCACAACAGATTAAGGACACTCAGCTCTCTTCTCTTGGTTTTTTCTGCTGCACTACTGATATGTAGCTGTGCTTTGGTGTAACCCCCACAAACAGACTGGTCAAACACAGCGCTCGGCTAGAGCAAATAACAGAACAGTGAAATGTGTATTAATGTCTACAGACAGACTCGTTTCGTCTGGCTCACTTCTGTGATGTTAATGTTGCCTTTCATGCGTTGTGCTCATGCATCCTGTCCTCACGGTGACCTAGGGACTGAGATCAATATGTCTCTCAAATGCAAATGTCTTATGCCTGTTCTGTTATCTCTTTGATCATACCAACTGCTGGGGTATGCCCTTGATGTATTGTTGTAGTCGAGTATATAGGTTGCAACTCTGTAACGTAAACCCTCTCATTCTCTCACTCTAATTCCGCATCTGCTGCGAGACACACACACTGTCTCCTCTTTGAGAGCTGGAGGAACGAAGCGGCAGCCTGCTCAAACCATGGGCTGTAGCCGAGTTCTGATGAAGGCGGGTGATAATAAAGCTATTTAAAAATCCAACGCTGCCTTTATATTATCATCCTCTTCACTGGTGACCCCGGAATGCACACGCTTTGTGCAAACGCAACCTTCTGATCTGGACAGCTGCACTGGTGACCCGTTCTTCAGGATGAGATCTGCACGTCTGAGATCTGCTCATCCCCGCTGGACCGGCCGCGCTCGCAGCTCCTCCACACGTGAGCGCAGGCATCCTCCATGGCCGGCGGAGAACGCAACACGTGGACCTGAACGCACCACGGCCAAGCGGTGGCAAAGATCGTCTATTCCCTCCCACCGCTCCAACGCATCTGCACGAGCCTGAGGGACAAAAGATCGTCTATTTCCTCTCACCGCTCCAACACACCATGGCCAATCTGCAGCCACAGCTCAATCCGGATTTTATCGGCGCCGTCTGCACCTATCCCCACCAAGATTCTGCACCCTGGTTCTCCTCTCCAGCTGGCCCACCCACGCACGAGCCCCGGCGCAAGCACCGGGGAGTTATGAGGACGGCGCATCACGCACGGGACAAATAACGGCACCAGAGACCGCCATCGTCCTCCGCCGCTGCTCACAGAACCCTCAGGGCTGCTTGTTCACCTGAAGCAAGCACGCAGCTCGCCACTGGATTTTTTTTTTTTTTTTTTTTTTGTAACTTAAGATTTTTATTCATTTTTCATTATATATATTGCATTCAGATCACAGTCTACATTTAAAAAAACAAAAGGGCTAGAGTAAAAAAGAAAAAGAAAAAAAAGGGGGGGGGGACAAATGTTGGAGCATCAAGTTTTTAGTTTCCATCTCTTAATTCTTCTGGTTTTTCCAGCGTCTTTGGTTATTCTTTCAATATCTGTCTCATTGTTGCACTTTGTAGTGTGTCCATTTCCGCCATTTTTTTTCCCATAGTCCTTCTTGCATTCTTTGTCGATATGTTAGTTTTTCCATCATACGTATGTCCTCAATAATGTCAGTCCATTGCTCTTGGTCAGGAAGAACTTCTGATCGCCATTTTTTTGTGATTGTTTTTTTACATGCAATCAACAAGATTTTAACTAGATATCTGTCCTCAGCCTGTATAACATTGTCTCTTTTAAGATCACATAGGTACATCAGGTTACAGTTCATTGGTATATTATATCCTAATATCCTCTGTATTGTCACATGTATAGATTTCCAGAATGATGAGATTTTACAGCATTTCCAAAACATATGTGAGTGGTCTGCATTTTGAGCCCCACATCCCCTCCAGCATAAAGATTGGGTATTTGTATATTTTCCTTGAATCTGTGGTGTAATGAAAAAGCGAATCAGGTTTTTCCATCCAAATTCCCTCCATGTTCTTGAATTTGTTGATGTGTGTTGTGTTTTCCATATTTCCTGCCAGCTTTCTTCTGTTATGTTTAAATTGAGCTCTTTCTCCCATTTCTCCTTTATATAGTTACTTGAATGATTGTTTGCCATAAGTTTCTGATATAGCTTTGAAATAATTCTTGTTTTATTTCCTGTATATGAGCTTAAAATGAATTGTATAATCTCGCTCACATCTGTTTGGAGGTTATGCCTAATCTTCTTCATATAATAGTCTCTCATCTGCAGATATCTGAAGAATTCCGATCTTTCTAGTTTAAATTTTCTCCTGATGTTTACAAAGCTCCCGAGATCTTTTTTTCCGATATTGCCCCATGCTGTGATTCCCTTGTTCACCAGATTTTTGTATCCCCTATCTTGTTTTGCCGGTTCAAACTGACTGTCAAATGCTACCCATTTCAATAGTTTTATGTCTTCCTTTATATTATACTTTTGTACTATTTTATACCACAGTTCTAAAGTAAATTTAGTGATTGGGTCTATTTGTTTGATTTGCTTATATGCATCTTTATCTCCTATTATGCTTTGTACTGGGAGTCCCTCAATTTCCTTTTCCATTTCTTTCCATTTTGCCTCATATCCCTCGTCGCACCAACATATGATATATCTTATTTGTGCTGAGTAGTAATATTCTTTTAGACTCGGTAGGCCCATGCCTCCTTTCTCTTTTGGTAACTGGAGAGTTTTATATTTCATTCTTGGTTTTTTACCTCCCCAAACAAATCTCGATATCATCCTGTCCCACTTTGAGAATTGGGCATCTGGAATCTCTGTTGGTAGAGCCTGGAAGAGGTAAAGTAATCTAGGTTGTATGCTGATTTTGACTGTCTCAATTTTTGAATTCAGATCCATATTTAAGATTGACCATCTATCAATATCTTTTTTTATTTCTTGTTCCAACCTATCATAGTTTGCTTTATAGATTTTGCTTAGATCTTTAGGTATGTTCACTCCAAGGTATTTTATTTCTTTTTGTTTCCAGTTTAGTTTGATCTTATCAGTTATCTGGTTTAGAGGGTTATAGTGGAATGTCAGTATTTGTGTTTTTGTTATGTTTATCTTGTATCCTGATAATTTTCCAAAATTTTCTATCAAGTTCATCATTTCCGTTATTGATTCATCTGGTTGTTCAAGGTAAACTATAATATCGTCTGCAAATAGCCCAATCTTGTGTTCCTCCCCCCTTTATTGTTACACCTTTTAATTTCTTATTTTGTCGTATCGCTTGAGCCAGTGGCTCTATGAACAGAGCAAACAAGGTGGGCGATAAGTAGCATCCCTGCCTAGTTGATCTTTGTATATTTACTTTGTCTGTTAAGCTACCGTTTATCTTGATTTTTTTTTTTTTTTTTTAATGGTCTCAGCCACGGCACATAAGGGATTTCAGCCGTCAGCTGTTCCCGGGGGGTTTTAGGGTTGCTCCTGCACCTAAAGCCAACAAGCCAAGTCCCTCTGCTTCTTTTTTTCTTACAGCCACTACGCAGCCTCGCCGCTCCTGTTTTCTTCATGACCACGAGAGGAGCCAGAAACTAATTTTTCTTCTTGTGGACCTCTGCACGTTCAACGGGACAGCCCTTCGACATCGCGGACCCACAACCAATTTTTGTGCGGCTTGGACGAGTTCACCGTCCCCCTGCCGGCACTTACCCCCCTCCTCCCTCCCCCTCCGCCTGCAGTGAGCTTCTCCCACAGCTCGCTCCCATAGAGGGATTATCGAGGTCTCGGCCCCCTGCCGTGCCCTCTGGGGGGGAGTGTGTGTGGCGGTTCAGTTAACCCCCACAACAGATTAAGGACACTCAGCTCTCTTCTCTTGGTTTTTTCTGCTGCACTACTGATATGTAGATGTGCTTTGGTGTAACCCCCACAAACAGACTGGTCAAACACAGCGCTCGGCTAGAGCAAATAACAGAACAGTGAAATGTGTATTAATGTCTACAGACAGACTCGTTTCGTCTGGCTCACTTCTGTGATGTTAATGTTGCCTTTCATGCATTGTGCTCATGCGTCCTGTCCTCACGGTGACCTAGGGACTGAGATCAATATGTCTCTCAAATGCAAATGTCTTATGCCTGTTCTGTTATCTCTTTGATCATACCAACTGCTGGGGTATGCCCTTGATGTATTGTTGTAGTCGAGTATATAGGCTGCAACTCTGTAACGCAAACCCTCTCATTCTCTCACTCTGATTCTGCATCTGCTGCGAGACACACACACTGTCTCCTCTTTGAGAGCTGGAGGAACGAAGCGGCAGCCTGCTCAAACCATGGGCTGTAGCCGAGTTCTGATGAAGGCGGGTGATAATAAAGCTATTTAAAAATCCAACGCTGCCTTTATATTATCATCCTCTTCACTGGTGACCCCGGAATGCACACGCTTTGTGCAAACGCAACCTTCTGATCTGGACAGCTGCACTGGTGACCCGTTCTTTAGGATGAGATCTGCACGTCTGAGATCTGCTCATCCACGCTGGACCGGCCGCGCTCGCAGCTCCTCCACACGTGAGCGCAGGCGTCCTCCATGGCCGGCGGAGAACGCAACACGTGGACCTGAACGCACCACGGCCGAGCGGTGGCAAAGATCGTCTATTCCCTCCCACCGCTCCCACGCATCTGCACGAGCCTGAGGGACAAAAGATCGTCTATTTCCTCTCACCGCTCCAACACACCATGGCCAATCTGCAGCCACAGCTCAATCCGGATTTTATCGGCGCCGTCTGCACCGATCCCCACCAAGATTCTGCACCCTGGTTCTCCTCTCCAGCTGGCCCACCCACGCACGAGCCCCGGCGCAAGCACCGGGGAGTTATGAGGACGGCGCATCACGCACGGGACAAATAACGGCTCCAGAGACCGCCATCGTCCTCCGCCGCTGCTCACAGAACCCTCAGGGCTGCTTGTTCACCTGAAGCAAGCACGCAGCTCGCCACTGGATTTTTTTTTTTTTTTTTTAATGGTCTCAGCCACGGCACATAAGGGATTTCAGCTGTCAGCTGTTCCCGGGGGGTTTTAGGGTTGCTCCTGCACCTAAAGCCAACAAGCCGAGTCCCTCTGCTTCTTTTTTTCTTACAGCCACTACGCAGCCTCGCCGCTCCTGTTTTCTTCATGACCACGAGAGGAGCCAGAAACTAATTTTTCTTCTTGTGGACCTCTGCACGTTCAACGGGACAGCCCTTCGACATCGCGGACCCACAACCAATTTTTGTGCGGCTTGGACGAGTTCACTGTCCCCCTGCTGGCACTTACCCCCCTCCTCCCTCCCCCTCCGCCTGCAGTGAGCTTCTCCCACAGCTCGCTCCCATAGAGGGATTATCGAGGTCTCGGCCCCCTGCCGTGCCCTCTGGGGGGGAGCGTGTGTGGCGGTTCGGTTAACCCCCACAACAGATTAAGGACACTCAGCTCTCTTCTCTTGGTTTTTTCTGCTGCACTACTGATATGTAGATGTGCTTTGGTGTAACCCCCACAAACAGACTGGTCAAACACAGCGCTCGGCTAGAGCAAATAACAGAACAGTGAAATGTGTATTAATGTCTACAGGCAGACTTGTTTCGTCTGGCTCACTTCTGTGATGTTAATGTTGCCTTTCATGCATTGTGCTCATGCGTCCTGTCCTCACGGTGACCTAGGGACTGAGATCAATATGTCTCTCAAATGCAAATGTCTTATGCCTGTTCTGTTATCTCTTTGATCATACCAACTGCTGGGGTATGCCCTTGATGTATTGTTGTAGTCAAGTATATAGGCTGCAACTCTGTAACGCAAACCCTCTCATTCTCTCACTCTGATTCTGCATCTGCTGCGAGACACACACACTGTCTCCTCTTTGAGAGCTGGAGGAACGAAGCGGCAGCCTGCTCAAACCATGGGCTGTAGCCGAGTTCTGATGAAGGCGGGTGATAATAAAGCTATTTAAAAATCCAATGCTGCCTTTATTTTATCATCCTCTTCAAACCAGTGTCTTCAACAGCAGCCCCCTACAGTTGATGCAGTACGTCAGAGTGTTCTGACGTACTGCATTGCTACATGGTACTCCAGCTGCAGTATGTCAGACAAAAAAGCCCTGCAGAGGATAGTCAAGGGGGCGGAGAGGGTAATTGGAGTCTCCCTCCCCTCTGTCCAAGAACTTTTTCAGAACCGTTGTAGGAGCAGGGCACTGAACATTGTCAAGGACCGTTCTCACCCTCTGCATAAACACTTTGAACTTCTTCCATCTGGTAAACGATTCCGGAGCATCAGAGGCAGAACCACCAGACTGATCAACAGCTTCCTCCCACAAGCTGTCAGGATGCTGAACAGCTGACCCGGAATCTCGCATACACACTTCTGCACCTATGGACATTTTGTATATTATAGTTAGTTATTCTTTTTCCCCAAGTATGTCTCAGGGATGTGTGAATGGATGGGGGGGTGGGAGCTATGTGGGAGTGTGTCTTAATCATGCTGCTTCTTATATGGATGCCGAGAGAAACGCAATTTCATCTTGCCTGCACTACAGTTGTATGTACAGCAATATGACAATAAAGTTTGATTTGATTTGATTTGATTTGATTTGATAGTGCTATGAGATAACTGTTGTTGTGAAATGGCGCTATATAAATAAAGTTGAATTGAATTGAATTGAATAGATTTCACTGAACTTCTTCCCACTGATTGCTGATCAGTGAAAACACCTGCTGAAGAGACTGGGTAGAAGAGAAAATCTGCAGGGTCTTGGCCCTTCATAGCACATGATTGGACATCCCTGTGTTAGACCATTTAGGGGCAGATTTACTAAGGCAGCGCAAATTAGCGAGTATGCAATTTAGACAGAGCGCGTTTTTGCCAGTGATCTACTAACAACACGCAAAATTTTGAACACAGATGCAGACACTTCATTTTAGTAATGACCACCCATCCACCAAGAGCCCCGCAAAACTGTGCACAGGCACAGCTGATGAGGGAGTGGGTCATCAATACAGGAACAGCCAGTCCGGAGGACCATAATATACAGTATAAAGCTTTTGTTTAAGTGCAAACCCCACTAAAATAGTTGATTTTTGTTCATTATATTTCAAAATTTAGATTTTCATTTAACATGGTAGACTGTTTTGTTTAATCTGTATAAATGAAGTACTTGTATCTAATTTAAAAAAGGACTACTTATGAATAAATTGATTATTTGACCAACGTGTTTATTAACACAAGAACCGTCAAGATGGTTTGATGGAGACTCTGGGGTTTTATTATGTGAATAACTTTGTTTATAACAAAATCTACAGGTCTCCCATTTCACAACTTTTTATAAATGCCATTGAGTTACAGTGTTGCACTTTTGAGGGACATTTCTATGGATCTGTGCACTCTTTTTGTTAATAATCTCATTGCTGTTTTCCTCCTATATTGTGTATCCTGAACTGGGAGAGAGACAAAAGAGGGAACTGAATTACCATTTTATGCACAGCAGAAAGAAATACTGTAAATATAGAAAAATGGATAAAGGAAAAAAAATGAAGAAAATTGGCTGTGGAAAATTTTGCTTCAAGAGCAAGGGGGAGCTGATAGGAGAGGAAAACTCCAGAGTCTGAGTCTGAACCTCCACAGAAAAAAGAAAAAGTCGGCTGACATCAGTTGTATGTCCACTGCAGGTAGGAAGGGCTCCTATATTTTATTTTATGGATGCAAATTCATGTAGTAGGCTATATACAGAATAAACAAATAAAATTAAAAAAAAACCCTGCTGTCTGATGTCCAGTTCAACATAACACCGATCTCTGTGAGACCGTTGATATTCGTATTATCTGTTCTTCTGTCATATCAAATGAAGTCACGCACAGAAAGAAGCTTCTGTCTCTTCGGCCACGTGCCCTTGGTTCTCGCTAGTGTCTCCTCCTGGCACCAACGACCGCTATCATGTCAGGCACAGATAAATTAAGGCAAGCTTTTTTGGGGTGTTAAATCCTGGTGCATTTAGCAGGAGATTGACAACAGCAAACCTTAATAAATCACCTTGCACCAGTCATTTAAATACTTCCCTCCCACAAATTTGCGCTTTGACATGACAGCTCCCACAAATACATATGCAATAAGGCCAGGCGCAAAATTAACATAGTCCACGCCTTTCCATTGCTAATTTTGCCCTTCGCCCTTTAGTAAATCTCAACAGTAGTTTTTTAACGCCAAAACAGGGTTTTGCGATGGTGCAGCACGTTAGTAAATCTGCCCCTAAAGCTGGATTCATGCTGTACCTCTGATGTCCATGTACATGTAACCAGAGACCTCGTGTGACGAAATTTACATCGTCTCCACTCCGCTAATGTCCGCAGTGCTTGACTGCGGACAACCACGTGCAGCCCAAATTTTGTGACCACACTGCCTGCCCACGACCTGAACGTATTGAAAAGCGCATGCGCAAGACTGAACATCCCATTCACGAGGTGATGATATCGGCACAGCACACCAAGACAAAGTAGATTCAATTCAATTCAATTCAATTCAACTTTATTTATATAGCGCCATTTCACAACAACAGTCATCTCATAGCACTATCAACTGTAGGGAGGACCCCCACAGTTGCAGAAAGACCCCAGCAATCAGGCGATCCCCTGTGAGCAAGCACTTGGCGACGGTGGAGAGGAAAAACTCCCTTTTAACAGGAAGAAACCTCCAGCAGAACCAGGCTCAGGGAGGGGCAGTCATCTGCTGCGACTGGCTGGGGGGTGAGGGGACAGAGAAGAAGAAAAGAACAGACATGTAGAGAGCAAACAGCACGATGGGGACTCAATCTATGGGAGAGAACAAACAAATGTTAATGACCAGCAAAAAAAAAAAATATTTCATAGAGAGTGAGGAAAGGAGTGAGGCCCAGTGCATTACTGGAGGTCCCCCGGCTGACTAAACCTATTAGCAGCATAACTAAGGGAGGGTTCAGAAACACATGATCCCTCCCTAATTGTAGGCTATATCAAAAAGGTAGGTTTTAGCCCTATTCTTAAAAACAGAGATCGAGTCTGACTCCCGAATCCAGATTGGCAGCTGATTCCACAGGAGAGGAGCTTGATAACTGAAGGCTCTGCCTCCCATTGTACTTTTGGAGATTCTAGGTATTACAAGTAAACCTGCATTTTGGGAGCGTAGTGCTCTGTTAGGATGATACGGTAGTATCAGATCTTTTAAATAAAAAGGAGCCTGATTGTTTAGAGCTTTGTAAGTAAGAAGAAGGATTTTAAACTTAATTCTAAACTCTATGGGAAGCCAATGAAGGGAGGCCAGAACCGGAGAGATATGATCTCTCTTTCTAGTACCTGTTAAAACTCTTGCTGCAGCATTTTGGATCAGCTGAAGACTTTTTAAAGATGTTTTAGGACAGCCTGATAATAAAGAATTACAATAATCTAATCTCGAGCTAACAAAAGCGTGGATCAGCTTCTCAGCATCACTCTGAGACAAGATGCTCCTAATCTTGGCAATATTACGCAAATGATAGAAGGCAGTCTTAGAAACAAATTTAATATGTGAATTGAAGGACAAATCCTGATCAAAAATAACTCCAAGGTTCCTCACAGAGCTATTAAGAGAAAGAGTAACTGCATCCAAACTGAAAGTTTGATTTGGAAAGGAATTTCTAAGGTTTTTTGGACCAACAAGAATGACTTCAGTCTTATCTGAATTTAATAGCAGGAAATTACAAGTCATCCAAACTTTGATTTCCTTAAGACAGGCTTCTAACTTGGCTAATTGATTAGTATCATCTGGCTTCATTGACAGGTATAATTGTGTGTCATCTGCATAACAGTGAAAATGTATACAGTGCTTTCTAATAATGTTGCCTAACGGAAGCATTTATAAACTAAAAAGAGTAGGGCCAAGCACAGATCCCTGTGGAACTCCATGACTAAGCTTTGAGCTGAGAGAAAACTCATCATTTACATGAACAAACTGGAACCTATCAGATAAATAAGATCTAAACCACTGCAACGAAGTTCCATTAAGTCCAACATAGTGTTCTAATCTATCAAGTAGAATATTATGATCAATAGTATCAAAAGCTGCACTAAGATCTAAAAGGACAAGTAGAGAAACTAGTCCATTATTAGATGCAATGAGGAGGTCGTTAGTGACCTTCGCTAAGGCTGTTTCAGTGCTATGATGGATTCTAAACCCAGATTGAAACTCCTCAAATAAACCATTTCCCTGCAGGTGGTCAAATAATTGCGTAGCAACAACTCTTTCTAAGATTTTTGAAATGAAAGGGAGATTAGAGATTGTTCTATAGTTAGCTAAAGCTCCTGGATCTAGCGTTGGCTTTTTGAGTAAGGGTTTAATTACAGCCGTTTTAAAAGCCTGCGGTACATGGCCTAAAGTTAATGAAGAATTGATTATATGAAGAATAAAGCTACCAATAAGTGGGAAGACTTCCTTAAATAACCTGGTAGGAATAGGGTCCAAAAGACAAGTTGAAGGTTTGGATGAGGAAACTATTTTGTCTAACTCACAAAGGTCGATTGGAGTAAACTCATCAAGACAGACATCAATAGAAGGAGTTGTAGTAGTTACAGTATTTAAGTTAACTGTGGGAAGAATCTGATTGATTTTATCTCTGATGGATGAAATTTTAAAATGAGATGATAAAATGAGAAATTTTAAGATGAAGAAGACAACGAGGAAGCAAAAGATGAGAATAAACATACATGAATCATACATATATACTTCAGCAGCAGCATCTTCATGAAAAAGGAGTGAAAACTGGGAAGTCAAGCAGCAGAAAGCAAGCAGCGTTTTTTCGTTGGTGAAAATCCTGGCGCGTCAGCGCATTGGTGCTACCTATCGGGCCGGAATGAAACTACAAATGATGATTGTGCGCATACGTCAACGGCTTGGCCTTAGTAGATGAAAAAAGTCATCATGAACAGCGCTGCATGCGTGCCGGGCTCGTCCAAAGCGCACGCGGACCAAAGCGAACTAGAGGGGAAATGCAGCATGAATAAGGCTTAAGTGTGATGGTTGAATGTTGCTGCAGACAGCAGGAAGCCATGAGAGAGCTAATGAGTAGAAACTGTTTTTTAATAGGTTTGTAGAAGATGCCTTACAAACGAGACTGAGTTTATTTCTCAGGAAGCTTTATTGAAAGTCACATCTTCTATCATCAAAGTTCTCAGCATAATAAGAGAGAGAAACACAACTTTCCTCCAGCTTTTATAACCCCCAGAGATACTCAACCCCCACATAGCGTATCTCACACCTTAACCCCCACAGAAGCTCAGTAAACATATGCACCCATAGTCACACATAGCCCTCGAGACTTGCTGGCGTCTCTGCTCTCTTCTCCACCTCGGGGCTCCTGCCGGGACATTGTCTCTGACTTCCTTCTTCCCCCAGCACCCACCTCCTAGCCGAGGTCCCTGCTGGGGCATTGTTCATTTGGACGTTTGACTGTAGGCTCTGTACCGTCGAGCCACTGTATGCCTGTGGGGGAGAATGCGTACCATACAGCATGCTACATATGTGCACTAAATATGCACCATATAACCCCCCCCCAAACGTTCAAATAAGGACCAGGTACACTTCAAATGCATAGAACTATGACACTCTACACAGAACAAGAGAGAAAAAAAAAAAACTTGGCACAACAGATTACAGTTCCCACTGCTTGGGCTTCAACACTCTGCCATATCTGCTGTGAGCCGGTCTCGCTCTGCTTGTTGTTGTCCGCTGCATCTGTGAAGTAGAATCGTTAACACATCGTCGTGAAAGCTTAGCAGACCGTCTCCCGGGCAGACCAGGGCTCTGAAACCTTGGCCATTGCAAAAGTTAAAGGTTTATGATCCACGAACGCGGTAAAACGGCGTCCTTCCAACCAGAATTGGAAGTGGCGGATGGCCAAATGTAGGGCCAAAAGCTCCCTGTCAAACGCGCTGTATTTACGTTCGCTATCGCGCAATGTTTTGCTGAAAAATGCGAGTGGTTGCCAGCATCCTGCAACCAGTTGCTCGACCACCGCTCCCACTGCCACGTCGGAGGCGTCTGTGGTTAGCGCCATGCGAGCTGCCGGCACCGGGTGTGCCAATAACGCAGCGTTGGCGAGGGCTGATTTGACCTGTGAAAAAGCGCGCTCCCGATCCGGGGACCACTCGACCTTGGCTGTAGGTTTTTGCTTCTTTAATGCCGCGTACAATGGGTGCATAAGCCGTGCCGCGTTTGGGAGGAAACGGTTATAAAAATTGACCATCCCCAAAATTCTTGCAGCGCCTTGACCGTCTGTGGTTGGGGGAAATCTGTTATCGCGCGCACTTTATCTGGCAGCGGGACCGTGCCTTCTGGCGACACGCGGTGTCCCAAAAAATCAATTTTCGTTACCCCGAAATGGCACTTCGCTGGATTAATGATCAGCCCGTGTTCTGTGAGCCTCTGAAAAACGGCTGTGAGGTGGCGTTCGTGTTCGGCTTCGGACGCGCTGGCTACCAAAATATCGTCCAAATAAGCGAACACAAAAGGGAGGTCGCGCAGCACTGCATCTATCATGCGTTGGAATGTCTGCGCGGCGCCCTTGAGGCCGAAAGGCATGCGCAAAAACTCGAAAAGCCCGAAAGGGGTTATAACTGCCGTTTTGGGTATGTCCTGCGCGCGGACTGGAACTTGGTGATAACCACGCACCAAGTCTATTTTGGAAAAGATGCGCGCCCCCGCTAAATGCGCCGAAAAATCTTGGATGTGCGGAATCGGATAGCGGTCGTGGGCTGAAGCATTATTTAATCTGCGGAAATCACCGCACGGGCGCCACGAGCCGTCAGCTTTGGGTACCATGTGCAGGGGTGACGACCAGGCGCTGTTGGAATGCCAGACTATGCCCAGCTTTTCCAAGTTGGCGAATTCCTCGCGCGCGATGGCCAGTTTAGCTGGGTCCAACCGCCGAGCCTTTGCGAACACAGGGGGGCCAGCAGTGCTTATGAAATGCTCTACCCCGTGTTTGGCAACTGACGCTGAAAATGTAGGGACCGTGAGTGCTGGAAACTGGTTGAGTAATGCATGAAACTTACCACCCGCTGCAGTGACATTGGAATGCGCCGAAGGCAGGGCCACCCGAGCTGTGCAGGAGATAGAATAGAAAGACAGTGCATTTATAATACGTCTATTAGCAAGATCAACTAACAAACTGTTCGAGCACAAAAAGTCAGCACCTAGCATGTTGTTGCTAACTGCAGCAACAACGAAGGTCCACTTGAAGTTGCGTCCATGGAGGGACAGGCGGAGTGTCTTCTCCCCATAGGTTTTGACCGTGGAGCCGTTCGCCGCTAACACCAGGGGCCCGTTGGCCGGCCCCAGTGTGTCCGCGTAGGTAGGCTTGACAAAACTCAGCTGGGAGCCCGTGTCCACCAGGAATTCTTTCCCAGAATTCGCGTCCGTCACGAAAAGCAGCTTGTTCTTCGTGCCGAGAGTCGCAGCTGCTACCGGCTCCCGGTCCTGGCGTTTCCCTGGCGCTGGTACTGGCACGGCGGGACGCATTTGCGGGCTCTGTTGGCGAAACGTCGATGGTAGAAGCAGATGGCGTTGTCAGCTCTACCTCTCCTGGTCTCCGCCGCTGCTGCCGTCATCGGGTCCGGTGCCGCAGCCTCTGGTCTCCCTCCTTCTCTCGAAGGGGCGGTCATCTCTGCTGCCGCCGTCGTGGCTGTGCGCCGTCTATGGGAGTCGACGAGCCGTTGCGCCACCTGTCCCAGCTCGTGGTAGTCGCGGTTGGCGAGCGACTGCGAGCTGGTCAGGGCAACTCTCACTGCCGGCGGGAGCGTCCTGAGGAAGAGGTGGGCAAAGATAAAACCGTCGTCATCCTCGCCTCTCAGGCTCATCATCTGTGCCATCAGATCCGCTGGCCTGTCTGCTTCTCCCTCTGATAGCGCCAGGAGCTTCTCTACCCGCTCTTCCTGCGAGGGAGTGAAAGCTTGGATTAGGGCAGCTTTCAGTGTGCCGTACTTGTTGTCTTGGGGTGGGTGGTTGGTCAAACTCTCCACCCGTTGCACTGTGAGGCTGTCCAGCTTCGCGACGACATGGTGGAACCTCGTTGCATCTGCCGAGATACCCCGAAGGTGGAAGTGCGCCTCCACAGTGGTAAACCAGGAGCGCGGGTTATGTTGCCAGAAGTCGGGCAGCTGTAGCATGGTAGCTGCGTTAACCCGGTGGGCTCCTGCGGAGTCCGGCGTGGAAAGGTTGTCGTCACTGGACATAGTAGTCGTAGGTCACCAGTGTAGAAGATGCCTTACAAACGAGACTGAGTTTATTTCTCAGGAAGCTTTATTGAAAGTCACATCTTCTATCATCAAAGTTCTCAGCATAATAAGAGAGAGAAACACAACTTTCCTCCAGCTTTTATAACCCCCAGAGATACTCAACCCCCACATAGCGTATCTCACACCTTAACCCCCACAGAAGCTCAGTAAACATATGCACCCATAGTCACACATAGCCCTCGAGACTTGCTGGCGTCTCTGCTCTCTTCTCCACCTCGGGGCTCCTGCCGGGACATTGTCTCTGACTTCCTTCTTCCCCCAGCACCCACCTCCTAGCCGAGGTCCCTGCTGGGGCATTGTTCATTTGGACGTTTGACTGTAGGCTCTGCACCGTCGAGCCACTGTATGCCTGTGGGGGAGAATGCGTATGTAGAGGGTTGGAAATAGTTAATAGTTATGTAAGAGGTGAAAAAGACATTTGGATAAGAAAATTTAAGAAAAACAGGCACCCCTACAATTTTATGTTATTCCTTAATTGTTTATTTTTCTACAATGCATTTGTAATCCACGTGGTTCCATTATAACTCATGTGAGTTGAGTGCAGTTCCATACGCCGACCAATAGATGGCGCATGTCGCACAGTGATAGAGAGTAGACTCACGCACTGGAGGACGAAGAATAAAACTCCTTGTGTGAAATAATGAACGTGTTTTGCTGATTCTCTATCACAGGTTGGTAAATACTAATAATTCAAGAGTGCAATATAAACTGTAAGAGTCCTAGGATGTCCGAGATTATATTGTGATACGTGTGAGGCGAAAAGCGGGGTTGTAAGGGTATTTCTGTTAAAGTTGATGTGTTGTTGTATAAGCTAACCTGCTAATGTTAATGATCGAGTGTGAAATCACAACAGTGAAATCCGCCCACGTTAAGAACCATTTGCTTACTTTATTTAAAGACAGTTATGAAACGGTTTTCATACAGTACGACATTTACTGGTTTGATTTGTCACCAAATGTGCATATTTCGGGTGTATTACCGAATACCAGGAATACTATTGTAAGTGTGTTAGGTACACAGTGGCCAGGTCAGTGAATTGTTAAGAATAACACCACATGCTGTACATTTATGACAGTGCTTAAAATGATTAATGTAAATGTAAGTCCATGGGTGATTGTTAAAATATAAATATTTGAACAAGTTCAAAGCTATATACATGGGAAGGAGATAAAACCAATAATTCATTTCATGTTAGAGTAATTTGTTAACAATGTTAAGTATACAGTTAATGTCAAATCGGAAATTGTGATAAATGGACTTTGATAGTAAATACTAGTCAGTTGATGTTGGTCATGTGAATGACTTGAACGAAGAATAAAACTCCTTGTGTGAAATAACGAACGTGTTTTGCTGATTCTCTATCACAGGTTGGAGAGTTAACTTCCACATGCACGTTTCCTCCTCCTGGGCCGCTACCCAGGGGAGCAACAATTTTGGGGGCTCGTCCGGGATTAGCGCCACCTACTGGTCTGGCACTAATCATTGAAGAACCAAGGGATGCTGACCACCTGTTCCTGAGCCATTGACCTAAGCGACTGACTACAGGAGACCACAGCCATATCTGCTCTACATGACCTGAGATGGGAAATCCAGCAAGAGCTTCGCCAGCTGACCATTGCCCGCTGCAGAAACGTCCTTTACAAGCTGGCTGAGTCGTTCAAGGATGAGGTGGGAGAAGATTTGCCAGGCGCAGAATCGACCGAAGTGGAACTCTTCGACTTCATTGTTGACTCGCTGAGAAGTCCACAGCTGAAGAGCCTTGAGGACCAGGGGATGTCTCGCCTGCTTGCTTTCCGTGACCTCATCATTGAACTACAACGGCCCACAACAGCTGGAGAAGTGGATGCAGAGGTGTCACCCGACGATGATCCGGTCATAGTGGTTCCTGTGACCACTGGAGCTGCAGCACCATCAGGGAAGAACCATCCAACATCACCATCTGTAGTTCCTGACCCAGGGTTAGTCAGACTGACTGAACTTACGTCACTGTTGCCACGTAGAGAGTACAAGATTTATGGTGGTCAAATCTCTGATTTTGATTCTGATTTGAGTTACAATAACTTGTGCAAACAGCTTGATGAAGGGCTAAATGAAGGGTTCACAGAGGCTGAGATTATCAGAACGGTGTTTAAGATAATTAAGCCTGGTACCTTTAAAGATATGCTTGTAACCAAGGATAGCCTTACTGTAGCTGAGTTAAAACGTCTCTTAAGGACACATCTACGCGAGAAAAGCAGCACTGAATTATTTCAGGAGCTGAGTAATGCTAAGCAAAATGACAAAGAAACACCACAACAGTTTATGTATAGACTAATGGGGCTAAAACAGCGTGTGTTGGTTGCATCTAAAAACAGTAGTGGGTTTCATTATGACGACAAGTTGGTACAAGGTGTGTTTATCCATTCACTGTATCAGGGTTTGAATGAAAAATACTCTTATGTTAGGAGAGACCTTAAACCTCACATCTCCAACACCAGTGTCACAGATGACTCCATCCTGGAGCTCATAGCAAATTTTGTTAGTGAAGAGACAGAGAGATTGAGTAGGTTGGGACAAAGCCACAAACACAAAGTCACCAGTGTTAATGCAGCACAGGTTGAGACAGATCAGAGCTCGATTAAAATGCACACTGAAGTCCAAGCTAATCGTGTAGCTATCCAGGAGCTGACGGCACAGGTCTCCTCCCTAACCAAGAGTTTAGAAAAGGCCCTAACCCCAATGGTAAATACAGTAAACACCAGTCCCACAGCACCTGTCCCTAAACAGCCAGCACTGAAACCCGCAGTGAAAGGAAAATGCCAAAAGTGTATCGCCCAAGACACTGAGCGCCGCACACACTGTTTTCGATGTGGAGAGGAGGGGCACAGAGCTATAGGGTGCCTGCAGGAAAAGCAATGTGTCGGGAAACTGGAGGAGGTCGCTGGGGAGGGACCACCAGTGACTGAACCACCGGCAGAGTCCCACAACACTAAAAGACTGAACTCCGAACAGACTACTGCCAAGTCCCAAAAGTCACCCAACACAAAGCGTGTGGCACAGCTCATTGGCGGTAGGTGTATGATCAGTTGCCAGTTAAATGGAGTAAACCTACAGATGTTATTGGACAGTGGGGCACAAGTAAGCATTGTTGAAAAGTCATGGGTACAAGCAGCCTTACCAAATGTGAAAATACAGCCACTCGAGAGCCTACTCCCAGGCCATCCACTCGAAATCACCGCAGCCAATGGGACGGATGTTCCGTTCGAGGGGTGGATAGATGTCCTGCTCGAGATCACAAGTTCACAGTATGGTTCTGTATCCTTGTATGTTCCAATGCTTGTCAGTCAGCAGCATTTAAGCACTCCGCTGCTGGGCTTTAACGTGATCCAAGAGATAATAATGGCAAACAGTGAACAAAGTGACGATATTAGCTTAGTGGGCTAACTGTCGGAGACTTTAAAGGTCCAGAAAGGTAATGTTGAGTCACTCATCTCTGTTGTCCACACCAAGTCAACAGAAAATGAACCAGAAAGTCCAGTGGTGAGAGTTGGAAAAAAAGGACTCACTGTTCACAGTAGCCAAATCTGTATGGTAAAATGTCACATCAGAGCATTTCCCGGAGGAGGAGGAATGTTGTTCGAGCCAGCTGTGAAATGTAACTTACCCGATGGGTTGGAGTTATTCCCAGCTCTTATTGATGTACCCGGTGGTGCTTCAAAAACTGTCAAAATCCCAATCCAAAACTCAACAAAGCACAACATTTTTCTAAATCCAAAGACTGTTTTAGGACTTATTTCAGAGATCACTGAATACAAACCTGTAAATGTTTGTTCCAGTGCTGAAAATGCAGCCAAAACTACAGACAAGCCATTTTGTCACTCTGCTCAAGTGACATGTGACAGTCAAGGTGAGGGTGAAGAAACATTAAGCACTGCCCCCTCACACCTGAGATGGCACCCTAATGTCAATTTAGACCATATCTCAGAGGGTGATCGGGAGGTGGTTCGGCAGATGCTCTATGAACAGTCTGATGTGTTTGCTCATGATGAAGGAGACATTGGATGTATTCCTGGACTACAGCTAAAAATCAACACCACTGACAACACACCCGTGCAGAAAAGTTACAACTCCATTCCAAGACCACTGTATAAAGAGGTGAAGGAGTATGTTCAAAACCTTTTAAGCAGGGGCTGGATCAGGAAATCAGTGTCAAACAACTCGTCGCCAGTAGTGTGTGTGCGTAAAAAGGACAATACTTTGCGCTTGTGTGTTGATTTTCGTGAGCTGAACCGAAAAACCATACCTGACAGGCATCCGTTACCACGGATACAAGATCTACTGGACAGTCTTGGGGGTAATTCCTGGTTTTCCATATTGGATCAGGGAAGTGCCTACCATCAGGGTTTTGTAAGTGAGGAGTCAAGGCATTTAACTGCTTTTAGCACACCCTGGGGACTATACGAGTGGGTGCGGGTTCCATTCGGGTTGTCAAACGCTCCGGCCGCATTCCAAAGGTGTATGGAGGGGGTGTTAGAAGGGATCAGAGACGAGTGTTGCGTGCCTTACTTGGACGATGTACTGTGTTACTCCAAAACCTTTGATGAGCACGTAGAACACCTTAAACAGGTTTTGTGCGGCATAAAACTTCGGCCAGCCAAATGTGAACTGTTCAAAAACCAAGTACGCTACCTGGGTAGGCTAGTGTCGGGGGAAGGAGTCCAGATTGACCCAAAAGACTTGGATGCTGTGTTCGCTCTGAAAGACAAGAACCCTCGCACAGTCGGAGAACTCAGAACGTTACTGGGTTTTCTCAGTTATTACCGATCATTTATTCAAGATTTTTCACGTCTGGCGAGACCCTTGTTCGAACTCCTCCAGAGCACTAATGAAACAAGCAATGACAATAAACCAGCACCAAAAAGGAGTAAAGGACAAACAAAGAAAGGGGACAGAAACCAGCTTCCTTCTTGCACACCAATAATATGGACCAGTGAACATCAGGAAGTTGTGTCAAGATTTGTGGACATTCTGACCAATCCTCCCATTCTAGCCTATCCCAATTTGGACCTTCCATTTGTATTGCATACAGATGCGTCAAACAAAGGCCTGGGGGCCGTCTTGTATCAAAAACAAGAAAACAAACTTAAGGTGATTGGCTATGGATCCAGAACTCTCACACCGGCCGAGAAGAATTATCACTTACATTCCGGTAAACTAGAGTTTCTAGCTCTCAAGTGGGCCATCTGCGACAAATTCCGTGACTATCTGTATTATGCACCGACTTTTACTGTCTATACAGATAACAATCCTTTAACCTATGTCCTCAGTTCAGCCAGGTTGAATGCAGTGGGTCATAGGTGGGTCGGGGAGTTGGCTGACTTCCATTTTGATATCAAGTATAGGCCAGGGAAAAGGAATGCAGATGCAGATATGTTATCCAGGCACCCATTAGATCTGCAAGAGCAAATGAATGAGTTCACAGAGACAGTTTTACCGGAAGTAGTGTCCGCAGTGTGGCAAGGGAGCAAGGCAGCACAAAACAGTGATGTGCCATGGATAGCTGCGTTACAACTGAGTTCTAATGACAACAATGTGCCAACTGACAGTGTTTTGAGCATGACGCCTAAAGACATCAATGCTGCTCAACAAGACGATGAGTCAATTAGAGAAGTAATCTCACTCAAACTCAAAGGATGGACACCAAACGATAAAGATAGACGGACAATGAGTAAACGGACACGGAGACTACTGTATGAGTGGAACAAGTTGGAAGTTGACAATGGATTATTGTACAGAAAGACAGAGCACAGCAAACAACTTGTCCTACCTGAACAGCTAAAGCCGATGGTGTTAAAGAGTTTACACAATGACATGGGTCATATAGGGTGTGATAAGGTGATACATCTGGCCCGTGAGCGTTTCTATTGGCCATGTATGCAACAAGATGTTGAAGATTATGTAACAAAAAAATGTCCGTGCATCAAACAAAAACGCCCAAATGTTCCCCAGAGAGCTCCAATGGGCTCTATCACAACCAGTGCTCCCTTTGAGTTAATCTCCATCGACTACTTACACCTTGAGCCAAGTAAAGGAGGGTATGAGTACATCCTCGTACTAGTGGACCATTTCACTCGTTTCGCACAGGCATACCCTACAAGGAATAAATCAGGCAAAACAGCTGCAGAAAAGATATTTCAGGATTTTATTCCTCGTTTCGGGTACCCTGAGAAGTTGCATCACGATCAGGGACGTGAGTTTGAAAACAGTCTCTTCCACAGATTACAACAACTGTCTGGAATTTCTCACTCACGAACCATTCCATACCATCCGCAGGGCAACCCCGTGGAGCGCCTGAATCGTACACTACTCCAAATGCTTCGTACCCTACAGGAGGAGAAAAAAAGTGAATGGAAGGATCACCTACCCCAAATTGTACATGCTTACAATTGTACAAGACACGAGTCAACAGGCTATTCTCCATTTTTCCTCTTATATGGCAGAGTCCCAAGGTTGCCTGTAGATCTACTATTGAACCAGACAAAAGACACTGACACACACAGCCATCAAACCTACGCTAAAAAATGGGCTGATAGGATGCGTGTTGCTTACAAAATCGCTGCAGAAAACAGTCAAAAGTCTTCAGATAAAGGCAAAAAGCAGTACGACAAACGCTTAAAAGGTGTCACACTCCAACCAGGCGACAGGGTGTTGGTCAGAAACCTCTCTGAAAGAGGAGGCCCAGGGAAACTGCGCGCTTACTGGGAGTCAGCAGTACATCGCGTAGTTGAGAGAGTGGGAGATGGACCAGTCTATAAAGTACAAGCAGAGAGAGGCAGCCAAGTGATGCGAGTGTTACACAGAAACCTGCTGTTGCCTGTAAATGACTTGCCTTTAGAAGAAGAACTGCCTGCAAAAGAAAAGACAAAACAGAAACGGAAGAAGAGGACAGAGACAAATCCTAACAGTGACAACACAGACAATGACAGCTCGGAGGAAGAAGAGGAAAATACTTACCGCTACAACCTCCGTAGCCAAATCCCATGTTACAGACCCGTAAATCGTCAGCAAAATGCCTCAAATCTCCCAGACCAAAACACTCAGCAACCAGTACCTGTCATGCCAGAGCAAAATCCTCAAAATCAGCAAAGGCTTCGAGCGACAGCTAGAGAGTTCTGCCCACCAGTAAGGCAGGAACCGGTCCCCGTTCAGCGGGATGCTGAGGAGCAAATGGATGGACCAGCTTTGCTGCAGGAAGAACGTCAAGGACAAGTGGAGGTGATGGATAGAGAACAGGAGGAACTGAGAAGGTCACAGCGGAGAGCAAGGCCAGTAGAGAGACTGACCTACGACGTCCTGGGACAGCCATCCTACCAGCTTTGGACTGCAGACGTAAGACCTGTCCTACTCCCTACCCCTGTGCCGCTAACTCAAAACTATATGCCATTCCACTACCTCATCCAACCTCAGTCCCATGGTTATAATTGGTACACTCTCATGCATTAAGTCACCCTAGAACATGAAATGTCGGGAGACATTTATTTGAAGTGGGGGAGAGTGTAGAGGGTTGGAAATAGTTAATAGTTATGTAAGAGGTGAAAAAGACATTTGGATAAGAAAATTTAAGAAAAACAGGCACCCCTACAATTTTATGTTATTCCTTAATTGTTTATTTTTCTACAATGCATTTGTAATCCACGTGGTTCCATTATAACTCATGTGAGTTGAGTGCAGTTCCATACGCCGACCAATAGATGGCGCATGTCGCACAGTGATAGAGAGTAGACTCACGCACTGGAGGACGAAGAATAAAACTCCTTGTGTGAAATAACGAACGTGTTTTGCTGATTCTCTATCACAGGTTGGTAAATACTAATAATTCAAGAGTGCAATATAAACTGTAAGAGTCCTAGGATGTCCGAGATTATATTGTGATACGTGTGAGGCGAAAAGCGGGGTTGTAAGGGTATTTCTGTTAAAGTTGATGTGTTGTTGTATAAGCTAACCTGCTAATGTTAATGATCGAGTGTGAAATCACAACAGTGAAATCCGCCCACGTTAAGAACCATTTGCTTACTTTATTTAAAGACAGTTATGAAACGGTTTTCATACAGTACGACATTTACTGGTTTGATTTGTCACCAAATGTGCATATTTCGGGTGTATTACCGAATACCAGGAATACTATTGTAAGTGTGTTAGGTACACAGTGGCCAGGTCAGTGAATTGTTAAGAATAACACCACATGCTGTACATTTATGACAGTGCTTAAAATGATTAATGTAAATGTAAGTCCATGGGTGATTGTTAAAATATAAATATTTGAACAAGTTCAAAGCTATATACATGGGAAGGAGATAAAACCAATAATTCATTTCATGTTAGAGTAATTTGTTAACAATGTTAAGTATACAGTTAATGTCAAATCGGAAATTGTGATAAATGGACTTTGATAGTAAATACTAGTCAGTTGATGTTGGTCATGTGAATGACTTGAACGAAGAATAAAACTCCTTGTGTGAAATAACGAACGTGTTTTGCTGATTCTCTATCACAGGTTGGAGAGTTAACTTCCACATGCACGTTTCCTCCTCCTGGGCCGCTACCCAGGGGAGCAACACGTACCATACAGCATGCTACATATGTGCACTAAATATGCACCATAGGTTCAACTCACCATCTGTCACTCCCACAAGACATACCCCTCCCCCCTCACTCCCCTGTGCAGCACCTCTCTCTCCTCTCAACCCCCTCCTCTCGACTGAAGACATCAACACCAACTCCCACATCACTATGACTACAGGCCAGGTGAGGAAATAGCTGGAAAAACTCCGCCTGGATCCTGAGGACCTGTGCCAACCAGCTCGCTCCGGTACTGAAGCACCTATACAATTTTGAGCCTAAGTCTGGAGAAAGTTGCTGTGGAAGACGTCCTGCCTGGTTCCTGTCCCCAAGAAGTCGTCTCCATTGGATCTGATGACTATCGACCAGTTGCCCTCACATCACATGTGATGAATGTCATGGAGAGACTTGTTTTAGCCCACCTGAGGCTGTAGGTGAAGATGTGGCTTGGACCTTTTGCAGTTTGCATATCAGCCCCTTTTAGGAGTTGAAGACACCATCATCTGCCTGCTGCAACGAGCCCATTTGCCCCTGAATTGAGGAGAAGACACTGTGAGAATCTTTGATTTCTCCAGTGCATTTAACACCATTCAGCCACTGCTGCTGGGTGAGAAGCTGCGGGTGATGGGGGTTAACAGCTCGGTGATCTCCTGGATTACTGACTACCTGACAGGCAGGCTAGTTTGTCTGACTGGGTGGGGTGTTGTCTGAGGTGGTGGTTAGTGATATGGGAGCTCCACAGGGGACTGTGCTTTCTCCTTTTCTCTTCACCTTATACACCAATGACTTTCAGTACAACACCAAGTCATGCCACCCGCAGAAATTCTCTGATGACTCGGCTGTTGTTGAATGTAAAAGAGGGGGAGAGGAGGGAGAGTACTGGGCACTGACAGATTTGTAGACTGAACCGAATAGAATCACCTGAGGCTGAACGTCAGCAAGACCAGAGAGATGGTGATTGACTTCCGGAAGAAGAGGACGCCTTCACAGCCATTGCAGATTAGAGGGGTAGGTGTGGAGGTAGTGGAGGACTACACATACCTGGGTGTCATGATCAGCAGTGGACTGGACTGGAAGTCTAACACCGATGCTGCATACAAGAAGGGGATGAGCAGATTCTACTTTTTGAGGAAGCTGAAATCCTTCAACGTGTGCAACAAGATGTTGGAGCTTTTCTACCAGGCTGTTGTTGCCAGTGCCGTCTTCTTTGCTGCTGTCTGTTGTGGTAGCAGTATCAGAGCCAGCGACACCAACAGACTTGACAAGATTATCAAGAAGGCTGGTTCTGTAATTGGTCTCACGCCGGAGACCTTTGAATCTGTGGTGGAGAGGAGGACACTGAACAAACTGCAATCCATCATGAACAATCCTGATCACCCCCTCCACCACACAATGGATAGAAAACGGAGCACTTTCTCCAGCAGACTGCTACAGCTCCACTGCCGAATGGCCGGGTACAGGAATTCTTTCCTGCCACATGCCATTTCACTGTATAATAACTCACTCTGATGTTGAATTTTGGTCATAACAATGCTGCCGTACTGCACCTTAGTCTAATTGGTACCTCACATTTCACCCTGCACCTTATAATCCTTCTTTGTAGAATCAGTACTATCCATAGACTCATCATCTATTTAATCTAATAGTAGCCCATATTGTATATATACTGCTCAAAAAAATAAAAGGAACACTTTTTAATCTGAGTAAGTTTTGGAGTGTTTTGAATTCAGCCCTCTGTAGGTTGTAGGTTGATAATTTTCATTTCCATCAAAAGATGTGGCATCTTTTCATTCTTAACACATTATCCAGTCCATATCAGTGTACATATCCAGCTTATTTTTTCCCATTAAAATCTGATGTGTTTTCAAAGTGTTCCTTTTATTTTTTTGAGCAGTATAGTTATCTAAGCATTTTTACTTTGCTTCCCTAGATAATTCCTTTATCTATTAGGCTGTGTGTATTTCTGTTGGTTTGGGTCGTCTACTGTCATGCTGCTGTTGCACTGTAATTTCCCAGTTTGGGATCAATAAACTACATCTGCCTGTCTGTCTGTCTGTCTTTCTGTAGTGCTGTGAAAAAGTATTTGCCCCTTCCTGGTTTCTTATATTTTTGCATATTTGTTACACCTAAATGTTTCAGATCATTAAACAAATTTTAATATTAGACAAAGATAACCTGAGTAAATGCAAAATGCAATTTTTAGATGATGATTTCATTTATTAAGGGAAAAAAGCTATCCAAACCTACCTGGCCCTATGTGAATAAGTAATTGCCCCCTAAACCTAATAATTGGTTGTGCCACCTTTGGTGCCAACATCTGGCAGTGAGTCTTTTACATCGCTGTTGAGGAATTTTGACCCACTCTTCTGTGCAGAATTGTTTAAATTCAGTTACACTGGAGGGCTTCATGAACTGCTGGCAGGACATTCTCCTTCAGGATTTTTTGGTAGAGAGCAGAATTCATGGTTCTGTCAATTAGGGCAAGTTGTCCAGGGGCCTCATATACAAAGGGTAGTTGCGCACAAAAACATGGCATATGTCCTTTTCCACAGAAAATTTCAGATGGATCCCTTGGAAAAGTCTTCCAGGTCCCGAAGCAGCAAAACAGCCCCAGACCATCACACTACCACCACCATATTGTACTGTTGGTATGATGTTCCTTTTCTGAAATGCTGTGTTACTTTTACGCCGGATGTAATGGGACATACACTTTCCAAAAAGTTCAACTTTTGTCTCGTCAGTCCACAGAGTATTTTCCCAAAAGTCCTGGGGATCATCAAGATGTTTTCTGGCAAAACTGAGATGAGTCTTTATGTTCTTTTAGCTCAGAAGCGGTTTTCATCTTGGAACTCTGCCATGCATGCCATTTTTGCCCAGTCTCTTTCTTATGGTGGAGTCATGAACACTGACCTTAACTGAGGCAAGTGAGGCCTGCAGTTCTTTGGATGTTGTTATGAGGTCTTTTGTGACCTCTTAGATGAGTTGTTGCTGCACTTTTGGGGTAATTTTGGTCAGCTGGCCACTCCGGGGAAGGTTCACCACTGTTCCATGTTTTTTGCCATTTGTGGATAATGGTTCTCACTGTAGGTCGCTGGAGTCCCAAAGCTTTAGAAATGGCTGTTTAACCTTTTCCAGACTGATAGATCTCAATTACTTTGTTTTTCATTTGTTCCTGAATTTCTTTGGATCGCAGCATGATGTCTAGCTTTTGAGGATCTTTTGGTCTACTTCACTTTGTCAGGCAGGTCCTATTGAAGTGATTTCTTGATTGAGAACAGGTGTGGCAGTAATCAGGCCTGGGTGTGGCTAGAGGAATTGAACTCAGCTTTCCAAAGATGTGATAAGCCAGTTAATTTATGTTTTAACAGGGGGGCAATCACTTTTTCACACAGGGCCATGTAGAATTGGATTTTTTTTTTACCCTTAATAATAAACAGCTTCATTTAAAAACTGCATTTTGTGTTTACTTGTGTTATCTTTGCCAAATATTTAAATTTGTTTGATGATGTGAAACATTAAAGAGTGACATAAAAAAAAAAATGAAAGCTTGGGATCAGTCCGCCGAGGTCTCCGCCTTTGACCGCCACCTAATCCACATAGCACCGGACCCCCATGATCCCTCCTGCAGGTGGTGAGCCCACTGGAGGGCGGACCCATGTAACTCCTTCGGGCTGAGCCCGGCCGGGTCCCATGGGTGGAAACCCCGCCACCAGACGCTAGCCTTCGAGCCCCTCCCCCAGGCCTGGCTCCAGGGTGGGGCCCTGGTAACCCCATACTGGGCGGGGTACACTGAATCCTTGATATACAATTTATCATGAGAGTCTGTTGGATCGTTCTTAGTCTGGCCCTTCACCCAGGACCAGTTTGTCTTGGGAGACCCTATCAGAGGCAAATTGTCCCGGACAACATAGCTCCTGGGATCACTGGGGCACGCAAACCCCCCCACCACGATAAGGTGACGATCCATGAGGGGGGTATCATCAGACCTGCGACCGTCTGTCTTGGACACCCGAGTAAAGAGAGGTGCAGAGCTGTCAACTGAGCACCACCTGGTGGTGAGTTGGATCCGATGGCAGAGGAGGAAGCCATTCAGACCTGGTAGACCCAAACATATAGTGAGGGTGTGCTGGGAGCGTCTAGCTGAGGCCCCTGTCCGGGAGGTCTTCAACTCCCACCTCCGGAAGAACTTCAACCACATTCCGAGGGAGTCTGGAGACATGGAGTCTGAATGGGCCATGTTCTCCACCTCTGTTGTTGAAGCGGCGGCCCAGAGCTGCGACCGCAAGGTGGTCGGTGCATCTCGAGGTGGCAACCCCTGAACCAAGTGGTGGACACCAGTGGTGAGGGGGGCCAGTAAGCTGAAGAAGGAGTCCTGTCAAGCTTGGTTGGCTTGTGGGACTCCCGAAGCAGCTAAGGTGTACCGGCAGGCCAAGCGGAGTGCAGCTCGGGTGGTTGCTGAAGCAAAAACCCAGGTATGGGAGGAGTTCGGTGAGGCCATGGAACAAGACTTTCGGTCGGCCTCAAAGAGATTCTGGCAAACTGTCCGGCGGCTCAGGAGGGGAAAGCAGCTCCCTGTCCCCACTGTGTATGGTGCGGATGGGACACTGTTGACTTCGACTGGGGATATCGTCGGGCGGTGGAAGGAATACTTCGAGGATCTCCTCAATCCCACTGATACGCCTTCCACAGAGGAAGCAGGGTTTGGGGACGAGGGGGATGACTCGCCTATCAAAGGGGCTGAGGTCACCAAGGTGGTTAAAATCTCCTTGGTGGCCGGGCCCCGGGGGTGGACGAGATTCGCCCTGAGTACCTCAAGGCCCTGGATGTTGTTGGGTTGTCATGGTTGACATGCCTCTGCAACACTGCGTGGAGGTTGGGGGCAGTGCCTTTGGCATGGCAAACCGGGGTGGTGGTTCCTCTCTTCAAAAAAGGGGACCGGAGGGTGTGCTCCAACTTTAGAGGGATCACACTCCTCAGCCTCCCTGGGAAGGTCTATGCCAGGGTACTGGAGAGGAGGGTCCGGCCGTTGGTTGAACCTCGGATTCAGGAGGAGCAATGTGGTTTTCGTCCTGGCCGTGGTACATCGGACCAGCTCTTTACCCTCTCGAGAATTCTTGAGGGTTCGGGGGAGTTTGCCCAACCAGTTTACATGTGTTTTGTGGACTTGGAGAAGGCATTTGACCGCGTCCCTCGTGGATTTTTGTGGGGGGTGCTTCGGGAGTATGGGGTATCGGGCTTGTTACGAGCTATTCGGTCTCTGTACGACCGTTGTGAGAGTTTGATTCGTATTGCCAACACTTGGTCGGAGTCATTCCCAGTGAGAGTTGGACTCTGCCAAGGCTGCCCTTTGTCACCGATCCTGTTCATAATTTTTATGGACAGGATTTCTAGGCACAGCCAGGGAATGGAGGGTGTCATGCTTGGTGACCACAGGATCTCATCTCTGTTGTTTGCAGATGATGTTGTCCTGTTGGCTTCATCCAGCAATGACCTACAGCTCTTGCGGGGACGGTTTGCGCTGAGTGTGAAGCGGCTGGGATGAGAATCAGCACCTCCAAGTCCGAGTCCATGGTCCTCAGCCGGAAAAAGGTGGATTGTCCTCTCCGGGTTGGGGACAGGCTCCTGCCCCAAGTGGAGGAGTTTAAGTATCTTGGGGTCTTGTTCACGAGTGACGGGAAAATGGAGCGAGAGATCGACAGACGGATTGGAGCAGCATCTGCAGTGATGTGGACGTTGTACCGGTCTGTTGTGGTGAAGAGGGAGCTTAGTTCTAAGGCAAAGCTGTCGATTTACCAGTCAATCTACGTTCCTACTCTCACCTATGGTCACGAGCTTTGGGTAATGACAGAAAGAACGACATCGCGGATACAAGCGGCTGAAATGAGCTTTCTCCGTAGGATTGCTGGACTCACCCTCAGAGATAGGGTGAGGAGCTCAGTCATCCGGGAGAGGCTCAGAGTAGAACTGCTGCTCCTCCACATTGAAAGGAGTCAGTTGAGGTGGTATGGGCATCTGATTAGGATGCCTCCTGGACGCCTCCCACTTGAGGTGTTTCAGGCACGTCCCACTGGGAGGAGACCCAGGGACAGACCCAGGACTCGGTGGAGAGACTATGTCTCCCAGCTGGTCTGGGAACGTCTTGGTATCCTCTCTGAAGAGCTGGAACAGGTGGTGGGGGAGAGAGACGTCTGGGCTTCGCTGCTTGAACTGCTGCCTCCGCGACCCGGACCTCCGGAAAAGCGGTAGAAGATGGATGGATGGATGGATGGATGGATGGATGGATGGATGGGGTGTATACACATACATATATATATATATACACGGGGTGCATGGAGTGTCAGGGAGGGATAATACCTCTGACGGGGCAACAGTCGCACCTTCGGAGGGTCGGTCCGCTTTGGTTCCCATTTGGCATTCAACTCTCACCTGTGGCTCCAAGTAGCTGTTTGCATGCAACAGCAGCCACACCCCAGTAAACCGCTTCGACTGGTGGGCGAAACCAGGTGAGGGTAACCAATGGGTTTGAACCCTCAGTAAGGTAGGGCTTGTCTACCTATGCATGTGTAGACTGGTGGACTGCGCGGAGGAAACCACCAGATTGGCTCAACGGGCAGGAAGGCAGACCCAGCAAAGCACTGTGGAGTGCAACTAGGGCACAGTGAGACACGTAGGAAACTGCTGGCCATCCACTGCATCCTAACCTATCTCTAGCCGTCTTGACTACGTCTTGCCACTGGAACCAGATAGGCTGGGACGAGAGAGTGAGGCTGACGACCCTGCACAACTCTCCCTCACTTAAATCAAATTCACACGCAAGTCAAGACATCACCCCCCCCCCCCCCAATTTCCTTCTCATTCCGTCCCTCTCTCCCTCCAAGTCCTGTGGCGATGGGCAAGTGACGAAGCAGCAGGTGTGGATACACTGGAAGCTGTAGCCATAATCCCACACACAGGTGGCCCAGAGAACAGGGTCACTCTCTACTGGACCGAAGCAGCAGTGGAGATCGGCAGCCCCCTGGGTGTCTGAGCAGCCCTCTTTAGGGTTTGCTCTGCTCACCTCCATGGCCTGAGGAAGGGGCTAGAAAAGATGCCCTAAATATAGCCTGCTTCGCTACACCCTGGCCAGCAAGCCGCGGCTGGTGGGGATCCCACCCGAGCGGTTGAAATTCTCAGAAGAAATCAACTAAGGTGACATCACTCACCACTGGCACTTGGAATGTGCGAACACTCATGGACAGCTCCAAAACAGACAGACCTGAGAGACGGACAGCACTTGTCATAAGACAACTCAGCAGGTACAACATCCACATCGCAGCTCTGAGCAATACCAGGTTTGCAGACGAAGGTCAGCTGAGAGAAGTCAAAGCCGGCTACACCTTTTTCTGGAGCGGCTGAGGCAGCAAAGAATGCCATGAAGCAGCAGTGGGTTTCGTGATCAGATCCAATCTGATTAGCAAGCTTACCAGCCTCCCCAAAGGAACTAACAACCGCCTCATGATCCTGCGGCTCCCCATCTGAGGAACACACCATGCCACATTCATCAGTGCATATACCCCCACCATGACGAACCCAGATGACATCAAAGACAAATTTTATGAGGACTTTGAGACTCTCATTGAAGGCGTACCGAAGGAGGACAATCTCATTGCTCTTGGAGACTTTAACACCAGAGTTGATTCAGACTACCAGACATGGGAGGGAGCCCTTGGGGGAAATGGAGTTGGAAAGTACAACAGCAACGGTCTTCTCCTGTTGAAGACGTGCGCCTCTCATGACCTTCTGATCACCAATACCATCTACCACTTGTCAAATTGCAAAAAGACCTCCTGGATGCATCCACGCAGCAAGCATTGGCATCTGATCAATTACATCATTGTGAGAAGGAGAGACAAGCAAGATGTTAGAGTGACGAAGGTGATGTGTGGCGCAGACTGCTGGACGGATCAGAAACTCATCCTCTCAAAGCTCAACATGCACATCCAGCTCAAACGGCATCCACAGGAGAAAAAGGCTAACAAGCGACTCAATATCAGCAAGCTGGAACAGCACTCTGTGCGACAGAACCTCAGTGAGGACCTGGATAGAAAGAAATTTGTCAGCTCAACCTCGTTGCATACGGAGCAGAAGAAGACTCGGCAGCTTTCAGTGACATGTTGTACGACACCTCACTCACTCATCTGGGCCAGAACACACGCAAACACCAAGACTGGTTCAATGAAAATGATGAGGACATCCAAAAGATGCTTGACAAGAAGCATGAAGCCCACAGAGCGTACCAACAAGACAGCAGATCTGCCTCTAAGAAGGCACCCTTCAACTTCATCAAAGGAAAAGTGCAGGCAAAGCTCAGAGAAATGCAGGACTTCTGGCTCAGCAAACAGGCAGATGAAATACAGCAGTACGCTGACAGCAACAACTCCAAATGCTTCTATGATGCCCTGAAGACCATTTACGGGCCTCAGTCTTCTGGAACATCACCACTGCTCAGTGCTGATGGGTCCACTCTCCTCACCTCTTTGGCTAGCTCTCCTCATTCTCCTGAGGATTTTGCCTTTAATTGCATTTTAATCACTTTTTTCCTTCTACCGTTAGCTCTCACTTCTGTTTATCAAGCCTCTTGCACCTGTGTGTGCACTCAGTGTCATATAATCACCATCTTTAGCCTTCTGTTCACCTTTCATCGGCGTTTTTGTTAGCTTCGGGTTAGCCACTTGCTATGGCTACTAGCTCTCCTTCCCCTTCTCCTCTGGTGTGCTCTCTCTGTCAGATGTTTAGCTACGCCTCTGCCTCTTTTAGTGATAACGGTAAATGTAATAAATGTTGTCTTTTTGAGGCGCTCAAGGCAAGATTGTCTGATTTGGAATCCCGGCTCCGCTGCATTGAAAGACCGTCTGCGCCAGTTAATCTTGATGGACATCCCTTAGCTGCAGCGGAGCTCCCTAGCATAGGGCAGCCTGCTTGCGGTCCTCTGGTCCTCCTCAGCAGCAAGGAGACTGGGTGGGTGACGGTGAGAAGGAAGCCTAGTCGCAAAGCCCTGGTTAACCGCCAACCTGTTCATGTTTCTAATCGTTTTTCCTCGCTCAGCAACGCACCCACTGAGGAAAAAACTCTGATCATTGGTGACTCTTTAATCAGAAACGTGAACCTAGAGGCTCCAGCGGCCATAGTCAAATGCATTCCTGGGGCCAGAACAGGTGACATCGAGTCAAATTTGAAAATGCTGGCTAAAAGTAACTGTAAATACTCCACAATTGTTATCCAAGCCGGCATTAATGATATCCAACTCCGGCAGTCAGAAGTCTCAAAACTTAACGTGGAATTGGTGTGTGACTTTGCCAAAACAATGTCTTCCTCTGTAGTATTCTCTGGGCCCCTTCCCAATCTGACCAGTGATGACATGTTTAGCTGCTTGTCATCCTTCAACAGCTGGCTGCTGTGGTGTCCTGCAAACAATGAGAGCTACATAGATAATTGGAGCTCATTTTGGGGAAAACCTGATGTTATTAGACAAGATGGCGTCCATCCCACTTTGGATGGTGCGTCTCTTTTATCTAACAATCTGGCATCATTTTTATCCAAATTTCCAAAACCTTGACTACTCAGAGTTGGGACCAGGAAGCAGAGTCGTCGTCTTACATGCCTCTCTGCAGCTCCTCTTCATACGCCACCCATCAACTTAGCCCCTGTCTTCCCCATCAGAGAATCATTGTCTGCTCCCTCCAAAGTAAATAAAAATATAATGTACAAGAACCCCAAAGTGATTAAACAATAAGTTGGTAAAACTCAAATTAAACATGAAGCCTCTAAATTGAATGGTTTGGCCTCTGTTCCTCCTCATAATTTAAAAATTAAATGCGTTTTGTTAAATATTAGGTCTCTAACTCCCAAGTCTCTGCTAGTCCATGATCTGTTAGTTGATCATCAGATTGATTTAATATCCCTTACAGAGACTTGGTTAGGACAAGAGGATTATGTTGGTTTAAATGAATCATCTCCCTCGGGTTATTTAAACTGTCAAAATCCCAGAAGTTCTGGTCGTGGAGGAGGAGTAGCAACAATTTACCATTCCAAATTACTAGTTAATGTAAAGCAAAAACCACGTTATCATTCCTTTGAGGGCCTGGTCCTCAGTATTGGGCATTTTAGCAATTTTAGGCTAAACCCAATTTTATTTGCCATAGTTTATCATCCTCCATCAACCTACTCAGAGTTTTTATCTGAATTTGCCGAATTCTTAGCTGATTTAGTGCTGAAATCAGAATAATTATCGTAGGGGACTTTAATATACATGTAGATATAGATAGTGATTGCCTTAATATTGTCACCATGGGGTGAGATGCCGGCTCGGCGCTCAGCCCATGCTCCTTTTATCCCTGCCTCTCATTGGGCAGTGCCTCAGCTGGTTCCCAGCTGTCAGTGTCACGGGACAGCTGGGGCCAATTAATCCTCATCAGCTGGGGCGCTGTTAATGAGTATAAAGAGGAGCAGCTTCGATCATTCGGGGCTGCGACATAAGCACTGCTAGGCTGAAGCCCCTTCGTCTGGTGTCAGCCTCAACTCCCCTTGCAGCATTCCGGTGTTTGTATCCCGCTGTGAGTATGCACGTCTTGTTACCCCCATGTCCGGTACGAGCTACCTACCCCTGCGCTGTGCAGCCTGAGAATGTACGTCTGTATGAGTGTCTGTGCTCTCCTCATCCCTTATCCCTTACCCAGAATAAAACATCTCGACTCACTGGCTTGTCCCTGGCTCTGATTGCCCGGCTCCCTAGAGCCGGATATGACAGTATGTCGCAGCCAGAAGAGTTGCCGGCGGCCGTGAGTCGCTGTGGAAATGTACCTTTCTGTCCGGGTGTCAGCGCTGCTAGCATGCCGTTTCCCAGGAGTCACTTCCGGCGCCAGGGCGACGGGCTGAGGTCCATCTCGGAGGCAGTCGACGGGACGTTCTTCACCCTGCACGACGCCTCCAACGCGAGACGCTGGCATCCGGGCCGTGCTGAGGAACTCCTGGACTGTCACCCTCACTCTCTGTACCATCTGGAGGACAGTGCCAGGATAGACGCTGCAGGTACACAGCAAGAGAAGCTCCACGGGGTGGATGGAAATCCCGGCAGGGAGTCGAAGTGGGCGACGTCTTTCCCCGCTTCGGAGTCCCGTTCCTGCCGCTATTCCAGTCCGGGAGTTCGCGCCAACCAGAGGACTTCCCCCGACCTGCGCCACGTCACTCGGGATTCCCTTCAAGGAGCCGCAGCTGACAGCAGTTATGTCCGGGGTCGAGTGGCTGTCGCGAGCTCTACTGTGTTTCCTGTCACCACCTTCAGGCATGTGGCGGCGGCAGTGAGATTGATGGTGAGGACTTCAGGGCTACGAAGCTTTCCCGTGCTCGACGCCTTCCTCGTCTCGATCTCCGATCTGGAGCGGCGAATCCTGGGTTTCCCCCTCGCTTCGTCCCCTGGGAGTAGTCGTCATCACATCGCCGAGTCACCTCTGCACGAACCTCGTCCGGATCCAGTTCTGGGTCATCGTCAGGACCGTTCCTCCCACGCAGCTGTCATCCCTTCGCCTCGTCAGTGTGGAGATTCTACAGCCTCGTCCCCTGAGCCTCGTTCCCCCGCTGTCATTCCTGGACATTCGGGCTGGCTCACCCCGGCTGTTTCCCCCTCCTCCTCGACGCGCTTCCTGACCGCTGTGTGTGCCTGGAATCCCGGCCTGGTGAGCTCTCTGCTGGAGACAACGCGAGCGATCCTCAGACGAATTCCCGGGGGGTCCTCCGTTATCGCCGGGCGGGGAGAGGAAGAAGCAGATTCCACTACAGCAGGCGATGCTCAACCTCCAGGGGGCAGGCAAGTCATTGTTTTTTCACACCTGCTTAATGATTTGCTCTGTCACATCCCTGGAGGAGAAGTTCAGGGTTCGCAGCTCCCTGAACTCTCCCCACCTGCTGTAACCTGTATTCCTAATCCCGCATCCTCTGTGTCTCTCTCCGCCGAGCGGTCCCCGGCTCCGGGTCAACGTGGTGGGATATGGAGAGGGCCTGTGGTTCCGCTGCTACATTGCGGACGGAGGAGGGGGACTGACTGCTGCGTGGAGTCTACGCTGACGACTGAGCGTCCCTGGGTCTCCACGGAGGAGCGGTTCGGTCCAGCGGGACGAGATTCTTCTGGCTTCACGCCGAGTGGGTCGTCGGCGGGGTTACCTGAGCTGGAGGAATCTCAAGCTGCGCTGACCATCGTGCTGGCTGCGGGGCCCGACGCGGCTAGATGGGAGCCTGACAACGACCTCCTGACGACGGATCCTGGATCTTCGCAGTCCTGGACGGCGTCAGAACCCGAGATCAGGCGAGTGCTCTCCTTTCTTTTCTCTCTTTTTATCTTTGAGCACTTCAGCCTATCTCCAGGGGAGACGAGCAGGGTGCAGCCGCCCGCTGCGTCTGAGCTCGTCTCGCCGGGTTCTGGCGCTGCCGGTGATCCTGATCCCGGTTCTGTTTTCTCTTCTGAGCCTTCTTCCAGGGTCACCGGCGAGGAGTTGCTGTTCCTCGTGGTGCTGGAGGGTCCGGGTTCAACGTTGGAGGTCGGTTCTGGTGCAGTGTCCAACGTGGGTTCGCCCGAGACCCGATCGGGGTCCAACGTGGGTTCGCCCGAGACCCGATCGGGGTCCAACGTGGGTTTGCCTGAGGCCCGATCGGGGTCCGACGTGGGTGCTGCCCCAGTGTTGTCCAGGTCCGGTGAGGAGGTGGCCGTTTCCCTGAGGCCCGCCGCCCTCGTCATCGGCTCTCCCCTGAGCCTCTTCCACCGGGATCCGCTCTGACCCTTCGTCCGTCTCAACGGTCCTGGTGGTTGAGTGATGCGGTTGACGACCCGACCCGCAAAACTTTCGGTTCGGCGATCTGGTTTCCCCCCACTGGTCTGTTTGCCTTTGGGCGGCCTGGTTCGGCAGCCGTTGGACTGGATTCCTGGGATCTGGGCCCAGAGTTCGCCGTCCGAACATTTCTCTTCCCCGGGTTGCCAACTGGACAATGGGCGGGGAGATTACCAGAACAATTCCGGCCGTTTTGGACTCTGCCTGCCGTCTCCTCGGGTGTCCTTTACTTCTTTTATTATTATTGAAGTCACTCGGGTGTAGTTTCTTTGTCCATTAGGGGAATATATGTTTTTGTGCTGTGTGTTGTTTTTTTTAACCATACTCAGCATTTTTATCGTATTGTTATCCTGTTACCCTGTCACCTTTTTTTCCTCTTGGTGACTCACCTTATGTATCGCGCTGTGTATTGCATTTTCTTATCTTTACTCAGCGTTTTCATTCATCCTTACCTTAGCCTTGGCCTCGTCGGTGCATCATGGAGTATGCGTGTGGTTTCCTGTTCAACCATACTCTGTGATCACCCCATTCTGTCTTATTATCCTCGTGGGGGGCCTTCCCTAGCCCCGACTTTAACATTGACTGTGTTTGTTATTGTTTGAAGTAATGTTTCATTCCCACTTAACCGTACTTCATTATTACCCATTTGTCCTTGTCACCTCTGTTTCTTTAGGTGATCTTTTATATATTCAGTGCTGTGTGTTTTGTTTTCTTTAGTATCCATGCACAGCGTTTTTCATCATTTTTTGTCCTGACCTTTGTCTTGTTGGTGCATTATGGAGTAGTGTGTTTTGTTCCCCTTAACTATACTCTGTGATTGCTTTATTCATTCCTGCCACCTTTTTGGTTTTCTTTTTTTGCCCCGATCTACACGTTAGTTGTATGCTGTCTGTAGTCATATTTGGTATTTTCCCTACCTGTGTCCTAACTCAGTTTTCTCCCTAACTGTGCTCTGGGTTAATCCTTTTCCCTGTGTTGTAGGGTATTGTATTTGGGTTTTTTTTTCTCTGCCCTGCTGCCCTACATTGGTCTATTGTTTTTTTGTTTTTTTTGTCCTTCCCTTTGCATCTTCCCCTCCGGTCCTGCCTCCCTTCCACCCACCCTAGGTGGGGAGGGGGGGGGGGGGCTGGGATGTTCCTGGTCGTTCGGGAGCCCGACCGTGAGGGGGAGGCTCTGTCACCATGGGGTGAGATGCCGGCTCGGCGCTCAGCCCATGCTCCTTTTATCCCTGCCTCTCATTGGGCAGTGCCTCAGCTGGTTCCCAGCTGTCAGTGTCACGGGACAGCTGGGGCCAATTAATCCTCATCAGCTGGGGCGCTGTTAATGAGTATAAAGAGGAGCAGCTTCGATCATTCGGGGCTGCGACATAAGCACTGCTAGGCTGAAGCCCCTTCGTCTGGTGTCAGCCTCAACTCCCCTTGCAGCATTCCGGTGTTTGTATCCCGCTGTGAGTATGCACGTCTTGTTACCCCCATGTCCGGTACGAGCTACCTACCCCTGCGCTGTGCAGCCTGAGAATGTACGTCTGTATGAGTGTCTGTGCTCTCCTCATCCCTTATCCCTTACCCAGAATAAAACATCTCGACTCACTGGCTTGTCCCTGGCTCTGATTGCCCGGCTCCCTAGAGCCGGATATGACAAATATGGCATTTAATTCAATATTAGACTCGATGGGGTTTTCTCAGAAAGTAGGAAATTCTACCCATTATCTCCACCATATGTTGGACCTTGTTCTGACATATGTCACAGAAATAGAAAATCTGGTAGTGTCTCCTCATAACCCTGTACTGTCAGACCATTGTCTGTTAACCTTTGATTTTACTATTTCTGACTATTTGGCTCCTAAAGAACAATATTACTACAGTAGATGGCTCTCAGATGATGTTGTTACCAAATTTATGCAGATTGTTTGCTCTATGCCATGTGTCAACACAACAGAAATAAGCTATAGACAGCTTGTTCCTTCTGTAATTGATAGCATGGTAGATAGTGTTACAGCTTCTCTGCATCAGACTCTAGACTTGGTGGCCCCTTTAAAAAAGAAAAAGTCTAATCAGAGATTTTTAACCCCTTGGTTCAACACAGAAACTCGTAGCTTAAAACAGAAGACTCGTCAATTAGAAAGAAAATGGCACTTCACTAATTTAGATGAAATCTTTTTAGCTTGGAGAAATCATCTTTTAATTTATAAAAAAAATCTCTTAGAAAAGCTAGAACGAGTTATTATTCTGCATTAATAGAAGACAAGAATAATCCTAGGTTTCTTTTCAGCACTTGTAGCCAGGCTGACAAAGAGTCAGAACTCTGTCAATCCTAGCATTCCCTTAGAGCTTTCTAGTCAGGACTTTATGAACTTTTTCAATAATAAAATTTCATCTATCAGAGATGAAATCAATCAGATTCTTCCCACCGTTAACTTAAATACAGTAACTACTACAACTCCTTCAATTGATATCTGTTTGGATGAGTTTACTCCAATTGACCTTTTAGAGTTAGACAAAACAATTTCCTCATCCAAGCCTTCAACTTGTCTTTTAGACCCTATTCCTACCAGGTTATTTAAAGAAGTCTTCCCACTTATTGGTAGCTTTATTCTTCAAATAATCAATTCTTCACTAACTTTAGGCCATGTACTGCAGGCTTTTAAAACGGCTGTAATTAATCCCTTACTCAAAAAGCCAACGCTGGATCCAGGAGTTTTAGCTAACTATAGACCAATCTCTAATCTCCCTTTCATTCCAAAAATCATAGAGTTGTTGCTACGCAATAATTTGACCACCTGCAGGGAAATGGTTTACTTGAAGAGTTTCAATCTGGGTTTAGAATCCGTCATAGTACTGAAACAACCTTAGTGAAGGTCACTATTGACCTCCTTATCGCATCTGATAATGGACTTATTTCTGTTCTTGTCCTTTTAGACCTCAGTGCAGCTTTTGATACTATTGATCATAACATTCTACTTGATAGATTAGAACACTATGTTGGACTTAATGGAACTTCGTTGCAGTGGTTTAGATCTTATTTATCTGATAGGTTCCAGTTTGTTCATGACAATAATGAGTTTTCTTTCAACTCAAGGCTTAGTCATGGAGTTCCACAGGGATCTGTGCTAGGCCCTACTCTTTTTAGTTTATATACGTATGCTTCCCTTAGGCAACATTATTAGAAAGCACTGTATACATTTTCATTGTTATGCAGATGACACACAATTATACCTGTCAATGAAGCCAGATGATAGTAATTAATTAGCCAAGTTAGAAGCCTGTCTTAAGGAAATCAAAGCTTGGATGACTTTCAATTTCCTGCTATTAAATTCAGATAAGACTGAAATCATTCTTGTTGGTCCAAAAAACCTTAGAAATACCTTTCCAAATCAAACTTTTAGTTTGGATGCGGTTACTCTTTCTCTTAATAGCTCTGTGAGGAACATTGGAGTTATTTTTGATCAAGATCTGTTTTTCAATTCACATATTAAATTCGTTTCTCAGACTGCCTTCTATCATTTGTGTAATATTGCCAAGATTAGGAGCATCTTGTCTCAGAATGATGCTGAGAAACTGATCCACGCTTTTGTTAGCTCTAGATTAGATTATTGTAACTCTTTATTATCAGGTTGTCCTAAAACATCTTTAAAAAGTCTTCAGTTGAACCAGAATGCTGCAGCAAGAGTTTTAACAGGTACTAGAAAGAGAGAGCATATCTCTCCAGTTCTGGCCTCCCTTCATTGGCTTCCCATAGAGTTTAGAATTAAGTTTAAAATCCTTCTTCTTACTTACAAAGCTCTAAACAATCAGGCCCCTTTTTATTTAAAAGATCTGATACTACCGTATTATCCTAACAGAGCACTACGCTCCCAAAATGCAGGATTACTTGTAATACCTAGAATCTCCAAAAGTACAATGGGAGGCAGAGCCTTCAGTTATTCAGTTATCAAGCTCCTCTCTTGTGGAACCAGCTGCCAATCTGGATTCGGGAGTCAGACTCAATCTCTGTTTATAAGAATAGGGTTTAAACCTTCCTTTTTGATATAGCCTACAATTAGGGAGGGATCATGTGTCTCTGAACCCTCCCTTAGTTATGCTGCTAATAGGTTTAGACAGCCAGGGGATCTCCAATAATGCACTGGGCTTCACTCCTTTCTTCACTCTCAATGAAATATTTTTTTTTGCTGGTCAATAACATCTGTTTGTTCTCGCCCATAGATTGAGTCCCCATTGTGCTGTTTGCTCTCTACATGTCTGTTCTTTTCGTCTTCTCTATCCCCTCACCCCCCAGCCAGTGGCAGCAGATGACTGCCCCTCCCTGAGCCTGGTTCTGCTGGAGGTTTCTTCCTGTTAAAAGGGAGTTTTTCTTCTCCACCATCGCCAAGCGCTTGTTCACGGGGGATCACCTGATTGCTGGGGTTTTTCTGCAACTGTGGGGGGTTCCCCTACAGTTGAAAGTGCTATGAGATGACTATTGTTGTGAAATGGTGCTAAATAAATAAAGTTGAATTGAATTGAATTGAATCGGTGAATTCAAAAAGGGCCCAAGTCCACACTTTTTCAAAGGGGACTTGGGCCCTTTTTGAATTCACCGATTCAATTGAACCTACAAGAACGCAATCCTTGAAAGATGCATAGAACATTTCAGCAGCATCATGAACAGACCTTCGTCCATCAATGCAGAAGCCATCACTCGCATGCCCCAAGTAGAGGGGAACATGTCTCTGGCAGAACTTCCAACAGAATCAGAAATCCAAAAAGCGATCAAACTCCTTTCGAACGGCAAAGCACCAGGCTCTGACACCATCCCAGCTGAAATCTACAAGACAGGAGGACCAGTTCTAATACAGAGACTCACCGAGCTCTTTCAGACCATGTGGCAGCAGGAACTTATCCCCCAGGAGCTCAAGGATGCCTCCATTGACCATCTCTACAAGAGAAAAGGAAACAGGCAGTCCTGCAACAACCACTGTGGGATCTCTCTCCTCACCATCGCTGGCAAGATCCTCGCAAGAGTCCTTCTCAACTGCCTCATTCAGCACTTGGAAGGCGGTCACCTGCTGGAGAGCCAGTGTGGCTTCAGAGAGCGTCGAGGAACTGCTGACATGATCTTTGCCGCACTACAACTTCGGGAGAAGTGTCAAGAGCAGAACAGGGACCTCTGCATAGATCTGACCAAGGCTTTTGATACCATCAGTCATGAGGGGCTGTAGAAGATCATGGCAAAGTTCAGCTTCCCAGACAAGTTCATCAGCATGGTGCACCAGTTCCACAACAGCATGCTTGCTTGAGTACTGGATGATGGAGACTCCTCCAAAGCTTTCCCAGTCACCAACGGGGCTAAGCAGGGCTGTGTACTTGTGCCCACACTTTTCAGCATGATGTTCACAGCCATGCTGTCTGATGTCTTCTGCGATGATGAAGAAAGTGCCATCAGGATCAGGTACAGGATGGTCGGCAGGCTTTTCAACCTGCGGCGGCTCCAAGCCAAAACCAAGGTGGAATGGGTCTCACTGCGTGACTTCCTGTTCGCAGACGACTGCGCACTCAATGCCGCTACAGAGACCCAGATGCAACAGAGCATGAACTGCTTCTCCACTGCTTGCGACAACTTTGGGCTCACAATCAGTAAGAAGAAAACCAATGTCCTGCACCAACCCACACCGCAGAAGACTTACGTGGAACCAGCCATCACTGTCAACGGGGAGACCCTCAAGGCTGTCGACAAGTTCACGTACCTCAGCAGCACACTCTCCAGGTCTGTCAAAATTGACGACAAGGTTGATTCACGCATTGCTAAGTCAAGCTCAGCATTCGGACGGCTACTTGTAACAGTGTGGGAAAGGAGAGGCATCAGGCTGACCACAAAACCGAAGGTGTACAAGGCAGTTGTCCTGCCTTCCCTACTGTATGCCTGTGAGACCTGGACAGTCTATGAGTGCCATGCCAGAAAGCTAAACCGCTTCCACCCGAACTGTCTCAGAAAGCTCCTGAAGATCACCTGGCAGTACAAAATCCCTGACACAGAGGTCCTCTCCTGAGCTGAGCTTTCTAGCATCCACACTCTGCTCAAGAGAGCCCAGATTAGGTGGGCTGGCCACCTTGTTTGTATTCCTGATTTACGCCTCCCAAAGAGACTGTTCTACAGTGAACTAGCAGAGGGCAAGCGCTCACAAGATGGTCAGAAGAAGTGCTACAAAGACACTCTTAAGGCCTCCCTGAAGATCCTTGGTCATCGTCAAGAACGACGGATGAACAACAACAACAATATATATATACAGTATATATACACACATATGTACATACATATAAACAAACTTGAAAAATCTTTCATCCTGTAAGATCAGTCCTTACAAAGGCTTGCATAGTTTTCTATCATGTAACATAAATAGAAAATGAAGAAATTCCTCAAAACCCTACATGCAATAAAATTTTTTATTCACATTCTTCTAAATCAGAGCCCATTAACATAACCTCTTTATGGGGGGTCCATATTCCACTGCTGAATATGGACCCCGTACACACCAGTGACACAGGGTCCATTTTCCACGGGAAGGGGGGGGGTGTCCATATTTTATATGACACCGGTAGTGGTGAAGATGGTGTTGAGGCTGACTGCGGGTCCAGTCGTTTGGTTCTTCAGGGCCGGACCCACTCCATCACAGCGAGTGGTGCTCTGTGGCGTGTCTACCAGGTTGTGGTAATTCTGCTGCATCTCGTTGGGTCATGGACTCTTCATTTTGCAGCTCAGTGGTGGCTCCTGGAGGCTGATGCCAGGTGTGGATTCAGAAGGCGTCCGGCCTCTTCTCCCCCTCTCTTGGGAAGTCTGGTCGTGACGATGTGTTGCTGTTGCTGTTGATAGAACCTGCGCCGGGTTGCTGTGTCCCTGGTTTCCCGAGAGGTGTGGGCTCCCTCTCCTGCAACTCTGCAGCGGCTCCCTGAGGATTATGCTGGGTGAGGATCTGAGGCAAGTCCAGTCACTGCCCCTTCTCCGGGTGGTGCTTCTCCTCTGAGCACGGAATAGCTGTACCCTCGCTGTTGTTGTCTGGGTGTGTTGTGTCCCACTTGTCGTCGGTCAAACAGGGTCTGTTACTATCGCGGACGTTGAAGCCCAGCTGATAGAACAGGTCACACCCTAGTATGTTGTCTCCGTGCGTAGCCACCTGGAAGACAAACTCAGTAATGACTCTTGACCCTTAGTGAACCGTTAGTGTGATGGTTCAATACATTGTTGATGCGATTGTGACTGTACCCATACGGCTCCACTGGGTTTTCCTGATTGAGTAGTGTGGGAAGAACTTCTTCACAGTGACCCAGTTCAACATCGATTTCACTGCGGTGTGTCAAGCAGGAGTGGTAAGCTGGCGTTTTCCAGCCTTACCTTGCAGAATGCATACGCCGTGCCTCTGGAGCGATCGTGGTGATGGCGCTGACTGGCAAACCTTGGTGAAGTGGTGAGTTTGCCACATTGCTGACATCGCTGCCTCCTTGCCAAGTAGGAACACGCTCTCTCTTGGTGCTCCGGGGAGCCACAGTTGCCACATGATAAGCGCCTCGTAGCGTTCCTCTGATCTGCGGTGTTTACCTCGGCCTCTTTTGCTGTGTCATCAGGCCCTTCTGTGGTTACCGCATATGCTAGCGGTGTCAGGCTTGGCTGCTGTTGTTGTTGCTGCTGCACACCTAGCTTCGGTGCTAATCTGTCGGCGGCCTCTAGGTAGCTGGAATGCTAGCTTGATGGTCCTGGCTAGTGTCATGTCGTTTGGCACCCTTAGCATCTTCACCCACAGCCGTGGGTTGCTAGTGTGCTTAGCCAACTGGCCCAGCACCATTTCATCCTCCAATAAACCGAATTTGCATGTGCTAGCTAGGTGGCGAAGGTCCGCGACAAACTGTTGTGTCATCTCTCCCATCTTCTGTCGCCGTTGGTGAAACCTAATGCATCATGCCAACACGCTGTCTGCTGTAGAGAAGTAGCTAGCTAGCAGCTTGACTGACTCAGCAAACGTTTCTGTTGGTCCTAGCATGTAGAAAATACGCTGGCCTTCCATGCCCAGGCTGTGTACGAGTAGAGCTTGCATCCGTACCTTGTCTAGCTTGCCCAGGTCCAACACCGATATGTAGGTGGTGAAGGAACTGTACCAGTGTGGCCACAGTACGTGTGGCTCTCCGGGGGCCTCCAAAAAAGGCTGAAGTGGCCTCAGACACGCCTCCATGGTTTATTCTCGTCACCAGTTGTTATGTCTGGAAAAACATGGAATGACCAACAGAGAGTGGAGTTTGCTGGGAACAGGAACTCTATTAGAAAGAGCTAATTATGGTGGTTCAGAGGTGTTGTCAGTTGGGAGGTCAAGCGCCAAAGAGGAGAAAAGAGTGAGGCTGCAAAATGGCCGTCCCTTGCATTTATGTTTGGTGTGACAATGTCACCGAGCGGCCGCATCATCACGCTGACACTGACCTAACCTGTGGTTTTTATACACCACGTGTGTGTGTGGTGGAGCTCATTGGGTGCTCAGCACCCCTAAAGTTCTGATACTAGAACTGCCCCTGGATGTAGTACTGTTTTTACACAATAATATTTGAAAAAAAGAGTATTACTCCACCATAAATTATTGCGCATTATTGAGGATTATGTTAAATCCAAAATTCTATACCACAATAGTCCTCCCTTGGCACACTCTGTCTAGCTCATAATCACCAAAGAACTGAGATTTTAGCAGTCTGCAGTGTTGTCAGATGGGAAATGTTGAAGCATCATAAGAGCGGCTTAAAATTATTGTATTTTGAGGAAAATTATCATACACACCCAGTTTTTATTCTGACGTGGCTCAGGACCATCTTCTTCTGAAACACATTTATCACAGACCATGCATATTGCAGCCTATAGCGCAGTTCTACCTTTAAATAATCTCACAGATTTGTTTAAAAAAAGCACCTCTACCTATGTGGAGTACAAGATAAGCCCCAGGCCTGCACTGAACAGCCCAGAATATCAATCATACTTACAGTAACAACTTTCTATATGGCTTCTGTTGAATCATCATATATCAAGGTCTTGCCTCATAAATATTTTGAAAAGTACTCTGTTTATACATTTGGAATAAACATCAATCAGTCCACCTAAACAACTACTAAAATGCCTCTGATAATTAAAGTAGAAACTTGTTTCAGTTTTATTGAGAACCACAATCCAGTGACATTTTTGCACATTTGCATGTTGGACAGAAAGCTTTAGTGCTGATGCCAACAACAGGTATGAACCACCCAGTAAAACTGGGGTCTGTGTCCTCCTCATTTGTTTCTCAACTTGCTGGTGATGTTGCTTACTTGTTGTGTCTGCCGTGCCTGCATTAAGGCTGTAACGCACCCGAATGATTGGATTGAGTGTACTAGTTTTTATGGGTGAACGTACTGTACTCAATTACTCACCACAACTGTAGTGGAAGCCATGGATCACCAGCTGAACCACCCGCCTGAGCAGCAAGCGAGCCCTGCCCGCTCTGTTCAGCTGACTTTCAGTTCAGTGAGTGGCAGACAGTTGGAGCTCTAGTATGGCACTGAATGATTTGGTGTACCACATTTCTAACGCATCTTTTTAGCTTGACTGAGTTTGTTTCAGTGAACTGTGGATCCCATCACTAACCTCCATCTGAGGCTTCCTCTCTGCTACTGCACACGAGTATTCTGTCTTCTTTTCCCACACAGCCCGTGCACATGAGATGATGCGTTAAAAACAAGTGAAGTATGTACAGTATGTGCAGGATCTGTATCCTGATTGTGTTTGTAATGTATTAGCATAGCCATGTAAATAAGAGGTCAAATTATCGTACATCGTGGGATTTTTGAAATTACTGATCATACGGAGGGGGAAACTATTGTACAAATATGATAATTATCATACATCTGGCAACAATGAGTCTGGTATACAGTATTGCTTTTAACCTCCAGGAAGCGCTGTTTATCTTTCTACCTGGCAACCGGTACGAGGTTATAGTGAGTCAACAGTGAGTGTGATCCCTACTGGCTGGGTAGGCAGAATCTTGTCTATATCGCCTTTAAGTTGCAAAATTTACTACCTGCGGAGGAATGGCTTTGGGATGAATGTGTCTGAGCATCACACCTCTCGGGGAATGTGCTTAATCATGATGGTGATGACGATGACTTGGCTCCGTACACAGTGTACCAGCTCCAGCCCGCAAACTGATCAAAGAGAAATCTGGAACCGATCTGACAGCTGTTTTCCCCTCAGGTGAAACAGCAGCACAGACACTCCACCAGTCCTCTGACACCATCCCATAATCACATTGGCCCTCAATTATCATAGACAGAAAACTGGTTATATAATCATCTCAATACAAAGATCTGTATTTATCAATCTGAACGTGATTGTAGGAGACGCTCAAATCCCACGACAGGTCTGAGCTCTTGCACACAAGTTTTCAAGTCTGGGGGGACTTGCTGTGCAGCAGAGAAACCTGGTTGTGTGGCAGAATCATGGGTGGCATTAGGCCTTTCTTAGGGGTGCTGTAACACCCTTAAATTGAAACTCAGCACCCCTAAAAATTTGAGTGAGAAAAGTTGTGATTATAAAACTTTAGTTCATCTTTGAGAAGCTGAAATAACATCCAAAACATATTCAGCAGTTTGTCGTTTAAACTTTTTAAAAATGAAAATACCCTTCCCCCCCCGGCCCCCGTGCGACACGCAAATGGTATGATCCTTCCTGTCACACACGTTCTCTCCCCTGTACCTGCACGTGCTGCGCTGGAGCCCTGGCGTGTACACACAGAGAGGTCCCTCCCTATCCCAAATGTAGGAGGCTGCTGCAACTTTTCTACAGGTGACAAAACTCATAATGATGTACAAATATTTTGCAACGTGATGAATAGTTTTTGGGTCTGTCTGAATTTATTCGGTAAGAGTATGCATCCCTGCAATCATTTAGGTTTCAGAATACATGAGGTTTTCACCTGGGGTGGGGGTTGGAAAATATGCTATTAACAGGCTATAAATAGCCTATAATATAACAGAAAATACTGCATTGTTGCTCATTCAATTTTTGATTTCTAATTTATGAGGGAAAACCTCACAAATTTATGAGAGTAAACTCTCAAATGTACAAGAAAAAAGACCTAAATTAGCACTAAACACAAATTATGAGAAAAGTTGATTTACAGTGGATATAAAAAGTGTAGTTTTTGTGGTTTTTGTGATGTAAAAAATGAGACCAAGATAAATCATTTCAAAACTTTTTCCACCATTAATGTGACCTATAACCTGTACAAGGAAGGAAAGTATTTACTCAACTACTGTTCCCTCTTCTCTTCTCCAGGACTCTCCAGGTGGACAGTGGGCCCAACCCTGGCAGATTGGACCCATGAGCTGTGGAAGCTTCACCTAGAGCCATTACCTATACTCTGTAAGTGCACTTACCAACATTCCCTAACCTGTCTCTTTTTTCACTCAAGCTCCTCAGTCTCCCCCATTGCAAGCACTCACCTATCTGCTGCGACGCTGAAGGTTCCAGCCATTTCTTCACCGCCCAGCTCCCTCGCAGCACTTGTAAGCAAACAGCAATCATTCGTACTGTGAATAAATCCCTATAACTGCTATACTTACTGTTGGTCTTCTCTCTCTCTCCATAGGGTTGTGAGACCTCTCGCTGCAGCTCATTCCCTGCACATTTATCAATAAAATAATTGTCAACTCAACACCTGTTCTCTCTGTTGCTTGCTTTTGGGTCTGTCGCTATTGAATCAGACAGAATGATCTCCCGCAGCAGACCCAGCAGCCGCAGATGGACCCAGGGTGGCTCGGTTAGCTTTATTTGAACAGCGGGTTGACCACCTCACTTCACAGAATCAGTAGACAATTGCCCAGGTATCACAAGTCATGGATAGAGTGGAACAACTGTCACTCGCCATGAGTGCCATCTCCTCAGTTTCTGCTCCCACACTAGCCTGCTCGGGCTGTCCGGTAGCCGTCTCCACCTCCGCTCGCTACAATGGGAAATCAGGAAGGGGGTGGGGTTATCCTAGAGTGTGTTATGTCTGTATATGGAGCCAAGGATGAGGCCAGGTGTCGAACTGAACACACATTTATTAAGGAGGCACTACACAGCACACACGCAGCCGTCAGGTAGAAGAGGTGGCAAAGAGACCGCCCCTCCTACCCACTGCTCTCTTATAGCTGCAGGTGGTGGAGGAACTGGAAGGGGGAGCTGCCACCCGTACCACACAAATAAAAGTCCAAACTCTAACACAACATTCCTCCACCCCTTCACAAAAGCCAAAAAAACACACACACAATTCGGACCCACCCCAATTTGGAACCCGAACCACGCATTAAAAGTAATTACATAACATAACACAAATGGGCTAACTCAGTCACTCCAAAACAATTAAAACTAAGGGGAGATAGTTGGACTGCCATCTCACCCCACATGGCGAAGCGGGTTATTCTGCCGCTTGTACTTCAAACAAGTCCACTTAAAATAAAATACCGCCGTGTCCTAATCTAAACATAACACCACATTAATCCCCATGAACTTATACGAACAGCAAACACATAGAACATAAATATTCTAAAGAATTCAATTATAACAGTGACCCCATAACATTCCAAATGCAACCACATACCAACAATCAATTTATGACACACACATAACCGATTCAAACGCATGTGCAACAGTTAACCTATATACAAACGGCTGGAGAACACAAGTCCATGGGCCCTCTGGACCGCCCTGTCATCAGTCCACCCCTGGAGGCAGCCAGCCTCCCGGGCTGCAGCAGGTCGCTTCAGCACCAGTGCGCCTCCTCTTCATCACCACCCGCCTCTCCGCTCGTCCAGGCCCACATCCCACAGTTCGCCGCAGCTCGTTCGGGTGCCCCCATGAACCGTCTAGCAGCTGGAGATGAGCATCCTCCCATCTGGCCACAACGATTGACCGTCCCTGGTGCTCCTCCAACCGCTGACCGGCCCATACCTGCCGTGGTCACCTCTCCTCCCGAATCCAATCCTTGACCCCCAGAGGGGTCCCGCTTGGTACCTGCAGGGTCTCTGCATGGCACGTCGTTCTACCATGCCTGACGGTCCGGCCCCGACCTCTTTTAACTCTGCCACCGCCATCGCCATTGTGGCCCCCTGTTCACCGGCCCACTTCAGCCGAGATCCGGGAACAGGTAAAACCAGCCTCTTGACGTCGCTCGTCATCACATGTGTCCTGCTGTGCCGCCCAGTACCCTCGTCCAGGGCGACTTGACCTCTGGCACAGGGACCCTCCTGTGATGACCCAGAGCAATATTGGTCTTGCACACTCTCCAGGGTGCCAGGCAGTTCCTCATCCCACACTGCACCATCTACCACTCTCGGGATCGGACGGTCCCACATCTCGGCTGATTTGCACTGAGCCGTCAGTTCCAACGTTCCCACTGTGGCCAGCCATCCTCCTCCACAACCACAAAGCGGCGCCGAGTCACTCTCAATCTTGAAGTGCGGGGAAAAACATCTCATAGTCGTCCAATCCAGCACGGAGTCCACTGCTCCTGTGTTAATCCATAAAAGCACTTCCACCCCGTCCAACTCTACCATACAGTACGTGTGTCCGTTGGGGCTCAGGGACACAGCATGGACAACCATGGGGGCAAGAGAGTCCTCTTTGTGCCATGGACTTCCTCGCTTGGATCTGTGGCATACCCTGGTGACATGAAGCAAGTGGCCACACTTGCCGCAGCGCTTCGCTCCTGCAGAACAATCTCTGGCCCTGAAATGGTGCTTCATGGACCCACAACCCACACATTTGGGCTTTCCCGGCACGGACCTCTCATTCCCAGCGTTGGCGTCATCCTCCACACTTCCAAAGCTGACCGGGTCCACTGCATGCTCGGTCGGCGGTGATCCCAGATGTTGGTGTGACAAGCTCTCGCTCAGCTCCCGTGACAGTTTATCTGCAGCTTCCAGCAGTTGAGCTAACTCGATGGCTGTGGGCAGCGTAAGTTCGCCCGAAAACGTAAGCAGCTTCGACCTAATCGCAGCACCGTTGGTATTCTCAGCCAATTGGTCGCAAATCAGCTCCTCTTCCAATGGTCTGAGCTGGCACCCGCCGACCAACAGCCCCAAGTCTGCCACGAACTGCTGGATAGACTTGCTCACCCGTTGGTGCTGTTGAAACTGAATCTTGCTAACCATGACGTTTTCCAGGGTGCGAAAATAGCGTGCCATTAGCTCAACCACTTTGTCAAAACTATCCCAGTCACCCAGTGTGCTCAGAACATGCTGTTCCTCCACTGCAAGATTGTGCACCAACAACTCACGTGCCCTCAACTTCTCCAGCTTCCCAAGGTTCAGTGGCACCAAGTACGTCCGGAAAGCGGCACACCACCTCGGCCAGGGAACCGGCAAAGAGACCGCCCCTCCTGCCCACTGCCCTCTTATAGCTGCGGGTGGTGGCGGAACCGGAAGGTGAAGCCACCATCCGTACCACACAAATAAAAGTCCAAACTCTAACACAACAGTAGCTTGGTTTTTCAGCGTGTACCAAAAGATTTCCCATCTGAATACAGTAAAATTAGCTCTGCAGTAAATCTAAGGATAAGCCAGCTTTATTGTCATTCAAATCCATACAGCCAATCATGTATGGATTGGCTGTATGGATCTTCTCTTATCTACAGTGTTAATCCCACACATATATAGAATCAGAGGGGTCACTGCCATGCAAGGCGCTGCCACAAATTTCCCTCCTCCGTTCCATTATTGCTGAGCACCAAGCTGGATGGCAGGAAATTCCACTTTTATATGGTCTTCGGCATGACCCGACTGGGATTTGAACCCCGGCCTCCCGGGTGTGGAGCAGATGCTCTACCAACTGAGCCACTACTCCGGTTACAGGGTATCTATTGGTAGGGTATCTACTGGATGGATGAGCATTTTTGTGGGCTTGCATGGTATTGACTGACCCCGGATATCCCACTTACTCCTTCAATCATTTTTCTACTGAGTTTCTCAGTCTTTATGATCATTCAGACCGGGAGGGGAGTGCATCAGCTTGGCTTACTAACTTTTGCCAGGGTAACCGGTCGGCTGCTAAACACTCAATCGACATCCGGGTACTCACGGCCGAGGTGGGTTGGGACGATACTGCGCTGAGGTTTACGTTCATTGGTAGCCTCAGTCCCCAGCTTTGAGATGAGCTCACCTGCCGGGACGAGCCCAACTGTCTCGATGTTCTAATTACTCTGGTTATTCGCCTTGACAACTGTCTCAGGGAAAGTATGCATGAACACCAACATGACACTCGCGCACCCATCCCCTTCACCTCCTCATCGGCCACGCGCCTCCTAGCTCTCCCTGCACCTTCCTCCCCCGACTCTCCTGAGCCCATGACATTGGGTTGATCTCGAATCTCGGTCGCTGAGTAGCGTTGTCATTCCGAGAGGGGGGCTTTGCCTGTATTGTGCATGGAACGGTCATTCTGTAGAGGCATGTCCCATTAAGCCAAAAGAGCCGGCCCATCCATCACAGTAGGGGAGCTGGCGGGCCTTTTCTCCAAACCCCCTCAAACCAAGTTCCCTCTCCTCGTCATCCTTCTGTTATCCTCACACGAACACACCGATCATGCCTTAATCGATTCAGGGGCTGAGCAAACCTATGTCCAGGGGTCTGGCAACCCAGTTAGGGATACCCTGTACCCCGCTCTCAACTCCCCTTAGGGTAACAACATTATCAGGGAGGCCCCTGCTCACTGTCACCCACATTACTGCTCCGTTGTCCCTGTTGGTGTCGGGCAATCGAGAGAGGATTTCATTTCTCATTCTCCCCTCATCTAACTCACAGATTGTCTTAGGGTATCCCTGACTCCACCTGCATAATCCCACTATCGACTGGCAGAGGAACGCTATTACGTCCTGTAGCACCCTCTGTTAAGATGCCTTCACACCAAACGCGAACAGGTGAATTTTTCGCCCAGCATGATTATATTATAACCAGTGTTGGGAGTAACACGTTACTGTAACGCCACTACTTTTGCAGTAACATGCTATGTAATGAAAATACTGTTTAAAAATTCAGTAATGCGTTACAGTTACTGAAATTTGATCAGATGTGTTACTCGCGTTACTCATTTTATTAATATGGATAGATATTTTTAGCGCAAATAAACTGACCTTACCATAGCTGGTGCAGCCGTCATGCTACGTGTCCACTGGTTCTGTCATTTTTCTGCTTCCCATTCATTGTGTATTGGAAACGCAACGGAAAGCATTTGGGTGCGGAGCGGTTGAAAACCGTACTTGTTGTGCCGAGTTGCCCAGGGGTACCCTACAGCTCATTTGCATAAATGTCTCCCTCAGTAAAGAATTTTCCGTACGGTCATGAGCTGGAGGCAGCACTCTCTTCCTGAACTTTTAAACCAGCGGTTTTTAATGTCAAATAACGATGGATTCATTAACTGAACCTACTATTTCTCGCACTAAATGATGTTAGAAACACTTTTCACCGGTTTGTTTTAAAGATATGGAGACCAAGGACGCCGTATTGTCCGGTAGCAGCAGAGAGCTGAAGACCGCCTACAGCCGGACCTGTCGGCCAATCTAGTGAACCAGCCAGCTGGAGGAGAGAAGACGGGCGGGGGGGGGGGGGGGGGATGGGGCAGATCTGTACGTTATCCGTTGTTGTGAAGATTTGTAAGAGAAATTAATAAGATAAGATAAGATAAGATAAGATAAGATAAGCCTTTATTAGTCCCACAATGGGGAAATTCCAGGATTGCAACAGCACAGGGATAGCAACACTCAGAGCAACAATCAGAAGGCAAGAAAAAACAAGAGCAGCGAGTATACATATGTACATATAAACATAAATATATAGACACACGGTGCGGAGCATTGTAGCTAGATGGAATAAATATGTTAATATATAAACACACACAGTGTGGAGCGTTGTAGCTAGATGGAATAAATATATGAATATATAAACACACACAATGCGGAGCATTGTAGCTAGATGGAATAAATATGTTAATATATAAACACACACACACAGTGTGGAGCGTTGTAGCTAGATGGAATAAGTATGTAAATATATAAACACACACAGTGCGGAGCATTGTAGTTAGATGGAATAAATATGTAAATATATAAACACACACACAGTGCAGAGCATTGTAGCTAGATGGAATAGATATATAAATATATAAACACACACAGTGCGGAGCATTGTAGCTAGATGGAATAAATATGTAAATATATAAACACACACAGTGCGGAGCATTGTCGCTAGATGGAATAAATATATAAATATATAAACACACACAGTGCGGAGCATTGTAGCTAGATGGAATGAAACAGCATAACCGTCTACTTAGTTATCCTACATGGTATGATTATGTACCCATACATATTGTCACCCTCCGTAGTTACCGGTATTTTCCTAGTTGTATACCGGAGGGGACCATTGTGTAAGTCTGTTGCGTCTTTTGCATTCAATACTATTAGGCCGTCACGTTTTTTTGCTATCTCTGCGAGCAGCCCTGCTTAGGTTATACAGTCTGACAGCCGTTGGTAGGAAGGACCTGTGAAACCTCTCGGTTGTGCACCTAGGATGATGTAGTCTGCTGCTAAATGAGCTCCTTAGTGCATTTAGTGTGTCCTGCATAGGGTGGAACTCGGACTCCAGCAGAGATGACAGTTTAGCCACCATCCTTCTCTCTCCCATCTCCTCCACTGGGTCAAGGCGCTGCCCCAGGACAGAGCTAGCTTTCTTGATCAGTTTGTTCAGTCTCTTCCTATCGGCTGCTGTAATGCCACTGCCCCAGCAGACCACTCCAAAAGTGATGGCTGATGCCACCACCATGTCGTAGAATGTCTTCAGCAGCGCCCCTTGTACACCAAAAGACCTGAGTCTCCTCAGTAGGAACAGCCTGCGCTGTCCCTTCTTGTAGAGTGCGTCAGTATTGTGTGACCAGTCTAGTTTATTGTTCAGATAAACACCCAGGTACTTGTAGGATGTCACCATCTCAATGTCTGTTCCCTGGATGTTTACTGGTGCTGTGAGGGGTTGTCCTTGCCTGCGGCAGTCCACCACCAGCTCCTTAGTTTTCCTCGCGTTGATCTGGAGGCAGTTCCGATGGCACCAGTCCACAAAGTCCTGGATAAGCCCTCTGTACTCAGCTTCATCTCCGTTGGAGATGAGGCCAACGATTGCAGAGTTGTCAGAGAACTTCTGTAGATGGCAGTGTGTTGTGTTGTGTGAGAAGTCCGCAGTATAAAGGGTGAACAGGAAGGGAGCCAAAACCGTTCCCTGGGGGGGCCCCTGTGCTACCGATGATCGTGTCGAACACACAGTCCCAGGTTCTCACAAACTGTGGCCGGTTTGTGAGGTAGTCCAGGATCCATGATGACAGGTGCTGGTCCACCCCTGTGCACAGCAGCTTGTCCTTCAGGATCATCGGTTGGATGGTGTTGAAAGCACTGGAGAAGTCAAAGAACATGATCCTCACTGCATTCCCGGGCTTCTTCAGGTGGAACAGGGAACGGTGAAGAAGGAAGATGACCGCATCCTCCACCCCAATACCATGCTGGTAGGCAAACTGGAGTGGATCCATCGCTGGTCCCACCAGAGGACGGAGGTGAGCAAGGAGCAGTCTCTCCAGGGTCTTCATCATGTGGGACGTCAGGGCCACTGGTCTGTAGCTGTTCAGATCTTTGGGGTGGGAAGTCTTTGGTACAGGTACCACACAAGATGTTTTCCACAACTGTGGTACCCTCCCCAGCTTCAGGCTCAGGTTGAAGATGTACTCCACAATCCCACACAGCTGGTCTGCACAGGACTTGAGGAGCTTTGCACTGATGCCATCCGGTCCAAACGCCTTCCTTGCCTTGATCTTCCTCAGCTCCGTCCTCACCTGGGTCTTAGTGAGAGTCAGGTTGGGGGGCTGTGTGTTGGGAGTGGGGGGGGTGATGGTGGAGTGGGGAGTGTGCAGCAGGACTTGATGTCTTCAGAGGCAGCAGTGGTTGTTGTGCAGTCGGGGGGGAGGGCGGTTGGTCAGTTGGTCAAACCTATTAAAAAACAGATATAAGATTGTTCGCCCACTCCCTGCCCCCGTGGCCTGGGGGGAGGTATTCTGGAGCCGAGAGATGGTTTTAAGGTTTCTCCAGACCCCACTGATGTCGCTCTGTTGCAGCTTGTCCTCCATCTTCTTCCTGAAGCTGTCCTTGCCTTCTCTGATCTTTTTCCTCAGCTCCCTCTGTATGGACTTCAGCATCTCCCTGTTCCCGGACCTGAAGATCCTCTTCTTCTCTCTCAGAAGTGTTTTTATCGCAGGGTTGATCCAGGGTTTGTTGTTTGAGCAACACCGTATGGTCTTGGTGGGAACGGTGTTGTCCACACAGAAGCTGATGTAGTCCGTGATGGTGTGAGTGAGGCCATCGATGTCCTCACCATGTGGATCACAGTGCTGCTCCCAGGCGGTGGTTTCAAAACAGCCCTTTAGAGCGTCCATTGCCTCCTCAGACCATAACTTCACTGTGTGCATGGCCGGAGGTTGTCTGTGCACTAGGGGTTTGTACACCGGCCGGAGATGAACCAAGTTGTGATCCGATCTCCCGAGTGGGGGGAGTTGTGATGAGGTGTACGCCTCCTTAGTGTTTGCGTAGCATAAGTCCAGTGTTTTATTGTCTCTAGTGTGGCATGTGACATACTGGGTACACGTGGGTAGAATGGGAGACAGTGAAACATGGTTGAAATCGCCTGAGATGAGGAGAAGAGCATCTGGGTGTTCTGTCTGCAGCCTGCCAATTACTGAGTGGATGACGTCACGCGCTGTCCCAGCGTTCGCTGTCGGATTTGCATAAATAACAATGCAGATCACGTGTGAGTATTCCCTCGGGAGATAGGTAGGCTGCATGCTAACAGCTAGCAACTCGATGTCTTTGCTGCAGTGTTGTTGTTTAGCAGTGATGTGTCCCGGTCCGCACCAGTTGTTATTAACATAGATCAACACTCCACCGCCCCTTGCTTTGCCACTGTCTGGTGTTCGGTCTGACCGTATCGCATGGAAACCCTCCAGCTCAATGTTAGCATCTGCTACTAGTTCAGTTAGCCACGTCTCGGTAAACAAAAGGAGGGAGCACCCCCGGTATATGCTATCGTAGCGGGAGATAGCCACTAGCTCATCTACCTTTCTCACTATAGATCGTACATTCCCCATAACAACGGATGGGAGGGTGGGTCTGTACCTTATATCCCTTGTCCGCCGTCTAACACCAGCCCGACAACCACGTCGTTTTCGCCTTATTTCTCCCGGTACGTCGAGTTTTTCCATTAGCACCGAGTGGCGATTGAGTGCTAGCAGCTGTTCCCTGCTGTACCGTCTCCTGCTGTAAACAGTGGCTCCGTCCGCTGGCTCGGGAGACATCTGGGGCGATCTGTGTGTCCGTGATGTATAAAGTGTGTAAGGTGTCGCCGGATCAGAAAGTTGTCACCGGATTGGAAAGATAGAGGAAGAAAAAACTCAGAATTGAGCCGCTGTTGCAAAAAGGCAGCCGACTCGTGTGGCACCGGAAGTAGAAAAAAAAAAAAAGCTGTTTCAGGCAACCCGATACTATATGACCACTATATGACCACTCCTTGCCGTCATATAGAAACAACATACAAAGGAACGAGGTGTGGAGAGCAGTGGAACATGGGCTCATCCAGCTAAAGCTCATAAGATAAGATAAGATAAGATAAGCCTTTATTAGTCCCACAATGGGGAAATTCCAGGATTGCAACAGCACAGGGATAGCAACACTCAGAGCAACAATCAGAAGGCAAGAAAAAAACAAGAGCAGCGAGTATACATATGTACATATAAACATAAATATATAGACACACGGTGCGGAGCATTGTAGCTAGATGGAATAAATATGTTAATATATAAACACACACAGTGTGGAGCGTTGTAGCTAGATGGAATAAATATATGAATATATAAACACACACAATGCGGACATATGTACATATTAATATATATATATACAATATATACTGTATATATATATAGACACACAGTGTGGAGCATTGTGGTTGGTGGATGTGCAGCAGAAAGACTAAGCTCTCTCTCCGCGGATGCGGCGGGCCAGCTGGATGTCTTTGGGCATGATGGTGACCCTCTTGGTGTGGATGGCGCACAGGTTGGTGTCCTCGAAGAGACCCACTAGGTAGGCCTCGCTGGCCTCCTGCAGAGCCATGACGGCGGAGCTCTGGAAGCGCAGGTCAGTCTTGAAGTCCTGAGCGATCTCCCTCACCAGGCGCTGGAAGGGCAGCTTACGGATGAGCAACTCCGTGGATTTCTGGTAGCGACGGATCTCTCTCAGAGCCACGGTACCGGGCCTGTAACGGTGAGGCTTCTTCACTCCGCTGGTGGCCGGAGCGCTTTTCCGAGCAGCCTTGGTGGCCAGCTGCTTCCTGGGGGCTTTTCCTCCAGTAGATTTACGGGCGGTCTGCTTGGTTCTTGCCATCGCTCTTTATTATTCTGTCTTATATTTCTTGCACGCCGCCTAAACTCCAGCCTGGCACCCGCATCGTTTTCGCTTCAGTTCTCCCGGTATGTCGAGTTTCTCCGTTAGCACCGGGTGGCGGTTGAGTGCTAGCTAGCTCTTCCCTGCTGTATCGTCTCCTGCTGTAAACAGAGGCTCCGTCCGCCGACTCGGGAGACCTTTGGGGCGATCTGTGTGTCCGTGATATATATAGAGTGAAAGGTGTGCCGGATCAGAAAGTTATCACCGGATCAGAAAGAAGAAGGAAGATAAAAAGACTCAGAATTGAGCCGCTGTTGCAAAAGGCAGCCAACTCGTGTGGCGCCAGAACCGGAAGAGCGGTCAAATTCGACATGCATTGTGCGGGTCTGTAGGATTGGGTGAACCCAAAACCAGCGGCAACAATGACAAAGTTGCCTTTTGTAGAGCAAATATACCAGCACTATTAAAAACAATCTGCTCCCGCATTGCTCGACTCCACCTAGCCAAGAACTACGCTACACGCTCCTTTTCCACGCCTCAGAGGTTGCGGTATGCTGATTCCTTTCTGAAAAATCCAGACCAGTGGACATGTAGCATCAGTTTCCTCCGCGGGTCAGTTTCCTGTCCTGCCCCAGTTCACGCCGCAGCCTGGTAGGAAGAAATACCGTGGCGGTGGCAACTTCTCATATTGAGCCCTGATCACCTGTTGTCCGAGTGGTGAGTAACCCCCAACAGCTACCTCTGTGGTTAAACATGAGTATTTTTTGAGCAAGAAGCTCACATTTAATGTCTGCATTAAATGCATTTAAAGTTTTCTTACGCTCAGAGAAAAAGTGACTGTGATTTGTTGCAGTAAAGAACAGTTTCTTCTAAGCGGTGAACTTTCATTTATCTGTGCTTTCTATTTTATTTTATCTTATTCATTTACATGCTGTTGTGATATGCAACTATTTCATGGAAGTAAATCCTCAAAATACGTGTTTTTAATGGGCTGTTCCAGGGGTGTCAAACATATAGCTCCTGGGCCAAAAACGGCCCACCAGGGGGTCCAAAATTTTCTCTGAATTTACAGCTTGATTTCTAGTAAATTTCTGACTTTCTGCTGATTACAATAGTTTATGTAAATCTGAGACATTTTTTCTCTGTAAGATGTGACTTTTTTCTCATCAGTTTTCTTCTTTTTTCTGATGAGAACAAGGGGCCCTTGATCTTGCTATGTGTGCAAGATGATTTAAGTATGCATTTAAAAGTAACGTGAAGTTACTTTTCCAAGTAACTAGTTACTTTAATCATGCAGTAACTCAAAAGTAACTAAGTTACTTTTGAAAAGAAGTAACTAGTAACTATAACTAGTTACTATTTTTAGTAACTTGCCCAATACAGATTATAACTCAATGTAAACACACAAATAGACACGAATTCACTATGTGGGTGAGATGCAGACAGGCGACATGGCATGACAGGCGACAGGTTTACAATATCTGACGGGGAGCTCACCTGAAAAAGTTGTCCCTGCCTCGAAAACTTGATGGGTGTTTACGTTGTTAGCTTGCTAGCTTTGTTAGCATGGCCCTGGCAGGAATCTGTGGGTAGATAACTCCTACATCCCGATTCAGCTGAAGGGCTCCCGGTCCTTCTGTCTCCACATGAGTGTCAGCTTCATATTCAAACTAGTTTACTCTCCAATGCTGATACTTTTACTCCGATGATGGCAGAACCTCAAAGCTAGTGCTATCCCTTGGACGCAAACGCGCAAATGCGCGATTTTGCATGTGCTCGCCTCTTGCCATTGACTTTGTATGCATTCGCCCCACCCGTTCGCATTTGGTGTGAAGGCACCTTTACTCTATCTGCCTACATTCCGCCGCCTGCTCCCTTTCAGTCACACTATCACACCCTATGGCTGAGCCACTGGATCTATCTAAGGTACCCCTGAATATTATGATCTAGCCCCTGTCTTCAGCAAGGATAGGGCCCTCTCCCTCCCTCTCCACATGTCATATGACTATCCCTTTGAACTCCTGCAGGGGGCACGCCTTCCCACCAGGAGGCTCTACAGCCTTTCTGGGCCGGAGAGGGAGGCCATGGACAAATACATCAAGGAATCCCTCAACGCCGGCCCCTTTCGACCTTCCTCCTCTGCCTTGGAGGCCAGATTTTTCTTTGTTAATAAGAAAGATGGCTCGCTTTTGCCCTTGCATTGACTATCGGCATCTCAATGAGGTCACCATCAAGGGCAGGTATGCCCACCCACTCATTTATTCTGCCTTTACTCTGCTCCAGGGCAATACCATTGTCATCAAGTTGGACCTCAGGAATGCCTACCATCTGATCAGGATTCATGAGGGCGACGAGTAGAAGACAGGATTCCGCACCCCTAGCACCCACTTTGAGTACTTGGTAATGCCCTTTGGCCTGACCAACGATCTGGCGGTCTTTCAGCGACTCATTAACGATGTACTCAGGGATTTCCTTAACTCTTTTGTCTTTGTCTACCTTGACGATATCCTGATCTTCTCTCATTCTCTAGCTGAACACCATATCCACGTTTGCACTGTCCTCCAACGGCTGCTGGAGAAAAAGTTGTATGTCAAAGTGGAGAAGTGCAAATTCCACACCCCTTCCACCACATCCCTATGGTTCATCGTAGGCAAGGGGCAGATTCTCCCAGACCCTCAGAATGTCAGAGCCATTCTTGATTGGCCCACACCATCCTCTTACAAACACCTACAGCAGTTCTTGGGTATTGCCAACTTTTACCGCCACTTCATACGTAATTACAGCTCCTTAGCCCTTCCCCTCATCAGCCTCACCTCTACCAAGACCCCCTTCTGTTGGTCCAAGGAAGCCAAAGAGGCCTTCTCACTCCTCAAGGTCAAGTTTTCTGACACACCCATCCTGGTGCAGGTCGACCCAGACCGTTAGTTCATCGTGGAGGTCAACGCTTCCGATTCAGGGGTGGGGGCAGTCCTGTCCCAGAGATCAGCTCTGTCCCAGAGGTCAGCTGCCAACGGGAAGTTCCACTCATGCACCTATTTAACATATATAAATAACTGGGTGCAAGGGGAGAATCAGGCAGACATCTGGAAGCCAGGAGAGAGCTGATGAACTGAATCTGTTCTTTAATAGGTTCAACTCACAGTCTGTCATGCCAACAACACAGCCAGACCCCCCACCACTCCCCCACCCTCCTGTGCAGCACCTCTCTCCATCTCCTCCCTCACCCCCCTCCTCCTTCTCAGGAGACACCAGGCCCCTCCCTCACATCACTGTGACTACAGACCAGGTTACGAAAGAGACTCCATCAGTGGAAGGTGGAAGGCCCTGATGTCATCTCTGTGCCACCCAGCTAGCTCCGGTACTGAAACACCTGTACAACCTGAGCCTGAGTCTGGAGAGAGTACCAGTGCTGTGGAAGATGTCCTGCCTGGTTCCTGTCCCCATGAAGTCATCTCCATCGGACCTGAATGACTATTGACCAGTTGCCCTCACATCTCATATGATGAAGATCCTGGAGAGACTGGTCTTAGCCCACCTGAGGCTGCAGGTGAAGATGTGGCTGGCCCCTCTGCAGTTTGCATATCAGCCCCATTTAGGAATTGAAGTCAATGCCATCTATCTGCCCATCTGCACCTGGATGACGGAGGAGACACTGTGAGAATCACATTTTTTGATTTCTCCAGTGCCTTTAACACCATCCAGCGACTGCTGCTGGGTGAGAAGCTGTGAGTGATGGGGGTCGACAGCTTTGTGATCTCCTGCATTACTGACTACCTGACAGGCAGGCCACAGTTTGTCCGGCTGGGCAGTGTCTTTTCTGACATGGTGGTTAGTGAGACGGGAGCTCCACAGGGGATTGTGCTCTCTCCTTTTCTCTTCACCTTGTACACCACTGACTTTCAGTACAACACTGAGTCATGCCACCTGCAGAAATTCTCTGACGACTCAGTTGTTGTGGAGTGTATAAGAAGCGGAGAGGAGGGAGAGTACAGGGCACTGGTAGACAGATTTGTGGAGTGGACAGAGCAGAATCACCTGAGGCTGAATGTCAGCAAGACCAGAGAGATGGTGATTGACTTCAGGAAGAAGAGGACACCTTCTCAGCCATTGCAGATTAGTGGGGAGGATGTGGGGGTGGTTGAGGACTACAAATATCTGGGTATCAGGATCAGCAACGGGCTGGACTGGAGATCCAACACCGATGCTGCGCACAAGAAGGGGATAAGCAGACTCTACTTAAGATAAGATAAGATAAGATAAGCCTTTATTAGTCCCACAATGGGGAAATTCCAGCATTGCAACGGCACAGGGATAGCAACACTAACACGTAACACTAAAACTTTGAAGAACGCGGAGTTCGTGTTCGTCAGACACGACGCCCACCGCCCTCCATTGCGCCCACCCTATGATGGACCGTTCAGAGTGTTGGAAACAGGGGATAAGCATTTTGTGCTAGACTTGGGGGGTAGAAGGGAGATAATTGGCATAGACAGACTCAAACCCGCCTTTGTACTGGCGGATGAGCAAGTACTGTTGGCGAGGGCCCCTCGGCATGAAAGACCCCCATGGAGACCTCCCCAGGGGAACGATTCATCAGAGCAGCCTCACGGACAGAGTGAACCCCCCCCTCTCCATGGCTCACCCGTAGTCAGACACACTCCCAGCAGCCTCCCACCGGCACAGCAGCGCCATGGAGGCGGTAAACCTCAGTTACAGCAGATATGGGAGGAGACTGAAGCCGAAACAGCATGTGGACTGATGTTATATTGTTCTATGTAAGCTGCTGGGGGTGCGGTGTGGGCCTCAGGTTATTTCACACCTTAGACAGAGACAATGAATACACATGGGAGAACAATGGCCAAGTGGGTGAGAGGGGGTTGAATGAAGTGTAGTGTAGATGTCATGCTGTGTTGAGGAAGTGCCTTGAACCTTGTGAAGTGTGACTTGATATAGAGAGAGGAATGCTTGATGCGACCAGTCAGTCTGTTCTTTGCCTGTGAGATGTGAGTGTGTAATAAATCATCTGAAATGAATATGCCTCTTCATTTACACACTCCACACTCTAACACTAACACTAACTTCCTGAGGAAGCTGAGATCCTTCAACATGTGCAGCAGGATGCTGGAGCTTTTCAGCCATCTTCTTTGCTGCTGACTGAGGAGCTCACCCTATCTCTGAGGGTGAGTCCAACGATCCTACAGAGAAAGCTCATTTCAGCCGCTTGTATCTGTGATTTCGTTCTTTCGGTCATTACCCAAAGCTCATGACCATAGGTGAGAGTAGGAACGTAGATTGACTGGTAAATTGACAGCTTTGCCTTAGAACTCAGCTCCCTCTTCACCACAACAGACCGGTACAACGTTTGCATCACTGCAGATGCTGCTCCGATCCGTCTGTCAATCTCTCGCTCCATTCTCCCCTCACTCGTGAATAAGACCCCAAGATACTTAAACTCCTTCACCTGGGGCAGGAGCCTGTCCCCAACCCGGAGAGGACAATCCACCTTTTTCTGGCTGAGGACCATGGACTCGGACTTGGAGGTGCTGATTCTCATCCCAGCCACTTCACACTCAGCGGAAAACCATTCCAGCAAGAACTGTATGTCATTGCTGGATGAAGCCAACAGGACAACATCATCTGCAAACAAAAGAGTTGAGATCCTGTCGTCACCAAGCATGACACCCTCTGTTCCCTGGCTGCACCTAGAAATCCTGTCCATAAAAATTATGAACGGGATCGGTGATAAAGGGCAGCCCTGGCGGAGTCCAACTCTCACTGGGAATGAGTATGATTGAGTGTTGGCAATACGAACCAAACTCTCACAACGGTCGTACAGAGACCGAATAGCTCGTAACAACAAGCCCGATACCCCATACTTCCGAAGCACCCCCCACAAAATACCCCGAGGAACACGGTCGAATGCCTTCTCCAAGTCCACAAAACACATGAAAACTGGTTGGGCAAACTCCCATGAACCCTTGAGGATTCTCAAGAAGGTAGACCTGGTCCGATGTGCCACCGCCAGGGCGAAAACCACATTGCTCCTCCTGAATCCGAGGTTCGACCAACGGCTTGACTCTCCTCTCCAGTACCTTGGCATAGACCTTCCCAGGGAGGCTGAGGAGTGTGATCCCTCTAAAATTGGAGCACAGGCCAGTTCCCTTTTTTGAAGAGAGGAACCACCACCCCAGTTTGCCATGCCAAAGGCATTGCCCCCGACCTCCATGCAATGTTGCAGAGGCATGTCAACCATGACAGCCCTACAGCCCTCGTCCACCCCTGGGGCCTGGCCACCAAAGAGATTTTTAACCACCTTGGTGACCTCAGCCCCTGTGATAGGCGAGTCGTCCCTCTCGTCCACAAGCCCTGCTTCCTCTGTGGAAAGCGCATCAGTGGGATTGAGGAGATCCTTGAACTATTCTTTCCATCGCCTGACGATATCCCCAGTCGAAGTCAACAGTGCCCCATCCACACCATACACAGTGTGGACAGGGAGCTGCTTCCCCCTCCTGAGCCACCGGACAGTTTGCCAGAATCTCTTTGAGGCCAACCAAAAGTCTTGTTCCATGGCCTCACCGAACTCCTCCCATACCCGAGTTTTTGCTTCAGCAACCACCCGAGCTGCATTCCACTTGGCCTGCCGGTACACCTCAGCTGCTTCGGGAGTCCCACAAGCCAATCAAGCTTGATAGGACTCCTTCCTCAGCTTAATGGCCCCCCTCACCACTGGTGTCCACCACTTGGTTCGGGGGTTGCCACCACAAGGTGCCCCGATGACCTTGTGGCCACAGCTCTGGGCTGCTGCTTCAACAATAGAGATGGAGAACATGACCCATTCAGACTCCATGTCTCCAGACTCCTTCGGAATGTGATTGAAGTTCTTCCGGTGGTGGGATTTGAAGACCTCCCGGACAGAGTCCTCAGCCAGACATTCCCAGCACACCCTTACTGTCATGGTCCGTGTGCGGACTCTGTCTGCACTTGGGTTGTGCGGTAGTTCCCCGTTCTCTCCTCTGGCGCACCTCTTGGCCTCCAGGCCTTTATTATGACAGCGTCTTGGCTGCGCTTCCGGCTGTCAGAAGCCAAGCTCCGCGGGACAGCTGGTTTCCAATCAGCTGATGGCTTTTCATCAGCTGGTCAATCTGTCAAGCACTATTTAAGGGAGCAGCTCTGTTTGCTTGGGGCTGCGACCTCGTCAAACATTCCCTTGTCCAACCTCCATTGAAGATTCACGTCTTGTTCATCTCTCTGTAAGTGCATTCCTGAGACTCTGTGTCTTGTGTTTAAATCTTAGCCTTAGTTGTGTTTTTGCCCCTCGTGGCTCATTATTTTATTATTTGTCCTTTATTAATAAATTATGCAAACTCATCGGTGGCCTATAGCGTCTTATTTGCGGTCCGCGGGGATCACAGCATGACACTCACTATATGTTTGGGTCTACCAGGTCTGAATGGCATCCTCCCCTGCCATCGGATCCAGCTCACAACCAGGTGGTGATCAGTTGACAGCTCTGCACCTCTCTTTACCCGAGTGTCCAAGACATACGGTCGCAGGTCTGATGACACGATAACAAAATCAAATCAAATCAAATCAAGTCAAAATCAAATCAACCTTTATTGTCATGTTGCTGTACATACAACTGTAGTGCAGGCAAGATGAAATTATGTTTCTCTAGGCATCCATATAAGTAAAACAAACATAATTTAAGACACACTCACACACCCCCTCACCCCCTACCCCAACAGAGCCATTCACACATCCCTGAGACATACTTGAAACTAACTAGAACTATAATATACAAATAATATACATAATGTCCATAAGGTACAGTAGTATGTATGAAAGATTCTGGATCAACCGTTCAGCATCCTAACAGCTTGTGGAAGGAAGCTGTTAATCAGTCTGGTGGTTCTGCCTCTGATGCTCCGGAATTGTTTGCCAGATGGCAGCAGTTCAAAGTGTTTATGCAGAGGGTGAGAGTGGTCCTTGACAATGTTCAGTGCCCTGCTCCTACAACGGTTCTGAAAAAGTTCTTGGACAGAGGGGAAGGAAACTCCAATTACCCTCTCAGCTCCCTTAACTATCCTCTGCAGGGCTTTTTTGTCTGACATACTGCAGCTGGAGTACCATGTTGCAATGCAGTACGTCAGAACACTCTCCACCACACCTCTGTAGAAGGTCCTGAGGATGCAGATGGGGAGAGAGGCCTGGTTGAGTTTCCTCAAGAAGTGCAGTCTCTGTTGGGCCCGCTTTCTGATCCCCAAATCGATCATCGACCTGCGACCTAGGGTGTCCTGGTGCCAGGTGCACATATATATGGACACCCTTATGCTTGAACATGGTGTTCGTTAGGGACAAACTGTGGTTAGCACAGAAGTCCAATAACTGAACACCACTCGGGTTGAGATCAGGCAGGCCGTTCCTCCCAATCACCCCCTTCCAGGTTTCACTGTCGTTGCCCACATGTGCATTGAAGTCCCCCAGTAGGACAATGGAGTCTCCAAGAGGAACACCCTCCAACACCCCAGTCAGAGACTCCAAAAAGGGTGGGTACTCTGAAACATATGGTGCATAGGCACAAATGATAGTCAGGACCCGTACTACAAGGATTCGTCTGTCTGTCTGTCTGTCTGTCTGTCTATCTATCTATCTATCTATCTATCTATTTCTCTATTTCTCTCAACGACTGAGCCCCGCCGACAGGAACTATGACATCAGGGACCAGGAACTACTGGCTGTGAAGCTGGCCCTAGAGGAGTGGCACCACTGGCTTGAGGGCTCCCCTTACCCTTTTTGGTATAGACTGACCACAAGAACTTGGAGTACCTCAGAACTGCCAGACACCTCAACTTCCAGCAAGCCAGATGGTCACTGTTCTTCAGTCACTTCCAATTCACCATCACCTATTGTCCTGGCTTCCATAACACCAAACCTGATGCCCTCTCTAGACAGCTCTCCACCGGATTCACAGAGAGCCGCTCCGAAACCGTCATCCCGGCCAAGTGCGTGGTTGGGGCGCTTCTATGGGAGATGGAGCAGAAGGTTCAGGAAGCACTCAAGACTCAGCCTGACCTGGGGTGTGGGTGTGGAGTGCTGTTTGTTCATACCTCCTACACTCAGGGGAGAGGTCATTGACTGATTGCACGCCTCCTGGCTTACCTGTCATCCAGCGGTGGCCAGAACCCTGGCTCACCTCAAGTACACCTTTTGCAAAAACGTCTGGGAATACATTAAGGCATGTCCTCAGTGCTCAATGGGGAAATCATCCACCACCACTCCTGCCGGGCTGCTCTTACCCCTTCCTATTCCTGGTCGTCCTTGGTCCCACATAGCCATGGACTTCACTGGTCTTCCCTCGTGCAATGGCCACATGACCGTCTTGACCACTGTCGACAGGTTTTCCAAGGCAGCCCACTTCATCCCCCTTCAGAAGTTGCCATCCTCCAAGGAGACGGTGGACTTGTTAATAACACACATGGCAAGGCTGCACGACATACCAACTGACATCGCTACCGACCGAGGCCCCCAATTTTGCTCCCAGGTCTGGCGTGCCTTTTGCAAAACCATTGGGACCATGGTCAGCCTTACCTGCTACCATCCCCAGTTAAATGGTCAGTGTGAGCGGGCCAGCCAAGAGCTAGAATTGACCCTACACTGCATCATAGCCTCCCTTCTGTATTCATGGAGCTCCCACCTCCTGTGAGTAGAATATGTCTACAATACTGCCACTTCTACTGCTACTGGTTGCCCACCCTTTGAAGCCTTGTTAGGCTACAATGTCCCCCTCCTCCCCATCACTGAGAGAGATATCGCTGTGCCATCCATCCTCCATCACGTCCAGGGGTGTCGCTGCATCTGGAAGGCTACCAAGGCGGCATTCCTATGAATGGCCGACCAGAATTGCAAATGAGCTGACCAATGGAGGAGCACGACACCCACCTACATGATCGGGAGAAGGTTTGGCTTTCCACCAAGGACATTCTGCTCAAAACCGACTCCAGGAAGCTATCCCCCTGATTCACTGGACCCTTTCCCATCTCCCACATAATCAACCCTGCCTCAGTTCGACTCAAGCTCCCTCCCCTCCTCCCCATCAACCCATCATTTCATGTCTCTCACATCAAACCTGTTTTCACCAACCCTTTGTGTCCCTCACCCCAGCCGCCTCCTCCCCCCGCCATGGATGACGGTGGCTTAGCCTACAGGGTCAGTCGTATCATGGACTCTCTTCGCTGGGGTGGTGGAGTCCAGTTCCTTATTGACTGGGACGGTTATGGATCAGAGTAACAATCCTGGATCCTGGGGTCCTTTATCACAGATGCCTGACTCATCTGCGATTTTTAAAGGAGACACCCCGACAAGTTTCGGGTGCCAGGGGGCGCCCCTTGAAGGTAGGTTACTGTCATGGTTTGGCTGTACACTGCTTTTCTCCCTCACTAATTAATCTCATTCTCCACAGCTGTACTCATCATCTGCGAGCAGTCAGCAGACTCTTTAAATAGCCCCAGCATCTTCCACTCTTCAGGAGATCATTGATGACTTCATGCCGCCCCTAGACGCATGTACAGCCAGTACCTCTCCTCTAACACCTCTGCAAAGGAAAGGAAAGTATTACTCAACTACTGTTCCCTCTTCCCTTCTCCAGGATGCTCCAGGCAGACAGTGGACCCAACCCTGGCAGATTGGACCCCTGAGCTGTGGAAGCTTCACCTGGAGCCATTACCCATACCCTGTAAATGCACTTACCAACATTCCCTAACCTGTCTCCCTTTCCCCCCAAGCTCCTCAGTCTCCCCACTGCAAGCACTCACCTGCTTGGTGAACACTGAGGGTTCCAGCCATTTCTTCACAGCCCAGCTCCCTCACAGCACCTGTAAGGAAACAGTAATCATTAGTACTGTGAATAATTCTATATAACTGCTATACTTACCGTTTGTCTTGTCTCTCTCTCCAGAGGGTTGCCAGACCTCTCGCCGCAGCTCATTCCCTGCACATTTATCAATAAAATAATTAACTCGCCACCTGTTCTCTCTATTGCCTGCTTTTGGGTCTATCACTGCTGAATCATGTCAATGCTTGCATTGTGTTACATTGAGATGAGTGTTTTAAGGATTTACTTTAAAATTTAAAGAGGCTGCTTCAGTAAATATAAACATTATATATGCAGTTACAGTATATCACTGCAGTCAATATTGTCGCAGATTTTGGCTGCTTAGCCCACAGAATTTTTTTTTTGTTGTTGTTGTTGCTGGGATTGTTTTCTGTTCATTTTCTGTTTTCGAGCATTTAATGTGCTTAATGCCCTCAGCGCAATCACTCTTTGCTATCACTTTTTTTTCTGCACCCAGAGTGATGAGACTTGAAAGTGGTTTAACTTTTGGAATGCCACATCCCTTGCCAGTGGTACGCCTCTGTCACAAGCCTGGCTCATTGGCTTGGACATAAAAGGGGAGACCACACAGAGATGTCAATTTAAACACAAGTTTATTTATTCAAGAAAAGCAATAAAAGGTGTCTGTAAAAATCAGTGGTGTGTGTGTGTGTGTGTGTGTGTGTGTGTGTGTGTGTGTGTAATGGATGCATGAAACAAGCAAACTAGTCACTAGCCAACCCAGTGACCATACACCTCTGTCAGGGGCTGCAATTATGCCCAGCAGCCATAGATCCAAAACCAGAAAGCCCACAAGCTGCAAACAACAGACAAAACAGGGGCCGCCAGCACAACCCCTGTTAAAAAAAAAAAAAAAAAAAAAAAAAAAAAACGACCAAGGGACAGACAAACGCAAGGCAACTTATTTGTATAGCACATTTTTGTGTACAAAACAACTCAAAGTGCTTTACATAAAAACATTAAAGCATTACAGCAAGCTGCAAAAGGAATACACAAGAATTTAAAAGCAAACTAAAAAGTAAATTATTGTATTGTGGGACACGTATATGCACATATGTATATCATTGCATGATTCATACGTATACCACCTTAGGCTTCACATCTGAGACGGAACAAAGGACTGAGCTGCTCTGGAGATAACACGAGGATATGAAAGTTTAGTCTTTGGCATGCAAAGAGACAGCCTTGGGGGATTTCGCCCAGTGGCCAGAGACTGGAGGTGGGGGGTGTTAAGATCGGGAGGAAGTTACATTGTTACTGGGGATTAAGTGCCATGTGACTGTGTGTTTTGATGTCCTGGGTATAAAAGGGACAGATGTTGGGGGATTCGTTCTCTTTCTGTTTTTGGATGATGTTGGAGAATGTGAATAAATCTGACTTGTGAAACAAACTCAGCCTCGTCCTTCCACATTCTCTACACTGGTGACCCTAAGACGTATCATGAGCAGAAGTAATTCCCCCGAGCCGGACTCGTCAGGAACCAGCCAGGCGAAAGCAGCCACAGTCAAGCTACCAGACTTCTGGCAAGACAACCCGTGCTCCTGGTTCCACTTGGTTGAAGCACAGTTCGCCCTCCGGGGGATAACGGCAGATGACACAAGAGTCTACCACGCTATTGCCAAGCTCGACAACCGCACGGCTCGACATGTGCAGAGCCTTTTGGAGCGCCCGCCGGCCGACGACAAATACGGCGGGTTGAAGGCTGCGCTCGTCCAGCGTTTCACTCCCTCAGTCCAGGAGAGAGCGGAGAGGCTCCTGGCTCTGAACGACTTGGGAGACAGCACGCCCGTCGACCTGATGGAAGACATGCTGAGGCTGAGGGGCTCAGACGGCGACGACTTCCTCTTCACCCACATTTTTCTGAGAACCCTCCCGTCGGCCACGAGAGCGACCCTGGCCGGTTCACCGCTGTTGGCCCAGCGGGACTTCCGCGCGCTGGCCCAGGAGGCACAACGGATTCTCAACGCCAGCAGACAGCGTGTGGCCACCGCAGCAGCGACGGAGCTCGGCACGACGGCCCGAGACGGCAGGGGGCCAGAGGCGGCGGTAGCAGACCCACCGACAACGGCAGCGGCGAGGGCCAGGGATTGCGGAGGAGACGACCTCTGTTTCTACCATCGCCGCTTTGCAGAGAAGGCACGCAAATATATACCACCGTGCCAGTTCAAGCGCTCGGGAAACGCCAAGACCGGGGGTCGGTAGCAGCCGCGGCCCTCGGGGAAGAGAACAAGCTGCTCTACTTGACGGACGCGTGTTTGGGGAGGCAATTCCTCGTGGACACAGGCTCCCAAGTGAGTTTCGTCATGCCAACATATGCTGACCGGCTGGCGGGTCCTGGAGGTCACGGAGCGTCAGCAGTGAACGGCTCGAGGATTAAGACCTTTGGTGAGAAGACTCTGCTTTTGTCCCTGCATGGCCGTACATTTGAGTGAACTTTTGTTATAGCTGCAGTGAGCTTCAATATGTTAAGCGCTGATTTTCTGTGTTCACATGGGTTGTTGGTTGATCTTGCTAATAGGCGCCTGGTTAATGCACTTTCTTTTTATTCTATTCCCTGTGCAGCCCGAGTGACCCCGCCCACAGCACAAGCCAACGTCGCAACGGCAGGTGGTAAGTTCCACACACTACTCACTCAGTTCCCAGCACTCACGGTTCCCACATTTTCAGCAGCTGTCGCTAAACACGGAGTGGAACATTTTATTACTACCACCGGACCGCCCGTTTTTGCAAAAGCTTGGCGCTTGGATGCAGCTAAACTGTCCATAGTGCGCGAGGAGTTCGCCAACCTGGAAAAGTTGGGCATCATCAGGCGTTCGAAAAGCCCATGGGCTTCCCTGCTTCACATGGTCCCTAAAGCTGATGGCTCGTGGCGTCCTTGCAGAGATTTCCGCAGGTTGAACAACGCCACAGCACACGACCGCTACCCGATCCCGCATATCCACGATTTTTCCGTTCATTTGGCGGGGGCGCGCATTTTTTCTAAGATAGACTTGGTCCGCGGGTACCATCAAGTTCCAGTACGTGCTGAGGACATACCCAAAACAGCGGTAATAACTCCGTTTGGCCTTTTCGAGTTTTTGCGCATGCCGTTTGGGCTTAAAGGCGCTGCGCAGACGTTCCAACGCATGATGGACGCGGTGTTGCGCGATCTCCCCTTCGTGTTCGTCTACCTGGACGACATCTTGGTAGCCAGCGCGTCTGAAGACGAACACGAAAACCACCTCACGGCAGTTTTCAGGAGGTTGGGAGAGCACGGATTAATAATCAACCCAGCAAAGTGTCAGTTTGGGGTGACGCAGATTGATTTTTTGGGGCATCGCGTCTCTCCAGAAGGAGCGGTTCCTCTGCCTGACAAAGTGCGCGCAGTAACAAATTTTCCCCAGCCACAAATGGTCAAAGCGTTACAGGAGTTTTTGGGAATGGTAAGTTTTTATAACCGTTTCCTCCTCCGCGCAGCGCAGCTCATGCAACCATTGTATGCCGCGCTAAAAAAACAAAAACCCACAAGAAAAATCGAATGGTCTCCTGAGCGAGAGCGAGCATTCGCGGAGGTCAAAACAGCCCTGGCAAACGCTGCGTTGTTAGTGCATCCAGACCCAATGGCCCGCATAGCGCTCACTACTGACGCGTCAGATGTGGCCATAGGGGCGGTCGTGGAGCAGCATGTAGCCGGGGCTTGGCAGCCGCTCGCCCTTTTCAGCAAGACGTTGCGCGATAGTGAGCGAAAATACAGCACATTTGACAGGGAGTTGTTAGCTCTCCACTTGGCCATTCGCCACTTCCAGTTCTGGCTGGAAGGACGCCGTTTCACCGCGTTCGTTGACCACAAGCCGCTGACTTTCGCGATGGCCAAGGTTTCAGAACTGTGGTCTGGCCGGCAGCAGAGGCAGCTGGCTGCAATCTCAGAGTATACTACCGATATTCAGCACGTAGCGGGTAAACTTAATGTAGTGGCAGACTGTCTCTCGCGCGCCGTAGTGGCCCCAGTCTGCGTAGGGATAAATTATGCAACCATGGCCGCGGAGCAGGCTAGCGACGCGGAAGTGCGCGCTGCCACAGTCTGGACCAACAGGATTAAGGCTGGAGAACAGGGTGCTGCAAGATGGTATGCCCCCCCTAATCTGCAATGTCTCCACGGGATGACCGTGGCCGGTGGTACCGACCGCGTGGCGCCGCCACGTTTTTGACTTGATTCATTCTCTGGCGCACCCGGGGGTGCGCGCGTCGGTCAAAATGGTAGGAGAGAAATTTGTATGGCTGAGTCTGTGCAAGCAAGTTAGAGAGTGGGCAGCAGCCTGCATGGCTTGCCAATGAGCCAAGGTTCACAAGTACATGAGAGCTCCCTTGGATCCGTTTCACATCCCGGCTAAGAGGTTCGATCACATTCACGTGGACCTCGTAGGCCCCCTCCCGCCGTCGCAGGGGTGCACACACCTGACAATGGTAGACCGCACCACACGCTGGCCAGAAGTGGTCCCACTGTCACCAACCACAGCCGAGGAGGTGGCGTGCGCGTTTTTAACGGCATGGGTAGCACGCTTTGGAGTTCCATCGGACATTACGTCCGACAGAGGTCCTCAATTTGTTTCCGAGCTTTGGTCAGCGATGGCCCGCAGCCTGGGGGTAATGATCCACCGCACTACCGCGTACAACCCGCAGGCTAATGGGTTATGTGAACGTTTCCATAGGTCATTGAAGGCGGCCCTCAGAGCGTCGCTTACGGATGCAAATTGGGTGGACAGGCTACCATGGGTTTTATTGGGGTTGCGTTCTGCACCTAAAGAGGATTTAGAAGCCTCCCCGGCTGAGTTAGTTTTTGCGCAGCCACTCCGGCTGCCCGGGGAATTTCTCCCAGATAATCCTGCGCCAGAATGTTTCCTAGCTCAGCGGTTGCAGAGTGATGCAGAAGCGGGCATGCTTCCCGGCCCCGTTCACCACAGTTTTCCACGCGTTTTTCAGAATCAGAATCAGAATCAGAATCAGATTTATTGCCATTGTTCATGTAGTACACAAACTAGGAATTTGTCTCGGTGCAATGCTGCAACATTAAACATGATAAAAATAAAAGATAGAAATAAAAAACTATACATGCAATAAAATGTAGAAGGTTTTGTGGCTAAGGTTCTAAAAAATGCGGAGTTTGTTTTTGTCAGACACGATGCGCATCGCCCACCGTTGCAACCACCTTATGATGGACCATTTAGAGTGCTGGAAACAGGGGATAAGCATTTTTTGCTAGATTTGGGGGGCAGGAAAGAAAAGATTGGCATAAACAGACTCAAACCCGCCTTTGTGTTGGCCGACGAGGATGTGCTGTTGGCTACGGCTCCTCGGCGCGGCAGACCCCCTAAGGAGCATTCATCAGAACACCCACAGGGACTGACTAACAGTTCTCATCCTCAGACAGCAGCTCCCCAGCAGGAGGGCGCCGTGAAAGTGGTTAAGCCCGCTTACAGCAGATATGGGAGGCGACTGAGGCCCAAGCAACACGTGGACTGATGTGTGATAATTTTACCATGACTTGCAGACTGTTATTACGTTGTTCCATCTTAGACGTTTGGGGGGGGGGGTCATGTGGGACACGTATATGCACATATGTATATCATTGCATGATTCATACGTATACCACCTTAGGCTTCACATCTGAGACGGAACAAAGGACTGAGCCGCTCTGGAGATAACACGAGGATGTGAAAGTTTAGTCTTTGGCATGCAAAGAGACAGCCTTGGGGGATTTCGCCCAGTGGCCAGAGACTGGAGGTGGGGGGTGTTAAGATCGGGAGGAAGTTACATTGTTACTGGGGATTAAGTGCCATGTGACTGTGTGTTTTGATGTCCTGGGTATAAAAGGGACAGATGTTGGGGGATTCGTTCTCTTTCTGTTTTTGGATGATGTCGGAGAATGTGAATAAATCTGACTTGTGAAATAAACTCAGCCTCGTCCTTCCACATTCTCTACAGTATATTATTGCCTTACTGTATATTATATACACTCCCTTCTAAAAGTATTGAAACAGTGAAAAGTTTTGTTATTCTAACCTTTTACCAAGATACAGTTATATAATCAATATGGCCTTGAAGTACAGGCTCTCAGCTTTAATTTAAGGATATTTGCATTCAAACTGGAGTTACTGTACAGTTTAGGAATTGCAGCCATTTTTATACAAAATCTAGTTTCAGGGGCTCAAAAGTAACTGGACAAATTAACATTACCATAAATAAAAATGTTCATTTTTAATACTTTGTTGAGAATCCTTTGCAGGCAAGGACTTCTTTAAGTATGGAATGGACATCAAACGGTGGGTTATGACATGCTTACAATAATAGACCCAGATGCAGACACAACGAGAAGACCACTGGACAGCTTTAACAAGTTTTATTTAGAAAATGATTACACAGAGAGAATTTGGCAACCCTGCAGGACAAAAGAGAAGAAAAGCAGTACGTAGCAATTAGTGACTGATAATGACAATGAACAGGTGAGCTTTTTTCTGGCGGCGGTGAATGTCATCTGATGGTGTTTGTCTACTGTTTTATCACATCCAAAGTCAGTGCCGTCATCTACCAGGAAATTTTAGAGCACTTCATGCTTCCCACTGCTGACAAGCTTTATGGAGATGCTTATTTCATTTTCCAGCAGGACTTCGCACCACACCACTTCACACCAGACCCAACAATACAGATGAGCTGAAGGCCGCTATCAAAGCAACCTGGGGTTCCTGGGCTGTGCTATTGTTGTTTTTATCCTTATTCCTTCTTTTCTTATACATTACACACACTAAGAGAAACAACATTTTTATTCTCCTCTATGTTCTGTACATATAGAAGTATTGACAAATAAAATCTTTGAATAACACCCCAGTTTGGTTCCAAGGTTGTCATAGCCAGGAGCGGCACTGGGGTTAAGCTCCCAGTGCTCATAAAATACTCCTTATGGCGTGCGTCTCGAAAAGCCTCTGACAACTAAGTCCAACTCCTAGCCTGCCCGTGTGGTTTAGTCTCTAAGCCCGGCGGACCTGCTTTTACTAATAGGAGAAGGGGCGAGGGCGGATCTCTGGCGCCTTAAAACCAAATGCTTCGGGTAGATGGTGGCTCGTCAACCTGGGAAGGTAGCCCATCTAGGGGAAGGTAAACCCTGATTTCAAACCTCTGCTGCCTTGCGGCATACCCGGTCACGGGAAAGGCTTCGGGAGTCAACCCTGAGGAAAAATCCGGAGTCGGAGCCCCTAAGGCAGTTCTATGTTGTGCTCAACATCGTTCTGGCAGCTCCTGCAACGGCGCTGGTGCCAAACTGTAGCAGCCCTGCTGTTCCTTTGGATTCATCAGTGACGTGGAGAGGGGGGACATGCTGCATGGGCAACATCTTGTCCTCCATATCTTCCTGCCCAGGCTTGAATCCTACCAACGCCCAACGCTGGAAGGTAGAACACCGGATCACTGGAGAGGACACTCCAGCTTCGCCTTTGGCGTAGACAAAACATGGGGAATGACAGTTACCGGTTATAAGCCACTGCTCAATTGGCGTAGAGCGTGGCGCCAGGGGTTGTTCCCGACGGTGGGAGGGATCATCAGATCTCACTGGACAGCTACCGCCCGCCTCAAGCTGGGCAGCCCCCAGCCAATAAGGTGTTGTCCCGCCACAGCTTGCTTTCCTCATTGGGTGCATGGGGATAAGGAGAAATCCAAACAGCAGGCTGAGAACCTTCGCACCAGGCAAGACAATAAAACAAAAGAGACCAACTCTAAAACTGGGAACTTGGAACGTCCGCACTATGATGACAGGACTCTCTGCTAACCTCAAGGACATCAACGACACCAGGAAGACTGCCATCATCAATAATGAGCTGAAGAGACTGGGAGTGGATATCGCCACTCTCCAGGAAACACGGTTAGCTGATGCAGGCACACTGAGAGAGAAGGACTACACGTTCTACTGGCAGGGAAAGGGCAGTGACGAACACAGGGAACACGGAGTGGGCTTCGCAGTGAAGAACACTTTGCTGAAGATGGTGGAACCGGGCAGCACTGGCTCTGCACGACTCCTCACCCTCCGCCTGAACACCACTGAAGGCCCAGTCACCCTCGTCAGTGTGTATGCCCCAACACAGACAGCCACACCAGAGGCAAAAGACGAGTTCTACGAGAATCTGGCAACAACTGTCAGGATCATCCCCAACTCTGAACAACTCATTCTCCTTGGAGACTTCAATGCCAGAGTGGGTGCTGACCACGACTCCTGGCCCTCCTGTCTTGGACCTTTTGGCGTGGGCAGAATGAACGACAACGGACAGCGGCTGCTCGAGTTCTGTACATATCACGATCTGTGCATCACAAACTCGTTCTTCAAGACCAAGCCCCAACACAAGGTTTCCTGGCAACATCCGCGCTCAAAGCACTGGCACCAGCTAGACTTGATCCTGACCAGGCGCACCTCACTGAAGAACGTGCTAATCACCCGTTCGTTCCAGAGTGCAGATTGCGACACAGACCATTCATTGGTGTGTTGCAAGGTCAAGCTGCAGCTGAAGAAATTCCATCGTGCTAGACAACCTGGAAAGGCACGGATTGACACCAGCAAGATGGCCCAACCAGAACTTGTTGAGCAGTTTGCCTCCACCTTTGAGAAGGAACTTGGTGTACCACAAGGAGGAGAATCTGCAAAGCAGGAGTGGGAAGAGCTACGAAACACCATCTACCGCACAGCCTTGGCTACCTTTGGGAGGAAGACCTCGAAGTCACAGGACTGGTTTGATGCCAAGTTGACCGAGATGACCCCCGTCATTGAAGCCAAGCGCTCAGCACTTGCTGAGTACAAGAAGTACCCAAGCGAGAAGAATCTCCAGATTCTCAGGGCTGCGAGAAGCAAAGTTCAGCAGACTGCTCGGTGCTGTGCCAACGAGTACTGGACTCAGCTCAGCCAAGACATTCAAACCGCTGCCATAACAGGGAACATCCGTGGTATGTACGATGGCATCAAGAAAGCACTTGGTCCGGCTCAGAGCAAGACGGCCCCCCTCAAATCTTCCACTGGGGAGATGATCACAGAGAAGAACAAGCAGATGGAGAGATGGGTGGAACACTACTCCGACCTCTACTCTAGACAGAACACCGTGACACCGTCAGCCCTTGATGCCATCGACTGCCTGCCATCCATGGACGAACTTGACGCCGAGCCAACCATCGACGAACTCAGTAAGGCCATTGATAGCTTGGCCGCTGGCAAGGCACCCGGCAACGACGGCATACCCCCTGACCTGATCAAGCACTGCAAGACCGCCCTACTGCTGCCATTGCATGACGTCCTCTGCCAGTGCTGGAAGGAAGGTGCCGTACCACAGGACATGAGGGACGCCAAGATCATCACCCTCTACAAAAACAAAGGGGAGAGAAGCGACTGCAACAACTACAGGGGCATTTCCCTCCTCAGCGTTGTTGGCAAAGTCTACGCACGAGTTGTTCTCATTCGTCTACAGAAGCTTGCCGAACGTGTCTACCCCGAGTCTCAGTGTGGCTTCCGCGCTGAGCGATCGACGGTAGACATGATATTCTCCATCCGCCAACTCCAGGAGAAATGCAGAGAACAGAACATGCCCCTGTACGTCGCCTTCATCGACCTCACCAAAGCGTTCGATCTGGTCAGCAGAGAGGGCCTTTTCAAGATCCTGCCAAAGATAGGATGCCCACCAAAGTTGCAAAGCCTCATCGAATCGTTTCACACCAACATGCAGGGGATAGTGCAGCACGATGGCAACGTCTCAGAGCCATTCTACATACGCAGCGGAGTGAAACAGGGCTGTGTACTTGCGCCAACCCTCTTTGGGATTTTCTTTGCTATGCTCCTGGGGCATGCCTTCAGCACAGCAACAGAGGGAATCTACCTGCACACAAGATCTGACGGCAGGCTTTTCAACCTCGCCCGCCTGAAAGCCAGAACCAAAGTACGTGAGGCTCTAATCAGAGACATGCTGTTCGCAGACGACGCTGCAGTCGCAACCCACACACAGCAGGAGCTTCAGACCCTGATGGACCGCTTCTCCCAGGCATGCAAGGACTTTGGGCTTACCATCAGCCTGAAGAAGACTAACGTCTTGGCGCAAGGCACGGAAGCACCACCAACCATCACCATTGATGACTACAAGCTGGAGGTCGTGAATCAGTTCACGTACCTGGGGTCCACGATCAGCAACAACCTCTCCCTTGATACAGAGATCAACAAGAGGATTGGAAAATCAGCCTTCACACTCGCTCGCCTCACCACACGAGTGTGGGAGAATCCCAAACTCTCGTCTGCAAGAGAGACATGAAGGCCCTGGATATCAACACAGAGTGCTGGGAGGACCTTGCAACGGACCGCTCCAAATGGAGAGGCACCCTGACCAGACAGCTCAAGGCGGGTGAAGAGAGACTGACTGCTGCAGCAGATGAAAAAAGGACCCGCAGGAAGAACCGCCACAGACCCAGCAGCACGGAGACCACCCACAAGTGTGACCTGTGTGACAGGGACTGTCATTCGCGCATCGGCCTGTTCAGCCACAGGCGGTGCTGTTCCAGCAGAGTAGACGTTTAGGATTCTCTTCCATGGTCATCATAGACCGATGGAGGCCGACGATCAGTGCCACAGGCTGATCGCCTCCATGCCACCTCGCTTTGATGCAATATTAATTCATGCAAAAAGAATTCCAACCAAGTATCGAGTGTGTACAGGGACATACTTTTCAGTCAGCCAACATTTCTATTAAAAATCAGTTTTTTAAAATTCCATCCATCCATCTTCTTCCGCTTAATCCTTTTCGAGTCACGGGGGGGCTGGAGCCTATCCCAGCATCTTTGGGCGAGAGGCAGTGTACACCCTGGATAGATTGCCAGTCCATCGCAGGGCCAACACAGAGAGACAGACAACCATTCACTCTCACAGTCATACCTAAGGACAATTTAGAATCCCCAGTTTGATGCCAATTAACCTAACTTGCATGTTGTTGGCCTGTGGGAGGAAACCGGAGAAATCCCGGAGTAAACCCATGCAGACACGGGGAGAACATGCAAACTCCACACAGATCACTGTTGGTCGGGGGCTGGGATCAAACCCAGGATCCCCCAGCCAAGGGTGAGTTGCTGTGCTGCCGCAGTGCTAACCACTCCACCACCGCACTGCCCTTTTTCAGAATTCATCTTATGTAATATTCTAATTTTTTAAGAAACTGTATTTTGAGTTTTCATCAGCTGTAAGCCACAACCATCAAAATTAAAGGAAGCAAAATGCTTGAAATATATCACTCTGTATGTAATGAATCTATATATGAGTTTCACTTTTTGAGTTACTGAAATAAAATCAACTTTACTATGATATTCTAATGTATTGAGATACACATGTATAGTTATACTGTCTATGCCCTACATACAGTATACTGTATGTTAGGTTGACAGATTGATCACAGTATTTCTATATCTGGACTTTTTGAGTGTTTATTAATATTATCTTGACAATTAATATTTATTCCACCTAGCTGCAATGCTCCGTACTGTGGGTGTTTATATATTTACATATTTATTCCATCTAGCTACAATGCTCTGCACTGTGTGTTCATATATTCATATATTTATTCCATCCAGCTACAATGCTCTGCACTGTGTGTCTGTGTGTGTGTGTATATATATATATTTTATAGTAATACGTACATATGTTTATTAGCTGCTCTTGCTTGCTTGTTTTTTTTCTTGCCTTCTGATTGTTGCTCTGAGTGTTGCTATCCCTGTGCTGTTGCAATCCTGGAATTTCCCCGTTGTGGGACTAATAAAGGCTTATCTTATCTTATCTTATCTTATATTGCTTTCTCATTTGGATAATTATTGTTTGCAAAATATTATTAGTCATTGCATAGCCACATAATAATAATAATAGGCAATCCCTCATCACTGAGGATGATGTCTACCTAAGGGGATACAGAAAGAAAGAAAGAAACAAAACAAAAGAAAAAGGTTTAATGTGTCAAGAGGTGGTGTGAGTTCTTAGATTCTTAGAATTCTGACCGCATAGCCACATATACAGTGACATACTGGAGTGGAACCAGGATTAACCAGTTTACTAGATGGATTTTAGTTTCAGAACAGCACACATTTTGATTGGTGAAAAGGTTATTTATTATATGTAAAAAATTACAGCAATATCAAGTTATAGTTGTATTCTACAGAAACCATCAGCCTCAGCACCGGCTCCCCACAAGGCTGTGTGCTGAGCCCCCTACTGTACAGCCTTTACACCTATGACTGCACCCCCATACACCACAGCAACAGCATCATCAAGTTTGCCGACGACACCACAGTGGTGGGGCTCATCTCGGAGGGAGATGAGACCGGTTTTAGGGGCGAGGTGCAGCAGTTGATAGAGTGGTGTGGAGACAACAATCTTCTCCTAAATGTCACAAAAACAAAGGAGGTCATCATAGACTTCAGAAGAAATAAAACAGACATTCAACCTCTGACTATTAGTGGCACGGGTGTGGAGAGGGTCGAGGATTTCCGCTTCCTGGGGGTCCACATTCAGGAGGACATGACATGGGGGGTGAACACAACTGAGCTGCTGAAAAAGGCCCAGCAGAGACTACATTTCCTTAGGGTGCTGAGAGGAAACAACATCTGTCAGTGACTGCTGTTGTCTTTTTATCATTGCTCTATTGAGAGCATTTTAACTTATTGTATTTGTATTTGGTTCAGCAGCTGCACGGTAGCTCAGAAGAAAGCTCTTCAGACTGTCATTAACACAGCCCAAAAAATTATTGGTTGCCCTCTCCTCAGCCTTGAAGAACTGCACCACACCTGTTGCCTTAAAAAGGCACAAAAAATTCTGAAGGACCCCTTCCATCCCGGTCACTCTCTCTTCCAACTACTACCATCAGGAAGGCGGTTTACAGCAATCAAAACAAGGACAAACAGATTCAGAAACAGTTTTTATCCGACCGCAATTACCTGTCTGAATTCTAGTAGAACATGAGGTTTGAAACTGTGAAATTGAGTGTGTGATATTTAAAATCAGTAATTTATATATTTTTTTAAGCTTCTTTTTACTCCTCATTCACTGATTGGTTTGCATTTTAATTTCGTTGTACTTGTTATAATGACAAATAAAGTCTATTCTATTCTATTCTAAATTTATCTTTAATTTAAGGTATAGTTAATTTGACTTGGATGAAAACAGTTTGGAAAAACTGAAGGAACTAACGTAGGGAGCTATTTGTATCAGAAATCAGTGTCAAAAGCTATAACTGAAGGGGGTGTATACCGACTGAAAAATGAGTTTATACAAAATTACCTGCTCATTTCACATAATGGACATCCCAACACTTCAGAAAAAATAAATTGGTGTTGCTTTACTGTGGAGGGTGCATGTGGACCCTATCTGGCTCCCATACTAAAAGTACAGCTTAGTGAAAAGATTACTGCAGTGCACGTACTAAACATAACTCCTTAACACTAACCAACATCCAAATCCTGTAATGAGCTTTTGAAAACCAGGCTGGGTCAGACTGCAGAGGAAACTGAAGGGAAGCAGTCACAATGGCCATCATTCAATCTGCACACATCCAGGAGCAGAAATGACTGCAGGACAAGCTATTTATTTATAAAATGTGTGTGACACAAAGGACCCTATCTGGCTCCCAGAGCACTTACTGAATGTATTGCTCCTGTTATTTAAATTGATGGTTATTTTACAGGTAAATGCTACAGGCACTGAGAAATAATAAAAATGATATAAAACTAAGACTAATATACCTGTACTGATCATGAAAGCCCACAGAAGTAAGGGCTTGGGAGGGTTTTGAAGAACCTGAGGAATGTGCTCGTCTCTTAAATAAAAAGCTAAAGGTGAATGAGTAAACTAAACCAAAGGTCTCTGAGAAACACCTGCGGCCTCAGAGAGACGGAAGGGAGGGTGACTGCCCCTCCTCTCCTGATGAAAAATCATCACTCAAGTGCCAGAGTGGCTAAAAGAAGAGGAAGTTCCTTACTGGCTGCCCTTCACATGGGGAAAATCTTCTATGATAGTACCTTGTGCAGAAAATTATGACATGCCCTTCAGAGTATAAAAATTTGATATCGTGCGCATGGTTCTCTACCATGTAAGATGCCGTTATGAACTGACTGCCATCATGCCCTTCCACAACTGTCTGAAATGGTGTCCTTTCCAATAAAGAAAATGGGATGCTGAGGTGTTTAGGATACTCTTACTGATGAGAAAAAATGATGAAGTGCCAAGTTAGGCGTTTCTCCAATGGTTAATCATGAGTTTCAGTTTCATTCAAGTGACAGTTAAATAAATAAACTAATAAGTAATACATACAATGTTGAAATATTTACCAATATGGTTGAAAGAAAGCTAATGGATCAAGTCACATATGAAGACATGTTAGCCAATTTATATTTGGGAAAATTTGGGCACCTGACAGTCAAGGTCTCCTTAATGCAAAACTACTTCACATCCTAGCCCTTGGTGAACGTGCATGCACAATGTGTTTCATGACAAATGTATTTAATTTCAACTGAATAGATATGGTTTTGAATAATTTGCATATTTTTATTAAGTAGTTGCTTGGTCACATCTTCAACACACAAATGTATAATTTTTTTTTTTTTTAACAATACCTATGTACAGTTGAAACCAGAAGTTTATATATGCTGTATAAAGGCACATAACCTTTATTTTCTCACTGTGTGACATTAAATCAGACTAAACTTTTCCTGTTTTAGGTCAGTTAGGATTACCACAATTATTTCTATTTACTAAATAATTTTTTTATTTGCTAAATAATTTGTGGAGAATTTTTTAAAAATTGCTTTCTTCAAAGTCAGAAGTTTACATACACTAAGATCAGGAAGAGAATTGTGGACCTCTGCAAGTCTAGTTCATCATTGGGTACAATTTCCAGATGCATGAAGGTGCCACGTTCATCTCTTCAAACAGTTATACACAAGTATAAACACCATGGGAATGTCCAGTCATCATACCGCTCAGGAGGGAGACGAGTTCTGTGTCCCACAGATGAACGTGTTTTGGTGCAAAATGTGCGCATCAACCCCTGAACAAAAAGACCTTGTGAAGAAGCTGGCAGAAGCTGGTAAAAGAGTGTCCTTACTGTTATTATGCACAGTGACACAAGTCTTTTACCGACATGGGCTGAAAGGCCACTCAGTGAGGAAGAAGCCATTACTCCAAAAGCAACATAAAAAAGCCAGATTACAGTTTGCAAATGCACACAGGGACAAATACTTTATTTTTTGGAGTCATGTCCTGCACTGCAAAAAAAAAAAAAAAAAAAAAAGAAATCTTAGTGAGAAAAAAATATCTTAAATCAAGGATTTAATTCTTGCTTTTTGTCTGACAAGATATGTTTTCTCATTGTGCAGTTTTCTGTAAGAAAATTTTACTTGTTATATGAATTTTTTTTTTTACTTGTTTTAAAAAAATCAATTCAAGTTAAAAAAAAAAATCTGCCAAGGGACCTAGAAAATTTTACTTATCAAATTGCTTAAAACAAGTATATTTTTTGCCAGGAATTTTTTTTTTACTTGTTTGAAACAATTTGATAAGTAAAAGGATTTCTCTTTAAAGAAGGCCAGAAGAAATCATTTCTAAAAAGGTAAGACATGCTCTGTGTTGCTTTCCAGTCACCTGTGCATGTTTTAGATCGCTGTTGATGCACATTATTTGAATAAAGAATTCTTCCTTGACATAACTGTTCTACTGCCATCAGGCTGTAATTGTTCATCAGTGTCATCTTCTGATACCTGGTGTTCAGGCCATGGTGCTGTCCATGATGCTGAATTGTGCTTGTGTGATTAGACTGACTTGTGTTTATGCTGAAGTTGTCATGGCGGTCGCGGGGCCATCATCAGTCCCGGCTGCGTGCACACCTGTCGCTAATTCCCAGCGGACTATAAGAGCCAGACCTGCCAGCGACTCAGCACAGAGCCGTCTGTCATCATCACGGAGGCATGTCCCTTGTTCACAGTCACGGATTGACTCTTCGCCTGACCAAGTTTGTCATGTCTTGCCACGTAAGCAAACCAAGCTCTTACCTTGCCAAGCTATTCTCCCCTGTGCACAGGTGGATCCTCCAGGCGGTGGATTATCTCTCCTCGGTGGCTGCTCAGCTCCTCCCCGGCACCGGAGTCTTCCCTCTGCTTCACGACACTGAGCAGGACGCTCCCCTCCTGGCAGTTGCTCACAAGGCAAGCAGAGGCTCAGCATCGCTACCTGCAAGTAAGCAGCAGTTCTTGTTACATCTCCCGCTGCGGTGCAGTACTAATTACTCTGCTCTGTCTCCCTAGGGTTGCCAGGCAGCACGGAGACCTGCTCAGCTCCAGCACGAGCTCAGCACACCATACTACTACACATACACGCATTCACACACTTCACTTGGGTGAATAAAAGGTTAATTGTAACACCTCGAGTCTGTCTTCTGTCCCCTGGGTCCAGTCATTATGTCAGTACGGCTCCGTCAAGGTGACCTAGCGGACAGCGTGCTACCACGCCGTCTTAACACCATAGATGCTCGAGTTGAGCAGTTAACTTACCAGCAAAATGTCATCCTCACCCAAGTAACTCAAATTAACAGCCGGTTGGATCGCCTGGAAGGACAGCGGGCATTTCCACCAGCCTCTGGGGTTCCACCAGGCCCCGCTAGCTCCCCACCTAGCCAGGTTAGTCAGACTCCCCCAACCCGTCTCACACAGGTGCCTATGCCCGCTCGCTTCAGTGGGAAGCTCGGGGAGGCTCGGGGATCTCTCCTACAATGTGAGGCAGTTTTCCATCGGGTACCGGGGGATTTTCCCACAGACCATAGTAAGGTTGGCTACATAGTTAACCTGCTAGAGGGTAGGGCGTTAGCTTGGCCTACGCAGTTATGGCCAAGCCCAGCTACACCAATTTAACTTACCAGCAGTTTCTGGCTGAATTTACCGAAGTGTTTGACCACACCGATCGGGACTCTGTGCTCACTACCCGGCTATTAAACCTTCGACAGGGCGGCAGGTCCGCTGCGGACTACGCAGTCGACTTCCGGGTAGTAGCTGCGGAGGTCGGGTGGGAGGATGCTTCGCTGTGTAGCATATTTATCTGTAGTCTAAGCCCTGGGCTAAGGGATGAGCTAGCTACCCAGGATAAGCCAGATCGGTTAAATGAGCTAATTCCTCTTACCATCAGTCTAGATAATAGGCTGAAGGAGCGTGCCGCTGAGCGAAGAGCTTCCAGCCGCTCGAGCGCGCAGTATTTTCGTTCCTCTCGGCCGTCCCATTTGGCCCTGCCCCCCCATCCCCCCCCCCCCCCCCCCGGAGGAACTTCCGGGGCAGGAGGATATGGTAGTTGGGCGCTCTGGGATTTCGGCCGCTGAAAGACAGCGCCGTAGGGAGTTGGGGCTGTGTTATTATTGTTGGAGTGCTTCACATGAGTTGGCTGAATGTACAAATCGGGTAAAAGAGGAGGTCCGTGGGTCACAGTAGGGGGACTCACGGACGCGTCCCAGTCAAAACCCCTCACCAGCTGTCTCATTCCCATTCGGCTCATCTAACATGTTGAACACTCCACTCATGCACTGATTGATTTGGGGGCTGAGCAGAGTTTCATTTCAGGAGACCTGGCAACCCGGTTGGGCCTCCTGTGTCAAACTCTTCGGCCTCCTCTCAAGCTGATCACCCTGTCAAAGGCCCCATTAACAGCTGTCTCTCAGCAAACTGCCCCGGTGTCGGTGATTGTCTCTGGAAACGACCGGGAGGACCTTCGTTTTCTGGTGCTGCCCTCCTCCACCTCTCCACTCGTCCTGGGCTACCCCTGGCTGCGATTGCATAACCCTTCATTTGATTGGCAGACTGGAAGCATCGTTTCATGGAGCCCTTTTTGTCTCAGCACGTGCGTGCAGTCAGCGGCATGTGCCCCGTCGGTGTCTGTGGCCCCATGTGTGTCGCCCCCCCCGGACCTGTCCAGAGTACCGGAGGTATATCACGATCTGGGGGCTGTCTTCAGTAAATCATGGGCGCTGTCCCTCCCCCACCACTGCCCCTATGACTGCGCCATTAATCTCTGGGCTGGTGCCCCGCTTCCGTCGAGCCGTTTATACAGCCTGTCTGCTCTGGAACGGGAGGCGATGGACACCTACATTAAAGAATCGCTCAGCTCCGGGATCATCCGCCCGTCTTCCTCAGCGGTGGGAGCGGGATTTTTCTTCATTGGCAAGAAGGATGGCTCCCTGCGCCCATGCATTGATTTTAAGGGCCTTAACGACACCACAATAAAAGACAAGTACACGCTGCCTCTTATGGACTCGGCTTTTGACTCTCTCCAGGGGGCCTCTTGGTTTACCAAATTGGATCTCCGCAACGCGTACCATCTCATGCGGATCAAGGAGGGCAATGAGTGGAAGATGGGCTTCCAGACCCCAAGCGGCCACTTTGAGTATCTGGTGATGCCGTTTGGGCTGACCAACGCTCTGGCCGTCTTCCATCGCTTGATCAACGACGTCCTCCGGGACTTCCTGGGCGCCTTCGTCTTCGTATATCTCGACGACATCCTCATCTTCTCCCGGTCCTTGGAAGAACACCAGGTACACATGAGGCGGGTCCTCCAGCGACTCCTGGAGAATCAGCTGTTTGTCAAAGCCGAGAAGTGCGAGTTTCACACCAGGAAGACGTCCTTTTTGGGGTTCGTGATCTCGCACAACCAGGTCCTCCCCGATCAAGCCAAGGTCAAGGCGGTGGTGGATTGCCCCCCCCCCCCGTCCAGGAAGCAACTCCAGCAGTTTTGGGGATTTGCTAATTTTTTTTGCCGCTTTGTCCCTAGGTTTGGCATAATAGCTCGCCCGCTGACCAATCTCACGTCCCCTAAGATCCCCTTCTGCTGGACGGCGGAGGCTGCAGCGGCATTCGAGACACTCAAGAGGGAGTTTGCGTCGTCCCGCGTCCTGACGCAGGTGGATCCGAATCTCCAGTGCCTGGTGGAGGTGGACGCTTCGGACTCCGGGGTGGGGGCAGTACTCTCCCAGCGCTCTCCAGTCGACGGAGTGATCCGGCCCTGCGCCTTCTTCTCTCGCCGCCTACTGCCCGCGGAGAGGAACTACAGCATCGGTAACAGGGAGCTGCTGGCGGTTAAGCTCGCCTTGGAGGAGTGGCGTCATTGGCTGGAGGGTGCTGCTCAGCCTTTTGTTGTATGGACCGACCATAAGAACCTGGAGTATCTGAGGACTGCGAGGCGGTTGAACTCTCGTCAGGCCCGCTGGTCCCTCTTTTTTGGTCGGTTCAACTTCACCATCACCTACTGCCCCGGAAGCAAGAATCAGAAGCCAGACGCCCTCTCCAGGCAGTTCTCGGTGGAGGCATCCGAGGATCAAGAAGAGACCATCCTCCTTCCATCCTGCGTGGTGGACGCCCTCGTGTGGGACATCCGGGAAAAGGTGATGAAGGCGCAGGAGGCTGAGTCCGATCCGGGAGGCGGCTCCCCGGGGCAATTGTTCATTCCTACGCCAGTCCGGGGCGAGGTTATCCAGTGGGCCCACGCCTTGAAGTTGGCATGTCACCCTGGGGTGTCTCGCACTGTTGCGCTTCTCCAAAGGGCGTTCTGGTGGCCGGGGCTACGGAGAGACCTCAACAACTACATCCGGGCCTGTGCTCAATGCGCCACCGGGAAGTCCTCCTCTTCTCCCCCGGCCGGACTACTCCATCCTCTGTCGGTTCCTAGTCGCCCTTGGTTGCACGTTGCTCTGGACTTCATGACAGGCCTCCCCCCATCCAACCAGTTCACCACGATCCTGACCATCATTGATCGCTTCTCCAAGGTGGCCCACTTTGTGCCCCTTCGGGGGTTGCCGAGGGCCCGGGAGACGGCGGATCTACTAGTGCAACATGTAGTCCGCCTCCATGGAATCCCCACGGACGTTGTCTCGGATCGGGGCCCCCAGTTTGTGTCTCAGGTTTGGAGGGCGTTCTGCCAGGCACTGGAGTTGACGGCAAGCCTGTCATCGGGTTACCATCCCCAGAGTAATGGGCAGTGTGAGCGGGCAAATCAGGAGCTGGAGGCCGCCCTTCGCTGCGTCATTGCGTCCAGCTCCTCTTCTTGGAGCAGTTACCTGCCGTGGATCAAATACGCCCACAACTCCTTGGTGTCCTCTGCGACTGGGATGTCCCCCTTCAGGGCGTCATTGGGGTACGACCCACTGCTGTTCCCGGAGGAGGAGAAGGAGGTGGCAGTGCCTTCTGTCCACGCCCATGTCAGGCGCTGCCGCTGGCTCTGGACCACCACCCGCAGAGTCCTCCTCTGGACCACGGAACGCAATATCAGGATGGCCAACTGCCGCAGGAGACCGGCACCCAAGTACAAGGTGAGTCAGCAGGTTTGGCTCTCCACACACAACATTAATTTAAAGGCAGAGAAACGCAAGTTGACTAAGCGTTTCATTGGGCCTTATCCCATTGTCCGTATAATTAACCCTGTGGCTGTTCGCCTAGCCCTCCCCCCTCCATGCGCATCTGTCCCACCTTTCATGTTTCTCAGGTGAAGCCCTTTGTTGCCGATCCCCTCTGCCCGCCCCCTGCAGCGTCCCCCCCCCCAGGATGATCGATGGCCACCCGGCATGGGGGGTTACTGCCATCTTGGATGTCCACCGGCTGGACTGTGGCTTGCAATATCTGGTGGATTGGGAAGGATTAGATCCTGGACACGCCCGGCCTTGATTCTCGATAAGCAGCTTATCCGCGACTTCCACCGGGTGCATCCAGGTAAGATAGGACAGGTGCCAGGAGGCACCTCTAGAGGGGGGAGTACTGTCATGGCGGCCGCGGGGCCATCATCAGTCCCGGCTGCGTGCACACCTGTCGCTAATTCCCAGCGGACTATAAGAGCCAGACCTGCCAGCGACTCAGCACGGAGCCGTCTGTCATCATCACGGAGGCACGTCCCTTGTTCACAGTCACGGACTGACTCTTCGCCTGACCAAGTTTGTCACGTCTTGCCACATAAGCAAACCAAGCTCTTACCTTGCCAAGCTATTCGCCCCTGTGCACAGGTGGCTCCTCCAGGCGGCGGATTATTAATTAAATTAAATTAAATTAAATCACCCTTATTGTCATTCAACCGTACAACCAATCATGTACAGCAGAACGAGATTGTGCTTTTACCTATCTACAGTGTAAATCACACACACCCCAAGTGCAGAATCAGAGGGCCGCTGTCATGCAAGGCGCCGCCACAGAGTTCCCTCCTCCATTCCATTTATTGCTGAGCACCAAGCTGGATGGCAGGAAGTTCCACTTTTATATGGTCTTCGGCATGACCCAGCCGGGATTTGAACCCCTGCCTCCCGGGTGTGGGGCGGATGCTCTACCATCTGAGCCACCACTCCGGTCATTATCTCTCCCGGCGGCTGCTCACCTCCTCCCCGGCACCGGAGTCTTCCCTCCGCTTCACGACACCGAGCAGGACGCTCCCCTCCTGGCAGTTGCTCGCAAGGCAAGCAGAAGCTCAGCATCGCTACCTGCAAGTAAGCAGCAGTTCTTGTTACATCTCCCGCTGCGGTGCAGTACTAATTACTCTGCTCTGTCTCCCTAGGGTTGCCAGGCAGCATGGAGACCTGCTCGGCTCCAGCACGAGCCCAGCACACCACACTACTACACATACACGCACTCACACACTTCACTTGGGTGAATAAAAGGTTAATTGTAACACCCCGAGTCTGTCTTCTGTCCCCTGGGTCCAGTCATTATGTTAGAAGTAGGTCTTAGTGATTCAGTTATCTGTTGTGCTTTCTGGCTCAGAGCTGTCATTGTATCTCCAAGAGAAACAAAAACATTTTTGCACTGTAGAAAAATGTAGCCATTACACATTTCTAATCTGGGATTCTGTCGGCAGGAGGGGAAGGGGGGCCTACAAACCTCTCAGCTCAATGGGCCTAATGGCAGCTACTGACAGCCACCGTACAGCCACACTCTTGGAGGGGGAGCACTCCGACTTGACTGACCCATCATCTGATCCATATTAATCTAACACTGCAAGTAATTTATGGCATTTTATCAGTAAATGCCATTTGGAAGTGATTACTTGAATTAAGAAAGAATAAAGAAGTCCCAAATTATATCATGTCTTTACAAATGTATAAAGGACACAGACAGTAACATACCCAACCCATAAGTTTATTCATCTCTTTAAAATAAAAATGCATAACAGAAGCTTACATTTGTTAAGATACTTAAAAGACACGGGCTGCTCCAAATCAACCATGAAGAAATGGGCAAACAGTGCAGCATGCGAGTGTGGGGACCCTGAGCAGACTGCCGACCACATCAACACCACCTCCCACAAAGCAAAATTGGACTGGCCCGGTTCTGGCCCACACAATGCACTTATACTCGGCGCACATGCCGCAAAGAATGACGGCCCTTTGGTGGCCCGCATCTGGTTTGCAGGAAGGCTGGCACAATACAATAAAAAGCATGTTTACAGTTCATGTAACAGCAAAAGCTGATACAGCCATCACGTATGATGCAATTAAAATTAGGGCTGTCCCAAATAGCAGTTTATGGGGCTCCAAATACTTGGGAGCAATCCAGAGTAAATATTCAAATATTGTGTACAGTATTTCTTCTCCCTCAGTAAACTACATCCTTATGAATCTTTTCTTGTAAATTTGTAAATTTTTTCCCCCTAGATTTACAGTTTTATTTTTTGGTAAATTTGTTAATGGTAAATTATTAAATTACCTTTAATAAAATTGAGCAATTTGGGGGAGAACGTGAATATCTGAATATTTAATTTGAAAATGGATTATCAGTGTAATGATGGAATATCTGGATATTCAAATATGTGGGTTCAGCCCTAATGAAAACACCAAAAAGTTATTATGAAGCCATTCACGTGACTTATATTAGTCTATAGCAGGACACATCTTTAGAAACACAAATAGAACTTAAAATATAAGAAAACTGGCACTTATGGCAAACATTTCTTACATTAAACTGCAACATAACTTCAGTGTAGGGCTGGGCAATGTGCCCCAGAAACAAAAGCTCCTATTTTTTTCATGCCACATTTGATTTTGTATTTTTTAGAAATTAAAGTGCACACCAAACCGTTTTTTAAATAAATGATCAAACATAGAATCCACATGTTTCTGATAATGAAGTACAAACACATTTTATAAAAGGAATTCACAAAAAATAAAGTCTTCATCTATCATCTTAAAGCTGAATAAACAAACCCAATGCTACTCATTGTAAAATAAATTCAAATCTGCCACTGTGTTTCTGCAGCTGAAGGTTATCTCATTTACTCTGGAGAAAGGAAAAATCTATTTTTTTAGATTGCCAAAACAAATTAATTTGCATTTATATATAAACTTGGTTTATTGCCCAGCCCTACCTGACTGTGATGACAACTCCAAATGACTCATGACTGGTAATGCAATAAGAAATAACGGAGCATCCATAAATTACACCTTTCAGAATTCATATATTAGACCCACACCTCAATCTTAACCATATAATACAGATAATCAGTGCTTCAAAGAAGAAACCCAGACCATACAGATACATGTTATAGCATAAATTCAAAATTCGTTTCACATCAAAACACTCAACAAAACATTGTTATTGACCTATTTAAATTCACAAAATAAATGAACCTATAGTAATAAAGCAAATATTAAAGAAACTGTTATTCATTATATAAAGCATGCATCCTTGCTAGTGCTTTAAAAAGTTCAGTGTGACTGTTAAACATGGTTAACAGAATATTACTTGCAGTGATAATTCACAAAGTCAGTAAATTCCATATATGTTATTGTCCACCACCATTCCTCTATTAATATACTGTACATTACATAAATTTGTATGTATCCCATCACCATGGAAAAAACACAAGATTCATCCTGTAATACATTCTTATGAATTACAGTTGAGAGAATTACTGTATTTATAAGCCCCTCTGTTTTAAGGGTTTTGAACTCATCATAACCTTAAAACTGTCTTCAAACATTTAATCTGCTTATCTGCCAAGAGCCACATATTTGATATGAAGATATGCAGGTGCTCTACTGACAGACACAGCAGTATGATATACAGTGCATCCAGAAAGTATTCACAGTGCTTCACTTTTTCCACATTTTGTTATGTTACAGCCTTAGTCCAAAATAGATTAAATTCATTTATTTCCTCAAAATTCTACACACAATACCCCATAATGACAACAGGATATATTTTTTTTTAGATTTTTGTAAATTTATTAAAAATAGAAAACTAAGAACTCACATGTACACAAGTATTCACAGCCTTTGCCATGAAGCTCAAAATTGAGCTCAGGTGCATCCTGTTTCCACTGATCATCCTTGGGATGTTTCTACAGCTTAACTGGAGTCCACCTGTGGTAAATTCAGTTGATTAGACATGATTTAGAAAGGAACACACCTGTCAATATAAGGTCCCACAGTTGACAGTGCATGTCAGAGCACAAATCAAGCATGAAGTCAAAGGAACTGTCTGTAGATCTCTGAGACAGGATTGTCTCCAGGCACAAATCTGGGGAAGGGTACAGAAAAATTTCTGCTGCTTTGAAGGTCCCAATGACCACAGCGGCCTCAATCATCCATAAATGGAAGAAGTTCGGAACCACCAGGACTCTTCCTAGAGTTGGCCGGCAGTCTAAACTGAGCGATCGGGGGAGAAGGGCCTTTGTCAGGGAGGTGACGAAGAACCCGACGGTTACTCTGTCAGAGCTCCAGCGTTCCTCTGTGGAGAGAGGAGAACCTTCCAGAAGAACAACCATCTCTGCAGCAATCCACCAATCAGACCTGTATGGTAGAGTGGCCAAACGGAAGCCACCCCTTAGTAAAAAGCACATGACAGCCCCCCTGGAGTTTGCCAAAAGGCACCTGAAGGACTCTCAGACCATGAGAAACAAAGTTCTCTGGCCTGATGAGACAAAGATTGAACTCTGTCTTCCTCTGGTCATCTAGAGATGAGGAAAAAGCGCTATATAAGTGAATGCCATTTACCATTCTTTGGCGTGAATGCCAGGCATCATATTTGGAGGAAATCAGGCACTCCTCAACACCAGGCCAATATCATCCCTACAGTGAAGCATGGTGGTGGCAGCATCATGCTGTGGGGCTATTTTTCAATGTACAGAGGCATCCTGGATGAAAACCTGGTCCAGAGCGCTCTTGACCTCAGACTGGGGTGACGGTTCATCTTTCAGCAGGACAACGACTCTAAGCACACAGCCAAGATATCAAAGGAGTGGCTTCAGGACAACTCTGTGAATGTCCTTGAGTGGCCCAGCCAGAGCCCAGACTTGAATCCAATTGAACATCTCTGGAGAGATCTGAAAATGGCTGTGCAACGATACTTCCCATCCAAACTGATGGAGCTTGAGAGATGCTGCAAAGAGGAATGGGGGAAACTGCCCAAAGATAGGTGTGCCAAGCTTGTGGCATCATATTGAAAAAGACTTGAGGCTGTAATTGCTGCTCAAGATGCATCAACAAAGTATTGAGCAAAGGCTGTGAATACTTATGTACAAGTGATTTCTTAGTTTTTTATTTTTAATAAATTTGCAAAAATATCAAAAAACTTTCATGTTGTCATTATGGGGTGTTGTGTGTAGAATTTTGAGAAAAAAAATGAATTTAATCCATTTTGGAATAAGGTTGTAACATAACAAAATGTGGAAAAAGTGAAGCGCTGTGAATACTTTCCGGAGGCACTATACGCATCCTGCTAATGGACAGCCCAGAAAATATAACTTTGCAGGGAACATGGAACTCTTTATTTATGTTGCGAACAACTCTGCATAATGAAAAGCATTTTTTAACTGAGCTGATTTATGGAAGCAGCTACAGTTTTCCTACCTCATCACACTACAATGTTTAGCCTCTTTTAGGCTATAACATGTTAATTTGAAGTTGCCTTTGCAAGCACATTTTCAACAACTTTCTGTCCAACATACTTGCTTATAGGGATGTGCATATAAGCAAGTACATACTGTATTCTGGCTTATATCATTCTTTCATCAGACTTTGAATCTAGTCCAAAAACTATTTATCCAAAGAAGAAACTCCCTGCACACAACAGGATAAAGACTGTCTTTAAATGAGCCACAACAGCACAAATGAAAAAGTATTTCCTTCTGTCATAAAGAAATACTAACAATAAAACTTAAATGTCCTCAAGTGCTAAAGTCCCTCATAGATCCAACATATGCTCAACATGGTTCTAAGTTTCTCTGGCTGGATCCCAGCAGGAAGGAAAAAAAGGAGAGTGGATTAAACTACAGGAACCAATATGAAATACTGAAGCTAAGACCAGTTGTTATGTAAAAAAATATAAAAAAACAGACCATGATAAATCATTTCCAAACTTTTTCCCACCTTTAATGTGACCAATAACCTGAACAGTTCTACTAGAAAAGCAAACAAATGTAATAAGAGGGAAAATAAAGATAAATAAAAAATACACAAGAAGCAGGTTACATAAGTGAACACACTCTGAAGGCCGTATTTTGACAGTCTATTGACTTGTCAGTTGTCAAATTTGCATTGTGCATTTGTGGGTGTGGCCCAATCCATTTTGTTATCATGGCACGGTCTAATGAGAGGTGCACAGAGGCTGGTCTAATTATTCAGAGGTGTGTTTTGGACAATCCGATCCAAAGCGCTCGTGCCCATCCCTTTAATGCACAGAGGCGTATTATCTAAAGTGAACTCTGATCATGATGGCTTGTTTAAAATGGGTTTGTGCTGGCCAAAGGGTGCGTGCGTGTTTAAAAAAAAAAATGCATGCAATAGTAACGCTGCCTGGCAATAAGGAAGACATTGATCATAGTTGATGCCCAGTTAGTTATTTTAAAGAGAACAAATGGGGAAGAAATGATGTTGGTCCGAACAAGCTGAATGGTTTAACGTGGTGTGCACGGATGCAACACACAAACGTGGATGGATTTAAAACAGATATTTTCATAAATCCATGCACTGGTCCTTTTTTCCCCTGTGCAGTGAAAAACTCTACTGTTTGTGGATGGCCTGTATTTAATTGCCCTCAGAATAATACATTTAAGAGAAAAAGAACAGCTGAGTGTGTGTCCATCATCACTGACAGGACACGTGCACGCGAGAACAGACAAAAGATTGATCAAAGGAGATGGTTGAGGACACATATACAGTATGTAACAGGCCACATGTGGACAGAACAATAGGCTACTCTGTCCCAGCAGAGAGGTTTGCAGTTCAAAACCCTCAGACTGACTCTTCCATTCCCTCCTTCTCCCTCTCTCTCTCTCCTCCAGAAGCACACACTTCCTGTTTGTTCATTCATTGATTCCCCTAAAAATAAACACATTAACTACTTGAGGATTTAGGTCTCAGATCCGCACCATTTGTATGCACCCTCTGGTGGCGAAGATTTTTTTCAAGAAAATATTCAGTTTAGATATCACAAATTCCAAAGGCTGTAACTTGAAAGTGGTAAGAGATAATGGCTTACTGTCAATGAGAAAGATGTAAAATATGATCCAAAGGTTATGATAGGAGTAAATTTACACATCTAATTTGCATAATGTGACGACAGCCACATCAGATTACATAACTTTTGGTCAAAGTGGATTTTGGACATATTTACACAAAGGATGGTTTTGTTTTTTTGTCTTTGTTTTTTGCTATCTTATCTTCAAAATAAATGAATCAGAAAATCAGTAGAATATAAACAAACTGATAAAAAAACATCAGACGTACCGCTCGTCCTGTGTCGCCATGCGTCCGTGTGCTCACCCCAGTCCTTATTTTGTCTTTTGTCGGTCATTTTAACTTTCTCTTCCACATCCAGAAACAATCACATTTATCTTCTGATTTATTCCACCTAAATTTTGGTTAGTTTACCCCGCGGAACCGGCAGTATTGTCCTCTCCGTCACGTGCAGCTTCGTCAATGGCGGACGAAAAGTGTTCCACTCCAGTCGATCTTGTGCTGTCCAGAAGGTAAATATTTCCCCTCAGAAGCTAAAAAATCCCATTTGGAATCATAGTTGGCAAAATTTGGAGCAAATGCTTCCTCCCTGTGGAATATATGTTGCGCAATTGTTTATACATGTCTTCTTCTGCACCCCGGAAGTGATATCAGATTCGACGCAGTTCTGGTTTTGCTGATCTCGGTTCTCCAGTGCAGACCAGTAAGCTATATGTGTCTGCCATCTAGTGATGTGAAATGCTTGGTACATCTGGGTTTATTTATTTATTTTTTTTTCAGATTTTCTGACCAATCATGTGACAGGCGCAGATCTGTGACACCAGCCACAGGAGAGGCAGATCATGTAATCAAATGTAATACTTAAGGAGTTGCCTGATAAGACCGGAATAAAAATGAAAATGTGGATGGAATAAAAAAACCATCAAGTGCATCATCATAGTATAATTAAAATGACGGGTGATCATATTACAACTGTTCCAACACTGTCCATTAAAATAACAAAAACTTCCAGAGCATGCTGTGTTTACTCATGTGCTCTTGTCTTTTGAACCCTGTGCGATTTCAAAACACACCACTAAAATAGCATTAACAAATGTGCTTCTAACGTTAGACCTCCTTTTACCTGATCAAAACCACATTGACATAAACTGCACAAAATTACCGGTGTGCTGACACTAGCCTACTGTCCGCAGGTAATTAGATGGTGTGACACAAAGCGTGACAAATGGACTATGCAATTGCAGAACCTACCAAAAGCACTGACACAAGGTGAAAAGCATGGTGGAAAAGTCCACTGTTGACTGGTGGTAATAGACTAATGCTTTACTGAAACCCATTCTGATATCATTATAGCATTTTGTCTTTTTAGGTGCACACCTGCCATTAATTAAAACTAATCTGGTTAATCCCAAATAAAGTTCAACTAGGATTTTTCTGACATTTACTTAATGGTATCCAACCGAAAAAGCCATGGTTCATAAAAAGCTTGTAAAGCATCAATGTGATCTCATTGGTGAACGATATCAGTACAAAACAGTTCCACAGCATTACAAATGAAGACAATCATCAAGAAGTGGGACAACAGTGACAGTATCGCAAGCTTGATGCCCCCCAAAATTAATAAAAAGATGATTAAAATTGGTCAGTGAGGCTGCCAAGAGGTCTACAGCAACACCGAGAGAGCTGCAGGAATTTCTGGCACACACAGGTTGTCTCCTACATATGACAACAATCTCCTGTAATCTCCATATTTCTGGGAGCATTTTCTTAAAAAGAAAAAAAAATGTAGGCCAGGCTAAATTTTGGCAAAAAAAATATTAATCAACTTTAGTAAACGCATGTGGAGGGAAATGTGTCATAATCTGATGAAACCAAGGTTGAACAAGTTGGCTAAAATTCCAAAAGGTATGTTTGGCACAAAAACAACATTGCATGTTATCAAAAGAATGTCATACCCATGGTGAAGATTGGTGATGGCAGCATCATGCTTTGGGGTTGTTCTGTTGAAACTGGGGAAGAAGGGTATTATGAATAGCTCCAAATACCTTAGTTTTGTCCCTAAGCTTGCAGGTGTCTGCTAGAAAGCTGAAGAGGAATTTCACCTCTCTGCACATCAGTGACCCCAAGCATAAATTCATATCAAGAAAAGGACTTCACCAGAGCCCATTCCTAAATCCAACTAAAGATCTGCAGGCTGACTCCAAGAGGCCTATGTACAAGAGGGATTCTCAAAATGTGACAGACTTGGAACACTTTAACAAAGAGGAGTGGTCAAATATTACCAAGTCAAGATGTGGCATGCTGATAGACTCTCACCCCCAAAAAATGAATGCTGTAACAAAATCAAAAAGACTGTGTGCACACTTATGTAACCAACTTCTATAGTCAATTTATTTATTTTTAAAAAAATATTTTCCCCCTAATAGATTTGTTTGTTTTTCAGTATCATTGTACAGGTTGTAGGTCACACTAAAGGTGGAAAAAGGTTGAAAAATATTTATCATGATCTAACTTTTTACATCACGAAAACCTGGCATTTTAACTGGTCTTGTTACACTTTACATATCCACTGTATATATTATTTGACTGTTATAACTTGCTCAGTAGTAGAGGTTATTGATCCTTGAACTAACTCTTAAATACTAACTCTTATGCTTAGAGGAATTAATCTCAGATTTTCAGAACTCGATACATTTGCTTGAAGAGGAGAAAAAACCTATTGAAATATAAAAAGTCACAAATTCTGAATAGTTGTAGATATTAGTTTCTATTAAGGTTGAAGTAAACTAAAGCATGACACTGTGGATCATGAGAATGTGGACCCATGTTTTTCGCTCTTTTCTAATGAATATTTGAATATCATAAATTAAATTCTACTTTAATATTTAAATAATGAACCACAAAAGGGAACCACATTATAGAAACCATGTGAATCAGAGAAGGCAAGCTAACTGAGGACAACTTGTTACTCTAACAAACATTGTAACAAACAATGGAAGTTTCACAGAAACCAGCTAATGGGCACCAAATGCATCTGTGCAGGTTACAATAAACACCTGATTTCAAGTCAGACATTTTACCACACACAGACCATTAGATGCACAGACCATCATCGCAGGCATGGACTAATGCTTTAGAACTCCACGTATCGTGGTCTTTCCAAGACAAAGCCAAGCCAAAACAAACTCGGAACATTACTGTCGGGGTCCAAAATGCCCTGCAAGGCATACGTGCTTTAGAAGATCCCAGCCTGCATACTTCGGCTCCCCTGAGGAAGAGGAACAAATCAATGAGTCAGCATACATACAATATAATGCAAATTCACTCAACACAGGAGGTAGATGTACAAACCCCAAGGGGACACTGTTGTGAAATGTAAATAAAAACAGAACACAATGATCTGAAAATCCTTTTCAACCTAAATTCAATTGATTACATTACAAAGACAAGATACTTTGGGGCAGATTTACTAAGGCAGCGCAAATTAGCGAGTGCGCAAATTAGACAGAGCGCCTAAGGAAGTGGCCAATTTTTGCCAGTGATCTACTAACAACATACAAAATTATGAACACAGACGCATTCACTTCATTTCAGTAATCAGAATCAGAATCAGAATCAGAATCAGAATCAGCTTTATTGGCCAAGTATGCACAACACACAAGGAATTTGACTTTGGCTAAAAACTTGCTCTCGTTGTTCAGGTGAAGGATTTAAATAAGGATTCAATGACAACCAGAGTATGTACAGTAAATTACAGTCTGTCCACGTTTCTATAAAAGGATGCAAATATATACAGGAATATACTGTATGCAGTTATTTACTCGGACTAACCACACTTTGCAGAAATATATGAAAAAATATACAATCACACAGTATTTCAATGTGGACTCAGATTCAGTGATATAATGTGAATGAAGTAAAAAGCAGTGTGAGAGTTATGTGCAATGTAATAATGGATGAAAAGTCATGAGTACAGCAACAGGTAGGACTAGGTGAATGTTAGGAGTTCATCAGAGTGATGGCTTGAGGAAAGAAACTGTTCCTGTGACGGGTGGTTTTGACCTTCAGTGATCTGTAACGACGACCAGAAGATAGAAGTTCAAACAGTTTGTGGCCGGGGTGTGATGGGTCAGCACAGATGTTTCCCGCCCGTTTCCTGGTTATGGACCGACATAAGTTCTCAATGGGGGGTAGGTCGGTACCAATGATCCTCTCCGCAGACTTAATGATCCGCTGCAGTCTGGTCTTGTCCTGTTTAGTGGCAGATCCAAACCAGACAGTGATGGAAAAGCAGAGGACAGATTGGATGATGGCGGTGTAGAAGACAACCAGCAGCTCCTGAGGCAAATCAAACTTCTTGAGCTGACGCAGAAAAAACAACCTCTGCTGGGCCTTTTTCCGGACAGTGTCAATATGGGAGGACCACTTCAGGTTCCTGGAGATTGTGGTACCCAGAAACTTGAAGGAGTCCACAGTGGACACTGTGCTGTTGAGGATGGTGAGTGGTGGGAATGAAGGGGGGTGTCGCCTGAAATCCACAGTCATCTCCACCGTTTTGGCTGGGTTAAGTTCAAGATGGTTCTGGCTGCACCAGAGGATCAGCTGTTCCACCTCCCGCCTGTATGCAGACTCATCATCATCCCGGATCAAACCGATGACTGTGGTGTCGTCCGCAAACTTCAGGAGCTTCACCGAAGGGTCCTCTGAGGTGCAGTCGTTGGAGTAGAGGGAGAAGAGCAGTGGGGAAAGGACACATCCTTGGGGGGCACCAGTACTAATTTTTCGGGAGCTGGATGTAAATCTCCCTAGCTTCACCTGTTGCCACCTGTCAGTCAGAAAGCTGGAGATCCACTGGCAGGTGGAGGGGGGGCACCTTGAGCTGGAGGAGTTTCTGATGAAGAATGCCTGGGATGATGGTGTTGAACGCTGAGCTGAAGTCGACAAACAGGATCCTGGCGTACGTCCCTGGGGAGTCGAGGTGTTGCAGGATGTAATGTAGTCCCATATTCACTGCATCATCCACTGACCTGTTTGACCGGTAGGCAAACTGCAGTGGGTCCATCAGGGGGCCTGTGATGACCTTCAGGTGGTTCAGCACCAATCTCTCCAAGGATTTCATGACCACAGAGGTCAGGGCAACAGGTCTGTAGTCGTTTAATCCTGTAACAGAGGGTTTCTTGGGAACTGGAATGATGATGGAGCGTTTGAAGCAGGAAGGCACTTCACGCAGCTCCAGTGATCTGTTAAAGATCCGGGTGAAGATGGGGGCCAACTCGTTGGAGCAGACTCTCAGGCAGGACGGAGACACACCATCAGGTCCTGCAGCCTTCTTGATCTTTTGTCTCTGAAAGACCCGGCGCACCTCCTCTTCACAGATCATTAGTGCTGGTGGGAGGTCAGAGTGGAGGAGGGATGGAGTTCCTGGGGCTGCAGATAATCCTTTTGTGTGGGTGGGAGGTGAGAACTGTAGGTTCTTTTCAAACCTGCAGTAAAAGCTGTTTAGGTCATTAGCCAGCTGGAGGTTTTCCGCAGGGTGGGGGGATGGTCTCCTGTAGTTGGTGATATTCTGCAGGCCTCTCCAGACAGAAGCAGAGTTGTTAGCTGAGAAGTTTTTTTGTAACTTCACACTGTAGCTCCTCTTAGCAAGCCTGGTCTCCTTCGTCAGCATGTTTCTGGCCCGCTTGTACAGAGTCCAGCCACCAGTCCTGTAGGCCTCCTCCTTGGTCTGACGTAGCTGCTTCAGTTTAGGAATGAACCAGGGTTTATTGTTGTTGTATATGCAGAAGGTCTTGGTCTGCACACACATGTCCTCGCAGAAACTGGTGTATGATGTCACAGTGTCAGTGAGTTCATTTAAGTTAATGGCTGCAGCTTCAAAAACACTCCAATCTGTGCAGTCAAAGCAGGCTTGTAACTTCAGCTTTGATTCCTCAGTCCATTTCTTCACAGTCCTTACAACAGGCTTGGAAGTTTTTAGTTTCTGTCTGTATGTTGGAATAAGATGGAGCAGGCAGTGGTCAGAAAAACCCAGAGCTGCACGGGGGACGGCATGATAGGCATTTCTTAAAACTGTGTAACAGTGGTCAAGTGTATTTGTGTCCCTGGTGGGACATTTAATATGCTGTCTGTATTTAGGAAGCTCATTTGTGAGATTAGCTCTATTGAAATCACCCAGAATGATAAGCAGAGAGTCTGGATGTTTTTCCTCCACCTCTGCTATCTGGTCAGCGAGGTGCTGCAGTGCCTCCGTTGTACAAGCAGCAGGCGAGATATAAATTCCGACCAGAATAAATGAGGAGAACTCTCGCGGTGAATAAAAGGGTTTACAGTTTATGAACAGTGACTCTAGGTTAGGGCTACAAAACTTCTTCAACACTGTGACATCAGTACACCAACCTTCGTTTATGTAGAAGCAGATTCCACCACCCTTAGTCTTTCCAGAAAATTCTCGGCTGCGATCAGCGCGAAACAGTTGAAATCCGTCCAGACGGACCGCGCTGTCCGGGATGTGTTCACTCAGCCAGGACTCCGTGAAACAAAGGGCGCCAGATCTGCTAAAATCCGGGTTTTTGTGAGTCAGGAGCAGCAGTTCATCCATTTTGTTCGCCAAACTGCGGATATTTGCCAGATGGATCGATGGGAGCGGCGTGCGAAATCCTCGTTTCTTCAGCCTGACTAGCGCACCGGCACGTTTACCACGCCGCCTTCGTTTCCGGCCAGCGCCAATAGCCGCTGCTCCCACAGCTAAGATGGACTGAAAAAACTTCAGATCAGCAGCAGTAACTGGCGGAGAAGTTGCATTGGGAGGTAGTCTGAGTGAAAGTAGTTCCTCCCTTGAATAGGTGATTCGGACAGAAGAGCAGAAGTCCAAAAAAACACACAAAATTATCAAAAACATCAGAGAGCAGAAGCCAGTGGCTGCCATCCGCGGCGCCATCTTGGATTTTTTTTTTTTTTTTTTTTTTTTTTTAATGAGTACCTATCCACCAAGAGCACCGCAAAATTGCACACAGGCACACCTGAGGAAGTGAGTCATCAACATAGGCACAGCCTGTTTGGAGGAACATAATATAGGAGTTTTTTAAAGCTTTTTTTAAAGCTTTTGTTTAAGCACAAACCCCAATAAAATAGTTTATTTTTATTTGTCAAATATCAAAGTTTTGATTTTCATTTCGCATGGTATACTCCCTTGTTTAATATGTATAAATTAAGGACTACTCATAAATAAATTGATTATTGACCATTGTGTTTATTTTAACACAAGAACCGTCTAGATGGTCTGATGGAGACTCTGGGGTTTTATTATGTGAATAACTGTTTTAACAAAATCTACAGGTCTCCCAGTCCATGACTTTTCATAAATATTGTATGTGCGTTTTATCTTTTCTGAAGTCTGGAACATAATAAAACTACACATACGATTTCACTTACTCCTCTGACAGCCACAGCAGAGACTGCTGTCACTGAGTTACTATGACGTTGCAATGTCGGGGGACGTATATGGATCTGTGCTCCTTTTGTCCACTCCAGGTAGAAAGGGCTGTACTATTTTATGGACACAAATTCATTGTTTAGGAAAGCTTTTTAATTTTATTTATCTGACCTTTATTTTGCCAGGTAAAATGTTTGAGAGCCAATTCTCACCAGGGATGTCCTGGTGTGTCATCGTATGTACTTAATGTTTGCTTTTATTCTTGTTCTTAATCCTATTTGTGTAGAGATTTTGCCCCGAAATGCAAAGTGCGTTATAAATGAAATAAATTATTATTATTATTAGGCTATATATAAACAAATGAAATTGAAAAAAATCCTCTGTGGGTTGATGTCCAGTTCAGCACAACACCGATCTCTGTGAGACCCTTTGGTTTATATAATCTGTTCTGTCATGCCAAATCAAGTCACGTGCAGGGAGAAGCTTCTGTCTCTTCGGCCATCTGCCCTCGGTTCTCGTCGGTGTCTCGGCACCAACGATTGCTGTCATCAGCTGCAGATGAATTAAGACATGCTTTTTTTTTTTGGCGTTAAATTCTGGTGCATTTAGCAGGAGAATGACAACCTCAAACCTTATTAAATCACCTTGTGCCAGTCATTTAACAACTCCTACAAATACATATGCAATGAGGCCAGGCGCAAAACTAACATTGTCCATGCCTTTCCACTGCTAATTTTGTCCTGTGCCTTTTAGTAAATCTCAACAGTACTTTTTTAATGCCAAGACAGATGCGATGGCACAGCACGTTAGTAAATCTGCCCCTTAATGTTTAAACTGTTAAACTTCATTGTTTTTTCCCATTTGTTTTGAATTTGATGTCTGCAACATGTTTCAAAAAAGCTGAGACATGGACATGGTTACCACTATGTTACATCACCTTTCCTTTAAGAATATTCAATAAACATTTAGGAACTGAGGTTTGTAGATGTAATTCTTTCCCATTCTTGCATGATGCACGACTCCGGTTGCCAAACAGTCCAGGGTTTCCGTTATTGTATTTTGCGCTTCATAATGCGCCACACATTTTCGAGAGGGAAAAGGTCTGGACTGCAGGCAGGTCAGTCTAATACCCACACTCTTTTACTACCAAGCCACACTGTTGTAACATGCCCAGAATGTGGCTTGACATTGCTTTGCTGAAATAAGTTTATATCATACTTGTATCACAATAGTTTTGATCATACTTGTATGATCTATTATATGTAGATCTATACCATGATCAGGGAGAATCCATGCTAAATTGTTTGATTTAGAGCTTCAAATTTACAAACCTCTGAACACAGGAATCAGAACTAAATGTTGGTTTAGCTAGTCTGACTGTCCCCTGATGTCCAGTGGCTGCATGATGTTAAAACGATAATTAGTCTGTAGTGGCAGGCTACTAATAACTGCTTCAAGGCAGCAGGTTTCTCTTGTCCAGTATAGTCCAGAGTGACTTACCCTGGTATGCGGGTAGCTGGCCATATGCAGCACACACTCCAGTGTCTCCATCATCTGCTCCTGGCGCAGCGTGTGGAGTCTGGCTTGGCTAGGTGAGTTGCTGCTTTCCAGCTCACAGACTGACATCTGCAGAGCCACAGAGGCGCACTGCAGGACCGACATTCCTACAACACACACACAAGACTGTTGAGACACTGCTGGCAGCTAGAGTAGCTCATCAATTCCTTCAGCACACAGATATGCAGGATGTGGTTCTGGTGGAGTATGGAATTATGTCCACACTGTAAAAAGTTAAAGATGACCCTATTAGTGGGGCAGTAGTGGCTCAGGAGGTAGAGCAGATCGTTCAATAACTGGAAGGTTGGCAGTTTGACTCTTGCTCCCTTCCATCCTGCCATTGTGTCCTTGGGCAAAACACTTTACCCTCCTTGCCTTCAGTGTCTATGACACTGTGTTAGCTCTAATGTAAAATCATCTGAAAGAATGAATGAAATAAAGCATCACTGGGGGACAGGGATGTGTTGTTTCACTGGTTGATATGATATGACTGGCCCTGAAGTATGATGAGCACAGAAACAACCATGAATGAGTGAATGGAAAACTAGTAATGGCAGCTAGTCATCTTTAGTTCTGGGCAGAGTATAATAAAGCAAAAGTAGTAAAATAAGGTATAATAACATTTAAAGAAAAAAAAAGATACAACTCTGGAAGAAAAATAAGACACCACTGCAAAATGTTTTCTAAATTAGCATCTCTACATGTTTGGCAGCCATTCATGCCGTGTCTATTCCGTGTCTGTTGAATTCCAACACTAGGACACCTCAGTCTAGTTAAGGAAGTACTGGTGATCATCTAAGCATGGTAAGACGCATGAAAGCTGTGAAGAAAAGTCAGACTTATTACACAAATACACCACCGGAGAGGTGGCCTAGTTGGTAGAGCATCCGCGCCCACACCCGGGAGGCCGGGGTTCAAATCCCAGCCAGGTCATGCCGAAGACCATATAAAAGTGGAACTTCCTGCAGTCCAGCTTGGTGCTCAGCAATAATGGAATGGAGGAGGGAAATGTGGCGGCGCCTAGCATGGCAGCGACCCCTCCGATTCTATATACGTGATTAACATTGTAGATGTTCTGAGGACAATTTTTGTTCTTCTGTATGGACTGAATGACAATAAAGTTAGCTTATCCTTAAATACAGATTTCTGAGCTCTATTTTAAGTTAAAACTTAAGTATTGTAGTGTTTAAGAATGAACCTGAAATTGTTTTCTTTGCATTATTTGATCTAAAAGCACATCTAAAAGCAAAATGTTTTTTGTTGTTTTGGCCAGTTGCCATTCATTCATCCATTCATCTTCTTCCGCTTAATCCTTTTCGGGTCATTTTTGTAAATATGCGCTCTAAATGAAGATACTTTGACTTGGAAACTGGCAGAATTGTTTTCATTAGGTTAGAGAATAAAACAAAATTGTTCATAAGCCTATCCATCCATCCATCCATCCTCTACCGCTTAATCCTTTTTGGGTCGTGGGGGGTCTGGAGCCTATCCCAGCATCTTTGGACGAGAAGCAAAGTACACCCTGGACAGATCGCCAGTCCATCACAGGGCCAACACAGAGAGACAGACAACATTTCACTCTCAAATTCATACCTAAGGACAATTTTTAGAATCACCAATTGATGCCAATTAACCTAACCTTCATGCCTTTGGCCTGTGGGAGGAAACCGGAGTACCCGGAGAAAACCCACGCAGACACGGGGAGAACATACAAACTCCACACAGAAGGGTCACCGATGGTCGGGGTGGAATTGATCCTGTGACCTTGCTGCTGTTATGATTCTCTGTGCGCTATTACGCAGCGCACGGAGGAAGAAATGAAAAACCCAATTGCAGGAGTAGATTTGTGCACTTTATTAACATAAACCTCAAACAATAAGTCCAGCAACAGTCACGAGTTAAACAGAGAGTAGAAAAGCTGTTCATGAGCTCCATACGTATAGATAGTGAAACCAGATTAAGTGATTTTTTTTGTACTGGTCTCTTTAATCTCTTAATTTTTTTCCAGAGCTGTGTGTAGACAAAATATGGCAGTAACAACAAGACCCAAATGTGATCTAACAAATAAGCTAGTGCTATGTGGCCTAAATTGTCAGCCTAATCATTTTTTTCAAATGTGTTGTAAATTTTATTAAATTTTTGGTTATTTTTTACATTTACTGGACAGACACAGTGATACAGTGATGGGGGCGGCTGTGGCACAGGTATAGTGTGGCTGACTACTGATCGGAGGGTCAGGGCTTCGATTCCTGCTCCGTCTGCATGTCAGAGTGTCCTTGAGCAAGACACTGAACCTCCAGTTGCTCCTGGTGGTTCAGGCCAGCGCCTGTTTATGGCGGCTCTATATGGATGTCACCAGACTGCAAAACATATCTACCTACGGGTACAAATAAAGTAACCTGAACCTGAACCTGGCTCTGCCACCATCAGTGGTTGAATGGGTGGATAGCAGGATCTGTAAAGCGCTTTGGTCATTTAGAGATGAGAAAAAGCGTTGTGTGAGTAAACACCATTTATGACAGAAAAAGGAGTGAAGAGTTGCAGGAAAGGTCACTCTGGCTGGGAATCAAACCAGTGATCACAGTGGTTAAAGAACATACTCGTGGGGCATGTGTCAAAACCATTAGGTCACCACAATTGTGTCACAACTTCTCTGCACTTTTGTGACTGCATGGAAAATGGGCCTACAATTAAGATGAAACGGAGAAAGATTTGAAGTGTACTTACCAGCATTATCAGTGGCTTCCATGTCAATATAAACTCCTTCCATCATGGCCTGTTTTAGAACCTGTTAGAAAAAAGACACAGGATAAATTCTGAGATTAAAACACCACATTAACTGGTGACCCCATGTTGGATCACGTCTATAGGTATGACTTCAGCCTCTTTGGTAAAACCTTTTTAAGATGCATAGAAATAAACCCTCTCTCAGACCACTCTGAGTCATGTGGCCTGACAACATCACAATCTTCTGGTTTCCAGATACTAAAGGCTGTGTGCAGGTGCTTTCAGGTACTTTCATGAACGTAAAATACATAATTTTTAAATTATTTATTATGTTGTCAACCATGTGTCATATCTGACAGCAGATCACACACTCTATGCAGTGCATGTGAAGAGCATGGAAAGCCGCAGCTTCCTGCTTATCCCCCCCACCCTCGGTAAGACATGAGCGGCTCCTGAAAAAGTAAAATCACATAGGACAATAGAGAGTTGAATTCTGTGTGGACAGATTCTTTTGCGTTCATGTATGGTTGTTATGTGGAGAGAATTTCTCCACAAGAACACAAACAAGGAGAAAAACAGCCACCTCAGCAGTGTCAACAGGTCCATAAAAATTCTTAAATGTAATTAACTAAATTCAATGCCTTTATAAGCAGCATAATCTTTACTTTAAAGGTCAAATTGCTGTTGTGGCCCTCGGTCACTTCTATTTTAGTCGAAGTCGGACAAAATGGCTCTTGGGTTGGCAAAGGTTGCAGACCCCTGGCCTAGTAGGAGTGACAATTTTCATAAAATCATATACAGTGGTGTGAAAAAGTGTTTGCCCCCTTCCTGATTTCTCATTGTTTTGTATGTTTGTCACACTTAAATATTTCACATCAAATAAATTTAAATGCATCACATTTACATAGTGCTTTATCATAGACACTTTTACAAGTAGATACATTATTCATTCACTCCAGACAGACAATGGTAGTGGTAAGCTACGACTGTAGCCACAGCTGCCCTGGGATAGGCTGACAGAAACGTGGCTGCCAATCCGCACCAATGGCCTCTCCGGCCACCACCGAACATTTATACACAGTGTTATGGACACTGGAGGCAAGGTGGGTAAAGTGTCTTACCCAGGGACACAACGGCAGGATATCTGGGGAAAGCAGGATTCAAACCGCCAACCATCCGGTTATTGGACAACCTGCTCTACCACCTGAGCCACTGCCGTATTAAACAAAAACAACACAAATAAACACAAAATGCAGTTTCTAAATGAAAGTGTTTATTATTTAGGGAAAAAAAATCCAAACCTACATGGCCCTGTGTGAAAAAGTGATTGCCCACTAAACCTAATAACTGGTTGGGCCACTCTTAGCAGCAACAACTGCAATCAAGCCTTTGTGATAACTGGAAATGAGCCTTTTACAGTGCTGTGGAGGAATTTTGGCTCACTCATCTTTGCAGAATTATTGTAATTCAGCCACATTGGAGGGTTTTCGAGCATGAGCCGGCTTTTTAAGGTCATGCCACAGCATTTCAGTTGGATTCAGGTCAGGACTTTGACTAGGCCACTCCAAAGTCTTCATTTTGTTTTTCTTAAGCCATTCAGAGGTGGACTCTCTGGTGTGTTTTGGATCATTGTCCTGCTGCAGAACCCAAGTGTGCTTCAGCTTGAGGTCACGAACAGATGGGCAGATATTCTCCTTCACGATTTTTTGGTAGACAGCAGAATTCATGGTTCCATTTACCACAGCAAGTCTTCCAGGTCCTGAAACAACAAAACAGCCCCAGACCATCACACTACCACCACCATATTTTACTGTTGGTATGATGTTCCTTTTCTGAAATGCTGTATTACTTTTATGCCGGATGTAACGGGACACACATCTTCCAAAAAGTTCAACTTTTGTCTCGTCAGTCCACAGAGTATTTTCCCAAAAGTCTTGGGGACCATCATGATGTTTTCTGGCAAAACTGAGATGAGCCTTTATGTTCTTTTTGCTCAGCAGTGGTTTTCATCTTGGAACTCTTATATGCAGGCCATTTTTGCCCAGTCTCTTTCCTATGGTGGCGTCATAAACACTGACCTTAACTGAGGCTAGTGACGCCTGCAGTTCTTTGGATGTTATTGTGGGGTCTTTTGTGACCTCTTGTATGAGTCATGGCTGCGCTCTTGGGGTAATTTTGGTTGACCGGCCACTCCTGGGAAGGTTCACCACTGTTATGTGTTTTCGCCATTTGTAGATAATGGCTCTCACTGTGGTTTGCTGGAGTCCCAAAGTGTTAGAAATCACTTTATAACCTTTTCCAGACTAATAGATCTCAATTACTTAGTTTCTAATTTGTTCCTGAATTTCTTTGGATCACAGCATGATGTCTAGCTTTTGAGGATCTTTTGGTCTGCTTCACTTTGTCATGCAGGTCCTATTTAAATGATTTCTTGATTGAGAACAGGTGTGGCAGTAATCAGGCCTGGGTGTGGCTAGAGAAATTGAACTCATTTTTTCAAAGATGTCAGTGTTTCCTCTGGCTTAAAGACCTTGGCGCGGTGGCAACATATTTTTTTTGGGGGGGGGCACATGACACTATTGTAACCAGAATATGTTAATTTTATACTATTTTTTTTTTTAATTTTGCACCGTAACTTTGCATATGGAACTTACCATTTGAAGTATTGTACAACCAAGGCTTGAATGTTGGAATATTGGGCCAGTTAGGGTCCCACCCAGACATCCTGTGTTTGGACTTTATAGTGGTGTCATCTTTCTCTCCTTCCTCTGCTCTCATCTCTCCTGGACCTTCTGCCTGAACACTTTCCTGTTCTTGGCTCCTCTCTTCTGTCTCATCTTGCCCTCTCTGAGCTCTGTCTAATTCAGGTTCTCGCTGTCTATGGTGATATACAAACAGATTAGAAAATATCAAGTGTCATGTTTTGTCCTGCATGATTTTTTTGTCATGGTTTACATAAATGACAAAAATATGTTTTTGTATTTTTATTGTAATGTTTCTTTTTTCCATTGAGAGAGTAGGCAAGGGAGAAAAAAAAGCATTCATTATAGTAATTTACTCATGCATACTTAAATTATATGATCAGAGGTGGGTATAGTAGCCAGAAATTCTACTCATGTAAAAGCAGTGCTTTGAAATTATTAATTAAAAGTAGACAACCGAAAATGTCTAATTGAGATAAGGATACAAAGAACACCCACTTAAAAACTTGAGTAATGACTTCAGTCTTGAAGGTTTTTCTCCAAAATTTATAACAATTTTCTTAAAGTTTTCTACTTTTCTCTGTAAATTTACCTAAATTTGAAACCATTTTCCTCAAATTTGCAATTTCCTCTTGTAAAATTGACTTTTCTTGTACATTTGAGACTTTATTATAAGTTTGTGGATTATTTTATGGCTAATTTTTGTCTATTTTTTTTAAATAAAATTACTGTTTTTTTTAATAAATTTGAAAGAGACTGTGGTAATTTTTTACTTTTTCCTTATAACATTTACATTTTTGACCATAATTTTGCAGAGCCAGTACAGAACGATAGATCGATAGATAGATAGATAGATAGATAGATAGATAGATACTTTATTTCGAACAAAAAGGTAAAACAAAACAAAACAAATGACAAATGCAATAAAGTAACAGTATACAGTGTTCAAAAGGGAGAAGGAAGAAGTGAACACTTATTAATTCCAACTCCTCTTTTCCATAAATACACCCATGTGAATTATATACAAATTACCACATTTAAGACCCCAAGTAAACAATTAACTGTATTTTGCACATATCAACATTAACACCCATCCATCCCAACATACATTGATGTCCATACATCAAAACCAGCCTCAAACAACACAGATATACACAGTAATCTGGAAGGTAATCTCAGAGTAAGGGAGGAAAACCTCCCTTATTTCGAAATCCAAATGTTGGCATGTTTAGTTTGTCTGAAGGGTGCTGACGGATTAAAGTCACTGACTTTGTGAATTTTGGTCATCTTGACTTTCCAGGTACATAATAGTGAACATAAATGAGTTAATAAATATTAACTGTTGTTGTTCGTCCGTCGTTCTCGACGATGACCAAGGACATCACAGGGAAGAGGACTGGGTGTGGTATGTCCGGCTGTGGCTGATCAGTCCGATGCGGGCACGGAAGGCTCTGCCACAGGTTGGGCACAGGTGGTCTGCGCAGGCAGAAGATACAGGGGTGGCTCTGGACTTGTGAAGTTCACGTTTTCTCTGGGCCTTGGCAATCCTGTTCAGCTCAAAGGAGGCAGCACCTTTGCTGGTACAACTACGCTAGTCTGGTTGGTCTAGCGCTAGGGTCTCCCAGGTGTCAGGACTGATGTCAAAGCTCTTCAGGGAGGCCTTAAGAGTGTCTTTGTAGCGCTTCTTCTGACCACCTTGTGAGTGCTTGCAACTGCTAGTTCACCATAGAACAGTCTCTTTGGCAGGCGTGAGTCAGGCATATGAACAAGGTGGCCAGCCCACCTAATCTGGGCTCTCTTGAGCAGGGTGTGGATGCTAGGCAGCTCAGCTTGGGAGAGGACCTCTGTGTCAGGGATTTTGTCCTGCCAGGTGATCTTCAGGAGCTTACTGAGGCAGTTCAGGTGGAAGCGGTTTAGCTTTTTGGCATGGCGCTCGTAGACTGTCCAGGTTTCATAGGCGTACAGTAGGGAAGGCAGGAAGTAGAACAACTGCCGTGTACACCTTCAGTTTTGTGGTCAGCCTGATGCCTCTCCTTTCCCACACTGTTGCACGTAGCCGTCCGAATCCTGAGCTTGCCTTGGCAATGGTAAATGGTAAATGGCATTCACTTATATAGCGCTTTAATTCTCATCTCTTGATCAGAATCAGAATCAGAATCAGAATCAGAATCAGCTTTATTGGCCAAGTATGCACAACACATACAAGGAATTTGACTTTGGCTAAAAACTTGCTCTCGTTGTTCAGGTGTAAGATTTAAATAAGATTTAAATAAGGATTCAATGACAACAGAGTATGTACAGTAAATTACAGTCTGTCCATGTTTCTATAAAAGGATGCAAATATATACAGGAATATATGCAGTTATTTACTCAGACTATCCACACTTGCAGAAATATATGAAAAAATATACAGTGATACAGTATTTCAATGTGAACTCAGATTCAGTGATAAGATAAGATAAGATAAGATAAGATAAGATAAGATAAGCCTTTATTAGTCCCACAACGGGGAAATTCCAGGATTGCAACAGCACAGGGATAGCAACACTCAGAGCAACAATCAGAAGGCAAGAAAAAAAAACAAGCAAGCAAGAGCAGCTAATAAACATATGTACGTATTACTATAAAATATATATATATATACACACACACACAGACACACAGTGCAGAGCATTGTAGCTGGATGGAATAAATATATGAATATATGAACACACAGTGCAGAGCATTGTAGCTAGATGGAATAAATATGTAAATATATAAACACCCACAGTACGGAGCATTGCAGCTAGGTGGAATAAATATGCAAGTATATAAACACACACAGTGCGGAGCAATGTAGCTAGATGGAATAACATGTAGATATATAAATATATAAACACCCACAGTACGGAGCATTGCAGCTAGACGGAACAAATATGCAAATATATAAACACACACAGTGCAGAGCATTGCCGCTAGATGGAATGAAACAGCATAACCGTCTACCCAGCTATCCTGCATGGTATGATTATGTGCCCATACACACTCTCACCCTCCATAGCGACCGGCATGCTCCTAGTTGTATGCCGGAGAGGACCACTGTGTAAGTCTATTGCATCTTCTGCATTCAAAAAACTATTAGTTTGTTACGTCTTTTTTGCTATCTCTGCGAGCAGCCCTGCTTAGGTTGTACAGTCTGACAGCCGTTGGTAGGAAGGACCTACGAAACCTCTCGGTTGTGCACCTGGGATGATGTAGTCTGCTGCTAAATGAGCTCCTCAGTGCATTCAGTATGTCCTGCATAGGGTGGAACTCGGACTCCAGCAGAGATGACAGTTTAGCCACCGTCCTTCTCTCTCCTATCTCCTCCATCGGATCAAGGCGCTGCCCCAGGACAGAGCTAGCTTTCTTAATCAGTTTGTTCAGTCTCTTCCTATCGGCTGCAGTAATGCCACTGCCCCAGCAGACCACTCCAAAAGTGATGGCTGATGCCACCACCGTGTCATAGAATGACTTCAGCAGCGCCCCTTGTACACCAAAAGACCTGAGTCTCCTCAGCAGGAACAGCCTGCGCTGTCCCTTCTTGTAGAGTGCATCAGTATTGTGTGACCAGTCTAGTTTATTGTTCAGATGAATACCCAGGTACTTATAGGATGTCACCATCTCGATGTCTGTTCCCTGTATATTTACTGGTACTGTGAGGGGCTGCCCATGCCTGCGGCAGTCCACCACCAGCTCCTTAGTTTTCCTCGCGTTGATCTGGAGGCAGTTCCGATGGCACCAGTCCACGAAGTCCTGGATAAGCCCTCTGTACTCAGCTTCATCTCCATTGGAGATGAGGCCAACGATCGCAGAGTCATCAGAGAACTTCTGTAGATGGCAGTGTGTTGTGTTGTGTGAGAAGTCCGCAGTATAAAGAGTGAACAGGAAGGGAGCCAGCACCGTTCCCTGGGGGGCCCCCGTGCTACTGATGATCGTGTCGGACACACAGTCCCGGGTTCTCACAAACTGAGGCCGGTTTGTGAGGTAGTCCAGGATCCATGATGACAGGTGCTGGTCCACCCCTGCGCGCAGCAGCTTGTCCTTCAGGATCATCGGTTGGATGGTGTTGAAAGCACTGGAGAAGTCAAAGAACATGATCCTCACCATATTCCCGGGCTTCTCCAGGTGGGACAGAGAACGGTGAAGGAGGAAGATCACCGCATCCTCCACCCCAATGCCATGCTGGTAGGCGAACTGGAGTGGATCCATCGCTGGTTCCACCAGGGGGCGGAGGTGAGCAAGGAGCAGTCTCTCCAGGGTCTTCATCAAGTGGGACGTCAAGGCCACCGGTCTGTAGCTGTTCAGGTCTTTGGGGTGGGAAGTTTTTGGTACAGGTACCACACAAGATGTTTTCCACAGCTGTGGTACCCTCCCCAGTTTCAGGCTCATGTTGAAGATATACGTCACAATCCCACACAGCTGGTCTGCACAGGACTTGAGGAGCTTTGCGCTGATGCCGTCCGGTCCCGGCGCCTTCCTCGCCTTGATCTTCCTCAGCTCCGTCCTCACCTGGGTCCTGGTCAGGGTCAGGATGGGGGGCTGTGTGTTGGGAGTGGGGGGGTGTTGGTAGAGTGGGGAGTGGGCAGCAGGACTTGATTTCTTTAGAGGCAGCAGTGGTTGTTGTGCAGTCAGGGGGGAGGGCGGTTGGTCAAATCTATTGAAAAACAGATTCAGGTTGTTCGCCCACTCCCTGCCCCCTGTGGCCTGGGGGGAGGTATTCTGGAGCCCCGAGATGGTTTTGAGGTTTCTCCAGACCCCGCTGATGTCGCTCTGTTGCAGCTATGTCGCTCTGTTGCAGATATAATGTGAATGAAGTAAAAAGCAGTGTGAGAGTAATGTAAGGATGGAAGAAAAGTCATGAGTACAGCAACAGGTAGGACTAGGTGAATGTTAGGAGTTCATCAGAGTGATGGCTTGAGGAAAAAAACTGTTCCTGTGACGGGTGGTTTTGACCTTTAGTGATCTGTAACGTCGACCAGAAGATAGAAGTTCAAACAGTTTGTGGCCGGGGTGTGACGGGTCAGCACAGATGTTTCCCACCCGTTTCCTGGTTATGGACTGATATAAGTTCTCAATGGAGGGTAGGTCGGTACCAATGATCCTCTCTGCAAACTTAATCATCCGCTGCAGTCTGGTCTTGTCCTGTTTAGTGGCAGATCCAAACCAGACAGTGATGGAAAAGCAGAGGACAGATTGGATGATGGCGGTGTAGAAGACAACCAGCAGCTCCTGAGGCAAACCAAACTTCTTGAGCTGACGCAGAAAAAACAACCTCTGCTGGGCCTTTTTCCGGACAGTGTCTATATGGGAGGACCACTTCAGGTTCCGGGAGATCGTGGTACCCAGAAACTTGAAGGAGTCCACAGTGCACACTGTGCTGTTGAGGATGGTGAGTGGGGGGAATGAAGGAGGGTGTCGCCTGAAATCCACAGTCATCTCCACCATTTTGGCTGGTTAAGTTCAAGATGGTTCTGGCCGCACCAGAGGATCAGCTGCTCCACCTCCCGCCTGTATGCAGACTCATCACCATCCCGGATCAAACCGATGACTGTGGTGTCGTCCGCAAACTTCAGGAGCTTCACCGAAGGGTCCTCTGAGGTGCAGTCGTTGGAGTAGAGGGAGAAGAGCAGTGGGGAAAGGACACACCCTTGAGGGGCGCCAGTACTAATTTTTCGGGAGCTGGATGTAATTCTACGTCAAACAGGTTCATTTTATCTTCTTTTAATTATTTATCCTTTTTTTTTTTTTCCTTTGAAAGACAAAGGAAAAAAGGAAAGGAAAAAGTCTTCCTTTGAAAGACTGCGCCACCGTGGGCTGCACGGTGGCGCAGTGGTTTAGCACTGTGGCAGCACAGTTTTACCCTTGGCCGGGGGATCGCGGGGATCATGAGATCGTGGGTTCGATTCCAGCCCCCGACCAACAGTGAGCTGTGTGGAGTTTGCATGTTCTCCCCGTGTTGCGTGGGTTTACTCCGGGATTTCTCCGGTTTCCTCCCGCATACCAAAAACATGTAGGTTTAGGGCGCTCGCGCACGCAGCGACCAGCAGCCAGTGGCTTGTCACCAGACTGCAAACCAAGTCTACCTACGGGTACAAATAAGTAACAAAAAAAAAAAAAAAAAAAAAAAAAAAAAAAAAGTAAAATAGAAAGATGTCTTTACCTTCTTTACATGTTTCAACTGCACTGCAGCCTTCATCAGAAGAGTCAGCTGATTGCTGCCAGGTGACATTTATCAGCTGATTTTTGTAGGCGGGGCCAGCTCAGCAGATCTGTCAGATCCACCGAGCCAGCCCCGCCTCCCGACTTGGACTATCAGACTTTCACTGTAAAAATTCAAAAGAGCTGGCACAAGAACTCAAAGACATAAAAATAGAATCAGACGAGATCCTCATCTCACATGACGTCATCTCTTTATTCACAAAGACTCCTATTGACGTCACACTACATATAGTGCAAGAACGCCTCAACAAGGACAGTACCCTAAAAAGACGCACCAACCTCACAGTCCATGACATATTCAAATTACTACAGTTTGTTGCAAAATCCACTTATTTTCAATTCAGAGGAAAAATCTACAAACAAAAAGAAGGATTTGCAATGGGAGACCCACTATCAGCCATCATGAGCAGTTTTTTTTATGGAGGATCTGGAAAATAAAGCCATCAACACAGCACCCACAATATGCAGACCCACCCTTTGGAAGAGATACGTAGATGACATTCTGGAAAAAATAAGGAAAGGACATACACAAGAACTCACTGACCATCTGAACAGTACAGACAGTACGGAGAACATAAAATTCACACACGAAGAGGAGGAAAATGGCACCATAGCCTTTCTGGACATGAAAATCCACCACAACGAGGACGGCAGCATAAAAATCACAGTCTACAGGAAACCAACCCACACAGATCAATACCTACTTTGGACATCGGAACACCCCACAGCACACAAGCTATCAGTCGTCAGGACATTATATGAACGAGCCATCATCATCACGGAACAAGAAGACAGACAGGAAGAGGAAAACCACATAAAACATGCACTTATACGCTGCCAATATCCAGTATGGGCCATAAACAAAGGGAAACAGCAAGTCAAAAACAAAGAAAATAAACAGGACACAAGACATAGAACAAAAGCTGAAATCAAAAACAAGGACACCATAACTATACCATACATACGAGGGATCACGGAACCAATTCAAAGGATCATGAAAAAATACAAAATAAACACAGCAGTCAAACCACACAAAAAATTAAGACAGTTATTAGTACACCCCAAGGACAGAATAGAACAAGACAATAAATGCAATGTATTATATGAAATATCATGCAGATCATGCAACAAAACCTACATTGGAGAAACCGGAAGATTATTCACCACAAGAAAAAAAGAACACCAAAAGGAATGTGAGAAGGAAACGCAAGGACGACTCACAAGATCACAAAAAGAAAAAGCAGAACAAGAAACATTAAAATCAGCTATATCGGACCACTGCAAAAGAAATAATCACATCATGGACTGGGACAACACAAAAATTATTGGATCGGAGAGCAACAGACACAAACGTTGGATCAAGGAGGCAATAGAGATCAGAAAGCGGGGAAAAGACACCATGAACCGAGATGAGGGGGCCTTTATGCTTTCTCACACCTGGGACCACATTCTCCAGAGACCATCTGACGGCGGGAGGCGGGGCCGGCTCGGTGGATCTGACAGATCTGCTGAGCTGGCCCCGCCTACAAAAATCAGCTGATAAATGTCACCTGGCAGCAATCAGCTGACTCTTCTGATGAAGGCTGCAGTGCAGTTGAAACATGTAAAGAAGGTAAAGACATCTTTCTATTTTACTTTTGTCTTTCAAAGGAAAAAAAAAAAATGGATGTAATTCTCCCTAGCTTCACCTGTTGCCACCTGTCAGTCAGAAAGCTGGAGATCCACTGGCAGGTGGAGGGGGGCACCTTGAGCTGGAGGAGTTTCTGATGAAGAATGCCTGGGATGATGATATTGAACGCCGAGCTGAAGTCGACAAACAGGATCCTGGCGTACGTCCCTGGGGAGTCGAGGTGTTGCAGAATGTAGTAGTGTAGTCCCATATTCACTGCATCATCCACTGACCTGTTTGACCGGTAGGCAAACTGCAGTGGGTCCATCAGGGGGCCTGTGACCCCTGTGCTTTGATGACCAAAGCGTTTTACAGATCCTGCTATCCACCCATTCACCTACATGCATTCACACACTGATGGTGGCAATGACCGAATCGACCTCATCGTCGATGTTGACAGACCTGGAGAGTGTACTGCTGAGGTACAAGAACTTGTTGACAGCCTTGAGGGTCTCCCCGTTGACAGTGATGGCTGGTTCCACGTAAGTCTTCTGCGGTGTGGGTTGGTGCAGGACCTCGGTTTTCTTTGTGCTGATTGTGAGCCCAAAGTTGTCGCAAGCAGTGGAGAAGCAGTTCCTGCTCTGTTGCATCTGGGCCTTTGAAGCGGCGTTAAGTGCGCAGTCATCTGCGAACAGGAAGTCACGCAGTGAGACCTCTTCCAACTTGGTTTTGGCATGGAGCCTCCGCAGGTTGAAGAACCTGCTGACCATCCTATACCTGATCCTGATAGCGCTTTATTCATCGTTGCAGAAGGCATCAGACAGCATGGCTGTGAACATCATGCTGAAAAGTGTGGGCACGAGTACACAGCCCTGCTTGGCCCCGTTGGTGACTGGGAAAGCTTCGGAGGAGTCTCCATCGTCCAGTACTTGAGCAAGTATGCCGTCGTGGAACTGGCACACCATGCTGATGAACTTGACCGGGAAGCTGAACTTCGCCATGATCTTTCACAGTCCCTCATGACTGACAGTATCAAAAGCCTTGGTCAGATCTACAAATGCTGTGTAGAGGTCCCTGCTCTGCTCTTGACACTTCTGCTGAAGTTGGTGTGTGGCGAAGATCATGTCAGCAGTTCCACGACCCTCTCTGAAGCTACACTGGCTCTTTGGCAGGTGACCGCCTTCCATGTGCTGAATAAGGCAGTTGAGCAGGACTCTTGCGAGAATCTTGCCGGCGATGGCGAGGAGAGAGATCCCACGGTGGTTGTCGCAGGACTGCCTGTATCCTTTTTTTCTTGTAGAGATGGACAATGGAGGCATCCTTGAGCTCCTGGGGGATAAGTTCCTACTGCCATTTGGTCTGAAAGAGCTCGGTAAGTTTCTGTATTAGAACTGGTCCTCCTGCCTTGTAGATTTCAGCTGGGATGGAGTCAGAGCCTGGTGCTTTGCCGTTTGAAAGGAGTTTGATTACTTTTTGGACTTCTGATTCCATTGGAGGTTCTGCCAGACACATGTTCACCTCTATTTGGGGCATGTGAGTGATGGCTTCTGCATTAATGGACGAAGGTCTGTTCAGGATGCTGCTGAAATGTTCTGCCCATCTTTCCAGGATTGCATTCTTGTCGGTGAGGAAAGTGGACCCGTCAGCACTGAGCAGTAGTGATGTTCCAGAAGACTGAGGCCCATATATGGTCTTAAGGGCATCGTAGAAGCGTTTGGAGTTGTTGCTGTCAGCGTACTGCTGCATTTCATCTGCCTTTTTGCTGAGCCAGAAGTCTTGCATCTCTCTGAGCTTTGCCTGCACCTTTCCTTTGATGGAGTTGAAAGTTGCCTTCTTAGAGGCAGATCTCCTGTCTTGCTGGTACGCTCTGTGGGCTTCACGCTTCTCGCCAAGCAGCTTTTGGATGTCCTCATCATTTTCACTGAACCAGTCTTGGTGTTTGTGCATGTTCTGGCCCAGATGAGTGAGTGAGGTGTCGTACACCATGTCTCTGAAAGCTGCCCAGTCTTCTGCTCTGTACACCCTGAGTTCGAGCTGACTAAGCTTGCTGTCCAGGTCCTCACTGAAGTTCTGTTACACAGAGTGCTGTTCCAGCTTGTTGACACTGAGTCGCTTGCTTGCCTTTTCCCCCTGTGGATGCCATTTGGGCTGGATGTGCATGTTGAGCTTTGAGAGAATGAGTCTCTGATCCGTCCAGCAGTCTGCACCACACATCGCCTTTGTCACTCTAACGTTCTGCCTGTCTCTCCTTTTCACAATGATGTAATCGATCAGATGCCAATGCTTGCTGTGTGGATGTATCCAGGAGGTCTTTTTGGCAAGCAGTAATTTTTAATTTAATTTAATTTTGTATACTTTATTGATCCCCAGAGGGGAAATTGAGGGCATCCACCTGGATGGATGAAGCAGCCACGGTCCGGCGCTATCCCTTTACCATTCACACACACATTCACACCTAGGGCCACTTTAGAGTCTCCAGTTAACCTAACCTGCATGTTTTTGGCCTGTGGGAGGAAACCAGAGAAATCCCGGAGTAAACCCACGCAGACACAGGGAGAACATGCAAACTCCACACAGATCACGATTGGTCAGGGGCTGGGATCAAACCAGGGATCCCATGGCCAAGGGTGAGTTGCTGTGCTGGTGCAGTGCTAACCACTGCGCCACCGCACCACCCAGTAGACGGTATTAGTGATCAGAAGGTCATGAGAGGCACACATCTTCAACAGGAGAAGACCATTGCTGTTGCACTCTCCAACTCCATTTCTCCCAAGGACTCCCTCCCATGTCTGGTAGTTTGTACCAACTCTGGCATTAAAGTCTCCAAGAACAATGAGTTTGTCCTCCTTCGGTACACCTTCAATGAGAGTCTCCGAGTCCTTGTAAAACTCGTCTTTGATCTCATCTGGGTTTGTCATGGTGGGAGCATATGCGCTGATGAATGTGGCATGGTGTTTTCCTTGGAGGGGGAGCAGCAGGGTCATGAGGCGGTCGTTGGTTCCTTTGGGGAGGCTGGTAAGCTTGCTGATCATATTGGATCTGATCACGAAACCCACTCCTGCTTCACAGCGTTCTTCGCTGCCTCGGCTGCTCCAGAAAAAGGTGTAGCCGGCTTTGACTTCTCTCAGCTGACCTTTGTCTGCAAACCTGGTCTCGCTCAGAGCTGCGATGTGGAAGTTGTACCTGCTGAGTTCTCTTGTGACAAGTGCTGTCCGTCTCTCAGGTCTGTCTGCTTTGGAACTGCCCATGAGCGTTCGCACATTCCAAGTGCCAATGGTGAATGATGTCACCTTAACTGATTTATTTTGAGAATTTCAACCGGTAGGGTGGGATCCCTGCCAGCCACGGCTTGCTGGCCAGGGTGTAATGAAGCAGACTATGTTTAGGGCACCTTTTCTAGCCCCTTCCTCAAGCCATGGAGGTCAGCAGAGCGAATCCTAAAGAGGGCTGCTCAGACACCCAGGGGGCTGCCAAACTCCACTGCTGCTTGGGTCCAGTAGAGAGCGACCCTATGCCCTGGGCCGCCTGTGTATGGGATTGTGGCTACAGCTTCCAGTGTATCCGCACCTGATGCTTCGCCACTCGCCCATCGCCACAGGACTTGGGAGGGCGGGGGAGTGGGGGGGTGGGAAGGAAATTGGGGGGGGGGGGGGTGATGTCTTTACTTGCACGTGAATTTGATTTAAGTGAGGGAGAGTTGCACAGGGTCGTCAGCCTCACTCTCTTGTCCCAGCCTATCTGGATCCAGTAGCAAGACGTAGTCAAGATGGTTGGGGATAGGTTAGGATGCAGTGGATGGTCAGCAGTTTCCTATGTGTCTCACTGTGCCCTAGTTAAGCTCCACAATGCTTTGCTGGGTCTGCCTTCCTGCCCGTTGAGCCAATCTGGTGGTTTCCTCCATGCAGTCCACCAGGTCCAGTCTATGCATGCGTAGGTAGACAAGCCCTACCTCACCAAGGGTTCAAACCCATCGGCTACCCTCACGTGGTTTCACCCGCCAGTCAAAGCGGTTTACCAGGGTGTGGCCACTGTTGCATGCAAACAGCTACTTGGAGCCAAAGGTGAGAGCTGAGTGCCAAGTGGGAGCCAAAGTGGACCGACCACCCAGAGGTGCGACTGTTGCCCAGTCAGAGGTACAATCCCTCCCTTACACTCCATACACCCCTTAATATTAACTAAGGTAAAGGTAAAAACAGCTCCTTTTCATTCTTGTCTGAAATAAGAAAAACAAAAAACTAATAATTAAAATGAAGACAAAATGAACCTACTCGAGCTCTTAACCACATCTGTTAGCTAAGCAACTCTTCCATTATTGCTCCTGTTACCAGCAGGTTAAAACCATGATAAATGCCGTCACTGCTTACATACCTCTTCTGATTTTTTTCTGCGTTTAAAGTACTTCAATAGGCTCATGTTTCTCTTGGACAGTGACACAAGCGAGACACTCTGCCTGGCGACTGGAGTGGTCATGCGGGAGCGGTGCTTCTGAACTCCATGTGGATGACGGTCATGCACATTGTTCGTGTGTGTGCTTGTGGACCATAATTCCTTCACATTTTTTTCTTAAATTTATATTTCCTCATAGAATGGCGGATAACTTACAAGCGTGGTGGGCTGCCACTGGGAAATGTTACCACATCCCTGGGATGTGATAAACCACAGTTAATTTAGGTTTTAACGGGGGGGGGGGGGATCACTTTTTCACACAGGGCCATGTAGGTTTGGATTTTTTTTTTACCCTTAATAATAAACATCTTTATTTAAAAACTGCAATTTGATACTTCCGGTCTGGACGCCATGGCGACTGCAGCTTAACACTGAAGCTCTCAGACCCAATCCAAGATAACACCTTGAAAATCAAACTTAACGGATTTTTGGAGGAGTGAAAATCAAAAGACAAAATCATCATGTCTAAAGGAAAACAGAAGAAACTGAAATTCTCCAGGCCAGGACACGTATCGGTCGGAGAATCTGAACTGGAAGATCTCCGTTCAGAAGACGAGGAACTGGTGGTAGCTAACAAAAAGGTTAGCCTGAAATCGCTATTTGAAGAGCTACGACGATTTCGCCGAGAGGTTACGGCCGAATTTCGGGAATTCAGAGAAGAATTGAAAAGGACAAACAGCAGAGTGGACCAGGCCGAGAACCGAATCTTGGAAGCAGAGGAACGAATAAAAGTGCTCGAAGATTCTGTGCTGGACCTACGCAAAAGACAAGCATCTATAGAGGCTAAGCTAGCCAACCAAGAAGGAAGACAGAGAAGAGACAATATAAGAATTCATGGTCTGATAGAAGGAGCCGAAAACGGTTTTAACTCAATGGCAGAATGCGTGGAATCTTTACTAAGAGAGAAATTGGATATTCCACAAACCACCGACTTAAACATAGAAAAGGCACATCGTTCATTAGCCGCTAGGCCAGCGGCGGAAGCGCCCCCACGTTCGGTGTTGGTAAGATTTTCCAATTTCAAAATAAAACAAGAGGTTGTCAGACTGGCTTGGCAGAAAAAAGGATTTATGCACCAGGAGAGAAAAGTCTTCGTGGAACACGATTACGCCCCGGAGGTCCTTAAAAAGCGCAGGGAATACAATGACGCGAAAAAGGTGTTAAGAGAGAAGAAATTGCGCTTTCAGACGCCATTTCCTGCGAAGTTAAGGGTCTTCTACGGCGAAGAAACATGTCTCTATAATTCGGCGGAAGAAGCAACAGCTGACATGGCGAGAAGAGGGCTCCCGGTAACGGTATTTAAACCCGCAGCAGACCCGAGTGAGAAGATCAAAACGCAAACATGGACAACACAAAGACCTTCAAAATCCACGGGCCAGCAGCGGGAAACCCAGCGCCAGAGCGTCGCGGATAAACTGTCCGTTTTCAGGTTGGAATAGCGACCTTTTTTTTTTCTTGAATCAATCTGCACATCCAACCCCCCTCATACAAGGTAACAAACATTAAAGGAGATGCGTATTCAGCATGTGGTAAAACATTTCATGGAACAGTCATAATATTTGAAACAAATAAGTCTTTTTAATAAAAAAAAAAAAAAACTTGTTAAAATAGAAATGTGACAATAATCCACATGTTCTCCTCACACTAACAAATACTGTTTTTGCGTGAATGTTTGATGTGATGGGGGTGGGAGGGTGCACACAATTTCACAGGGTATAGGCATAAAAGGGAAAAAAAAATCATTACAAGTTCGGATTGGGTTCTGAAACTCACGTTAAAAGCATGGGACAACTTACAGGGGTAAGAGAGGGCCCTCAACACATAACAGAGTTTGAGGAATTTCCCTCAGAGCCTTCACTCCATCAAGGCTCTTACAGGGTCTTTAAAAAGACCTCAGCTCAGGAAGTTCTTTTGACAGCTTTTTGTTTTAAAGTTTTATACACTATGTTCTTAATGTTTTTCTTGTTTTTAATGTTCTTTCAGTTTCTGAGTAGCACAAAAGAGGGCCACCACACAGTTATACTAAACAAAACAACACAATGGAGAAACAGGGTGTAACCAAAATAATTTCATATAATGTAAAAGGAATCCTGAATCCAGTTAAAAGATCCAAGATTCTAGGCAAAATGAAAAAAGACAAAGCAGGAATAATATTTTTACAAGAAACCCACCTAACAGACGTGGAACACAATAAACTCAGTAGACAAGGGTTTAAAATGATCTCTTCATCTTCATATAAGTCAGGGAAGAGGAGGGGAGTAGCGACATTGATATCAACCAAAATTACATTTGAAAAAAAATCAGAACACAAAGATAAAGAAGGGAGATACAGTTTGGTAACTGGGCGGCTAGAGGGAGAAGATATCACCCTGCTGAATGTGTATGCTCCCCCAGGGGCTAACTGGAAATTTTATAAAAATGTATTTGACCTAATGATAACTAAAGCTCAAGGTTTAGTGATATGTGGTGGGGACTTCAATCTTAGACTGAATCCATACTGGGATGCTTCTGGTAATTCTCCACATCAAAATAACACCCAAAGCAGGAAGACTCGGATGCTACTAAAAGAAATGGGAATCTGTGATGTGTGGAGGGAACTCAACCCCAGTGTAAAAGACTATACATTTTACTCAACTCCACATTCATCTTACTCAAGGATTGACTATTTTTTTATGTTTAATAGAGACATTGGAAGAGTAGAAACATGTAAAATAGGACTGATGGATCTCTCTGACCACAGTCCGATCTACATGGACTTAAATATCCAAAAATACACAAATAATACATTTTCTTGGAGGTTAAATTCAAATGTCCTGAAATGACCATTGAAAGATGAATTGGAATCAGATATTCTCAGATATTTGGAAGAAAATGATAATGGAGAAGTATCCCCTTTAATACTGTGGGATGCATGCAAAGCTGTAATAAGAGGAAAGATTATTGCAAAACTGGCAACCCAAAAGAAACTAAGACAAGAAAAACTATCCACATTAGAGTCAGAACTTAGGAACCTAGAAAAAGAACACAAAGGCAACACTCATTCTACTGACTCGCTCAAGATTAAGGAAATTAAAAACCAAATAAATGAGATCTACACAATAGAAATCCAGAAGAAACTTACATTTTTGAAACAAAAATACTATGAAGCAGGCAGTAAATCGGCAAAATTGCTAGCCTATAAATTGAGGAAACATCAAACAGAAAGAGCAATCTACAAAATCAGAGACCCAGTATCAAAGGAAATAAAATTCAGAATTCAGGATATTCTTAAAAGCTTCGAGAATTACTATAAGAACTTATACTCCCACAAAAAACATAAAAACGCATCTGAGGCATTCCTAAACACATTAAACCTTCCCCAACTTACGGAGTCACAAAATAAAACACTACTGTCAGAAATACATCCTAAAGAATTGGAAAAAGCAATTATGAAACTTAAAGCTAACAAATCCCCAGGAACTGATGGCTATACAGCAGAGTGGTACAAAACCTTTAAACAGCAACTATCTCCTCTCCTCCTGAAAACATTTAATTATGTCCTCCACACAGGGGAAATCCCCCCCTCCTGGAGAGAAGGGGTCATTGCAGTTATACCTAAACCTGAAAAGGATAAACTAGAGTGCTCCAACTACAGACCAATCAGTGTACTAAATCAGGACTATAAGCTTTTTACCATTATCCTTGCCAAAAGGTTAGAAAATATACTGACAGACCTAATTCATTTAGACCAAACAGGTTTTATAAGACAAAGACAGACACAAGACAACATTCGACGCACTTTACACATAATTCATCATATAAAAAAATATAACTTAAATGCAGTCATATTGGGATTAGATGCTGAAAAAGCATTCAATTCGGTTGACTGGTCTTTTCTATATAGAATCTTATCCAGTTTCAATTTTCATAACAACTTCATTAGAACTATACAGGCATTATATAAAAAACCAACAGCTAAAATAAGGATTAACGGTAATTTATCATCATCTTTTGAACTGGAAAGAGGATGTCGTCAGGGCTGCCCCCTGTCTCCACTGCTCTTTGCAATCTTCATAGAACCTCTGAGCCAATGGATAAGACAAAATCAAAAAATTCAAGGTATTACACTTGGTCAGAAGGAACATAAAATAGCACTCTTTGCTGATGACATTTTAATATACCTAGGGCAGCCGGACACTTCTTTACCAGAACTAACCTCAGTTTTTTCAGAGTATGGAGATTTATCGGGGTACAAATTAAACATGCATAAAACCCAAATTTTAACATTCAACTATGACCCAAGTCATTATTCACTAAGCAAACTCAAAACTAACTGGGAGTCGGAATCTATGAAATATCTGGGGGTCAATATCCCGAAACAACTCAACAAAATTATATCACTAAACTATGATCCACTGGTGACAAAAATAAAATCTGACCTAGCAAGATGGAATATGATACCATTCTTGGGTACTGCACAAAGAATTGAAGCAGTCAAAATGAATATACTTCCACGTCTTCTATACCTTTTCCAAACAATACCGGTAGAACCTCCCAAAAAAACATGGCAGGAGCTGGACAGAAGGATCTCAAGATTCATATGGCAGGGTAAGAGACCTAGAATCAGATATAGAACCCTACAGCTAAACAAAGACAAAGGTGGGCTCGCGCTGCCAAATATCAGGGACTACTTTAAAGCCACACAAATTAAAACTTTAGTAGAGATATGTAACCCAGTCTACACTGCACAATGGAAGGAGATCGAATGCCAAATAACAAGTGACATCCCCCTACAGGCGATAATAGGGAACAATGCCTTACTAACTAACCTGCACTTATATAGCGCTTTTCTAGTCACAAAGACCACTCAAAGCGCTTTCATTAATACTAACCCTCTATTCTAAGGGCCTATAGGAAACAGATATCTAGGGACAATTTAGAACAGCCAATTAACCTAACATGCATGTTTTTGGCATGTGGGAGGAAACCGGAGAAATCCCGGAGTAAACCCACGCAACCTAAGCTTTTGAATAACACTAACCCGTGGATAGAGACCCCGCTAAAAATTTGGTTTAAGATAGTCAGAGAGAATCAAACTAAAGAGCCCTATCGACTTCTGCAATGGATTGCCTATGATCAAGACTTTACTCCTAATAAAACAGACACCAGATTTAAAAAGTGGAAGGAGAAAGGGCTGATAAAATATTACGATTTTTTTAAAGGGCAAATCTTAAGAAGTTTTGAAGATTTGAAAAAACAAGGCCTAATAAATCAAGACCTTTACAGGTTCTTCCAGCTTAGACAAAACATAAACAATATACTTAAAAAGGAGGATTTGGAAAGGGCCCAGTCAGGTGTTCTGAAGGTCTTCTTAATGGCATATAAAGGGATCCCAGGGATCAGATACATTTCTAAAATATACCAAGGTCTTCAAGACTTAAAAGGAGACAACACATCTTATATAAAAGAGAGATGGGAAAAAGAGGGGAATTTCACTTTACAACTGGAAATATGGGAAAAGCTAAATAAACAGCAATGGAAAAGTACCTCATCCCTGCAGTGGAGAGAATTTGGATGGAAAAACTTGGTAAGATTTTTCAGAACACCTGCACAAAACAAATTTACCCATAAGGGATTGAACTGTTGGCGCTTGTGTGGTGAAAAGACTGCAAATCATTTTCATGTGTTTTGGTCATGCCCAGTTATCCACCAATATTGGACCAATGTACAGACAATATTGGGGAAAATATTCAAAATAACAGTTCCCTTTTCTTTTGTAACTTTGTATTTGGGTTTACTACCGGACTCACTGGAAAGACGATGAGAAAAATACTTATTCAATGTTTTAATATTGGCAAGCAAAAAAGCTCTAACTAAAAAATGGATGTTGAAGGACTGTCCTACACCTGAAGATTGGATTAACGTGATCCAAGACATTTACTCGATGGAAAAGTTGACATTCGCACTGAGACAGGACATGGATGGGTTCATGAACTTTTGGCAACCCTGGATCGCATATGTGTCTTCCATTAGATCTAATCTTTGACAAATACCATTTCAATAATGGCTCCGCTCTTTGTTCCAACGCTACTCAGATGCTCTTTTACCTTTATTTACTTACTTTTTCTTTTTGTTTGTTTTTTGCTGGTTTGTTTGGTTTTTTTTTTGTTTTTTTTTGTTTTTTTTCTCTTTAATTTCACTTTTTCTTTCACTTTAAAAAAAAAGGGGGGTGTTGTAAGAATTATTCTTCCAATGTTGTCAGATATCAGAAAATAAGGGAACATGTGATGAAAATGTAAACAATGCATTGCTGTAACGACCTGTATACCCTTTACAAAAACTTAAATAAAAAAACAAACAAACTGCATTTTGTGTTTACTTGTGTTATCTTTGTCTAATGTTTAAATTTGTTTGATGATCTGAAACATTTAAGTGTGACAAATACACAAAAAAAATGAAAAATCAGGAAGAGGCAAACACTTTTTCACTCCACTGTATGTTCTGGAGAGAAGAAGAATGAAAGTCAGCAGAAGCAAGACAGAATACATGAGTGTGAATGAGAGGGAGGCAGGTGTAATGGTGGAGATGGAAAGAGTAGAGGTGGTGAAAGATGCATTTAAGTAGCCTCACAAATAAAATTTTGACATCAACATCATTCTCAACATTCCCAAGTTTTCTTCTCCAGCTTACATAAATGGCAAACTTTGCCTGCCCTAAAACAAAGTTCAGTAGTTGACACTTCTGTTTAAAATGATGATTGTACATAAAACCACAAATGAAAACCAGCTTGGAGAAAACTTCCTTCAAGCTGTGAAAAAGTTCTGTGAGTAGTTCAAAGAGACCGCTCAGATGCTGACATTCAGTAAAACAATGAAAAACTGTCTCTCTAGAGGAACAGAAAACACACTGATCACTGACACTGCTGTTAATCACAGAAACAAAAGCATTGACAGCTACTGTATAATGCCATGCAGGACCCTCCACTGTAAATCTCCATGCCTCTTAGGAAGAGGGGCTTTATAAAGTGCCCTCCAGGCAGGCCGATGCCTTTTTTCCAGTCTAAAGTAGGCTCTCCATGGAGTGTCCACACAGGTGTTCAATCTGTCCTTGTTGAGTGCCATCATCACAAGTCTGTAGAGTGCCTTACCACTGGCTCCTCCAAAGTCCCCACCAGTGGGAGCAGAGAATGCCAGTAAGGAGTTAGGAGAAACGTCAAAGTCCATATAAAGTGTGAGGGAGGGAAAAGGGTCCGTGCTTTCTGGCTGCAGCGTGCCTTTGCTAAAGTCCATGAGTAGGGAGCGCTCAAGTCCATGAAGCTCCTGTTTCCAGTGTGCAAGAAGACCACCGATGAAACAATTTGATCTAAAACTGCGATGTGCTGCTAAAGCTGAGGAGTTGTTGAGGCCAGGACCAGCCAGTTCCACCACTTGCTTCAAAGTGAGAACATTCCTGGAACACAGTCTACCAAAGAAGGTCCTTCCAACTCCTGGCAGAACACCAAGATAACCACCAAAAAACAGCGGCTCCCTCAACAACCAGTGGAGGGAATCGCATGGACCTCTTTGTTTTTTAAAAAGAGTCCACACTGAAAACAGACTGCGGTAAAAACTGGGTAAAGATAGTGCACTAGAGTTCTTAAAATCCATTGAAAACACAACGAGGTCTAGCCCAAGCCCAAGGACTCTCTGTAAAATAACACAGGCCAAAGGCCTCCACACCAGGTCTTGTGGACCCGTCAGCAGTCTCTGTATGAAAGTCAGTCTAAAAGCAGCACCTCTACTAGCTAAATGAACCACTCCTTGGCCCCCTTCCTCTTTGGGAAGAAATAACAGGGCGTGAGGGACCCAGTGGAGCCCCCCCCCCCCCAAAATAAAGTCCACCATAACAGACTGAATTTTGGACAACAAACCAGCAGGGGGGTTCATAAACATGAGGTGGTGCCACAGGGATGAGGAAACAAGATTATTTAAAATGAACACTCTTCCTCTAAAAGATACTTTTGGCATTAGCCACTTCCACTTATTTAGTCTCCCCTTGATTTTCTCTATGACCCCATCCCAATTTTTTGCTCAAACTGTTGATTTCCAGTAAAAACAAGATACTTGAATCCTCCTCCTTTTTCCAATTCAGCCCACCAGGCAGTGTAAGCTGATTTTCTAGTTTTTTTCCCCATCATCAGACCCTCGCTTTTTCCCCAGCTTATTTTTGCAGAAGAAAGTTGGCCAAAAAGATTAACACTCTTAGTCAAAACGTCAATGTCACTCTGCTTGTTTAGCAGAATGACTACATCATCTGCATAGGCAGACAGCCTAAACCTGGTTTCAGAATCAGAATCAGAATCAGAATCAGATTTATTGCCATTGTTCATGTAGTACACAAACTAGGAATTTGTCTCGATGCCATGCTGCAACATTAAAAACATGATGAGATAAAGAGATAAACTAAAAAACTAAAGGACTAAAAACGTGCAATAAGTGTAGAAAAATAAGTAATAATAATAATAATAAAAGTAATAATGAGTAGTAACTAGTCAAGGCAGTTTTAAAAAAATTAGCAAGTAAGATAATATGGGGTACCACAGTGCAGTTGATAATGCAACAGAAAAAACAGTGATGAATGACATGAGTCTGGTTGAGCTGCTGTACATAGTGCACGAGAGTCAATAAGTCACTTAATGTTCAGCAGTCTGATGGCAGAGGGGAAAAAGCTGTTCATGTGCCGGGAGGTTTTAGTCCGAATGGACCGAAGTCTTCTACCTGAGGGGAGGGGGGAAAACAGTACGTGACCAGGGTGTGAAGGATCGGCTATGATCCGGCCAGCACGCCTCCGGGTCCTGGAGATGTACAGGTCCTGGAGAGATGGGAGCTTGCAGCCGATCACCTTCTCAGCAGTACGCACGACGCGCTGCAGCCTTAGTCTGTCCCTGGCAGTGGCTCCTGCATACCACACAGTTATGGAGGAGGTGAGGATGGACTCGATGATGGCCGTGTAGAACTGCACTAACATCTTGGTGGGTAGCTTGAGCTTCCTCAGCTGCCACAGAAAGAACATCCTCTGCTGGGCCTTTTTGATGAGGGAGCTGATGGTTGGCTCCCATTTGAGGTCCCGGGTGATGGTGGTGCCCAAGAAACGGAAGGAATCAGCAATGGTGATGGGAGAGCCTGTGATGGTGAGGGGGGGCAGGGGGGTTGTGACTTTCCTGAAGTCCACAATCATCTCCGCTGTCTTCAGAGCGTTCAGCTGCAGGTTGTTATGGCTGCACCAGGACACCAGCTGGGCCACCTCTTTCCTGTAGACGGACTCGTCACCGTTGGAGATGAGCCCGATGAGGGTGGTGTCGTCCGCAAACTTAATCAGCTTAACAGACTGGTGGGAGGAGGTGCAGGAGTTGGTATAAAGGGAGAAGAGTAGGGGGGAAAGTACACAGCCCTGGAGTGATCCTATGCTGATGCTAACAGGGTCCGAGACAGACTTCCCCAGCCGCACATGCTGCCTCCGGTCCGTCAGGAAGTCGGTGATCCACCTGCAGAGGGAGTCAGGCACGTTGAGCAGGGACAGCTTGTCCTGGAGCAGATCGGGGCGGATGGTGTTGAATGCGGAGCTGAAGTCCACAAACAGAATCCTGGCGTAGGTTCCCGGGGAGTCCAGGTGCTGCAGGATGGAGTGGAGGGCCAGGTTGACTGCGTCGTCCACAGACCTGTTAGCACGGTAGGCAAACTGCAGCGGGTCTAGGAGGGGTGTGGTGATGGACTTGAGGTGAGACAGGACCAGGCGCTCAAAGGACTTCATGACTACAGAGGTGAGCGCTACAGGTCTGTAGTCGTTAAGTCCAGTAATCCGTGGCTTCTTGGGGACAGGGATGATGGTGGAGGATTTGAGGCAGGTCGGCACGTGACATTGCTTAAGGAAGGTGTTAAAAATGTCTGTGAAGACAGGAGCCAGCTCTTTCGCACAGTGTCTCAGGGTGGAGGGAGACACACCGTCCGGCCCGGGGGCCTTGCGCGGGTTCAGTCTGGAGAACTGTCTGTGTACATCCTGCTCACTGATGACAAGGGCAGGGGGGGGAGGAGGAGGAGGAGGAGGAGGAGGGGGGGACCGCTTTTGATGAATTAGGGGCTGAGGAGGCAGTGGAGCTGGGTGGAGTGGGTGAGTTGGACACAGCTGACGAGGTGTCAAAACGGGCGTAATGTTGGGACAGTTTTTGACAAAGGGCTTTGTCATCCTGACCTTTAGAAGCCTGAGGCCGATAGTTGGTGATTTGCCTCAGTCCTCTCCACACAGAAGCCGAGTCATTAGCAGTGAACTGCTGCTGGAGTCTCTCAGAATACACAGATTTAGCTCTCCTCAGCTCTCTGTTAAATCGATATTTGACCTCTCTGTAGCAGTCCCTGTCTCCACTTTTCAACGCTGCTTCCTTCTCCTTCCTGATCTGTCTGAGCTTGGCCGTGAACCAGGGTTTGTCGTTAGAGTACCTCACCCTGGTGCGCGATGGAAGAATGTTCTCCTCACAGAAGTTGATATATGAGTTCACAGTGTCTGTGTACTCATTAAGATCATGTGTGGCTCCTTTAAACATGCCCCAGTCAGTTATTTCCATGCATATGTTCAGTTTCTCTCCAACTTCACTGGTCAATTTCTTCGTGGTGGTCACAACAGGTTTAGTGAGTTTCAGTCTCTGTCTGTATGTGGGGATGAGGTGGACCGCAGCGCAGGGAACAGCGCGATAAGCGTCCTTCACTGTAGTGTAACAGTGATCCAGCGTGTTATTTCCTCTGGTTGGACATTTAATAAACTGTTTGTAGCGGGGGAGCTCGTGACTCAGATTGCTCTGGTTAAAATCACCCACCACAATAACCAGAGAGTCTGGAAAGTTGCGCTCCGTGAGTTGGATGTGATCCGCGAGCACGCGCTGAGCTTCGCGCGTATCCGCGTCGGGAGGGACGTACACAGCGACGAGGATGAATGAGGCAAACTCCCGCGGGGAATAAAATGGCTTGCAGTTAATAAAAAGAAATTCCAGGGCGGGAGAACAGTGTTTGGAAATCACCGTTACATCAGAGCACCAGCTGTTGTTAATATAGAAGCACACTCCTCCTCCAATAGACTTACCGGAGAGCTCTGTGATGCGATCAGCACGAATCAGCTGAAATCCCTCGAGGCTGATCGCGCTATCTGGAATGTTCCATTTAAGCCAGGTCTCAGAGAAACAGATGACAGACGAGGAAGCGAGGTCCTTAAATCGCATCAGCAGTCTTAATTCTTCTACCTTGTTCAAGAGAGAATTGGCATTGGATAGAAATATGCCAGGCAAGGCTGTTCGCGTGCCTCTCCTTCGCAGCCGAGTGAGAAACCCCCCTTGCCTTCCTCTTTTCCGCCGTCTTACTCTTTGAGCCAAACAATGGATCAGATCGGCGGCAGGAGCTAAGAAAATTGGGAGAAGGTCCGTGGGAGTAAGAGTCCTGATATTTAATAACTCTTCACGGGTGTATGAACCGGCAGACGCACAATCAATAAACAAAAACAAACAAATTATAAAAATTAAAGGGCAGCGAAGCACCATGGCGACCGCTGTGGGCGCCATCTTGGGAAAAAAAAAAAAAGCCAGGAAACGTGACTCCTGATAGGTCCCTTCTTAAATGGTGAAGCAAAGGCTCTATGGCGAGGGAGTACAGCATCCCTGAGAGAGGGCAGCCCTGTCGAACCCCCCTCTGGACTTTTAAAGGGGCAGACAGGCCCCCATTTATCTTCAGTACACTCTCAATGTCACTGTACAAGACCCGTATCTTGGCTATGAAGCCTGGGCTGAACCCAAAAGCAGCTAAGACTGTCCATAAATACTGGTGTTCAACCCGGTCAAAAGCCTTTTCCTGGTTGACAGAAAAATGTACACATATGTTATCATTTTTTATGTCTAAGCCTTATACAAGTGTAGAAGTGTGGAAAAGTACCGAGACCGCATGGAGAAGATAAGATAAGATAAGATAAGCCTTTATTAGTCCCACAATGGGGAAATTCCAGGATTGCAACAGCACAGGGATAGCAACACTCAGAGCAACAATCAGAAGGCAAGAAAAAACAAGAAGAGCTAGTAAACATATGTACTATCTATCTATCTATCTATCTATCTATATGTATATATATATATATATATATATATATATATATATATATATATATATATATACAGTATATACTGTATATATATATAGACACACAGTGCGGAGCATTATGGTTGGTGGATGTGCAGCAGAAAGTCCAAGCTCTCTCTCTGCGGATGCGGCGGGCCAGGTGGAAGTCTTTGGGCATGATGGTGACCCTCTTAGCGAAGAAGAGACCCACCAGGTAGGCCTCGCTGGCCTCCTGCAGAGCCACGATGGCGAAGCTCAGGAAGCGCAGGTCGGTCTTGAAGTCCTGAGCAATCTCCCTCACCAGGCGCTGGATGGGCAGCTTACGGATGAGCAGCTCCGTGGATTTCTGGTAGCAACGGATCTCTCTCAGAGCCACGGGCCTGTAACGGTGAGGCTTCTTCACTCCGCCGGTGGCCGGAGTGCTTTTCCGAGCAGCCTTGGTGGCTAGCCGCTTCCTGGGGGGCTCTTTCCTCCAGTAGATTTTATGGGCGGTCTGCTTGGTTCTTGCCATCGCTCTTCATTATTCTGTCTTATATTTCTTGCACGCCGCCTAAACTCCAACCTGGCACCCGCGTCGTTTTCGCTACAGTTCCCGGTATGTCGAGTTTCTCCATTAGCACCGGGTGGCGGTTGAGTGCTAGCTAGCACTAGCCCTTCCCTGCTGTAATGTCTCCTGCTGCAAACAGTGGCTCCATCCGCCGAATCGGGAGACCTTTGGGGCGATCTGTGTGTCCGTGATATATATATAGAGTGAAAGGTGTAGAAAGAAGAAGGAAGATAAAAAAAGGCTGTTGCAATGGGCAGCCAACTCGTGTGGCGCCGCCGGTCCGGCGGAACCGAAAAAAGAAGAAAAAAAAAAAAAGCGTGTTCCTCTGGATTAACACTAAGACTGAATGCAGGAAGCCAGTTCTGCCGGAAAGGTACAGGAAGCCCCCTGTAGAGCAAGAGGACACAAAGAGCCCCCTGCGGAGTGAGAAGGGGAGCAGGGCCCCCTTTGTTCTTTTAAGAAAGTCAATACACCTGGTTCCGGATTAACGAACTCTGTCGAACTCTGTTAATAATGTGCCAGACTTGTTTCACTCCTTTCTGTCTGTGATGTATTCAGCTGAAACCGTTTGTGTATTGCAACTGCCTCTCACATATAAGCCCGCTCGCTGAAGCCAGTCTTCAGTACTAACCTCCTGCAACCTGAGGTTCGTACTCCTTGTATATAACTTATACAAGCAAAAACTCTTAAAAGAATATTCTTGTGTCTTGAATCTTTATTGAAGTAACAAACTAATATACGATCATATTCTGAGTGTTTTCAGAGATTCCTGACACTGGTCTATTGAAATCAAACTAGTTTCCACAGCCAATAAACCAGAGACCTCCAAAACATCCCGAATTAAAGTGACGTTGTCACTAATCAGCCTGCCAGGCACACAGTAAGTCTGGTCTACATGAATGAGCTCGCTCATCACCTTTTTCAGTCTTCAGGCCAGAGCTTTTGAAAGAATTTTGTAGTCCGTGCAGAGCAGAGAGACTGGCCTCCAGTTCTTTAGGCTCTGTAGGTCCCTTTTTTTGGCAACAGCGTGATGATGGCCCTCCTGCAGGTTGTGGGTGGGGTCCCCCTTTTCAAACTATCTTGGAGATCCTCCAGCAGGTCTTGACCAAGCAGGGGCCAGAATTCCTTAAAAAAGTCCACAGAGAGACCATCTATACCTGGTGACTTTCCATTCTGGAGGCTCATTAGTGCTGCATGGAGCTCAGACAGAGACAGTGGAGCATCCAAGCCAGCAACAAGGTCCTCTGAGAGCACTGGAAGACCACCAAGGAAACTCTGGCCCAGTGACGTGTCTTCCCTCCACTCTGCTTTATACAGTTCACTGTAGAAACTAGCAGCATATTTCCTGATCTCTGCTGTTGTGGAGATTGTTCTCCCATCATCGTCCAACAAGGAGTGAATAAGCTTTCTCTGGCCATTTTTCCTCTCCAGTCCAAAAATGTAATGGGAGGGCGAGTCCATCAGAGCTACATCCATGTAGCGCGAGCGGACCAGAGGACCTTGTGCGGTGACCACTAGCAAGCTAGCCAAGGCTGACCTTTTTGATTTAAGAGCCTCTAAGTGCTCTTGTTTTCCTGTAGAACTGAGCAACTCCTCTAGCTCTACCACCTCAGTCTCCAGAGCTTTCAAGGATTGGGTCAAGCTACGAGTGACATTTCGAGTGTACTGTTGACAGAGTTGTTTTATTTGTGCCTTACCAAAATCCCACCACATTTGGAGAGATTTAAAAGAGGTTTTTTTGTTCCCTGTGTGACTTTCATACACCATGAGAAACTCCTTTAAACGACACATCATTTAAGTGTATTATTAAAATGCCAAAAAGCACTCTTACACTTTACATTTTCAATAAAAACAGAACAAAACAGCAGGCAGTGATCAGTGAAACCAACAGGACAGATACAACTATTTTTAAAAATACTCATTTGATGTTTAAAACCATAAAAACGGTCTAACCCAGCCATAGATAAAAGGTTATCTTTAACATGGCTCCAGGTGTACTGCCTCTGGTCCCCATGATGTGATCGCCACACATCGGCCATTTCGTGTGCCTTCACCAGTTCTTTCAGCCTATTGGCGGAAGCAGGGTGAGGCTCCTGATGGTTCCTGTCTATAGTCTGTGGTTTAAGATACAATTAAAATCCCCCCCCCCCAGAAATAAAAAAAACGATTCGAATTACAGGACCTAACCGTATCCGATAACACATCAAAGAACCTGATCCTCTCTGCTCTCTGTGTTGGCACATACACGTTTATAAAAACCAAGTTCACGTTTTCAAACTGTACCTTTAATAAGAGTAAATGGTCTTTCACCACCTCTTCTACCTCATGACAGACAGGCACACAACGCCTAGAGAAAATGACAGACAGGCACACAACGCCTAGAGAAAAGTACAGCAACCCCCCCCCCCCCACTGCTATTTGATTTGTGGCTAAAAAAAAAAATGCAGCCATCCCACTCTTTTCTCCACTGGCTCTCACAGTCTACAGTGCTGTGAGTCTCCTGTAGCATCAGCACATCAAGCTTCTTTAAATAAAAACCTTGTATAAAGAGGCCCTTTTTACATCATCCTTGGCCCCATTAATATTAAGAGTGCCAATTCTAAGGTGAGGCATTAAAAAGGATAAAAATAAGGTACAGTAAAAAAACACACACGTAGCAGAAAAAGGAAAAGACAAACTAAGAGTCAACATGACTGTTAGTGATTTGTGATTTCAGTTTAAGAACAAGTTTCTTTAAACAATATATTTCTTGATCAGTGAAAGTCTCATTCCCATCATTCAGTTTCATAAACTTACAAGCTGATGCCACAAATAATTCCAGATCTGGAAAGTAATTTTCTACTTTCATAGGCCTACTCTCCTTAGTCATTTGAAGAAACTTCCTTATCTTTGTAAAAGAGTAGGAGCTTTGCTCCTCCTGCGTCTGCATCAGCTCAGACTCAGCTTCACTGTCATCAGAAGACTCTCATCCAGCACTTCCAAACTCCCCACCCTACTAGATTTAGCAGAACTCTGCAAGTTTTCAGCACTTTTTCATTTTTGTGCAGCTTTAAAGGGATCCTCCTCAACAAAATTATATTCTTGCATTTCTTCATCAACTGCAGCGTTTGTCATACAGTGTTCACTCGGTGTGTCTGTCACAGCCCCGGTCTGCTCCTCCTCCGCCTGCAAAGTCTGTTCATTCACGTTTTTTTCTTTAACTACACTCTTTTTGCCCTTCACCTTTTTACTCTGGGTGACAGGCTTGTCACAATGATCAGAGCTGCCGCCAGACAGAAACTCCCCACCATCACTGTTTGAAGGAGCAACCATTGTGCCTGCTGCAGCCGCGGCCGCCCCAGCGGAGGCAGACACCGCGGCGGCACCCGCCGCTGCCCCGGTGGAAGCAGACACCGCGGCGGCACCACATGTAGCACTACCCTCTGGACCACCAGAAACACCAGCGTCACCTTTCTTACTCCCAGTATTATTCGTGGTCACTTTTTCAGGACATGATCTGATAAGATGGTCTTCTGCACCACACGCAAAACACTTCGTAGTTTCAGATGTTGCAAAGACTAAATAGCTAAAGCCGTTAATCCTGAAGTTAAAAGACACGTTCAGTTCTGCAGAGCTGTATTTCAACACAATAAAGCACTGCCTCCTGTGACACACGACATGCTTTAAAACAGGAGGGATTTACTACCCAGAGAGACCATTCTGATGGGGGAAACAACTTGGCCAAAACGGGACAACTCTCTTATCAGCTGATCATTTTTAATGAAAGGAGGAGCGTTAGAGATGGTGATCCTCCTAGAAGGGTTCACCAGCGAGGAAAAGTGTCATTTATGACAACTCCCTGTTCCACCACCTGATCAGCTTTTTCAGTTGAATCCAGAAAAATGACAATTGCACTGTTCATCCTTGATGCTGACTTTACACAATCATGCCCAACCACCTGTCCCACTGTGAGGCCGACCTCCTCCACAGAACAGGAAACTGTCGGGAGGGTTCTCACGCCATGCCTCCGGGTCAAGCGCTCAAACTCCATGCCACCATCAACTACTGGCATGATGCCGGCTGGGAAAAAATGGGCAGCAGAAACTACCATTCCCCAACACACTCACTCCAAAACTCACACCCCAGCACACACACACTCAAACCACTGTATAATAAACACACACACCTCAACACACAAGACAGAGAAAAGTTAGAAAAACAAAGTTTACTCACTCAACGCCACTCCACACACCTGCTCCCACAAATGCTCACGCATGCGCACAAGAGAGAGAGAGAGAGAGAGAGAGGGAGAGGGAGAACAGAGAGAGAGGGAGAGGGGGAGATAAAATCTATGTGTGACATCATAAAGACAAATGGTCCTATGATCTCTGTGGTCTATGTGACATCATAAAGACACATTTGTCGTCCTATGATGCCTGAGATCATAGGCCATCCTATGATGTCCTATGAAGCGTGACACACAGACACACACAGATTTCTTGCTTTTATAGAGTGATATTCTCTGAAAAATGGCCAAAAAAATCATAAATTCTGCCAGAGTATGTAAATTTGTGAGCACAACTGTATTTAAAGGCTTATATAATTGAGAAAACTTCAGGCAAGTATTGTCTTCGGTCACAGGATTCTTATCTACTTTCTGTACCTAAAGTGCAAACTGAATTAGGGAAAAGAGCTTTTAGGTTTGCTGCTCCATCCTCAGAGGTGTGTAGAACTTTTATATCCACTGTATGTGTATGTGTGTATATGTATATATACACTACTCACAAAAATGTCAAAACTTTTTGCACCATTAAAGTGACCTGTACAACCCAATTGAAAAACAAACTAAAATAATTTAAGGGGAAAAATAAAAAACACAATAACCTAGGCTCCAGCCCCCCCACGACCTGAAAAGGATTAAGCGGAAGAAGATGAATGAATGAATGAATGAATGAACCTGGTTGCATAAATATGCATACCCTGTTATAACTGGGGGTGTGGCTGTGTTCAGAATTAACCAATCACATTCAAAGTCATGTTAAATGAGAGTCAGCACACACCTGCCACCATTTAAAATGCCTCTGATTAATTCCAAATAAAGTTCAGCTGTTCTATTAGGCTTTTCTTGACATTTTTGTAGTCACATCTTACAGCACAAGCCATGGTCTACAGAGAGCTTCCAAGAGCATCAGAGGGATCTCATTGTTCAAAAGATATCAGTCAGGAGAAGGATACAAAAGAATTTCTAAGGCATTACATATGCCATGGAACACAGTGAAGGCAGTCATCATCAAGTGGAGAAAATATGGCACAACAGTGACATTACCAAGAACTGGACGTCCCTCCAAAATTGATAAAAATATGAGAAGAAAACTGGTCAGGGAGGTTGCCAAGAGGCCGAAAGCAATGTTGAAAGAGCTGCAGGAATTTCTGGCAAGTACTGGCTGTTTAGTACATGTGACAACAATCTCCTGTCTTCTTCATATGTCTGAGCTATGGGGTAGGGTGGCAAGATGGAAGCCTTTTCTTACAAAGAAAAACATCCAAGACCGGCTACATTTTGCAAAGACACATTTGAAATCTTCCAAATGCATGTGGGAAAATGTGTTATGGTCCGATGAAACCAAGGTTAAACTTTTTGGCAATAATTCCAAAAGGTATATTTGGCGCAAACACAACACTGCTCATCACCAAAAGAACACCATACCTACAGTGAAGCATGGTGGTGGCAGCATAATGTTTTGGGGCTGTTTTTCTTCCGCTGAAACTGGGGCTTTAGTCAAGGTGGAGGGAATTATGAACAGTTCCAAATACCAGTCAGTGTTGGCACAAAACCTTCAGGCCTTTGCTAGAAAGCTGAAGATGAAGAGGAACTTCCTCTTTCAGCATGACAATGACACAAAGCACATAGAAGAAGATTAAGATTTTGGAATGGCCCAGCCAGAGTCCAGACCTGAGTCCAACCGAACATCTGTGTGGTGATCTGGAGAGGGCTGTGCACAGGAGATGCCCTCACAATCTGACATATTTGGAGCGTTTTTGCAAAGAAGACTGGGCAAATACTGCCACATCAAGATGTGCCACGCTGATAGACTCCTACCCAAAAAGACTGAGTGCTGTAATAAAAGTCAAAGGTGCTGCAACAAAGTATTAGTTTAAGGGTGTGCATATTTATGCAGCCAGGTTATTGTAAGTTTTTTATTTTTTATTTTTCCCCTTTAAAGATTTCAGTTTGTTTTTCCAGTTGGGTTGTACAGGTTATTGGCTACATTAATGGCGGAAAAAGGTCTGAAATGATTTATCTTGGTCTCATTTTTTTTATATCACAAAAACCTGGCATTTGAACAGGGGTATGCAGACTTTTTATATCCACTGTATGTGTATGTGTATATACACTACTCACAAAAAGTTAGGGATATTTGGTTTCGGGTGAAATTTCACAATGCACCTAAAATGCACTATACACAACCTTTACAGGTGAACTTAATTTGACTTTCTCTGGCCTTTTGAATGTACATTTCCAACTGTTCAATGTTTCAGTACTTTTTGCATAATTGCTTGTTCTCTATCAAGGTGCTTAACTGCAAAATTCACAACAGGTGTTTGATCCATGAATCGACCAATAAATTTTCTGGTTCAATTAGAATTGGTATTTAATGAGTTCTCTTCATCATGCTATTCACATTTTGACATCATGAGACCAAGACGATACCTCAAAATTGATCAACAGTATCTCGCCATTGCGAGGCTTCAAACAGGATGTTCTCAGAGAGAAGTGGCCACTGAGCTTACTGTCACAAAATATCATCAGCAGATTACAACAGAGATAAACAGAGACTGGAAGAGTCACAGAAGGGCATAGAAGTGGATGGCCTTTGGCCACATCCCATGCTGATGACCGCTTCATTGTGAACAGTGCTCTGCAGAACCAGATGATGAATGCCACTCAACTCCAGGCACATTTAAGGGAGGTGAGAGGCACCCAACTGTCAATGTCAGACTATTTGAAACCCTTTACATTAGCGTGGTCTGCGTGCTACACGACCTGCAAGGGTACCTGACCACACCATCAGGCACAGGCATCATTGTTTTGCATGGGCCAGGGAGCATTTAAGCTGCACAAGGGACCAGTTGGCCTCAGTTCTGTTCTCTGATGAAAGTCGATTCACACTGAGCAGAAATGATGGCCGCCAACGATGTTGGAGACGTCAAGGAGAGCACTATGCATCAGCCACTGCTGTCACCAGACGAGCCTTTGGTGATGGTGGTGGTGGTGTTACAGTCTGGACAGGTGTGTCCAGTCGGTACAGAACTTGTGAATGGTACAATGACAAGCTGATACTACCTAAATAATATCATTAATCCAGTCATTGTGCCCCTGCATGAACAACAGAGGCCTAATTTCATCTTCATGGACGACAATGCTCCAGGTCGTCAAGGTCATATCATTAGGGAACAGCTTCTGGAGGCTGGGGTACCTCAAATGGAGTGGCCTGCATTTTCTCCAGACCTGGATCCCATAGAAAACCTATTGGATCAACTGAGTCGCAGTGTAGAGGGCTCATAACCCTGCACCCCACAACCTCAATGACCTGAGGGCCACCCTTCAAGAAGAGTGGAATGCCATGCCTCAGCAGACAGTAAGTTGACTTGTGAACAGCATGAGATGTCTTTGTCAAGCTGTGATTGATGCTCAAGGGCACATGACAAGTTATTGAGAGACTGACATTTTTTGTTGTGGTATACCCACCACTGTTGTTGGCTTTTGTTTCAATACATTTTTTGAGATGAGGAAATCACCATTGCATGCTTCTATGTAAATGCCCTATACTTTCATGATATAATATCACTGTAGCGTGACCTTTTTACATTTTCCGTAAATTTGACCCGAAAGCCAAATACCCCTCACTTTTTTTGAGTAGTGTACATATGGCTCTTTGCTGGGGATTCCCTCTCCCTTCCTGTTAAGTTGTGGTTTTCTATTCCTGTAGGCTCTGGTCGGGTGGGCTTTCTACTTTGTCCCGCTTTTGATCGGTGGTGTGTAGTTCACGGCCTTGGGAGTTGCTGCTGGCTCTGGATCAGTTTGGTATAGCACGGCTGGCTTTCTGCTGGCCCAGCTTCAGTTGGTTCATTTTTGGCAGGGTGCATATGGGGGTTGGGTTGGGGGACCACGGATGGCAGTGCTATGCGGCCCCCCTTTGCATGGGGGGGGGGTATGAGTGTGTGTGTGTATGTGGGGGGGTTGGGGCTGGTGGGGGGTGCTTGTAGAGGGTGCTTGCTACCTGAAGAGGCTGCACTGTGCTGGCTTGGGGGGTGAGGAGGTTGGTCTTGGCATGTCCATCCCTGTCTGCACCCCCCCCCCCCCCAACATATTCATTCACAAAAAACAACTTACACCATTCAAGACAGGAGGGGGGGGGGAAATCTTTATACATTTTACTAATTATCTAAATTCCATTATCCACCTTATTCCTGGGGGTGCCGCTGTAGGAACGATTATGGGCGGAACTTCTGGTTTCGGCTGACATAGTGTTAAATCAGTCAGCAAGAGTGGAGTAGTGGGGCATTGAAAATAGCGTTTTTAAAAGTTTTCAAATTCATTTTAATGTATAGTCCACATATGTGTTTTGCACTCAAGTGGCAGCTAATTTCAGCACTTGTAGTTTTTGAATGATTTGGTGTAGTTGTGGTACTTGTTGCTGGTGTTTGTAGTTGTGCCATAGACTGTATAAATGGAGGCTTCTCACCGGCGATGTATAGATCATGCACTGAAAACTAATGAGGACTGTTGGAGTGATCGTGGTACAGATGCAAGAGCACCAGGTATGTTTTCACTTGTTTGAATGTCACAGATCTGATGTTTATGCGTCATATACTGTATGTCACCAGATGCAAGGCTGCATGAAGTAAAAAAAAAAATAGTAAAGTTTGCTTCCGAAGGCTTAATGATTTAAGAAAGATTTCAATTTTTTTTTTTTTTGCATTTGTTGCACTGCCTTGGAACGATATGGACTTGATATTTAGCAGCTTCAGCATGCATTAATTTTTAAATTATCACAAAATATAGATCAATAAAATTTTGAACAGTTGTCAGAAAATGTGTGTACATGTTAAGTTAAATAACAAGCATTCGTGGCATAACAGCAGCATGAGCATTTTAATTTCGGGGTAAAAAAACAGTTACAGTTGTCTGTTTTACCCCGACATTAAAACACATGGTGTTGTGGTTCCTTGTGGCTCTGACTAGATTCTGCATCTGCTCTGAGGTAAATCTGATTATGTCCAACATCTTTTAACAGAATGCCTCTGACTTTATTGTGGTGGGGACTTTGCTATATCTCAGAGTTTTTATTTGTTTACAGCATTAGCATCTTAGCAGCAGAGCTAACTAATGCAGCTACTGGCTACGAGGCCATTTTTTAAGGTCATCTTCCCATCCCTCTATAGTTGTGGGAAGTGGTATGATTATATTACTCTTTTTGAGGTGCAAAAGGCCGTGTTCCCACATTTTTGATGCCAAAGTCATTGTTTGTTAACAAGGAAAAGTGTCCCGTTTCAGTGACAACCATACATTCTAAACTAGTACCTGAAGTTGCGCCCATAATTCCCGCAAGGCATCATGGGGGCTAGGAATAAGATGGATACAGTACAACAGTTAGTTCCAACTGAGCAATCTGATTGGACAACAGGGATTCCAGAAGTTACTAAAATCCATGATAACTGCACTTCAATCGTTTCACTGGATATGCATCACGCCGCTTCAAAGGTGTTCATGTAACTGTTAATTTTGTCTTTGAAGTTTTAAATGTAATTTCTGAATCATTCAATTTTTTTTTTTTTGTCTTTCGGCTGTTCCCTTTCGGAGTTGCCACAGCGTATCATCACCTTATATTGCAATGATCCGCATGTTGATTTGGCAAGGGTTTTAACGCTGGATGCCCTTCCTGACACAACCCTGCCCATTTTATCTGGGCTTGAGACCAGCACAGGGAGTAAGTAAGTAAAGTAAGTAAAGTTTATTTATAAAGTGCATTTCACAGACATAGTCACAAAGTGCTGTACAATAAAATAGAATAAAAACAACTTGATAGAGACACCATTAAAAAAAGAAAAGAAATAAAGAGAACAAATTAAAACCCAAGACTAAAAGATTTAAAAAGTATCAGACAGTTGAATTGAAATTCAACGGAAAGCCTTGTTAAACAAAAAAGTTTTCAGCTGCTTTTTAAAGGAGTCCACAGAGTCACCTAAATGTAGCTGGAGTGGGAGATTATTCCAAAGCCTTGGAGCTACAGATTGAAAGGCTCTGTCCCCCCTGGTTTTTGAGCCTCGTAAAAGGAACAACTAACAAGTAATATGGGGGTAATATGATTTCGTTTTCTGGAACATGTAAGTCGTCTGGCTGCAGCGTCTTGTATATACTGGAGATGAGAAAGAGAAGATTTGTCTAAACCAGTAAAGAAAGCATTGCAATAATCTAGCCGTGAAGATACAAATGCATAGATTATTTTTTCAAACCCACTTGAAGAAACAATGGCTCTCAATTTGGAAATGTTTGTTAAATGAAAAAAGCATGAACGTGAAACAGGATTTACATGGGGGATTAAAACCAAGGGAGGATTCAAAACTAACACTCAAATTTCTAACATTGGACTTAGGAGATGAGTAAAAAGAAGAAAGTGTCTGACTGATTACTGGATTTGGATTAAGATCAAAAGCGGCTACACTCATGGTCTCGGTTTTATTGGAATTTAAGATGAGGTAGTTGTTGGAGAGCCAGTCACTGATCTGGGTTACATAGTTAATCAGGGTGGAGAGCCTGCCAAGTTGGTGAGGTTTAAAAGACATGTACAGTCATGTGAAAAAATTAGGATACCCTGTATAAGTCTGTGTTTTTTTTAATATACATATTTGGACATATGGATATTTAATATCAAAGTTAAAAATACTGGGAGAGTTATGTAATACAACTAAACAATTAAAAATGAACTAAAGACTTTTTTTTCAAATTTTCTGTAAAATGTAATTGTAAACAAGCAGTGAAGAATAAATTAGGACACCCTCCCATCTTTTTTAGGACACCCCCACATTCATTCCCACTTAAAATGGCTAAAATAAATGTTAAAAAAATGCAAACAAAAACAAAAACAAGGTTAGACATAGATATGTGAACATTTCTTAATAAAGAACTGGATATTTAATGGGGTGTCCTAATTTTTTCACATGACTGTATAACTGGAGGTCATCTCCATAAAAATGATAAGAAATGTCATTAACAGACTGAATACTACATGCTAAAGGAATTACATAAAAGGAAAATTTTGGACCTGAATTAAAATCATGTACAACGCTTGGACAATTTAAACAAAAACTAAAGGAAGAAATACTCCAAACATATTTACAAGACAACATGTAAACTCACATAATGATTGACATATCCAGCCTGTGTTGTGTTGTAGCTTAGTTTTTTTTTTTTTTCTCTGTGACATTTTGTCTTAGATTTGTTTTTGAATAGTAACCGCTTAACTTAGCCTAGCTTAGTTTTCTTTTTTTTTTTCTCTCAGTCACATTTTGTCTTAGCTTTGTTTTAAATTGTAATCGCTCTTGTCTTGTTTTCTCTTTTTTCTCTTTTGAATTCTTGGATGGAATATGGGTAGGCAATATAAGCTGCGGCTTCAGCCATCACCCATTTCGGATAACTCACGTGGAATTGTATAGTAGGAGGAGTCTTTGTCTAATTTGACCTTGTTGTTATATTATACAGTTTCTTTTAACCTGTACTGTACTATCCGAAATAAATTCATTCATTCAAAATAACAATGGACCCAGGATTGAACCTTGCGGAACCCCACAAGTCAGAGAGGCTGTGGAAGAATAAAACTCACCAACCCTTACAGAAAAAGTCCTCTCAGAAAGATATGAATAAAACCAATCTAATGCAGAACCAGATATACCTGCCAGCAGCTTTAGCCTATTAATTAAAATGTTGTGATCAAATGTATCAAATGCTGCACTAAGATCAAGTAATATAAGAACAGAGGGTGCACAAGCCAGAGTACTGTCTTGTGCACCCCTTGTAGCTGGGTAACCAACATTTCACTCCTCCGTTCCATTATTGCCTAGCAACAAGATGGACAGCTGGAAGTTCCATTTTTATATGGTCTTTGGCATGACCCGGCCGGGACTTGAACCTCGGCCTCCCAGTTTTGGGGCAGATGCTCTACCTCTAGGCCAACACTCCGGTTCATGTAACCGTTAATTACTAACTCTAATTTGCTGTCAACTAACTCTCATTGACAATTGCAGTACTGTGTTGAATACCTTAATTTCCACAGTGAGGTACTGTTTGAAAAGATTTCTTACCCGACCCAGAAGTCCCACTTTAAAAAAAAAAAAAAAAAAAAAGCTTTGTTCAGCTTTAGAAGTCTGTTTAAAAAATAGACAGTGCTAGAGCTGGATTGATTGTCTTGATTAACAAACCACAATACCTCTGTGGTGATGGACTCTTTGTTTCATTTGAAAATGTGAAGAAAAGCAAATGAAGTGTGTTAAATCACTAGCACGCTAACTACTAGCCACCGGCTAGCTTCCGGCATTGGCTTTGATCTCGGATCTTCTGCAGTACTGACTCAACAGGTATATATTTTATAAACACTTATTATTTTTGCACTTGACAATAGTTAATTTGTTTACATGTGTGTGAAATGACAATAGATGTCTTCATGCTGATTGAGATGTTTAGCAGTAGTTACTGGCTACATTCAGAAGGGACTGTTTTTTTACTCAGCTACGCAAAATAACTGGTTAAACAAACAAATCACAATTTTTTTGTCCAGTATTGCTGTCATGTAATAAATTGTGCTTGCGGAACTGTTGTACAAAAGCCATATTACACTCAAGGTTGTTACGGTATCACTATGTAGAGGGCATTAGACATATCACACCCGCAGTTACTATATACATTGATACCGTACTCCCTCTTCAATATATTTTGTTCTACTTCAGTTCAAACTTCTAATTGTTGTGAAAATAGAACAAGTTTACTTTTAAACTTGAGGACAACCCCCCATAGCACCAGTAAACATCCAAGGAACAGACATTGAGATGGTGACATCTTACAAGTACCTGGGTGTTCACCTGAACAATAAACTGGACTAGTCACACAACACCAACGCGCTCGACAAGAAGGGGCAGCGCAGGCTGTACCTCCTGAGGAGACTCAGGTCTTTTGGAGTGCAAGGGGCACTCCTGAAGACCTTCTATGATTCGGTGGTGGCATCAGCCATCACATTTGGAGTGGTCTGCTGGGGCAGTGGCATCACAGCAGCCGACAGGAAGAGACTGAACAGGCTGATCAAAAATGCCAGCTCTGTTCTGGGGCAACACCTCAACCTAGTAGGGGAGATAGGAGAGAGGAGGATGGTGGTTAAGCTGTCATCTCTGCTGAAAGTCCAATTACTACTCCATGCAGAACATGCTGAACGCACTGAGGAGCTTATTTAGTGGTAGGGTGTGCCATCCTAGGTGCTCAAGGGAGAGGTTCCACAGGCCCTTCCTATGTATGGCTGTCAGACTTTACAATCTAATCGGTGTTGGTCACAGAGGTTGTATTAAACATACTAAATGTCACAACTTTGCACAGTAGAGATCGTCCCCTCCAATACACAACTAAGACAATTACAATTATAATCGAGGGTGGCAACAACACTGTTCATTCAATGTGAAATATATTGTCTGGGTACATATTTATATTCTGCCAGGTAATTTAACTAACCGGAATGCTGTTGATACCACCTGTCATGACCTGGTGAGCGCTCACCCCACCATCCTGTTTCTCTGCTCTCCTGTGATTACCTCATTTGACATGCCTGCTGATTCTGCTGAGCCAGCATTTATAAGGAAGCGCTCTTCGATGATTCAACGCTGGCTCGTTTGGGTATACTGCCTCGAACAGATTGCATCTAACTTGTAAACTCTTCTGTGTTAGATGATTATTTACCTGACACGACTTTCTCCTCCTCCTTCTCCAGGTTGCTGCAAACGAAGAGGTGCGTCTCCAGGGGTCTCGGTGTGCTCACCAGCCTGTTGTTTCATCCGCTGCAGTTCCTCCACTCCACCCGGTCAGACACAGCTCATCATTCTCATTCCCAGCAGTTCCGACCTGCTGGTTCATCTCCTTCGCTGGGTTCTGAGCCGGTCTCTCTCTCTCTTCCACGTAAGTGGTGTAACTTGGATTTCCAAATCCTCCTCCATTCCTCTCACTTATCAGATCTTGTCTTTCCCTCTGCATGTTGCTGCTCCTCTGGCGAGTGACTGTTTTTCCTCAAGTTCGCTCCTTTTGAAAATCAATAAACAGTCAAACGTACTTTGTGTATGTTTCTCTTAGTGTTGCACCTTGCATTTAGGCTGATTGTCCGGTCAATATGAGAGAACCAGCCAGCCATGGTCACGGCCTGCAGGTGCCGCAGCAACAGAGCACACCGCGCTCCACCACCTCGACGTTACAAAGAGACAGGTGACTGAACTCACTCAGCAGCTGCAAACCATTAGGCAGCAGCTGAATGTAGTCACTGATCATTGGGCCTGTACATCTGCTCCGACTGCTCCGCCCCCATCTGCTCCTCCGACTTCTTCCACCATCCGCCGAACTCTTTCCATTCCCACTTCTGCCCCATATGCGGGGGAGGTGCGGGGATGTAAAGATTTCTTTTGTCAGGTTCGGCTATATTTTGAGCAGGTGAAGGGGGAGTATCTAGAATTCACCAGTTCACCCTCCTGCTTCGGGGCTTAGCTCTTAGTTGGGCTCAGTTTGTAATCGATAGCCGGAGGAACGCACCAGCTACATTTGACCAATTTGTGACTGATTTTTCCCACATGTTCGACTGTACCGAAAGTGAAGAGAATATCATGAGTCACCTAATGTCACTCCGCCAGGGTAACCGGACGGTGGGCGACTTCTCGGTGGAGTTCCGAGTCAAAGCGGCGGAATCAGGGTGGGGTAGGAATGGGGTTGCCCTACGCAGTGCATTCCTCTACGGTTTAAATCCTCGCCTCCGCAATGACCTGGCAGTTCATGCCGTTCCTGCCACCCTGGACAGTCTCATTGATCAAGTGGTCGGGCTAGATAACCAGTACCGCAAGCACGCTAGGGAGTGCAGCACCTCCTCTTGCCCGTTCGCCACACCCACAGCCTCATTGGCTGCTGACCCAGGTGAGTCCGAGCCCGCCGCCGAAGCCATGGAGCTCAGCTCTGCTCACCTTCCGTGGGCAGAGGTTGAACGGTGGCAGCGGATCAGGGCGTGTGACTATTGGGGTTTGTTGAAGCACAAGCAGGACACGTGTAACCTACAGCCAAAAGAAGCGGCCCGTCAGTAGCCGCGGGGGGTCTGGCGAGCGGGACACATTCTCATCTCCCTGGTAATTTTTCTATTTCGGCCCTGGTTCAGTTGCCGGTGGTCGAGAGGACAGTCTCTGCCCTCATTGATTCAGGGGCAGAGGGTTACGTTATCTCCTCCCAGCTTGTTCAGGAAATGGGGATACCAATGGTAAAATTGCCAATTCCTCTCCCTGTTCACACCCTTTCTGGTCAGACGGTGGCTTCTGTTACTCATTGCACGGCACAGATTTCCGTCCTTCTGTCTTGTCAGCACCGGGAGAGGCTTTGTTTTTACTTGTTTCCATGTGCCTCTCATGCGGTGGTTTTAGGGTATCCATGGCTCTGGAGGCACAATCCTATTCTCCACTGGGCACAAAATACCATCACCTCCTGGAGCCCTAATTGTTTGGTGACTTGTCTAAGTTCGGCCGAGTGTTCACCGTCCCTCCCCGTCTCCTCCCCTCAGGTTGAGCCGCCGGACTTCAGCCTCGTGCCTGAGGTTTACCGTGACCTCGGGGAGGTCTTTAGCAAGTCACGAGCGTTAGCGCTTCCCCCGCATCGCTCGTATGACCTCCGTCCGGGCACGCGGGTGCCGTCCAGCAGGCTCTATAATATTTCTGGACCTTAGAGGGGGGCGATGGAGAGGTACATAAAAGACTCATTGAACGCCGGCCTCATTCGGCCATCCTTGGCTCCTCTCGGGGTGGGGTTTTTCTTTGTAGGTAAGAAGGACGGGTCTTTGCGTCTGTGCACCAACTACCGTGAGCTAAATTCTATTACCATCAAAGATGAATATCCTCTGCCCCCGATGAACTCTGCTTTTGAGCTCCTGCAACGCTCGCGCGTATTCTCTAAACTCGACCTGCGCAATGCATACCATCTTGTCAGAATACACGAGGAGGACGAGTGGAAAACAGCGTTTAAAATGCACCTCGCACAATTTGAATATCTGGTAATGTCTTTTGCCTTAACTAATGCCCTTGCTGTTTTCCAACGTCTCTTCAACAATGTCCTCCGTGACATGATTAACCAGTTTGTCTTCGTGTATTTGGATGACATTCTGATTTTTTCTAGCTCGCCTGAGGAGCATCAAATTCATGTTAGAGCCATATTACAATGGCTCTTAGAAAACCAACTATATGTCAAGGCAGAGAAGTGCAAATTTTCCACTAATTCCACTTCTTTCCTTGGCTTTGTTATAGCGGAGGGGGAGCTGAAGGGCGACCCGGCCAAGGTGAAGGCTGTGCTAGATCGGCCAACACCCCATTTCCGCAAGGAGCTGCAACGCTTCTTGGGGTTTGTGAATTTCTATCGCAGGTTCAACAGGAACTACAGTGGGATAGCTCAGCCTTTAACCCAGCTGACCTCCATTAAGGTGCCATTTTTATGGACTGAGGCAGCTGAACGGGCCTTTGTGGAATTAAAGGGCCAGTTCTCTACTAAACCCATCTTGGCTCAGGTCAACCCCCTGCTCCAATTTATCCTGGACGGGGATGCTTCAGAGAAAAGGGCGGGTGCTATTCTGTCCCAGCGCTCAGCCTCGGACTTGAAGCTCCGCCCATGTGTGTATTTCTCTCAGCAGCTCACCCCAACCAATAGGAATTACGACGTCGGGGATCAAGAGCTGTTGGCCATTAAACTTGCTTTTGAGGAATGGAGACATTGGAGTCGTGTGGACCGACCACAAGAACCTTGAGTATCTGCAGTCAGCCCACTGGCTGAACTCCAGGCAGGCTAGCTGGGCCTTATTTTTTCAGTGTTTTGATTTCACTGTTACTTATAGGCCCAGCTCCCTTAATACTAAGCCTGATGCTCTCTCCAGACAGTTCAGCCAGGACCCGGCTGACCCCACTTCCCGCTCCCAGACCATTCTACGGCCTCCGTGTGTCCTGGGAACCCTTATCTGGGAGATCGAAAAGAGAGTCCGCCAGCCCAAACCAGCGGGTTGTCCCCCTAACCGCCATTACATCCCTGCTGCCCTCTGCAGCGAAGTTATCCAGTGGGGGAATGCTGGATGCCTCGCCTGTCACCCTGGGGTGGTGCGCTCTGTGGATATCGTCAGGCGAATGTTCTGGTGGCCCACGCTGTGGCAGGACGTGCAGGAGTACGTGAAGACCTGCCAAACTTGTGCCCGGAACAAGTCTCTTCTACCCCCCCCCCCCCTTCTCGCGCTGGTCTTCTTCACCCCCTCCCCATCCCCAGCCGGCCTTGGTCCCACATTGCTATGGATTTTATCACTGGTCTTCCCTCCTCCCATGATAACACCGTCATTCTCACGATTGTGGACAGATCCTCCAAGGCTGTTCACCTGGTTCCTCTCCCAGAGCTGCCAGCCGCCTTCAAAACTGAAGAGTTACTTTCTCATCACATCATTAGACTGCATGGTATCCCTATGGACATTGTTTCTCGCCAGGGTCCACAGTTCATCTCTCGTGTTTGGAAGTCATTCTGTTGCTGCCTTGGCACCACGATCAGCCTCACCTCCGGTCATCACCCACAGAGCAATGGGCAGGCTGAGCGTGCCAACCAGTCCCTGGAGGCCGCCCATTATTGCATGGCAGCTGATGACCCCGGATCTTGGAGCTTCCATCTGACCTGGGTGGAGTATTCACTTAATTCGACAGTCTCTTCGGTCATGGGGCTTTCTCCAATTTGAAGCCTACGTGGGCTACAACCCCCCCTTTTATCCATGGCTGAGAGAGAGGTGGTGGTGCCGTCCAAGGGGGGCCCACTTTCGCCGTTGTCGCCAGGCCTGGAGGTCTACCAGAGTGGCTCTCCTCCATTCCACCGAGCGCAATCAGTGCTATGCTGACCGCAAGAGGGTTCCGGCGCCGGAGTACAAGGTTGGACAGCAGGTCTGCGTGTCAGCGGATCAGTTTCCGTTGAAGGCTGAAGCGCGCAAGCTCGCCCCCCGCTTCGTGGGCCCCTTCCCCGTTACCAACAATGTGGGCGACTCTGCTGTCCGGCTCCAGCTTCCACGGGCGCTCCGCACTCATCCTATGTTCCACGTCTCCAAGGTCAAGCCTCTCTTCTCCAGCTCCCTCTGTCCTCCCCCGAAGCCGCCTCCCCCTCCCCAGATCCTCAATGGCCATGTCACTCATACCATTTGAGAGATCCTGGATGTTCACCGCGGGGGCCAGGGATTCCAATACCTGGTCCACTGGGAGGGTTATGATCCGGAGCACCGGTCATGGATCTCCAGGTCATCCTTAATGACTACGGCATGGTCCGGGCCTACCATCAAGCCCATCCTGAGAAGCCCGGTGGACCGCGGGGAGGCGTTCCTTGAGGGGAGGCCCCTGTCATGTTCTGGTGAGCGCTCGCCCCCACTATCCTGTTTCTCTGCTCTCCCGTGATTACCTCATCTGATGCACCTGCTGATTCTGCTGAGCCAGCATTTATAAGGAAGCGCTCTTCGATGATTCAGCGCTGGCTTGTTTGGGTATACTGCCTTGAGCAGATTGTATCTAACTTGTAAGCTCTTCTGTGTTAGATGATTATTTACCTGACATGACTCTCTCCTCCTCCTTCTCCAGGTTGCTGCCAACAAAGCGATGCGTCTCCAGGGATCTCGGTGTGCTCACCAGCCTGTTGCTTCATCCGCTGCAGTTCCTTCACTCCACCCGGTCAGACACAGCTCATCATTCTCATTCCCAGCAGTTCAGACCTGCTGGTTCATCTCCTTCGCTGGGTTCTAAGCTGGTCTCTCTCTCTCTTCCACGTAAGTGGTGTAATTTGGATTTCCAAATCCTCCTCCATTCCTCTTGCTAATCAGTTCTCGTCTCTCCCTCTGCAGGTTGCTGCTCCTCTGGCGAGTGACTGTTTTTCCTCAAGTTCGCTCCTTTTGAAAATCAATAAACGGTCAAATGTACTGTGTGCGTGTTTCTCTTGAGTATGCACCTTGCATTTACGCTGATTGTACGGTCAATATGACACCATCTAGCTGCAATGCTCCTGCACTGTGTATATAACTGTGTACATATGTATATTTATTTATTTACTCTGAGTGCTGCTATCCATGTGCTGCTGAAACCCCGGAATTTCCCCATTGTGGGACTAATAAAGGCTTATTATCTTCACTCTATAAAAGCAAGAAATCTCTGTGTGTGTGTGTGTGTGTGTGTGTGTGTGTGTGTGTCTGTCACACGTCATAGGACATCATAGGACGGCCTATGATCTCTGCCTGAACATCATAGGACATCCTATGAACTCAGGCATCATAGGACACAAACAAATGTGTCTTTATGATGCCATATAGACCATGTGTCTTTGAACTCAGGCGTCATAGGACACATAGACAAATGTGTCTTTATGATGTCATACAGACCATGAACTCAGGCATCATAGGACGACTCCCAATGCTTATATGACGGCACATAGACAAATGTGTCTTTATGATGTCATATACATCAAACCTGCCTTCATGTCTTTATAATGTCATATACAGTGACAAACATCAGGCAACATGTCTTTATGTCATATACAGTGAGTCCATGCTGGAAAGCCAAGAAGAAGAAGAAGAAGAAGAAGAAGAAGAAGAAGAAGAAGAAGAAGAAGACTTCTGACTTTTAAAAAAGGCTTTATTGTACAATTCAAAAATGCAAAAACACCAATATCACGGCCCCAAGTGTGTCACATCTCAAAAGTGCAAACATAACTCATCCCCCTGACCCACAGAAAACAAAACGCTCCCTACAGTCCATCTATTGGTGAATGCCTCCAAACTGTCCACCATTTGGTAGTAAGAGAACTCCACCTGGAGTCTGACTTTCAACAAGGCCTTGAAAGCAGACACAGGATTCACATTGCCAGCGTTGGTAGTCTGATTTTTCCTTGTCAGCCAGATGGCAAGTTTAGCAGTACCAGATAGGAAGTTCATCAAAGTGTGGGCAGACTTCCTTGCCACTTTATACTTTGGACCATAAATGAACAAACCAAAAGAGAAACGTTCACCCAAATCCTGAAACCACTCCCGCAAAAGATCAAAAAGGCCAGATAAACGAAAACACTGAACAAACAAATGCTCCAGGGTCTCAACTTGGGAACAAAACAAACATTCCACCCCCCCCCCCCACACAGTTGGATCCAGGCGTGCTCTGTATTTATTTGTAGCTATTGCCCCATGAACAATCCTCCACTGGAGATCTGCTGTCCGTTTCTCAATAGGGAGCTTGTACATGCACCGCCAGCTGCCTTTCGGGGAGACCTCTGGCCCCAAAAAACCCGCCCACCTCGACTCTGTCACGTCCATCAGAGAGCGCAGATTCAGAACCTTCACACAGATGTGATACACCGTCCTCATCCCAACAAGCTGGAACCTGCCCAGGCGAGGATTTCTGAAGGTCAGCAGGTGGTCCTCTCCTCCCTGCCACTCCCCCACAGCTGCTGAAGAAGAAGAAGAAGAAGAAGAAGAAGAAGAAGAAGAAGAAGAAGAAGAAGAAGAAGAAGAAGAAGAAGAAGAAGAAGAAGAGTCCTTCACCCTATGCTGGTGAAGGACACCCTTCACCAGCATAGGGTACGACAGACTTTAAAGCATGTTTCTAGGACATCATAGGATGACCAGTGATCTCTGCCTCATCATAGCGTGCCCTATGAACTCAGGCATCATAGGACGACTCGCCATGCCTACATGATGGTAGATGTGTAACCTTGACGAATGCCAGTCTACACTACAAATGTGTAAAATGCCAAGCAAAGCGTTGATTTTCTCCAGGTGCTCTGGTTCCTTGGTTTCATGCATGGGCCTTCCTGAACAGGGTCAAAAACCACTTTTTCAGGATTGTGCCCGTGAACTGGAATTACGACGCACCTATCCCGCAACCAGTGGTCTGAACGAAGAAGAAGAAGACTCACCAGATGGAGAGCAATAGAATGAGGAGAACTGCTGCACGTCAGAAAGGATGCTGTGAACATGAAACACCTCAGGTTCCAGCAGTATGCCGCAGGCATGACTGTGAACAACACAGCCGTCTGAGACAGGAGGAGACCCTTCAGTGGTCTGAACAAAGAAGAAGAAGACCCACCAGATGATGTCTACAGTATATGATGGCACATAGACAGAGCACATGAATCCCTACAAGACATATACTGTATATACACAGGTAAGCAACATAACACAGAACAGTGACAGACAGGAGAAGAAGTAACAAGCAGGGGCAAACCGCCCCAGATGGCAGGTCATATTTTGTGTGATTTTTATGTTTGGCTGCATACAAAAGCCATCACATGTGATTGCCACTTAGTGCTGTGTTGCTATACCAACTGTCCTGTAACTGACAAGAATTCTGTTCCAATGCATCCCCTCTATGGGTATGCATGGGTTTCTACGGGCATGCATGGGTATGCACTACTATCTTAAAATGCATTATTATTTTTCTTAACAGAATGTTATGAAGGGGGATCTATAGTTAAATAGTGCCTTTTCTAGTCACAGGGACCGCTCAAAGTGCTTAACTAATAACTACACTAACTCCCTACTCTTAGGGTGGGGAGGGGCGGAGTGGTTAGCATTGCGGCAGCACAGCAACTCACCCTTGGTCGGGGGATCCTCGGTGTGATCCCAGCCCCCGACCAACAGTGATCTGTGTGGAGTTTGCATGTTCTCCCCGTGTCTGTGTGGGTTTACTCCGGGATTTCTCCGGTTTCCTCCCACATGCCAAAAACATGCAAGTTAGGTTAATTGGCATCAAAACTGGGGATTCTAAATTGTCCTTAGGTATGACTGTGAGAGTGAATGGTTGTCTGTCTCTCTGTGTTGGCCCTGCGATGGACTGGCAATCTGTTCAGGGTGTACCCTGCCCCTCGCCCAAAGATGCTGGGATAGGCTCCATCCAGCACCCCCGCGACCCGAAAAGGATTAAGCGGAAGAAGATGAATGAATGAATGAATGAAATGAATGAGCTATCTATAGTCAGTTTAGAATCAGCAGTTAGCCAAAGGGTGCTTTCACACCTACAGGTTTTAGTTTATTTCAATCAAACTCGAGTTTGTTTTCGCCATTAGTGCGATTCCTTTTGTCTGATGAGAACACAGTAATCGCACTCAGGTGTGCACCAAACCAACCATGGCAAGACCTCCTAAAAGATGTGGTCTTGATTCGAATCAGCTGGCAAACTCTGGTGCAGTCCTGCAGGTGAGAAAGGGACTGCACTAAAACAGGACCAGCAGCAAACGGTAAAACATTTTATGCCACTTTCCGTACCTAATGGATCTTTGAAAATATCTGTGGCTGAGCATGTCATGGTTCTGGAGGATTAATGAACATTAACATGTTATTTTCCATCTGTAGCCGCTCTTCATTTTCAAACTGTACAATTTGCCAAAATTGGTATATGCACGTAAACAATAACTAGGGCAATGACCCCCCCCCGTAGATTACACTACAATATGTATTATTTTCTCCCCAGAAATGCATAAATGCACAGTAGTCATCCTACTTCCTGTATTTATCTTTCCTGTTCTCGTGGCAAAAAAATCTGACCAATAAGAACAGAGAACGTTCTGACGTAAGTCTCGTGAGAATTAGCATGACGTAGTTTGGTCTGCTTGAATTTTTGCCTGTGTGAAAGGAAATGGAACCAAGGAGAAAATGATACAGAGTAACAAACTTATCAACTGATTTGGACCAAAGTAAATGAATCCATGTGTGAAAGCACCCTAAGATGCATGTCTTTGGATTTTCGAAGGAGCAAGCTCTCACCTCCAAGACTCTGACATAGCCACTCTCAGCACTCAGATGAAGACACGACTTTCCTGAGTTGTTGGTCTCGTTAACGTTGGCTCCCAAATAGATGAGATCTGCCACCATCAGGTGGTGGTTGTGTTTTGATGCGTAAAGAAGGGCAGTCTAAGAAAGGAAAGAAAAAACATTTTAATACCACACACAGGTACACAGCAGCCATTAAAATCAGAATAAATTTGTCGTTGTTTAATTTAATAAGGTAAACTTTCATATAACCTAGAGTCTTTTCTTTGTGAAATATTTCAAACCTTTTTTTTAATTTTGATTATAGCTTTTGAATTAAATTATGAATAATGGTGACCATGAAAAAAAGTACAATTTCGCTGTACAAAAAAATAAGAAATGCATAGTAAAAAGATACAGAAAAAAAAAGAATTATAAAATAGATGAAAAAACAGTTACTAAATGAACTGACAGGGATAAGCTGAAGTTAAATGGTTTACAATTATGGCATATTTTTAATAAAAAAGAAGAAATATTAGCTGTACCATTCCATCGGCATCTTTGAGGTCCAGACTGCTAAGAACTGCCATCCTTTTCGCGATGGCAAAGCCCAGTGCCCTCCGCCCCATACATGCCACTTTATGCAGTGCTCTGAAAGAAGGAGCACAAACAGGACTTTAGAGTTAAAACATCTACCCAAACAATTTAGTGGCACAGCCTGTGGAATAATAAAGAAAGGTCTGAAACTGGGTTATAGTTTATGTGGCAGCAATAGCTGTTTTGGGTTTTTTTTGCCCATAAGGAATAATCACGTCATTGAGAATAGGCTACTTATAAAACAAACTTTTGATATATTTGTAGTTCACCTTTGAAGGAAAATCAAAGCAGCTCCATTTAGCTAACCTGCTAACTTATGCAACATTCTGATTTTATAGCAGTTCCAGCTGAGCAGTATGATTGGCTAATACACATTCCAGGAGTGCTGATGAACCAGCATAACATACTGGCCTCACCTCGTTTAGGGGGCCCACAAATTTTGGCTTGATGCCCAACGCTGCACTGGACCCACCTTCTACAGGCTTCTTTGTTGAGAAGGGCCCGTAAAGGTGTCAAAAGGGTGGGTGCTTTCACCCTGGACTTACAGACATGGGCGGATGAACACCATGATGTCAATGGCCACCCACCAACCATGGACCTGGGGTCCCATGTTCAGAAGAGCATTTTTAACTCGGCATTACTGACTCCTATGGCCAACCCCTGCACCTGCATTGCATCTCAGATGTATTGGCCATGCCTCTCCTCTGAACCCAATGCCTTACAGGACAGCGCAAGGTCTTTTAACTGTCCTGGCTGGAAGATCAACATCATCATCTGCCTGCTACAAACCATCTGCAGGCAGAAACTGCAGCTGTGGAGAGTCATCAGAAATTAAATCTGTCAATTGTAGCAGGCTAAAGAGGAGACATAAACATAACTCCACCACAGATGAATAAAGATCATCCTACAGCATAGTCTGCAACTACTGTTGCTTGCCTGATGGACTAGTACACTGCTCAACACACCAAAGCCATTCAGAGAAGGCCAGTGTACAAACCCAATTCTGGTGAAGTTTGGGACATTGTGTAAAATCCTTTTCAATCTATATTTAGTTGAATACACTATAAAGACAAGATATCCAATTTTCAAACTGATAAACTTGGTTTTTTTTTTTTAAATATTCACTCATTTTGAATTTGATTCCTGCAACATGCTCCAAAAAACCAGGGACAGGGGCAAGAAAAGACTGGGAAGTTGAGGAATGCTCAAAAAACACCTTTTTGGAACATTCCACAGGTGAACAGGCTAAAAGGAAACAGGTGAGTGTCATGATTGGGTATAAAGGAACATCCCAGAAAGGCTGAATCGTTCACAAGCAAGGATGGGACAAGATTCACCACTTTGTGAACAATTGTGTGGGCAAATAGTCCAACAGTATAAGAACAATGTTTCTCAATGTACAATTGCAAGGGATTTATAATCTACAGTACACAATATCATCAAAAGATTCAGAGAATCTGGAAATCTAGAGAACAGTTGTCAGAGTTTTGTGTAAAAAGTTTGCTGTTACTCTGACCTGACTTTTCACAAGATTTTATAATAATAATAATAATAATGCATCAGTTTTATATAGCGCTTTATCATATATACTCAAAGACGCTTTACAATTAGGTACATTATTCATTCACTCCAGACAGACAATGGTAGTAGCAAGCTACTTCTGCAGCCACAGCTGCCCTGGGGCAGGCTGACGGAAACGTGGCAGCCAATCTGCGCCAACGGCCTTTCCGGCCACCACCGAACATTTTATACATTTATACACATTCATACCCAGTGTTATGGGCACTGGAGGCAATGCGGGTGAAGTGTCTTGCCCAGGGACACAACGGCAGGATATCTGGGGAGAGCGGGATTCGAACCGCCAACCATCGGGTTATTAGATGACCTGCTCTACCTCCTGAGCCACTGCCGCCCCAAATTTTGTAATTTGATCCAAGCTATAATTAAAATTAAAACTAGAATGCACTCAACTGAGATGCAGACCCACACCTTTAGCATCCCTTTTGAAGTTACTATGGGCCAAAATGGATTATGACCTTTCTTGACCCTGTGGCTTTGACGTTCGACCTTTTCACCCCTACAGTATAGCCATAGGTGCTAGTCCCAAGGTCAACCTATGTACAAGTTCAGTGGCCATAGCCTCATTCTCTGCTGAGTTAAGACATGGACACAGCTGGGTAGGCGGCCACCAACAGCACTGTCGGCTGTACCAACACGACTCGTCTGCATTGGTAATAATAATTAAAAATAATTTAAAACAGTATAATTCCATCAAGGCCCAAATCATATCAGATACAAAATAAAATATTCTACCGTTGTTGGGGGAGTAGCGCATAACTCAGTTATACTGGAGAACAGCGCAGTGGGAACACATCTGACACAAGGTGATTCTGATGACTGGTTGAGCAATACGTGACTTATCAGTTACCACAATGCAAATCAGATGGATATCATTCTGATTTTTACTGCTTTCACATGAAGTGTGGCCTATGCCTCTGGGTTAGGGTGCAGAGCAGGATCCATTTTGGTAATTGAATCTGTGGAAAAAGTAGGCTGTATTTCATAGAAACATACTGTGAAAATTCCATCCATCCATCCATCTTCTACCGCTTTTTTGAAGGTCCGGGTCGCAGAGGAAGCAGTTCAAGCAGAGAAGCTCAGACTTCCCTCTCCCCAACTACCTGCTCCAGCTCTTCAGAGAGGATACCAAGGCGTTCCCAGACAGACTGGGAGATGTATTCTCTCCAGCGAGCCCTGGATCTGCCCCGATGTCTCCTCCCAGTGGGACGTGCCTGAATCACCTCAAGTGGGAGGCGTCCAGGAGGCACCCCAATCAGATGGTCAAACCACCTCAACTGGCTTCTTTCAATGTGGAGGAGCAGCGGTTCTACTCTGAGCCTGTCCTGGATGACTGAGTTCCTCACCCTATCTCTGAGGGTGAGTCCAGCAATCCTATGAAGAAAGCTCATTTCAGCCGCTTGTATCTGCGATATTATTATTACTTATTACATTATTATTACCCAAAGCTCATGACCATAGATGAAGGTAGGAACGTAGACTGACCGATAAATTGACAGCTTTGCCTTAAAGCTTAGCTCCCTCTTCACCACAACGGACCGGTAAAACGTCCGCATCACTGCAGATGCTGCTCCGATCAATCTGTCAGTCTCTCGCTCCATTCTCCCCTCACTCATGAATAAGACCCCGAGATACTTAAACTCCTCCACTTGGGGCAGGAGCCTGTCCCCAACCCAGAGAGGATAATCCACCTTTTTCTTTTTTTCCCCAGATATTTTTATTAATTTTTTAACTTTAACAATAACAAAAACACAAAAGCAAACAACTCCCCCCACCCCCCACCCCCAGCCCACCCTCTGCCCTGGCTCATACAACAGCATCATTCAGTACATCGAAGCACTCAGTCTTGCAGTGTTCTCAAACTTACAAAAAAAATTAAGGAATGGTTGCCATTTGCAGTAGAAATCAGCAGTACAGGTACATCTCAAAAAAATTAGAATATCATGAAAAAGTTCAATATTTTTGTCACTCATTTGAGAAACTGAAACCCATATATTATATAGATTCATTACACAGAGAGTGAAATATTTCAAGTGTTTATTTATTTTAATTTTGAGGATTATGGCTTACAAAAATTAAAATATTACATAAAATTAATTACAAAAAATATTTTTTAATACAAATGTGGACCGACTGAAAAGTATGTCTATGTAACACACTCAATACTTGGTCGGGGCTCCTTTTGTATTAATTACTGTATCAATGTGGCGTGGCATGGAGGTGATCAGCCTGTGGCACTGCTGAGGTGTTGTGAAGGTCCAGGTTGCTTTGAAAGTGGCCTTCAGCTCGTCTGCATTGTTGGGTCTGGTGTCTCTCATCTTCCTCTTGACAATACTCCATAGATTCTCTATGGGGTTTAGGTCAGGAGAGTTTACTGGCCAGTCAAACACAGTGATGCCATGATCATTAAACCAGGTTTTGACACTTTTGGCAGTGTGTGGGGGGTGGGTGGGGTGCCAAGTCCTGCTGGAAAATGAAATCAGCTTCTCCATAAAACTTGTCAGCAGAGGGAAGTGTGAAGTGTTCTTAAATTTCCTGGTAGACGACTGCGCTGACTTTGGTCTTGATAAAACACAGTGGACAAACACCAGCAGATGACCTCTGTTCAGATAAAAGTAAATTTTGCATTTCATTTGGAAATCAAAGTCCCAGAGTCTGGAGAAAGAGTGGAGAGGCACAGAATCTAAGTTGCTTGAGGTTTAGTGTGAAGTTTCCACAGTCAGTGATGATTTGAGGAACCATGTCATCTGCTGCTGTTTGTCCACTATGTACATCCTTTGATGGTATATTTAATCTTTTCTAGCTTAAGGAAAAACATTACGTTGTTTATCCATTGTGACACAGATGGAGGAGTAGGAGATTTCCACTGGAGAAGGATCCACCTTTTTCTGACTGAGGACCATGGACTTGGACTTGGAAATTAACAAAAGTAAAATGAAAATTTGGATGGACTGAAAAATATTCAGTTTATCATCATATTATAATTTAAACGACTGGTAACAAAACTGACTATGTTGCCTCCGTGCAGCGTACAGCAGGCACACAGTTCACATGTAATTAGATGGCACAAGTCAAAGCATGACAAAAGACTTTGTCCTGCCATAAACAATCCACTGTTGCAAAATGGGAAGTGTGCCGCAAATGTGTGCTGTTGATCACTGTAATAGGGCCATGATAGTGAGGTGACTAAACAGCCCCTCTTCTGCCTGTGAATTTTTGTCTCTTTATACAATCACATTGTTGTTTTACTAATAACAAAATTTACGACTATTTGCAACCATAAAACAAATACCACTCTAATGCTAGCAACTAAAATAGCCCTGCTAATCTCCAAAATCTCAGTTTCTTCATTCACTAACTTTGTTATGCCAATTTGCAACTGCCTGCCTTTGTTTAAGTTATAACCGATGAAGGCAATCCACTCTCTGAAGTGGCCACTATTATACACAACTCACTCTTCTTGCTAGCACCTGCCATGTGACGTCTGCTTTTTGTTTTTGAAGTAAACAGCGAGTGAATACAGATAGATAACCACTTGTTTTGTGACCCAAAGGCAAGAGGTGCTTTGCTTTGATGCTTGATTGGCACCCTTCCTGAGACAGTACATGTCTATTTTTCTTTTAACCAGATGGTTTATAAATAAAAATAAGTAGTAAAGTTGTTGTAGTAGTTGTACTGAAGCTGTTTCTAGATGTAAGTGTCTAGTTAGTAACAAAAACGTGAAGTTTGTCACAGTGTCAATATTAGAAACAGAATAGGATCATTTCTTGTCAAACAATCAAATTTAAGGAAATACTCAGCCTATTCCTCACAGAAAAAATTAACTGCTTTATCCAGGAAAACGCTTAAGCTAGAACCTTCAACTTTTGGGAAGCAAGTACCTATGACTTCAGGAATATGGATGTTCACAAGTCTTGCTCAACACAGAATTCTGGGTGCATGAACTACTGTTACTCTGAATTTCACTGTATAGCCTAAAGCAGAATTTCGAAGGCCCATAGAAATCCCAATTTCAAAGACAGGGGTTATTTGTAACACAGGTTTCCATGTTTGAGGTGTAGTTTGTACTATAAAATTATCAAAAGCAGGTGAAAGGTCTAAAAGATATTTGAGCTTAAAAACTACTTCAGTATCTTCATACAACTTTAATGTGATATTGGTGAAATGAAGATGACAGCATCCACCAATTTCAGATTAACTTATTAGAAACATTTTGTCTGTTATTAACATATCCAAAATTGGTGAGTGTTCTTTGAAGAAAATCATTTTTGTGTACAAAAAAACCCAAACAAACATATCAGCCCCATTTAGGAGTTGAAGACGCTGTCATCTACCTGTTGCAACGAATGCATTTGCACCCGGATGGTGGAGGAGACACTGTGACAATCATGTTCTTTGATTTCTCCAGTGCCTTTAACACCATTCAGCCATTGAGGCTGGGTGAGAAGCTATGGGTGATGGGGGTTGACAGCTCTGTGATCTCCTGGATTACAGACTGCCTGACAGACAGGCCACAGTTTGTCCGGCTGGACAGTGTCTTGTCTGATGTGATGGTTAGTGAGACGGGAGCTCCACAGGGGACTGTGCTTTCTCCTTTTCTCTTCACCTTATACACCACTGACTTTGAGTACAACTCCAAGTCATGCCACCTGCAGAAATTCTCTGACGACTTGGCTGTTGTTGGGTGTATAAGAGGGGGAGAGGAGGGGGAGTACAAGGCACTGGTAGACAGATTTGTGGACTGGGCTGAGCAGAATCACCTGAGGCTGAACATCAGCAAGACCAGAGAGATGGTGATTGACTTCAGGAAGAAGAGGATGCCTTCACAGCCATTGCGGATTAGTTGGGAGGATGTGGGGGTAGCGGAGGACTCCAAATACCTGGGTGTCATGATCAGCAATGGACTGGGCTGGAAATCTAACACAGATGCTGCATACAAGAAGGGAATGAGCAGACTCTACTTTCAGAGGAAGATGAGATCCTTCAATATGCACAGCAAGATGCTGGAGCATTTCTACCAGACCGTAGTTGCCAGTGCCATCTTCTTTGCTCCTGTGTGTTGGGGTAGCAGTACTAGAGCTAGCGACACCAACAGACTTGACAAGATTATCAAGAAGGCTGGCTCTGTAATCGGACTCACTCTAATGTTGAATTTTGGTCATAACAATGCTGCCATACTGCACCTTACAGTCTAATTGGTACCTCACATTTCACCCTATCCCTTATAATCCTTCTTTGTACAGTCGGTACTAGCCATAGATTCATAAATATAATCATCTATTTAGCCTAGTAGTAGCCTATGTAGTATATAAAGTTATCTAAGCATTTGTGCTTCCCTGGGTAACTCTATTTTGCTATTTTCTATTATGCTGTGTGTATTTCTGTTGGTTTTGGGTTGTCTATACTGTGTCATGCTGCTGTTACACTGTAATTTCCCAGTTTGGGATCAATAAAGTACATCTATCTATCTATCTATCTATCTATCTATCTATCTATCTATCTAACGTGTAAAATTTGCAGATTTCATGATAGAGGGTTTAAATTCCACAAGGTTCCTCTTGTCCACCAGGTTAAAGTAGGAGAACATTGCAGTGCAACAATTCATGTATCCCCGATAAAACCTATTAGTAGCTGATCAAGAAGCATGTAATGACTTAATATCTACTGATTAGGGGTGGGAAAAAAGATCGATTCAGTGATGGATCGTGATACTTGGCACTGGCAACAATGCATTGATCCATAAATGCACAGATCGATCTTTGTTTAAAAAAAAGCGTACACATATACTTTTGGGTTATCAGTTAATCAATGGCGTTTTCAGTCCACTAGATGGCGCAAAGCGAACACCCACTCAAGTGAAGTCATAGCTTGGCTCAGAGGCTTGCAGCCAGCTTTAAAGGTTAGGAAGCAGTTAGATCAAATGTCGGGCCTTTTTTGGATTTTATAACAAAGATGGAAGGAAAGCCCTTGACAAAACACATAACGCGCAAGAAAAAATGCACGGAAAAAAGAAGAAACACTCAGAATACAGCGGGCCACACATGTCTCGGAGCAGTATTAGTAACGGCTAAGCTAAGAGACACCGGCATGGAGCTTTTTCTCCAATCGCCAAGTAAGTAAGGTTTAATTATGAAGCGCTTTTCAGAGACATATAGTCATAAAGTGCTGAACAATAAAATGGAATAAAAGAAAGTTGATAGATCAAAATAATTTTAAAAATACGAAAACAAGTTAAAACACAAGATTAAAATAATTTAAAAATATCAGACTTACCATTAAAAAGCAGTTGAAACTCAACGGAAATACTTATTAAACAAAAAAGCTGCTTTTCAAGAGTCCACATAGTCAGCCATGACATGTTTGCATGAAAACCCAAATGCAGACACAGACTCGATTATAAATCACAATGATTTTTATTAATGAAGTTAATGTGTGTGTGAATGAGTGGATGTGTGTACGGTGGGGAGAGAACTGGCAACCGGAACACAGGAGGAGTTAAAGCACAGAAGAGAAGCTTAGTCCACTCCAAGTTCCCAGAGTCCGCTCGTGAAGTGCTGTGTTCGTGGAGGCGATGATGTAGCAGGTGCTGCTGCAGCTGCAAGGTAAGAGGGAAGAGTGAGTTCGGTGAGAGGAGGCACTTACTGAGCAGAGAGTGGAAGTGACCTCCAGCTCACGGGGAGGAATCTGGTCCGCCGCCTGGAACAGAGGTTGTCCGCCGCCTAGAGCAGAAGTAAGTCCGCCTGTGCACAGGGGAGAGAGGAGTAGGAGTCGGAGATGAAACATCCAAAGATGCTAGCTTACTGCTGAGTTGGGGAGGTGAAGCTCCCAGTTGAACAGGTGCAGAACGATGAGGAAGGGAGGCAAAACTCCTAGTTGGTGAGAAGGGTGAGTCAGGACGTGAGTGGCTTCACCCAAGGAGCGTTGATGTCTCCGTGCAGGAGTGCAGGAATCCACTCAAGGTGCCTAATTGGAGACAGCAGGTGTGAGAGCAGGCACAGCTGAGGATGATAATTAGTGAACAGAGGCACACAGCATGGATCACTACAGTAACACCCCCCCCCCCCACAAGGGACGCCTCCTCGCGGCCGACTCAGCCTGCTGGGGTGAGTCCGATAGAAGTCCCTGATGAGCTGACAATCGAGGATGAAGGATAATCTCACCCAGGATCTCTCCTCTGGACCATACCCGGTCCAATCCACCAGGTACTGGAGACCCTGGCCCCAGCGTTGTATGTCCAAGATGCGCTTGGCCTTGTGGGCCGGACCACCATCGATCATAACTGGAGGGGGCGACAGCTTGGGTGGAGGACAGAGAGGACTTGAAGAAACCGGCTTTACCTGGGAGACATGAAAGGTAGGACAAATACACATGGTAGGGGGAAGAGACAGGCGGACAGCGACTGGGTTGACAATATGAGAGATGGGAAAAGGACCAATAAAACGGGGAGAAAGCTTCTTGGACTCAGCTTTCAAATTAATGTTCTTAGTAGATAGCCATACTTTTTGTCCGACCCGGTAGGGCGGAGCCGGGGTCCTCCGACGGTTGGTGATTTCAGAATTGCGACCAGCGGTGTGTTGGAGCGTGGCCTTGGCAGACCTCCAGATCCGACGGCATAGTTTAATATGGGCCTGCACAGATGGGACAGCGATCTCCTCCTCTTCTTCTGGGAACCACCGAGGGTTGTAGCCCAACGACGCCTCAAACGGGGAGAGACCTGTGGCCGTAGAAATGGCGGAGTTGTGAGCATACTCGATCCAAGTTAAGTGTGAACTCCACGATGCAGGGTTAGAGGCTGTAACACACCTCAGGGCCGCCTCCAGATCTTGATTACCGCGCTCACACTGGCCATTGCTCTGCGGAGGGTACCCTGAAGACAAGCCGACCGTTGCTCCAATGGCCTTGCAGAAAGTCCGCCACACCTGAGACACAAACTGAGGGCCCCGGTCTGACACGATGTCCAAGGGAATCCCATGTAGACGTACCAACAAGTCGGCTGTCTCCTTGGCCAAAGGAAGCTTGAGAAGGGGGATGAAATGAGCTGCCTTTGAAAATCTGTCCACGATTGTGAGAATCACCATGTGACCTATGGAAGGAGGGAGACCCATCACAAAGTCCATGGCGACGTGAGACCAAGGTCTGCTGGGGATGGGAAGGGGGTGCAGCAGTCCTGAAGGGGAAGAGGACAATTTCCTGGTGGCGCACTGGGGGCAGGCCCGAACAAAGTCGTTAACCTCCTTTCTCATCAAAGGCCACCAGAAGGTCCTCTAAATGTGGGACAGGGTGCAAGCCATCTCGGGGTGACACATGACCTTGGAGGAGTGAGCCCAGTCGATGACCTCACCATGCATAGTAGAAGGAACATAGAGCCATCCCGCTGGATCCCCGCCTGGGTTGTGCTCGGACACCTGCGCTCTCTTAACCCTCTCCTTGATACCCCAGGAAAGCATGCCAATAACGCACAAGGGGGAGACAATGGGGTGCGGCTCCGGTGTGGCGGTATCAGGGGAGAACTGCCTGGAGAGGGCATCAGGTTTGGTGTTCTTGAAACCCGGGTGACAGGTGATGGTAAAGTTGAATCTGCTGAAGAACAGAGACCAGCGAGCCTGCCTGGAATTCAGACGCTTAGCCGTTCTAAGGTATTCCAAGTTCTTGTGGTCGGTCCAAACCATGAATGGCAGTGAAGCCCCCTCCAGCCAATGGTGCCACTCCTCCAAAGCTAGCTTGATGGCCAGTAACTCCCGATCCCCCACATCATAATTCCTCTCAGCCGGGGACAGGTGTCTGGAGAAGAAAGCGCAAGGATGGACCTTGTTATCCGAGGGGGAGTGCTGAGACAACACTGTCCCAACTCTGAAATCCGATGCGTCCACCTCCACCAGGAACTATAGGGACAGGTCTACCTGGGCCAGGCTAGGGGGGAAACAGAAACAAGATTTCAGTTCAGAAAACGCTGCCTCAGCCTCATCAGACCAACGGAAAGGAACCTTAGTGGAGGTGAGACGGGTGAGTGGCAGGGCAGTCAAACTGTAATTGTGAATGAATCGGCAGTAAAAATTGATGAAACCCAGGAACTGTTGTAGCTGCTTACGGGAAGAGGGGATCGGCCTCTCCACAACAGCTTTAAGCTTGCCCAGATCCGCTCAAACCTCCTTATAGCCGATGACGAATCCCAGGAAGGTGGTGGACGAGGTATGGAACTCACACTTTTCTGCTTTGACGTAAAGTTGATTTTCCAGCAGCCGCTGAAGGACCCCACAAACGTGTACCCGATGCTCCTCGAGAGAACGAGAAAAGATGAGAATGTCATCCAAATATACAAAAACAAACAAACCCAGAAGTCCCTCAGCACATCATTAATGAGCCTCTGGGACACAGCCGGTGCGTTGGTGAGTCCAAACGGCATCACAAGATATTCAAAATGGCCACTAGGAGTGCGGAAAGCTGTCTTCCACTTGTCCCCCTCCTTACTCTGGACCAGATGGTAGGGATTGCGTAGGTCAAGCTTAGTGAAGACAGAGGACCCCTGGAGAGAATCAAAAGCAGAATTAATCAGGGGCAGAGTGTACTTGTCCTTCACAGTGATGTTATTCAGCTCCCTAAAATCAGTGCAGGGTCGGAGGGAGCCGTCTTTTTTACCAACAAATAACCCCACAACCCCCACCGCCGATGAAGAGGGCCTAATAATGTCCGAGCTTAAGGATTCCTTAACGTATTTATCCATAGCTTCTCACTCCGGGGCAGAAAGGCTATAAAGGCAGCTGGAGGGCAAAGGAGCCCCCGGCAGGAGGTTAATGGATCAGTCATAAGGGTGGTGGTGGTGGGGGGGCAGAGAGAGAGCTTTGGTCTTGCTGAATACTGGAGCGAGGTCATGGTACTCCGGGGGAACCAGGGAAAGATCATGTGCATGTGTGGATGGAGCAGAAATGGGCACAGAGGGGGAGCAGGCTGCTGACTGTAAACACGTACTCAGACAAAACGTACTCCATGAAATGATGTTCCCTGTCTGCCAATCAATAACAGGATTATGGAGCCTGAACCAGGGGTAACTCAAAATAACAGGAGAGGCAGAGACAGGTAAAACAAAAGAAAACTGATGTGCTCCCGATGATTACCTGAGACTAAGACTGAGGTGGGGGCAGTCTGCTTGGAAACAGTTGTGAGGGGCACATTAGAAAGTGCAATCAACTTCAATGGTGTGTTAAGGTTGTGACAAGGGAGTTTCAGCCGGGTTGTCAGACTCTCAGAAATAATGCTCTGCTCTGTGCCCGAATCAATGAGAACCTTGGTGGTGATTTCAGTGTGTCCATGTTGAAAGTGAATGGGTAAGACCAGTCGTGAAAGGGTTTCAGCATTTATTGCGTCTGTTAGTCCCCCTGCTGTGATGAACGGACCCCCCCTTTTGGCAGATTGGGGCAAGAAGTGACCTTGTGTTCAGCACTAGCACAATAGGTGCATAGGCCGAGGGCCCGGTGGCATTGTTGCGCCGCAAGAGGCAACTTGGAGCGACCCACCAGCATAGGCTCCTCGGCCTCCGAGGATTCAAGGGAAGGGAGGGTGAGGAGTGAAGACTGAGAGGGAGGGCAAGACTGCGAGTCCGAGCGACTGGACCCAAGGTGCTTGCTAGCCCACTCCCTTAAGCGATTATCAATACTAATAGCCAAGGAAATTAAATCATGTAAAGAAGAAGATTTTTCTAACTGTGCCAGTTCATCTCTGAGACTCGGGCTGAGGCTACGTGTAAAAATGCTACATAGAGAGGCATCCTCCCACCCCACCTCTGCGGCAACAACCCGGAAGTCAACCGAGTAGTCGGCTACAGATCTAGCCCCCTGCCGGAGATTAAGGAGACAGGAGGTGAGGACACTATCCCGGTCAGAGTGGTCAAAAACCTCTGAAAACTCAGAAACAAACTGATCGTACTTGTAATTGGGATAGTCGGGGCGGGCCATAATGGCTGAAGCCCAGGCGAGTGCCCATCCCTCCAGTAAATTAACAAGGTAACTGATCTGGCTGTGGTTAGTAGGAAAATCCTCCGGCACCCGCTGAAACACCAGATTACATTGAAGCAAAAACCCACGAGTCTCCCCCAGCTTACCATTGAATTGAGTGGGACCGGGAACTGGTGTGAGTCGAGTGGCCTGCGTGGGAGGGGGTGGAATGCGATGGCCCGGCTGACCCCCTGGGCTCAGAGTAAGAGGACCGTGCCAGGGTAAGCTGGTCAAGCTGGGAATTAATCCGTGTTAATTGATTCAAGATCACCGGCTGCTGGTAAGTGAGTTGATCTAATCAAGCCTCCATGTTGTTAAGGCATTGTGCAAAAGCACTGTCTGCTGGGTTTTCAACACGGAGACGTACTGACATGTTTGCACGAAAACCCAAATGCAGACACAGACTCGATTATAAATCACAATGATTTTTATTAATGAAGTGAATGTGTGTGTGAATGAGTGGATGTGTGTACGGGGGGGGGGGGGGAACTGGCAACTGGAGCACAGGAGTAGTTGAAGCGCTGAAGAGAAGCTTAGTCCACTCCAAGTTCCCAGAGTCCGCTCATGAAGTGCTGTGTTCGTGGAGGCGATGATGTAGCAGGTGCTTCCGCAGCTGAAAGGTAAGAGGGAAGAGTGAGTCAGGTGAGAGGAGGCACTTACTGAGCAGAGAGTGGAAGCGACCTCCAGCTCACGGGGAGGAATCCGGTCCACCGCCGCCTAGAGCAGAGGTAAGTCCGCCTGTGCACAGGAGAAAGAGGAGGAGAGGAGTAGGAGTAGGACACAGAACATCCAGAGATACTAGCTTACTGCTGAGTTGGGGAGGCAAAGCTCCCAGACAAACAGGTGCAGAACGATGAGAGGAAGGGAGGTGAAACTCCCAGTAGGTGAGAAAGGCGAGTCAGGATGTGAGTGGCTTCACCCAAGGAGAGTTGACGTCTCCGTGCAGGAGTGCAGGAATCCACTCCTATTGAAAGGTGCCTAATTGGAGAGAGCAGGTGTGAGAGCAGGTGCAGCTGAGGATGATAATTAGTGAACAGAGGCACACAATGCGGATCACTACAAGCCAAACATATCTGGAGTGGAAGTCTGTTCCAAACAGCACTGTCCACCACCCTCCCTGTGTGCAGAGACATGTCTCTGTGGAAAATGAAGCCCCAAGAATACTTTATTATGTGAAAGAGATGTCAACAGTTTTATTTTAAGACATGATTTGAGGTTGAATAAGATGAAAAAATTGGAAATATATGGGATCGTGATACTCGATTATCATGATATCGTGATTATCGTTGAATTGTGATAGGATCAAAGAGTACCCCCAAGCATCACGATCCGAATTGAATCGTGAGGTTCCTCATAATTCCCACCCCTACTACTGATGTAGATAAATATGGCCCAATTTGCTACTCTCACCAATTGCTATAATCTGGGGTAATGAGCACATTTTTCCCTCTAACTCCCTCTGCAGGTGTCTCGTCCCTGACTAGATGCAGCTGTGCTAATTACCTTACCTGTGCCTCATCAGCCTCAGCCTTAAATAGGCTGAAGGAACCAACCACAAGCTGTGGGATTGCCAGACTCTGTATGTCAAGGAACTTATGGGTCCCGCTCCAGAAGACCTTTACCCCGAGAGCTTCTCTTCCCATGTCTCTCCTTGCCTCTGCTCCCCTCCGTGGATCTTGCCAAGTAAGAATCAATTTTCAGACTCAACATCTCTTTCTAATAACTTTGTACAGGACTCCTCTCCTGAACTTTCCTTCCGGAGGATCGCTTCCTCAACCTCACCTTACTGACGGACTGCTCAACCTGGATTTTCTCCCTAGACAATCTGCAAGAATGCACAAAACATTCAATATTTAACCAACCTGCAATATACCAACATCTCAGCGCTCACAAAACCTACCTTCTTCAAGTCACCTTGGAGAGCTCTAAATGATCAGGCTCCTTGTTATTTAAAAGATTTGATCGGACTTTATCATCCTAATAGAGTACTACGCTCCTAAAATGCAGGATGACTTGTAATACCAAGAATCGCAATGGGAGGAAGAGCTGTGAGTTATCAGGCTCCTCTCCTATGGAACCAGCTGCCAAACTGGATTCAGGAGACTGACCCGATCTCTGTTTTTAAGAATAGGGTTAAAATTTTCCTTTTTGACAAAGCCTGTTGTTAGGGTTGGATCAGGTGATGCTGAACCTTCCCTTAATTATGCTGCTAATAGGTTTAAACAGCCGGGGGACCTCCCACAATGCACTGGGCTTCACTTCTTTCTTCACTCTCAATGTAATATTTATATATGGTCATTAACATCTGTTTACTTTCTCCCATAGATTGAGTCCCCGTCATGTTCTTTGTTCTCTACATCAGTGGTCCCCAACCATGTGCCATGGAGCGCCCAAGACTCTGCAGGTTTTACCTTCAACAGGTGATTTCACTGATTTTCTTCCCACTGATTGCTGATCAGTGGAAACACCTGCTGAAGAAGCTGGAAAAAGAGAAAACCTGCAGGGTCTTGGGACTCCATGGAACAGGGTTGAGGACCACTGCTCTCTACATGTCTGTTCTTTTCTTCTCTATCCCTTCACCCCCCCCAGCCATTTGCAGCAGATGACTACCCCTCTCTGAGCCTGGTTCTGGAGGTTTCTTCCTGCTAAAACAGAGTTTTTCCTCTCCACCATCACCAAGTGCTTGCTCACAGGGGATCGCCTGATTGCTGGGGTCATTCTGCAATTGTGGGGTATTCCCCTACAGTTTGAAATGCTATGAGACAACTGTTGTTGTGAAAGCTATATAAATAAAGTTGAATTGAATTGAACCTCCACCTTCTGAAGAAGCAGCCTACCTTATTGTTGAATACTCACCATTCTTCCTCTGCACCTACAGTGCATCCAGAAAGTATTCATAGGTCTTTACTTTATCCACATTTTGTTATGTTACAGCTTTATTCCAAAAGGAATTAAATTAATTTTTTTCCCCAAAATTCTACACACACAATATTAGGACGTGAAAAAAAGTTTTTTTGTTTTTTTTTTTAGATTTTTGCGAATTTATTAAAAGTAAAAAAAACTAAGAAATCACATGTACCATAAGTATTCACAGCCTTTGCCATGAAGCTCAAAATTGAGCTCAGGTGCTTTCTGTTTCCCCTGACCATCCTTGAGATGTTTCTACAACTTAATTGGAGTCAACCTGTGGTAAATTCAGTTGAGTGGACATGATTTAGAAAGGCACACACCTGTCTATATAAGGTCCCACAGTTGACAGTGCATGTCAGAGCACAAACCAAGCATGAAGTCAAAGGAATTGTCTGTAGATCTCTGAGACAAGATTGTCTTGGGGCACAAATCTGGGGAAGGGTACAGAAAAATTTCTGCTGCTTTGAAGGTCCCAGTGAGCACAGTGGCCTCCATCATCCATAAATGGAAGAAACTCGGAACCACCAGGACTTTTCCTAGAGCTGGCCGGCCATCTAAACTGAGCGATCAGGGGAGAAGGGCCTTAGTCAGGGAGGTGACCAAGAAGTTGATGGTCACTCTGTCAGAGCTCCAGCATTCCTCTGTGGAGAGAAGAGAATCTTCCGGAAGGACAACCATCTCTATAGCAATCCAACAATCAGGCCTGTATGGTTGAGTGGCCAGACAGAAGCCACTCCTTAGCAAAAGGCACACGGCAGCCTGCCTGGAGTTTGCCAAAATGCACCTGAAGGACTCTCAGACCATGAGAAAGTCTTTGGCATGAATGCCAGGTGTCATGTTTGGAGGAAACCAGGCACCACTCATCACCAGACCAATACCATCCCTACAGTGAAGCATGGTGGTGGCAGCATCATGCTGTGGGGATGTTTTTCAATGACAGGAACTGGGAGACTAGTCGGGAGAGAGGGAAAGATGAATGCAGAAATGTACAAAGACATCCTGGATGAAAACCTGCTCCAGAGCGCTCTTGACCTCAGACTGGGATGACGGTTCATCTTTCAGCAGGACAACGACCCTAAACACATACTGTAGCTAAGATATCAAAGGAGTGGCTTCAGGACAACTCTGTGAATGTCCTTGAGTGGCTCAGGCAGAGCCCAGACTTGAATCCAATTGAGCATGTCGGCTCGGGCAGCTCAGTGGTGCAGTGGTTAGCATTGTGGCAGTACAGTAAGAAGGTCACGTGATTGATTCCACCCCTGAACATCGTGGGTTCGATCCCACTCCCTCACCATCAGTGACCCTTCTGTGTGGAGGTTGCATGCTCCCAGTGTCTGTGTGGCTTTACTCCGGGTACTCCGGTTTCATCCCACAGGCCAAAACATGCAGGTTAGGTTAATTGGAGACTCTAAAGTGGCCCTAGGTGTGTGTGTGTGTGTGTGTGTGTGTGAATGGTGAAGGGATTGGCGCCGCACCATGGCTGCCTCATCCATCCAGGTGGATGCCATGTAATTTCCCCATTGTGGGATTAATAAATGATTAAAAAATAAAAAATGTAAAAAATCTCTTGAGGGATCTGAAAATGACTGTGCACTGAAGCTTCCCATCCAACCTGATCGAGCTTGAGAAGTGCTGCAAAGAGGAATGGGCTAAACTACCCAAAGATAGGTGTGCCAAACTTGTGCCATCATATTCAAAAAGACTTGAGGCTGTAATTGCTGCCAACGGTGCATCAACAAGGTATTGAGCAAAGGCTGTGAATACTTACATGTGATTTCTTAGTTTTTTATTTTAATAAATTTGCAAAAATCTCAAAAAAAAATTTTTTTTCATGTTGTCATTATGGGGTGTTGTGTGTACAATTTTGTGGAAAAAAATGAATTTATTCCATTTTGGAATAACGCTGTAACATAACAAAATGTGTAAAAAGTGAAGCTCTGTGAATACTTTCCGAATGCACTGTAAAAGTAAGATCTCAACAAATCTTGCACAGTCTATCCTTCCTCAGAAATATTACTATACTCACAGTCTCCCTTTTCCTCCCACAGGGCTGCCAGCACCACCACCTTCATCATTCAACTCTTCAAATACTTAACCTTGCATTCACGTCCCTTGTCTCGTTTCTGTGTGTGCTCCTGGGTCCATTACTGGTCAAAACTTGTCACAAATACTTTACAGATGCAACAGACATGTGGGAAATGATAGGATATAGTAAAATAAACTACCTGACTATCTGATACGGTATGGGACCTTGGAGGAGTCAGATTATTTAGCATCTCAGACAGAGACAGTGAATAAGCATAGGAGAACAATGCCCAGGGAGTTCCTGGCGAGATGGCAGGAAGGAGTCAAGGACATAGGGGGTTGAATGCAGTGTAATGTAAATGTCATGCTGTGTGCTCAGAAGTGCCATGAAACTTGTGAAGAGGGATTGGGGTAAAAGCAGAGAGCTTGTGGAAATGATTCAGTCTGTTCTGTGCTTGAGAGATGTGAAGTGTGTAATAAACCGTCTGCCATGAATCTGCCTCTTATTTGACACATTCTACACTGGTGACCCAAGACGTATTATGGAACACGAGGCAAGAACCCCGGAGCCGGCCCGGTCGGGAAGCCCCAGCAACGCATGTGCGGTTTCAGTCAAGCTACCAGACTTCTGGCAGCACAACCCGTGCTCTTGGTTTCACCACACCGAGGCCCAGTTCGCCCTCTGAGGAGTAACGGCAGACGACACCAGATTCTACCATGTGGTCGCAGCGCCGGACGCCCGCACAGCTCAGCAGGTAGCGAGCCTGCTCGATCAGCCACCAGCCCGCAACAAATACGAGGCGCTCAAGGCTGCGCTCACCCGGCGCTACACGCTCTCGGAATGTGAGAGAGCGGAGAGGCTCCTGAGACGGACCGAGTTAGGAGATGGTTCGGCCATAGACCTGATGGAGAAGATGCTGCCGTTAATGGGCACGGACGACGGGCACTTTCTGTTCGCCCACCTTTTCCTCCGGAACCTTCCAACAGAGGCGAGAGCGGTTCTGGCCAATTCGCCGTTGCTGGCCGCGCGTGACTACCGTGTGCTAGCCCAGGAGGCAGACAGGATCATCCTCACCACCAGGGCGATCACAGTCAACGCGGCGGCGGCGGAGCCCAGCGAGACGACCAGAGGAGGCAAGGAGCCACCGACGGTGGCAGCAGCGGGAGCGCTGCCACCGTCAAGGAGCGTCAGGAGCGCCAGAGAGACACGCTCTGTTTCTACCACCGCCACTTCGGAGAGAACGCACGCAGATGTGCGCCACCGTGCCAATTCAAGCGCTCGGGAAAACGCCAAGGCCGGCAGTCGGCAGCAGCTGCGACCCTCGGTGAAGAGAACAAGCTACTCTACATGACGGACGCGTGCTCGGGGAGGCGTTTCCTTGTGGACACCGGAGCCCAGAGGAGCATCATCCTGCCGACCTACGCTGACCGGCTGGCAGGACCTAGCGGCCCTGGGATGTTGGCAGCAAACGGCTCGGAAATCAAGACCTTTGGTGAGAGGACACTGATCTTATCTCTACACGGCCGTACATACGAGTGGACTTTTGTCGTAGCAACACTGAATTATCATATCCTGGGGGCTGATTTTCTGTGTGCACATGGTTTACTGGTTGATGTTGCTAACAGGCGCCTGGTTAATGCACTGTCCTTTGACTCTCTCCCTTGTATAGCTCGAGTGACCCAGCCAACAGCACAAGCCAACGTCACAGCTCCAGGCGGTAAGTTCCACACACTGCTCACTCAGTTCCCAGCACTCACGGTCCCGACGTTTTAGGCGGCCATCACTAAACACGGGGTGGAGCACTTTATCACCACCACTGGGCCGCCCGTTTTTGCAAGACCTCGGCGCTTGGACGCAGCTAAACTGGCCATAGCGTGCGAGGAGTTCGCCAACCTGGAAAGGTTGGGCATCATCAGGCGTTCAAACAGCTCATGGGCATCCCCGCTACACATGGTCCCTAAGGCTGAGGGATCATGGTGACCGTGCGGTGATTTCCGCAGATTGAACAACGCCACAGCGCACGACCGCTACCCGATTCCCCACATACAGGATTTTTCCGTTCATCTCGCCGGAGCACGCATTTTTTCCAAAATAGACCTGGTCTGCGGTTACCACCAAGTCCCAGTGCGCGCGGAGGACGTACCCAAAACAGCGGTAATAACTCTGTTCGGTTTATTTGAGTTCCTGCGCATGCCATTCGGGTTAAAAGGCGCGGCACAGACATTCCAGCGCATGATGGATGCGGTGCTGCGTGATCTCCCGTTCGTGTTCGTCTACCTGGACGATATCCTGGTAGCCAGTGCGTCCGAAGACGAACACGAAACCCACCTCAGGACGGTTTTCCGGAGGTTGGAGGAGCACGGGTTAATAATCAACCCGGCGAAATGCCACTTCGGCGTGACGGAGATTGATTTTTTGGGGCACCGCGTCTCTCCGGAAGGAGCGGTCCCGTTGCCCGACAAAGTGCGCGCCGTGGCGGATTTTCCCCGGCCTCAGACGGTCAGGGCACTGCAGGAATTTTGGGGGATGGGGAACTTTTATAACCGTTTCCTTCCCCGTGCGGCACGGCTCATGCAACCATTGTACGCCGCGCTCAAGAAACAGAAACCCGTGGATAGGGTCGAATGGACCCCGGAGTGGGAGTGGGCATTCTCGGAGGTTAAAGCAGCCCTGGCAAACGCCGCACTGCTGGCACATCCGGACCCGGCGGCCCGGTTAGCGCTCACCACCGATGCTTCAGACATGGCCATAGGGGCTGTCGTAGAGCAGCGCGTCGCCGGTTCTTGGCAGCCGCTCACTTTTTTCAGCAGAACCTTGCGCGACAGCGAACGTAAATACAGCGCGTTCGACAGAGAGTTGCTGGCTCTCCACCTGGCCATACGCCACTTTCAGTTCTGGCTGGAAGGGCGCAGCTTCACCGTGGTCGTGGACCACAAGCCACTAACTTTCGCGATGGCTAAGGTTTCAGAACCGTGGTCGGGCCGGCAGCAGAGACAGATGGCCGCGATCTCAGAGTTTACTACCGATATTCAGCATGTGTCGGGTAAACTGAATGTGGTGGCGGACTGCCTCTTGCGCGCCGTGGTGGCCCCGGTCTACGTGGGGATAGATTACGCAGCCATGGCCGTGGAGCAGATGAGCGATGCAGACGTGCGCGCGCTCCAGTCTGGACCAACAGGGTTAAGGCTGGAGAGCAGGGTGCTGCAAGATGGCGCCTCCCCCCCCCAGTCTGCGATGTCTCCACGGGACGCCCACGTCCGGTGGTCCCGGTCGCGTGGCGCCGCCGCGTGTTCGAGTCGGTTCAACCTCTGGCTCACCCAGGAGTGCGCGCATCAGTCAAAATGGTGGGAGAGAAGTTTGTGTGGCCGAGCCTGCGCAAACAAGTGGGCTGCAGCCTGCGTGGCGTGCCAACGAGCCAAGGTACACAGACACACGAAGGTTCCCTTGGAGCCGTTTCGGGTACCGGCTAAGAGGTTCGACCACATTCACGTGGACCTTGTGGGCCCCCTCCCGCCATCACAGGGGTGCACGCACCTCCTGACAGTGGTGGACCGCACCACGCGCTGGCCAGAAGCAGTCCCGCTGGCGGCAACCACGTCCGCAGACGTAGCACGCGCTTTTTTGACAGCATGTGTGGCGCGTTTTGGAGTCCCGTCGGACATTACGTCCGACAGGGGCCCTCAATTTGTTTCCGAACTCTGGTCCGCAATGGCCCGTAGCCTGGGTGTTACAATTCATCGCACAACTGCATACAACCCACAGGCCAATGGGTTATGCAAGCGTTTTCATAGATCACTGAAAGCAGCACTCAGGGCTTCACTGACGGATGCAAATTGGGAGGACAGGTTGCCGTGGGTTTTATTGGGGTTGCGCTCTGCGCCAAAAGGGGATCTGGAAGCTTCTCCGGCAGAGCTGGTTTTTGCGCAGCCCGTACGGCTGCCCGGGGAATTTCTGCAAGATAATCCCGCGCCGGACAACTGCCCGTCTCAGCTTTTGCAGCATAGCGCAAACACAGGCACGCTGCCAGGCCTTGCCCACCACTGTTTTCTGCGTGTTTTTGTGCCTAAAACTTTGAAGAACGTGGAGTTCGTGTTTGCCAGACACGATGCCCACCGTCCTCCATTGTGCCCACCCTATGATGGACCGTTCAGAGTGTTGGAAACGGGGGATAAGCATCTTTTGCTAGACTTGGGGGGTAGGTGGGAGAAAATTGGCATAGACAGACTCAAACCCGCTTTCGTAGTGGCGGACGAGCAAGTGCTGTTGGCTAGGGTCCCTCGGCATGGAAGACCCCCACGGAGAGCTCCCCAGGGAAACGATTCACCAGGGCAGCCTCACGGACAGAGCGAGGTTCCCGCCCCCCTCGCCATGGCCCATCCGCAGTCAGACACACTCCCAACGGCCCCCCACCGGCACAGCAGCGCCGCGGAGGCGGTAAACCCCAGTTGCAGCAGATATGGGAGGAGACTGAAACCAAAATGGCATATGGACTGATGTTCTATTGTTCTATCTAAGATGCTGGGGGGGGGGGGGCGGTATGGGACCTTGGGGGAGTCAGATTATTTAGCATCTCAGACAGAGACAGTGAATAAGCATAGGAGAACAATGCCCAGGGAGTTCCTGGCGAGATGGCAGGAAGGAGTCAAGGACATAGGGGGTTGAATGCACTGTAATGTAAATGTCATGCTGTGTGTTCAAAAGTGCCATGAAACTTGTGAAGAGTGATTGGGGTAAAAGCAGAGAGCTTGTGGAAATGATCCAGTCTGTTCTGTGCTTGAGAGATGTGAAGTGTGTAATAAACCGTCTGCCATGAATCTGCCTCTTATTTGACACACTCCACAACGTCTCCATAACTACAGATCAGCTGCACAATGTACCAAGTCACAGGTATATTTGCTTCTGGATAGCCATTCTGTCAACAGTGAAAATGGTAAAAGAGATTTTACTTATTGCATCCATCCATCCATCCATCCATCCATCTTCTACTGCTTTTCCGGAGGTCCAGGTCACGGAGGCAGCAGTTCAAGCAGAGAAGCCCAGACTTCCCTCTCCGCAGCCACGTGCTCCAGCTCTTCAGAGAGGATACCATGGTGTTCCCAGACAAGCTGGGAGACATAGTCTCTCCACCGAGTCCTGGGTCTGCCCCGGGGTCTCCTCCCAGTGGGACGTGCCCAAAACACCTCAAGTGGGAGGCGTCCAGGAGGCATCCTAATCAGATGACCAGACCACCTCAACTGACTCCTTTCAATGTGGAGGAGCAGCGGTTCTACTCTGAGCCTCTCCCGGATGACTGAGCTCCTCACCCTATCTCTGAGGGTGAATCCAGCAGTCCTACGGAGAAAGCTCATTTCAGTCGCTTGTATCCGCAATCTTGTTTTTTCGGTCATTACCCAAAGCTCGTGACCATAGGTGAGAGTAGGAACGTAGATTGACTGGTAAATCGACAGCTTTGCCTTAGAACTAAGCTCCCTCTTCACCACAACAGACTGGTACTTATTGCATCTTGGCATATAATGAACAAATAAGATTAAATTTGTTTAATCTCTAGTAAAAAATGCAAAACTTTTATAATGGACTCAGAGCAGTATGACTGTAGTGGCTTTATTGAACTGAACAGCTTATATATTTGTTTTTGTCTGTTTGTGAATCTTGTGTGTATGAATGTGAAGTGCAAATCAACAATTAACAAAACACTATGGGAAGTAACCAAACAATGGTGAAACAGAAAACACAGACAGACTCAAACAGTAAAGGTTAGGTACCTGCTATTGACAGGATCATCACTGATTGAACAGACACAAACAGTCTTGACTTCCTGTCTAAAAGACAGTGCGTCTTTCCAGTTAGTGGCAATCCTGCCTTTTACTGTTTGAGGTCATGCCATATTGAAGCAACCTGTTCCATCAGATTCTGAATTTTAAATGCCTCTGAATTTCTCACATTGAATTTTTTTTAACACTGAAATCATGTATGCAAATTTTTTTACCACTGAATTTCAGTCTCTGAAATTTCGTCTCATTTTCACTTTAATTTTTTGATGTTCAAAAATTCAGAATAAAAAAACAATTGCTAGAAATTCAATGTACATGTTTTCGTATGCTCAAATTCAATAGACAAAATTCAGTGTCTGAAATCGTGTTGCTGTTAGCTGCCACAGCTTCCCCTTTTTCCCTGTGACCAGTGAAGCGCAGCATGATTGGCTGGATGTTGGTTTGAGTTCACTCATTATTGATTGCTTTTCCTGCGTGTCCTGGATGTTGCAACTAAGTTTTTTTTTTTGTTTTTTTTTTTTTTAACAGCCAATTTCACACACTGAATTTTGTCTATCACCCTTATTCCTGGGGGTGTCGCTGTAGGAATTATTATGGGCGGAGCTTCCGGTTTCAGCTGACCTAGTGTTAAATCGGTCAGTAAGAGTGGAGCAGCAGGGGCATTTAAAAGTGTTTTTAAAAGTTTTTCAAATTCATTTAAATGTATAGTCTACATATATGTTTTGCACTCAAATGGCAGCTAATTTCAGCACTTGTAGTTTTTTATTTTTGAATGTTTTTGTGTAATTCTGGTACTTGCTGCTGTTAGTGGTGTGAGGCTCCTCACAGATAAGTGCAGCTAAATCTGTGGCTTCAACAGCAATGAGTAGATCATGCACTGAAAACTAAAGGATTGTTCATGTGACCGGTGGCACAGACACAGCAGCACCAGGTATGTTTTCACTTGTATGAATGTCACAGATCTGACGTTTTACCCCAAATTTAACCCTTTAACTACCCAGATTAAATGGACGGGTCACGCGCCCCCAGTGGCACAGCGCAGCAACTGCACGTGTCAACTTATTGACGTCCCCTGGCTATACTGAGAATTTGTACTAATCTCTATTGATCTGACAGTTAAGAAGACGGCAGACACTCGCTGAAGGAATCATGACTGACATGGAATATAGCAAAGAAGAAGAAATCCTCATTATTATTCTTGCTTTTTCCGCTTTGAGCTCACACACCAATGTGTATGCCTTCATGATCGGTCATCGCGGCAGCATCATCGCTGCCATCATCATCACTGCCTGAAACAGGAAAAATAGCTGTGTAATACAAACGTAATTCACGTGGTATAATCATAATTTGGGCTGCACGGTGGCGCAGTGGTTAGCACTGCGGCAGCACAGTTTACCCTTGGCTGGGGGATTGTGGGGATCGTGGGTTCGATCCCAGCCCCCGACCAACAGTGATCTGTGTGGAGTTTGCATGTTCTCCCCGTGTTGCGTGGGTTTACTCCGGGATTTCTCCGGTTTCCTCCCACATGCCAAAAACATGCATGTTAGGTTAATTGGCTGTTCTAAATTGTCCCTAGATATTTGTTTCCTATAGGCCCTTAGAACAGAGGGTTAGTATTAATGAAAGCGCTTTGAGTGGTCTTTGTGACTAGAAAAGCGCTATATAAGTGCAGGTTAGTTAGTAGTTAGTTAGTTAGATAAGAGTTTGTAGATGTGGTACACGGGTGTAAATTACTAAGTAAATGTGTTACATTGAGGTCGATGTAACAAAAAACTGAGCTTCCCATACCAAGATGGCGGTGCCCACCAGCGGCATGGATTCCCACAGAAAAAAAGCACCAAACAGAAAAAACAGCCACGTAATACAAACGATCAATGGCTTTTCCCTGTTTTTTTTTTTTTTTTTTTTTAATATTGAAGATCATGGATGTAGAGTTTTGTCAGTACGGGCATCCGTGGAAATGCACGGAAATACGAGGAAATCCACCAGCCAGCAGGGCCTGTGTGAAGTTTGCATATTCTCCCCATGCTTGCATAAGTTTACCCCAGGTACTCCGGTTTCCTCCCACATTGTAAAAACAGGTAAGTTAGGCTAAGTTAGGTTAATTGGAGACTCTAAAGTGGTCCTAGATGTCAATGTGCACATGAATAGTGAAGGGACTGATGCTGCATTGTGGATGTCTCATCCAGGTGAATGCCCTTGAATTTCCTGCTGGGATTAATAAAGTATGCAAAACAAAACAAAATTTAAAAAAATCATTGCAATATTATGATCCGCTGTTGCAACCCACGAAAGATACCAGCTGAAAAAAGAAGATGCAGCAATATAGTGGTTTATACTGTAAAGACACAACTGGACAACACCAGAAGTGTCTAAATACAGGCAAACTGCGTGATTGTACTCCTGTTTTGGTTCAAAATAACCTACCATATAAATACAGAATACTGTTTTATTAGTATTTATTACTAGTTCTGTCATGAGCTGAGTGCTGGAGTTTTCCCCCAGACTCTGTCTCATGACTTTTTCTGCCATATTGCTCATTTGTTGCATCTCATGCCTTTTGGGTTGTTGTTTTCTTGCCATTTTTCTGTTTGTGTTAGTGTCATATTTTTTATTCTGTATTTATTTATAGTTATTTAGTTTGTTATTTTATTCTGTATTTCTTTAGTGTTTCCTTTTTCTGTTGACAGCTGTCAGGGGTGTGTAGCCTGTCAGCTGTCAGTTGGGTTTTCCTACCTATCACTGCCACAGCTGATTCTCATTATGTATCATTGCCTTCTCCTGCCCGTTCAGATACCCACACCTGTTGTTTATCATGTTAATGGGTTTGGATCCATATTTAAGGGCTCTATTTTCATTTCTACCTTGTCGCCGCTTTGGCCCTTCTATCCACATCTCCACCAGATCACCATCATTTTGCATCTTTGTTTTTTGAACACTGTTGAGCTTTGTGTTTGCCTTTTGATTTAATAAACTGCACTAACCAACAGTACAATGCGTGGGTCTCGCATTCCTGCCCCTGAAGGGCAAATTATGACAGAAAACAGTGACCAGTGGCGACCCAGCTGCTGTTGTTATGGGTTTTTGCTTTTTTCTGTTTATCTTTTTGTGTGTTTCACCCACTTTTTTGTGGAGTTTAACATGTCCCCAGCATGCCGGGTGCCGGCCAACAAAGGAGGGTAGGCGGCCGGGGGTCCCGGCCTGGAGGAACAGTGGGCGGCTCTTTTTATCCAGGACTGTGTCTCCGATGCGCTTGCCTCTCATAGCCCAAAGAGAGTCCAGCAGAACATGGAGGCAGCGGTTGGGAGAGTGAAGGCACATCCTGGGCTGAGGAAATATCCTGAGTTCACGGACTTGCTGGCTACGCTCGCCGTCCTGCAGCAGTCCTTCCCCGGGCTGAAGTGGGGGCTGCCTCCAACGAACCCGGCGCCACACGGAAGCGCACTTCATGGAAGACGCCCTGCCTCGCCTCCAGTGCACCCACTCCCACTCCTGGTTCATCAGCTCCACAAAAACAGCGTCATCCAGCTCCGGACCGCCGGAGGAATAAGCCCACCTTTCGGACAGCTCATTCCCCGACGTGATACAGAAGCCTCCCTCAGCAGTGCGTAACCAGTGTTTTTTGTCTCTGGCTGAATCGTCAGCTCCTCCCCCCTCCGCAGCTGCTGTCTCCTGCTTCTCTTCCGGCACCCTCCTCTGCTGTCAGGAGGCCAACTGTGTTTTCCCAGGCTCCATCGGCCTCCATGTCTCCTGGGGCTGCTCCTCTACAATCCTCTGAGGTGCTCAACTCCACTGTAGCCACGGAGAGGGATGACACAACACTCGCTGCAGCAGGCAACATCAAAACCTGGAAAAACAGGCAAGTGTCATTTTATTCCACTTCATTTTATGATGACATGCCTTGCCTGATTCCTGGTAGAGAGGCTCAGGGTAAGCAGTCCCCTGAGCTCTCACTGGCCCTGGAGGATCTAGTTACAGCCCTGCAGCCACATCCTGGACGGAGGGAGAGCGCTCTCTGCGACCCGAAGCCGGTGCCAATGGTAAAGCGTCCCCTGACTTCGACTACGTGGAGTCCTGCGCCAACGGTGAGCCGAACCCCAGCCGCAATGCCGGACGACCCTCCTGTGTGAATCACTTCGCCTGGGGCTGGAGAGAATACATCTACCACCAAGCCTGCTGCGGGGGGCGCCGCAGCAGAGTCAGAGCTGGATCTCCAGAGGGCTGAGCCCGAAGCTACATCATCGCCCGGGTCGACGGAGTCCTGGACGACAGTGGAGCTCGAGCTCAGGCAAATGCTATCCTTTGTCTTTCTCTTGTCAGTCTTGGAGAAATCTTGTCTGGCTCTTGGTGAGGATAGCCGGGTGCAGCTAACAGCTGCACCCGGCTGCACCTGTTTGCTTGAATTGGTCTGAGCTCCCCCCCAGGGTCACCGAGGATGTGTCAGCCATGCCAGAGGTCTCCGAGGGTTCAGGCTCACTCGCCGTGGGTCCAGCTCCTCCCGCTGAGGTTGTCGCGGATGCTCCGTCCCAGCCCGGGACCTCTGTGGGTGCTGCTCCCCCTTCAGATGAGGTCTTCCTGGACACTCCATTTCAGCCCGAGACCACCGTGGGTGCAGCTTCGGCCCAGGCTGGGTCCTCCGTGGGTGCAGCTCCTCTCCTGTCCAAGCCTCCATGGGTGCTTTGTCCCAGATGGGGACCGTTGTGGGTACTGTGACCCAGCCTGAGGCCTACTTTGGTGCTGTGTCCCAGTGTCGGTCCACCGTGGATGTTATGCTCCAGCCCGGGGCCCACCGTGTGTGCAGCCATGGCCCAGTCCGGGACCACCGAGGGTGCAGCTGCGCTCCAGCCCAGAGCCACCGAGGGTGCAGCTCCGCTCTAGCCTGGAGCCACCGCAGGTGCTGCATTGCTCCAGCCCGGAGCCACCGCGGGTGCTGCATTGCTCCAGCCTGGAGCCACCGCGGGTGCTGCTTGCCTGACCAAGGGCATTGTGCTTCCTCCTCCGCCAGACACCACTGTGGATCCCCTTCCTCCTCTGCCAGATGCAATTGTGGTTTCCCCTCCTTCTCTGCTGGACGTCATTGTGGTTCCCCCTCCTTGGCTCTCCTTCCCATCAATGGGTCTCCCCATGGGGGAGCCGCCTCTCAGGCCACCTCTCCTATTCAGGTGGCTTAAGAACTCTGGTTGGCTGCCTGACGGACTTAGCCGTTGGGTTGAGTGGCCCATGCTCTCCGGCAGGCCACCCGACTCAGACCACCTCGCCGTCCGCCAGGCCTGGGACTTTGGTCACCACCCTGAACTCTCTAGCACCTTGGCCCTGGGGGCCTAATCCATTATTATTGACTGGTGTGGGTCCTGAGCAGAGTTTTGTTTCGTTCCCTCCTAGCCTGTTCCCCCCACCGCCCACCCCGGGTGAGTTTGTTGTACCTTGCTGGGGGGGGGGGGGCTTTTTTTCTTTTGATGTTACCCTGGGGTGTCTTGGTTCCACCCCTTGAGAGGGGGGCTCTGTCATGAGCTGAGTGCTGGAGTTTTTTCCCCATATTCGGCCTCATGACTTTTTCTGCCATATTGCTCATTTGTTGCATCTCATGCCTTTTGGGTTTTTGGGGTTTTGTTTGCTTGCCATTTTTCTGTCTGTGTGGCGTCCTGCAAACAACATGGGCTACACAGACAATTGGAGCTCATTTTGGGGAAAACCTGGTCTTATCAGACGAGACTGCGTCCATCCCAGTTTGGATGGTATCCAAGTTTCCAAAACCTTGACAACTCAGAGTTGGGACCAGGAAGCAGAGTCGCAGTCTTACACGCCTCTCTGCAGCTCCTCTTCATCTGCCACCCCTCAACTTAGCCCCTGTCTTCCCCATCAGAGAATCATTGTCTGCTCCCTCCAAAGTAAATAAAAATATAATGTATAAGCATCCCAAAGTGATTAAACAAAAAGCTGGTAACACTCCAATTAAACATGAAGCCTCTAAATTGAATGATTTGGCTTCTGTTCCTCCTCATAATTTAAAAAATTAGATGTGGTTTGTTAAATATTAAGTCTCTAACTCCCAAGTCTCTGCTAGTCCATGATCTGTTAATTGATCATCAGCTTGATTTAATATCCCTTACAGAGACTTGGTTAGGGGAAGAGGATTATGTTGGTTTGAATGAATCAACTCCCTCTGGTTATTTAAATCGTCAAAATCCCAGAAGTTCTGGTCATGGAGGAGGAGTAGCAACAATTTACCATTCCAAATTACTAGTTAATGTAAAGCAAAAAACATGTTATAATTCCTTTGAGGGCCTGGTCCTCAGTATTGGGCATTTTAGCAATTTTAGGCTAAACCTAATTTTATTTGCCATAGTTTATCGTCCCCCATCAACCTACTCAGAGTTTTTATCCGAATTTGCCTAATTCTTAGCTGATTTAGTGCTGAAATCAGATAGAATAATTATAGTAGGGGACTTTAATACACATGTAGATGGAGATAGTGATTGCCTTAATTTGCCTTAAAAACAAAATAAAATTGAATTAAATTGCATTTAATTCAGTTTTAGACTTGATGGGGTTTTCTCAGAAAGTAGGAAATTCTATCCATTATCTCCACCATACGTTGGACCTTGTTCTGACATATGGCATAGAAACAGAAAATCTGGTAGTGTCTCTTCATAACCCTGTACTGTCAGACCATTGTCTGTTAACCTTTGATTTTACTATTTCTGACTATTTGGCTCCTAAGGAAAAATATTACTACAGTAGATGCCTCTCAGATGATGATGTTACCAAATTTATGCAGATTGTTTCCTCTATGCCATGTGTCAACACAACGGAAATAAGCTATAGACAGCTTACTCCTTCTGTAATTGATAGCATGGTAGATAGTGTTACAGCTTCTCTGCATCAGACTCTAGACATGGTAGCCCCTTTAATAAAGAAAAAGTCTAATCAGAGATTTCTAACTCCTTGGTTCAACACGGAAACTCGTAGCTTAAAACAGATGACTCGTCAATTAGAAAGAAAATGGCGCTCCACTAATTTAGATGAAATCTATTTAGCTTGGAGAAATCATCTTTTAATTTATAAAAAATCTCTGAGAAAAGCTAGAACGAGTTATTATTCTGCATTAATAGAAGAGAACAAGAATGATCCCAGGTTTCGGCTGACAAAGAGTCAGGACTCTGTCAATCCTAGCATTCCCTTAGAGCTTACTAGTCAGGACTTTATGAACTTTTTCGATAATAAAATTTCATCTATCAGAGACAAAATCAGTCAGATTCTTCCCACCGTTAACTTAAATACAGTAACTACTACAACTCCTTCAACTGATATCTGTTTGGATGAGTTTACTCCAATTGACCTTTTAGAGTTAGAAAAATAATTTCCTCATCCAAGCCTTCAACTTGTCTTTTAGACCCGATTCCAACCAGGTTATTTAAAGAAGTCTCCCCATTTATTGGTGGCTTTATTCTTCAAATAATCAATTCTTCATTAACTTTAGGCCATATACCGCAGACTTTTAAAACGGCTGTAATTAAATCCTTACTCAAAAAGCCAGTGCTGGATCCAGGAGTTTTAGCTAACTATAGACCAATCTCTAGTCTCCCTTTCACTTCAAAAATCTTAGAAAGAGTTGTTGCTTCGCAATTATTTGACCACTTGCAGGGAAATGGTTTATTTGAAGAGTTTCAATCTGGGTTTAGAATCCATCATAGTACTAAAACAGCCTTAGTGAAGGTCACTAATGACCTCCTGATCACATCTGGTAATGGACTGGTTTCTGTACTTGTCCTTTTAGACCTTAGTGCAGCTTTTGATACTATCGATCATAATATTGTACTTGATAGATTAGAACGCTATGTTGGACTTAATGGAACTTCGTTGCAGTGGTTTTGATCTTATTTATCTGATAGGTTCCACTTTGTTCATGTCAGTAATGAGTTTTCTTTCAACTCAAAGCTCAGTCATGGAGTTCCACAGGGATCTGTGCTAGGCCCTATTCTTTTTAGTTTATATATGCTTCCGTTAGGCAAAACTATTAGGAAGCATTGTATACATTTTCATTGTTATGCAGATGACACACAATTATACCTGTCAATGAAGCCAGATGATAGTAATCAATTAGCCAAGTTAGAAGCCTGTCTTAAGGAAATCAAAGCTTGGATGACTTGTAATTTCCTGCTATTAAATTCAGATAAGACTGAAGTCATTCTTGTTGGTCCAAAAAAACTTAGAAATCCCTTTCCAAATCAAACTTTTAGTTTGGATGCAGTTACTCGTTCTCTTAACAGCTCTGTGAGGAACCTTGGAGTTATTTTTGATCAAGATCTGTTTTTCAATTCACATATTAAATTCGTTTCTCAGACTGCCTTCTATCATTTGCGTAATATTGCCAAGATTAGGAGCATCTTGTCTCAGAGTGATGCTGAGAAATTGATCCACGCTTTTGTTAGCTCTAGATTAGATTATTGTAACTCTTTATTATCCGGTTGTCCTGGTTCCAAGGTTGTCATAGCCAGAAGCAACACTGGGGTTAAGCTCCCAGTGCTTATAAAATGCTCCTTATGGCGTGCGTCTCAAAAAGCCTCTGACAACTAAGTCCAACTCCTAGCCTGCCCGTGTGGTTTAGTTTCTAAGCCCGGCGGAACTGCTTTTACTAATAGGGAGAAAGGGCGAGGGTGGATTTCTGGTGCCTTAAAACCAGATGCTTTGGGCAGATGGTGGCCCATTAACCTGGGAAGGTAGCCCATCTAGCGGAAGATAAACCCTGATTTCAAACCTCCGCTGCCTTGCGGCATACCCGGTCACAGGAAAGGCTTCGGGAGTCAACCCTGAGGAAAAATCCGGAGTCGGAGTCCCTAAGGCAGTTCTCTGTTGTGCTCAACATCATTCTGGCAACTCCTGCGACGGCGCTGGTGCCAAACTGTAGCAGCCTTGCTGTTCCTTTGGATTCATCAGTGACGTGGAGAGGGGGGACATGCTGTATGGGCAACATCTTGTCTTTCATATCTTCCTGCCCAGGCTTGAATCCTACCAACGCCCAATGCTGGAAGGTAGAACACCGTCACTGGAGAGGACACTCCAGCTTCACCTTCGGCATAGACAAAACACGGGGAATGACAGTTACCGGTTATAAGCCACCGCATCAGACCGCTTCACATCCTCTCTCGTCTGCTCTCACAATTGTGTGATTTTATTTTGAAAACCGACTATCTTGGGGAAGAGGAAGTGCGATCCTCGTCATCCAACTTTTAAATTTCCGTTTCATGGTCATGTTGGGTGATCTGGGTCTTTCCATTCGTTAAGAGCGATATTAGCCCCGCCTTCTGAGCAAAGTGCTGAGGCGCTCTGCTGGAAATCTTTCTTTCACGATATGAGCGCGGATGAGAGAGGTTGTGAAGCGGTCTGATTCACACAGATACCTCTTCTTGGTGAGTTTCATTCAGAAAGATGCTATAAATGGATCTAAACACTCTCCAAATGCTAATTTGCAACCTTTATTATCCTAAGCTGACGGGAGCACGAGCGTGAGGGGCATTGTGGCTGTGTCCTTTGCTGTATTCACACTGATACCTCATCTTGGTGAGTCAGATACATGCTAATGTTATGCTAACATTAGCGCTATGCTAATGCTAATCGCGAGTGGATTTTTTCCTGTTTAAAAGCAATGGAAAAGGCTGTCTTTGTGTCTGTATGGTTTTCCTAAATGTGATTTCAGTTCCCAACAGTATGCTGAAGTACTTTTAGTTCATATGCACTATTTCTGTCGAATGCAATGTGTAGTTTGATGCTGAAAGCACATGGTGTTGGTCTACTATGTAAATCCATAGGTTATGCTAAACCCAGTAGCTCAGACAGGGTTTTACTGATTTTAAAAGGGAATATTGGAAGTAATAGGACGGTATATTCCCTGGTTATGTGATAGATTAATTGTATTTCATTTCATGATTTACAAAGACAAGGTTTAAAGGGATTAATCATAATTTCATGGTTAAATGATGTAGAGATGAACAGAGGAATTCATTTAATTGGTTACATGAAAAAAAGGGTATTTCATGTGCTACCAGAGAGATTGTGAGAAAAAAGAACACATGCATGTAAGATGTAAGATGTGAAATGTAAGATATTACTATATTGCTGGATTGTGATAATAGTAATATGAGAGAAGAATTTAAACACTAAGTTATGGTGTTATATAAGAAGGGATTGGAAGACAAATTACTCTAGCTGTAAACAATAATACCATTATTGTCGTGCAGGCTAGGTTTTTTTGGTTGCCGACCAAAAACCTTCTGGATCCTGGATTCTCTCAGAATGGAGATGGCGAGCCTGACCCGAGACTGAACCGAGATTGAACCGAGATCTAACCAAGATCTCGAATGAAGAGCACCCTTCCTCTCTCCAGTGCCCAGGATTCAAAGTGGTAACAACCCAAGTCGCCGCTTTAAAAGAGGAAAAGAAACCTGAGTCTGGAGATACAAGATATCTTGACTGGTCAAACGACTAACCCGAAAGGACAAACAAACACTGAGCTCAGTAGGACATCTTTGGGGTTTTATTTCATACCGGCTGTTGTATATTTGTATAGTGGTAAATTGTCTGTATATATTGCTCACTTTTTCCCTATAAATAACCATTATTGCTCATTTCTTGCCTCCAGCTATTTCATTCCACACTCACTTTAATTCCCTATTGTAACCCTTACGAACCTAGCAACTGGTCTACACTTAATTATTTCCCTTACCTAATTAACATAAGGCAAGGGTTACAGAAGGAAATTTTGATCTGAATGAGTGTGATCGGGTCAGAATATTCAGATTGGCGTGTTTACATGAAGCATTTTTATTCCAATCAGGCTTTTAATCCGGTAACTTGTGTCCATGTAAACATGGTTATTGTTTTTATTATTTATTATTCCTTTGAATTTATTAGAATTTGTTTAGAACTTATTAGAATTATGTGTATTTATATTGAGACAAGTAGCAGTAGAGCATGTAATTAAAATTAGGGTCAAGTGCACACCCAACCTGTCTCATGCATACAACTTGAATATGGCTACAAACATACGTTCTTCCGTGCTCATCGATGCGCAGCAGCACTACGTCAGGGATGTCCCACAGCTGGCTTTCTTCTTTCTGCAGCTGTGTCCAGAAGAAGGCCGAACTGTCCATGGGGTCTTGCGCATTGAACCACTCCCCCCCCTGTTCACAAGTGTTTCCCTCAACTCCACAGCTGAAGGGCTGTGGGATGAGGTGCGGGAAACCAGTATGGGAGGGAGCTGGATGGTACTCTGCCATCCCTGGAGAGTAGCTCATGTAGGACTGGGGGCTGGGGATGATTTCCTCATACTCATCACTGCAGTAACCTAAAGATACAGAAGATAAGATGGTAATCATGGTCCCATTTTTAACAAGGAGCCGTTAGACTGTAGATGTTTTGCTGCTGGATGGAACTGCCCACCGGTTAGAGGTACAGGTGGTTCCATACTATGCAGATTTTGGGGAGGGAAGGGGTGGGCGTTCCCCATTCTGAGATCCTCTTCCAGCACCTCCACAATGATTGCCAGCTCCTCCAGGCTTTTTGTAGGACGTTGCACCTGAGATCCAAAGACAACCAATGGATGGCACTTATGGTATGTCAGAAATTAGCCTTTACACAGAGCTCATGGGATGTGCCAGTCTAGTTTCAGCACTAACCATGGTGGCTTGGTGTCTCGAGCGAGCTCTGGCACGTTTCAACACTCCTGTGGAACAAAAGGTCATATCTCTGAGGAAGTTGGCTTAAAACAAAAACATATTTTAGCTGGTGTCATGTAGCTTTTCTTTGTTAATGCTGATTTGAAGGGAAAACAAATAACAGAAGTGAAGTGAAGTCATGCAGAGTTCTACTGACCTTTTGATGCGTTTCCATATTTCTCCTGCTTTCACATATCGGGATGAAGACAGAAGATAAAAAACAAAAGCAGCATTAATGTGAGTTGTTTTCTAACTGCTTCTATACATACAAACATGAGTAGCAGTTCAAAAACTAGAATATTTAATATAGTATACAGAAATGCTGGGTAATATGTGGCTGAATTAAAACAACTCTGCAAAGAAGAGTGGACCAAAATTCTTCAACAGCAGTCTAAAAGACTCATTGCCAGTTATAGCAAACACTTGATTGCAGCTGTTGCCAACAAGGGTGGCACAACCAGTTATTTGGTTTGGGGACAATTACTTTTTTCACACTGGGCCAGGTAGGTTTGGATATTTTTTTTTCATTAATAAATAAAATCATTTAACAAGAGCAATCTGAGCCAACTGCAATACCGCTCGCCTCTCCCAGTATGTTACTGAAAGAGAGCAGTTTTCAGCTTTTCCTTATAATTATTGGGGCAGAACCAAATTATGACAAGCCTGTCTGTGATGTTGTATTTTATGTTTTATTGTGAAGTGCGGTGTAGTGGCGGCCACTTCCTCTTCCGCCCCTGCATCGCCCCATAAATACCAGGGGGCATCCATGTTACAGCTACTTGCTGATGCCCCTGCCTGGTGGCTGTATTGTGTGCCCTGTATTTGAATAAAGCTGAGCTTGACTGTTCACCAAGTCTCATCATTGAACAAGGTATTTATTCAGACATAACACTATCATCCATGAATATACAACAAAACTAGTTGTATATAACCCATAGTTGGAGGTCAGGGTTCCAAGGTGAATCTGTGTAGCATGTTTAGTGACCCTAGCTTTACTTGTTCGATATTAAGAGGGCATGGGGAATGCAAACCTTTACTTTTTGACCCAAAATACATAGTAACAGGTCAGGGTCTCAGGGTGAACTTGTGTACCAAGTATGGTGCCTCCAGCTTTCTTTGTTGTTGAGATATAGTTTATATAGCATTTTGACATTGACCTTTGACACTACAATCCTAAAACCAGTGTCACAGTTCAGGTTCACGGGGTGAACCTGTGTACCAAGTTTGGTGACCCTAGCTTTACTTGATCGAGGGTAAGAGGGCATAGGGAATACTAAGCTTTACTTTTTGTCCCAAAACCCATCGTCAGAGGTCAGGGTCTGAGGTTGAACCTGTGTACCAAATTTGGTGACTCTAGCTTTCTTTGTTGTTGAGATATAGTTTACAGTGGATGTAAAAAGTCTACACACCCCTGTTCAAATGCCAGGTTTTTGTGATGTAAAAAATGAGACAAGATAAATCATTTCAAAACTTTTTTCCACCATTAATGTGACCTATAACCTGTACAACTCAATTGAAAAACAAACTGAAATCTTTTAAGGGGAAAAATAAAAAATAAAAACTTGCAATAACCTGGTTGCATAAATATGCACACCCTTAAATTAATACTTTGTTGCAGCACCTTTGGGTTTTGTTACAGTACTCAGTTTTTTTGGGTAGGAGTCTATCAGCGTGGCACATCTTAATGTGGCAATATTTTCCCACTCTTCTTTGCAAAAACGCTCCAAATCTGTCAGATTGTGAGGGCATCGCTTGTGCACAGCCCTCTTCAGATCACTCCACAAATGTTTGATCACATTCAGGTCTGGACTCTGGCTGGACCATTCCAAAACCTTAATCTTCTTCTGGTGAAGCCATTCTTTTGATGATTTGGATGTGTGCTTTTGGTCATTGTCGTGCTGAAAGATGAAGTTCCTCTTAGAATAGAATAGAATAGGCTTTATTGTCATTGTATAGTAGTACAGTACAATGAAATTGTGGGTGCTCCACCAGGCTACTGTGGATAAATAAAGTAAGGGAGAAGGATTCGATAAATCATGGTTACAGAGCACATGATTAAACACATGACTGAAATAAAAATAAATGAAAATAAAAATAAAATAAAATAAAAATGGCACAGGTTTATGGAAATATACAAATGTATGGTAGTGGCTATGTGGGTGGAACTATGTACATAAGAGTGCAGAGTGCAGACACACAATTAGAACACACAATTGAATAAAATCGCCCAAGAATTATGGAAAATATGCATAGTAGTGGTTTCATGGATGGGTCAATATACATGAAAGTGAGGAGTGCAAAAACAGGAGAGTTATTGTGATAATTAAAAGGTCCTCAGTTCTGAACATGTGATCATTCGGAGGGAGGGAGGTGGGGCATCTGACTGCAGTTTGGATGGCCCAGGGGAAGAAACTGTTTGTCAGTCCGGAGGTGTGGGATCTGATCGATCTGAACCGTTGTCCAGAGGGAAACAGGTCAAACAGATGGTGGGCGGGATGTGAGGGGTCTCCTGTGATGGCCTTGATCCTTCTGAGACAGGAGGATCTGGAGATGTCTTTCAGGGAGGGCAGAGGGCCGCCGATAATTTTTTGGCTGGTGTTGATGACCCTCTGCACAGCCTTCCTGTTCTCAGCTGTGGAGCTGGCGTACCACACACCCAGACAGTAGGTGAGCATGCTCTCCACTGAGCAGCGATAGAAGGCCAGCAGCAGCTTCTGGTCCAGGTTGTTCTTCCTCAGGACACAAAGGAAATGCAGCTGCTACTGGGCTTTCTTCACCAGGGCCTTGGTGTTGACAGTCCAGGAGAGGTCAGGGGAGAAGTGGGTGCCCAGGAACCTGAAGGCGGCAACGTTTTCCACACGGTCGCCATTTATGGGGGTGGGGGTGGTCCTGTCTGTTCTTCTTGAAGTCCAGAATGAGTTCTTTGGTTTTTTGGACATTCAGTTCCAGGCTGTTTGCTTGGCACCACAGCAGCAGATTCTCTACCTCCGCCCTGTATACCTTCTCATTGTCACTGGTGATGAGCCCTACCAAAGTAGTATCATCCACAAATTTCATGATGACGGTGGCTGGGTGGGCTGGAATACAGTCAAAGGTGTACAGGGAGTACAGTACAGTATAGGGCTTAGCATGCAGCCTTGGGGGGGCAGTGCTAAGAGACAGTGTGGAGGAGTGGTGGGGGCCGAGTCTGACTGTTTGTGGGCGGTTGGTGTGAAAATTTTTTATCCAGGAGCAGGTGTGTGTGTGTGGGGGGGGGGGGGGGCGGTCTGGAGGAGGTGCAGTTTGCTCAGGGTTTTTTCTGGTAATATTTCTGGGTGGCGGCCCGCCACGCTTCAAATTATCCCTCCATTCTATGAGGAAATATAAATTTAAGAAAAAAATATGAAGGGAGTCACGTGATCAGCCAGACAAGATGGCAGCTTAGGTCGAATCTGCTCAACCCAGCATTGCTTTTTTTTAATTGATTTTCACTGTCGTGACAACTATTTTGTCTGTCATCTGCCTGCACTGTTGTTTGTAAAAATGCCATTACTGATTCAAGCAAAAAATTTGAGCCCGCTCTTGCTGTAAAGACAAGAGGGATGTCCGACATGGAGGCCACAGTGGAGGCTGTACCTGAGAAACAATGTGGCTTCCTGGAGGTACGCTTTGATAAACTCCAGCAGATGGGAGAAAACACGAAGAAAAGTTACGAGCCATACAGGCAGACTTATTATCGCTAACCGAGAGTCTTGGCACCGTTAATATGTAGCTGAACAAAATATGGTCTGATGTTGAAAGTAACTCTGAAAGGCTAGCTAACCAGGAGGGCACGATGGAGACAATGCAGCTCAAGCTAGCTGACATGGAGGACTGAAGCAGGAGATGTAACATTCGTGCCACTGGACTACCAGAAGGACTTAAAGGGTCCAGAACTGTGCAGTTTCTCACAAAGTCACTACTGAAGTGGTTCCCTACTCTAGTTGATTTGGAGGGTGAGATCATGCAAGCCCACCATGTGTACAGTGACAACAACAGGAGGAAAGATACCCCTTGTACCTTAATCTTTAATGTGCTCCGGTTCACAACACACTAGCTTATCCTCCGTACTGCAAAGAAATCCCCGCTCATAACTGATGGACAATCGGTTCACTTCTCACCCGACTACAGCAGCTACACTGGCAATGGCAAGCTTTCTCTAAAGCCATGAACATGGCCCGAGCTAAAGGAGTGGAGTTCTTTCTGCTTTACTCTACCACGCTGAAAGTCAGAGCCACTGGCAAAACTGAGGTTTTCCAGTCCCCGGACGAAGCCGAGGAATACATCAGCTCCCTCCCGGCGGTGTGGATCCCACCTGCAACTAGGAACGGCAACCCAGAGCCCCGACAACCACACGAACATGTCGGCTGTCCATGGATCTTTGGACCTGATCTATCCTAGTCAGTACCTGGATTACACGGTTGGACATCACCCAGACTCTTCGCCACAGCACTGGTTTGTTAATAAAATATGTGCAACAGGTTTTTTCTTATTTTCTTCGTTACAATTAGAGGATATGTGACTTATTCCAGCCAGAGCTGCGTTAGCATTTACTGAATAATCCTTTTGGCCCACAATTATTTTTATTTCCTGGCGCTTATGCAACCAGGCTCTCTTTTTTCTTTCTCCCTCTCTTTCTCTGAATAGATCTGAGCATTCCCCATTCCAATTTTGTATTTGTCTGTGACACAGAGTTTGTTTGAATGCTCAGTTATTTGGTTAATCGGCTAATGAGGAGGACGGTGTTATGTTTATTAATTGAGGACTTGCGTTGCACTTTGTCTTTTTCAATTTTCTGTTTGCCATAGACGCAGACTCTTTATTGCTCCAATGAAGATCCTTATTTTATTTGATGTGCACAGCTCATTTCCCGGCCGTATTATTCTCTGTTCACCTGTTTATCTTTGTGTTTGTGGCTGGGATATATATATATATATATATATATATTCTTTTTTTAAAAAAATCTTGATGCTTGTTTTATTTTCGGAGCCTTGAGCTTAGTTATTTCTGATAGTTGCCAGTCTGATTTCAATGGTTCAGTTTATTAAGTGCTGGGTTTGAGGTTGTAGTTTTATCTTTTTCAGTCCCATATCCATACTGGATCATGGATCAAAACATACGTGTTATATTGTTTTTTAGTTTAGTTATTTCTATTGTGTATTGGGTTTTGTGTGATTTTTTGTTGTTTGTTTGGCACCACCAGGGGCTATTGCGGAGGGGGGTATTGATGTATCTGCTCTTATCATACTCTGGGAAATGGGAGCAAAAGTCCAAACCACTAACTAGGGGGAAAGTTTGTTCATTTTATATTCATATCAGTCATATTTGTGAGTCAGTTTGCAGGTATTGGCACTATATTTTATTGCCAGGTACATGGTGGATCACTCTGGGATCAATACACAACAATGGGTGAATTATCTATTTTTGTTTGCAATTGTGATAGGTTAAATACACCACATAAGAGGACCAGTGTTCTTACTTTTATGCGTCATCGGAAAATTGACCTGGCTCTTTTACAGGAGACGCACCTGTTAAGCAGAGACTCTGGTCTCCTGTCCAACAGATTTTACCATACAGTTGCTTCCTCTTCAGCCAAATCATAAAGTAAAGGGGTGGCCATTGTATGTAAATGTAATCTTAAAATTAAGGTGCTGGATATATGGGCAGACAATACAGGTAGGATAATAGTGGCCAAGGTTGAACTATACAGGAGGAAAGTAGCTCTTATCTCTGCTTATGCACCAAACAAATTTGATAAAAATTTCTTTGACACACTTACACAGAAAATGCTGGAACTATCTGAATATTCTCTTATTGTGGAGGCTGATATGAATGCAGTATGGCATACAGATGATCGCTCTAGCTTGAGTGCCTCTAAAGATCAGGAGCTTGCTACTACAGCTCTGTGAGCCTGGGTAAAGACTCTTGGGCTCATAGATGTTTGGCGTTCCTTTAACCCCACAGCAAAAGATTACTCCTTTTTCTCTGACAGACATAAATCATTCTCAAGGATAGATTTTCTTTTCACTTCATCACAACTTTTTCAGAAAATTGATGCTGCTGCTTTACTGCCTATTCCATTATCAGACCATAAAGGGGTATTCTGCTGTGCGACTTTGGGCTGTTTATTCAAACGGGCTACTAGGTGGCACTTTAATACCACCCTACTTAGAAATTATGTCTATAAATTTCAGTTTTTATCCCAACCACAGGACTTTTTGGACTTTAATCTAGGCTCGGTCGATGACCCCAGATTATTATGGGATACTGTTAAAGGGTTTAAATGCAGCAACGCCACCTGCTTCTCGTCAAACATGCGCAAGGCTAGAACAGCTAAGTTGCAGGCTTTGGAAGCTGTCTTGGCTAGGGTTGATTCGACCTTACAAAGAAAATATTCCCAACGGACTGAATTACAGCGTGATATAAAGAAAGAAATTAATAACATTTTAAAGCAACAGTCAGAATTTTTGATACACAGGGCTAGACAGCATTACTACTTTGAGGGGTCTAGGCCCAGCAACCTTCTAGCCTCCAAAATAAGAGCCAACGAGTACTTTGCTGACATTCCCTCTATCAGAGCCGCAACCGGTGAAATTGTAACTGAACCTAAGCAAGTGAATAAGACCTTTCACAGGTTTTACTCTAATCTCTACCAATCAGAGACTCAGTTAAATAAAGATAGATGTCACAAGTCTCTCAGTCAGCTAGATCTACCTCAATTGTCAGCAACTGACTCTACACAGCTTGATGCACCCATATCCCTGAAAGAGCTTGAGGCAGCTGCTCTCGATATGCAAAGAAATAAATCACCAGGGTTTGATGGAATACCTCCCGAAGTATATGTGGAATATCTGGGACAAGCTAGGCCCACTACTTTTAGATATGAAAATGTTTGCTATAGACATAGGCAGTTTTTCAAGAGATGTCAACATAGCCCTGATATCTTTACTCTTAAAAAAGACAAGGACCCAGTAGACTGCAGCAGTAATAGGCCTCTCAGCTTGTTAAATGCATATCTTAAAATATATGCAAAAGTGTTGGCTCGACGTATTCAGAATCACATGTCAACATTAGTCAACTGCGATCAGACTGGTTTTATAAAGTTGAGGCTTGTTGCAGATAATGTCAGACGACTTCGCCATATAATTGACGCTACAACAGACAAAGAAACCCCAGCTGCAGTTCTATCCCTCGATGCTACGAGAGCCTTTGATAGGCTGGAGTGGTCCTTTTTTTTGGGAGGTTTGAGATAAAATGGGATTCAGCAAAAATTTTATTCATATGATTGAGGTTCTGTATTCAAATCCCTCGGCCCCAGTACTCACGGACCAACTATCCTCTGCGCTGTTTCCTGTCATGGGCAGCGAGGGTGCGCCCCTCCCCTCCTGCTGCACGTTCACTAACTCATCACTGCACCTGAAGCGGAGGACACACCTGTGCCTGCTCATCAGCCATCGTATTTAAGGAGGCCTCCTCCGTGCAGTCAACGCTGGTTCGTCTGGGTATACTGCCCTGAATTGAGGCAAGCAGGTCGTTTTGAACGAGGCTTAGACACGCTGTCTAAACTGTTCTCTTTTTCTCTTGTTTCAGGTTGCTGCCATCGTGCGGGTGTGTCTTGGGACTGCGTGCACTCTCCCGCCACCTCATTACCTTCCCAGCAGCAAATCTTCACCCGGTCAGGCACTTCAAGCTCATTCCCCCTTACCTACTGGTTCATCTATTCCCCACTGGAGTCCTGCTGGTCCTCCCTCGGAGTCCCGAGTAAGTGGCAATTTGGCTTGCCCATATTTCTCACTCTGCTTCTCCGCTGACAGCTCTCACTTTCTCTCCACAGGTGGATAGAATCTTCTGGCGAGTGGCTGTTTATCTAATTGTGCGCTATTTTCTACATTTAATAAACCATTGAACGTTTCCCCCTTGTGTGGTTCCATCCTGTACTAGCATCGTGAATGTGAGCTGTCAGCTTAATCATGACAGAACGAGCCAGCATGGACGATAGCTCAGCTGGTACTTCATCACAGGAGCTGTCAGCTCTGGATCGCCTGTCAGCGACCGAGCACCAGTTCGCTGTGCTGACGCAACACGTATCGAACCTAATCCAGCTTTGGTCTCAATCGTCTCCCCCGGCTCCGCCTCCTCAGCCTGCTCCCCGCGCTATGGTGCGGCGTACCACTACCGTTCCTATGCCTACCCCGTATGTGGGGGAGGTGGGGAAATGTAAGAGTTTTTTAATTCAGGTACGTATGTATTTGGAGCAGGTCGGGGAGGAGTACCCAGGGGATACGGCCCAGATACAGCTTTTTATGCTGCTATCGAAGGATCGAGCCCTCAATTGGGCACGCTGCACATTAGACAACCCCGAGGGGCGGTGCTATACGTTCAGCCAATTTGGTGATGCCTTCACTTGCGTGTTCGATCAGTCCGAGAGTGAGGGCAATGTGTTGAGCCGCCTATTGACACTCCTCCAGGGCACCCGGTCAGTGGCCGAGTACTCGGTGGAGTTCCAAGTTGTTGCTGCAGACTTGGAGTGGAATGAAATTGCCCTGCGCAGTGCATTTCTCCACGGGTTGGACAAACAGCTGCGGGACGAACTGGTGGTTCACCCTGTCCCTAAGACCCTCAACGATCTAATAGCTCAAGCTGTCGGTTTGGATAACCGGCACCATGAGCGCGCGAGGGAGCGCGATTCCTCCTCTCGCCCGGGCACCATGCGGGAGCCTACCGTGCGGGAGTCTGCCATGCTTACTGACACTGGCAGCACCGGCTCCTCGCCCAAGCCGGTGAAGCTCTCTCGGCATCTGACCGACGATGAGCACTGGTGAAGGCGAGAGGCTGGCGTGTGTGCATACTGCGGTTTGCTGAGCCACAGTTGGGATGAATGCCGCCAGCGGCCTAAAAGATGCAGCCCGTCAGTAACCATGGGGGGTCTGGCGGGCGGGACCAAAGATACTCCCCCCGGTAATTTGTCTATCTCAGCCCTCGTGCAGCTGCCGGGGGTCGAGAGGAGGGTTAAGGTGCTGGTTGACTCGGGGTTGGAGGGTAATTTCGTGTCTGCTGAATTCATTAAGCAGGTAACACGTAAACTGCCCCGTGATCAGAGAATCACAACCATATCTGGCCAGGAGGTTGCGATAGTCACACGTAGCACGGTGCCGATCTCCATCCTCCTTTCCAGGAACCACTGGGGGGAACTAACTTTCTTAGTTCTCCCTATTTCATCTTCCCCGGTGGTCCTTAGGTATCCATGGCTCTGGAGGCATAACCCTATGATTAACTGGGTCCAAAACACCATCACCTCCTGGAGCCCCTTTTGTATGGCTCATTGTATGCACTCAGTGGAGTGCTCCCCCTCTCTAGTCAAGCCGCCAGACCTCAGCCTCGTTCCCCGGGCTTATCACGATCTTGGAGAGGTCTTTAGTAAGTCTAGAGTATTGTCGCTGCCGCCTCACCACTCTTATGACTGTGCCATAGACCTCATCCCAGGGGTGAGGCTGCCGTCCAGTCGGCTATACAGCATTTCTGGGCCAGAGAGGGAGGCGATGGAGAGGTATATAAAGGAGTCCCTGAACGCCGGCCTAATTCGGCCATCTCCGGCTCCTCTCGGAGCCGGGTTCTTCTTTGTCGGAAAGAAGGATGGCTCGCTGCGCTCGTGCATCGACTACCGGGTGCTTAACGCACTTACCATTAAGGACAAGTACCCTCTACCCTTAATTAATTCAGCGTTCGAGCTCCTTCAGCGTTCACAGGTGTTTACCAAATTGGATCTCAGGAATGCGTATCATTTGGTCCGCATTCGCGAGGGGGATGAGTGGAAGACGGCATTTAAGACACACCAGGGGCAGCTTGAATATCTTGTGATGCCCTTTGGGCTCACTAACGCCCCCGCCGTCTTCCAACGGTTAATTAACGACGTCCTCCGCAATATGCTGTATCAATTTGTGTTTGTGTACCTTGATAACATTTTAACCTTCTCCCGCTCACCAGAAGAACATGAAGCCCATGTAAGGGTCGTTCTGCAATGGCTCTTGGAGGGCCGTTCTGCAACGGCTCTTGGAAAACCGGCTCTACGTCAAAGCTGAGAAGTGTGAGTTCTCAACTACATCTACCACCTTCTTGGGCTTCATAGTAGCTGAGGGGAGACTGATTGCAGACCCAGCCAAGGTGAAGGCAGTGCTGGATTGGCCAACTCCCCACTCCCGTAAGGAGCTTCAATGCTTCCTCGGGTTTGCAAACTTTTATCGCTGGTTCATAAGGAACTATAGTGGGGTTGCACTGCCTTTAACTCAGCTGATCTCCATTAAGGTCCCCTTTCGCTGGACCAAGGCAGCAGAGCAGGCATTTATCAAATTAAAATGCCTGCTCAAGGACACGCCTATCTTGGCACAGGTCAACACGTAGCTCCAATTCGTCCTTGAGGTGGATGCATCTGACACGGTGGTTGGTACTGTGCTGTCGCGGCGCATGTCCTAGGATCAGAAACTCCACCCATGCGCATATTTCTCTCGTTGGCTTACGCCAGCCGAGAGAATTTATGACGTGGGGGACAGAGAGCTGCTGGCTATTAAGTTGGCACTGGAGGAGTGCAGACATTGGTTGGAGGGTGCCATTCACCCCGTCATCATGTGGACCGACCACAAGAATCTTGAATACTTGCGGTTAGCCTGCCGATTAAACGCCAGGCAGGCCTGCTGGTCTTTATTCTTCCAACGGTTTAATTTTATCATCACTTACCGGCCTGGCACCCGGAAGGTGAAACTGGACGCACTATCGCGCCAGTTTGACTCAGGAAAGGTAGGACCCCCCCCCCCCCCCCCCCAAAACCATCATCTTGCCTTCGTGCGTCCTTGATGTCCTTACTTGGGATATCGAGCAGAGGGTCCATCAGGCTCAGTCCTGGGAGCATGTGCCAGTAAGGTGCCCCCAGCTGCCCTCCGTAGTGACGTTCTCCAGTGGGCCCATACCAGCCATTTCGCCTGCAATCCTGGCATCACCCACGCTGTGGACTTCGTCTGGTGTTCATTCTGGTGGCCCATGGTGCGGCGGGATGCATGGGACTACGTCAGAGCTTGTCATGACCTGCATCAGGGGAAATTGGACTCCTCTCCACCCTCGGGACTCCTCCACCCCCTTCCCACCCTGGGTCATCCTTGGTCTCATATCGCTGTGGACTCCCCCCCTCCCGTGAGAAGACTGTAGTCCTGACTATCGTGGATCGCTTCTCCAAGGCAGTGCATTTGGTGGCCCTCCTGAAGCTCCCCTCAGCCTTGGAGACGGAAGTCCTATTGACAGATCATGTGATCAAGGTCCACGGCATCCCCATTGACATCATGTCTGACTGGGGTCCACAGTTTATGTCACAGGTCTGGAGGGCCTTTTGTCGGATGCTGGGCACGACAGTGAGTCTCTCCTTCGGGAATCATCCTCAGAGCAATGGGCAGGCAGAAAGCTCCAATCAGTTCCTGGAGGCCACCCTGCAGTGTGTAGCAGCCGAGAACCCGGCTTCGTGGAGCTCACACCTGACCTTGGTGGAGTATTCCCTCAACTCAGCTGTTTCCATGGCTACAGGACTCACTCCATTCAAGGCATCCCTGGGTTACACCCCGCCTCTTCTTCCCATGACCGAGAGGGAGGTAGTGGTTCTGTCCGTGGAGGCCCATGCTGGTCGCTGCCGGCGCATCTGGAGGGCTGCCCGGGCTGCCCTGGCACGCACCACGGAACGTAACCGGGCTGCTGCTGACAGGAAGCGGGTTCCGGCTCCCAAATACACTGTGGGACAGCAAGTCTGGCTGGTAGCGAGTCAGGTCCCTCTGAAGGAGAAATCTAAGAAGCTGTCTCCCCGCTTTCTGGGACCGTTTCCCATCGTACAGATTGTAAATGACACGTCGGTTCAGCTGAGGCTCCCTCATACTCTACGGGTGAACCCCACTTTCCACATGTCCCACAGGAGGCGCTCCTAGAAGGGGGGGCCCTGTCATGGGCAGCGAGAGTGCGCCCCTCCCCTCCTGCCGCACGTTCACTAACTCATCACTGCACCTGAGGCGGAGGACACACCTGCGCCCACTCATCAGCCAGCGTATTTAAGGAGGCCTCCTCCGCACAGTCAACGCTGGCTCGTCTGGGTATACTGCTGTCCATTTGTGAGGAATTTAGTTGCCTCTCTGGTTTTAAGATTAACTGAACCAAATCCACACTACTCCCCCTTCTTAATGACTCAGCTAGGAGGTTGCAATTTCCAGCTGACAGTCCAGTTGTCCAAGACTTTAAGTATCTTAGAATACAAATATTCCCATCCCTGAATCGCATTGTGATGCACAACTACTCAGAAACACTGAATAAATGTGCATAACCGTCATCCGCGCGGAGTTTAGAAGTGCCCCGCCCGCGTGAGCGTTCCAGTCAGCAGGCAGAGTGTCTTTCTAGCATTGCTGTCCGAGAGAAGCATGAGCTTATTAAAGTACTTTAAATGCGGAAAAAAAAATCAGAAGAGGTATGTAACTGTCAGGGAAGCAGCTTCAGGGTTGGGTGTGTATTTTATTTTCTTTATTTTATTGCAGCTCTAGGGCTGCAATGTGTGAATTTTATTATTTCTTTATTGTATTGCATGTTGGATTTTTAGTTTTTTTTTTTTTTTTTTTTGCATGCTTTGAAATTTGAGTTGATTTTTGTGTGTTTTGGTTTGATTATTGTTCGCACCTGAGCTGACTGATTTAATCAGCAGGAGCCAATCAGTGAGCTCCTGCTGCAAATTCTTCCCTGGCGGGATCTATTAAAGGATGGTGCATGACTGAGGACAGGAGCACAGAGGGACAGAAGGATGGGCTGAGAGGAAGACTGGGAAGAGGAAGAAGGGGAGACGCTCAGGGAGAGCGGAGGAACAAGGGAAGGAATGCAGAAACGGGAGGAAAAATGGAAGGAAACGAGGGACGTACAGGAGAACGTGCAGATAGTGATGGCAGAAATGGAACGATCAAGAGATCGAATCATTTGGAACAAGTGATTCAGAAAAAGAATTGATGTTTTGGAACATTTGAAACATCTCCCCACAGCGACATCTGGTGGCCAAATGTTATAAGACTACACTGAAACAGTCTAGTGTTTTCATGTTTTTATCTCTTAACGTTTCGTGTTTTGTTTGGGTTTATAGTATTATTTGTCTGAAAATATATATTTTTTCAATTAGTATTTGTAGGGGGTGCTTGTGTACAAAATAGACATCAGTCACTACTTTTAGGGGGTGCTTGTGTACATTCAATTCTTTTTGCCTTCCTGTCAAGGAACAACAAAAAGACTGAGTTAGGAGGAATGCTGCCATGCAACTTCATATATTGTAAATATATGTAACTATATGCAAAATAACAATATGGCTTCTTTAGTGATCAAATGCATAATTATATTTATTGTAAATAATAATAAAGGTGTATAAATAATAAATGTATACTCGTATGTGTGTTTAAAGACCATGAATACATACCATAAACACTATGCAGGCCATGGCTTGATTCAGCACTCGGTTGTGTTGCGCTAGGAACGCAGGCGTCAGGATGTTTTGTCCGTAGGTGTCTCCACATACTTGTTGTATTGTTACAAAGTGCAAGATGTTGCACACAATGCATACATTTAACTTTTTTTCCCCTCAAGAAGGTCATAGTGATCCCAAACAGCTGACCTGGGACGCTTTCTACCGCCATCCATTTCCAAATAGTGTACACTACCGTTCAAAAGTTTGGGATCACCCAGACAATTTTGTGTTTTCCATGAAAAGTCACACTTTTATTTACCACCATGAGTTGTAAAATGAATAGAAAATATAGTCAAGATATTGACAAGGTTAGAAATAATGATTTGTATTTGAAATAATAATTTTTTCCTTCAAACTTTGCTTTTGTCAAAGAATCCTCCATTTGCAGCAATTACAGTATTGCAGACCTTTGGCATTCTAGCTGTTAGTTTGTTGAGTAATCTGGAGAATTCTGATGCAATGAGCAAACACATTGTACCATTAGAACACTGGAGTGATAGTTGCTGGAAATGGGCCTCTATACGCCTATGTAGATATTGCACCAAAAACCAGACATTTGCAGCTAGAATAGTCATTTACCACATTAGCAATGTATATTAGATATTAGAGTGTATTTCAGATTAGTTTAAAGTTATCTTCATTGAAAAAAACAGTGCTTTTCTTTCAAAAATAAGGAAATTTCTAAGTGACCCCAAACTTTTGAACGGTAGTGTAAATCCAAAAGCACGCTCAGTACAAGACACTCAGAGAGGCAAGACTTTGCAAACAAACTTCACTTTACAGGAGCTTTTAAATGTTTTAGGCATGTGGGGTGATGAATCAGCAGCCAGTCAGGCAAGGACACGAGAAATTAGTATTTTACATATAAAGTATTGTAGAGGGTGTAAGAGAAGGAAGTGGAGGCGAGGCACGAGCGTAGGTTGACACAGATTCTTTATTGACCCTCTAACATAAATACAGCCGGTGGACCCCAGCGTTGCCCGCTGGGGCCGAGTGTCTGGTAGGAGAGTCTCTTCAACTCTCTCTGCATTCTGCTTAAATAGCCCCAATGGTATGCACAAAGAGCTGGGCTAGTGGGCTAGTGCATTATGCTTGTGTGTGACACATTAACATAACACTTACTACCTTTCTGACCATACATTCACCCCCCTGCCCTCATTGTCTGTCAGGTTACTCCTTCGGGGGGCTACCCCCTTCAGTCCATTGTTCTGCCCCTATTCCTGCTTCTGGGTGTGAGAGGAATGTCCACCCGCTGTGTCTAGTGTCACCACAGTATTTATATAATATTGTGCATAGAATAGGCATTTTAATATTGTGTAACGACAGTATTTTATTTATTATTCCATTTGAGAAACGGGATAATAAAATCACCGCATAAAACAACGGTGAAGTTTCAAAACATTTGGTGACGTAATGGAACACGAAATGGAACAGTCACGTGACATCCTCTTTCTGATACAGACCTCGGAACAACGATTCGATTCAGAAGTTCCACCTAGGTTTCGGTACGTACTAAAACACTGTTTCGACTTTGCCATCACTACGTGCAGATCGGACTGAGATGGATGGATTAATGGAGTGGGCAAGGTGGAAGGAGAGGATGTGGAGGGGAGGCTCATGAGTGAACGGCAGCAGGTGCTGGGATTGGCAGCGGCGGCTGGGGATCGCAGTCGCCACGAGGATGCCAGAGGATCCAACTGAAGGCGACGCAGCGGTATGGTGAAAGGCTCGTACCCGGATAAGTGAAAGAAACGCACTTACTTGTCTGTGTGGATGTGAATGACCATCAGCCCCTGGTGTGTCTGTGGGAGGTTGAGTTTCGTGCTGCGTTTGTGTGCTGCAGGTGATCTCGGATGATGGAGCCACGTGAGCCTGCCCCGCTCCTCTCCTCCTGCCTGCTTCTTTCCCCTGGTGTCAGAACTGCCCACCAGGGACGCGTACTAAAGGCTATGGACGAGCTCAGATGAACAGCGCATTGTGTTGGGACCAGTGAGGACGGCAGCAACCCATCGTGCTCCAAGGGATAGCGGACATGCACCCGCCCCGCTGTAAAACATGGCAAAGCTTCTGTTTTGGCCTGTCTAGTGTAAGGGGTAACCTCTAGTTTAGATTAGTTGGACAGGTGGTATTTATTTCCCCCTGGACAAATTTCTGGGTATTTTTAGGATTTAATGTGATTTTATCTTTTTAGAGTGTACATATTTTTAACCTGTGTTTTTATTTTGAACTGTTGTATTTTATATATTTAAGATTTGCCCAGTAAAGCATTTAACTGATCTTCTGCCTCTGAGTGTTTGTATTGTGGTGGCCCGGGAATCGTGTATTTTAAATTATGTGTTCACAGTAAAATTTCCATCTTTAAATTGTGACACTTTTCGACCAGTATCGGCAGGATTCCTTTTCCACTTTCAAACTGTGACATAAGCAGTGAAGGCATTTAGGGTGGTTTAAACCCGTTGGTAACAGGAGTAATAACGGAGAGTCGCTTAGCTAACAGATGTGGTTAAGAGCTTGAGTTGGTTCATTTTGTCCAACTCGAGCTCTTAACTTAATTATTAGTTTTGTTTTTCTTATTTCAGATAAGAATAAAAAGTTGTTTTCTACCTTCACCTTAGTTAATAACTAATTTATGTTCATTATTATGTACCTGGCAAGTTAAGATGACTGAAATTCACAAAGTCAATGACTTTAATCCATCAACAGCCTTCAAACAAACTAAACGTGCCAACATTTGGATTCCAAAATAAGGGAGGTTTTTTCCTGCTGTCTGGGTGGTGAGGAAGAATTCTAAAAAACTATAAATATACAGTGGTGTGAAAAAGTGTTTGCCCCCTTCCTGATTTCACATGTTTTTCATACTTAAATGTTTCAGTTCATCAAACAAATTTAAATATTACACAAATATAAGACAAGTAAAGACAAAATGCAGTTTTTAAATGAAGGTATTTATTATTAAGGGGAAAATTTTTTTTTCCAAATCTACATGGCTCTGTGTGAAAGTGATTGCCCCCTAAACGTAATAACTGGTTGGGCCACCCTTAGCAGCAACAACTGCAATCAAGCGTTTGCGATAACTGGAAATGAGTCTTTTACAGCACTGTGGAGGAATTTTGGCCCACTCATCTTTGCAGAATTGTTGTAATTCAGCCACATTGGAGGGTTTTCCAGCATGACCCGCCTTTTTAAGGTCATGTCACGGCATCTCAATCGGATTCAGGTCAGGACTTTGACTAGGTCACTCCAAAGTCTTCATTTTATTTTTTCTTAAGCCATTCAGAGGTGGACTTGCTGGTGTGTTTTGGATCATTGACCTGCTGCAGAACCCAAGTGCGCTTTACTTGAAGTCACGAACAGATGGCCGGATATTCTCTTTCAGGATTTTTTGGTAGACAGCAGAATTCATGGTTCCATTTACCACAACAAGTCTTCCAGGTCCTGAAGCAGCAAAACAGCCCCAGACCATCACACTACCACCACCATATTTTACTGTTGGTATGTTCCTTTTCTGAAATGCTGTTACTTTTATGCCGGATGTAATGGGACACACACCTTCCAAAAAGTTCAACTTTTGTCTCGTCAGTCCACAGAGTATTTTTCCAAAAGTCTTGGGGATCATCAAGATGTTTTCTGGCAAAACTGAGATAAGCCTTTATGTTCTTTTTGCTCAGCAGTGGTTTTCATCTTGGAACTCTGCCATGCAGGCCATTTTTACCCAGTCTCTTTCTTATGGTGGAGTCATGAACACTGACCTTAACTGAGGCTAGTGAGGCCTGCAGTTGTTTGGATGTTGTTGTGGGGCCTTTTGTGACCTCTAGGATGAGTCGTCGCTGCGCTCTTGGGGTAATTTTGGTCGGCCAGCCACTCCTGGGAAGGTTCATCACTGTTCCATGTTTTCGCCATTTGTGGATAATGGCTCTCACTGTGCTTCGCTGGAGTCCCAAAGCTTTAGAAATGGCTTTATAACCTTTTCCAGACTGATAGCTCTCAGTTACTTTGTTTCTCATTTGTTCCTGAATTTCTTTGGATCGCAGCATGATATCAAGCTTTTGAGGATCTTTTGGTCTACTTCAGTTTGCCAGGCAGGTCCTACTTAAGTGATTTCTTGATTGAGAACAGGTGTGGCTGTAACCAGACTTGGGTGTGGCTAGAGAAATTGAACTCAGCTTTCCAAAGATGTGATAAACCACAGTTAATTTATGTTTTTTGTTTTGTTTTTTTTTGGGGGGGGGAATCACTTTTTCACACAGGGCCATGTAGGTTTGGATTTTTTTTAACCCTTAATAATAAACACCTTCATTTAAAAACTGCATTTTGTGTTTACTTGTGTTATCTTTGTCTAATATTTAAATTTGTTTGATGATCTGAAACATTTAAGTATGAAAAAATACAAAAAAAAAAAAAAAGAAATCAGGAAGGGGCAAACACTTTTTCACACCACTGTACAGAAATATAATTACAGAAATAACTGCCTCTTTGGTCATTTAAGTTAATATATTTCATTAAAAAGAATTTTATTAATATTTTTTCTTTGAAATCAGAGTTAAATTATTGTTCTGTTCTGGCTCTGCAAAATTATGGTCAAAAATGTAAAATGTTATAAGGAAAAAGTAAAAAAAAAAAATACCACAGTCTCTTTCAAATTTTATTAAAAAAAAACCCCTGTAATTTTATTTTAAAAAAATGGACAAAAAAATTGCCATAAAATAACCCACAAATTTAGAATAAAGTCTCAAATGTACAAGAAAAGTCAATTTTATAAGAGGAAATTGCAGATTTGAGGAAAATAGTTTTAAATTTAAATAAATTTACAGAGAAAAGTAGAAAACTGTAAGAAAATTGTTATAAATTTTGGAGAAAAACCTCAAACCTTCAAGACTGAAGTCATTACTCAAGTTTTTAAGTAGGTGCTCTTTGTACCCTTAACTCAACTAGAAATTTTTGGTTGTCTGCTTTTAATTATTAATTTCAAAGCACTGCTTTTACATGAGTAGAATTTCTGGCTACTATACCCACCTCTGATCACATAGTAAGTATGCATGAGTAAAGTACAATAATGAATGTTCTTTTCCCCCTTGCCTACTCTCTCAATGGAAAAAAAAAGAAACACTACAATAAAAATACAAAAACATATTTTGTCATTTATGTAAACCATGACAAAAAAATCCTGCAGGACAAAACATGACACTTGATATTTTCTAACCTGTTAGTATACCACCATAGACAGAGAGAGAACCTGAATTAGACAGAGCTCAGAGAGGGCAAGATAAAAGAACTGATATGGGATGAAGGAAAGAACTGAGGTCGAATTGAGATCAAAGCCAAGAAGGCTGCAGGTCCAGACGGAATCAGCTTGAGATTCCTCAAGTTCTGTGCAGATCAGCTGTGTGGGATTGTGGAATGCATCTTCAGCTTGAGCCTGAGGCTGGGGAGGGTACCACAGTTGTGGAAATCATCCTGTGTGGTACCTGTGCCGAAGGCTCTGCACCTCAAGGATCTGAGCAACTACAGACCAGTGGCTCTCACATCACACCTGATAAAGACCCTGGAGAGGCTGCTCCTCAGCCATCTCCATGGACCCACTTCAGTTTTCATACCAGCCTAGCCTCGTGGTGGAGGATGCAGTGATCTTCTTCCTACATCATGCTGTTTCTCACCCGTAGAAGCCTGGGAACACTGTGAGAATTATGTTCTTAAATTTTTCCAGTGCTTTCAACACCATTTGACCAGTGTTCCTGAGGGCCAAGTTGCTGTGTGCAGGGGCGGACCAACTCCTACCATCTTTGATCCTGAACAACCTCACAGACCGTCCACAGAGATGGTGACATCTTACAAGTACCTGGGTGTTCACCTGAACAATAAATTGAACAACACTAATGCACTTTGCAAGTAGGAGCAGAGCAGGCTGTTGCTTCTGAGGAGACTCAGGTCTTTTTGAGTGCAGCGGGCACTCCTAAAGACCTTCTATGACTCTGTGGTGGCATCAGCCATCCTGTATGGAGTGGTCTGCTGGGGCAGCAGCATCACAGCTTCCAACAGGAAGAGACTGAACAGGCTGATTAGAAAGGCCTGCTCTATTCTGGGGTGCTGCCTTGACCCACTGGAGGTGACAGGAGAGAGGAGGATGGTGGACAAGCTGCCATCTCTGCTGGAATCCGAGTCCATGCGCAACACGATGAGTGCAGTGAGTAGCTTGTTTAGTGGCAGGTTGCTCCATCCAAAGTTTCACAGGTCCTTCCTACCTGCTACTGTCATACTTTGCAAGCTGCACTGCTCATAGAGACCGTACATAACACTACTACTTTGCACAAATAAGGAACATTCCTTTCCAATACACTGTTATTAATATTATCATTATTATTGAAGGTTGGAAAAACACTGTACTCATTCAACTGTGAAATATATTGCTAATACATATGTACACACGTGGACAAAATTGTTGGTACCCCTCTGTTAATGAAAGAAAAACCCATAATGGTCACAGAAATAACTTGAATCGGACAAAAGTGGTAATAAATAAAAATTCTATGAAAATTAACCAATGAAAATCAGACAATGCTTTTGAATTGTGGTTCAACAGAATTACTTTAAAAAGCAAACTATATGAAACAGGCCTGGACAAAAATGATGGTACCCTTAACTTAATATTTTGTTGCACAGCCTTTTGAGGCAATCACTGCAATCAAACGATTTCTGTAACTGTCAATGAGACTTCTGCACCTCTCAGCAGGTATTTTGGCCCACTCCTCATGAGCAAACTGCTCCAGTTGTCTCAGGTTTGAAGGGTGCCTTCTCCAGATGGCATGCTTCAGCTCCTTCCACAGATGTTCAATAGGATTTCGATCAGGGCTCATAGAAGGCCACTTTAGAATAGTCCAATGTTTCGCTCTTAGCCATTCTTGGGTGTTTTTAGCTGTGCGTTTTGGGTCATTATCCTGTTGCAAGACCCATGACCTTCGACTGAGACCAAGCTGTCTGACGCTGGGCAGCACATTTCTCTCTAGAATACCTTGATAGTCTTGAGATTTCATTGTACCCTGCACAGATTCAAGATGCCCTGTCCCAGATGCAGCAAAGCAGCCCCAGAACATAACAGAACCTTCTCCATGTTTCACAGTAGGGACAGTGTTCTTTTCTTGGTATGCTTCATTTTTGTGTCTGTGAACATAGAGCTGATGGCCTTGCCAAAAAGTTCCAGTTTTGTCTCGTCTGTCCATAGGACATTCTCCCAGAAGCTTTGTGGCTTGTCAACATGCAGTCTGGCAAATTCCAGTCTGGCTTTTTTATGATTTGTTTTCAACAGTGGTGTCCTCCTTGGTCATCTCTACTTCTGTGAAGTACTGGATTACAGAAAATAAAAGCTGTTCTTGTGTTTGTTTGAATTATCCTTTGCTTCCTTGTTTTTGATGTTTTATGTTGTCCCTACAGCACTTTGGTCAACATCAGTTGTTTAAACGCGCTTTATAAATAAATGTGACTTGACTTCATTACTTCTCCAAGGCAAGAAGCTCTGTTACTTTTATCCTGTACACTGTTTGCACTGCATTTGTATAAAAGTGAATTTTGTTAATCAAGAGAAAACAACATTATTGCACTGTGACAAGTTATATATTGTAGTGAAGAAGTGTTCTCTGATTTGAGACATAATTTTTCCTTTTTTTAAATTTATATGCTGCAACTATTTCGTAAGTGGAATAAAATCCTGTTAATATATGTTAGTATATAACTTGATGTGCATAAGAAAATCCACATTTGAAAGTTGACAGTTTTCCTTCCACTTTCCACATGTACATTGCGATAGACAGTATAATGTGTATTGTGTTGCACATACACAGACAATACATTAGCAGTCCCTACAAGTGTAACTTGCAGCAAATGTTATTTTTAAGAGTGAATGTCCCAAAAAAAGCACTGTTGCACAATGGTCTTCATATGATGACAATCAATAGACAACCTGCATATTACTGCTTAGTTAATTACATCACAAAACATTAAGACTATTTGATATTTTGCTGTGTGTGCTCTCTGCATATACATGCTCATGTATTGGTATCACCACAATTGTAATCTTACCCCGTGGCCATGTTTGAGCACACCTTGACTGCAAGCAGGTAAACAGCCCAGAGTGGAAAGCTAAAGAAGGAGGATACTTGGCTTTCATCTGAAGACAATTTAGATTTTCCTTTTCTTCAATTCCTACATGTCTGAATGTTCACTTGCCGATCGAAATTGAAATCTATACCAGAGGACCCCAAAATTTGGCCACCTGAGGATAAGCAATCTGACAGCTTCTGGGTCTGGATCTGTGCACAAACTCATGCTAATTTAAGAAAGAAAAAAAATGAATGCTAATTACCCCCCCCCCCCCACACACACACACACTTGAAATTACAGAGTCATAAATCTGCAGAAAAACACGGCGTCATCTCTGAGTTTTTTTTCCCCCAGTAAAACAACACTGGCCTCTGTTGCTGCCTGTGTATTACGCCTACAGGGAGTTCTTAGTCAGACTTTGCATGAAATAAACCTGAGAATCTGGCCCTGATTAATGAAGTTATCAGAGCTAAGGAGGCATTGCCCTGACATGGTGCTGATCAGAGAAAAAAACATATCAACTGGTTTCTTTAAGCTCTTGAGCCATCATGACAGAGTGAAGCTATGATTTTCTTTGCAAATACAGATGTGGACAAAATTGTTGGTACCCCTCTGTTAATGAAAGAAAAACCCACAATAGTCACAGAAATAACTTGAATCTGACAAAAGTGGTAATAAATAAAAATTATGTGAAAATTAACCATTGAAAATCAGACAGTGCTTTTGAATTGTGGTTCAACAGAATTACTTTAAAAAACAAACTCATGAAACAGGCCTGGACAAAAATGATGGTACCCTTAACTTAATATTTTGTTGCGCAACCTTTTGAGGCAATCACTGTCAATGTAACTGTCAATGAGACTTCTGCACCTCTCAGCAGGTATTTTGGCCCACTCCTCATGAGCAAACTGCTCCAGTTGTTTCAGGTTTGAAGAGTGCCTTCTCCAGACGGCATGTTTCAGCTCCTTCCACAGATGTTCAATAGGATTTAGATCAGGGTTCATAGAAGGCCACTTTAGAATAGCCCAATGTTTCGCTCTTAGCCATTCTTGGATGTTTTTAGCTGTGTGTTTTGGGTCATTATCCTGTTGCAAGACCCATGACCTTCGACTGAGACCAAGCTGTCTGACACTGGGCAGCACATTTCTCTCCAGAATACCTTGATAGTCTTGAGATTTCATTGTACCCTGCACAGATTCAAGACACCCTGTGCCAGATGCAGCAAAGCAGCCCCAGAACATAACAGAACCTCCTCCATGTTTCACAGTAGGGACAGTGTTCTTTTCTTGGTATGCTTCATTTTTGCCTCTGTGAACATAGAGCTGATGTGCCTTGCCAAAAAGTTCCAGTTTTGTCTCATCTGTCCATAGGACATTCTCCCAGAAGCTTTGTGGCTTGTCAACATGCAGTTTGGCAAATTCCAGTCTGGCTTTTTTATGATTTGGTTTCAACAGTGGTGTCCTCCTTAGTCGTTTCCCATGAAGTCCACTTTGGCTCAAACAACGACGGATGGTGCGATCTGACACTGATATACCTTGACCTTGGAGTTCACCATGAATGTGTTTAGAGGTTGTTCTGGGCTCTTTTGTTACCATTCGTATTATCCGTCTCCTCCTGCGGCCATGTCCAGGGAGGTTGGCTACAGTCCCGTGGATCTTAAATTTCTGAATAATATGTGCAACTGTAGTCACAGGAACATCAAGCTGCTTGGAGATGGTCTTATAGCCTTTACCTTTAACATGCTTGTCTATAATTTTCTTTCTAATATCCTGAGACAACTCTCTCCTTTGCTTCCTCTGGTCCATGTTTAGTGTGGGACACACCATGTCAGCAAACAGTACAGTGACTACTTGTCACCCTTTAAGATAAGATAAGATAAGCCTTTATTAGTCCCACAACGGGGAAATTCCAGGATTACAACAGCACAGGGATAGCAACACTCAGAGCAACAATCAGAAGGCAAGGAAAAAAAAAAAAGGCAAGCAAGCAAGAGCAGCTAATATACATATGTACATATTACTATAAATATATATATAAACACAGACACACAGTGTAGAGCATTGTAGCTGGATGGGATAAATATATGAGTATATAAACACACAGTACGGTGCATTGCAGCTAGATGGAATAAATATGTAAATATATAAACACAGTGCGGAGCAATGTAGCTAGATGGAATAATATGTAGATATATAAACACACAGTACGGAGCATTGCAGCTAGGTGGAAAAAATATGTAAATATATAAACACACAGTGTGGAGCACTGTAGCTAGATGGAATGAATATATAGATATATAAATATAAACATAAACATAAACACACCCAGTGCGGAGCATTGTAGCTAGATGGAGTAAATATGTAAATGTATAAACACACACAGTGTAGAGCATTGTTGCTAGATGGGATGAAACAGCACAACAGTCTACTTAGTTATCCTACATGGTATGATTATGTGCCCATACATATTCTCACCCTCCATAGCTACCGGTATTTTCCTAGTTGTATGCCGGAGGGGACCATTGTGTAAGTCTATTGCATCTTTTGCATTCAAAAAAACTATTAGTTTGTTACGTCTTTTTGCTATCTCTGCGAGCAGCCCTGCTTAGGTTGTACAGTCTGACAGCCGTTGGTAGGAAGGACCTGCGAAACCTCTCGGTTGTGCACCTGGGATGATGTAGTCTGCTGCTAAATGAGCTCCTCAGTGCATTCAGTACGTCCTGCATAGGGTGGAACTCGGACTCCAGCAGAGATGACAGTTTAGCCACTGTCCTTCTCTCTCCTATCTCCTCCACCGGATCAAGGCGCTGCCCCAGGACAGAGCTAGCTTTCTTGATCAGTTTGTTCAGTCTCTTCCTATCGGCTGCAGTAATGCCACTGCCCCAGCAGACCACTCCAAAAGTGATGGCTGATGCCACCACCGTGTCATAGAATGTCTTCAGCAGCGCCCCTTGTACACCAAAAGACCTGAGTCTCCTCAGTAGGAGCAGCCTGCGCTGTCCCTTCTTGTAGAGTGAGTCAGTATTGTGTGACCAGTCTAGTTTATTGTTCAGATGAACACCCAGGTACTTGTAGGATAGGCCGACTGACTGATTACAAGTTTGTAGACACCTGTGATGTTAATTAGAGGACACATCTTGGTTGAACATGTCCCTATGGTCACATTATTTTCAATCTTTTCTAGGGGTACCTTCATTTTTGTCCAGGCCTGTTTCATGAGTTTGTTTTTTAAAATAATTCTGTTAAACCACAATTCAAAAGCATTGTCTGATTTTCATTGGTTAATTTTCATAGAATTTTTATTTATTACCACTTTTGTCAGATTCAAGTTATTTCTGTGACCATTGTGGGCTTTTCTTTCATTAACAGAGGGGTACCAACAATTTTGTCCACATCTGTAAACACATTTTAAATTACACAAGAATGCATGTTTTTATCTTCTCAAACAGTGACATGGTTGTAAATATATCATTTTCCCTGTGATGATTCCTCTATGATCTTATGCAATTTTGTTTGTTTTCTCTTAAATGTGTTGCTTTACTATCCAAAAATACAGTATCAATCAATCAATCAATCAATCAATCAATCAATCAATCAATCAATCAATCAATCAATCAATCTTTATTTCGGATAGATTAAAAGTACAGATTAAAAGAAACAGAATAATATAACAAAGGGGGAAAGAAAATCCAACAAGGTCAAATTAGACAATAACTCCTCTGATTATACAGTTCAACATAAGTTATCCGAAATGGGTGATGGCTGAAGCCGCAGCTTATATGCCCACCCATATTCCATCCAAGAAATCAAAAGAAAAACAAAACAAGAACGATTACAATTCAGAACAAAGCTAAGACAAAATGTGACAACCCCCCCCCCAAAAAAAAAACTAAGCAACAACACAACGCAGACTGGATATGACAATCCTTATGTGATTTTATATGTCATCTTGTATATATGTTTGGAGTATTTCTTCCTTTAGTTTTTGTTTAAATTGTCCAAGCGTTGTACATGATTTTAATTCAGGTCCAAAATCGTTCCATAATCTGACTCCTTGCACTGAAACACAGTGTTGCTTGGTGGTAGTTCTCACTGAAGGTTTTTGAAATATACATGTTCCTCTGAAATGATATTGTTTCTCCCTTATTTGGAACAGCTTTTGGATATTTGTGAGCAGTGATAGATTCTTCACTTTAAACATTATTACTACAGTTTTAAAGTCAACCAGATCTTTCAACTTGAGAGCTTTTAATTTAAGAAAAAGTGGGTTTGTTGGTTCCCTGTAAGCAGCTTTGTTTATTATTCTAATAGCTCTCTTCTGAAACATAAAGACTGGATATATGTTTGTTTTATATGTATTTCCCCATGCTTCAGTACAATATGTCATGTATGGGAGTATTAATGAATGATACAAGGTATATAGTGTGGGTTGATTCAACAAATATTTCACTCTGTGTAGTATTGCAATTGATTTGGATATTTTACCTTTAATATAATTAATATGTGACTTCCAACACAGTTTATTATCAATTATTACTCCAAGAAATTTAGTTTCGGATAACCTTTCAATCTCTACACCATTTACACTGAGTTTAGATACTAAGTTGTTGTGATGGTTGTTAAAAACTATAAATTTTGTCTTACTTAAATTGAGTGTTAATTTGTTTGAATCAAACCACAGTTTAAGCTTTCCTAATTCCTTTTCGAGTGTATCCAAAAGTTGTTCCAAATTGCTTCCACTGCATAATAAATTAGTGTCATCGGCAAACAATATTAAGTCCATTTTTTCTGAAACTTTACATATATCATTTATATACACATTGAATAACAATGGCCCCCAAAACTGAACCCTGTGCGACTCCACAAGTAACCTTCAGTAACTGAGTTTTTGTTACCAACACATACATACTGATATCTATTCTTTAAGTAACTACATAACCAGGACAGTGCTACCCCCCAAATACCACAATTTTGTAGTTTCTTTAATAATAAATTATGATCCACTGTATCAAATGCTTTTTTAAGATCCAGGAATACCCCAACTGAATACTCTTTATTTTCAACGGCAGTTGATATTTTTTCTATAAATTCCATTAGAGCAAATGCAGTTGTCCTCTTGTTTCTGAACCCATATTGCTGCTCACACAATAAATTATTCTTCAGTATGAAGTTGTCAAGTCTCTCGAGTCTGACCCCCTAATCCAGACCGGCTGAACCACAACTAAAAAAATTTATTTAAGTTGAGCCTGCAAGACTGGGACCACTCACTCCGCCATCTTCTTGTGAAGTTCCCCTTGTGAAGTATTGCAGTAAGAAGGTTATGAAATTTTTAGGGCTGCATATATTGGATTTTCAGATGATATGTCACTTCTGCATGTAGTCCTAGAGGGGACATATATGACTTGAACAGTAACTGATAGATGCCCCACAACACTTGGACTATGATACAGTATTATCACAATTTTGCGATATGATGAGTATCACGATATACTGTATATTGCAGTTTCCTATGTCTTATCTTTTTCTTGTCCAACTCCATTTAGCAGACCATTTAGTGGACTGAAAAGTGAGTTGGTTTTTAGTATTCTTGTACCCAATTTGCATTTGCAACATTTATGAATATTTTTTAAATAAAATACAGTTGAAACCAGATGTTTACATACACTGTATAATAAGACGTTTTTTTTTTCTCACTGTCTGACATGAAATCAGACTAAATATTTCCTGTTTTCAATCAGTTAGGATTATTTCAATTTTTTTTAGAGTATTTTGAGATTTTTTTTTTTTATTATTTCATTCAAAGTCAGAAGTTTACATACACTTCCTTAGTATTTGGTAGCGTTGTTTTTAAACTGACTTGGATCAAACATTTTGGGTATCCTTCCACAAGCTTCTCACAATAGTTTGCTGGAATTTTGGCCCATTCCTCCTGACAGAGCTGGTGGAACTGAGTGAGATTTGTAGGGCACCTTGCTAACACACATCTGTTCAGCTCTGCCAACAAATTTTCTATGGGATTGAGATCAAGGCTTTTTGATGGCGACTCCAAAACATTGACTTTGTTGTCCTTAACTTCCTAGCTGATGTCTTGAGATGTTGCTTCAATATTTCCACATAATATTCTTTCCTCATGATGCCATCTATTTTGTGAAGTGCACCAGTCTTTCCTGCAACAAAACACTCCCACAACATGATGCTGCCACCCCTGTACTTCATGGTTGGGATAGTGTTCTTAGTCTTGCAAGATTCCCCCTTTTTCCTCCAAATATAACAATGGTCATTATGGCCAAACAGTTCAAATTTAGTTTCATCAGACCACAGGACATGTCTCCAGAAATTAAGGTCTTTGTCACTGTGTGTATTTTCAAACTGTAATCTGGCTGTGTTATGTTGCTTCTGCAGTAATGGTTTCATAGCTGCTGAGTGGCCTTTCAGCCCATGTCAGTATATTATTAGTTTCACTATGGCAATGGCACTCTTATCACCTTCAGCCAGCATCTTCACAAGGTCTTTTGCTTTCTGGGGTTGATATACATATTTTGCACCAAAACACATTCGTCTCTGGGACACAGAACCTGTGTCCTTGTGTATAATTCTTTGAATAAATGAGCGTAGCACTTTCAGGCATCTGGACATTGTACCCAAGGTTGAACCAGACTTGTGGAGGTCCACAGTTCTCTCCCTGATATCTTGGCTGATTTATTTTTACTTTCCCATGATGTCACTCAAGGAAGCAGTGTGTTTGAGGCGTGTCTTAAAATACATCCACAGGTGTGCCTCCAATTAACTTAAATGTTGTCAATTAACCTATAAGAAGCTTCCAAAGCTTCATCTGGGCTTGCATACACATAGTGTATGTAAACTTATGACTATGAAGAAAGTAATGAAGATGTGACGACGGAGTGTCACCACTGCTACGGCTTCTGTAATTGAGGATTATATTATATGTGTAGAATTTGTAAATGTTAATATGATTGTATAGATAAAGTGCACATATATTTGGAGATCTGTTTTTGACTGAATTGAATTCCTTTTGTGAGATGACTGTTAAGGTTAATTATATTAATTGGGTGAGGCAATTGAATATTAAAACCACGTACCTTTGCCAGCATGCTTCCTGGTGGTATCCAGGCAGAAGACTCCTTAGGGGTTTGGGTGCCTTTTAAAGGATGCCAGGAGGAAGGAGGCATGTGATGGTTGAGTAAGGGGTGATTTAATATGTAAATAAGGGTTTAAAACTATTTATTGTATTATTTATGGTGTGTATTTATTCTGTAAATAGGGGGAAAATTATTTATGTATTTATGTCTCTTTTAGATATTATTGGGTATGTGGAAATATGAAAATATTTACTGTTTTGCATGGGATTTTGGTATGGTCCAATTAACTAATTATCTCACTAAGTATATAACAGGTGTTTGTCATTTGGTTTGTGGTGGGTGTTGGATGCTCATGTGAGTTGTTGCCTGTGAAGTATTTTTGTAATAAATGGAAAATTGCTGATTGCAAAACTGTTTGGAAGCCTCTGTTCCTTCTCTGGTATGCCTTGACTGCTCGGGTTCGTGACAGAAGAATTCTCTAAAAAATTCTAAAAAAAAATCTAGAAATAATTTAACTGACCTAAAACAGGAAAAGCTTAGTTGTGTCATGAGCCGAGCTGGTGGTTCCCATGCTCAGGCTTCGTGACGGTTTCCTGTTCCATATTATCTGTGTTTTATGCTACCTTTGGCTTTCCATATATTTTCTGTGCCTTTTGCCTCTGGTAGCTACTCCCCCCCTCTCCTGTCAGTTTCTGACAGGTGATTCCAATCTGTCATCGTCTGTTCCTCTCCCTGCTCAGATTCACACGCATTCACACACACACTCTCACCCATACACACACTATCATTCACATCTGCTCTCCATCAACTCTTCAATCACTGATTTGCACCGGCAATCACGGTGATCATTAGGGCTGGTGTTACTTAAGCCCTGTCCGCTCTCCTGTGCATTGTTGGTGCACAGGAGCTGTTGTTTCCTCAGAGCCTAACTTCGACACATCCATGTAAGTCCTCCTCCCTGGTTTACATTTCTTGTTTTTCCCAAGCGGCCAGTGTTACCCTGGGACTGATGTGAACTGTTATTCTCTAGTCCAAAACTTGACTTTACTGAACTGTATTCGCCTGCTGTGCAGCCTACCTTTAGGAATCTTATGTTGGATTTTTTTGCCTGTTGATTCATTGTAATAAAACTCACACTTCATTCGCAAGTGGGCTCATTTCTCCTCATTTGTGCGTGTGTAAACGCACACTCATGACAAGTTGGAGTTAATGTCAGACAGTTGCGTGTCTTTTTATACAGTATATGTAAACTTCTGGTTTCAGCTGTATTACAACACTGGCATCTCTGATTCAATACAATATCATCACAGCAACAAACTGCAAGATTAAACTCGATTGATTTTTCCCTCAGCCTGTACACTTGAATGAAAATGGTCACACAAGAATTCATGTAACTCTTTTGCTTATGAGCATGTACTGGGGGCCGATGTTAGCAGCTGCTGCCAAAATAGCTAAAGCATTCTTCATGGTACGAGTATGTAGTCAGCTGAATTATTAATTTTTGTGATTAAATTGTGATGTGATAAAAATGTGATTTGATTATTGTAAAGGCTGCGACTTGGGGATCATATGCCCTGCCAGTAATAGCACAGTAGTCTGCTAAAAGAGAAGGCAATATCTTGGAGTGAACACTGTCCTAAGTCTGATTTAAAAATTCTGCTCCCGGTTCGCTTCTCTGCTCACTGTATGGGTATGAACAGCAGGCCGCTCATATTGCAATCAACTGGTCAGACGATATGATCTGTCAGTACTGCAAAAGCTCAGAAAAAACTGCTGAAGTACTGCTGAAAACTAATGTTTCAACTTCCACTTTTTATTATACATTTTTTTGTATTATGCATTGAAATTCAAAATGCCAAAGATACAATACCACAATCTTATGACATATTTCAGTAAGAGGCATTCATTTTACCGTTAAAGTGAGAATAAATAAATACAGTGCATCCAGAAAGTATTCACAGAGCTTCACTTTTTCCACATTTTGTTATGTTACTGCCTTATTACAAGAGGGATTAAATTCATTTTTTTTCATCAAAATTCTACACACAATACCCCATAATGACAATGTGAAAAGTTTTTTTTTTTTGAGATTTTTGCAAGTGTATTAAAAATAGAAAACTAAGAAATGACATGTACATAAGAAATCACAGCCTTTGCCATGAAGCTCAAAATTGAGCTCAGGTGCATCCTGTTTCCACTGATCATCTTTGAGATGTTTCTACAGCTTAATTGGAGTCCACATGTGGTATATTCAGTTGATTGGACAGGATTTGAAAAGGCACACACCTGTCTATATAAGGTCCCACAGTTGACAATGCATGCCAGAGCACAAACCAAGCATGAAGTCAAAGGAACTGTCTGTAGACCTCCGAGGTAGGATTGTCTCAAGGCACAAATCTGGGGAAGGGTACAGAAAAATTTCTGCTGCTTTGAAGTTCCCAGTGAGCACAGTGGCCTCCATCATCTGTTAATGGAAAAAGTTTGGAACCACCAGGACTCTTTCTAGAACTGGCCGGCCATCTAAACTGAGCGATCAGGGGAGAAGGGCTTTAGTCAGGGAGGTGACCAAGAACCCGATGGTCACTCTGTCAGAGCTCCAGCATTCCTCTGTGGAGAGAGAACCTTCCAGAAGGACAACTATCTCTTCAGCAATCCACCAATCAGGCCTGTATGGTAGAGTGGCCAGACGGAAGCCACTCCTTAGTAAAAGGCACATGGCAGCCTGCCTGGAGTTTGCCAAAAGGCACCCGAAGGGCTCTCAGACCATGAGAAACAAAATTCTCCGGTCTGATGAGACAAAGATTGAACTCTTTGGTGTGAATGCCAGGCATCATGTTTGGAGGAAACCAGGCACCACTCAAAACCATGCCAATGGTGGTGGCAGCATCATGCTGTGGGGATGTTCTTCAGTGGCAGGAACTGGAAGACTAGGCAGGATAGAGGGAAAGATGAATGTAGCAATGTACAGAGACATCCTGGATGAAAACCTGCTTCGGAACACTCGACCTCAGACAGGGGTGATGGTTCATCTTTCAGCAGGATAACGACCCTAAGCACAGAGCCAAGATACTGAAGGAGTAGCTTCAGGACAACTCTATGAATGTCCTTGAGTGGCCCAGCAAGAGCCCAGACTTGAATCCAATTGAACTTCTCTGGAGAGATCTGAAAATGGCTGTGCACTGACGCCTCCCATCCAACCTGATGGAGCTTGAGAAGTGCTGCAAAGAGAAATGGACAAAACTGCCCAAAGATAGGTGTGCCAAGCTTGTGGCATCATATTCAAAAAGACTTGAGGCTGTAATTGCTGCCAAATGTGCATCAACAAAGTATTGAGCAAAGCCTATGAATACTTATGTACATGTGATTTCTTCATTTTTTATTTTTAATAAATTTGCAAAAATCTAAAAAAAAACCAAAACACTTTTTTCACAGTCATTATGGGGTAGTGTGTGTAGAATTTCTGTCATATTCAGGTGAGTGCTGGTCACCTCCTTTTTGAGAAGAATTTCCCCGACCTCACAGGCAATCACTTCACCTGTGTGATTAGAAGCACCTTCCTCTTGTCCCTTGCCAGCACATAAAAGACCACCAAGTGGAGACTTCAGCGCTGGCTCGTTGGGTAAACTGCCTCAGCAAGTATAAGCATTTCTAGCTGAGGATAACCTAATTAATTCCTCTGCTTTTTCTCTCCTTCTCAGGTTGCTGACATCTACGTAGTCTCTCTTCGGGGATTGTTGTGCACTCACCTGCCCCATCAACCTCATCCTGCTTCAGCAGTCATCTCCACCTGGTCAGACACCACCCAGCTCCTTCCCTAACTGTTTCCACCAGTTTTATCCTGCTGGTTTGTCTATTTCGCTGGGTCTCTCTCTGTCGGGTTCTCTACTCAGCACATGTAAGTGGCAATTTGACTGTCCACTTCTATAGCTGCATTCCTCCAATAATTTGCTCTCACCTCTCTCCACAGGCTTAGTCTTCCTCTGGCGAAGTGGTGTTTTCCATAATAGTGCTTTCCGTTTTGGAAATCAATAAACTGTTGAAACGTTGTTTCTCTGTGTCGTGAGTGTTTTCTCTGGTGTGGTTCCCTGCACGTGAGCTGATCATTCTCAGTATGACTGAACGAGCCAGCTACAACGTAGGCTCAGCGGGAGCTGCATCAATGGAACACTCCGCTCTCCACCGCTTAGACGTCACAGAAAGACAGGTGGCCGTGCTCACTCAACAGATGCAGACTATTAAGCAGCAACTGGGCACGGTCATTGAGCATTTGGCGCATATTTCTCTTCTGGCTCCCTCCGCTCCACCTGCGGCCCCTGTTCCTTCCACCATATGCCAAACAACTTCCGTTCCCTCACCTGCCCTGTATACTGGGGAGGTGGGGAAATGTAAGGACTTTCTTTGTCAGGTTCGGCTTTATCTGGGCCAGGTGGGTGGGGAGTATCTGGACGAGATTTCCAGAATTCATTTTATGACTCTCCTGCTGCGGGATCAAGCCCTCAGTTGGGCTCAGTCCGTACTCGACAGTCCAGAGGGTCCCATTTACACATTTGATCGCTTTGACGCTGAATTTTCCTGTACTTTCGACTGCACAGAGAGTGAGGGTAACATTGTGTGCCGCCTTTTCTGTCCACCAGGGAAGCCGGTCTGTAGCCAACTTCTCAGTGGAGTTTTGGGTGGTCGCGACAGACTTTGGATGGAACAACGTTGCGCTACGCAATGCATTCCTCCAGGGTTTAAACGCCAACCTCCGCGACGACCTGGCAGTTCATGCTGTTCCTGCATCTCTAGACGGTTTGAGTGACTAAGCTGTCGGTTTGGCTAACCGCTACCTCGAACACATGAAGGAGCGCAAATCCTCCCCTCGTCCACCCTTTGCTCAAGTGCCCGTCCAGGCTACTGACTCAGGTGGAGTCGACTCCTCCTCTTAACCAATGGTGCTCGGCCTGGTCCGTTTGACCCCGGAGGAGCGCCAGCGGTGGAGGAGGATCGGCGCTTGTATGTATTGTGGCTTTTTAGAGCATAAATTCGATGACTGCCACCTGACGCCAAAAGACGCGGCCCGTCAGTAGCTGTGGGAGGTCTGACGGGCGGGACCACTCTTCATCCCCCTTGTAATCTATCTATTTTGGCCCTCATTCAGTTGCCGGGGGTCGAGAGGAGGGTTACAGCTTTAATTGACTCAGGGGCGGAGCAGAATTTCATCTCATCCTGGCTTGTGCGGGAGATGGGTATTCCCATCACCAAATTATCCACCTCACTGAACGTCACTACTTTATCAGGCAAAAATGTGGCTTCAGTAACTGAATGCACGGCGATACCCGTCCTTCTTTCTGGGAACCACCGGGAGGAGTTGTTGTTCCTTGTCCTCCCAAATTCATCCTCGCCGGTGGTCCTAAGGTACCCATGGCTCCGGAGGCATAATCTCATAATTAATTGGACACAGAATTCAATTTCCTCCTGGAGCCTACATTGTTTGGCACCTTGTTTAAATTCGGCCGAGTGTTCACCATCCTTATCTATCTCTTCTCCTCCGGCCAAGCAGCTGGACCTCACCTTCGTACCCGAGGTTTATCATGACCTTGGGGAGGTCTTTAGCAGGTCGAGAGCACTCTCTTTACCACCTCATCACTCATATGACAGTGCTATAGATCTCCTCCCGGGTGCGCAGCTGCTGTCTAGCCAGCTCTATAGCATTTCAGGCCCGGAGAGGGAAGCGATGGAGAGATATATTAAGGATTCACTGAACGCTGGCCTCATTCGGCCTTCTTCGGCTCCTCTTGGGGCAGGATTTCTCTTTGTCGGTAAGAAGCATAGATCTCTGCGTCCGTGCATTGACTACCGGGAATTAAATGCAATTACCATTAAAGATAAATATCCTCTGCCTCTGATAAACTCCGCGTTTGAGCTCCTTCAGCGTGAGGGGGTGTTTACCAAACTTGACCTACGCAATACATATCATTTAGTCCGTATATGCGAGGGGGACGAGTGAAAGCTTTTAAAACTCACCTGGGGCAGTTTGAGTACATGGTTACGCCCTTTGGTCTCACTAACGCCGTCTTCCATCAATTTTTTTTTTCCCTTGTCCTGTCAGGCAGCTAGGCAAGCAGAACAGGGATCTGTCACCCTTATTGTGCCAAAACAGATTTACTTTGCCAAGAGGAGCTTATACAGTACCTAACTATGTATTGAATATTGTTGTAAACTCCTCCTGTAATAACTTTTAATACTTCATTTTAATTATTGTACCCATGAAAGACCCGACAGGATGGGGAAGAGATAAAGGAAGTGTGTGGAGGGGGAAAGAAAAGGGAGGGGAACAGACAAAAAGACAAACAAACCAACAACTAAAACAAACAAAAGACAAACTGCTTCTTCCACGGAAGATGTCTTAACAAGAGTCTGGTTTCCACACCTGTTAAAGGAGAGACACTTGTACGTGTTTGTCTGCGTGTGTATATATGAGAGCGCATGCAAAATAAGTGTGTGCATGTGAGTGGTTTGTCAGGAAACATACAAAGCGGGGGGCCGGTTGCAGCAGCTCTCCCCCCAGGAACCCCAAGCAGGCAAGGCAGCGCCACCAACCCCCACAGGGCACAAACGTCCGAGGTCAGCAAGCCCCAGGAAAGCCAGGCATCTGCCCCCGGAGGGACGATCGAGGGAGGCCAGGTCGCCAGGCGGCCAGCGCATCGAGCCCACACCTTCCAACGACTCATTAATGACGTCCTCCGCGATATGGTTAATCAATTTGTTTTTGTCTATTTAGACGATATTCTCATTTTTTCCCGCACGCCAGAGGAACACAAGGTCCATGTCAGAGCTGTGTTACAACGGCTTCTGGAAAACCAACTGTTTGTGAAGGCTGAAAAGTGTGAGTTTTCCACCTGCTCCACTTCCTTCCTAGAATTTATTGTGGCGGAGGGGGAACTGAGAGCTGACCTGGCCGAGGTGAAGGCTGTGTTAGATTGGCCTACACCCCACTCCTGCAAGTTGCTGCAGTGCTTCTTGGGGTTTGCGAATTTTTATCGCAGGTTCATCAGGAACTATAATGGGGTCGCACAGCCTCTCATACAGCTGACCTCTGTTAAGGTGCCATTTCGTTGGTCTGAGGAAGCGGAACAGGCTTTTTCCAAATTAAAGAGCCTGTTCTCTAATACTCCCATCTTGGCTCAGGTGGACCCTCGGCTCCAGTTCACCCTAGAGGTAGATGCCTCTGACTCGGGGGTGGGTGCTGTCCTCTCACAGCGCTCGGCCTCCGATCAGAAGCTCCAGCCGTGTGCATATTTCTCTCGGCAGCTCATCCCAGCCGAGAGGAACTATGACGTAGGGAACCAGGAGTTTTTAGCCATTAAATTGGCTCTGGAAGAGTGGAGGCATTGGTTGGAAGGAACTATTCATCCCATAGTCGTGTGGACTGACCATAAGAACCTAGAGTACCTCTGGTTGGCCCACTGACTTAACGCCAGGCAGGCCCGCTGGGCCCTATTTTTCCTCAGATTCAATCTCACCATCACCTATAGGCCCGGCTCATGCAATGTTAAATCTGATGCCCTTTCTCGACAGTTTAGCCAAGGTGATCTAGCCCCCCCCCCGTCCCTCCCCCAGCCTATTGTTCCACCTTCGAGCGTCCTTGGAGCCCTTACCTGGCAGATGGAGCAGAGGGTCCGACAGGCACAGTCACTGGAGCCCGAACTGGCGGGACGGCCTGGTAACCGTCTGTTTGTTGCTGCCGCCCTCCGCAGTGATGTCATCCAGTGGGGCCATTCCAGTCACTTCACCTGTCATCCTGGAGTGTCCCGCACTACGGACCTTATTCGACGAGTGTTCTGATAGCCCACCCTGTGGAGGGACGTGCAGGAATATGTGAAAGCATGTCAGACCTGTGTCCACAACAAATCCAACTCCTCACCCCCTGCTTGCCTGCTCCACCCCCTACCTGTGCCCGGTCGACCATGGTCTCATATTGCTTTAGACTTTGTTACTGGACTTCCCCCCTCCCAAGGCAAAACTGTCACCATTGTGACATTGTTGACCATTTTTCTAAGGCGATTCATCTGGTAGCCCTCCCCAAATTACCCACCGCATCCGAAACCGCTGACCTCCTCACTTCCCATGTCATCCGACTTCATGGTATTCCTTTGGACATCGTGTCTAACCGGGGTCCAAAATTCACCTCCATGGTTTGGAAATCTTTCTGCCGATCAATTGGGACAACTGTCAGCCTCATGTCTGGTTACCACACCCAGAATAACGGGCAAGCTGAGCATACCAACCAGTCCCTGGAGGCCGCCCTCAGATGTGTGGCAGCCGAGAACCCGTCCACTTGGAGCTCACATCTGGCCTGGGTGGAGTATGCTCATAACTCGGCTATCTCTGCTGCTACAGGACTCACTCCATTTGAGGCCTCTATGGGGTACACTCCCTCCGTTGCCCATGGCGGAGAGAGAGGTTGCCATGCCATCTGTGGGGGCTCATGCACGCCGTTGCCGCTGACTCTGGAGGGCCATCCGAGCCACTCTCCTCCGGTCGCAACCACCAATATGTGAACCGTAAGCAGGTTCCGGCTCCCAAGTACAAGGTTGGACAGTGCATCTGGTTATTGGCGGATCAAATACCACTGAAAACTGACTCCAGAAAGCTGTCACCCCGCTTCTTTGGTCCACATGCTATCACCAAGGTCATCAACAATGCCACAGTCTGCCTACAGCTCCCACGGGCCCTAAGCATTCATCCTACATTCCATGTGTCACACATAAAACCCCTCTCTGCCAGTCCTCTCTGTCACCCCCCAAAGCCGCCTCCTCCTCCTCGGATCCTTGACGGCCAGACCACCTAAACCGTCCAGAGAATTCTGGACATTCGCCGTCGGGGCTGGGGCCTTCATTACCTGGTTCACTGGAAGGGCTATAGCCAGGAAGAAAGACCATGGATCCCCAAGTCCGACTTTCATGACAAGGGGATGGTCCCGGCCTTCCATCAAGCCCTTCCAGAAAAACCCAGCGGACCGCCAGGAGGCGCCCCTTGGCGGGGGGGGACACTGTTAAGTTCAGGTGAGCGCTCGCCCCGTCTTTTCTGAGAAGAATATCCCCGACCTCACAGGCAATCACTTCACCTGTGTGATTAGGCGCACCTGCCTCTTCTGCCTTGCCAGTGCATAAAAGACCACCAAGCGGAGACTTCAGCGCTGGCTTGTTGGGTAAACTGCTTCAGCAAGTATAAGCATTTCTAGCCGAGGATAACCTAATTAATTCCTCTGCTTTTTCTTTCCTTCTCATTTTGCTGACACCTGCGTGGTGTGTCTTCAGGGATTGTTGTGCACTCACCTGCCCCATCAACCTCATCCCACTTCAGCAGCCATCTCCACTCGGTCAGACACCACCCAGCTCCTTCCCTATCTGTTTCCACCGGTTTCATCCCACTGGTTTGTCTATTTCGCTAGGTCTCTCTCTGTTGGGTTCTCTGCTCGGCACACGTAAGTGGCAATTTGACTGTCCACTTCTATAGCCGCATTCCTCCACTAATTCACTCTTGCCTCTCTCCACAGGCTTAGTCTTCCTCTGGCGAAGTGTTGTTTTCCATAACAGTGCTTTCTGTTTTTGAAATCAATAAACTGTTGAAACGTTTCTCTGTGTCGTGAGTGTTTTCTCTGGTGTGGTTCCCTACATGTGAGCTGATCATTCTATCATTATGACAATTTTGAGGAAAAAAATTAATTTAATCATTTTTGGAATAAGGCTGTAACATAACAAAATGTGGAAAAAGTGAAGCGCTGTGAATATTTGCTGGATGCACTGTAAGGCTAATGGCTAGCAAAAATGTCAACAGGCATACCAGGGCACAACCAGAGATCAGGGTAACATCTAAAGTAATATTAATGCTTAACAATAAACTTTTATTAGCAAATATGTCTCTTCAAGGGAATCGTCTGTCATATGAAAATAAAGTTGTTAAATATCGCTTCAATTATGAAATTGGCTTTGTTTAAAGTAACCGGCTAAAATGCAAATGGCTAACAACAGGATAAGTTCTCATGTGAACGTGAAGTCATGCAAGAATTTGTTTTTTTAAAATCTAAGAATTATGCATATTGCAGTACATACAATAAAGAACATTAAGCACCAAGTTCATAAGCACAAATATTATTGCCAACTATTATTACTGAATAAGGATGTTAATGATTAACTGAATTTCGATTAATTGTCAATAAGAATTTAGGATAAGCCATCTTTATTGTCATTCAAATCTATACAGCCAATCATACACAGTAGAACGTATTTAGTCGACTGTATTCAATTAGTTGTCAATTAATTGATAACTCAGCAGTCCTTTTCAATGGGAGCTTATTCTATGAAATGTAGTGGTCTTACCATCCAGGCGGGGGCGCACACAGTCACCCACTGCCACCTTTCAACTGCCGCTAGACAGGAAAGCAGACCAGACTCAAGTTAACACTGAGGTAACAGACAACAGAGGGAGCCCAGATCGTACTGGGTTTGCCTGGATTGCCGGGGTTCTGTGATAATGTTTAATACGCAACAGATGAAGCAGCTCAAAATTTATTTTCCTGTTAAAACGGTCTACTATTCCATCTCAGTAAATCAGAACGTGAAAGTTATTTCTTTGTAATATAACTAAAAAATGTTTCTTTTTGATTTGATTTTGTATACTTTATTGATCCCCAGAGGGGAAATTGGGGGCATCCACCTGGATGGATGAAGCAGCCACGGTACAGCATTATCCCTTAACCATTCACACACAAATTCACACCTCGGGCCACTTTAGAGTCTCCAATTAACCGAACCTGCATGTTTTTGGTCTGTGGGAGGAAACCGGAGAAATCCCGGAGTAAACCCATGCAAATACGGGGAGAACATGCAAACTCCACACAGATCACTGTTGGTCAGGGCTGGGATCGAACCAGGGATCCCATGGCCAAGGGTGAGTTGCTGTGCTGCCACAGTGCTAACCACTGCACCACCGCAAGATAAATTTTATAATATTGGTAATAGTTTTTAAAATAAAAAATCACAACATTTGTAATTTACTGTGATGTACTGTACCAGCACATAGTACACACTATACAGTACAAAATTTGTTAAACTACAAAAAATGCCAATGTCAGGAGTAAAAAAATGCAAATGGTACAATAAATCATTGGAGAATATAATGGTCATGTTTTATACAGCATATCATAAACAGTAATTAACTTTTTATATGTTAAAGACAGAAAGACTGTATTGTACTGAAGGAAATTCAGATTCTCAGGAAAATTACTGCATATCATCCATCCATCCATCCATCCATCTATCTTCTACCGCTTTTCCCAAGGTCCGGGTCACAGAGGCAACAGCTCAAGCAGAGAAGCCCAGACATCCCTCTCCCCGGCCACCTGCACCAGCTCTTCAGAGAGGATACCAAAACGTTCCCAGGCCAACTGGGAGACATAGTCTCTCCAGCATGTCCTGGGTCTGCCCCGGGGTCTCCTCCCAGTGGGACGTGCCCAAAACACCTCAAGTGGGAAGCGTCCAGGAGGCCTCCTGATCAGACGCCCAAATCACTTCAACTGACTCCTTTCAATGTGGAGGAACAACGGTTCTACTCTGAGGCTCTCCCAGATGACTGAACTCCTCACCCTATCTCTGTGGGTGAGTCCAGCAATCCTACGGAGAAAGCTCATTTCAGCTACTTGTGTCCGCAATCTCATTCCTTCAGCCATTACCCAAAGGTCATGACCACAGGTGAGGGCAGGAACATAGATTGATCGGTAAATTGACAGCTTTGCTTTAGAGCTCAGCTCCCTCTTCACCACAACAGACCAGTATAACATCCGCATCACTACAGATGCTGCTCTTATCTGTCTGTCAATCTCTCGCTCCATTCTCCTCTCACTTGTGAATGAGACCCCAAGAAACTTAAACTCCTCCACTTGGGGCAGGAGCTTGTCCCCAACCCAGAGAGGACAATCCACCCTTTGAAGACCATGGACTCTGTCTTGGAGGTGCTTATTCTCATCCCAGCCACTTCGCACTCAGTAGCAAACCGTCCCAGCAAGACCTGTAAATCATTGCTTGATGAAGCCAGCAGGACAACATCATCTGCAAACAGCAGAAATGAGATCTTGTGGTCACCGAACATGACACCCTCCGTTCCTCGCCTAGAAATCTTGTCCATAAAAATTATGAACAGGATTGGTAACAAAGGGCAGCACTGGTGGAGCCCAACTCTCACTGGAAATGAGTCAACTGGGTGTTGGCAATACGAACCACAACTCTTGCAACAGTCATATAGGGACCAAATAGCTTGTAACAACAAGTTCAATGTCCCATATTCCTGCAGCACCCCCCAAAAAAAGACCACGAGGGACACAGTCAAATCCTTTCTTCAAGTCCACAAAACACATGTGGACATGTTGGCCTTCTGGTGCCTGGGGTCCGGGGGCTGGCGTTGGCCCCGCTGGGGGGGCCGGGGCGAGCTGGTCTGGGGGGGGGGCCATGCTGGCCTCCCTCAGCCATCTCTCCTGAAGCGGTTGCATGGCTGTACTGGGGCTTGCTGGCTTCGGGGCATTTGTGCTCTGTGGAGGTTGGTGGCACTGTCTTGCTTGCTCGGCGTTTCCGGAAAGGGGAGGGGGGAGTGTTGCTGTGACCTGCCACCCTCTTTGTATGTTTCCTGGCAAACAACTTACACACACACACGCTCACTTTGGGTGCGCTTTCATACATACGCATGCATACACATGCACACATGCATATGTTCTTTTACAGGTACAGATATCAGAATTGTGGTGAAACCTTTTCAGAAAAAGACAGTTTGTCTTCTGTTTGCTTCAGCTGTGTCAGTTTGTTTGTTTTTTCTGTTTGTTCCTCTCTCTTCTCTTCCCCCCTCCCCCCCCATCGGATCTATCATGGGTAAAACAATTTAAAGTATTAAAAGATATTACAAGAGGAGTCTATAAATAACATACAGTACATAGATATCCATCCATCCATCTTCTACCGCTTTTCCCAAGGTCCGGGTCACAGAGGCAACAGCTCAAGTAGAGAAGCCCAGACATCCCTCTCCCCTGCCACCTGCTCCAGCTCTTCAGAGAGGATACCAAGGCGTTCCCAGACCAGCTGGGAGACATAGTCTCTCCACCGTGTCCTGGGTCTGCCCTGGGGTCTCCTCCCAGTGGGACGTGCCTGAAACACCTCAAGTGGGAGGCGTCCAGGAGGCATCCTAATCAGATGCCCATACCACCTCAACTGACTCCTTTCAATGTGGAGGAGCAGCGGTTCTACTCTGAGCCTCTCCCGGATGACTGAGCTCCTCACCCTATCTCTGAGGGTGAGTCCAGCAATCCTACGGAGAAAGCTCATTTCAGCCGCTTGTATCCGCGATCTCGTTCTTTCGGTCATTACCCAAAGCTCGTGACCATAGGTGAGAGTAGGAACGTAGATTGACTGGTAAATCGACAGCTTTGCCTTAGAACTCAGCTCCCTCTTCACCACAACAGACTGGTACAATGTCCGCATCACTGCAGATGCTGCTCCAATCCGTCTGTCGATCTCTCGCTCCATTTTCCCCTCACTTGTGAACAAGACCCCAAGATACTTAAACTCCTCCACTTGGGGCAGGAGCCTGTCCCCAACCCAGAGAGGACAATCCACCTTTTTCCGGCTGAGGACCATGGACTCGGACTTGGAGGTGCTGATTCTCATCCCAGCCGCTTCACACTCAGCGGAAAACCGTCCCAGCAAGAGCTGTAGGTCATTGCTGGATGAAGCCAACAGGACAACATCATCTGCAAACAACAGAGATGAGATCCTGTGGTCACCAAGCATGACACCCTCCATTCCCTGGCTGCGCCTAGAAATCCTGTCCATAAAAATTATGAACAGGATCGGTGACAAAGGGCAGCCCTGGTGGAGTCCAACTCTCACTGGGAATGACTCCGACCGAGTGTTGGCAATACGAACCAAACTCTCACAACGGTCGTACAGAGACCGAATAGCTCGTAACAACAAGCCCAATACCCCATACTCCCGAACCACCCCCCACAAAAATCCACGAGGGACGCGGTCAAATGCCTTCTCCAAGTCCACAAAACACATGTAAACTGGTTGTGCAAACTCCCACGAACCCTCAAGAATTCTTGAGAGGGTAAAGAGCTGGTCCGATGTGCCACGGCCAGGACGAAAACCACATTGCTCCTCCTGAATCCGAGGTTCGACCAACGGCCGGACTCTCCTCTCCAGTACCTTGGCATAGACCTTCCCAGGGAGGCTGAGGAGTGTGAACCCTCTAAAGTTGGAGCACACCCTCCGGTCCCCTTTTTTGAAGAGAGGAACCACCACCCCGGTTTGCCATGCCAAAGGCACTGCCCCCGACCTCCACGCAATGTTGCAGAGGCGTGTCAACCATGACAGCCCAACAACATCCAGGGCCTTGAGGTACTCAGGGCGAATCTCGTCCACCCCCGGGGCCCGGCCACCAAGGAGATTTTTAACCACCTTGGTGACCTCAGCCCCTGTGATAGGCGAGTTATCCCCCTCGTCCCCAAACCCTGCTTCCTCTGTGGAAGGCGTATCAGTGCGATTGAGGAGATCCTTGAAGTATTCCTTCCACCACCCGACGATATCCCCAGTCGAAGTCAACAGTGTCCCATCCGCACCATACACAGTGTGGACGGGGAGCTGCTTTCCCCTCCTGAGCCGCCGGACAGTTTGCCAGAATCTCTTTGAGGCCGACCGAAAGTCTTGTTCCATGGCCTCACCGAACTCCTCCCATACCCGGGTTTTTGCTTCAGCAGCCACCCAAGTTGCACTCCGCTTGGCCTGCCGGTACACCTCAGCAGCTTCGGGAGTCCCACAAGCCAGCCAAGCTTGATAGGACTCCTTCTTCAGCTTAATGGCCCCCCTCACCACTGGTGTCCACCACTTGCCCTCCAGTGGGCTCACCACCTGCAGGAGGGATCATGGGGGTCCGGTGCTATGTGGATTAGGTGGCGGTCAAAGGCGGAGACCTTGGCGTACATAGATATGTGCTGTATAAAACTCCTTTTGGCAAAGTAAATCTGTTTGGCACAGTAAGGGAAGCAGATTTCTGTTCTGCTTATCTAGCTGCTTGACAGGAAAAGGGGAAAAAAAAAAAAAAAAAAAACCCCACATGTGGACTGCTTGGGCAAACTCCCCGAACCCTTGAGGATTATCAAGAGGGCAGAGTTGGTCCGATGTGCCACGACTAGGACGAAAACCACATTGCTCCTCCTGAATCTGAGGTTCGACCAGCAGTTGGACTGTCCTCTCCAGTACCCTAGCATAGACCTTCCCAAGGAAGCTGGGAAGGCCGCATATCAATTAATCGTTAATTGATCAATAAGGTGAATCAACTAATGATTAATGAATTAATCGATAACTTACATCCCTATTACTGAATATACAAAACATCAATTTATAATATAATATTACATGCATGTTTATATTTAATATTAAAATATAACTGCAAGGATGAAAGTTTAAAAAAAAAAAAAACCCACGTGACTCAAGTAGTTAAAAAAAAATATGTGAATCGTATATCATCTAATTCTATCATAACGTATAGTCCTGGCAATCAGGACCAACAGTTTATGTTTAATCTATCTGATACCATGTTGGACATAATATAGAACAATTTCTTGATTGTGTTTGCTGAATAATACAGAAAATAAACTTAAAAAGGATTACATCCAAATGGCAAAATTTTGGTTAAAAAAAATCACAATTAGATTATTTTTGCAAATCATTCAGCCTTTAAAAAAAAATCTGCCTTAAAATGTAGCAACATATGACACCAACAGTTATAGCATATACCTAATTATATAGGCCACCAACTGACTACTTTTAACAACTAACAGTGTTTCCCCTACCATTACATGGGGGGGCACTCCCCCAGTGGACCCCCCCCCCCCGCCCCCTCTAGAGTGTCAAGTTAATTTTCTATCTATCTAAATGCAAGAAATCTCTGTGTAGAAAGGGTAGTCTCTACACGTTCCGATCAGAAAATTGGTCCCTATCAAACAGGAAAACCAGTATGCATGTGTGTGTGTATGTGCGCTCCTGTCTTTCTATTCTTGAGTGGACCACCCCTTGACAAACCACCTTTTATGTGAGGACATTTTTCCTTGTGAAGACATTTGGCTTGGTCCTCATAAGGAAAAATGCTAAAAATGCTAGGATCCATTCCCCAAAGTGCAAGATACATTATTATGAATATAAACCATAAAAGATCACCCAAATAAGTGATCTGAAAAATAAAACAAGGGTTCTCAACAATCACTAATATTGGCTGTCCCATTCGTTTTCAATAATTAGGTATTCTGTAATTTTTCTATATTTATTTTTCTACATAGCACCAGAACACCATGATTCCTTTGAGAGTTTGTTGTTGTCGACCTTCACACTGCCCTCATCCCCAAGCTTTTAAACCTCGGGGAAGCGCTGACTAATATTAATTATTATTTTCTGTGAAAACATTAGTACCTTCAGATCCTGTGGTCCCCATCCCTGGGCTATGCGAATATTTCTCAGCAGATCCTTTACTGGCATTCTAACCCGAACTCCCATGTAGACCTTATCACCCTCATATATGGACCTTTTGGCACCTGGAGAAAGTAAAGTAAGAGAAGAAAGAAAAACAAACCAGACTGTGAATGAGGGAGCAGCTCATTCTGGCCTGATGAAGTCATCCCGGGAGTGCTCAGATCTCCTGACTGTTGACCTTGACCTTAAGCACAGCCTAGATAGAGACCCATCTAGGATGTGCTTAAAGTCAAGGTCAGTGGCCTAGGATTTGTAACATTTTTCCTGAAATCATAAATGCCCAACCTAGATGCAGACCTACAGTACCTGAAGACCATTGTGAGTGAGTTTTGTGAGAATCAAGGTAATTTCATACAAAGAGTAGTGATCTTTCTAAAATCATGTATGTGCCCAGATCTCCTGACCATTGACCTTATATACAACTTGGATGCAGACCCACCTGAGGATTACTGTGAGTAAAGCAGGATTTATGCACCCCATCACGTTGATACCATTATCGACATCCGTTGCCAATGCAGTGATCAGCATTTTTTTTTGTGTATGTTGGGTGAAATGCTTTGTTCCACTGACAAAATGGGTTTCCGACGTGTAGAGTGATCTGTGTTCGTCATGTGTTTTTGTTTATGAAATAGCGACAGACAAGAGCAGATTGTGATCGAGTTCAAGCTAATAAATGTTAAGAAAAAACAACTTTAACACGATTGTTGCACAAAGAAAAAGAGAAGTCAGAGAAAACAGTGCATGTGACTGTTGCTGTTATTTGACAATCTGTGTAATTACTGGGGTTATGACGAGCCACAAAATGTTCTGTATGTGCTCACTTTCTCAATATTCTTTTGAATTTGGACCGTTGTTTAACTGACACGCTTTGGAACTTGTGCTCCCGTGAACGGGCAGAGCGGAGCAGTGATGAGAACCAGGAAATGTAACGGTGGACACAAAGCGGCAATCTGTGTACTTACTGGAGTTATGACGAGCCACAAAATCCTCTGTATGTGCTTACTTCCTCAATATTCTTTTGAATTTGGATCAATGTTTAACCGACTTTGGAAGTTGTGCCTCTGTGAACAGGCAGCGGAGAGCAGTGGCAAGAGCCAGAAAATGTGAAGGAGGAGACAAAGTGGACTAATCGCAGCTCTTATGGCCTGTATTGCCGACGTACACCTCTCCTTCTCTGGAGAGGTGCAGGTCGGGTGATGCAATAGGAACGCATGTTGCTGCAGCGTCGACGTGGGTGCATAACTTCCACTTAAGTCTGGTGAGCATCGGGGCAAACGCCTAGGAGGAGTAATGATTCCTGTAAAATTTGGACAGACAGACAGGCAGGCAATGGACACAATGTCATCGCATAGCTCCTTTTGGCTTTGCTGGAGTGAGCTACAGTAAAAATCACTTGCATACAAAGGAAACCATCTTGAAAAGTCAATACTTGGGTGCTGAAAACAGTCACATCGGTGTTTTAAAGTAATAACATTGATAAAACTGAACATATTTTTTCCTTAATTTTCTGCCATTATTAGTTATTGAAAGTAGCAATGAGTACCATTTATTTCATATATTTAGCTTGAGCCAGAATGAAGAAAATGCAGTATGCCTATGCAACACAATGACTTGTTTATGTTTCTCTACCAATCCAATATGGCATTCATGCTTGGATTTGCTCCTAGATTGGATAGCGAGGGTGAGCCAAATAACAGAAATTTGTCTTAAAGAATGAATGAAAAAATGCATCAATGGCAGACAGGGATGTGTGGTTTCAGTGGTCAATACTCCCAGCAGTACAATAAGCACAGAAACAGTAAGTGAATGAGTGGCTAAGCCGCTAGGTTGAGCTAGCCGCCTTGAATCACAACTGAGAAAATAAACTAAGCTAAAATAATATCTAGAATGAAATATACTGTCAGATGTTATTAGACGAACAAGGATTCCAGTGGGGTGAATAAAATTTATAGAAAATAGCAATCAAAATTGGCCAGATCGAGGCAGCATGTCGTCTGTCACCTCCTCCCCGCCAAGGCCACCTGTGTCTGGATACAGTGATTTACACGGAGTGCCTAGTACACTAGTGCTAACAGCTTAATGCAAATTTGCGGTGAAAATATAACAAAATAAGACCGAATGACAAGGGATATATTATCCACTGTGGATTAGTGATGGTCTATTAGGATGACTAAAATCTAAAGAAAATAACATCATAATCTGCACTTGATTTCAGCTTCCTAGTGCCACTGCTAGTTCTGATGCTGACACCTTTGGCTCCCCGCCCATCTACATGACACACAGGCTGGCCAATAATAGAAAGCCAAAGTCACACCCTCTCTATTTTCGCACGTGGTACGGAAAAAAAACAAAAAACAAAAAAACTCCATTTATGAATGGCAAGAGGGAGATTATCTTTTGATCCAGACTGAATTTTGCCACAAGTTGCACATATGATGTTTGTCAGTTTAAAAGATAATTTTCCACATAATTAAAGTTGTCAGTTGTCATATAATAAGAAAATGATAGTTTTTGTGAAAACAACTAGTGGACTACAACTCCAATCGACCTACATCACCAAACACGATCATCGTGGGAGATTAATAAAAGCTCACCCCGTTTCCTGACCGATGAAAGAAGGATCCGAAAAGGAAAAAAAACAACACAAAGGTATTGTTTTGTACTTTGAGAGCTGCAGCTCATACAGAGGACTGTTAGTTACTTTCCCCTGGGTGCTCTTTGAAAAGATGACGTCAGGTATGTCTGTGTTTGTAGTCTTTTAATGTACGTATAGTCTTTTAGTATTCTTTTAAATATACGTATTTTCATAACCTTATACCTTAACAGTTAGACAACAACCTACAATGTTATTTAAGTGGAAAATTATCCTTTAAATTGACAAACATATATGTAACTCATGGCAAAATTTGATCAGGATCAGAAGATAATTTCACTCTCGACATTCATTTCAATGGAGATTTTTTCTAATTTAAGGCCTTGTAGAAACAATGACCCCGGTTACATGATCACAATAAAGCGATTACGGACGATAAACTGGTAATGCCAATAACCATTTTTCTTGTGTTTACATGGGCTGAATGAACAAATTACTGGAGGGTAAACCACTTGAGTTAATGACCCCAGTTACATGGCTTTATCGGCTTATTCTGTTTACATGGCCACTTGAATAATCACATAACTGCAGAAATCCAATCATAGATAGATAGATACATACTTTATTTCAAACAAAAAAGTAAAAAAAACAAAAAACAAAAAACAAATGACAAGTGCGATAAAGTGACAGTATACAGTGCTCGAAAGGGAGAAGAAAGAAGTGAACACTTATTAACCCCAACTCCTCTTTTCCATAAATACAACCCATGTGAAATATATACAGTTTGCCACATTTAAGACCCCAAGTAAACAATTAACTATATTTTGTACATATCAACATTAACATTAACACCCATCCATCCCAACATACATACAGTCCATACATCAAAACCAGCCCCAAACAACACAGATATGCACAGCACAGCACTGTCCCACCCACCATTCCATAGTGTCCCAGTGGTTTGTAAATGTACATGTAAACATTTTTATTTTATTTTGTGTACTTTATTGATCCCCAGAAGTGAAATTCAGGGCATCCACCTAGATGGATGAAGCAGCCACAGTACGGAGTCATCCCTTCACCATTCACACACACATTCACACCTAGGGCCACTTTAGAGTCTCCAAATAACCTGACTTGCATGTTTTTTGGCCTGTGGAAGAAAACCGGAGTACCTGGGGTAAACCCATGCGGAGAACATGCAAACTCCACACAGAAGGGTCACTGATGGTCAGGGGGTGGCATCGAACCCATGATGGTCAGGGATAGAATTGAATCCCGTGATCTTCTTACCGTGTTGCCACTGTGCTAACCACTGTGCCACCGAGCTGCCCAACGTGATCATGAAACATGATCAGTGATTGCATACCTTTGTGCAAATGACATTTTTTTTGTCGTTCACCCGTAAGATTTGAGGTGGCTGGACCCATCCATTGGTGAATTGAACATTAGTCTCTAATGATTTATACTTCTTAAATTGCTCATGGGTGTATGCAAACACCTCAATCACCTGTCTAACACATCTGACAGTGTGAGGCAGGTGATTGAGAGCCGTGATCCATTTCTTGTGCTCATATCAATCAATCCCCTTTATTTTGTTAATGTTTTTGAGGTAGCGCTCCTTTGCTTCCTTATTCAGCTTCTCTGAATAAGGAATTTTAATTTTCTGTTTGCTGTGTTCCATCACACGTATGTCTGTCCCTGTTAGCAGTTGCAGTAGACTACAAGTAAACAAAGAAGCCACACCACGACAATGGCGACTGTTGTGAAGCAACACATTACAACAGACTGTGCAGACATGATGATGACGGCACGGGCGATACCATCACGTCCAACCCTATTTAAGGGACTGTTGGTGGCAGCTCGGCCTCTTTGGTATTCCACCTTTAACAGGACACTAACCTTTACTCCCTACATGTAAGCATATCAACTATATTATTGTTCCATGTGCTGTTAGCAATGCTATTCAATAAATTCAATTCAATTCAATTCAACTTTATTTATATAGCACCATTTCACAACAACAGTCATCTCATAGCACTTTCAACTGTAGGGGGGACCCCCACAGTTGCAGAAAGACCCCAGCAATCAGGCGATCCCCTGTGAGCAAGCACTTGGCGATGGTGGAGAGGAAAAACTCCCTTTTAACAGGAAGAAACCTCCAGCAGAACCAGGCTCAGGGAGGGGCAGTCATCTGCTGCGACTGACTGGGGGGTGAGGGGACAGAGAAGATGAAAAGAACAGACATGTAGAGCGCAAACAGCATGATGGGGACTCAATCTATGGGAGAGAACAAACAGATGTCAATGACCAGCAAAAAAAAAAAAAAAAAAAAAATATTTCATTGAGAGTGAAGAAAGGAGTGAGGCCCAGTGCATTACTGGAGGTCTCCCGGCTGACTAAACCTATTAGCAGCATAACTAAGGGAGGGTTCAGAAACACATGATCCCTCCCTAATTGTAGGCTATATCAAAAAGGTAGGTTTTAGCCCTATTCTTAAAATAGAGATCGAGTCTGACTCCCAAATCCAGATTGGCAGCTGGTTCCACAGGAGAGGAGCTTGATAACTGAAGGCTCTGCCTCCCATTGTACTTTTGGAGATTCTAGGTATTACAAGTAATCCTGCATTTTGGGAGCTTAGTGATCTGTTAGGATAATACGGTAGTATCAGATCTTTTAAATAAAAAGGAGCCTGATTGTTTAGAGCTTTGTAAGTGAGAAGAAGGATTTTAAACTTAATTCTAAACTCTATGGGAAGCCAATGAAGGGAGGCCAGAACGAGAGAGATATGATCTCTCTTTCTAGTACCTGTTAAAACTCTTGCTGCACCATTTTGGATCAGCTGAAGACTTTTTAAAGATGTTTTAGGACAGCCTGATAATAAAGAATTACAATAATCTAATCTTGCGCTAACAAAAGCATGGATCAGTTTCTCAGCATCACTCTGAGACAAGATGCTCCTAATCTTGGCAATATTATGCAAATGATAGAAGGCAGTCTTAGAAACAAATTTAATATGTGAATTGAAGGACAGATCTTGATCAAAAATAATTCCAAGGTTCCTCACAGAGCTATTAAGAGAAAGAGTAACCGCATCCAAACTGAAAGTTTGATTTGGAAAGGTATTTCTAAGGTTTTTTGGACCAACAAGAATGACTTCAGTCTTATCTGAATTTAATAGCAGGAAATTACAAGTCATCCAAGCTTTGATTTCCTTAAGACAGGCTTCCAACTTGGCTAATTGATTACTATCATCTGGCTTCATTGACAGGTATAATTGGGTATCATCTGCATAACAATGAAAATGTATACAGTGCTTTCTAATAATGTTGCCTAACGGAAGCATATATAAACTAAAAAGAGTAGGGCCTAGCACAGATCCCTGTGGAACTCCATGACTAAGCTTTGAGTTGAAAGAAAACTCATTATTTACATGAACAAACTGGAACCTATCAGATAAATGAGATCTAAACCACTGCAACGAAGTTCCATTAAGTCCAACATAGTGTTCTAATCTATCAAGTAGAATATTATGATCAATAGTATCAAAAGCTGCACTAAGGTCTAAAAGGACAAGTACAGAAACCAGTCCATTATCAGATGCGATGAGGAGGTCGTTAGTGACCTTCGTTAAGGCTGTTTCAGTACTATGATGGATTCTAAACCCAGATTGAAACTCTTCAAGTAAACCATTTCCCTGCAGGTGGTCAAATAATTGCATAGCAACAACTCTTTCTAAGATTTTTGAAATGAAAGGGAGATTAGAGATTGGTCTATAGTTAGCTAAAGCTCCTGGACCTAGTGTTGGCTTTTTGAGTAAGGGTTTAATTACAGCCGTTTTAAAAGCCTGCGGTACATGGCCTAAAGTTAATGAAGAATTGATTATATGAAGAATAAAGCTACCAATAAGTGGGAAGACTTCTTTAAATAACCTGGTAGGAATAGGGTCTAAAAGACAAGTTGAAGGTTTGGATGAGGAAACTATTTTGTCTAACTCACAAAGGTCGATTGGAGTAAACTCATCAAGACAGACATCAATTGAAGGAGTTGCAGTAGTTACTGTATTTAATTTAACTGGGAAGAATCTGATTGATTTTATCTCTGATGGATGAAATTTTATTATTGAAAAAGTTTATAAAGTCCTGACTAGTAAGCTCTAAGGGAATGCTAGGATTGACAGAGACCTGACTCTTTGTCAACCTGGCTACAGTGCTGAAAAGAAACCTGGGATTATTCTTGTTCTCTTCTATTAATGCAGAATAATAACTCGTTCTAGCTTTTCTAAGAGATTTTTTTATAAATTAAAAGATGATTTCTCCAAGCTAAATAGATTTCATCTAAATTAGTGGAGCGCCATTTTCTTTCTAATTGACGAGTCTTCTGTTTTAAGCTATGAGTTTCTGTGTTGAACCAAGGAGTTAGAAATCTCTGATTAGACTTTTTCTTTTTTAAGGGGGCCACCAAGTCTAGAGTCTGATGCAGAGAAGCTGTAACACTATCCACCATGTTATCAATTACAGAAGCAGCAAGCTGTCTATAGCTTATTTCCGTTGTGTTGACACATGGCATAGAGGAAACAATCTGCATAAATTTGGTAACAGCATCATCTGAGAGGCATCTACTGTAATAATATTTTTCTTTAGGAGCCAAATAGTCAGAAATAGTAAAATCAAAGGATAACAGACAATGGTCTGACAGTACAGGGTTATGAGGAGACACTACAAGATTTTCTATTTCTATGCCATATGTCAGATCAAGGTCCAACGTATGGTGGAGATAATGGATAGAATTTCCTACTTTCTGAGAAAACCCTGGCCTAGCGGCTGCCCCGGCCTTGGATTCGCTCTGCAGAGCGTGCCCAAATGCCAAGTCACGTTTCGTTACCTTGTATTCATACATGTGTAATGACAATAAAGTTGAATCTCATCTCATCTCATCTCAAAACCCAGTCGAGTCTAATATTGAATTAAATGCCACATTAAGGCAGTCACTATCTACATCTACATGTATATTAAAGTCCCCTACTATAATTATTCTATCTGATTTCAGCACTAACTCAGCTAAGAAATCAGCAAATTCGGATAAAAATTCTGAGTAGGTTGATGGAGGACGATAAACTATGGCAAATAAAATTGGGTTTAACCTAAAATTGCTAAAGTGCCCAATACTGAGGACCAGGCCCTCAAAGGAATTATAACATGTTTTTTGCTTTACATTAATTAATAGTTTGGAATGGTAAATTGTTGCTACTCCTCCTCCACGACCAGAACTTCTGGGATTTCAGTACAGCTACCACCTCTGCTGTCCTAACTTTCAGACATAACAATGGTGACAAGGATAAACCTTTTTAACATTGACATGGAAGCATGCTAGGCACCCCACCACCATTCCTCACGAGCCCAGGTGAGCTGCCCATCCCATGGCCTTGCTGGTTTGATTCATTCCGTGCGTACGTAATGGCTATGGACCTAGCTAGAGTCGGTGAGATGAGGCTTCGGGCCATCCTGATTCACAGCCTGGGTACCGAGGGACAGTGGGTGTTTAGCTCATAGTGACCGCCGGACACACATGAGAAGCGTATCATGCAGCTAGCCGGACATTTCACAATGTCCAAAAGTGTGCTGGTGAGGAGGATAAGGTTCCGTCAGTACCGACAGAGCGGGAGGGATGGCCCAGCAGTACACCACAGACTTCCGCTGTCTGGTGAGCACATGCAGGTTTGGGCAACTTAGAGGACAAAATGGTGCAGGACCAGCTAGCAAAGCACACCAATAACCCATGGCTGCGAGTGAAGCTGCTAATGGTGCCAGACGACCTGCCGCTGGTGAAGGCAGTGGGGTTAGCATTTCAGCTAGAGGCCATCGACAAGTTAACATCACAGCTAGGCAACCCACAACAACAGACCCTGCTAGCACATGCAGTTACCCCAGCAGAGGAACCTGGTTACACTGCTATCTTCACGGAGGACACCAAGGTGAACACCACGGGACTAAGGAACATCACGAGACACAATTCGTGTGGTAACTGCAGCTCCCTGACACCCAGATATTGAGCGCGATCCTGCCCGCCAGGGGGCAGCAATGCCAATGATGCGGCAAGCTTAATCACTTCACCAAGGTGTGCCAATCAACTCGACTAACATCAGGCCTGCTACCTAGCTCAACAGAACCACCAACAACCACCATCCACGCAGTGGGCTCCAGAAGGGCGGCATACAAGTAGTGCACGGTGAGGTTAGACGACGTCAGCTTACCGTTGGTGCTGGACATTGGCCCTGTGAGGTCCGTGATGAACTGGGTCACTGTCAAAAATTCTTTCCTAACCATCCTATTGGGAAGAATCCAGTGGAGCTGTATGGCTATGGGTACACACGCATCAGCCTCGTAGGAACCATTATGCTGACAGTTTGCGACGGATCAAGAGTCCTTGCAGCGTTCACCTTCCAGGTAGCCACACACAGAGACAGCATCCTGGTGTGCAGCCTGGTTGATTGAGTTAGGCTTTACCATTCATGATAACCAAGAACTTTGTTTGACCGCTGATGATGGGAGCACATTCCACCCGGACGAGGGTACAGCCACTCCAACCCTGACACCGCAGAGAGAGCACAGCATGAAGAAAGGGCATAAACCGGACTCACCTCTGATACTCGCCCGGCATAAGCCTCAAGGAGCCACCGCGGAGCTGCAAGAGAGGGAGTTCGGCACCAAAGGAGACCCCTGTGAATAACCACAACCCAGGGCGTGTCCCGTCGCCGGCGACAGCAATACATCAACGCAACCACAATCAGCACCAGGAAAGGGGGGGCAGAAACTGGACTCATCTCACACTCTCGCCAGGCATCAATCTCAGGAAGCTGCCGCAGTGCTGCAGGAGAGAGTTCATGGCCCAGCAGGACCCAGCAGAGCAACACCAACCAAGGGCACATCCTGCCGCCGGCGTAAACGGCACACTGCCACAACATAAACACCGAGTGCAGCCGAACCAGTCACCACTCACAGTGCTGGAATGGGTTTGGGTCCGATGATCTGAACACCTGGACCCACAGACGGTCCGGTCATCACCGATGAGAATCACTGCACAGTTGGGGCCACCCACCTTTCAGATGGCCGATGATTCGAGATGGCATGCCAGCCATCTGTGAAGGGTGACAGCAGCTGCCCCAGATCAAGCCGCGATGCTGGAGCCGATCCAACCAGTGTGAGACCCGGACTGGGACTTTGCAGCAGAACACCCAGATCTGCCGCACCCAGCGCCTCCAGAGCTGCACCCACCGTAGGCTCACCAGAGGCCCCCTGAACTAAAAACACAGCAGTGACTCGAAGACTGTTTAGCGGGGCACGGCTGCTTCAAAAGTGGCAGAATAATACATTCAGTCATGCAGGGTCAACCGGTGGTCCACCCGTTGGCCCAGGTTCTGTTCACTTTACTGCTGTGACTGTTCATGAATTCATAAATGTTCATACTGTTTATTGGTTTTGCCAGCGGGGGGGGGGGGGGTTGTTGTGAAGCACCACATTACAACAGACTGCGCGGACGTGATGATGGAGGCATAGGCAACGTCATCACGCCCATCCCTATTTAAGGGACTGTTGACAGCAGCTTGGCCTCTTTGGCGCTCCACCTTTAGCAGGACACTAGCCTTTACTATCTACGTGTTAGCATAGCAGCTATATTATTGTTTCACATGCTGTTAGCAGTGCTGTTCAATAAAGTCATCATTCAGTACAGCTACCACCTCTGCTGTCCTAACTTTCAGACATAATAGCGACAATGGCCCAGAAAGCAACACGGCATGATGTCAATGCCCATTCTCTATCCACCTTATTCCTGGGGACACTGCTGTAGAAATGATTATGGGGCAACTTCTGGTTTTGGCTGATCTAGAGTTAAATCAGTCAGCAAGAGTGGAGTAATGGGACATTTAAAATAACATTTTAAAAGGTGTTTTAAATTTGTTTTAATGTATAGTCCACGTACCTGTTTTGCAGTCAAGTGGCAGATAATTTCAGCACTTGTAGTTTTTGTATTTTTGAATGTTTTTGCGTAGTTCTGGTATTTGTTGCTGTTCGTGGTGTGAGGCTCCTCACAAATAAGCACAGCTAAATCTGTGGCTTCAACAGCAATGCATAGATCATGCATCCTAAAAAGGACTGTTGGTGTGATCGGTGGTACAGACACAGGACAGACACAACACCACCAGGTATGTTTTCACTTGTATGAATGTCTCAGATCTGACATTTATATATGTCATGAGATGCAAGGCTGCATAAAGTAAAATAATAAATAAAAAAACAGTAACAGTTTGCTTCCTAAGGCTTAACGATTTAAGAAAGATATCAAATAGGTGGGGTTTTTTTGCATTTGTTGCACTGCATTGGAACAATATGGAATTCATATTAGCAGCTTCAGCATGCATTATTTCAATGATCACAAAATGAAATGTATTGTAATGTAATGCACTTTATTTATATAGCCCTTTAAAACAACCTGTAGGTGACCAAAGTGCTTTACAGAAAATTAAACAGCATTAAAAACACACACACAGCATTAAAATCAAATAACATAAACAAAGAAATAAGAATAAATACCTAAAAATAAGAATAAAATAAAAACAAATGCCAAGACAAAAATCACCACTACTGGTTATTAAAAGCCATCCTAAACAAATATGTTTTAAGTTCTGATTTAAAAAGGGCCAGGTCAGAGATAAGCACGATAGATCAATAAAATTTTGAACTATTGTCCGAAAATGTCTGTATGTGTTAAGTTAAATAACAAGCATTCACGGCATGACAGCAACATGAGCATGTTAATTTCGGGGTACCCCGACATTAAAACACTCAAGCACGGTGTTGTGGTTCTTTGTGGCTCTACGTCTGTTCTAAAGTAAATCTGATTATGTCCAACATATTCTAACAAAATGCAACCGACTTTATTGCAGTGGAAACATTGCTATATCTCAAAGCTTTAATTTGTTTACAGCATTAGTATTTTAGCAGTGGTGCTAACTGTAATGGCAGCACTTATTGTGAAGTGCAGTGTGGTGACACCGACTTCTTGTTGCATCACCACACTGCCCTATATAGCAGGGCGAGCAGCCATGGCTAGGCCTCTTGTGTCAGATGTCCCCACAGGTGCTTGCCATGTACTGCTGTACATAGTTCTATAATAAAGCTGTGTTCGACGCTACCACCATCTCTGCCTCATTCATCTCCAGGTTACATACATAACATCTGGCGACTGAGGATTAACGTATGGAGGTGTGCATTACACCACTCCGTCCCTTCCTCGAGCTCCCGGGCAAGACACTGGTGCCATGGCCGCATTGGCTGGAGGCCTGTCAAATGTACATTATGACGCTGGACCTCGGGAAGCTCGATAAGGTGAGGGCGTGGGCGCTTCTTGTCCACAACCTGAGTATTGAAAGCTGGAGGGTCCTACGGACGCTTGGTGTGGCGGACTCATGTGAAGACGTCATGGAACTGCCAGCTAAGCGTTTCTCCCCAGACAGCATGACTGTTTGGAGAATTCGCTTTCACCGGAGATGCCAGCGTGTAGGTGAGCCTATCCGCCAGTATGTCATTGACTTGAAGCAGCTAGCTAGCCAGAGTTGTTTATCCTTTTTTTTTTTTTTCCTTTGAAAGACAAAAGTAAAATAGAAAGATGTCTTTACCTTCTTTACATGTTTCAACTGCACTGCAGCCTTCATCAGAAGGCTGTTTCATCTTCTGATGAAGGCTGCAGTGCAGTTGAAACATGTAAAGAAGGTAAAGACATCTTTCTATTTTACTTTTGTCTTTCAAAGGAAAAAAAAAAAAAAAAAAAAAGGATAAATAATTGAAAGAAGACAAAATGAACCTGTTTGACGTAGCCAGAGTTGTCTTGGACCGCTTGAAGACAAGATGGTACGCGACCAACTAGCAGAGCACACGTGCAATGCTGAGCTGTGTGCTAGGCTATTAATGGCGCCTAATGACTTGACATTAGCTAGAGCAGTCGAGCTAGCTCTCCGGTTGGAGGCCTTTGATAAGCTAGCTCTGGAGCTAAATTGGTGCCAGTTACAGAAGCCGCCTGAGCGGCACGCCACAGCAAGTATCACGGGCTCAGATAGCGAGGATAGCTTGGATGAAGACGTTAAGGAAACCAATGCTGCCAGCTGAAGATCTGCCCCGGGAAGACCCCTGTGCAAGGGTTGTGGGTCTGTGACTCACCGACATAAGGCGAAGGAATGCCCGGAAAGAGGAAAACATTGCAGTAGATGTGGACGCTTGAATCACTACACCAGGGTGTGCCGTTTCTCTTACCTGGGGAACCCATGGGAGAAATCCCCCCACTCACCCCCGACAGACACTGGGAGTGAATGGTATGAAGCACTAACGGACACCCTCGCTTTCAAGTCGGCCAGTTCTTACTCAGTGTCGGGTACCAGCACTGAGTAAGACCTGGTGTTCTGAGTAAGAACTGGCGTTCTGAGGAAGAACGCCGAGTAAAATTCCACTTCAGGTTATAGATTTGGTTCGGGCTCGGGGTGATGAATGACCACGGCGAAGATGGGCCAGATGACAGCCAGCAAAACTTCAAGCACGTCTGCAGATAGTGGCGAAGTTCAGAGCAGCGTGCTTCCGGTTGTCCGATGGCTCGATGAGGCATGCCAACCAGCTACGCCGTGTCCAGGAGGACGCTCCAGGTGGCGAAGCTGGACGGGAGTTGGTGGTGGCAGTGTGGGATCCGGGCTCTGTCATCCAGAAGGTCAACCATCGCTCCGTGGGGCCTACTGCCTCCAGGGGCGTGCCTGCTGAGGGGCTGCCCTGGGCCCCCCCCCCCCCCCCCCCTTGCCGGTTCTACCTTTTCCACCCAAGTGACTGTGTGGTAGCACTATGTTTATAGTTCTGAGTGTTTTTGTGTGTTTTATGGGGTTATGTACAGTATTGTGTTAGTTTAGGAGCATGGCAGATACTTTCATTTGAAATAAAGACTTTTAGCTTATCTGGTGGCAGAATGATCCACTGTCCCCTGCGGGTTGTGTGGCAGTCCACCCACCAACCCTATTTTAAGTTGTTTTTGTGTATATGTGTTAGGCCATTTAAGTACATTAGTTTACATTATTTTAGAGTGTGATTCAGGTTCTAAATAGGGGTGGGTTTGAATTGTATGTCTGGCTTTGCACTTTCTAAAGGGGGGAGAGAATGTGATGGTGGCACTTATTGTGAAGTGCAGTGTGGTGATGCCAACTTCCTGCTGCGTCACCGCACTGCCCTATATAGCAGGGGCAAGGCGCCATGGCTCGGCCTCTTGTGCTGGATGTCCCTGCTGGTGCTTGCCATGTACTGCTGTACAAAGATCTATAATAAAGCTGTGTTTGACGCTACAACCATCTCTGCCTCATTCATCGCCAGGTTACATACATAACATTAACTAATGGAGCTACTGTCTGTGAGGCCACTTTTTAAGGTCATCTTCTCATCCCTCGATAGTCGTGGGAAGTGGTATGATTATATTACTGTTTTTGAGGTGCTTAAGGCTGTGTTCCCGCATTTTTGATGCCGAAGTCATTGTTTTTCTAACAAGGAAAAGTGTCCCATTTCCGTAACAACCACACGTTCTAAACTAGTACCGGAAGTTACGCCCATAATTCACGCAAGGTATCACGGGGGCTACGAATAAGGTGGATAGAGCAGCAGGCAGGTATCAAAGCTAGTAACGTTTCCCTTTTAGTGTTTCCCATTTTTTCAGGTACAGGAAAAAAAAAACAGAAGAGTCAAAACAGTTTCTTACTGAAAAAAATGAGATAAAAACTGTGTTTTAAGAGAAGTGAGCATTTTCCATAATCACGTGACTAATAGAGGCATTTCAGAAGGACAAAACCTACAAAAACACAATTTTGTGACCCCTTTAAGGATAATTAAAGCCTTAATTTTTGATAGGCAAACTCAAGCCTTTTTAAGATTATTTAAAGGTTTGCAGGTACAATATTTTGTCCAAAATTAGCATTTTATTATGAAAACTTTCTCTCTAGCTTCATTAAAGTGAAGGCTAGCTAACCTTTCACTACCTCACATAAAAGTGCTGCATATTCATTCTTACCTCACAAAACAGCTACTTAAAACATAAACTGGCAGTAAAGTTGTCTTATACCAGGTACCTTTACCTTTTTGACCGCCTCCTGCATGGCAGAGAGCCACCCCGGGACTGGGCGCGTAGTCTCCAGCTAAACGTACGGCAGTGGCCTCGGACAAAGGAGTCAGCCCCAGGCTCTCCACACTCGGCTCTCTTCTTTTGTTCCTGCCCCTCATCTTGTATAGGTAGGGCGAATGAAACTCTGCTGAAAGTTTTGCCTTTAAGTGCTAAAAGATAAAATATTATAAATGGAATGCAATACACTTTTGCCCTGTCCTGCACTTGTATGCCTCCCCTTCTCCAGCTGACTGGCAATAAATAAGTGGAGGAGGACGGAGTTGAAGATGAAGAGGCCCGGGCGTGTCTGCTCGAGAAAATATGTAAAACTGTTTACGCCTGAAGACAGTGAGGAAAGTTCTTCCCTGGGCCTCTGATGATTAATTATTGACAGCAAAGTTCAAAGTTTTGGAAGGAAAATGAAATGTTATGAGCAAAAATCATGCCACTAACCAGAAAAGCAGCTGCAGATTTACCTGAAAAAAAAGTCACAAATTAATGAGAAAAAGCTTGCAGAAGTTGAGAGAATTTTAAGAAAAGGGTAAAAAGTTTACAAATTAACTTATGTTTAAATATTTAGAATTTAAATAAAAAAAACAGATTTTCATCAAAAGCACAATAAAAGTTGCACATGTACAAGAGGAAAGTCTTAAATCTATGGAAAAAAAGATTTTAAAAAATATCCCTGCCCAGGCAATGAGGATAGGGATCTCCAGAGTACCCATGGAAGGATATTATCATGATATTTGGCCCTTGATGCAATCATGATATTGCAATATTCTGACTATGGCAATTTCATATATTGCAAGTTCCCTTCCCACTTCTCTGTCTTGTCCAACTCTAGCTCTCTGGAATTACTTTATTGCCATGCTGACTGTGGTGTTGCAAAACCACAAAAGGTTAACTGGCACCAGCGTGATGACACAGCCGTGCGGTGACATCATCACGCCGAGCCCTTATAAGGAGGGTCGGCCATCTTACAGCTTCTTTCTCCATTGGCTTAGTATATACAGTACCTGCAGACCTGTATTGTAAGTCATATAGCTTGTTGTAATAAAGTTCGTGTTTCAAGTCAACACCACTGTCTGTGAGTCTCTGCAATTTTACAGACATAACATTTGACAACGAGAGTTAAACCATAGAAGCGTGCTTGGGGTCACTGTAATGTTCTTCATATTGTTCATATGACATATTATTGTGTGACATGGGTGGTGGCTCCACCTTTCCGGTTCCGCTGCCACCTGGAGTGTAAGAGGGCTGTGCGGAAGAGGGACGGTCTCTTTGACCTCACCTCTACCTGATGGGAATGTCTATACTGTACAATGAGTCCAACAATAAAGTCATGTTCACGGGGACCTCGGGGACCTCCGCAGGATGGCAGCATTTGTCAGGGCAGCTGGTGTGACCATCTAGCGATCGACGAAGAAGAAGAAGAAAGTCATGTTCTATTGTACCTCCAGCCTCATTATTGGTTCCTGGTTATGGACATAACATTCGGCCATTTTTGGAGCTTCCTGGCAAGCTGCTGGTTCCTTGGGTGAGGTGGTTTGCCGCATTCCAAAATTATTTGGTGGCACTGAATCTTGGCGAACTTGAAAAACTGTGAGCATGAGCAGTGTCAGTTCATAATCTAGGCATGAAGGGACAATGTATTCTCAGCATCTTGGGTGATACGATAGTTTTGAGGACATGGTTGAGCTAATGGCACATTATTTTCGCGCTCCTGAAAACATTATCATCCAGAGGATCCAGTTTTGGCAGCGCCACCAGCGGATGGGAGAGTCGGTGCAATGGTACTTTGCAGATCTGCGTCAACTGGCCGGAGACTGCCAGTTTGGGGCTCTGGAGGGAGAGATGGTCCGCGGTCAGTTGGCGGAGCACACGCTTTGTTCAGCGGCACGATCAAGGCTCCTCACACACTCAGGTGAATTGACATTAGCCATGGCTGTCAACTTAGCTCAGCAGTACAAAGCAGCGGATAAATTATCGTGGGACCTTGGTGAGAGAACGACGCTACGGCAATCAGACTCACAGTCAGCGGTGCAGGCCGTGGACCCGGGCAGCGACGATAGTGTGGAAGACAAGGAGGAATGCACTACAGCTGTGAAAATAAGGTCCGTCCTGGGATCACCCAGGTGTTTCAGGTTCAAGTTCAGGTTCAGGTTACTTTATTTGTACCAGTAGGTAGATTTGTTTTGCAGTCTGGTGACATCCATATTTACAAGCCACAATTACATTCAACATAAACACAAACACAGGAACACATGAAGCTGACTATAAACATGATAAAAATACTCAAGGGTTGTGGGTCCACTAAGCACTGGTATAAGGCTAGAGAGTGTCCGGCAAGAGGCAAACGTTTCAGCAAGTGTGCACTCTTACATCATTTTGCCAGGTCCTGTGAGAAATTTGAGCTAGGGGAACGGCGACGCGAAGTGGACTCCCCTGCCACGACTCTTACGGTTACGATCTGGGGCTGCCACCCAAGGTTCCAGCTGCCCCCACTGTTGAGGCCCAGCTGGGGTCCACTGTGGGTGCAGCAGTGGCCCAGCCAGGCCCCACTGCGGGTGCAGCAGGGGCCCAGCTGGGTTCCACCGTGGGTGCAACCATGGCCCGGTCAGAGTCCTCCATGGATGCTACATAGGCCCAGCCGGGGCCCACCGCGGGTGCAATGAGGTCCCAGGCCGGGACCACCTCAGGTGCAACTTTGTTTCAGGCCGGGACCACCATGGGTGCAGCCATGGCCCAGCCTGGGTCCACCTCAGGTGTGGCTCAGCTCTAGTCCCAAGCCGGGACCACCGTGGGTGCGGCCATGTCCCGGAACAGGACCGTCGTGGATGCAGCTGCCCTCCAGTTCCCTTCCACTAAGGGCATAGTGTTTTCTTCCCTGTCATTGTGTAACGCCGGGGCTCCCTCTCCTCCTGTCCCCCTGTCTGCTGTGGGTCTCCCTGTGGGGAGGCCACCACCCGGTCCGCCTCTCCTGAGCTTATGGCTGAAGTATCCTGGCCGGCCACCTGAAGTACTGTGCCATTGAGTTAGGTGGCCACATTTCCCTGGCAAGCCACCTGAATTGCCCCATTATTCGGACCGTGGGGTTTGGGACTTTTCCGACCCCCCTGAACTTTGGACTCTTTGATCTTGGCGGGGGGGGGGCGCTTGTCTTGGTTCTGGGGTTGGGGGTTACTGTATCTTGTATATTATGTTGTGTTGTTTGGTTATTGGTTCCCTCCTGGCCTGTTTCCCCCACCACCCACCCTGGGTAGTTTTGGTAATGCCTCCTGGGGGGTGGGGGGGAGGTCTTTTTTTCTCCTTTTCCTTTTGTTTTTCCCTGTTGTTCTTGGTGTCTCTTCGGGTGTCTGGAATTCACCGGTCGAGTAGGGAAGCTTTGTCGTGAGCAGGGTTTTTTGACTTCTTTCAAACCCTGCTTCATGACGTTGTGGCTGTCCTCCTGTCAGGGTCAACAGCTACTTGTCATTCATGTTTTCACTCAGCACACTCACTCACTTACACACATACTCATGCACGCGCACATGCCTTCGCCACACCTGCACTCATCAACACCCATCCACACTCATTCATGCACGTACACACACACACATGCAGCACTCAGCACACGTGCACACCTGTGTTCACTCTGTTCATTTATGTTCCTTAGTATTTAAGTCTTGTTTACTCATCTGTATCTCGCTGGTTCACTGGATGTCATGCCCACTCCAGAGTTGGCCACTCTGTTGAGTCTCCAATTGTAAGTACTCTGCCCACCGTTCCGCTGGTGGCTTTTCCTTATCATTATTTGCTCTTTTCCTCTGCTGCCCAGTCTCACCTGGGAGCATGTGGGGCTCATCTATCCTCCTCCATTCCCAATGAACTGAAGAGTACAGACGAACGTGTATTTTGTGTCCTGCTCTGTTCGCTCATTGGAGCCGTGTACCACTTTTACAGTATGTCATCACCTACTGTGCTGAATAAACTGACACTCAACACTTTCTGGTGTTGGATTTTCATCTCATTCATCCATGAGCTTTCTCCTCTCGGCGCCACACCAGTCGGCTGCCTTTTGCAACAGCGGCTCGATTCCGAGTTTTTTTTCCCTTCCTCTCTCTTTTGATCACTTTTTTTTTTTCACCCCACTTATATCACGGACACACAGATCATCCCAAATGTCTCCTGAGCCGGTGGACGGAGCCACTGTTTATAGCAGGATACGATATAACAGGGAAGAGCTGCTAGCATTTAACCGCCACCCGGTCCCACTGGAAAAACTTGACATACCGAGAGAACTGAGGCGAAAACGCCGCGGCTGCCGGGCTGGAGTAAGGCGGAGGACAAAAAATATAAGGTACAGACCCTCCCTTCCATCTGTTGTCATGGGAAATGTACGGTCGATACTGGGAAAGTTAGATGAGCTAGCGGCTATCTCCCGTTATGATAGCACTTACCGGGAGTGCTCTCTCCTTTTGTTTACTGAGACGTGGCTAACTGAACTAGCAGCAGATGCTAACATTGAGCTGGAGGGTTTTCACACGATACGAGCTGACCGAACACCAGAGAGTGGCAAAACTAGGGGCGGTGGAGTGATCATGTATGTTAACAACAACTGGTGCAGACCGGGACATATCACTGTTAAACAACGACACTGCAGCAAAGACATTGAGTTGCTAGCTGTTAGCATGAGGCCTACATATCTCCCGAGAGAACACTCACACGTGATCTGCATTGTTGTTTATGCAAATCCGACGGCGAACGCTGGGACAGCGCGTGACGTCATCCATTCAGTAACCAGCAGGCTGCAGACAGAACACCCAGATGCTCTTCTCCTCATCTCAGGCGATTTCAACCACGTTTCACTGTCTCCCATTCTGCCCACTTTCACCCAGTATGTCACATGCCACACTAGAGACAATAAAACACTGGATTTGTTCTACGCAAACACTAAGGAGGCGTACACCTCATCACAACTCCCCCCACTTGGGAGATCGGATCACAACTTGGTTCATCTCCGACCGGTGTACAAACCCCTAGTGCACAGACAACCTCCGGCCATGCACACTGTGGAGTTATGGTCTGAGGAGACAATGGACACTCTAAAGGACTGTTTTGAAGCCACTGCCTGGAAGCAGCTCTGCGATCCACATGGTGAGGACATCGATGGCCTCATTCACACCTTCACGGGCTACCTCAGCTTCTGTGTGGACAAATCCGTTCCCACCAAGACCATACGGCGTCACTCAAACAACAAACCCTGGATCAACCCTGAGATAAAAACACTTCTGAGAGAGAAGAAGAGGATCTTCAGGTCGGGGAACAGGGAGATGCTGAAGTCCGTACAGAGGGAGCTGAGGAGAAAGATCAGAGAAGGCAAGGACAGCTTCAGGAAGAAGATGGAGGACAAGCTGCAACAGAGCGACATCAGCGGGGTCTGGAGAAACCTCAAAACCATCTCGGGGCTCCAGAATACCTCCCCCCAGGCCACGGGGGGCAGGGAGTGGGCGAACAACCTGAATCTGTTTTTCAATAGATTTGACCAACCGCCCTCCCCCCTGTCTGCACAACAACCACTGCTGCCTCTAAGAAATCAAGTCCTGCTACCCACTCCCCACTCCACCGACACCCCCCCCCACTCCCAACACACAGCCCCCCATCCTGACCCTGACCAAGACCCAGGTGAGGACGGAGCTGAGGAAGATCAAGGCGAGGAAGGCGTCGGGACCGGACGGCATCAGCGCAAAGCTCCTCAAGTCCTGTGCAGACCAGCTGTGTGGGATTGTGACGTATATCTTCAACATGAGCCTGAAACTGGGGAGGGTACCACAGCTGTGGAAAACATCTTGTGTGGTACCTGTACCAAAAACTTCCCACCCCAAAGACCTGAACAGCTTCAGACCGGTGGCCTTGACGTCCCACTTGATGAAGACCCTGGAGAGACTGCTCCTTGCTCATCTCCGCCCCCTGGTGGAACCAGCGATGGATCCACTCCAGTTCGCCTACCAGCATGGCATTGGGGTGGAGGATGCGGTGATCTTCCTCCTTCACCGTTCTCTGTCCCACCTGGAGAAGCCCGGGAATATGGTGAGGATCATGTTCTTTGACTTCTCCAGTGCTTTCAACACCATCCAACCGATGATCCTGAAGGACAAGCTGCTGCGCGCAGGGGTGGACCAGCACCTGTCATCATGGATCCTGGACTACCTCACGAACCGGCCTCAGTTTGTGAGAACCCGGGACTGTGTTTCCGACACGATCATCAGTAGCACGGGGGCCCCCCAGGGAACGGTGCTGGCTCCCTTCTTGTTCACTCTTTATACTGCGGACTTCTCACACAACACAACACATTGCCATCTACAGAAGTTCTCTGATGACTCTGCGATCGTTGGTCTCATCTCCAGCGGAGATGAAGCTGAGTACAGAGGGCTTATCCAGGACTTTGTGGACTGGTGCCATCGGAACTGCCTCCAGATCAACGCGAGGAAAACTAAGGAGCTGGTGGTGGACTGCCGCAGGCATGGGCAGCCCCTCACAGCACCAGTAAATATACAGGGAACAGACATCGAGATGGTGACATCCTACAAGTACCTGGGTATTCATCTGAACAATAAACTAGACTGGTCACACAATACTGACGCACTCTACAAGAAGGGACAGCGCAGGCTGTTCCTGCTGAGGAGACTCAGGTCTTTTGGTGTACAAGGGGCGCTGCTGAAGTCATTCTATGACACGGTGGTGGCATCAGCCATCACTTTTGGAGTGGTCTGCTGGGGCAGTGGCATTACTGCAGCCGATAGGAAGAGACTGAACAAACTGATTAAGAAAGCTAGCTCTGTCCTGGGGCAACGCCTTGATCCGATGGAGGAGATAGGAGAGAGGACGGTGGCTAAACTGTCATCTCTGCTGGAGTCCGAGTTCCACCCTATGCAGGACATACTGGATGCACTGAGGAGCTCATTTAGCAGCAGACTACATCATCCCAGGTGCACAACCGAGAGGTTTCATAGGTCCTTCCTACCAACGGCTGTCAGACTGTACAACCTAAGCAGGGCTGCTCGCAGAGATAGCAAAAAGACGTAACAAACTAATAGTTTTTTTTTTTTTTTTTTTTGAATGCAAAAGATGCAATAGACTTACACAATGGTCCTCTCCGGCATACAACTAGGAACATACCGGTCGCTATGGAGGGTGAGAATATGTATGGGCACATAATCATACCATGTAGGATAACTAAATAGACGGTTATGCTGTTTCATCCCACCTAGCAACAATGCTCTGCACTGTGTGTGTTTATATATTTACATATTTATTCCATCTAGCTACAATGCTCTGCACTGGGTGTGTTTATATTTATATATCTATATATTTATTCCATCTAGCTACAATGCTCCGCACTGTGTTTTTATATATCTACATATTATTCCATCTAGCTACATTGCTCCGCACTGTGTGTGTTTATATACTTGCATATTTATTCCACCTAGCTGCAATGCTCCATACTGTGGGTGTTTATATATTTACATATTTATTCCATCTAGCTACAATGCTCTGCACTGTGTGTTCATATATTCATATATTTATTCCATCCAGCTACAATGCTCTGCACTGTGTGTCTGTGTGTGTGTGTGTGTGTGTATATATATTTTATAGTAATATGTACATATGTATATTAGCTGCTCTTGCTTGCTTGTTTTTTCTTGCCTTCTGATTGTTGCTCTGAGTGTTGCTATCCCTGTGCTGTTGCAATCCTGGAATTTCCCCGTTGTGGGACTAATAAAGGCTTATCTTATCTTATCTTATCTTATATGACACACAAGTGAAGAATGCAAAATTTTTAAGGAAAAAAATCATGAGAAAGGTAAAGAAAATGAGTAAATAATTACAAATTTAAATGAGAAAAGACACAGATAGTGGAAATAAGTGCTAAAACTGTACAAATCAGTATTTCTAAATTTATGAAAAAGTAATTTTAAAAATCATTAATAAAAATGCCAAATTTTCAATTGAAATAAAAATCAAATTGATGTAAAAAATGCTAATTTACTTGGAAATTATTAAAAAAATGACAAGAAAAGTCAAATATTTATGGGCCATTCCAGAATTGCAGGACATCTTCTGTCCCACCCATTAAATTGAGAATAATTCATGCAAAAAATAGTGAATCATACATTTATTCTGTAAATTATACTTATACTGAGACAAACTGTAAACAAAGTTACTGAAAAAATAGTCCCAAAATATTATTGAAGATGTCATCATCATAGCAGTTTGTCGGGGGCAACATTGACTGTTTCATTTAGGTCTGATCAGATTCTTCCACACAGCTCTGTTCTTCGCCCTCCGCTGCCATGAACTCCTGGCCTTGTCCCGGGCGACGTCCAGGCCGGTATGAGTTGCTTTCTGACTGACCATTTCATGAAACTGCTTGCAAAGTATTTGAGTACCACTAGCTTTTTCTGGACTAGTGGCACATTCTTGGCAGATAGAGGTATTATCAGTGGCAAGGACAGGCCAAGACAAACTGACTCCAGTATCTTTTGCAGTGACTGACCAAATGATAGGTTTGTTTATCTCTGCTCTTTGTGTAGTACATGTCATGATGCACCGACTGGCAAAAGTCCACCACAGACCTTGCGACAGATGTGCCTATCTGCCAGGAGGTCCAGTCTCACCCTGTGTAACTGGGAGTGGTCCACCACAGACCTGTGACAGATATTGTTTTTAGTTCTGCCAGGATGCCCAGTTTCACACTTTACACCCTTGGAAGGGCGGGGTTACTGGTTGAGTCGCCGACAGCCTGACCCATGAGACAGGTATTACCGGTTTTCATGGTTATCCGGTAGCAAGCAAACCAATGCCTGACCTGACATACTGAAGATGTAAAATATTAATTAAGCACCCCCTTAAATAGCATTTTTCCACTTGTCCCAGGTCCCTGCTAAGCAAATTGCATATCAAATATGACTGTTAACATAAGTTACAAATTCACTTATTTTTGTTTTGCTGTTATTAATACATGCATCTTGTAACTGTTAAAACCATTTATTTGAAATAAGCATATTTTAAACTAGAAAAGCACTCATAGAGCGCATTCCTCCGCCAAGGCTCCTTCTGTTTGTCATGGATCACCTCCAAAATGTAATGGGTTTGTGTGTTGGCCTATAGCCACTTGTGGTGAAAATTACATCAAAGTCTGTCCATCAGTTTTGGAGTATTGTTGCTAACACACTGTGAGAAGATAAGAGCCTTGGCTGAGGTATGCATTCTCAGATCATCACCAAAATATAATGGGTTCCTCTCTAGCCCAAGAACCACCTCTGGTGAAAATTTCATCCAAATCCATCCAGTAGTTTTTATGTAATCCTGCTGCACAAATACAAACAAAGCCCTTGGTGGAGGTATGCACTCTTAGATCATCACCAAAATCTAATCATCTGTTCCCTGTGGCATTACACACCTTTCCTGAAAATTTCATCAAAATCTGTTCATAACTTTTTGAGTTATGTTGGTAACAGACAGACAAACAGACAAACCCCGGTAAAAACACAACCTCCTTGGCGGAGGTAATAATTTTAGTTAAGCTCTGGAAGTGGTGTCACAACATATGTTCAGCCTATTTAACTGTATAAAATACCTAGATTGCTCACTTGCCGCCAGAAGTGAAGCCACCAGAAACTCTATGGCCGCCATTTTAGTACACCCAAAACACTCAGCGAGTTAGTGGAGAATGAATGGGTTTAGTAGTAAACTGTGCCACTTTAACCTCAATAACTTCCCAAAGAATTAACAGATTTTTAAGTTCTTGGTATGGAGACACAGTTTATAATCTTGTGCAGCCGGTGAACTATAGAAATCAAGTTGACATTATGTTTAATGGCCGTGGGAAGGCTGGATAATCGGAAAAGTGAAGCCAACGCATGTAGTTCTGTGAGTAATGCATACAGTACGTGTGTTTATTGTCATAATAATAGTCCTAATGATAGTCCTGTATAAGTAAATTAAAATATCATGCAGTGCTTTAATCTTGCTATTATGTGCCTAGGTCTAATCTAATTTGCAAAATATGATGACCAGCATGCTGAATAAATTAATTTAATCAGGATGCTGGTAATCATACAGTGTACGTATCGGTGAACTCTTAATTTATTTGTGATGCTGGTCATCAGTGCATAATGGTCATGATGGTGGTACACATATGATGACTGAATTATTTATAATACACTTAACAGGAATAGAGATCACCAAGAACACCTAAGGAGAACTTCTGATTCCTGCTTAGCTGACAGTGTATATATCTGATGCTGGTCGTCAACGACTGATTACCAATCAACACTGGATCAATTCTACATGCCAATTTTTGTTGATTTCCAATCACCTTTAGCTACACCATTGCCTGGTCCCAAGTCCAGGATGGGTAAGCAGGAGGGAAGGTGTCGTGTTTTGTATCAGAATCCTAAAATTGATGAAGATAATTATACTGTGGTGGCATGGGTGGGGGATTCTCCCCCCAGAGAAGGCAGCTGGGATAAGGGAGAACAATGGACTGAAGGAGGAAGTGCCACCGGGGGGGCTCAGACGGGACAATATGGACTATGCACCCCCCGGGGAGAGGAGGAACCACCGGAGCCACTGGAAGAGAGAAGGGTGTGAGCAGCAGTGCCAGCATTATGTTATCTTAATATGCCACACAGGTCTTTGTTCCAAACAATGTATTATGGTCGGAAGTTGCGGGTCTCAATGCATGTAATTAAAGGCATAAAAGAGGAATGTACAGAGACCTGGGAGCTCTTTTTACTGTACTGTATGTTGGAGAAGGAATAAAGTTCATGTGTCGTTCAGCTCGTTGCCTCGCCTGCTTCTTTTCTCCACATTGGTGACCATAAGATGTGCCATGGAAAGCAAGCTGAGCACCGCCCCGGAGACTACCTGGAGGGAGAGCACTAGCGCCTCGTGTGCTGTCTCAGTCAAGCTCCCAGACTTCTGTCTTCACAACCTGACTGCGTGGTTCTTGCACATAGAACCCCAGTTTGCACTCCGCGGGATAACAACGGATGATACCAAGTATTACTACGTGGTCACTGCGCTGGATGCGTGCGCCATGCAACAGGTGATGAGCCTGCTCCAGGAGCCTCCGGCCCAAGGAAAATATGAAGCGCTCAAGAGGATGCTTCTCCAGCGCTATACCCTTTCTGAAAGTGAAAGGGCAGAGAGACTCCTAATGCGTTCGGAGTTAGGTGACAGATCAGCAGTGGAGCTCATGGAGAGCATGTTGGCGCTGAGGGGGAAGGACGATGAATCTTTCCTCTTAGCCCACTTGTTCCTCAGAAGCCTACCAGCTACAGCGAGCGCGATCCTGGCCAACTCGCCACGGCTGGTTGTGAAGGACTACCATGCCCTGGCGCAGGAACCGGACCGCATCATTTTGGCGACCAGAACTCTCAGCATGCAAGCAGTAGCACCGGCATCCATGAGGGACTCCAGCGAGGTCGAGGAGCCGTTAGTGGTAGACGGGACGGACACCAGAAGGAGAAGGAATGGGACGATCTGCTTTTATCATCGCCATTTCGGCTTGAATGCCCAATGCTGCCTGTCACCATGCCAATTCAAGAAGCTGGGAAGATGGCACGTTTGGAATTCAGTTGCAGCTGCAACCGATGGCAACAGAAACAGACTACTTTATGCCACAGACACATGTTCAGGGAGACGGTTTTTGGTGGACTCCGGCTCCCAGAAGAGTCTCATCCTGCCGGTCAACGCAGACAGGGTGGCAGGAGGGAGCGGTCCCGAGCTCACGGCCGCCAATGGATCCACCATCAGGACATTTGGTGAGTGGACACTGACGATATGCTTACACAGACGCAACTTTCAGTGGGACTTTGTGGTAGCTGCATGTTCCACCCCCATTTTAGGTGCAGATTTTTTATGTGCTAATGGGCTGTTAGTTGATGTTGCTAATAGGAGATTAGTGGATGCTGTCTCTTTTACTTCACTGCCCTGTACAGCTCGGGGAGCTTGGTTGACAAAACTGGCTAACGTTATAGCTCCAGGGGATAAGTACCAACATTTGCTCACACAGTTCCCGGCACTCACAGTCCTGACTTTTTGGGCTATGATAACAAAATATGGGGTCGAACACTTCATAACGACAAAAGGCCCGCTGGTGTTTGCGCGACCTTGGCGCTTGGACGCAGCTAAACTGGCCAGCGCGCAAGAGGAGTTTGCCAACTCAGAGCAGTTGGGCATTGTCAGGTGCTCCAACAGCTCGTAGGCATCCCTGCTACACATGGTGCCTAAAGCCGACGGGTCGTGGCGACCATTTGCTTATTTCTGGTGCTTGAATAATGCCACGGAACACGATCGTTATCCCATTCCGCACATCCAGGATTTTTCCATGCACCTGGTTGGGGCGCGTGTTCTTTTGAAAATGGATCTGGTCTGCGTATACCATCAGGTCCCGGTGCGTGCATAAGATGTTCCGAAAACAGCAGTAATAACTCCTTTCGGCCTTTTCGAATTTTTGCACATGCCACTGGATTAAAAGGCGTGGCACAGACTTTCCAGAGGATGATGGATGCAGTGCTTCGCGACTGGTCCTTCGTTTTTGTCTACTTAGATGACATTCTGATAGCTAGTGAGTCTGAGGAGGAGCATATTGCCCATCTCAAGACGGTTTTCCAGAGGTTGGAAGTGCACGGGCTTATAGTGAATCCGGCGAAGTTCCAGTTCCGTGTGGCTGTGATTGATTTTTTTGGGCCACTGCATTTCACCGGAGGGCGCAATTCCGCTACTGGATAAGATGCGCGCTGTATCGGACTTTCTGCGTCTGCAGACCATGAGAGCCCTGCAGGAGTTTTGGGGGATGGTCAATTTTTATAACCATTTCCTTCCCCGGGAAGCCCAGCTGATGCAGCTATTGTATGCCATGCTGAAAAAAAAAGAAGCCCCGTGGAAAACGTCAACTAGACTCCCAAGCAAGTCCAGGCTTTCACGAATGCCAAAACAGTGCTTTCTGATGCCGCGTTGCTAGCTCATTTCGATCCGTCAGCATGGATAGCGCTCACTACGGACGCGTCTGATGTTGCCATAGGAGCAGTGGTAGAGCAGTATGTCTCCGGTTCGTGGCAGCCACTCGCATTTTTCAGTTGAACTTTGTGCGACAGCAAACGCAAATACAGCATGTTTGACAGAGAGTTGTTGGCTCTACATCTGGCGACGTGCCATTTCCAGTTTTGGCTTGAAAGGTTCAGGTTCAGGTTCAGGTTACTTTATTTGTACCCGTAGGCAGATTTGTTTTGCAGTCAGGTGACATCCATATTTACAAACCAAGGGCGCGAGTTCACCGTGTTCGTGGACCATAAGCCACTGACGTACGCGATGTCCAAGGTCTTGGAACTGTGGTCGGCCCGGCAGCAATGGCATTTGGCCTCGATCTCGTAGTTTACAACCGACATTCAACACGTTGCCGGTAAGCTCAGTGTTGTGGCCGATTGTCTGTTGCGCGCGTTAGTCTCCCCGGTCTACATGGGAATAGATTTCCCTGCGATGGCCGGGGATCAAGCTGGGGACGTGGACATTTGTGTGCTCCAGTCTACGTCTACTGGGTTAAGGATTTAGAGCAGGGTGGTACAAGAGGGTGCCCCCCCCTTGCTCTGCGACTTCTCCACCGGCCGCCTGCGTCTGGTGGTTCCGAGCTCTTTGCACCATTGCGTTTTTGAGTTGGTCCACTCCCTTCCACATCTGGGAGTGCGCACTCGGTGAAGCTAGTGGGGGCGAAATTTGTCTGGCCGCGCTTACGCAAGGATGTGAAAAAGTGGGTTGCAGCTTGCGCCGTGTGCCAACAGGCCAAAGCGCACAAGCACACCAGAGCCTCCCTCGAGCTGTTCCAAATCCCGGCCAGGAGGTTCAGCCACGTCCACATGGATTTGGTGGGACCCCTCCCACTGTTGCAAGGCTTTATGCACCTTTTCACAATCGTGGACTGCACCACGCGCTGGCCTGAAGTGGTCCCGCTGGCTTCTACCACATCCACAGAAGTGGCTTGTGCTTTTTTGTTGGCTTGGGTTGCACAGTTCGGATCCCCGTCAGACATCACTTCTGACAGGGGTCCACGATTCGTTTCGGACCTCTGGTCCGTGATGGCCCAGAGCCTGGGGGTCAAAATTCACTGCACTACCGCATACAACCAAGATGTACAACAACCAAGCTAACGGGTTATGCGAGCATTTTCATAGGTCGCTTAACGCAGCGCTCAGAGCTTTGCTCATGGACATGAATTGGGTCGACCCCCCTGCCCTGGGTTCTTTTAGGGGTGCAGTCTGCACCTAAGGAGGATTTGGTAGCCTCCCCAGCAGAACTAATTTTTTTCTCAGCTGCTGCGGATCCCAGGAGAGTTTTTTTCGGAAAACCCCATGCCCGATGCTGATCCGCCCGCGCAATTTTTGCACAGAATGGAGGCTTTTAACGTACCGGGCCCAGCCCACCATAGTTTTCTGTGCACTTTTGTCCCCAAGAGTTTACAGAAAGCCAGCTTTGTTTTCGTCAGGCACGATGCGCACCGGACCCCCACTGGGCCCACCATACGACGGACCGTTCAGGGTGTTTGAACCTGGGGCGAAACATTTTGTGTTAGACTTGGGGGGGGGGGGGGTGGTGTAGGGAGACCGTCTGCATTGACAGACTTTTATTTATTTAGCGAATGCAAAGTCCTTAAGCCAAGCAGTTGCCTCCTGGTTTGCTGTATGGAGGGTGTGTAATCCTCCTTCCAGTCTTTGGAGCGGGCAAGCCTCTATGATGTGTTCCATAGTTTGCTCCTCTCCACATGCGCACAGTGGGCTAGGGCTACTGCCCCATCTGTGAAGGCTGGCCAAGCAGGGGCCATGTCCAGTCCTGAAGCGATTGAGTGTAGACCACTGTCTCCTTGGGAGGTTGGTGCCCGGGACCTTGACAGACTGAAGCCCGCTTTTGTGTTGGCAGATGAGCAGGTGGTGTTGGACCAAGCTCCCCGGCGCAGACGTCCACCGTCGGTGGCTCTGCAAAGTGGTGTTCCCTCAGTAGAGACTTGTCCACGTGAAGCTGATGGGTCCCCCTCCTTTTTCCCTCCACAGACTGACGTACCCTCCTGTACACCTCGCCAGCAGGGTGCTTCGCCTAGATTGGTGACCTCCCACTACAGCCACTACAGAGGAGCAGCAAATCTACAGGGAGAGAAGCGAGGCTGATCAGAAAGAGGAATGGATGAGGATTGGGAAATCCAAATAGTACCACTTATGTGGGAGAGAAAGAGAGACCAGCTCAGAACCAAGTCAAGGAGATGGACCAGCAGGTTGAAACTGCTGGAAAGGGAAATGGCGACTTGCATCTGACCGCGTGGAGTGGAGGAACTGCAGTGGAGGCCCAACAGACTGGTGAGCGCACCAAAACCCCTGGAGACGCACTGCTTCGTTGGCAGCAACCTGAAGGAGGAGAAGAACAACGTGTCAGGTAAATTACTAAACACAGAGCTTACACGTTAGAACTATTCAGCTCAGGGCAGTATACCCAAATGAACCAGCACTGAATCACTGAAGAGCGCTTCCTTATAAATGCTGGCTCAGCAGAAACAGCAGGTGCATCAGATGAGGTGATTAGTAGAGCAGAGGAAATGGGATGGTGGGGGCGAACGCTCACAGGACATGACAGCCCCCCCCCCCCCAAGGAATGCCTCCTAATGGTCCACTGGGCTTCTCAGGGTGGGCTCGATGGTAGGCCCAGACCATACCTTTGTCAAGGAAGGCTGACCTGGAGATCCATGACCGGTGCTCCGGACTGTAACCCTCCCAGTGGACCAAGTATTGAAATCCCCGGCCCTGGCGGCGGACATCCAAGATTTTTTGAATGGTGTGAGTGGCATGGCCGTCGAGGATCCAGGGAGGGGGAGGCGGCTTTGGGGGGGGGGCAGAAGGGGCTGGAGGAGAGAGGCTTGACTTTGGAGACGTTAAATGTTGGATGCGCGCAGAGCACTGGTGGGACCTGGAGCCGGACAGCAGAGTCACCGACGTTGCTGGTGACGGGGAAAGGCCCACGAACTGGGGGGTGAGCTTGCAAGCTTCAGCCTTCAGTGAGACCTGATCCGCGGACACCTAGACCTGCTGCCCAACCTTGTTGTCCGGCGCTAGAACCCTCTTGCGGTCAGCATAGTGCCAATTGCGCTCAGTGGTACGGAGGAGCACCACTCAGGTCGACCTCCAGGCCCAGCGACAACAACGAAAGTGGGCCCCCACGTACAACACTGCCACCTCTCTCTCCACCATGGATAACAGGTGGGGGGGGGGGTTTGTAGCCCATGGAGGCTTCAAATGGAGACAGTCCTGTAGCCAAAGAAACTGTAGAATTCAGTGAATACTCCACCCAGGTCAGATCGGCGCTCCAAGATCCAGGGTCATCAGCTGCTACGCAACGATGGGCGGCCTCCAGGGACTAGTTGGCACGCTCAGCCTGTCCATTGCTCTGCGGGTGATAACTGGAGGTGAGGCTGACCATGGTGCCAAGGCAGTGACAGAATGACTCCAGACACGGGAGATGAACTGTGGGCCCCGGTCAGACACAATGTCCATAGGGATGCTATGCAGTCTGATGACGTGATGGGAAAGTAATTCAGCCATCTTGGAGGAGGATGGCAGCTTGGGGAGAGGAACCAGATGAACAGCCTTGGAAAACCTGTCCACAACAGTCAGGATGATGGTGTTACCATGGGAGGGAGGAAGACCAGTGACAAAATCCATGGCTATGTGGGACCAGGGCTGGCTGGGACAGGGAGCCAGTTGGGGGGGTTGAGGAGGATTTATTATGGGCACAAGTTTGGCAGGCCTTCACGTACTCCTGCACATCCCGCCGCAGCGTGGGTCACCAGAACGCTCGCCTGATAATGTCCACAGTGCGCAGCACTCCAGGGTGGCAGGTGAAACATCCGGCGTGCCCCCACTGGATAACTTCGCTGCAGAGGGTGGCAGGGACGTAAAGGCAGTTAGGGGGACAACCCGCTGGTTTGGGCTAGGAGGACTGGGCCTGGCGGACTCTCTTCTCGATCTCCAAGGTAAGGGTTCCCAGGATGCACAAAGGCGGAAGAATGGGCTAGCCGGGTCCTGGCTGAACTGTCTGGAGAGAGCGTCAGGCTTAATATTATGGGAGCTGGGCCTATAGGTAACAGTGAAATTGAAACGCTGGAAAAATAAGGCCCAGCGAGCCTGCCTGGAGTTCAGCCGGTGGACCAACCGCAGATACTCAAGGTTCTTGTGGTCGGTCCACATGACTACAGGATGGACAGCTCCCTCCAGCCAATGTCTCCATTCCTCAAAAGCCAATTTAATAGCCAACAGCTCTCGATCCCTGACATCGTAATTCCTCGAGCGGAGCTTCAAGTCCGAGGTGGAGCGCTGGGGCAAAATCGCACCCACCCCTGTTTCTGAAGCATCCTCCTCCAGGGCAAATTGGAGCTGGGGGTTGATCTGAGCCAAGATGGGTTTTTTGGAGAACAGGCCCTTTAATTTCACGAAGGCCTGTTCAGCTGCCTCGGTCCATAAAAATAAGATAAGATAAGATAAGCCTTTATTAGTCCCACAATGGGGAAATTCCAGGATTGCAACAGCACAGGGATAGTAACACTCAGAGCAACAATCAGAAGGCAAGAAAAAAAAACAAGAGCAGCTAGTATACATATGTACATATTACTATAAATATATATATATATATATATATATATACGTATATATACAGTATATATATACACACACACACATATACAGTATGTATATATATATATATATATATATATATATACACAGTGCGGAGCATTGTGGTTGGTGGATGTGCAGCAGAAAGTCTAAATATATATATATTTTTATATATATATATATATATATATATATATATATATATATATATACACACACAGTGCGGAGCATTGTGGTTGGTGGATGTGCAGCAGAAAGTCTAAGCTCTCTCTCCGCGGATGCGGCGGGCCAGCTGGATGTCTTTGGGCGTGATGGTGACCCTCTTGGCGTGGATGGTGCACAGGTTGGTGTCTTCGAAGAGACCCACTAGGTAGGCCTCGCTGGCCTCCTGCAGAGTCATGACGGCGGAGCTCTGGAAGCGCAGGTCGGTCTTGAAGTCCTGAGCGATCTCCCTCACCAGGCGCTGGAAGGGCAGCTTATGGATGAGCAGCTCCGTGGATTTCTGGTAGCGACGGATCTCTCTCAGAGCCACGGTACCGGGCCTGTAACGGTGAGGCTTTTTCACTCCGCCGGTGGCCGGAGCACTTTTCTGAGCAGCCTTGGTGGCCAGCTGCTTCCTGGGGGGCTTTTCCTCCAGTAGATTTACAGGCGGTCTGCTTGGTTCTTGCCATCGCTCTTTATTATTCTGTCTTATATTTCTTGCACGCTGCCTAAACTCCAGCCCGGCACCCGCGTCGTTTTCGCTTCAGTTCCCCGGTATGTCGAATTTCTCCGTTAGCACCGGGTGGCAGTTGAGTGCTAGCTAGCTCTTCCCTTCTGTATCGTCTCCTGCTGTAGACAGTGGCTCCGTCCTCCGACTCGGGAGACCTTTGGGGCGATCTGTGTGTCCGTGATATATATAGAGTGAAAGGTGTGCCCGATCAGAAAGTTATCACCGGATCAGAAAGAAGAAGGAAGATAAAAAGACTCAGAATTGAGCCGCTGTTGCAAAAGGCAGCCAACTCGTGTGGCGCTGGAACTGGAAGAGCAAAAATGGTACCTTAACAGAGGTCAGCTTGGTTAAAGGCTCTGCTATCCCACTATAGTTCTTGATGAACCTGCGATAGAAATTTGCAAACCCCAAGAAGCGTTGTAGCTCCTTGCGGGAGTGGGGTGTTGGCCAATCAAGCACAGCCTTCACCTTGGCCGGGTCGGCTCTCAGCTCCCACTCCGCTACAATAAAGCCAAGGAATGAAGTGGAATTAGTGGAAAATTCACACTTCTCAGCCTTGACAAACAGTTGGTTCTCTAAGATGAGTTTGATGCTCCTTGGGCGTGCGAGAAAAAATTAGGATGTCGTCAAGATAGACGAAAACAAACTGATTTACCATATCGTGGAGGACGTCATTGATGACCGTTGGAAAACAGCAGGGGCATTAGTTAAACCTAAAGGCATGACTAGGTATTCAAATTGCCCGAGGTGCATCTTAAACGCTGTTTTCCATTCGTCCCCCTCGCGTAGTCTGACAAGATGGTAAGCATTGCGTAGGTCGAGTTTAGAGAATACGTGTGAGTGCTGCAGAATCTCAAATGCGGAGTTCATCGGGGCAGAGGATATTTATCTTTGACGGTGATAGAATTAAGCTCACGGTAGTCAATGCACAGACGCAAAGACCCTTTCTTCTTTCCCACAAAGAAAAACCCCGCCCCAAGGGGAGCCGAGGATGGCTGAATGAGGCCGGCGTTCAGAGAGTCCTTAATGTACCTCTCCATCGCCTCCCTCTCAGGTCCAGAAATATTATTGAGTTTGTTAGACAGCAACCTCGCGCCCGGGAGGAGGTTGATGGCACAGTCATACGAGTGATGCAGAGGAAGCGCTAACACTCGTGACTTGCTAAAGACCTCCACGAGGTCGTGATAAACCTCGGGCATGAGGCTGAGGTCCGGTGGCTCGACCTGAGGGGGGGAGACGGGGAGGGACAGCGAACACTTGGCTGAACTTAGACATGTTGCCAAACTATTAGGGCTCCACGAGGTGATGGTATTTTGTGCCCAAATGAGAATCGGATTATGCCTCTGGAGCCATGGTTACCCTAGAATCACCACACGAGAGGCATGTTGAAACACGTAAAGAGTAAGCCTCTCCCAGTGGTTACTGGACAGAAGGACGGATAACTGCACCATGCAGTGAGTAACGGATGCCACCGTCTGTCCAGAAAGGGTACGCACAGGGTGAGGAACCGGCAATTTAACTGTCGGAATCCTCATCTCCTGAACAGTTGGGAGTAGATAAAATTACCCTCTGCCCCGGAATCAATGAGGGCAGAGATTCTCTTTCGACCCCCGGCAACTGAACCAGGGCCAAAATAGAAAAATTACCGGGGGGATGAGGATGAGTCCCAACCGCCAGAACCCCCGTGGTTACTGACGGGTCACACCTTTTGGCTGCTGGTTACACGTGTCCCGCAGTCACAGTAGGCACATGCCCCGATCCGCCGCCGCCGCTCAACCTCTGCCCACGGAAGGCGAGCAGAGCTCAGCTCCATGGTTTTGGCGGTGGGCTCAGACTCACCTACGTCAGCATCTGCAGAGGGCGTGCGTGTGGCGAACAGGCGAGAGGAGGGGCCGTGCTCCCAGGCGCACTTGTGGTACCAGTTGTCTAACCCGACCGCTTGATCAATGAGACCGTCCAAGGTGGCGGGAATGGCATGAACTGCCAGGTTGTCATGGAGGTGAGGATTTAAACCGTGGAGGAATGCATTGCGGAGAGCAAACTTGTTCCACCCCGATTCTGCCGCTTTGACTCGGAACTCTATCGAGAAGTCGGCCACTGACCGGCTGCCCTGGCGGAGCGACAATAGGTGACTCATTATATTCCCTTCACTCTTGGTACAGTTTATTTATTTAGCGAATGCAAAGTCCTCAAGCCAAGCAGTTGCCTCCTGGTTTGCTGTATGGAGAGTGTGTAATCCTCCTTCCAGTCTTTGGAGCGGGCAAGCCTCTATGATGTGTTCCATTGTTTGCTCCTCTCCACATGCGCACAGTGGGCTAGGGCTACTGCCCCATCTGTGAAGGCTGGCCAAGCAGGGGCCATGTCCAGTCCTGAAGCGATTGAGTGTAGACCACTGTCTCCTTAGGAGGTTGGTGCCCGGGACCTGTTGGTTGGGGTTTGTCACCAGGTGTTTGTTTGGGACCTACTTGGTCTCCCATTACTCTTGCCAAGCTGTCTGGATGGTGAAGTCAGCTGGGGGAGGGTTTTTCCAAATCGGCCGTCTGGATGGAAGTCGGGCAGTGGGTGGGGTGTAGATATCTGCATAGATTGGTAAGTGAGGAGAATCTTTGGCTTTTTGAAGCATCCTTTGAGCTAGTGCTGCTCGCTGGATGTGTGGGGGGGCTATGTTTGACAGTACAGGGAGCCAGGGGAGTGGTGTTGAGCGGATTGTCCCAGTTATGGTTCTCATGGTTGTGTTGAGCTGGGTGTCTACGTGGTGTGTGTAGGATGACCTGGACCAGACAGGGGCACAATATTCTGCTACAGAGTATGAAAGGGCCAGTGCTGAGGTGTGCAGGGTGGAGGCTACCGCCCCCCATTTTGCACCAGCGAGCTTGCAGAGCAGGTTGTTTCATGCCTTCACCTTAGCAGCCGTCCCCTTTAAATGTTCCTTGAAGGATAGGGTCCTGTCAAGGGTCACTCCAAGGCAGGTTGGATTCGAGGCATGCTTAAGCTTAAGTCCGCTCAGGTGGATGTTTAGTTCTCTGGCAGCTTTTACATTGTGGAGATGGAATACACTGGAGATGGTTTTTGCTGGGCTTGGTTTTAGGTGCCAGGTTTTGCAGAACTGGTCCAGTTTGGCAAGATCTTCCGTGAGCACTCGTTCCAGTGGCTCAAAGTCTGGTGCTTGGAGTGCCAAACAGATGTCGTCTGCATAGATGAATTTGTGGGATTTTGTAGTGGGCAGGTCGTTTATGTAGAGGTTGAACAGGGTTGGAGCTAGAACTGAGCCTTGTGGGAGTCTGTTTTTCTGCGTTCTCCATGCGCTTGTGTTCTGACCGAGGTGGACTCTGAATCTTCGGTTGGTCAGCAGGGTTTTTATAATTGCTGATGCCCAGGCAGGGATCGCCTTTGTAAGTTTCAGGAGGAGGCCTTTGTGCCAGACCGTATCATAGGCGGCTGTAAGATCGAGAAACACAGCCCCTGTCTTCAGTCTGCTCTCGAAACCATTTTCGATGAAGGTGGTTAGGGCCAGTACTTGCTCTCCTGTGCTGCGGTCCTTGCAGAAACCTGCTTGATCCACACTTAGAATTTCCTCTATTTCTGAGGAAATACGTTGCAGTATTAGGCGCTCCATGATTTTATAAGGAACGCTGAGTAGGGAGATTGGGCGGTAGCTTGCTGGTAGTTTGTGGTCTTTGCCAGGTTTTGGTATAGCAATGACCTTTGCTGTCTGCCATTTCTTTGGGATCGAGTTTGTTTGTATGATCCTTGTGTAGAGTTGTGTCAACCAGGTTAGGGCTCGGGGGCCAAGATTTTTCATGAATTCTGGGAAGATGTTGTCATATCCTGCTGCCTTTCCACATTTCAGGCCCTGTAGGACTTTCTCCAGTTCAGCAGCCTCAAAGGGTTCAGGGTTCGTTTCCTCTACAGGCATTTTTTGGTGTTTTTTTTAGCTCAGTTGTAACTGCTCTTCTGGTGTCTTTGTCTTGGGGTGCTTTGGCGATGGTCAGTAGGTGGGATGCAACTTGGTTGGGTGTGACAGATGTTCGGCTTTGGCTAGGGGGCTTCTGTGCAGCTCCTAGGCGACGGATGAGGCTCCAACATTTCCTGCTAGAGTGGGTAAAGCTCTGGTCAGCAACTGTCTCCTCCCATTTCTTTCGCCGGGCTGTACTTAGCGATTCAATGAGATGGTCTGCTATCTCAGGGTCCCCTGATGTTTGATAGGATTGTAGGAGGGCAGTGCTTTCTCCGTCCAGGCATGGGACATAGAGGGGTCGGTAGCCTCGTGGGATTGCAGTGTGAGCAGCCTTGAAGATTGCGCTGCAGAAGCGGTTGTATGCTTCATCTACAGTGATGGTGTGGAGTGGGATGGTAACAGCACTCCAATCCAGAGTTTCACTGAATTTCTTCCAGTTGGCTTTGCGGAAGTTCCAGCACGTCTTCCTTGGACTGTTTATGACTGGAAGTTGTTTGGCCAATGTGTACAAGCAGGGGCCGGTGTTGGCTGTGTGGAAAATCGTCAAGAATGAGGATCTGTGTAGGATATGGCGTCCCATTCAAAGAGCTGACCCAGCACAGGTCAGGAGAATAGTCCTTCTTCCACCTAGCAGAGTGGAAGGTTCCTCTTTTTTGGGGTCGTGTATCAGAGCGAGATCATTTCTAGATGCCCATTCTGAAAGTACCTTCCCGTCACTATCCACTGCTGGGTACCCCCAGTCAGGGTGATGGCTGTTAAAGTCCCCCACATAGATGGCAGGGTGGGGTAGGGTGGGTAAGACCTGCAGATCCCAGTTGGCACTAGGGGGCTTGTACACATTGACAATATGGAAGCCACCAATGGTTATGGTGTCTGAGAAATGCGTTGTTGTCAGGTGGTTTACTTCAACTATGTCAGAACGCACATAGGTGGCATGTCCATGTTTGGCATGTGGAACATAGCACAGCAGGTCAAAGCCATTGATGGCGTAGCGGCCAGCTTCCTCTGTGCCAATATGAGTCTCTTGGAGGCAGATTACATCAATCGAGTGTTGGAAGGCGAGGACTTCGATAAGGCTTCGCTTGGCTGCAGATAGGCCTTCAACGTTTAGTTGTAGTATGCGAAGGGCAGGTCCTACTGCAAGGTGCTCTCGGAGCTGTTTGCTTTCAGCTTTGGGACTGTGACTAGGATTCTTCTTTGACTTGGCACTGAGGCGTCGTCTCTTTGAATTTAGTCTGCTGGTAGGATCATTAGCTTCCCCGGGCAAGCCCGGGTACTGGCGGAGGGTGTGACGAGAACGCTGATCCATTGTCCTCCTTGGTACAGTTGAACATGCGGGAAAAATCATTCACGAATTGGTCAAACTTAGGTGGCGCGTCCCTCTGGCTATCGATTACAGACTGAGCCCAAATAAGAGCTCGGCCCTGATTCAGGAGGGTGAATTGGTGAATTTTAGAAATGTCATCCGGGAACTCCCCCCTCACCTGCTCAAAATAAAGCCGAATGTGACCAAGGAAATCTTTACATCCCCCCACCTCCCCTGCATATGGGATAGGAGTGGGGAAAGTGGGGGGATGTGGGGAAAGAGTTCGGCGGATGGTGGAAGAAGTCGGAGGAGCAGATGGGAGCAGAGTAGGCGAAGCAGACGTGCGGGCCAAATGATCAGTAAGTACACTCAGCTGCTGCGTAATGGTTTGCAGCAGCTGAGTGTGTTCAGCCACCTGCCTCTCTGTAACGTTGATGCGGTGGAGTGCGTGTGCTTTGTTGCTGTGGCACCTGCTAGGCCGTGACCCTGGCTAGCTCGTTCTGTCATATTGACTGGACAATCTGCCTACATGCAGAGTGCAACATCAAGAGAAACACACGCAAAATACGTTTGACCGTTTACTGAATTTCAAAAGAGCAATCTTGAGGAAAAATCAGTCACTCGCCAGAGGAGCAGCAAACCTGCAGGGAGAGAAGCGAGGCTGATTAGAAAGAGGATTGGAGGAGGATTGGGAAATCCAAATAGTACCACTTATGTGGGAGAGAAAGAGAGACTGGCTCAGAACCCAGCGAAGGAGATGGACCAGCAGGTCGGAACTGCTGGAAAGGGAAATAGCGAGCTGCGTCTGACCAGGTGGAGTGGAGGAACTGCAGCGGAGGCGCAACAGGCTGGTGAGCGCACCGAAACCCCTGGAGACGCACTGCTCCATTGGCAGCAACCTGGAGAAGGAGGAGAAGAACAACGTGTCAGGTAAATTACTAAACACAGAGAGCTTAAACGTTAGAACTATTCTGCTCAGGGCAGTATACCCAAACGAGCCACCGCTGAATCACTGAAGAGCGCTTCCTTATAAACGCTGGCTCAACAGAAACAGCAGGTGTGTCAGATGAGGTGATTAGTAAAGCAGAGGAAACGGGATAGTGGGGGCGAGCACTCACCAGGACATGACAGTTATTGAGGTAAAAGTGGCACCGTTTACTACTAAAGCCATTCATTCTCCAGTGACTTGCTGAGTGTTTTGGGTGTACTAATATGGCGGCCCGGTGGCTTCACTCGGCTCTGTACTTGTTAATGGGTAGCTATCCAGGTATTTTATACAGATCAGTGGTTCAACCTTGTTACTGAAAGCTATGTAGCCTAGCACAGGGAGAGCAAAGCAGTGATTGGCATGACAACGACGAAGTGACATCATCAAACCGTGTGCTGACACCATGGGTAGACCAAAGGTTTATTCCTTTTTGATATATTTTGTATTTTTCAAATCTTTTCTGACTAAATTGAGTGTGTCACTCTACCCAGTACAACCCTGTTACTCATATTACTAAAAGAAGATAAATTATTTTATATTATAATTATTTTAAGTTTCTTTTTTAAATGTATATAACTACATTTATCATACTTTCATAAACCATTACATTCCACAAATAACATTTCTTTCTGTGGAAAAAATGCTAATGCCAGCACCGATTTTCATATTTCTTATTTTTCAGAAGCACTACCATGCCACGCATGATGCTGATCCAGACAGGAGGCAGCAGTATTTAGAAAAAGAGAAGTGTGGGCTACTCTGGTTAGCCATGACAAATAAATGACAATGCTGAAGCACCAAAAGCTATCAGTTCATAAGTGTTTTTTAAATAGGCTGAGTCCTTTAACTGCCAGGTTTTTAGTCTACTATTTTTATGTTAAATATAGGCCTGCCACAATATTTACTATATCAATTTTTCTTAAAAAAAAAAAAAGATTTATCAAGTTCATTTTCATTCTTATCAGTTTATACTGAAATGAGCTGCCTTCTTGCTCTTCCTCCTCATTTTATGTAATTCTGGGTGTTCAAATCAGTCTGGTGGAGCATAGTTACTATCTACCATGTAGTCAAATGAACAGCAAATAATTTTTCTATATTTAAATTAAATTGTTTATAAATAATAAGTTCAATGTTCTTTGAAAGGATGTCAGGTTTCGTCCCACAATCCAAAGACATTCATGTTAGATTGATTATTGACTCTAATTTGTCCCTAGGTATCTGTTTCTGATAGGTCCTGTGAATAGGTTAGTGTAGCTACTAGTGAAGTGTTTTGAGTGGTCTTTGTGACTAGAAAAGTGATATACAAGTACAGGTCCTCATCCCTCGAAACTTTGTTTTATCATCCTGATGTATTCTAGCAGTTCTTCCTAAAAACAGCAAATTACTGTTATACACCATTTCTGTTTTCATGAGTGCATGTTTTTCCACATTTATGCCATGATCTACAATTAAAAGTAGTGAAGTAGTGTTATTCAATCCTGTTACCCTAATTTCAACCCTGTTAACCCAGTTGTTTTTATCAAAATATTCATATATTGAGGGCGGCAGTGGCTCAGGAGGTAGAGCAGGTCGTCCAATAACCGGATGGTTGGCGGTTTGAATCCCGTTCTCCCCTGATATCCTACCGTTGTGTCCCTGGGCAAGACACTTTACCCACCTTGCCTCCAGTGTCCATAACACTGGGTATGAATGTGTATAAATGTTCGGTGGTGGCCGGAGAGGCCGTTGGCGCGGATTGTCAGCCTGCCCCAGGGCAGCTGTGGCTACAGTAGTAGCTTACCACTACCATTGTCTGTCTGGAGTTAATGAATAATGTATCTATTTGTAAAAGCATCTTTGAGTGTCTATGATAAAGCGCTATATAATTCTGATGCATTATTATATACGGTTTCATCAGCTTTTCTTTGTAATAGTTTGATGCATAGTGTATTTGAGGAACGATTTTAAAATAAATAATAAAATTACAAAAATCACCTTATGTGACTGTTAAAAAGTTGGGTGAGGTAAGTTTCAAAAGTTGTTTAAATTAATACTAGTGCATGCCCGTAGAAAGCAAGTATTCCTGTCTGAAACAGGTATCGCAATCAGGCTTTACAGGCCCAAATGTAGGCTGTATTTGAAAGTGGAATACAAAGAGGTGTAGCCTATATGTAGAAAATCACATGTTAGACTTTGACAAATATAAAAGGGAGTAAGGGAGCTTCTTGTCAAACCTTTGCTTCATCCGTTCAGGTGAGGGCATCTCCAGCAGTGTAGAGTCCGATGGGGGGCATAGTCGGTCCAGGGGAAGGCTCATCTCGCGTCCCAGCATCAGTAACGCTGGGGAGCTGCCCGTCATGGTGTGAGGTGTTGCTCTATAATGTAGCAGCGTGCTCTGTAGTGCTTCTGAAAATGGGAGCCCATCTGCTAGATGTGTCCTGAGACCGTTCTTGAGGGTTTGGTTGAATCTCTCCACCCCGCTGTTTGCCTGAGGGTGGTAGAAGGCAGTTCTTATGTGTTTGATGCCCCTTGCTTTCACAAAGGCCTCGAAATCCGCTGAGGTGAATTGTGGTCTGTTGTCCATTGTGATGCACCCGGCACACCCCAGTGGGCGAAAAGGGAGGTGAGGAAATCATTCACTACGTCGGTGGTGACTGAGCAGGTGGGTCACATCTCGGGCCATTTTGAATGGAGGTCGTAGGCCACTAATAGAAAATGTAGGTGCTGGGGGCGCTATGTAGCTCACCACATATGGCCAATTGCACGTGTTTCCATGGGGCTGCTGGCCATGGCAGTGGTTGCAGGGGTGGGAGTGGTGGCACGCCAGTTTTCTCACTGGCCAGACAGTCTTTCACCATGATCTCCATGTCCTTGTCGATTCCTGGCCACCATACTGAGCTTCTACACCATTGTTTAACCATAACGACGCCCAGGTGGCCCTCGTGTAGCATGGTCAGGATGCAGCCTTTAAGTGCCTCCGGAATCACCGTGCAGTGCCCCCTTGCTACACAGATGTCGCTCCAGCATGATGAATTGTCCTTGACTCTGTGGAAAGGTGCCAATTCTCCCGGCATGTTGGCCGGCCAACCCGTGCAAATGAAGGTGTGCAGCTGGGTCAGTGTTGGATCCTGTTCAGATGCTTCCTGGAGCTATTGTAGGGAAACAACATTTTGGAGTAGCCCATGTAACATGTGGATCAGTTCTGGCTCCAGAGGGTCTCGGTCGCTGTTCGGAGTGGGGTTAGGTGTGGCCCGGGACAGGAGGTCTGCCACCATATTTTCTCTGCCCGGTGTAAACTGGGTGTTAAAGTTGTACGCTTTTAAACTTTCTGTCCACCTGTAGATGCGCAGGGGTCTGTGCCCTGACCCTGATGTTTCCAGTAGTGCCGTGAGGGCTGTGTGGTCTGTCCGCGGTGTGAAGCATCATCCATACAAGTGCATGTGCCAGCGTTCACACGCCCAAACGCACGCCAGTGCCTCCCTCTCTCCCACTGAGTACTTCAGCTTGGCCGAGGTGAGTGACCTCGAGGCAAACGCCACTGGGCGCTCAGTACCTCCTTGCAGTTGTGATAGAACGGCTCCTACTGCTGTTTTGGAGGTGTCGCATGTTACAAATGTGGGGCTTTGTGGGTTGAAGTGGGTGAGTACTAGTGGGGAGGTGAGCTGCATCTTTAATTCACTGACAGCAGCAGAGCACGCCGGGGTCCATACCCAGGTTGCATCCTTCTTCAGGAGGGCACATAGTGGCTCTATCGTCTCTGAGTACTGAGGGATAAAACACCCATAAAAATTTACCATGCCCAAGAAGGACGAGAGCTGCATGGGGCATGATGGTTCAGGCAGCTGCAGTATCACCTCGATGTTCGAGTGCAGGGGACGCAGACCCTTGGCAGACAGGTGGAAACCCACAAACTCGACGGTCGTTGCTCCAAAGATGCACTTCTCCCCGTTGAGTGTGGGGCTGTGTTTTGCTAGTACCGCCATAACTTTATCAAGGCGGGCGTCGTGGGAGGCCGATATTTTGCTGTGCACCATGACATCGTCCAAGTACACCACCACCCCTGAGAGACCGGCAAAGATGGTAGCCATGATCTTTTGAAAGCAGCTCGGTGTGGAACTAAGGCTGAAGGGCATGCAGGTGTACCTGAATATGCCCATGTGGGTGATGAAGACTGTCAGGTTGTGGCTGTCCGGGTAAAGGGGAACCTGTAGGTAGCCTTGGCAGATCTAGTTTGGAAAAAATCCTTCGACCCATGGAATGCTGCCATCAGCTCCTCTGTCGTGGGCAGGGTATATTTGTTGGGGATCACAGTTTTGTTTACCATTCTGAGGTTGATACACAGTCGTAGGCCACCCATCTTCTTCTTTGCTACCATGAAGTTTGAGATCCAGGGAGATGCGTTGATCCGCTCGATGATGCTGGCGTCCAACAACTTCTGCAGCTCTGTCGTGACTTTGTCCTGTAGTGCAAGGGGTAGCCGGCACAGAGGCTGAAGTTTCGGGGGCACCGCCGTGTCAATGAGTGGTCAGTGGTTGAAAGAGGTGAGGCAACCCAGCCCTGTGAAAAGCGTTGGCCAGAGGTGTTACCAGGATGAGGTGACCACCAGAACAGTGGCATCCTTTGGGTCGGTGATGGAGAAACCCAGCTCGCTGATCAGGTCGATGCACATCAGATCGGCTCCCTGGCGCATCTCTCGGGAGGAGAACGATGGAATGGCCTTGGAGCCATATCACACAGAAAAACTGACCATCCCTACCATACTGATTGTGGTGTGGCCATAACCAAATACAGTAAGTCCTCCGCATCAGCTGCAATGGTTTTCCAAGGAAACAGCTTCCTGACTGTAGACATGCTCAGAAGGGATCTTGAGGCCCCCGTGTCCAGCAGCAGTTGCAATTTGAAGCCATCCGGTTCCACCATGCACTGCCTGAATGGCGAGTATTTGGCGACAATTGAGTGAACGGTGGCTGAGTCTGGTGAGCGGGCCGTTGAATCTGTGCAAGTTGAGCGACAGACCCTGGCAAAATGGTTTAGCTTCCTGCAGTGGTAGCATTTCACCCCTCTGGTTCAGCAGGCAGGTGATTGAGTCTGATGTCTATATGAACCACAGCCACTGCAGTGCGTGTTCACCTGCATTGTCCCATTTCCTATCCTTCTTCTTTCGGTTGCAGTGGAGAGGTGCGGGGCCGGAGTACTGGGTGGTAATGGCGACGACCTGTGTTCGTGGGGTTGAACAAGGCGCTTGTTGGCTACTCGGCGTTATCTGCGATAATAGCTCGTCCTCTGCCTCCATCTGGGATGCCAATTTCACAGTCTTGTCCAGTGTTAGCTTCTCTACTGTTGAAAACTGCCTACACCGCAGCCTCCTGTTGTTAGTACACTCCGCTAACTTATCGCGTACTACCTCTTCCATCAACCCTCCAAAATCACAGGTGCTTGCTAGGTCCTGGAGGTCTGCTACATAATGCTGGACCAACTCACCCTCACTCTGGCAGTGCCAGAAGAAAATCGTTCTCCGTGCTGTTACGTTGTTATAGTCAGCGTAAAGCGTGTTCATCGCAGACACACAGTCTTTGTATGTGTCCCTAGAGCCCAAAGGGTCAAACATACACTGTCCTTCAGCGCTGAGATAGCAGGTTAGCATCCTCCTTAGCGTCTTGTCGTTAGCATCGTTTAAGCCTGTAGCAGCGATATAATTCTGACATATCTTATGCCAGCGGGGCCAGAGGATTGGTGGATCACCTGGTAGAGCGAGGAATGGCTGCGGGGGATTCAAGGATGCTTTCATGTCGGCGTTATTAGGGTTTATTCTCATTGCCATTTGTTATGTCTGGGAATGAGGTGTGGACAGTGGATATGAACTGCACTCTCCTTTATTCAACACACAACTGGACTATATACAGAAGGGTGGTATGGTGCCACGGCCAGTTCGCCATGTGATAATGTCACCTACGGTGAGGCACCATGTCCAAACACCACAAACCACATTGCAAATAAGTATGCTAATGATATGCTTTCATGTGTTATCCTTGTTTGTTGTATATGTATGTATTTTTTTATGCATGTACTTATATGATTTTTAGCAAACTCAATCAATCAATCAAGCTAGCACTATCCCTCGGACGTGAACGCGGAAATGCACGAGATTCGCGTGTGCTCGCCACTTTCCATTGACTTTGTATGTATTTGTGCCATTCAAAAAATTTGCTTTGTATTTGGTCTGAATGCACCTTAAGTTTTCAGTTCCAAAAAGTCAGAGTGCATACTGTATAATCTGATTAACTAGGTACATGGGGGAAGTTAAAAAGCCTTAATAGAGCTTTACAAAGCAAACAATGAAGGATGGAATTTTCAGACTTTCTTACATTTTACCAGGGCAGTACCCAAATATTCTCTTATCTGGATATCTGTTTATGACAGTGGTATTCATTTTTTAAAAATTGGTATTTGGATATTTGCTCCTTCACCCAAACTGCTCAGTTTTACTTATGCTAATTCTGATTTACTACATTTCCAAAAAAGGTAATAAAATTACATGAATAAATTTAGAATAGAATAGAATAGAATAGGCTTTATTGTCATTGTACAGTTGTACAGCACAACAAAATTGTGGGGACATTCACAAAGGAATCTGCAAAAAATATCCTTGAAAAAATTATTTCAAATTACATGAAAAATTGCATATTTACTATAAAAAATAGTAAAAAGTAAGAAAAAAAAAGCCTCTCAAATTTACACACAAAGCTGCAAATTTATGAAAAAGGGTACAAATTTACATGAAAATAGTTCTTTATAGCAAAAGCCATGAAATCTGAATGTAATGATAAAGGTTGTAAAATAGCCTTCTGCCTTTCAATGCACTAGATTTCTAACATCACATTATTCGGAATACTTATTTTTTTATAGAAAATATATTTGACCAAAGTGACATCCAACCAGGGGCTCAAACTCACAACCACTCACATCGGTCCTGCACTCTCCTTATGTCATCAAGTGGCTTGACCTCTTATACAGTATAAGCTTATATAGATTGTCCACTGGTGAAGAATCCCAAAACTCCCTTCATGCAGTTGGCAGGTCTGTACAGGTCAGCTCCATGTATCTTTGGCTGATGTTGCTGTTTTTTTCTTGATTATGATTTTTTTCCACTCCTCATATGCCTCCAAGAGTGCTTGTAACTCTCCATAATTCTCTCTCTTTTGCTCTTGGTTTCTGTGTTAAACCCATGCTGTCTTAGGTTTGCTGTGAACGCGCACGTCTCGAGATCAGTCAACTATGAGTTGATCAAACAGCTTCATAACTGGAGTTCTGGAAGCAGAAACTTGGAGTAAGTTCTGGCAGGTCCACTTAACCCTGAGTTCAGGATTTATTTCATGCTATGTTAACCCTGTTTTCTGGAATACCCCCCAGGTGAGTTACTCTATGTTGGCATGAACACAACACACTATTCTGTATTTATACAACAGTTCTGATGGAGCAATTTGATTGATTAATAGTGATTCCAGTAGTTACTATGTTTCCCGATAACCATATGCCGATGTTTCACTGGATATGTATCACTCCGCTTCAGTGGCGCTTTCTGAAAAGCAGTCCTCAAAATCTCAGCTTCAGTGCCTCAGATGTGCTGCCTGGCAGCTTGTAAACATCCGAGTCACATCTGTTCCCATCAAAACAGAAGAACTAAAGTTGAATATATCATGGACCGTGGAACCAGTAGGGCTGGTAGGGCTCGGCCTGACCTACCTTTTGACAATAAATGGAGAGAGTGTCATGAACCTCCTCGTGTGCTTTTACGCAGCGTCCGGAGGAGGAGAAGGAAGAATGGGATTTACGCAGCAGGATTCACCACAACACATTTATTAAACACACAGGCAGACAGTTCAAAAATAAAGACTGACCAAAAGGGAGTTGTATGCACAAAATGGCTGACGTGATGAGCGTACAGCGGGCTGACCACTGTGCACCGTGGCCACAAACAAATAACAGAAACACACATATAAGCTCGGGAGCACTGGGAGGCTTTTAGGAGGCTCAACTGTCAAAGGAGGACAAACTGGGCAACAGCCTAAGCATAGCAGTTGTACCGCACGGGGAAACGCTACCAGTCAAGCGTAGCAGCACAACTGCACAAAGAAATGCTAACAGTTACTCACAAGCAGGAATAGTCCCAAAAGTCCAATACTCCAGCGAGCACACACAAACCTTCGTTGACTTTGACTGTCATGTGGTGATTGACGACCGTAAGATAGCGGAATGGTCCAGCAGTGTTTGACTGGCAAAGGCCACCTAAGTACAAACACTGCTGGCATCACAAATCGGGCACACCTGGGCAAGGTGCGGGAAAGACAATTTCCAAGGGAGAATCAGCTGGCTGTCAAAGAGAGAGGGGACGTGGTCAGACCGGCGAATGTTAGACAGCACCCACATGAAAGTGGGTCAAAGAGGCTGTCTAACAACCACCGGCCAGAGCGGCGGCTACAGGCATGAAAAAACAACAACAACACAGACATAAAAACAACAAGAACTCAAAAGATAACACAATACATAATAAACCCGATACCTGAGCCATGGAGAACGGTCAGAACCGAGCCTACAGGAAAACACCGGCTCGGTTCGTGACAGAGCCCCCCCCCCTTCTAGGGGTGGATTCTCTACATCCACGGTAACATCACAAGGAAGGGAAACCTCTGCCCCCCCCCAACCCCAACAGGAACAACAACACAAACCCGGGTGGGAGGTAGGGGGAACAGGAAAGGAGGGAACACAATACCCCACCCAGGGCCCACAATTAACCCCCCCAAGTCCAAAGGTGTGGGCATTCGGGAGGCCGCCCAGAGTCCCAGGCCCAGCAGGCAGTCCTATGAACAGAGTCCAGTGGCCTGCTGGAAAACACGGGCCATCTGGCCCAGAGAGTCAGTCCCTCTGGTGGTCAGCCAACACTGTAAAGCCACCAGGGCTGGTGGGATGAAGCAGGCGGTGGCCTGCCCACCGGAAGGCTAACTGGTGGGTGACCGGACAGTAGGAAGGAAACCCCCACGGCATAGGACAGGGAGGAAAAGGGGACCATGGTATCCTCAGACTGGTCCACAGCACCCTCGGTGGTCCTGTCTTGGGACACAGCTACACCCACGGTGTACCTCAGCTGGGCCAATGCAGCACCCACGGTAGACCCCGACTGGGCCAACGCTGCACCCGCGGTGGACCCCGACCGAGCCAACACTGCACCTGCGGTGGCTCCCGGCTGGAGCTCTGCAGCACCTGTGGTGGCTCCAGGCTGGAGCTCTGCAGCACCCGCGGTGGCTCCTGAGTGGAGCTCTGCAGCACCTGCGGTGGACTCCAGCTGGAGCTCAACAGCACCCACGGTGGGCCCTGACCAGGCCAATGCTGCACCCATGGTGAGCAGGCCAACCCGCCAGAGCACCAAGCTGAGGAGGCGGTTGATGAGGGGAGCCCTGACGACCCTGGCAGGTGGGGCTAGAGCAGCGGCGTCCTCCGCTGGTCGGACCGGACACACGACGACCTCTGGCGACAGCACACCCTCTCCGGCAACCCTAGACGAAGGCTCAGAGACAGCAGGAGAAGATAGGTGGTTCGGGTTGCCAACAGCGGCGGAGCCTGGCGAAGTGAGTTCAGGTGCAGCCCTCCCATCACCTAGAGCCAGGCAAGATCTCTCCAATACTGACATGAGAAATACAAGAGAGAGAACTTGCCTGAGCTGGAGCTCTACTGCCGTCCAGGACTCCGTCGAACTTGAAGATAACATTCCGGGTCCGGCCTCGAGGAGCCCGCCAGGATTTAGCAGGATTCGCCCACGCATTACCTTTTTTTCTTTTTGAACATTTTTTCCTCTCCCACCTGTGTTGCCTGCGATGCCCTCAACGTGCCGCTCCCAAACCGGCCGAGGCAGAGGATCGGTGGGGAGTCCCACCGTGGAGGAGGAATGGGCGGCGTTCTTCATTTGGGACTTCATGGAGGAGGCTCACAAGGCCTGTGGACTGAAGGCGAAGTGGAGCAGTCTGGACACAGTGGAGGGAATTCTGGAGGCGCATCCGGGACAGTCCACTGGTTTTGAGCTGCTTTTGAGTCTAACAGGAATAAAGATTTATTCAGACTCAGACCTCCCAGCTGGCTCAAGATGATGCTAGCCAATGGCCTCCACATCAAGTATATCAGTCCATACAGACACCTTTGTATGAAATGAAAACGAAACGTCACCCCTCTGCTGTTCAGGTGGATTAGGCCCTGCCCTCCTTCATCCCTTGGGAGGTACAGTACACTTTGCAGGACCCAGTGCACTTGTCCCAGAAGAAATCAACGAGAACTGCCTGAATCTTTGACAACAAATCTCGAGGTGGGTCAACACATGACAATCGATGCCACAGAGTTGATGAAAGCAGACTGTAACAAGAACTCTGCCTCTGTAGGACATTTTGGTTAAAATCCATTTCCACCGAGCAAGTCGACCTTTAATCTTTTCAAGGACATCTCTCCAGTTCTGGAGAACAAAGGTGTCATCTCCCAAACACACTTCTAAATATTTTAGCTCTTCCCTCTTCCAAATTAACCCTACAGGCAACTTAACCTTTTTCTCCAGTGTCCCTCCAACACTGAGTGCTTCACTTTTATCCCAGTTTACTTTGGCTGAGGACAAAGAGCCAAATTGGTAAATGACCTGCACCAGAACATCAATATTATGTTGAACGTTAACTAAAACAACAAGATCATCAGCATATGCTGATAACTTAAAAGGCTTTTCACAACCAGGTACAATTAGGCCTTGAAGTTGAGACCTCAGCTTGTGCAGCAAAGGTTCAAAAGCCAGAGAGTATAACATGCCAGACAAGGCACATCCTTGTCTTATTCCTCTCTGAACCTGAAATTGAGTAGTCAGTCAACCATTAATCTTAAGTACACTGAATATTATGATGCAAGGGTTTGATGTAATTAATAAAACACGGAATAAAACCAAAAGCACCAAGTGTGTCTCATAAAAATTGACGTCTAACATGGACGGTCAAAGGCTTTTTCCTGATCAATCGATAAAAAGCCAATTTTTAGACCAAAAAGTTTTGAGACTTCTAACAAATCTCTGATCAAAATATCTGAAATCAGTCTTCAAGGTACACAATAGGTTTGATCAGAGTGAATGACTTGTTCCTTTACTTTGCTTAGCTGTGGTGCAAGAACTTTAGAAAGGATTTTATAGTCCGAGCACAGCAGTGACACAGGCCTCCAGTTCTTAATAAGCTGCAAATCACCTTTTTTTAGGTAGTAGTGTGATGACTGCTCTCCTGCAGCACAGAGGCAAAAAAACTCCTAATGAGACAGTCATTCAACACTTCTAGCAAATCATCTCCGATCACAGGCCAAAATGTTTTATAAAAGTTAACCGGCAACCCATTAATTCCTGGAGCTTTTCCAGTTTGCATGCTCTGTATAGCAGCATGCAGTTCATCAGAGGTGAGTGATGCCCCTAAAGCCTCATTACTGCTTTGATCAACCTGAGGAAGACCCTCATAGAAACTTTGAGCCCCAGACTGATTTTCTTGGAATTCACACTTGAACAAATTACTGTAAAAACTGACAGAGTGTTTACAGATTGCAGCATGATCAGTTAAGACTAATCCAGTATCAGTCTTCATGCTGTGAACAAATCTGCCTTGGCCATTTTTACATTCTAAGCCAAAGAAAAAATGTGATGGAATTTCGGGACACAAAGTTATCTTTACAATGAGTCCAAGTATATTGTCTTTGATTCTTGTGGAAACATCTCCACACATCACACAAATCATGAGTCTCAAGGAGGTAAAGTAAGCAAGCATGAGAGGCAGAGTGAGGTTCTGATTCCCATCTAAATTCTCAGCAGTGCAGCTTCAGTCACCACCAATAAATACGTAAATACTCTTCACTGTTACGGTCCTTAATAACATCGTTCAATACATCAAGAAAGGCCAGTCGTTCTGTGCCAGCAACAGGAGCATATATATTGATGAAAACAAGTTTTACATTTTCTTAAATGGCATTGACTTTTAATAGATGGCCTTTAATAACTTCAACTCAATCAGAAGATTGAGGAGTGAAGTTGCTAGAAAAAAAAGAATTCCAACCCCACAACTGTTGCTGGTTTTATGACTTAAAAAGACGTCACCTGACCATTCTCTTTTCCAGTCAATCTCATTATCAGGGGTACTGTGCGTCTCCTGCACAGAAGTGACATCTAGCTTTTTAAGAGAGCACGGACTAAAGAGAGAGGCCCTTTTTCTGTCATCTTTTGCTCCATTTAAGTTTAAACTGCCTACTTTTATATCACCCATGGTACAGGAGAGAAGAATCAAAACAAAGACAAATAAACAAAAGGAAAATGAAAAGTTATATACAAAAGATCTAATCGCCATCCTCTAACTGCTTTTTGGCTTTTAAAACTAGTTTTTTCAGACGATAAGTCTCTTGATCGGTGAAAGCTTTTTCTTCTAAACCTTCAGGGTTTTTCTGTGGTCCTCTTACTGAGTCAATGAAGAGTTTTAAATCAGGAAAAATATCTTCAATTTTTACATTCCTGGCACCTTTGGTATCTTTAAGAAACTTCTTAATGCTCACTAAGGAATAAGCAGCCTTCCTACATTCCCCCAACTGAGATGAAGCCAAGGACTCCACATCTGAGTCCAGCTCAGCCTCACTCCCAGACTGCTGCCACTCAGGCTGAAGACAACTTGTCCCTGCCTGAGACAAACTCACTGCTCCTTTCTTTGCTTGCAAAGTGTTATTATTGTTGGTTTAGGTTTTCCTTTTCCGATGAGGAACTTTAAAAAATCACCACCATCTACATCAAGCTGACTTTCCTCCAACAAATCCTGTGTAGCTGTTTCACACTTTTTTTACTGAAAGTCTGACTTTTCTGTGCCTCTTCCTGTCCCTCTACTATCTCTTGGCCATCCTGTTAATTCCAGACTCCCCAACACTCTTCTGACTGTCCAGCTGGATGTCAGTTGTTACATCCTGCTCATCCTCATGTATGTGTTTTACCTGACTTCTTTCTTCTTGACTATTCACACTCCCCTGCCTGTCTTGCATTGTTTCATTTTTCTCATCCACAGTACTCTGGTTGTCATGACTTGTCACCCCAGGTTCAATCTGTTTCTGGATTACGGTTTGTTGTCCTCCAGCAGTGGCATTACTGCTGTTGGTCTGTCCAGAGGAAGATTTTTTTTTGCAGGACATGCTCTAACTAGATGTCCTTCACTGCCGAGCTGAAACATTTCATAGTTTCTCATATTGCAAAGATCACAAAGTCAAACTCATCTATTCTCAGTTTAAAAACTAAGTTTAAAGAGGACGTTTTTCTGTAGTAACTTGCAGGACGTGCTTTACTTTTGGGAGAGGCTTTCATTTTTGGAGGCCTGAGTGAACACACATAACTAGCTCTTAGCTTAGGTGAACAACAACAACAACGGCAGGTTTACTTTTTCACTGCTTGAATACAACACACTTATACAACAGCACCCCCTGGTGGACAATCTGAAGTATTTATTCACTTTACTCTTATTCACTTTACTACACCCCACCCCCTTAAGCTGGGTTTACCCCTTAACAGAAAGGTAACACTTCACAACACTTCTTTTTTTATCTGAACATCTCCCTATTCAGTGTAACTGGAAGTCTTTAAGGTAACTAGGCAACTTAGTTTCTCTCTTTGACTGTCTCCTTAGTGGACTTGGTTTTGTGACAGTCTTCGGTGTTGTCTCTGGTTGTGTGGAAACTTCTGTAGCTGCCATCTTCTCCTGAGTCTCGCTGTTGACAACAACCTCCTCAATGTCCAGCCATGGTTCTTCTTTCCTAGTGGTCTGACTTGAGTGAGTTGTGTCTGTCTGATTCATTTCTGTTTTATTCTGTGGTGACAGGTGGTGAGAGTGAATCTGATCCACATGTCTCCTAACCACCCTCCCATCAGCCAACATCACTTTGTAGGATACTGGGCCAGTCACAGATGCAATGATTCCAGGAGCCCACTTAGGTCCAAAACTGACTTGACATAATGAGATGTTATCTCATTAGCGTCAAAAAAGTGTTTGAGGACTTCACAATATTCTTCCCACATCTAGGTTTGGCCATCAAAAGGAGCAGTGCTTCCTACCATTGCCGCTGCCACTTCGTTTGTCGTCTCCATGGAGCCTTCACTTTTTGTCAGCACGGTTCTGTTCAATATATGCAGTGTCTCTGCATTCTCATCTTGACAGGACACTCACTGGTACTTTATCCTCATCATCATTTATGTAGTAACTTGCAGGATGCTCTTTACTTTTGGGAGAGGCTTTTATTCTCAGAGGCCTGAGTGAACACTCATAACTAGCTCTTAGCTTAGCAGAACAACAACAACAGCAGGTTTACGTCTTCATTGCTTGAATACAACACACTTGTACAACAGTGCCCTCTGGTGGACAGTCTAAAGTATCATTTTACTACAGAAACACTACATCAGGAGTGTCAAACTCTTTCCATGGAGGGCCAAGACCCTGCAGGTTTTACCTCCACCCAGTGTCTTCAACAGGTGATTCGCCAAATTTCTTCCAACCGATTGCTGATCAGTGAAAACACCTGCTGAAGACACTGGGTGGAAGTAAAACATGCAGGGTTTTGGCCCTCCATGGAATGAGTTTGACACCCCTGCACTACATGTTTTAATCACTATTTAAAACTTGGACCTATATAGTAATAATATATTATAGGTATAACATTGTAAGTGCAACTGGATTTAAATAATAAGTCAATGAAATTCTGTTTTTAATATTTCAAAATCACCATATTGCCCGAGCCTCGATGGTAGTAGTAGTAGTAGTGACGTCACTTGGTTGGTTGGTCAGGAATGCCTACATTAGATTCTCACTTACAGTTAGCTTGTCAGAAGCTTGATGGAGAAAAAGGAAAACAAAAGGAAGACTTGACAGAAGGTGGGTCATTTTTGTATTGCACCTGGCTGTAGCAATGAATTTTACAGGCTCAAAAATGAGGGAAAGACTGTCCATTTTCATTCATTGCAACTGAAACGGACAGCTGTTCTTCATCGGTGGCCAGCTGCACACAAATGGGTCAACTTTCCAGTTAGCTGCAATGCTAGGATTTGTAGTAAGCATTTTACAAATGAGAACTATGTGGTGTTGGTGTTTGACACCTTTATTATGAAGTGCGGTGTAGTGGCAGGCACTACAGTCCCTCACACCAGTTTACCAAAAACAAAGCCTGAGCTAGTTTCTGTGATACTATCAATGTATAGGTCAGTTAAGCTGTATTTAAACAGCACTTTTCAGAACAAATCTCATTGCTTCAATGGGAACTGTATAAAGGTTTAAAAAATGAAATCGAAGACTTATTAGACTAGATAAGATTAAATGGATAGCTTAAAAAAGCTACAAATATTTGAAATAAAAAAAATCGTAGTAAAATATGCTAAAAGTGTGGAAATGTGAAAATGACGAGGCAGAGTTTATCTCACGAGTCAGGTTTATTCACATCTTCCAACATCAGCAAAGCAGAAAGAGGAAAAACACAGACATTCGTCCTTTATACATAAAGGACGTATATCCAGTATACCAGGATATATATCCTGGTATATCCAGGACCTTCAAAGCTCACAGTCACATTGCATTTAATCACAAGTAACAATGCATCTTTTCTTAAATCCTATAACATCCTCCTCATAGTCTCTGGCAGACCAGGAAATCCCCCAAGGCCGTCTCTTGCATACCAAAGACTAAATTTTCACATCCTCGTGTTACCTCCAAGGAGGCCCAGTTCTTTGTTCTACTCTGAGATGTGAAGCTTAAAGTGATACATATGTGGCCCACAAAACAATGAATGACGCGATGAGATTTAGAAGAAAGGAGCCCCATACAAATTTATTAGCCATCTAATATTTCCAATTCCCAGGCTGCTTATACAGTAGGTCATAGTGCTCAAATCACGTGCATAGCCGTGCATACCCATGCATGCCCATAGAAACCAAGTATAAGCAAATATTTCTGCATGCCAGTAGAAAGCAGGTGTAAGCAAGGGTGTAAGCAAGCACGTCAGCACTCATTCAGTGATGCCTGCCTTTGATTTTTGATGGTCTTATAGTGAGTCCTATGATCTGTGATGATGTCATAGGGAGCGATGATTGTGAGTCATGCCTGCGTTTGATCTTGGAAGCTGTCCTATGTGGTCTGATCTTTGATGATGGCATAACGAGTCCTATGATGCCTGCATTTCATTTTTTTTTTATTTTGTATACTTTATTGATCCCCAGAGGGGAAATTGAGGGCATCCACCTGGATGGATGAAGCAGCCATGGTACGGCACTATCCCTTAACCATTCACACACACATTCACACCTAGGGCCACTTTAGAGTCTCCAGTTAACCTAACCTGCATGTTTTTGGCCTGTGGGAGGAAACCGGAGAACTCCCGGAGTAAACCCACTCAGATACGGGAAGAACATGCAAACTCCACACAGAAGATCACTGTTGGTCAGGGGCTGGGATCGAACCAGGGATCCCATGGCCAAGGGTGAGTTGCTGTGCTGCCGCAGTGCTAACCACTGCGCCACCCTCATTTGATCCTGGTTTAAATTAGTGTGTCCTATTCTTAATCGGGTGATGAGTATCTTTTCTTTCCTGTTTCTGGCAAGTCCCATTGGGTTTCAAGTGCTGTGCCCTATTGGTAATCGGGTGATGAGTATCTCTTCTTTTGTGAGTGATGGTGTATATGACATCATAAAGACATGAAGGCAGGCATCGTGAGTGATGGTCTATATGACATCATAAAGACATCAAGGCAGGCATCATAGGACCTCATGCCTACATCATAGGTAGCCAGTCCTATTGTGTATATTACAGCATCGCGAGTCCTATGTTGGCAGATATCATAGGATCCTCAAGTCCTATGTTGCCTGATATCATAGGATCATCATAACGCATCATGCAGACATCATAGGCTGTCCTATGATGCACTCTGATCGTGACACACAGACATGATGTACTGCTTCGAATGGGTGTGGTTTAAAGTTGTGTGTGCTATTGTTAATCGGGTGATGAGTAAGATTTCCAAATTTACACAGAAACTGAGAGATTTCTTGAATTTATAGAGTGATATCACTATAAATTCCTCTGTCACGATCATAGGACATCATAGGACAGCCTATGATGGTTCTATGATGCCCCTATGCCTTGATGTCTTTGTGATGTCATATATACCATCAGGACTCACGATGCCGTCATATAGACAAAAGGACTGTACTGCTATCACTACGTGTTGTACACACTGTGTATATGAACGCAGATCAACAGCAAGCCAAACTCGTTTTTCATGAGCCAGGAAACCGAGCGTCTTGCTCCTTTATTACAGTTTTCTAGACAGCTTACAATTCTTTACAATAGTGGCTTGAAAAGCTCAATGAAAAGCCCGAGTGAAACTGAAAATATAATCAGAAAATAAAATGTGTTTTAGCTCTTTGTCAAGTGAAAAATAAATGCACCAAAAAATGGCTAACGCCAGAAAACTTGCACAGAAGTTAACCTTAGCTGCTACTAAAGGCAAGCAACACGTTTTCGCTATCTTTTCATATGCTAATTAGATCACTAGTAGCAGCATTACTATGCTAATACACAGTACTCTCGGTGTAAGGCAAGTTAGTAAGCTCCTGGGATAAGGCTAATTCCTGGTAACAACATATCTACAAAGCGATCTCAAAACCACATCTTATAAAACTTATAAAGTTAACAAAACACTTATTAAACTCACAGCCATTGCTTTCGAGGGTGTAGAAAAAGATTTAGTACACAGGAGGAGCATCTTGAACCTTTACAGGGAGGTTTTTTTCATTCTTTTTTTTTCTTTGACTACTGCTTCTCCTACCCATAAAGCATTACGACCGCTGACTACGCCTTCAAAATAAAATACAAGCAAACCAATACTGACTGTATAGAAATTACTTTTAACCCGATGACCATTTTTTAGCATGAATTATTACAGATGAATTATGACATTTTATTATTAACTTATTGTGAACCATTTTTAACCTTTTATGAAACACACTCTACTGTGCGCAGAACACTCCCCGCCTGGCATTACTAATGCCACTACTGCTTTTTATCAATCACTTCATTTTCTAAGAGCATAACAACATCCGAAATGGGACGCAAGTAAGTCTTTGAAACACCCTGGGATGATGTCCTCACTTCGACCTTTCTGACCTTTCTGTCGCTGCTTGGAAAGGTGGATGTGATGATGGCCATTGTCCATTCATTTCTGGGTGCTTGATTTTGTTTCAACAGCACTATGTCACCTGTCTGGAGGTTGCGGTGTGTTGTATGCCACTTGCACCTTGATTGGAGGGTGTTGAGATATTCGTTTCTCCAGCGGCTCCAAAATTCAGTGGCGAGTGCTTGCACTTGTTTCCACTGGTTTTTGAGCAAGTCTTTTCCATAAAAGTCTCCCAGTGGAGGGGGGACATGCTGCTTTTGGGTCAAGATCATTGTGGGACAGAGTAGGAATGGTGAGGAAGGGTCCGTTGAGATGGGGACTAAGGGCCTTGCATTGATTATAGATGATACCTCAGCCATTAAAGTACAAAGCACTTCATGCGTCAAACGAGTGTGTTTGTTTTGCAAAAGCATAGAGTCCAATATTTTGCGAGTGACCCCAATCAGTCTTTCCCAGACACCCCCCATGTGGGAGGCATGTGGGGGATTGAACTCCCATGTGCAACCGTTGGCATGAAGATAGTTGACAATGTTGGGAGGGTTCTTGTTGGTTTGTGCCATGCCTAACTCCACACTCGCTGCAATGAAGTTAGTGCCTCTGTCAGATCGCATTTGCTTTGTTGGGCCTCGTATTGCGAAGAATCTGCCTATTGCATTTATGCAGCTGCAAGTGTCCATAGATTCAATGACTTCAATATGTACGCCTCTTGTGGTCATACACGTAAAGAGTATTGCCCATCTTTTGCTTTGTGGAGCGCCACCTCTTGTGTGTCGAGTGACTACTGACCAAGGACCGAATACGTCCAACCCGACATATGAAAATGGAGGGCATGTTTTGAGTCTCTCAGACGGGAGATCTGCCATTTTCTGAGTCTCTAGTTTTCCCCTGAGTTTCCTGCACGTTGCACAATGGTGGATAATGGACGTGACCAGTCTTTTGCAACCTACAATCCACATTCCGGCTTGCCTAATTGCGCTCTCTGAACTGCCTTCCTTGATGCACAACTTTGGCATGATAGTGATGGAAAAGCAGCTGAGTTACGTGATGCTTGTTTGGGAGAATGATTGGATTCTTGGATGCTGTGTTCAATGAAGCATGTTTGAGGCGACCTCCAACCTTGATGAGGCTTTCACTCATATAGGGATCAAGAGCTACGATGGGACTTGAACTGCGGATGGTTTGGTTGGCATGGAGAGCAGCATACTCGTCGGAAAAAGCGTCCTTTTGAACAGACTGGAGGATGAGGTTACTGGCAGCATCCAGCTCCTCTGGAGTGCGTGGCTTGCTACATTGATGCCAGCCCCTGCATGAATGAACTGACAAGTTGCTTGATGAGTGAGAATGAGCTTGGTGAATTAGGAATGCAATGGCACATACTAATGAGTTCCAGCTTGAAAAGCGCTGGAAGCATTCTGGTAAGGGCCCGTTTTTCTGAATGTGAGTAGCAAAAGTAGCGACTTGTCTGATTTCAGAGTCTACTTCAGGCTCAATCAACTCAAAAGATTCATGTGTCCCGGATTCAGGTAGTTTGTAAAGGAAGTCCGGTCCCTTAAACCACATAGTGTCCATGAGCTGTGAGGCAGGTATTGACCTGGTGGCTATATCAGCTGTGTTTTGCTCTGATGTGACGTAGTGCCACTGTTCAGGGGATGTGGACTGATGTATACTAACTAACTAACTAACCTGCACTTATATAGCACTTTTCTAGTCACAAAGACCACTCAAAGCACTTTCACTAGTACTAACCCTCTATTCTAAGGGCCTATAGGAGACAGGAGACAGGTCTTCCTTCCTTTGGGAGGAAGACCTCGAAGTCACAGGACTGGTTTGATGCCAAGTTGACCGAGATGACCCCCGTCATTGAAGCCAAGCGCTCAGCACTTGCTGAGTACAAGAAGTACCCAAACGAGAAGAATCTCCAGATTCTCAGGGCTGCGAGAAGCAAAGTTCAGCAGACTGCTCGGCGCTGTGCCAACGAGTACTGGACTCAGCTCAGCCAAGACATTCAAACTGCTGCCATTACAGGGAATATTTGTGGTATGTACAATGGCATCAAGAAAGCACTTGGTCCGGCTCAGAGCAAGACGGCCCCCCTCAAATCCTCCACTGGGGTGATGATCACAGAAAAGAACAAGCAGATGGAGAGATGGGTGGAACACTACTCCGACCTCTACTCCAGACAGAACACCGTGACACCATCAGCCCTTGATGCCATCGACTGCCTGCTATCCATGGACGAACTTGACGCCGAGCCAACCATCGATGAAATCAGCAAGGCCATTGATAGCTTGGCCGCTGGCAAGGCACCCGGCAACGACGGTATACCCCCTGACCTGATCAAGCACTGCAAGACCGCCCTACTGCTGCCATTGCATAACGTCCTCTGCCAGTGTTGGAAGGAAGGTGCCGTACCACAGGACATGAGGGACGCCAAGATCATCACCCTCTACAAAAACAAAAGGGAGAGAAGCGACTGCAACAACTACAGGGGCATCTCCCTCCTCAGCGTTGTTGGTAAAGTCTACGCACGAGTTGTTCTCGTTCGTCTACAGAAGCTTGCCGAACGTGTCTACCCCGAGTCTCAGTGTGGCTTCCGCGCTGCGCGATCGACGGTAGACATGATATTCTCCATCCGCCAACTCCAGGAGAAATGCAGAGAACAGAACATGCCCCTGTATGTCGCCTTCATCGACCTCACCAAAGCGTTCGATTTGGTCAGCAGAGAGGGCCTTTTCAAGATCCTGCCAAAGATAGGATGCCCACCAAAGTTGCAAAGCCTCATCGAATCGTTTCACACCAACATGCAGGGGATAGTGCAGCATGATGGCAACGTCTCAGAGCCATTCAACATACGCAGCGGAGTGAAACAGGGCTGTGTACTTGTGCCAACCCTCTTTGGGATTTTCTTTGCTATGCTCCTGAGGCATGCCTTCAGCACAGCAACAGAGGGAATCTACCTGCACACAAGATCTGACGGCAGGCTTTTCAACCTCGGCCACCTGAAAGCCAGAACCAAAGTACGCGAGGCTCTAATCAGAGACATGCTGTTCGCAGACGACGCTGCAGTCGCAACCCACACACAGCAGGAGCTTCAGACCCTGATGGACTGCTTCTCCCAGGCATGCAAGGACTTCGGGCTTACCATCAGCCTGAAGAAGACTAACGTCTTGGTGCAAGGCACGGAAGCACCACCGACCATCACCATCGACGACTACAAGCTGGAGGTCGTGAATCAGTTCACGTACCTGGGGTCCACGATCAGCAACAACCTCTCCCTTGATACAGAGATCAACAAGAGGATTGGAAAATCAGCCTTCACACTCGCTCGCCTCACCACACGAGTGTGGGAGAATCCCAAACTCTCTGTCAAGACGAAGATGGCAGTGTACAATGCCTGCGTCATCAGCACACTGCTCTATGGGAGTGAGACGTGGATTCGCCACATCCTGGACATATCCTGGCAGGACAAAGTGCCCAACACAGAAGTTCTGTCCCGCGCCGGCCTTCCCTCCATGTTCACTCTACTCAGGCAGCGCAGGCTCCGCTGGCTAGGCCACGTTCACCGTATGGAGGATGGCAGAATCCCCAAAGACGTCCTCTACAGAGAACTGGCAACTGGCAGCAGAGACGTTGGCCGCCCACAGCTGCGCTTTAGAGATATCTGCAAGAGAGACATGAAGGAACTGGAGATCAACACAGAGCGCTGGGAGGACCTTGCAACGGACCGCTCCAAATGGAGAGGCACCCTGACCAGACAGCTCAAGGCGGGTAAAGAGAGACTGACTGCTGCAGCAGATGAAAAAAGGACCCGCAGGAAGAACCGCCACAGACCCAGCAGCACGGAGACCACCCATAAGTGCGACCTGTGTGACAGGGACTGCCATTCGCGCATCGGCCTGTTCAGCCACAGGCGGTGCTGTTCCAGCAGAGTAGACGTTTAGGATTGTCTTCCATGGTCATCATAGACCGACGGAGGCCGACGACGATAGGAGACAGATATCTAGGGACAATTTAGAACAGCCAATTAACCTAACATGCATGTCTTTGGATTGTGGGAGGAAACCGGAGCCCCCGGAGTAAACCCACGCAGCACAGGGAGAACATGCAAACTCCACACAGAAAGGTTCCAATCCCTGCCAGCCTGGGGATTCGAACCAGGAACCTTCTAGCTGTAAGGCAACAGTGCTAACCACTGCACCACCGTGCTGCCAACAAATAGTATTACATTTTATTTATATATTTCATAAAACAAGTTTAAGACTGTATCAAAAACTCAGTAAAAACATTAGATTTTTAACCATTTTTTTCCTATGGTGATATCAGATATGAAATGTACATAATTCACACAGTGTTGCAGTTTCTTTGTTCCCCAACATATCAAGAGAATGCTTGTCTTTTTTTCTTTTCCGATGGAAAGGTTTTATACCCTATAACCTAAAAAGCATTTTTTTCCATGGTTGTGATCATAAATCTAGACATACAATTAAAAAATAAAATAATTTCCCACTCTGGCCCCCTTTTTCCCTTAACTAGGCTTACTGATAAAACACTAACATTATGGAATTGTTTCACAGGCACACGATTATGTACATCCCTCGCCCCTGTGCCTCAACTGAACTGACAGCAGGCAGTGCACCAAACCGAACAGTGTATTGCCTAGAGGCAGAGCAGTTGTAATGTAGTGCGCTAAACCCTGCCCACCCCTCACACAAACAATACCAACTGAATTTAAGACAGTGGACACACCTCTTGAGAATTTGCCTTTTGTCATCCTCCTCTGAACCAATGGATTCCCGTGGCCCCTTTATTATTATTGTTGTAGCAACACTTCAAGGTTTGCCTCGTTACCACAGACATCACCTTGGCAACAGTAAAATCATTCAGCTTACAGGCAGATTCAGTGGCACATTAAAGAAAAGCAACCTTTTTTGTTATTTTACTTAATTAGGCTACATCTATGACAGGCGTGATCAGTGTAACTGTCTTTTACTATCTGGTACCACAGGAATTTCAATCATGTGGAAGCTAAAAGGTACAAAATGACATAATGTCTGGCCCAGGAGACACGCACGCAGACTCAGGATAGATTTAACAGCTTTATTCAACAAGCAGGTGTGTCTGAATGGATGTGTGCGGTATGTGTATGTATTGAGGGTGAACGCCAATGTGCAGGAAGCAGAGCAGCGTGCCGTACAGCCGGACAACCCTATGGAGAGAGAGCAGAGGACAAGGGTAAAGGGCACCACACCTGGACAGGGATAATGAGTTGTGTGTTGCTTACTTGTGGGTACAGGTGGCTGGCGTTGGCAAGGGAGAAGCCCGGAAGACAGCGTCCTGCAGATCCTGCGTCGATGGTGAGAATTGGTTGGCAATGACGGGGAAATCCGCCGCCTGGGAATCCACCTGTGCACAGGGATGAAGACTTGGAGAAAGGTAAGGAATGCTTACGTGAGATAGAAGTCTTGCTGGTGATCAGAGGTTGATACACGAGCTACAAAGTGCCGATGTGAACAGACGGCTCCAGACTGCAGCGCTGGGCTGAGTGGGCTAAATAGCCCGCTGCTGATGAGGCGCAGGTGTGCGCGCAACTGAGGCCGCTGATGAGCGGCGAGTCGTGACAGTACTCCCCGCCCTAGCAGCGCCTCCTGGCGCTGGTTTGTCCGGGTGTGCCCGGTGGAACTCCGTGATGAGACTCCTGTCCAACACCAAAGAAGAGCGCACCCAGGACCTCCACTCAGGACCGAATCCCTCCCAGTCCACCAAGTACTGCAGCCCACGACCTCGGCGCCGGGAGTCCATGATGGAGGCGACTCTCCAGGCCGGGTGGCCGTCGATCATCATAGGCGCGGGCGGCGCTGCGGGCGGGGGGCAGAGGGGATCGGAGACAAAGGGCTTAATCTTGGACACGTGGAAGGTGGGACAAATGCGGAGGGAGGGGGAGAGGGCCAGACGCACAGCCACCGGGTTAACAATTTTAGAAATGGTGAAAGGGCCAATGAAGCGTGGGGCCAGTTTCCTCTTTTCAGCCTTTAGGTGGATATCTTGAGAGGCCAACCAGACCTGTTGACCCACCTGGTAGGCAGGGGCTGGTCTCCTGTGGTGATTCGCCGTGGTGCTGTTGCGCGCCGCGCGCCTTGGTCCACAGAGCCCAACACGTCTCAGGTGCGCTTGGATGGAAGGAACCGCCAGCTCCACCTCCTGCTCCGGGAACAAAGGTGGATTATAACCCAAGGACGCCTTGAAGGGGGACATCCCTGTGGCGGAAGACCGAGCCGTGTTGTGGGCATACTCTACCCAAGCCAGGTGTGTGCTCCAGGAAGACGGGTTGGAGGAAGTGACACAGCGTAGGGCAGCTTCCAGCTCCTGGTTGGCCCGTTCGCACTGCCTGTTGGATTGCGGGTGGTGACCGGAGGAGAGGCTAACTGTGGCCCCCAAGGCATTGCAGAAACACTTCCACACCTCTGAGACAAACTGGGGCCCCCGATCCAAGACGATGTCCACCAGTATCCCGTGCAGCCTGACAACGTGCTGAACCAGAAGGTCCGCTGTCTCCCGCGCCGTTGGAAGACCCTGAAGTGGCACGAAGTGGGCGGCCTTGGAGAATCGATCCACGATGGTCAAGACGGCGTCATAGGTGTTAGAGGTCGGGAGACCGGTGACAAAGTCGAGGGCTATGTGAGACCAGGGCCTGCCAGGGGTCGGCAGGGGCTGGAGCAGACCCACGGGGGGAGAATTTCCTGACTTGCCGGTGGCACACACAGGGCACGCCCGGACGTAGTTGGCGGCATCCTTCTGCAGACCTGGCCACCAGAAGGAACGCTGGAGGAGATCCACTAGCCGGGATACGCCAGGGTGGCAGGCGAGTTTGGAGGTGTGAACCCAATGGATGACCTCCCCCCGGACAGAAGATGGAACGAACAGCCTTCCCTCCGGTCTGCCGCCAGGGTCCGGTTCGGTCTCCTGCGCCCTCCGGATCTTGTCCCTGATGGTCCAGGAAATTGCCCCTACCACACACGAGCTGGGCAGGATGGTATGACCCGGCTCCTCTGACGTCTCAGGGGCAAACTGCCTGGAGGGGGCATCGGGTAGGCCGTTCTTAGAGCCAGGGCGATAGGTAATGGTGAAGCAGAACCGGGCGAAGATCAAGGACCAGCATGCCTGGTGGGCATTCAGACGTCTAGCAGATCGAAGATACTCCAAGTTCTTATGGTCCGTCAGCACCACGAATGGTAATGCAGCCCCTTCCAGCCAGTGGCGCCACTCCTGCAGGGCGAGCTTGATGGCGAGAAGCTCCCTGTCCCTGACGTCGTAATTCCGCTCGGCCGGAGACAACCGCTGTGAGAAGAAGGCGCAGGGTCGCTTGACCCCATCGGTGGGTGATTGCTGGGATAGAACCGCCCCCACTCCCGTGTCAGACGCGTCGACTTCCACCAGGCACTGCAGTGCGGGGTCGACCTGGGTCAGGACTTGGGAGGAGGAGAACTCCATCTTCAATGCCTGGAACGCCGCAGCGACCTCTTCGGTCCAGCGGAAGGTGTTCTTGGGGGAAGTGAGACGGGTCAGCGGGGCAACAATGGCACCGAAGTTAGGCACAAAATGGCAGTAGAAATTGGCAAACCCAATAAATTGCTGGACCTGCTTCCTGGAGGTCGGCATGGGCCATTCAACCACCGCTTTAACCTTCGCGGGGTCAGGTAGGACCTGGTTGTGTGAGATTACAAACCGTAAGAAGGAGGTGGTCTTGGCGTAAAACTAACACTTCTCGGCTTTGACGTACAGCCTGTTCTCCAGCAGCCGCTGCAAGACCCGCCTCACATGCACCTGGTGTTCCTCCCGTGACCTGGAGAAGATGAGGATGTCATCCAGGTACACGAACACGAAGAGGCCGAGGAAATCACGCAGGACATCATTGATCAGGCGTTGAAATACAGCAGGGGCACTGGTCAGTCCAAAGGGCATCACCAGGTACTCGACGTGCCCACTAGGCATTCTAAAGGCTGTCTTCCACTCATCCCCCTCCCTGATCCGGACGAGGTGGTATGCACTGCGAAGATCCAATTTGGTGAACCAGGTCGCCCCCTGCAGGGAGTGGAAGGCAGTGTCCATCAGTGGCAGGGTGTAATGGTCCTTCTCCGTGATGTCATTCAAGGCCCGGAAGTCGATACATGGGCGGAGTGACCCATCCTTCTTTGACACGAAGAAGAACCCTGCGCCGAGCGGAGACGAGGAGGGATGGATGATTCCTGCGTTGAGTGACTCTTTGATATAACTATCCATCGCTTCCCGCTCCAGCGCTGACAAGCTGTAGAGGCGTCCGGAAGGCAGAGGCGCCCCCGGGCGGAGGTTGATGGCGCAGTTGTAGGGCCGGTGAGGAGGAAGAGACATCGCCCTGGACTTGCTGAATACGAGGCCCCGGTCATGGAACTCCGAGGGCATCAGAGTGAGATCTGGAGGCGCGGCGTCCTTAGCTGGGGGAGGAGAAGATGGCGCGCAGGCTGTGGATTGTAAACAGGTGCCCATGCAGAAGGAACTCCAGGCGGCGACTCTTCCTGTCTGCCAATCCAGCACGGGGTTGTGCAGACGCAACCAGGGGTACCCAAGGATGACAGGCATCACAGAGGAGGACAGGACGTACAGGGTGAGATCCTCTCGGTGGTTACCAGAGATTATGACAGGGACTGGTTGCGTGCGATGAGTCACTTGTCCGAGGGGCACACGGGAAAGGGTGATCAGGCTCAGAGGAGCGGCCAGAGGGTGGCAGGGGATGCCCAATTGGGTTGCCAGGCTCTTAGAAATGAAGCTCTGCTCTGCTCCTGAGTCCACCAATACGTGTGTGAGATGCCCCGTGGCGTTGTGACAAAATCGGATGGGCAAGGATAGACTTGTGAGGGGATTTGACCGGTTAGACTCCACGAGGCCCCCTACAGTGACTCGCGGACCTCCCCGTTTGGCTTCTCTGGGCAATGCTCCATGGTGTGTTGGTCTCCTCCGCAAAACATGCAGAGGCCCAACTCCCGGCGGCGCTGTTTCTCCGCTAGGGGGAGCTTTGACCGACCAACCACCATCGCCTCCGATTCCTCGGAAGACTCCGGTGGAGGTAACACCAGGGGGCGGCCTTGAGGCGTGCGGACGGGGCCTCCACGCAAGCGGCTGATAGACTTCCGCTCGGTAGACCGTTCACGCAGCCTGTTATCTAAACTAATGGTTGTGGAGATCAGCTCCGCAAGTGTCTCCGGAAGATCTCGACCGGCCAGCTCATCCCTCAGACCAGAGCTGAGGCTGCAGAGGAAGATGCTACAGAGTGCGGCCTCACCCCAGCCAACCTCCTCCGCTGCGACCCGGAAGTCGATAGCATAATCCGCCGCTGACCGGCTTCCCTGTTGGAGACCAAGGAGCCGGTCAGTGAGGATGCTATCGTGCCGGGAATGATCAAATACCTCGAGAAAGCTCTGCACGAACTGGCTATAGGAGAGGTTTGCGTAACTGGGCTTCGCCATGACGGCGTAAGCCCAAGTTAGCGCTCACCCCTCCAGAAGATTACCGATGTAGCCAATTTGGTTGTGGTCCGAGGGAAAATCCCCGGGAACGCGCAGAAACACCGACTCACACTGCATAATGAACCCCCGCGCTCCGCCGAGCTTCCCGCTGAAGCGGGCGGGGGTTGGAATCGGTGTGAGTCGAGTAGGCGTCCCCATGGCAGACAGACCAGGCACCGGAGCGGCAGGAGCTAACCCTCCCTGGCGAGCCGAGGGGAACGCCTGCTGGGGGTCCAAGCGGTCTAACCGGTGAGTTATGTTAACCAACGGGTTCAAAATCACCTGCTGTTGATGGGCTATTAAATCTACCCTAGCCTCGAGGGTGGAAAGACGGCGTGCGAGCCCGTTGTCTGCTGAGCCGCTCTGCTGGAGCCGTACTGACATAATGTCTGGCCCAGGAGACACGCACGCAGACTCAGGATAGATTTAACAGCTTTATTCAACAAGCAGGTGTGTCTGAATGGATGTGTGCGGTATGTGTATGTATTGAGAGTGAACGCCGATGCGCAGGAAGCAGAGCAGCGCACCGTACAGCCGGACAACCCTATGGAGAGAGAGCAGAGGACAAGGGTAAAGGGCACCACACCTGGACAGGGATAATGAGTTGTGTGTTGCTTACTTGCGGGTACAGGTGGCTGGCGTTGGCAAGGGAGAAGCCCGGAAGACAGCGTCCTGCAGAGCCTGCGTCGATGGTGAGAATTGGTTGGCGATGACAGGGAAACCGCCGCCTGGGAATCCACCTGTGCACAGGGGTGAAGACTTGGAGAAAGGTAAGGAATGCTTACGTGAGATAGAAGTCTTGCTGGTGATCAGAGGTTGATACACGAGCTACAAAGTGCCGATGCGAACAGACGACTCCAGACCGCAGCACTGGGCTGAGTGGGCTAAATAGCCCGCTGCTGACGAGGCGCAGGTGTGCGTACAGCTGAGGCCGCTGATGAGCGGCAAGTTGTGACACAAAACATTTCCCCTCCTTACTGGCTACCACTTAATGCTTTCAATTCTGCACAAAACACATCGTGCAAGGTTTTTCAAGAGATTGCATAAGTGCAATGTTTGCATGTTATTGTCGAGAGGGTCCAAAGCACAGGAGAGAACAAGGAAAGATCAGTGTCTAAAAAATAAACCGAATGTTGCGTAAAACAAATGATTCATGCTTTCAGATTGTGTATTTCATTCCCCTCTAGAAATAACAGGTGCAAAATCTTAGTAAACCTGAAACACAGATAAGAGTGATATAGAACTCAAAGATTAACATTGTGAGGAAGAGCCTCAAGTCTGTTGTCATGGTGACATCTGCTGAAAAGCCCCGTGGGTTTCGGTTTTTCCTGCTTCTTTATTATTTTCTATACAATAGAAATAATACATCAATGAAGATAAAATTGACTCCTCTTGGCAAAAACAGCCAAAAAAAAAAAAAGACTATGCAAGAAGTCAAAAGCTGATCTGAAGGACAAAAAAGTATCTGAATTACAAACTCTTTGCCATCCATATGCTCTGTGCCAGTAGAAGAATCATAAGATGTAATGTCTTATCAATGATGGTCAGATATAAGGGTATGGTTGCCTGTTTCTCTACAAAGTCAAAGCCATTTCACTGAATGTATATGTAAAATTACTCCTGTAGTAGATTTTGACAAGCACCCCTACATTGTACCTGCTCTCTTAACTAAAAGCCCCAGCATGTATTAGGGAGGCACATAAGGAGGTGGTGACCTGTAAGAGGTTATGTTCTTAGGGCGAGAGCCTTTGCCCTCAACAGGGACAGTAAAGGGTGGGGGAGGCTTGTAAGGAGGATCGTTAGGATCGTCATCTTGATAAACAGAGTACTCCTCCAACAGATCCTGGTTTAGCAAGGTACTGTGGGCATACGATGAACGCGATTATGCACATAAACATAGAAGCGCTTTGAATCATTGCAAATGTACCCAAGAACCACCCTGCTATCACAGTAGAATTTGACAGCATTTGGTTTGTGATCAAGTTCGTCCAGAATGAGCTCACCATCTCAACCGCTAGAACTGCTCCGCAAAGTTCAAGGCGAGGTATCGTGGGCTCTGGTTGTGGTGAAAGTTTTGCTTTCCCAAGCACAAACCCGACTTCGCATTGTCCTTCTGCATTGACTCTCTTCAAGTATGCTACTGCCGCAATAGCCCAGCTTGAGGTGTCGGAAAAGATGCACAATTCGGTGTAAGTGGACTTAGAGAGGGAAGCTGGTACATAGCAGCGTGGCACTTTAAGACTGCTAAGATCTTGGAGGGACATTTTCCATGTTTCCCATGTGTCCATTTTGTCCTGAGGGAGAGAAGCATCCCAACCTTGGACACCATTTGACAGTTCACGTAACAAGAGTCTGCCTTTGATTGTCACTGGTGATGCTAGTCCCAAGGGGTCGAAGATACTGTTAATTATTGACAGAACCCCACGGCGGGTGTAGGGTTTGTCATTAACAGCAACCTTGAATGTGAAAGAGTCAGTATTTATGTCCCAGCACAGGCCTAGACTTCTCTGAGCTGGTAGAGTGTCATCGCCGAGACTCAAGTCTTTAATACCGGTGGCCAGGTCTTCTGGCTTGAAGGCTTGCATGACTGAGACACTATTCGAGGCGATTTTGTGGAGCTTGAGATTGGACTCGGCCAAGGATGCACATGTGCGCTTGAGCAAGTCTACGGCTGCAGATTCAGTGGGGAGCGAAATCAACCCCTCATGTACATAAAAGTGTCTCTCAACAAAGTGTCTTGTGTCTGCTCCAAACTTTGGCTCGCCTTTCTGGATAGCCCTGCGTAGGCAATAGATAGCTACTGCTGGCGACGGGCTGTTTCCAAAAACGTGCACCCGCATGCGGTACTCCTGCACCTCTTTTGACAAGTCATTTCCCTTGTGCCACAAGAACCTCAAATAGTCTCTATGGTCTGGTCTGACTAGAAACCCGTAAAACATTTGCTGGATATCGGCAGTGACTGCGATGAGCTCCTTCCTAAACCAAATCAGCACACCGAGGAGGGTATTATTAAGATCTGGGCCTGTTAACAGTACTGAGTTGAGTGACACACCAAATTGCTCGGCACTTGAATCAAAGACAGCCCGTATCTGACTGGGCTTCTGGGGATGATATACCCCGAAAATGGGCAGTTACCAGCATTCAGTGTTATCAGTGATGGGTGGAGCGATGTCTGCACGATTGTTCTCGAACAGCTTGTCCATAAACTCTGAGAACTGTTCTTTCATTTGAGGGTTTTTCGTTAAGTTGCGTCTTAGTGAGCCGAGTCTAGACAATTCTTGGTCCCTGTTATTTGGGAGTGGCAAGCGAGGAAACTTGAATGGCAGAGGAGCGATCCAGTTGTTATTTCCATCCTGGTGGACTTCTTCCTCCATTATCTTTAGAAAGGTCTCATCCTCGAAGGACACGGCACACTTGTTATCGTTCTCTGTGCACTCAAAAACTTTGTCCCCAAGCTTTTCTTCCACTGCATTGGGTTTTGAGCTGCGTTTAGAGAGGCCGTCCTTGTGCTCCCCGCCGTAGCATGGTTTCTCTTTGATGGTGATGCTGTTAGGACAAGGAGTGAGGAAAGATGGGCGTCCGTTGGAGAGCATGTGAATTTTATAAACATTGACGGTTGGCTTATGAGCGTTAAGGCACACTTCCCCCACAATTACCCAGCCTAGGTCCAGGCGTTGAGCAAAGGGAGCATTGTGGGGTCCGTTGACTTGTTGCCTTGCTTTGTGGACTTGTATGATGTCTCTGCCCAGTAAAATTGCTATCTGAGCATCTGGGTCGTACTTGGGAATGAGAGGAGCGAGGTGTTTTAAGTGGGCATGAGCAAGAGCGACTTCGGGCGTAGGTATTTCATCTCTATTGAACACTATCTCGTCGCATTCAATGAGAGGAGGGAGGTCTAAGCGTGGGCCTCCACCTACTGGCTCGATTTGGAACCTCACTGCTTCCCTGCCAAGCATTTCGGTTAGACCAGCACATGTTCTCATATGGTACGTCAGAGGGCTACCCTTGATCCCAAACAGCTCAAAGAATTCAGGACGGGCCAGTGATCTATTACTCTGATCATCAAGGATTGCATACATCTTAACGGAGCATTCTGGTTGGCCTTTAGGGAAAACTCGAACTAGACATACCTTTGAGCAAGAACGTGGGGGATAACCTTCGCTGCAGATCTCAGTGCACCGTGACGTTACCTCGGATGGCGTGTTGTCTCGGGGCTGACGCTCTGGTTCAGGAGTGTTTTCTGGCTGAGGTTGCTGACTTGAATCGGGATGCATGGCAGAGCAATGCTTTTCACTTTGGCACTCTTCGCACTTGAGTTTTATGTCATAGTCCTTTATTGCGTGTATGAGAAAGCAGCAAAAACATCGTTTGTGTTCTTTGAGTATGTTTCGCCTTTCTTGTAGTGGTTTAATCTGGAAAGCTCTACATTTGGCTAGAGGATGCATTTTCTTATGGACTGGACAGTAGCGTGTTATATCGTCCCCTTTAGTACTAGCGGGAGCAGTTGTGTTGATCTCTGTTTTGTTTACAGTTAGAGGTGTTCTGTAGCTAGTTTGTTTGAATGGTGGTCTCTCACCTTTGCTGAAGGGCTGGCTGCTGCATGTCGCAAAACTTGGGTCATTTCTTGCTTTAGCCTCATCTTGGACAAACTTTACAAAATATGAGAAGGGAGGGAAGGTTACATCATATTTTTGTTTGTATTTTGAGCCTGTGTGCAGCCATTTATCTTGTAAACTTGGAGGTAACTTTTCGACTATGGGCTTAACACCACGGGGCGTGTCAAGGTAGGCGAGGCCTGGGAGATAAGCTTCATCTTTAGCGACCCGCAGCTCTAAGAGCAAATCTCCAAGTTCCCTGAGTTTTATATTGTCTCTGTTTGTAAGGCAAGGGGAGTTGTCTAGTTTTTTGAACAAGGCATTTTCTACTACTCCTGGCATAGCATAACATTCTTCTAATCTGTCCCATGACAACTGGAGGGCAGCTTTGGGGTTAATGGCATAGACAGCTCTGATTCTTTTAACATGCTCTGAGGACTCTTTACCAAGCCACTTGACTAGGAGATCTAACTCCTGGCTATATGTGAGATCAACGTCTTCAGTTGCATTTATGAATGACGACTGCCATGCTCTAAAGTTTTCGGGGGTGTCGTCAAACTTAAAGAGTCCTGCTGTGATTAACTCTCTGCGCGCGAGGAACCTAGCAAAGTCTGCCATAGATGGGTCACTATTGTGGGAAGCATGGTAACTGTTTGGCTTGACATAGTCTCTTGGTATGTCAATGGATTAATTTTTTACGTACATTTTCTTGAATGCTGGTGGAGAGGGAGTTTGTTCGGGTCTCCTTGGAGTGAATAATTGCGCCTTTTGTGCAGGTTCGACTTGAGGTGCTTCTTCTTCGGCTGGTCGCACCTGTGACTTTAGCTAGGTTTGGTGTTGCATGTACTCCATAGTTCTCTGTCTGACAACTTGTAATGGAACTGCACTCTTTACACTCTCTCCTTTGTCTTGCTTGGCAGCTGCAGCAGCTTCTAGAACTTCTGCTTTTGCTGTAGCGGCCACTGCTTCCTTCTCTATCTCCAGCATCTCTAGATCCAGTTCTAGCTTTGCTTGTTGCTTTTTAATTTCTAGTTGTTTGTTTCTTACTGTATAAGGCTTTAGCATTCGCAGCTTCGGCAGAGGCTCGTGCCATGATGGCTGCTTCCAGTACGCTGGACTTTGAGGATAACTTGGAGGATGAGTGTTTGGAGCTAGAATGTTTGGAGCTGGAGCTAGCTTTGGATGATGTTTTGGCTTCAGAGTTAGTCTTTTCTTCTGCCTTCTTCTCTTGAGTGTCGTCCATCGCTGTGTCATGAATTTTATCTTCACCAACTGCTGATATGGCTTTTCACTGTACTGTTATCACTACGTGTTGTATACACTATGTATGTGAACGCAGATCAACAGCAAGCCAAACTCGTTTTTCATGAGCCAGGAAACCGAGCGTCTTGCTCCTTTATTACAGTCTTCTAGACAGCTTACAATTCTTTACAATTGTTCAATTCAATTCAACTTTATTTATATAGCGCCATTTCACAACAACAGTCATCTCATAGCACTATCAACTGTAGGGGGAACCCCCACAGTTGCAGAAAGACCCCAGCAATCAGGCGATCCCCTGTGAGCAAGCACTTGGCGACGGTGGAGAGGAAAAACTCCCTTTTAACAGGAAGAAACCTCCAGCAGAACCAGGCTCAGGGAGGGGCAGTCATCTGCTGCGACTGGCTGGGGGGTGAGGGGACAGAGAAGATGAAAAGAACAGACATGTAGAGAGCAAACAGCACGATGGGGACTCAATCTATGGGAGAGAACAAACAGATGTTAATGACCAGCAAAAAAAAAAAAAAATATTTCATTGAGAGTGAAGAAAGGAGTGAGGCCCAGTGCATTATTGGAGGTCCCCCGGCTGACTAAACCTATTAGCAGCATAACTAAGGGAGGGTTCAGAAACACATGATCCCTCCCTAATTGTAGGCTATATCAAAAAGGTAGGTTTTAGCCCTATTCTTAAAAACAGAGATTGAGTCTGACTCCCAAATCCAGATTGGTAGCTGGTTCCACAGAAGAGGAGCTTGATAACTGAAGCCTCTGCCTCCCATTGTACTTTTGGAGATTCTAAGTATTACAAGTAATCCTGCATTTTGGGAGCGTAGTGCTCTGTTAGGATAATACGGTAGTATCAGATCTTTTAAATAAAAAGGAGCCTGATTGTTTAGAGCTTTGTAAGTAAGAAGAAGGATTTTAAACTTAATTCTAAACTCTATGGGAAGCCAATGAAGGGAGGCCAGAACCAGAGAGATATGATCTCTCTTTCTAGTACCTGTTAAAACTCTTGCTGCAGCATTTCAGATCAGCTGAAGACTTTTTAAAGATGTTTTAGGACAGCCTGATAATAAAGAATTACAATAATCTAATCTCGAGCTAACAAAAGTGTGGATCAGTTTCTCAGCATCACTCTTGAGACAAGATGCTCCTAATCTTGGCAGCATTACGCAAATGATAGAAGGCAGTCTTAGAAACAAATTTAATATGTGAATTGCAGGACAGATCTTGATCAAGAATAATTCCAAGGTTCCTCACAGAGCTATTAAGAGAAAGAGTAACCGCATCCAAATTAAAAGTTTGATTTGGAAAGGTATTTCTAAGGTTTTTTGGACCAACAAGAATGACTTCAGTCTTATCTGAATTTAATAGCGGGAAATTACAAGTCATCCAAGCTTTGATTTCCTTAAGACAGGCTTCCAATTTGGCTAATTGATTACTATCATCTGGCTTCACTGACAGGTATAATTGTATGTCATCTGCATAACAATGAAAATGTATACAGTGCTTTCTAATAATGTTACCTAACGGAAGCATATATAAAGCAAAAAGAGTAGGGCCTAGCACACTCCATGACTAAGCTTTGAGTTGAAAGAAAACTCATTATTTACATGAACAAACTGGAACCTATCAGATAAATAAGATCTAAACCACTGCAATGAAGTTCCATTAAGTCCAACATAGTGTTCTAATCTATCAAGTAGAATATTATGATCGATAGTATCAAAAGCTGCACTAAGGTCTAAAAGGACAAGTACAGAAACCAGTCCATTATCAGATGCGATGAGGAGGTTGTTAGTGACCTTCGCTAAGGCTGTTTCAGTACTATGATGGATTCTAAACCCAGATTGAAACTCTTCAAGTAAACCATTTCCCTGCAGGTGGTCAAATAATTGCGTAGCAACAACTCTTTCTAAGATTTTTGAAATGAAAGGGAGATTAGAGATTGGTCTATAGTTAGCTAACGCTCCTGGATCTAGCGTTGGCTTTTTGAGTAAGGGTTTAATTACAGCCGTTTTAAAAGCCTGCGGTACATGGCCTAAAGTTAATGAAGAATTGATTATATGAAGAATAAAGCTACCAATAAGTGGGGAGACTTCTTTAAATAACCTGGTAGGAATAGGGTCTAAAAGACAAGTTGAAGGTTTGGATGAGGAAACTATTTTGTCTAACTCACAAAGGTCGATTGGAGTAAACTCATCAAGACAGACATCAATTGAAGGAGTTGTAGTAGTTACAGTATTTAAGTTAACTGTGGGAAGAATCTGATTGATTTTATCTCTGATGGATGAAATTTTATTATTGAAAAAGTTCATAAAGTCCTGACTAGTAAGCTCTAAGGGAATGCTAGGATTGACAGAGTCCTGACTCTTTGTCAACCTGGCTACAGTGCTGAAAAGAAACCTGGGATTATTCTTGTTCTCTTCTATTAATGCAGAATAATAACTCGTTCTAGCTTTTCTAAGGTATTTTTTATAAATTAAAAGATGATTTCTCCAAGCTAAATAGATTTCATCTAAATTAGTGGAGCGCCATTTTCTTTCTAATTGACGAGTCTTCTGTTTTAAGCTACGAGTTTCTGTGTTGAACCAAGGAGTTAGAAATCTCTGATAAGACTTTTTCTTTTTTAAGGGGGCCACCAAGTCTAGAGTCTGATGCAGAGAAGCTGTAACACTATCCACCATGTTATCAATTACAGAAGGAGCAAGCTGTCTATAGCTTATTTCCGTTATGTTGACACATGGCATAGAGGAAACAATCTGCATAAATTTGGTAACAGCATCATCTGAGAGGCATCTACTGTAATAATATTTTTCTTTAGGAGCCAAATAGTCAGAAATAGTAAAATCAAAAGTTAACAGACAATGGTCTGACAGTACAGGGTTATGAGGAGACACTACCAGATTTTCTATTTCTATGCCATATGTCAGAACAAGGTCCAATGTATGGTGGAGGTAATGAGTAGAATTTCCTACTTTCTGAGAAAACCCAATCGAGTCTAATATTGAATTAAATGCCACATTAAGGCAGTCACTATCTACAGTGGGGCAAAAAAGTATTTAGTCAGCCACCAATTGTGCAAGTTCTCCCACTTAAAAGATGAGAGAGGTCTCCAATTTTCATCATAGCGATACCTCAACTATGAGAAACAAAATGAGAAAAAAAATCCAGAAAATCACATTGAAGGATTTTTAATGAATTAATTGGTAAATTCCTTGGTAAGATAAGTATTTGGTCACCTACAAACAAGCAAGATTCCTGGCTCTCACAGACCTGTAACGTCTTCTTTAAGAGGCTCCTCTGTCCTCCACTCGTTACCTGTATTAATGGAACCTGTTTGAACTCGTTATCAGTATAAAAGACACCTGTCCACAAACTTAAACAGTCAGACTCCAAACTCCACTATGGCCAAGACCAAACAGCTATCAAAGGACACCAGAAACAAAATTGTAGACCTGCACCAGGCTGGGAAGACTGAATCTGCAATAGGTAAGCAGCTTGGTGTGAAGAAATCAACTGTGGGAGCAATTATTAGAAAATGGAAGACATACAAGACCACTGATAATCTCCCTCGATCTGGGGCTCCACGCAAGATCTCACCACGTGAGGTCAAAATGATCACGAGAACGGTGAGCAAAAATCCCAGAACCGCACGGGGGGACCTAGTGAATGACCTGCAGAGAGCTGGGACCAAAGTAACAAAGGCTACATCAGTAACACACTACACCGCCAGGGACTCAAATCCTGCAGTGCCAGACGTGTCCCCCTGCTTAAGCCAGTACATGTCCAGGCCCGTCTGAAGTTTGCTAGAGAGCATTTGGATGATCCAGAAGAGGACTGGGAGAATGTCATATGGTCAGATGAAATCAAAATAGAACTTTTTGGTAAAAACTCAACTTGTCGTGTTTGGAGGAGAAAGAACACCATACCTACTGTGAAGCATGGGGGTGAAAACATTATACTTTGGGGCTGTTTTTCTGCAAAGGGGCCAGGACGACTGATCCGTGTAAAGGAAAGAATGAATGGGGCCATGTATCGTGAGATTTGAGTGAAAACCTCCTTCCATCAGCAAGGGCATTGAAGATGAAACGTGGCTTGGCCTTTCAGCATGACAATGATCCCAAACACACCACCCGGGCAACGAAGGAGTGGCTTCGTAAGAAGCATTTCAAGGTCCTGGAGTGGCCTAGCCAGTCTCTAGATCTCAACCCCATAGAAAATCTTTGGAGGGAGCTGAAAGTCCGTGTTGCCCAGTGACAGCCCCAAAACATCACTGCTCTAGAGGAGATCTGCATGGGGGAATGGGCCAAAATACCAGCAACAGTGTGTGAAAACCTTGTGAAGACTTACAGAAAACGTTTGACCTCTGTCATTGCCAACAAAGTATTGAGATGAACTTTTGTTATTGACCAAATACTTATTTTACCGAGGAATTTACCAATTAATTCATTAAAAAATCCTTCAATGTGATTTTCTGGATTTTTTTTCTCATTTTGTCTCTCATAGTTGAGGTATACCTATGATGAAAATTGGAGACCTCTCTCATCTTTTAAGTGGGAGAACTTGCACAATTGGTGGCTGACTAAATACATTTTTTCCCCACTGTACATCCACATGTATATTAAAATCCCCTACTATAATTATTCTATCAGATTTCAGCACTAAATCAGCTAAGAAATCAGCAAATTCGGATAAAAATTCTGAGTAGGTTGATGGGGGACGATAAACTATGGCAAATAAAATTGGGTTTAACCTAAAATTGCTAAAGTGCCCAATACTGAGGACCAGGCCCTCAAAGGAATTATAACATGTTTTTTGCTTTACATTAACTAGTAATTTGGAATGGTAAATTGTTGCTACTCCTCCTCCACAACCAGAACTTCTGGGATTTTGACAGTTTAAATAACCAGAGGGAGTTGATTAATTTAAACCAACATAATCCTCTTGCCCTAACCAAGTCTCTGTAAGGGATATTAAATCAATCTGATGATCAATTAACAGATCATGAACTAACAGAGACTTGGGAGTAAGAGACCTAATATTTAATAAACCACATTTAATTTTTAAATTATGAGGAGGAACATAGGCCAAATCATTCAGTTTAGAGGCTTTATGTTTAATTTGAGTTTTACCAATATTTTGCTTAATAACTTTGGGATGCTTATATGTTATAGTTTTATTTACTTTGGAGGGAGCAGACAATGATTCTCTGATGGGGAAGACAGGGGCTAAGTTGAGGGGTGGCTGATGAAGAGGAGCTGCAGAGAGGCGTGTAAGACTGTGACTCTGCTTCCTGGTCCCAACTCTGAGTAGTCAAGGTTTTGGAAATTTGGATAAAAAAGATGCCAGATTGTTAGATAAATGAGAAGCACCATCCAAAGTGGGATGAATGCTGTCTCGTCTCATAAGACCAGGTTTTCCCCAAAATGAGCTCCAATTGTCACTGTAGCCCACGTCATTTGCAGGACACCACACAGACAGCCAGCGGTTCAAGGATGACGAGCGGCTAAACATGTCATCACTGGTCAGATTGGGAAGGGGCCCAGAGAATACTACAGAGTCAGACATCGTTTTTGCAAAGTCACACACAGATTCTACATTAAGTTTCGTGACTTCCGACTGCCGGAGACGGATGTCATTAATGCCAGCATGAATAACAATTGTGGAGTATTTACAGTTACTTTTAGCCAGCATTTTCAAATCTGACTCGATGTCGCCTGCTCTGGCCCCAGGAATGCATTTGACTATGGCCGCTGGAGTCTCTAGGTTCACGTTTCTGACTACAGAGTCGCCAATGATCAGAGTTTTTTCCTCAGCGGGTGTGTCGCTGAGCGGGGAAAAACGATTAGAAATGTGAACAGGTTGGAGGTGTACTGGGCCTTTGTGACTGGGCTTCCTTCTCACCGCCACCCACCCAGTCTCCTCGCTGCTGAGGAGAGCCGGAGGACCGCTAACGGGGTTAGCTATGTTAGCTAGCTCCGCTGCAGCTAAGGGGCGTCCGTCAAGAGTAACTGGCGCAGACGGTAGTAGTAGTAGTAGTAGATTAGTGTTTCAATGCAGCGGAGCCGGGATTCCAAATCAGACAACCTCGCCTCGAACGCCTCAAAAAGACAACATTTATTACATTTACCGTTATCACTAAAAGAGGCAGAGGTGTAGCTAAACATCTGACAGAGAGAGCACACCAGAGGAGGAGAGGAAGGAGAGCTAGTAGCCATCGCTAGTGGCTAACCCAAAAGCTCAGGAGAGTGAGGAGAGCAAACCACACAGACAGCAAAACAGGAAGTGACGATACGTTACCACAGGAAGTGGTAACGTAACAGGAATTGTGGCTTGAAAAGCTCAATGAAAAGCCCGAGTGAAACTGAAAATATAAACAGAAAATAAAATGTGTTTTAGCTCTTTGTCAAGTGAAAAATAAATGCACCAAAAAATGGCTAACGCCAGAAAACTTGCACAGAAGTTAACCTTAGCTGCTACTAAAGGCAAGCAACACGTTTTCGCTATCTTTTCATATGCTAATTAGATCGCTAGTAGCAGCATTACTATGCTAATGGGGGGGCAATGGATCAGCGTTCTCGTCGCGCCCTCCGCCAGTACCCGGGCTTGCCTGGGGAAGCTAATGATCCTACCAGCAGACTAAATTCAAAGAGACGACGCCTCTGTGCCAAGTCAAAGAAGAATCCTAGTCACAGTCCTAAAGCCGAAAGCAAACAGCCCCAAGAGCACTTTGTGGTAGGATCTGCCCTTCGCATATTACAACTAAACGTTGAAGGCCTATCTGCAGCCAAGCGAAGCCTTATCGAAGTCCTCGCCTTCCAACATTCGATTGATGTAATCTGCCTCCAAGAGACTCATATTGGCACAGAGGAAGCTGGCCGCTTCACCATCAAAGGCTTTGACCTCCTGTGCTATGTTCTACATGCTAAACATGGACGTGCCACCTATGTGCGTTCTGACATAGTTGAAGCAAATCACCTGATAACAACACATTTCTCAGACACCATAATCATTGGTGGCTTCCATATTGTCAATGTGTACAAGCCCCCTAATGCCAACTGGGATCTGCAGGTCTTACCCACCCTACCCCACCCTGCCATCTATGTGGGGGACTTTAACAGCCATCACCCTGACTGGGGGTACCCAGCAGTGGACAGTGATGGGGAGGCACTTTCAGACTGGGCATCCAGAAATGACCTCGCTTTGATATACGACCCCAAACAAAGAGGAACCTTCCACTCTGCTAGGTGGAAGAAGGACTATTCTCCTGACCTGTGTTGGGTCAGCTCTTTGAATGGGGAGCCATATCCTACACAGATCCTCATTCTTGATGATTTTCCACACAGCCAACACCGGCCCCTGCTTGTACACATTGGCCTACAACTTCCAGTCATATACAGCCCAAGGAAGATGCGCTGGAACTTCCGCAAAGCCAACTGGAAGAAATTCAGTGAAACTCTGGACCGGAGCATTGTTACCATCCCACTCCACACCATCACTGTAGATGAAGCATACAACCGCTTCTGCAGCGCAATCTTCAAGGCTGCCCATACTGCAATCCCACGAGGCTACCGACCCCTCTATGTCCCATGTTTGGACGGAGAAAGTGCTGCCCTCCTACAATCCTATCAAACATCAGGGGACCCAGAGATAGCAGACCATCTCATTGAATCGCTAAATACAGCCCGGCGAAAGAAATGGGAGGAGACAGTTGCTGACCGGAGCTTTACCCACTCTAGCAGGAAATGTTGGAGCCTCATCCGTCGCCTAGGAGCTGCACAGAAGCCCCCTAGCCAAAGCCGAGCATCCGTCACACCCAACCAAGTTGCATCCCACCTACTGACTATCGCCAAAGCACCCCAAGACAAAGACACCAGAAGAGCAGTTACAACTGAGCTAAAAAAACACCAAAAAATGCCTGTAGAGGAAACGAACCCTGAACCCTTCGAGGCTGGTGAACTGGAGAAAGTCCTACAGGGCCTGAAATGTGGAAAGGCAGCAGGATACGATAACATCTTCCCAGAATTCATGAAGAATCTTGGCCCCCGAGCCCTAACCTGGTTGACACAATTCTACACAAGGATCACACAAACGAACTCGATCCCAAAGAAATGGCGGACAGCAAAGGTCATTGCCATCCCAAAACCTGGCAAAGACCACAAACTACCAGCAAGCTACCGCCCAATCTCCCTACTCAGCGTTCCTTACAAAATCATGGAGCGCCTAATACTGCAACGCATTTCCCCAGAAATAGAGGATATTCTAAGTGTGGATCAAGCAGGTTTCCGCAAGGACCGCAGTACAGGAGAACAAGTACTGGCCCTAACCACCTTCATTGAAAATGGCTTCGAGAGCAGACTGAAGACAGGGGCTGTGTTTCTCGATCTTACAGCCGCCTATGATACGGTCTGGCACAAAGGCCTCCTCCTGAAACTTATAAAGGCGATCCCTGCTTGGGCAACAGCAATTATAAAAACCCTGCTGACCAACCGAAGGTTCAGAGTCCACCTCAGTCAGAACACAAGTGCATGGAGAATGCAGAAAAACGGACTCCCACAAGGCTCAGTTCTAGCTCCAACTCTGTTCAACCTCTACATAAACGACCTGCCTACTACAAAATCCCGCAAATTCATCTATGCAGACGACATCTGTTTGGCATTCCAAGCACCAGACTTTGAACCACTGGAACGGGTGCTCACGGAAGATCTTGCTAAACTGGACCAGTTCTGCAAAATCTGGCGCCTAAAACCAAGCCCAGCAAAAACCGTCTCCAGTGTATTTCATCTCCACAATGCAAAAGCTGCCAGAGAACTAAACATCCACCTGAGCGGACTCAAGCTTAAGCATGCCCCAAATCCAACTTATCTTGGAGTGACCCTTGATAGGACCTTATCCTTCAAGGAACATCTAAAGGGGACGGCTGCTAAGGTGAAAGTACGAAACAACCTGCTCTGCAAGCTCGCTGGTGCAAAATGGGGGGCGGCAGTCTCCACCCTGCGCACCTCAGCACTGGCCCTTTCATACTCTGTAGCAGAATATTGTGCCCCTGTCTGGTCCAGGTCATCTTACACACACCATGTAGACACCCAGCTCAACTCAACCATGAGAACTATAACTGGAACAATCCGCTCAACACCACTCCCCTGGCTCTCTGTACTGTCAAACATAGCCCCTCCACACATCCGGCGAGCAGCATTAACTCAAAGGATGCTCCAAAAAGTTAAAGATTTTCCTCACTTACCAATCCATGCAGATATCTACACCCCACCCACTGCCCGACTTTCATCCAGACGGCCGATTTGGAAAAACCCTCCCCCAGCTGACTTTACCATCCAGACAGCTTGGCAAGAGGAATGGGAAACCAAGGAGGTCCCAAACAAACAGCTGGTGATAAACCCCAACCAACAGGTCCCGGGCACCAACCTCCCAAGGAGACAGTGGTCTACACTCAATCGCTTCAGGACTGGACATGGCCCCTGCTTGGCCAGCCTTCACAGATGGGGCAGTAGCCCTAGCCCACTGTGCGCATGTGGAGAGGAGCAAACTATGGAACACATCATAGAGGCTTGCCCGCTCCAAAGACTGGAAGGAGGATTACACACCCTCCATACAGCAAACCAGGAGGCAACTGCTTGGCTTAAGGACTTTGCATTCGCTAAATAAATAAACTATGCTAATACACATTACTCTCGGTGTAAGGCAAGTTAGTAAGCTCCTGGGATAAGGCTAATTCCTGGTAACAACATATCTACAAAACGATCTCAAAACCACATCTTATAAAACTTATAAAGTTAACAAAACACTTATTAAACTCACAGCCATTGCTTTCGAGGGTGTAGAAAAAGATTTAGCACACAGGAGGAGCATCTTGAACATTTACAGGCAGGTTTTTTCTTTCTTTTTTTTTTTCTCTCTGACTGACTACTGCTTCTCCTACCCATAAAGCATTACGACCACTGACTACGCCTTCAAAATAAAATACAAGCAAACCAATACTGACTGTATAGAAATTACTTTTAACCCAATGACCATTTTTTAGCATGAATTATTACAGATGAATTATGACATTTTATTATTAACTTATTGTGAACCATTTTTAACCTTTTATGAAACACACTCTACTGTGGGCAGGACAAGGACCATGCCGTTATATACACAATAGGACACAGCACTTTAAAGTGTAAGCCTTTTCAATATCCAGATAAACTATAAATATTACTTCTGTAGGAACCTCGAAATGAAGAGACTGAATGATTTTTCAGTATTGGTTTATTTCATCTCAAGTCCTACAGCTCCTCTCTCAATCAGGGAATGAAGAGAGCGAGCTGCGATAAACCACATACCTTTATACTGTTACATCAGACACAAATCACATTCACATCAAACACAGAATTCCATTCACATTTAATCCTCCCATTGTCCTCTCGGCTTCTCTGTCTGACCCCAGGAGTCAGACAGTCTCTTCAGGTCCACTCTCAGATCTTCTCACTTCTTCTCCAGTCCGCAGGGGGTCCAGACTCAATGTCCGTTTGAGGCGTGATGTCAATATACACTGCGAGCTCAAAGTTCCCTCATGTCTGGGTCTCTGCCAAGGAATATGTGAGCTACATAATGTTACACCACATCACTCCCCCCGAAACGCCCAAGAACGGACATACACCAACATCACTCTACCCGCTATACACCTTATGTCAATAATGGACAGTCATACACACTATGCCAAGAATGGACACACACACCGACTTCATGTCAATAATGGGCAGTCATACACATTACACCCTTACATCACCCCCCCCTTTGCAGGATCTACAGCACAATTTACACGGGTTGATCACAATACACATCACTCTGCCCGTTGCTTAGGCTTCAATCTCCTCCCGAATCTGCTGAACGCAGGCTTCGCAGCCTGTGTTGAGCCGTCCTGCGGTGCGTCTGTGGAATGAGGGGGAGAAGGGTTATTTACCCCCTGCTGGGGAACTAGGGGCTGTCCCTTGGGAGGCCTGCCACGTCGAGGCGCCCCCGCTGGCCGTACAGGTTCGTCACGTAACACAAAAGCAGGCTTTAATCTGTCAACACTGATTGTCTCTTTCCTGCCCCCCAAGTCCAGCACAAAATATTTCTCCCCGGTTTCCAACACTCGGAACGGACCATCGTAAGGTGGGCGGAGGCTGTGACGCTGGGTGTCGTGCCTGACAAAAACAAACTCTGCGTTTTGCAAAGCCTTGGGAACAAAAACCCACGGAAAAGTGTGATGAGTGGGGCCCGGGAGCATTTCTGCCCCCGTGCCGCGTAGTGGTCCCCGCACCGGGGGGCGCTCGGGTGCTGCATGGGCTGGCAGGAATTCTCCTGGCAGCCTGAAAGGTTGAGTAAAAACTAATTCAGCAGGTGAGGCATCTAAATCCTCTTTGGGTGCCGAACGCAACCCCAATAAAACCCATGGTAGTTTGTTTACCCAATCTGTATCCGTGAGCGACGCTCTGAGGGCTGCTTTCAACGATCTGTGAAAACACTCGCATAAACCGTTGGCCTGTGGGTGATAAGCGGTGGTGCGATGGGCTGTTGCCCCTAAGCCGCTGGCCATGGCTGACCACAGCTCTGAAACGAACTGCGGACCCCTATCGGACGTAATGTCCGACGGGACTCCGAACCGCACTACCCAGGCTGTTAAAAAAACGCGAGTCACCTCTGCTGCTGTGGTAGACTGCAATGGGACCACTTCCGGCCAACGCGTGGTCCGGTCCACCATTGTCAGGAGATGTGTGAACCCCTGCGAGGGTGGCAGGGGTCCCACTAGATCTACATGCACATGATCAAACCTCTTAGGTTTGATCATGTGCATGTAGATGTGCATGTGCATGTGGAAAGGTTCTAAAGGAGCTTTTGTGTGCCTGTGAACTTTGGCCCACTGGCAGGACATGCAGGCTCTCGCCCACTCCTTCACATGCTTGCGCAGGCTCGGCCAAACAAACTTCTCTGCTACCATTTTCACATGGGATTTACCTGCTCCAGCCAGTGGTATCGTGGCCAAACTTGATCGTCAGGTGCCATATTGTAGTATATGAGCTGTAAAATATATATTTCAACAGGTAAACAGTACTGAGTTAGGTATAATCAGATATATGCAACAATTATGATGCATTTTAAGCCAAAACAAATGAATATAGGATTAAAAGCAATTAAAATAATGCAGTCACAGGGTTACATGGAGAGTTTTTTTTTCTCATTTTGTCTGTCATAGTTGAGGTATACCTATGATGAAATTTGGAGACCTCTCTCATCTTTTAAGTGAGAGAACTTGCACAGTTGGTGGCTGACTAAATACTTTTTTTCCCCACTGTAAACAAAATACTTAAAAAGGAGGATTTGGAAAGGGCCCAGTCAGGTGTTCTGAAGGTTTTCTTAATGGCATATAAAGGGATCATGGTATATTTCTAAAATATACCATGATCTTCAAGACTTAAAAGGAGACAACACATCATATATAAAAGAGAGATGGGAAAAAGAGGGGAATTTCACTTTACAACTGGAAATATGGGAAAAGCTAAATAAACAACAATGGAAAAGTACTTCATCCCTGCTGTGGAGAGAATTTGGATGGAAAAATTTGGTAAGATTTTTCAGAACACCTGCACAAAACAAATTTACTCGTAAAGGGTTGAATTGTTGGCGCTTGTGTGGTGAAAAGACTGCAAATCATTTTCATGTGTTTTGGTCATGCCCAGTTATCCACCAATATTGGACCAATGTACAGACAATATTGGGGAAAATATTCAAAGTAACAGTTCCCTTTTCTTTTGTAGCTTTGTATTTGGGTTTACTACCGGAATCACTGGAAAGACAAGGAGAAAAATATTTATTCACTGTTTTAATATTGGCAAGTAAAAAAGCTCTAACAAGAAAATGGATGTTGAAAGACTGTCCTACACCTGAAGATTGGATTAACGTGATTCAGGACATTTATTCGATGGAAAAGTTGACATTTGCACTGAGACAGGACATGGATGGGTTCTTGAACTTTTGGCAACCCTGGAACGCATATGTGTCTTCCATCAGATCTAATCTTTGACAAACACCATTTCAATAATGGCACCTCTCTTTGTTCCAACGCTACTCAGATCTATTTTATTTTTCTGCTCTTTTGTTTTTGTTTTTTTTTTTTTTGGCGGGGGGGTTGACATGATTGTTGAACCCAGGAGACAGACGCTGACACGAGTAGATTAATTTGACAATTATTTATTAACTCAGTGTGGAATGATGAGTGTGAGAATGAGTGAGTGAGTGCATAGTAGTCTGGCCACTGGAGCTGAGCAGGTCTTGCCGCGACCTGGCAACCCTGGAACACACAGGCACAGGATGTTACTACAGTTCGTGAGAACGGAAAGCTGAAGCTTGTGCTGCTTACTTGCAGGTGCCGCTGCGAGAGTCCTGCTGGCTCCATGTCCTGGTGTAGCGTGGTGTGCGTGGTGTTCGGTGCTGAGGAGGTGAGGAGGAGATCCGAGGAGGAGGAGATGACGTCCCGTTACCTGGGGAGGTGAGTCCGCCGCCAGGGAGGTCCACCTGTGCACAGGGGAAAACACTTTGACAGGGTGAGTGTTGCTGTAGCTTACATGGCGTGGCTTGGCAAGAAGACTTGATTCCAACTCTAGATTGAGGTCGTGTCCTTGAAACAATGCGTGGCGAAGACAACAGACGACTCCGTGCAGAGCAGTCAGAGGCACTGGCTTTTAAAGCCTGCTGATTACTGATGGCAGGTGTGTGCGCAGCGGAAGTTAATGACGGCCCAGCGGCCGCCATGACATTTTTTTTGTTTTGTTTTTTTTGTTCTTTTTTAAATTTCTCTTTTTCTTTCACTTAAAAAAGGGTGTTGTAATAATTTTTTTCTAATGTTGTCAAAAAACAAAAAAAGGGGGGAATATGTGATGAAAATGTAAACAATGCAATGCTGTAATGATATGTATACCCTTTACAAAAACTTAAATAAAAAAAAAAAAGTTAAACACATTAAACCCTAATTCAGGGGTGTCCAATCATGTGCCATGGAGGGCCAAGACCCGGGGTGATTCTTAGAAATCCATCGCTCTCTACAGTCCAAGTAAGTGCAGTGGAGGTGCTGGAAGTTTGCATGCAAAGAAAAAAGGGAAAGATTCATGGTCTTTTAACCACAGATGCTTGATGTCCTGTGGAAAAAAATCACATGATCCCAGAGAAGTAAATTTTCGGGGACAGATTTGTGCCTTTTTGACCACTTCTGCTTATGGTCCAGGGTTTGGACCTTCAGCATTCGTGGGGAGGTTACGTGAACCCCGAAGGGAAAAGGTTTTTTCACGGAAGATTCGTGCCCTTACCGGGTCTGCATTATCGCCCATGGGACTTCTCCCGCTACGGTGAGCTATTGCAAGATGCCGGGGGAGGAGGTCTTACTTTGGGCTCTCGGCACACAGCGGAGGGGTTAATGTGACTCTGTGGGCCTCAGGTTATTTCCCACCTTAGACAGAGACAATGAATACACATGGGAGAACAATGCCCAAGTGAGTGAGAGGGGGTTGAATGAAGTGTAGTGTAGGTGTCATACTGTGATGAGGAAGTGCCTTGAACCTTGTGAAGTGTGACTTGATATAGAGAGAGGAATGCTTGATGTGACCAGTCAGTCTGTTCCTTGCTTGTGAGATGTGAGTATGTAATAAATCGCCTGAAATGAATATGCTTCTTCATTTACACACTCCACACTGGTGACCCAAGATGTATTATGGAACACGAGGCAAGAACCCCGGAGCTGGCCCGGTCGGGAATCCCCAAAGACGCAGAAGCCAACCCGCAGACAGCCAGGACTGGAACCCCCAGCAACGCGTGTGCAGTTTCAGTCAAGCTACCGGATTTCTGGCAGCACAACCCACGCTCTTGGTTCCACCACACCGAGGCCCAGTTCGCCCTCCGGGGGGTAACAGCAGACGACACCAAGTTCTACCATGTGGTAGCAGCGCTGGACTCCCACACAGCCCAGCAGGTAGCGAGCCTGCTCGATCAGCCACCAGCCAGCAGCAAATATGAGGCGCTCAAGGCTGCGCTCATCCGGCGATACACGCTCTCGGAATGTGAGAGAGTGGAGAGACTCCTGGCGTGGACCGAGTTAGGAGATGGGTCGGCCCGTAGACCTGATAGAGAAGATGCTGGCGTTGATGGGCACGGGTGACAGGCACCTTCTGCTTGCCCACCTTTTCCTCCGGAACCTGTCAACAGAAGCAAGAGCGGTTCTGGCCAATTCGCTGTTGCTGGCCGCGCGAGACTACCGTGCGCTAGCCCAGGAGGCAGACAGGATCATCCTCACCACCAGGGTGATCACAGTCAACGCGGCGGCAGTGGAGCCCAGCGAGACGACCAGGGGAGGCGAGGAGCCACCGACGGTAGCGGCAACGGGGGACAAAGAGCGCCAGAAAGACACGCTCTGCTTCTACCACCGCCTCTTCGGAGGGAACGTGCGCAGATGCGTGCCACTGTGCCACTTCAAGCGCTCGGGAAACGCCAAGGCCGGCAGTCGGTAGCAGCTGCGACCGCCGGTGAAGAGAACAAGCTGCTTTACGTGATGGACTCGCGCTTGGGGAGATGCTTCCTCATCGACACCGGAGCCCAGAAGAGCGTCATCCTGCCATCCTACACTGACTGGGTGGCAGGACCTAGCGGCCCCAGAATGGTGGCAGTAAACTGCTCGGAGATTAAGACGTTCGCTCGAGGGACCCGGTCAACAGCACAAGCCAGCATCACAACTCCAGGCGGTAAGTTCCACGCACTGCTCACTCAGTTCCCAGCACTCACGGTTCCGACATTTTCGGCGGCCATCGCTAAACACGGGGTGGAGCACTTTATCACCACCACTGGGCCGCCCGTTTTTGCAAGACCTCGGCGCTTGGACGCAGCTAAACTGGCCATAGCGCGCAAGGAGTTCGCCAACCTGGAAAGGTTGGGCATCATCAGGCGATCAAATAGCCCAAGGGCATCCCCGCTACACATGGTCCCTCAGGCTGAGGGAGCGTGGCGACCGTGCGGAGATTTCCGCACGGTCAGCGAACGTAAATACAACGCTTTTGACAGAGAGTTGCTGGCTCTCCATCTGGCCATACGCCACTTCCAGTTCTGGCTGAAAGGGCGCAACTTCACCGCGTTCGTGGACCACAAGCCACTAACGTTCGCGATGGCCAAGGTTTCAGAACCGTGGTCGGGCCGACAGCAGAGACAGCTGGCCGCGATCTCAGAGTTTACTACCGATATTCAGCATGTGTCGGGTAAACTGAATGTGGTGGCGGACTGTCTCTCGCACGCCGTGGTGGCCCCAGTCTACGTGGGGATAGATTACGCAGCCATGGCCGCGGAGCAGATTAGTGATGCAGACGTGCGCACGCTCCAGTCTGGACCAACAGGGTTAAGGCTGGAGAGCAGGGTGCTGCAAGATGGCGCCCCCCTCCCCAATCTGCGACGTCTCCATGGGACACCCGCATCCGGTAGTCCCGGTTGCGTGGCGCCGCCGCGTGTTTGAGTCAGTTCACACTCTGGCGCACCCAGGAGTGCGCGCGTCTGTCAAAATGGAGGGAGAGAAGTTCGTGTGGCCAAGCCTACGCAAACAAGTAAAAGAGCTGCACGGTGGCGCAGTGGTTTAGCACTGTGGCAGCACAGTTTTACCCTCGGCCGGGGGATCGCAGGGATCATGAGATCGTGGGTTCGATCCCAGCCCCCGACCAACAGTGAGCTGTGTGGAGTTTGCATGTTCTCCCCGTGTTGCGCGGGTTTACTCCGGGATTTCTCCGGTTTCCTCCCGCATACCAAAAACATGTAGGTTTAGGGCGCTCGCGCACGCAGCGACCAGCAGCCGGTGGCTTGTCACCAGACTGCAAACCAAATCTACCTACGGGTACAAATAAGTAACAAAAAAAAAAAAAAAAAAAAAAAAAAAAAAGAGCGGGCTGCAGCCTGCGTGGCGTGCCAACGAGCCAAGGTACACAGGCACACGAAGGCTCCCTTGGAGCCGTTTCTGGTACTGGCTAAGAGGTTCGACCATGTTCACGTGGACCTCGTGGGCCCCCTCCCGCCATCACAGGGGTGCACGCACCTCCTGACAATGGTGGACCGCACCACATGCTGGCCAGAAGCAGTCCTGCTGGCAGCAACCACGTCCATGGACGTAGCACTCGCTTTTTTAACAACATGGGTGGCGCGTTTTGGAGTCCCCTCGGACATTACGTCCAACAGGAGCCCGCAATTTGTTTCCGACCTCTGGTCCATGATGGCCCGCAGCCTGGGTGCTGCAATTCATCGCACAACCGCGTACAACCCACAGGCCCATGGTTTATGCGAGTGTTTTCATAGATCACTGAAAGCAGCACTCAGGGCTTCGCTGACGGATGCAAATTGGGTAGACAGGCTGCCGTGGGTTTTATTGGGGTTGCGATCTGCGCCAAAAGAGGATTTGGAAGCTTTCCCGGCAGAGCTCATTTTTGCGCAGCCCCTACGGTTGCCAGAGGAATTTCTACCGGACAATCCCGCGCCGGGCAGTTCCCCATCTCAGCTTTTGCAGCGTAGCGCAAACACAGGCATGCTGCTGGGCCCTACCCACCACAGTTTTCCACGTGCCTTCGTGCCTAAAACTTTGAAGAACGCGGAGTTCGTGTTCGTCAGACATGACGCCCACCGCCCTCCATTGCGCCCACCCTATGATGGACCGTTCAGAGTGTTGGAAACAGGGGATAAGCATTTTGTGCTAGACTTGGGGGGTATTCTGGATAAAAAGCCCATTAGGTGGCATCATTGTTATATTCTAAAAAAATATAATCTACTGAGTTTTGAGAGTTTCATTGACCTTTGTTTTCTGAAATTAATTTTTAAATGTTTCCATAAATCAGCGCCAGAGCCACTTGTTGGATTCATCCAAAGACAGGACAGCAACAGAGCCACCAGGAGTTCTGTTAACAATAACTGTAAAATATCCCACCGCAGAACCACATTTGGACAAACAGCTTTTTCTATAAAGGGCAGTCATATCTGGAACACAATGCCAAATGAAATCAAAATAATAACGGATTTTAAAACATTTACTACAAAGGTTAAAAACTGGCTGAAAAGTAAACAAGAATGTACCCATGTATGAAATGATTGTCTGCAGGGTGTGAGTGAAGAAGGGAAGGAAAATGTTTAACAGGCATTTTAGTGTAACAGGTAAATGTGAATCAGGTTTTTATATTGTGTATTTATAATTTTGTTTGCATTGATGTATGTGGATAATGTTTATACTGTTTTCATTTTGTTTTTTCTTCATCTTTTTCTCTTTTTCTCTGTTTCTTTTCTCTAAAGCCCATCCAGGGACAAGAGTTGCAAACTAGCTTAATGCTATACACTCTCTGTGCAACACATCAGATTTTCTTTTTTTGTCTATGTTTATTGCACTGTCCCTGACAAATAAACAAATAAAATAAAATAAATAAATAAAATAGACAGGAGAGAATTGGCATAGACAGACTCAAACCAGCCTTTGTAGTGGCGGATGAGCAAGTGCTGTTGGCGAGGGCCCCTCAGCGTGGAAGACCCCCACGGAGACCTCCCCAGGGGAACGATTCATCAGAGCAGCCACACAGACAGAGTGACCCCCCCCCCACGGCTCACCCGCAGTCGGACACACTCCCAGCAGCCTCCCACCGGCACAGCAGCGCCACGGAGGCAGTAGACCCCAGTTACAGCAGATATGGGAGGAGACTGAAGCCGAAACAGCATGTGGACTGATGTTCTATTGTTCTATCTAAGATGCTGGGGGCGGTGTGGGCCTCAGGTTATTTCACACCTTAGACAGAGACAATGAATACACATGGGAGAACAATGCCCAAGTGGGTGAGAGGGGGTTGAATGAAGTGTAGTGTAGATGTCATGCTGTGATGAGGAAGTGCCTTGAACCTTGTGAAGTGTGACTTGATATAGAGAGAGGAATGCTTGATGTGACCAGTCAGTCTGTTCCTTGCCTGTGAGATGTGAGTGTGTAATAAATCGACTGAAATGAATACGCCTCTTCATTTACACACTCCACAACACTTGAAATATTTTATTTTGTGAGCTTTAGATAAAAGTTACTGCAGTCTGGGTTGTTTTGTCTCTGTGTAATCTGCTCCGGTGTGAAAAAAAAAAGAAAGTGAGAGTTCGCCGCGGAGGCTGAAGGAGCAGGTTGTAAAACTGTTGTTTGTGATTTTTTAGCATAATTTTTTTTTTTAGCATTTTAGCATTTTTAGCATAAAAGGATAGATTAGTTAATTGTTATCCTTTTGAGAAGTGTTTACATTTATAGGTATTTGAAAATAGTAGCTTTGAGCAAAAACAGTGGACTGGTGTTGTGTTTTTACGGCAGTGTAAAAAAAAGGGGGAAGCTTCACACTGTGGTGACAGTGGGGGGGGGGGGGTTGCCATATCTGCGACTTTTTTTTTTTCCCTCTAAAAGTTGCCAGTTCTGGAGATTAATTGAACTAATTCTCATGCTGTTTTGGGTTTTGGCATGAACCTAAAAGTCTTTATTGTATGACCTTGTGGAGATAACACAAAAGAGCAAATTTCTGTGGGCCCTGTTTGTCTGTGTGTGTATGTGTGTCCTTGAGAGAAAAAAAACAGACCGAGAGATAGAGCGAGAACTTTGGAAAAGAAATAGAAAAGGCTGTGTAGTTACTGATTTGTGTGTAAAAACTTGGTAAAAGGGAAGAAAAAAAACCCAATCTATATATGGGTGTTTTTGCAAAGTTTTGGGGTTTTACGTTTTCTTTCAGTCTAACTTTGTAGGTTTTTACTCTAATGTTGCATATGTGATGAACTATACATATTTTTAAAGCCAATATTTTCATTCCCTCCAGTTTCTTTCTTTGGAAAATGAAAAACATTGAGCTATTTTTATTCAATTTTTTGACGTATCACTGACTTTTCTTTTTTTTTTTCTTTGACTGAAGCATAACAGTGCACTTTACAGGGAAAAAGGACGCAGGACTGACGTTCTCCTTCCCCCTGCCAAAACAAACCAGCCTCTGAGAAACGTCACAGCTCCAGGCGGTAAGTTCCACACACTGCTCACTCAGTTCCCAGCACTCACGGTCCCGACGTTTTCGGTGGCCATCGCTAAACACGGGGTGGAACACTTTATCACCACCACCGGGCCGACCGTTTTCACATGACCTCGGCGCTTGGACATAGCTAAACTGGCCATAGCACGCGAGGAGTTTGCCAACCTGGAAAGGATGGGCATCATCAGGTGATCGAACAGCCCATGGGCATCCCCGCTACACATGGTCCCTAAGGCCGAGGGATTGTGGTGACCGTGCAGAGATTTCCGCAGATTGAATAACGCCACAGCACACGACCGCTACCCGATTCCCCATATTCAGGATTTTTCCGTTCACCTCGCCGGAGCACGCATTTTTTCTAAAATAGACCTGGTCCGCAGTTACCACCAGGTCCCAGTGTGCACTTAGGACATACCCAAAACAGCGGTAACAACTCTGTTTGGCGTGTTTGAGTTTTTACGCATGCCCTTCGAATTAAAAGGAGCAGCACAGACATTCCAACACATGATGGATGCGGTGTTACGCGATCTGCCGTTTGTGTTTGTCTACCTGGATGATATCCTGGTGGCCAGTGCGTCCGAGGACGAACACGTAACCCACCTCAGGACAGTTTTCCGGAGGTTGGAGGAGCACGGGTTAATAATCAACCCGGCGAAATGCCAGTTCGGCGTGACGGGGATTGATTTTTTGGGGCACCGCGTCTCACCGGAGGGACCGATACCCTTGCCCAACAAAGTGCGTGCCGTGGCGGATTTTCCCTGGCCTCAGACGGTCAGGGTGCTGCAAGAGTTTGTGGGGATGGTTAACTTTTATAACCGGTTCCTCCCCCGCGCAGCTCAACTCATGCAGTCATTGTACGCCACGCTCAAGAAATGGAAACCCGCGGACAGAGTCGAATGGACTCCGGAACGAGAGCAGGCGTTCTCTGAGGTTAAAACAGCCCTGGCAAACGGCGCACTGTTGGCGCACCCAGACCCGGCGGCCCGGATAACGCTCACTGCCGATGCCTTGGATGTGGCCATAGGGGCCGTCATGGAGCAACGTGCCGCCGGTTCGTGGCAGCCGCTCCCTTTTTTCAGCAGGGCTTTGCACGACAGTGAGCGTAAATACAGTGCATTCAACAGAGAGTTGCTGGCTCTCCACCTGGCCATACGCCACTTCCAGTTCTGGCTGGAAGGGCGCAGCTTCACTGTGTTCGTGGACCACAAGCCGCTAACGTTCGTGATGGCCAAGGTTTCGGAACCATGGTCGGGCCGGCAGCAGAGACAGCTGGCCACGATCTCGGCGTTTATGACCGATATTCAGCATGCGTCGGGCAAACTGAATGTGGTAGCGGACTGCCTCTCGCGCACAGTAGTGGCCCTGGTCTGCGTAGGGATAGATTATACAGCCATGGCCGCAAAGCAGTTTGGCGATATGGACGTGTGCGTGCTCCAGTCTAGACCAACAGGGTTAAGGTTGGAGAGCAGAGTACTGCAAGACGGCCAGCCCCCCACAATCTGCGACGTCTCCACGGGACGCCCGTGTCCGGTGGTCCCAGTTGCTTGGCGCCGCCGCGTGTTTGAGTCAGTTCACGCTCTGGCACACCCAGGGGTGAGTGTGTCAGTCAAAATGGTGGGAGCAAAGTTCGTGTGGCCAGGCCTGCGCAAACAAGTGAAAGAGTGGGCTGCAGCCTGCATAGCGTGCCAACGAGCCAAAGTACACAGACACACGAAGGCTCCTTTGGAGCCGTTTCGTAAACCGGTTAAGAGGTTCGACCATGTTTACGTGGACCTCATGGACCCCTTCCACCATTGCAGGGGTGCACGCACCTTCTGACAGTGGTGGACCGCACCACACGCTGGCCAGAAGCGGTCCTGCTGGCGGCAACCACGTCCGCGGATGTGGCGCGCGCTTTTTTGACGACATGGGGGCCACGTTTTGGAATCCCGTCGGACATCACATCCGATAGGGGCCCTCAGTTTGTTTCCAACCTCTGGTCCACGATGGCCCGTAGCCTGGGTGTTGCAATTCATCGCACAACTGCGTACAACCCACAGGCCAATGGGTTATGAGAGTGTTTCCATAGGTCACTGAAAGCAGCGCTCAGGGCTTCTCTGACAGATGCAAATTGGGTAGATCGGCTGCCGTGGGTTTTATTGGGGTTGCGTTCCGCACCAAAAGAGGATTTGGAGGCTTCCCCGGCGGAGCTTGTTTTTTCTCAGCCACTGCGGCTGCCCGGGGAATTTTTGCCAGATAATTCCACGCCGAACAACTGCCTGTCTCAGCGTTTGCAGCATAGTGCAGACACAGGCACGCTGCCGGGCCCAGTCCACCACTGTTTTCCACGTGCTTTTGTGCCAAAAACTTTGAAGATCACAGCGTTCGTGTTTGTCAGGCACGATACCCACCATCCTCCATTGCGCCCACCCTACGATGGCCCGTTCAGAGTGCTGGAAACAGGGGACAAACATTTTTTGTTAGACTTGGGGGGTCGTCGGGAGAAAATATGCATAGACAGACTTAAGCCTGCCTTTGTAGTGGCGGACAAGCAAGTGCTGTTGGCTAGGGCCGCTCAGCGTGGAAGACCCCCACTGAGAACTCCCCAGGTAAACGATTCATCAGAGCAGCCACATGGCCAAGTCGAAGGTTCCCCCCCCCTCGCCATTACCCACCCGCAAACAGACACACCCCCAGGAGCCCCCCGCCAGCATAGCAGCGCTGCGGAGGTGGTAAACCCCCGTTACAGCAGATATGGGAGGAGACTGAAGCCAAAAGGACGTGAGGACTGAAACTCTGTCTGACATTCGGGGGGGGGGGGGGCGTGTAGAGACTGGGTTAATCATCTCAGACTGGATGCAGAGGGTAAACAGAGAAGGACAATAGGCATGGAGATTATGGTGAGGTAGCAGGAAGAAGGAGTTGGGGGAGAAGGGATGAATGTATTGTGATGTGAGATGTCATGCAGATGTGAGATGGGCGGTTGATATAAAAGGAGAACCCCCAGTGTATTGAGATATGCTTTTCTGTGTGTGACTGATGTGAGAGTGAATAAAATCATCTACTGCATAAATCACTCTCGTTATTTACACTCTCCACAATACTCATTTTTTAATAAATGACATATGCAAGCTTATTTACATTTTGACCCTAGTCCTGTCCATGTAAAAAAAAAGGGGAGAATGCAAGAGCAGGATCTAAGACAGTTCATGCTGTGACTTGTTCCCTCCTAAAAGAACACAGCAAGATGAGAATAATTTTTTTTAGTATCGGGAGATGGTTAAAAAGAGAGAGAGAGAGAGAGAGAGAGAGAGAGAGAGAGAGAGAGAGAGAGAGAGAGAGAGATTTTTGATTTTTAAAAGATCTTTAATAAACACACTTGTCCATCAGTCAATACAATTTCTATATCATGCTATGTTACACAGAAAATTAATCCCCCAAAAAACGCCCCCAAAAAAGCTGTCCATCACGAACTGAACAGAGGACATTCTCCAGGGACCAGAGGGTCCTGAAACCTTCCACATCCCCATTCCCCATAAAAAACTGAAAGTCCAGCCTGATTCTGGCTTTAAGTAGCCTCACAAATAAAATTTTGACATCAACATCATTCTCAACATTTTCAAGTTTTCTTCTCCGGCTTACATAGATAGCCAACTTTGCCTGCCCTAAAACAAAGTTCAGTAGTTGACACTTCTGCTTAAAACGACGATTGTACATAAAACCACAAATGAAAACCTGCTTAGAGAAAACTTCCTACAAAAATATGAAAAAGTTTTGTGAGAAGTTCAAAGAGGCCACTCAGGCGCTGACATTCAATAAAACAATGAAAAACAGTCTCCCTAGAGGAACAAAAAACACACTGATCACTGACACTGCTGTTAATCACAGAAACAAAAGCATTGACAGCTATAATACCATGCAGGACCCTCCACTGTAAGTCTCCATGCCTCTTAGGGAGAGGGGCTTTGTAAAGAGCCCTCCAGGCAGGCCGATGCCCTTTTCCTAGTTTAAAATAGGCTCTCCAAGGAGTGTCCACACAGGTGTTCAATCGGTCCTTGTTGAGTGCCATCACCACCAGTCTGTAGAGTGCCTTACCACTGGCTCCTCCAAAGTCCACACCAGTGGGAGCACAGAATGCCAGTAAGGAGCAAGGAGCGACGTCAAAGTCCATATAGAGCGTGAGAGAGGGAAAGGGGTCAGTGCTTTCTGGCTGCAGCGTGCCATTGCTAAAGTCCAAGAGTAGGGAGTGCTCAAGTCCATGAAGCTCCTGTTTCCAGTGTGCAAGAAGACCATCGATGAAACGATTCGACCTGACACCAAGATGAGCTGCTAAAGCTGAGGCGTTGTTGAGGCCAGGACCAGCCAGTTCCACCACTTGCTTCAGAGTGAGAATGTTCCTGGAACACAGCCTATCAAGGAAGGTCCTTCCAACTCCCGGCAGGACACCAAGGCGACCACCAAAAACCAGCGGCTCCCTCAACAACCAGTAGAGGGAATCGCATGGCCCTCTTTGTTTTTTAAAAAGAGTCCACACTGAAAAGAGACTGCGGTAAAAACTGGGTAAAGACAGTGCATTAGAGTTCTTAAAATCCATTAAAAACACAGGGAGGTCTAGCCCAAGCCCAAGGACTCTCTGTAAAATAACACAGGCCAAAGGCCTCCATACCAGGTCCTGGGGGCCCGTCAGCAGTCTCTGTATGAAAGTCAGTCTAAAAGCAGCACCTCTACTAGCTAAATGAATCACTCCTTGCCCCCCCTCCTCTTTGGGAAGAAATAACAGGGCTTGAGGAACCCAGTGGAGTCCACCCCCCCAAAAAAAGTCCACCAAAACAGACTGAATTTTGGACAACAAACCAGCAGGGGGGTCCATGCACATGAGGCGGTGCCACAGGGATGAGGAAACAAGATTATTTAAAATGAGCACTCTTCCTCTAAAAGATATTCTTGGCATTAGCCACTTCCACTTGTTTAGTCTCCCGTTAATCTTCTCTATGACCCCATCCCAATTTTTTTGCTCAAACTGCTGATTTCCAATAAAGACACCAAGATACTTAAAACCTCCTTTTTTCCAAATCAACCCACCCGGCAGCGTAAGCTGATTTTCTAGTTTCTCCCCCACCATCAGAGCCTCACTTTTTCCCCAGTTTATCTTTGCAGAGGAAAGTTGGCCAAAAAGATTGACACTCCTAACCAGAACGTCAATGTCACTCTGCTTGTTTAGCAGAATGACTACATCATCTGCATAGGCCGACAGCTTGAACGTGGTGTCACAGCCAGGAAAAGTAACTCCTGATAGATCCCTTCTCAGGCAGTGAAGCAAAGGCTCTATGGCGAGGGAGTACAGCATCCCTGAGAGAGGGCAGCCCTGCCGAACCCCCCTCTGGACTTTTAAAGGGGCAGACAGGCCCCCATTTATCTTCAGCACACTCTCAATGTCACTGTACAAGACCCGTATCCTGGCTATGAAGCCTGGGCTGAACCCAAAAGCTGTTAAAACTGTCCATAAATATTGGTGTTCAACCCAATCAAACGCCTTTTCCTGGTCAATTGAAATCAAACCAGTTTCTACCGCCAATGAACCAGAGACCTCCAAAATATCCCGAATTAAAGTGACGTTGTCACTAATCAGCCTGCCAGGCACACAGTAAGTCTGGTCTACATGAATGAGCTCGCTCATCACCTTTCTCAGTCTTCGGGCCAGAGCTTTTGAGAGAATCTTGTAGTCTGTGTAGAGCAGAGAGACTGGCCTCCAGTTCTTTAGGCTCTGGAGGTCCCCCTTTTTCGGCAACAGTGTGATGATGGCCCTCCTGCAGGTCGTGGGTAGGGTCCCCCTTTCCAAGCTATCTTGGAGAACCTCCAGCAAGTCTGGACCAAGCAGGGGCCAGAATTCCTTAAAAAAGTCCACAGAGAGACCATCTATGCCTGGTGATTTTCCATTCTGGAGGCTCATTAGCGCCGTATGCAGCTCAGACAGAGACAGTGGAGCATCCAAGCCGGCAACAAGGTCCTCTGAGAGCACTGGAAGACCATCAAGGAAAACCTGGCCCAGTGACGTGTCCTCCCTCCACTCTGCTCTAAACAATTCACTGTAAAAGCTAGCAGCGTGTTTCCTGATCTCTGCTGCTGTGGAGATTGTTCTCCCGTCATCGCCCAACAAGGAGTGAATGAGCTTTCTCTGTCCATTTTTCCCCTCCAGTCCAAAAAAGTACTGGGAGGGCGAGTCCATCAGAGCTACATCCATGTAGCGTGAGCGGACCAGAGCACCCTGTGCGGTGACCCCTAGCAAGCTAGCCAAGGCTGACCTTTTTGACTTGAGAGCCTCTAAGTGCTCCTGTTTTCCTGTAGAACTGAGCAACTCCTCTAGTTCTACCACCTCAGTCTCCAGAACTTTCAAGGATTGGGTCAAGCTACGAGTGACATTTTGAGTGTACTGTTGGCAGAGTTGTTTTATCTGGGCCTTACCAAAATCCCACCACAATTGGAGAGAACTAAAAGAGGGTTTTTGTTCCCTGTGTGACTTCCAAACATCATGAAAAACCTCTTTAAAAAACACATCATTTAAAAGTGTATTGTTAAAATGCCAAAAAGCACTCTTACACTTTACATTTTCAATAAACACAGAACAAAACAGCAGGCAGTGATCAGTGAAACCAACAGGACAGATACAACTATTTTTAAAAACACTCATTTGATGTTTAAAACCATAAAAACGGTCTAACCTAGCCATAGATAAAAGGTTATCTTTGACATGGCTCCAGGTGTACTGCCTCTGGTCCCCATGATGTGATCTCCACACATCGGCCATTTCATGTGTTTTCACCAGTTCTCTCAGCCTATAGGCAGAAGCAGGGTGAGGCTCCTGATGGTTCCTGTCTAGTCTGTGGTTTAATGTACAGTTAAAATCACCCCCCAGAAATAAAAAACTATTTGGATCACAGGACTTAACCGTATCCGAAAGCACGTCAAAGACCCTGATCCTCTCTGCTCTCTGTGTTGGCACATACACGTTTATAAAAACGAAGTTCACGTTTTCAAACTGTACCTTTAATAAGAGGAAATGACCTCTCACCACCTCTTCTACCTCATAAGAGACAGGCACACAACCCCTAGAGAAAAGTACAGCCACCCCCCCACTGCTACTGGATTTGTGGCTAAAAAAAATGCAGCCATCCCACTCTTTTCTCCAATGGCTCTCAATGTCCACAGTGCTGTGAGTCTCCTGGACCATCAGCACGTCAAGTTTCTTTAAATTAAAAAGCTTGTATAAAGAGGCCCTTTTTACATCATCCCTGGCCCCATTAATATTGAGAGTGCCAATTCTAAGGTGGGGCATTAAAAAGGATAAAAATAGGGTACAGTAAAAAAACACACACATAGCATAAAAGGGAAGAAACAAACTAAGAGTCAACATGACTGTTAGTAATTTGCAATTTCAGTTTAGCAACCAGTTTCTTTAAACGATAAATTTCCTGATCAGTGAAAGTCTCATTCCCATCATTCAGTTTCATAAATTTGCGAGCTGATGCCACGAATAACTCCAGATCTGGAAAGTAATTTTCCACTTTCACAGCTCTGCTCCCCTTAGTCACCTGGAGAAATTGCCTAATTTTAGTAAAACAATAGGAGCTTTGCTCCTCCTGCGTCTGCGTCTGCATCAGTTCAGACTCATCTCCACTTTCGTCAGAAGCGCTCTCATTCAGTAAATCTAAATTCCCAACCCTACTAGATTTAGCAGAGCTCTGCAAGTTTTCCGCACTTTTCCTTTTTTGTGCAGCTTTAAAAGGATCCTCTTCAACAAAACTACATTCCTGCATTTCTTCATGAAACGCAACGTTTGTCATGCAGTGTTTGCTCTGTGTGTCCGCTACAGCCTCAAACCGCTCCTCCCCCGCCTGCAAAGTCTGTTCATTCACGTTCCTTCGTTTAACTGCACTTTTACTTACACCCTCCACCTGTTTACCCCGGGCGACAGGCTCGTCACAATGATCAGAGCTGCCGCCAGACAGAAATTCCCCACCATCACTGTTTGGGGGGGCAACTACCGCGCCCGCCGCGGCCACCCCAGCAGAGGCGGCCGCGGCCGCCCCAGCACAAGTGGACGCGGACGCGGACGCCCCCGCAGAAGTAGAAGCGGACGCGGATGCGGACGCGGACGTGGCCGCGACTGCGGCCGCGACCGCCCCAGCAGAAGCGGGTGCCGCAGCGGCATCCGCCGCACCACATGTAGCGCTACCCTCCGGACCACCAGAAACAGCGGCGTCACCTTTCTTACCGCCAGTGCTCTTTGTGTTCGCCTTTTCAGGACATGACCTAATAAGATGGCCTTCTGCGCCACACGCAAAACACTTCATGGTTTCAGATGTTGCAAACACCAAGTAGCTAAAGCCGTCAATCCTGAAATTAAAAGACGCGTTCAGTTCAGCAGAGCTGTCTTTCAACACCATGAAACACTGCCTCGTATGACATACAACATGCTTCAGCAGGGGTGATTTACTACCCAGAGAGACCATTCTGATAGGGGACACAACCTGGCCAAAACGGGACAACTCTCTAATCAGCTGATCATTTTTAACGAAAGGAGGAGCGTTTGAGATGGTGATCCTCCTAGACGGATTCGCCAGCGGTAAAACGGGAGTAAAAGTGTCACCTAGGACCACTCCCTGTGCCACCACCTGATCAGCTTTTTCAGTCGAATCCAGAAAGATCACAATTGCGCTGTTCATCCTCGATGCTGATTTTATGCTGCCATGCCCAACCACCTGTCCTACAGCGAGGCTGGCCTCCTCCACAGAACAGGGAACTGTCGGGAGGATTCTCACGCCATGACGCCGGGTTAAGCGCTCAAACTCCACACCACCATCAATCACCGGCATGATGCCGGCCGGGAAAAACTGGCAGCAGAAGCTACCGTTCCCCGACACACTCACTCCAACACTCACACCCCAGCACACACACAGTCAACCCACTATATTAAACACACACACCTCAAACACACAAGATAGAGAAAAAGTTAGAAAATACAAAGTTTAAAGTACTCACTCAACACCACTCCACACCCCTGCTCCCACAAATGCCCACGCATGCGCACGAGAGAGAGAGAGAGAGAGAGAGAGAGAGAGAGAGAGAGAGAGAGAGAGAGAGAGAGAGAAATAGAACAAGATTTCTAGTAAAATGGAGAAAGGGAATTTAATTTTAATGGTAATGGTAATGTGGTCCTGTGCCATAAATTTCTGAAAACAGAGAATAGGCCTGCATTTCCAGTTACTAATTCTAACTGCTGCATTGGTTTAAGGCTTCTAACATATGATACTATCCTAAACTAGTGGTTACCCATGTCAATTGGTAAAACATTTACTGATTCACAGAGCATTTAGCGAATACTTGCTGTAAATAGCAAAAACACATTCAAATTGTGGAAGCTTTAGGTAATTTAAAGGTTTTTCTGCTATTCTTCATTCTTTGTTTTTCTACAGGAAAGGGAAAGCATTCACAATTTTTTTTTCTTTCACTAGGAATTAGATTTGCCAAATTAACAAGGAATCATAACATCACCATTACCTTTCAATTTAATAAATTCTTGGTGACATATGCAATAAAATAATAAAAAAAACAATAATTCACTTGTGTTTCTTAACATTACACATTATAATAAACAACTGGGATAAACATTTAAGGGACACAAAAAATAATGATGATCACTGGAACATTAGTAAAATCAATTTATAAGGTGATAAAATTTGAACTCCTATTGATGTAAATACTGAAGGTGCAGATGGGGAAGCCATCAGGCTTTCCCCAAATTTTTGTTTGCAGGATGGCATCAACATTTGATCTTTGTGGGAGATGGGAGCAGGCCGGACGGTGTGTGTGTGACAGGCTCATTGGCTGGAGGGACCACGGGGGGAAGGACCTCTCAGTTGACAAGCATTTTTTGAAGCTAAGTAGAACAGATGACATTACAAATGACATAAAGCATAACAATTTAAATGACTCTGACTTTAAAAATGTAGTGTTTATATGACTTCACACTGCAGGATACATCTGATGCCACTCACCACATAATGGTGTGACAATATCACATTTCAGAAATGTGACAGTAATAAGGAATGTGTTTTCCCATGCTCAGCCGTGGCCGAGCTGGGCCTCAGGACTACTCCACCTTTCCATTAACTGAAGGAGTGTGACGGAACCTTTCACAAGGATTCACTTACACAAATTCAACCTGTCTGTGTTCAACTGGACAAACTGATCTTAGTTATCAATGCTAAATCATATCAAATCTGCACAGCTATATTGCTTTTTCCTAAATGGAATTTGTAAATTAGTTCAAGAGACGTAGTAGTAGTAGTAGATTAGTTTATTTGACAGGGACAGTGCAATAAACATAGACAATTAATCAAAGACAATCAATCTGATGTGTTGCACATAGAGTGTATAGCTATTAGCTAATTTGCAACTCTTGTCCCTGGATGGGCTTTAGAAAAAAGAATCAAGATAAAAATATACACAATAACCACATACATCAATGCAGAAAAATTATAAATACACAATTATAAATATTATAAATATTATAAATACACAAATATAACAGCCTGACTCACCTTTAACATAAATATTATAAATACACAAATATAACAGCCTGACTCACATTTAACACATATAACATAACTCACATTTGCCTATTTCAGGCCTTCCTCCCTCCGTCACTCACTATAAACAAACACATTTATTCCTTCCCTTCATTCACTCTCACTTTGCAGACAAATAATTCATACATGAGTACATTCTTGTTTATTTTTCAGCCAGTTTTTAACATTTTTAGTGAATGTTTTAAAGTCCGTTATTATTTTAATTTCATTTGGCATTGTGTTCCAGATGTGACTGCCCTTTATAGAGAAAGCTGTTTGTCCAAATGTGGTTCTGCGGTGGAATATTTTACAGTTATTGTTAACAGAACTCCTGGTGGCTCTGCTGCTGTCCTGTCTTTGGACGAAACCAGCAAGTGGCTCGGGTGCTGATTTATGGAAACATTTGAACGTTAATTTCAGAAGACAGAGGTCAATGAAGCTCTCAAAACTCAATAGGTTGTATTTTTTTAAAACATTACAGTGATGCCACCTAATGGGCTTTTTGTCCAAGATTTTTAGGGTTTGATTATATAATGAACCTATATGTCTTATTGTGGAAGGGGCTGCTTGAGCCCAGACTGTCAAACAGTATGATATATGAGAAAAAACCATAGAATGCATATACAGTGCAGCTGCTTCGTAAGGTATGTAATATCTAATTAATTTAAAGCAGTTCAGATTTTTTTTTACTGTTTTTGAAATTTTCTTTATATGAAGATTAAATTTGAGTTGAGGATCTAGTACAATGCCAAGGTATTTGAATTCTGTAGCTAAACTGATGTCATGATCATGTATATTAACTTTAAAATGTTGCAGGTTACATTTTTTGATTGAAAAGCACATTGAGACTGTTTTCTGAAGGTTCAGCAATAGATGGTTCTTGAGGAGCCACTCTTGGACATCAACCATACTTGTAGACAGTACATCTGCAGCCTGTGCTGGAGTCTTGGCAGCTGTGTAAATAACTGCATCATCTGCATAAAGTTGGCATGTTGCAGCTGAGCAGTGTAACGGCAAGTCATTAATAAAAATGCTGAAAAGTAAAGGACCAAGAATGGACCCTTGTGGGATACCCATGCGGTTGTTTAAAAATGAGGATTTATCCTGGTGAACTTTTACACACTGTTCTCTATTCTGGAGATAAGATGCAAACCATTCTAATGTATTTGGGGAGAAGTTAAAAGATACCATTTTGGATAAAAGCAAACTGTGGTTTACAGTATCGAAAGCCTTTTTGAGATCTAGAAAAACAGCTCCTACCACATTACCCCTATCCAAGGACTGTTTGACGTTTTCAATAAGGCAACAATTTGCTGTTTCTGTTGAGTATCCTGGTCTAAAACCAAATTGATGTGGATGAAGAAGTTGACTGTCTTGTAAGTAGTCTATCAGCTGTGTAGCTACAACTTTTTCAAGAACCTTAGATAGGACTGGTAAGATAGAGATTGGGCGGTAATTGCATATATCGTCTTTACTGCCTGATTTATGAACTGGTATGACGACAGCTTTTTTCCAGCCAGATGGAAATGTACTAGACCTAATGGAGAGATTAATGAGATGAGTCAGTGGTTTGATTAATATTTTGCTGTGCATTTTGAGAAAGGAGGTGCTCATATTGTAGATATCACTAGTTTTTGAGTTTGACAGTGTTTTAACAATACCAGCAATTAACTTCTCATTTACCTCATCGATGTGAAAAGTATCTGTTGGAAGTATGGAATTTGTGTTGTTGAGCACATTTGGCAGCACAAAAATTTTTGTTAAGTCTTCCACAGAGCCCACAAAGTGTGAATTAAATTCATTTGCCAAAGTAGCCTTGTCACTGACGGTCTTGCCATTGATTCTAAGTTCCTTTACCCCCTTCTGATCGTTTTTTTTATTAGTTAAGTTATTTAAATGCCTCCATAGGGAACTGTTGTTACCCTTTGCATGATCTATCAGTTTATTGTAATAAGATATTTTTGATTTTCGCAGCTCATGTACCACTTTATTTCTTAAACTTTTGTACACAAGGTGATCATTTTGTAGTTTGGAGGTTAGTGATGTTTTCAGTGCATAGTCTTGCCTCTTCATAAGTTTTCTTATTTCATTATTTAACCATGGTAGGCTAATCTTCTGTTGTCTACTTTTAATTTGCTTTGAAAATTTTTCTATAGACTTTGTGATTGTTGCAGTTATAAAATTACAACAATCATCTACTTCACATGTTGCCATGAGCTGCTCCCAATTTTGATTCTCTAAGTAATGTTCAAACTCCTCATTTTTTGATTTGGGGATAATAAAATTTGATTTGTCAATATCGACTCCCCCAAAATACTGTAGTCGCTTTTTAGTAAGTTTCCTGACAGCAAGAACCATGTTATGATCTGAGAGACCAGTTACAAGATTATAGGTTCTGGTTATTCGTTCTGGTTTATTAGTAAATACCATGTCAATAAGTGTTCTGGATTGTTTGGTTATCCTGGTGGGTCCTTTGATGATTTGCTGGTAATTAAATTTAGTCATGAGGCTTTTCAGTTTTTGTTTGTCTTTTTTATCAGACCAGTTGATATTAAAGTCACCATGAATTATTGTTTCTCTGTTCTTCTCAAGTTGTTTAACCAGATCACTTAATTCATTATAAAAGGAAGAGTTGTGTGACGGTGGGTTGTACACTACTGCAATGTTGAAATTCATTACCGGAGAGAGACATACATTAACAGCTAAACATTCAAGTGAAGTATTCAAATCAACCAGTTGACATTTATATTTCTCTTTGATGTAAATTAAAACACCTCCTCCCCTCCCTACCTGCCTGTCTTTTCTAAAACACTGGTAGCCCACAATATCGATCATATTAGTGTCTATGTTACTGTGTAGCCAGCTTTCTGAGAGACAAAGGTAGTCCAGATTTGAGTCCAACAGCAACACCGAAATCTCATCTCTTTTGGGGATTATGCTCCGTATGTTTAAATGACCGCCGAGGATCCCCTTTGGTTTAGCCTTGGTGTCCCAAAGAACTCGTGCATGATTAACAGTTTGGAAAAATAAATGTTGTTTTTGCTTTTGTACAGCTCGGTTTTGTGCTAACCCAGTGGTCTGCTGTTTAATAGTGGCAGGTCCAGGGTTAAGGTGAATATCTCCTGCCAGAAGTAGCAGAACTAACAGAACTTTAACTGTATATCCTCTGCCATATTGTGATTTTTGCTTAACAGCCATGTTTGCCTTAATTTGGAAGTTTTTGCTCAGGGCTTTTAAAGACCACATAGAGTGTAGGGTGAGATGTCCAAGCCCAAATCCATACAGATAAAACTTTTTAACTTCACCTTTGGTTGAGTTTGTCGGAAAATCCTTCTTGTTGCAGGTCCAGACACACAAAGACAAAACGAAGAGGAAGTAGAGAAGTAGAGAAGGCTTATTAGTGGTGCCCATCAGCCCACTTTTTAATCCGGTGGCAGCCATCTTCAGTCCTTCTTGGAAAGAAGGAAAAGGAAAATCTGTGGATAGTAAAATAAATTCTGCTTATATTGCCAGAATCTGATCCGATCGTCCTCGAATCCAGCTGGGCCTCAGCTAGCCAACTAGCCCCTTCCGTCACAATAGAAACCATGATTATTGAAACCTCATTTTGAAGGAGCTGTACTACTCACAAATTTTCATCTAAATTAACTGTGTGTAACACATAAAAGAGGTAACATGCTTCCTTCTAGTAAACAGACACTACCCATCAAGCAAATACTCTGTACCTTTGCTGCATGTGTGTCTCCATGCATCAAAAGGGGGTACCAAAGAAATTAATTAGCAAAAAATAATTAGCAATCCTCAGAAAAATAGATAATACATAAAAATTATCAATAGATGATCTATAATGAAGAGAAAAATATAAATGAAACCGCTTGGTAATGAAATCACAACATTCAATAGAAGTTAAAAGTTACATCAATAAATTTCCAGATATTTAAGGAAATCTGTAGATTATTGTAAAGGAAATATCATGTTTTTAAGGAACAAGGTAAACTGATAAGGAAGAAAACCATGCAAATATATGAGAAAAGTTCCAAATGTCTAAGGAAAGTCCAACTTCTGCTGAATTTATGTTTACTGTGGGACTTGATTTAGAATCTACTACAAAGACAATAAATATTCTTACTCAAGTAAGGGAACAATGCCTTAGGGAGCTCAAAGCAAAATAATTTGATCTTCCCTGCATAAACTTAGTTTTTTCAAAACCTTTGCATGGATCTCATTGAACTAAATAACAGTGAAGGTAAAAAATGTTTAAAAATTATTTACACACTTATTGAATATACAAAGGCTTTACCCTACATTAATTTAAATAATGCTACTTATTGTTTTAACTAAAACAATATCAAGATTTAAAATAGCTGAAATGATTTACTTAGATAATGGAAATGGAATACACTTTGTAAATCAAATCATGTCACATTTAAGTGCAGTTCCTAAATTATTAGTACCAAACATTTACCTAGGAAACCACTTAGCTTACCATCAGCAATTTACAAGATTAGTATAATATTCAAATAAGAAAATAGGGAGATTGTGAATGACAAACCCTATTATTGAAGCCATTTAACTTAGGTGATAAGGAAGGGTTTCTGAGTGATTATATGCAAAGAATGACAACTGACAGCAATGTCATCCATACTGCCCTTCCCAGGAGGGACCATGTGACAAAGGAACCGTAGGAGGTGCACCCATCTCTTGAGTGAACCAGGGGATCTTGTCATCAAAGGAAACTGGACCAAAACTCCCTGGCAAGGACAGCACAAAGGTTATCCTGCTGACCTAAACAGCCGCGGAAAGTGAAGGACATGGCACTTGGGTACATCTAATGTTTTACACCACCCGAAACCCTCAGCAAGAGACTGCTTAATCTATCTATCTATCTATCTATCTATCTATCTATCTATCTATCTATCTATCTATCTATCTATCTATCTATCTATCTATCTATCTATCTGTCTGTCTGTCTGTCTGTCTGTCTGTCTGCCTGCCTGCCCTCTCTCTCTCTCTCTCTCTCTCTCTCTCTCTCTCTCTCTCTATATATATATATATATATATATATATATATATATATATATATATATATACACACACATATACATATATATATATATATATATATATATATATATATACAGTATATAGTATACTTATTTGGGAACAAAAAGGAAAACAACAAATGACTGTCAAACTGTTTCTCTATGCAAGTGTCAGCTGATGACTTGGCATCCAGTAACGACCTCTGTTAATAGAAAAGCAGGCTGTTTGTTTATCATGAACAGGGAGAAAAAGAGGTAAAAAAAATACAAGGGAAAGAAAAGTGTGATCAGTGTTGTTACCTTATCATCCTCTAGTAATACTTAATATTGGTTAAGTTGTTCCATTGCTTTTACATTGTAGAGAGTTGTTATGTTTGCTCCTTAATAACATTAATGGTTAGGCAAAATGTCTTTATTGCTAAAATAAGATAAGATAAGATAAGATAAGATAAGCCTTTATTAGTCCCACAACGGGGAAATTCCAGGATTGCAACAGCACAGGGATAGCAACACTCAGAGCAACAATCAGAAGGCAAGAAAAAAAAAAGCAATCAAGCAAGAGCAGCTAATATACATATGTACATATTACTATATATATATATATATATATATACAGTATATATATATATACACACACAGACACACAGTGCAGAGCATTGTAGCTGGATGGAATAAATATATGAGTATATAAACACACAGTGCAGAGCATTGTAGCTAGATGGAATAAATATGTAGATATATAAACACCCACAGTACGGAGCATTGCAGCTAGGTGGAATAAATATGTAAATATATAAACACACACAGTGCGGAGCAATGTAGCTAGATGGAATAATATGTAGATATATAAACATAGTGCGGAGCATTGTAGCTAGATGGAATAAATATATAGATATATAAATATAAACACACCCAGTGCGGAGCATTGTAGCTAGATGGAATAAATATGTAATGCCACTGCCCCAGCAGACCACTCCAAAAGTGATGGCTGATGCCACCACTGTGTCATAGAATGTCTTCAGCAGCGCCCCTTGTACACCAAAAGACCTGAGTCTCCTCAGTAGTATAATGCAGCTACTACAGGCTGTTTGTTTTTTTAAGAGAGGCTATATACAGAAATAACATAGCAAACTTCATTTTGAATCACACCTGACACAACACATCACTCCACTGATTAGAAACATGATGAGACTCCTTACTCTGCGAATGCAAGGTTAATTTCATCAGGGCACTTCTCTTTTTGAAGTGGGGATGTCCCCTTTTCAACAGTTTAACACTCTCTGAGTATGCAATGGCTTACAGTACGTCTCTCCCCTGTACTGCTACCCTGCTTGACCAACGAAGCGTGCAAGTGTTATACCAAGGATCTATATTGTCAAAGGTCATTGAGTCATTGGGCATATTCACATCTGTCTGGACACTGGGCGGATTTGTGTACCCCGTTTTGGCAACTGACCGCACCCTCATCATGTCAGCAGGGCACGTGGGCAGGGTGAAGAGAGATGCTTTTCTACCACATGATGCCATTCATGAAGCATGAATACAATTTCAGATGAAAAGTACAGGAGTGAGGTCTTGCTCATTGTTTCTTTGACTGAGAGTGGAAACAAAATACCTTAGGGATGAAAACACTTAATTGTAGACTGTGGAAGATGTGAAAATGACAAGGCAGCATTCTTTCTCAGAGTCAGCTTTATTCACATCTCCATCATTTCAAAGCAGAAAAAAAGAGAGAATGAAACAGTAACTCTCGTCCTTAAATATCAGGGACTTCACACCTCATAGATCACATGTCCCACAGACCACCTTGCATAATAAAGACAGTCACAATGCATTTCACCACCTGGCATAATAAAGGCAGTCACAATGCATTTCCCTCCATGATATCACTTCCACTGTCTCCCACGCATTCTTTAATCAACCCCCCACAGTCTCCAGCCTTGCATAACAAGGCTAAGCTTCCTGCCTTTGTTCTGACCTAAAATGCGAGTCACAGAACCGGTCCAACAGGTCCATTGAGTGTTCACCACACAAGCCCCCCCCCCCAGCATTTTAGAAAAACAGAACAACAAGAAAATAACCACATGCATGCCGTGATAGCATCAATACACATCAGTCCACATGCTGGATAGGCTTCAGCCTCCTGCCGAATCTGCTGTAGCTGGGGTTCACCTTCTCTGCGGCGCTGTCCCGCTGGGGATTTGCCGTCTGGGGGCGGAAACCCTTTGTCAGTCTCTGCGGGTGTTCTGGGGAAACATTACTTTGGGAAACATTACTGTGTGAAACCCTCCATGGTGGTCTACCTCGCCGCGGGGCCTTTGCCAACAGCACTTCCTCCTCTGCCACCACAAAAGCGGGTTTAAGTCTGTCTATGCCAATTTTCTCTTTCCTACCCCCCAAATCTAGCAAAAACTGCTTGTCCCCTGTTTCTAGCACTCTGAATGGTCCGTCATAAGGCGGTCGCAGTGGGATTCGATGCGCATCGTGTCTAACAAAAACAAACTCTGCGTTCTTCAAAGTTTTAGGCACAAAAACGAGTGGAAAACTGTGGTGTGCGGGGCCGGGCAGCGTGCTTGATTCTATGTTACTACGCAACAGCTAAGACAGGGAGGCGTTTGGCGCAGGGTTATCTGGGAGAAACCCCCCAGGCAGCCGGAGTGGCTGCGCAAACACGAGCTCTGCTGGGGAGGCTTCTAGATCCTCTTTAGGTGCAGAACGCAACCCCAAAAACACCCATGGTAACTTGTCAACCCAATTTGTATCCGTCAGTGACGCTCTGAGAGCCGCTTTCAATGACCTATGAAAACGTTCGCATAACCCGTTAGCCTGCGGATTGTACGTGGTTGCGCGGTGAATTGTGACACTCAGGCTGCGGGCCATTGTCGACCAAAGCTCGGAAACAAACTGAGGGCCTCTGTCGGACGTAATGTCCGATGGAACACCGAAGCGCGCCACCCAAGCTGTTAAAAACGCGCGCGCCACTTCCTCGGCCGTGGTTGATGCCAGCGGGACCACTTCAGGCCAGCGCGTGGTGCGGTCTACCATTGTGAGAAGATGTGTGCACCCCTGTGACAGCGGGAGGGGTCCAACGAGGTCCACATGAACGTGATCGAACCTCTTGGCCAGAATGTGAAACGGTTCCAAAGGAGCTCTCGTGTGCCTGTGTACTCTAGCTCATTGACACGCCGTGCAGGCTGCTGCCCACTCTTTGACCTGTTTGCGGAGGCTCGGCCAAACAAATTTCTATAAACTTATCCTACATGGAATGCACATATAAACATTAAACATGGCATATGAAAGGTATGACACTTCTCAAATATCATAATACATTATTAATATCAATAATAGTATAGATAATATTGAATTTTTCTATCATATTCCCCCTTGATGCTTAATAAAGCATCAGGATTAAAAGAAAAATAATAAAGTGAATGAATTAATATAAGGATATGTGTAAGAATTTACATGCTGTTATATGTCTTTACAAGTTAAAAATGTGTATAGAATTTATCAAATGTGAATATGTGTGATGTGACCAAAATTAATCTCAGACAGTGTCAAATAAGAACATGGAAAATAATATTTAACAGCCTTTAAAAACAGCCTTAAATTATATTGCGACCTTCAAAAACATCCTCAGGCCAGTATTGCCCCTCTCACCATCTTCATAATCGTATTAAGAACTCACACAAGAAAAATCTGAAGTTATTAAAATCATTACCAAGTTTATGATGAGACTTCTCCATTAAGAGAAACATTAACTTCTATGAGTATCTGAGGTATTAATATGACCATTTGCATCATTTTCATGGATAGAAGTAATACAATAATCTCCTATAATAGGCCCTACACCCCTATGGGTGGTAATTAGTCAATCAAGGACCATTCTATCCTTTGTCATAGTTTTGTAAATAATTGTAGTCTACAATTAAGTGTTTTCATCCCTAAGGTATTTTGTTTCCACTCTCACTCAAAGAAACAATGAGCAAGACCTCCTCCTGTACTTTTCATCTGAAATTGTATTCATGCTTCATGAATGGCATCATGTGGTAGAAAAGCATCTCTCTTCACCCTGCCCACGTGCCCTGCTGACATGATGAGGGTACGGTCAGTTGCCAAAACGGGGTACACAAATCCGCCCAGTGTCCAGACAGATGTGAATATGCCCAATGACTCAATGACCTTTGACAATATAGATCCTTGGTATAACACTTGCACGCTTCGTTGGTCAAGCAGGGTAGCAGTACAGGGGAGAGACGTACTGTAAGCCGTTGCATACTCAGAGAGTGTTAAACTGTTGAAAAGGGGACATCCCCACTTCAAAAAGAGGAGTGCCCTGATGAAATTAACCTTGTGTACCCCGTTTTGGCATGTCTACAATTAAGTGTTTTCATCCCTAAGGTATTTTGTTTCCACTCTCACTCAAAGAAACAATGAGCAAGACCTCACTCCTGTACTTTTCATCTGAAATTGTATTCATGCTTCATGAATGGCATCATGTGGTAGAAAAGCATCTCTCTTCACCCTGCCCACGTGCCCTGCTGACATGGTGAGGGTACGGTCAGTTGCCAAAACGGGGCCTGTTTCTGTGAGCAATTTCAGCGAGTTCAGACTGAGGATCAGTACATGCGTAAGGAATGATCTAAGCCATTTATTATAATCTCTTTGACATAACCTGTTTTGGGTCACAGGAATGCACAGGAACTCCTCAGCCTGTACAGATCAGTGGTAGATGGACATTCTGTTAGTTTTATGGATCTCATGTCTTCATGACCCATGTCTCCAGAGTGTCTGATGTCCGCCTGGATAAGCTCAGTTATCAGGACTGTCCTGTTCTGTCCCTTCCCATATCCTCATCCTCCCTCTCCTTTCTCCTACCTATATCAGACTTAGAAGAATGGATCCTTTAGAGATTCTAGGTGTGTCTGAATGTCATGCCTTGTAACCTCTCCCCCAGGTGGCCAATGGGGTGATTCCTTATATTTTTGTAATAAATGTACATAAATTCAACTTTCCGCCTGATTATTTAACTTTGAATAATTTAAGCTCAATATTATTCTAACACTGTCCAAAGTGAACTTTCCACTGCTGGGATAAATATCGTAAAAGATGCATATCACATCACTCACCGTCCTCTATATCCCAATATCACGGCTTCAGCTGCTGAAGTTGGGTGCTCCCGCGGCCGTACATTCAATTCAGTTCGGTCGGGCGGCTCCGTCTACTTCCCAGGGAGGATCCATCCATCCATCCGTCTGCTTCCCTCTGGATTCTCTCATCAGCCGAAATGCACAGAAAACTCTGCTGGACCGCAGTGTTGATTTCTGTGAAGCCATTCTATCGTTGTTTATATTATATCAGTAGTTGGCTTGCTCACGGACGAATCTTTGCAAATGGCAGACCGTGAGCGATTCTGGAAAGTCAGCCTTACGCCCACTCTCATGACATTACGCCCGGACCAATCAGTGGCCTGCAGTGTTTTTACGTAACCAGGACGGTACCCTTGGAACCTCAGCCGAGCAGTTCTGAAAAAATAGTAACTGTTCCGAAAAAACAGAACTGAAAGCAGTTACAGTCCCTTATGGAAAAGCGGACAAACCGTACCGTCCAATACCGAAAAAAAATCTATTGTAATAAAGAATTACATAACAACCAAAAGGAGGGAAGACATCATTATGGCAAGACTCAGACTGGATCATACAGGTTTAAACAGCACTTTATTCACCATGGGGAAAAGCAAAAGTGACAAATGTAGAGAATGTGGAGTAAAAGAAAATGTTGAGCACATCTTATTATACTGTCACAAGTATGGAAATGAAAGACAGATAATGAAAAATGAAGTTCGAGAGGCTGGTAGGGAATGGGGTTTAACTGGGATTCTGGGAACAGATGGAGAGTTAATAAGAATCACGAGAAGGGCTCTTTTCTCTTTTTTAAATAACACAGGATTAAGTCATAGAATTTAGGGGTCGGGCTCAAATGACATAATGTTACACACTCTTGTACAGTGGGTGGCAGTATGCACCTTTCAGTTGTTTGCTATCTGCCAGTAACTGAGAGAAGAAGAAGAAAAGAACACACACACACACACACACACACACACACACACACACACACACACACACACACACACACACACACACACACAAACAGAGATTTCTTGAATTTATAGAGTGATGTTGAAATTCCTCCAGAAGCAGATGCTGTTCGCTCCTCATTACTTCATTACCAATTCTTCTGAAGACCAGGATGTGCTTGAATGTTAAAACAGGAGATCAGGCTCATCTTTGGACCTTTCCTGTTTAAAAAATCAACATAAATAAATATAAGACATAATGCAAATATAGTATTTACTAAATACAATCAATTAGTACACAATGGAAGCTTTTTTTTTTCCCCCATTTTTTTTTCTCCTGTTTTACAAACTGTTGAATATTCCAAATCTACTGTCACTGAGTCTGCTCCTGTACCTGTAAATAGTGCTAGATTTATTGTTTTTAATATCACAAATTAGTTGATTGAAGTTATCTTTTAAAAATAATTAAGTTTAATGTATTTATGGCTGAAACTTTACCACAGCAGTCTACTCTTCACATGTACTACACTTTTGTTTAAAAAATAAAATACAGTATACGTCACAGATTTTTGCTTATGTTTAGTGAGATTTACTCACCTGACATGAAAATATTGAATAATGTATTCTAATTAAGCTCCAAGTATGCTCTGAATATGCTCATGTTAATACAATTGTGTTTCTGTACATCATGCGATATGTTACAGATTATAAATGATCGTGCAAACAATACTGCACTAATATTATGGATGGGCTCTTTCTAGTTAATAATGTAACAGACAAAACTGGTCAGTTATTGATCATCTGCTGTCACATAGCAAATATGACAATAAGTTTTATGGGAGTGGTTTTTTGATTCCACCCTTGACCATCGTGGGTTCGATACCACCACCAAACCATCGGTGACCCTTCTGTGTGGAGTCTGCATGTTCTCCCTGTGTCTGTGTGGATTTACTCCGGATACTCCAGTTTCCTCCTATGGGCCAAAGATATGCAGGCTAGGTTAATTGGTATCAACTGGGGATTCTAAATTGTCCTTAGGTATGACTGTGAGAGTGAATGGTTGTCTGTCTGTGTTGGCCCTGCGATGGACTGGCGATCTGTCCAGGGTGTACCCTGCCTCTCACCCAAAGATGCTGGGATAGGCTCCAGCCCCCCGCAGCCTGAAAAGGATTAAGTGGTAGAAGATGGATAGATGGATGTGTGGAGTGTGTAAATGAAGAGGCAGATTCATTTCAGACGATTTATTACACACTCACATCTCACAAGCAAAGAACAGACTGAACATTTAAGCAGGCACTCTCCTCTTAAGTTTCATTCGCCCCTTTCACAATCCCACAATTCCTCGCGCGACCAGCAACATCCGGTTTCCCAGCGCCCAACATAAACACGCTTGAATCTAGCAACGGGGGAGCGATTTTTTACTGATTTGTGGTAAGTTAAACAGTTTTCTATACATATCAAGCTGCAGTAATATACCTAGTAATATTTTCGAGCTTTCTATTGTGTTTTTGTTGTATGCCATGCTATGCTAATCGCATATGCAGCGTGTTTTTGTGACATATTTAGAAGTTGTAAGTTGCACCCATGACTCATGAGGCATAACCCTTGTGAGTGCATGTCAGCAGGTTATCAGCTGCTCAGTGTTGATGTACATTAAACGTTTATTTTCAACTAGTGGTTACACATATATATAGTATTATACATACATTTATCTATACACAATGTGACATCTTTTCCTCATTTCTTGCAGGTGCATAATGTCGTATGGATTCCAGCAGAAAATGACAGGGAAAGTCCCTAAAACGTACACAGAGGTGAAAGCACTGCCAGCAAAAACACTGAAACAGTACTGTAAACAGTACCATGTTAACGCTTCATTTTCCAAAACTGCCAGAATCAATCTTCTGTGCCTGGCAATGGGAATCTCTACAAGTGGAAAAGGGAAATTGCCTGAATTTTCTCCACATTTAACGTCACATGGACTGTCCTCAAAGCAGCTAGAAGAGTATGCATCACTCACACCAGCGTTCTTGTCACAAAGGAACATGTGGACAAAAGAACTGCAGCATAATCCACCAATTGATGACACAATTGTCAAGAAATATTTGGTTAACACAAATGTGTTGAGCAAAGACCAAGAGGTCAGGTACAAGATCCAAAGACCTTTCCAGATGATGTCTTTCATTCATTCTATGCGGATCGACACCGACACATCTGAAACATTTGTTGCCATCGAGGCCCAGTGCTTGTCATCGCAATCTGGTGCAGCAGACAATGTGAAGGCTATGTACATCATCTTAGACAAGATAACAGGACAGCCATATGGAGCATACTGTACCTGCGCTGTAGGGTAGGTTGAAATTGCATACTTATGGAAATATCAATTTCTTTTGTGTTAAGTTTTGAAGTTGTATTTGTACTAATAACAATCTGTGTTTTGCATATACTTTTAATTAATTTGTATTAAACAGAATCTTGCATATTATATCATTTCAGCAACCTTTGAAGAAGAGATTCGGTAATATATATGTGTGTGTATGTGTGTGTGTATATATGTGTGTATATACTGTATGTGTAAGTCAGGTGTGTTAGTCAAGATGTGGTGTTGTTTAGTTTGCTGTGGTGATTTATTTTAACTTCTGGTTTTTTAGGCTCTTTCAGTTGTGTGGTCATGTCGGAGGCTGTCTTTTTCAACTGGCAGATTTGGTTTCACTAATACACTCGACTGCCAGATGATCCATCATGCACCGAAAAGCTTTGTTCCTGGACTGATCCCAAAGGTATGTCATAATGTCATAACTAAATTATTGTGTTTTTAGAGGGGTTTGTGTTTTTATTTATATCTTTTGTTTTCAGCTGCAACTGTGCAACCCAAGAAGTACAATGACATCCAGTTCACGAAAAAGAAGAAACCTCTGTGACGAACCGTTGAACAATATGGATCTGCTGTGTATACGTCATCTCCAACAGACCGATTCAACAGTGTGTTAGGACTAAGGCAGAATCTGTTTAATGCCACACAACACATGGGTCAACATGTCTCAGCTGTTAGTGTCTTATGTGCTGAGAACTTTGGTCGACAACAGCGTTTGCCCCCTGTTGTAACAGTGATGCCTTCAAGGTTGGACTATAATTCATCCTTGCTCACCCCATGTGAAGACACGGTCCTCGTCAATGAACCACTCCCGATCTCCAAAAGACCAATCTCATGGCAATGTACACCTGAGAACTTTATTGACAACTGCACTATGACAGACAAAGACAGAAGAGTTATTGAAAAGATTACAAATGGTCAGAGCAAAAATCTTACTTGGTATCAACAACGTAGTGGATCGCTAACAACAACTAAGTTTGATCACATCTGTCACTTCATGAGAGGTGGAAGCAAGATTTCTCCAGAGACACTTGTTACAGAATGCATGGGTGACAAGTACAGATATTTGACAGAACCCCCTCGTCCAAACAAGGCAAGTCTCAAATGGGGAATTGCCCAGGAAGGTCCAGCTAGGAGTGCCTACTACAATAAGATCAAACATCTGCACATAAACCTCACAATAAAAGAAGTTGGACTTATTGTGCACCCCAGCAAATTGTATCTCCGAGGAAGTCCTGATGGTGTTGTTCTTTGCCAATGCTGTCCACCTAGGCTACTGGAAATTAAATGTCCAATTTCTGCAGCAAATGAGATGATCAAAGGAAACGAGAAGATCAAATACCTACAGGTTGTAAATTACATTTTGTCACTGAAGTCTACAGAGAATGGATATCTTTAACAGGTTCAGGGTTGCATGGCAGTAACAGGTCTGAAAAAGTGTGATTTCGTAATCTACACTGTGAAAGACTGTGAAATAATTACACTCAACTTTGATGAGTGTATGTGGCAAGCAGACATGGAACCACATCTTGACAACTTCTTCAAGGCCTACATCGTGCCAGAATTATTTCGGCGTCAACATCACCCAAGTGTAACTGTCAAAGTGGAAGTTGAAGACAAAGAGGTATGAGAACTAGTGAAATAGTACGTATAAATTTGTGACAGTATAATTAAATGTTGCTTTCATTATCTTTTTTAGGCTTTAACGACCACAAATCATGATGGCACACAACTGATTCCAGGGGAAGTTGAAGGCATGGTAAGTATATAAATAGCCTATTATTGTATGTGAAATAATTTATAAAGCAGGAACACAGTTACATATGCCATTCAAAATTATTCTAGACAACAGATGAACCAGAGAGAAAGAAGAGAAAGTGTGGCCATTGGGATGCACTTTATTCAGTTGGTGACCCATGTGCTGAGACTACAGACAACACAGCACCAGTCAGGTGTGTTGGACCATGCAACAAGGTGCTGCCTGAAGCGAAGAACATTAAGCCAGACAACTCAGATGCAAGTGTAGGGTGTGAATGTCCATGCAACTGTGATTCCTGGTCATGCTGGAGATGTGCGAACTATAACCAAGACATGGTAGATGAAGATAGTCCGTGGTTTTGCATATCCTGTGTAAGGAATTGTCCAAATGTTTACATGAATGTTTAGTATTTCTTGATGGATGGCGCTATAATTTCTGTCATGTTCTTATTCATGTGAATAGCTAGTCATTTTCAGAAACGTTATTAGTTTTTGTCATGATGCAAATGTAGTTCTTATGAGAAATATTTTTAGCTTTCAAGTCATTTTGGCTTTTTGTAGCTAGTCATTGGATGTTTCTACCATGGACTTATCATTCCATGATTGTACTATAAAAGTGCACATATGTTTAGCATTGATTGTGTAGGATGAAGAGCCTATAAAATTATTTGTCATAAGGTACAGGAATTATTTATTTTATTTAATAGTGGGTGTGAAAGGGGCGGAGTTGAACCGTCACTTCTACACCCGCTAAATTAAATAAAAGCACTCGTAAAAGGGGCACCAGTCCTAACGGACAATAAGATTAACTTTAATTTCAATTAATTTTGTACCTTAAATTACTTAATGAATCAGTCTCAAAGTTTCAGTGAGTTTTTGTCCTGCCGTGATTAGGAAACCTGTATATGCGAAAGGAAAACGCTTCAACTGCTCTTATTCACTCGTTTATTAAAATCATTCAGGTTACATGGCATGGCGTTCAAATGATGAATAAACAGATTCAGATGATGACAGCGTAAAATATCACATCAACTGATACTGAGTTCCTGAACATAAAATCCAGCATTACACCTCTGTAGAACCAAGGAGAAACTAGACTTATGTTTCAACGGTGAGACTGGAATGTTTTAACAAAACAACGCAATTTTATGGGGAAAATTCATAAGCTAATTATCTAAAAATGACTCCTGAATTAATCTACAAAATTTTAAGGGCAGTTACTTAAAATGACTAAGAGTTTTTGCTTCAGTTTACAGCTCTATCCTGCGGCTGAGAGACTAATTGAGCCCTGAAATACGGGCCATATTCAATTGTAATTTAATTGTTAGGACATCACGTTTTAACCCAGGAAATAGGAGAAATAAGAGTCTCACTTACACACGGCCGTTGGTCCAAGTTCCGCGGGTCGGTACCGCTGGGTTTTGAAGTTAGGACGTCGGAGGAAGCTGCTGCAAGATGCCTCCTCACAGCCGTGGAAGTGTAAACTCAGCTGGGGGCTCTCCAGACAATGGCAGCAGTGGGTGGTCTGTCACAGAGCGGCGTGACAAGTCCTTTGAAAAGGAGTCCAAATTTGGGGTCTCTTGTAGTGGGATCGACCCGAAAACTGAAGAAAAATCTTCTCAGTCTCTGTTCTCTTTAACTAGGCAAATTAAAGGTCCACTTTAATGGCGTGAAAAGTCATTAAAAAAAAAAGTGTTAGAAAAACATTTACTAGGATAAGAATGGCTTCTGAGGTGAAGGAAAAAGTTTGAGAATTTGATTCTCTAAAAAGGGACGAGCTCTAAAGAAAAATGGTTTCTCCTCAGTTTCCAGAATATAAGAAAAGATTTGACAAACACAGAGAATAAAATAAAACTTCACAGGGCCTTGAAACGGTGGAATAAAATCTTCTGAGATCTAGATTACTATTCTGCTTCTTTAATCTTAATTTAGTTCCTCTAATTCTTAATTCTATTTCTAGCTAATCTTCCTGCCTGTTGTCTGATCTCTGACTTTTTTAAAAACTCTTAACTGTGCTGTGACTCAACTGTTAACCCTATTTTTTTTCTGTCCTTTTTTTCATGTGTACTCAAATCTAACTTCTGTCTTTTAAAGTTACCTCGCCGGGTCGTAAAACTGATGAGGTCAGTTGTCAAACGACCAATCTACTCTTTCAGAATCAGTTTGAAATGGCTGTTATCCAATGTGAAAACATTTCTTTGTTTGAGAGCAGCCAACCAAATGGAGACACCATCCCATGAATTTTCAGAGGGAAAAATCAACAGTCAGTTCTTATAAGATAAATGCTCAATATAAAATCTAACTAAATTAAATGACTTGGCTAATATATGGTGATCATGCATTTATACCATTACTCCAATAACACTCATGAATATAACATTTCTTATACATAATTATAATACATGCATTCACATTTAGATCAAGATTAGAACAGCAGAACATGCAGCAAACCATGGTTGGTGATAACAGGGATGATTTTCAGTGTCCTTAGGATCCAGGATAAGCTGAAAGAAACTTAATATTTAGAACAAATTAAAAGTCATCCTACGTACTGAAAACACATTCCGTAGGTATCCGCTAGGAGGTACTGTTGAGCTGTAGATGATTTCCTTAGTATCTGGCGAAGGCCTGGACAGCATAGGCTATAAAACTGTCAGATTAAGTGGTTTATGACTCTTTTAAAAACATTGGTTTCCTGTGAAAAGGTACGTTATCAAATGCAGTGTTCATGTTGAGAGGTCTGGTCTCCTGAGTTTTATGTTCCTTTGAGCCTTTAAAAGCAAACTCTGATCCTTACAATCTCTGCAAGCGGCAATTGTTTACATTGGGGTCCTGGGAAAGCAAGCATCTTTGGTCAGGTCTGGAAGAAGCCTGCATGAGTCAGCAAAAAGCCAGTGATATTCCTGAGAAGGCAGAAAGGTGATATTCCTGTGTAATGAATAAATTGAAATTCCTGTAAACTGGAGAGAAGTGATCTTGTCTTGGTTTTAAGGAGGACGATGATGCTACAGTTCCCCCCTTTGTAGCGATGGTGAGCATCGGTCAGCGTCGGTACACATCCATGGCAGCTTCGTCTCCTTGGCAACACTTGACCTAAATACTGGGTTAAAAGGTTTGTGTGATGTCCATACACACTAGCATGCAAACAGTATCTATTACTAAGTACAGATCTTTGACTTTGGTTTACTGGAAGGACTTCCATGAATTTCCAAAAATAATTTGAATATGGACAAATGTAGATTATAAAATTGACTTGGAGTAGTAAGCTAAGGCATAGGTCTTGAAATGACTCAAAAATTCTAGCTACAAAAATAGGTGCGTAGTCTTACATACCTGAGGTAGGAATTTTGGTTCACGATGAAATAGCTATCATAGTTGTCCAAAAAAAAAAGGAAAATAGTTTGAATGGGTACAAAAATCAAAATGGAGTGCAAGAGCTATATATAAAAATATAGGTTTGTATATAAGCATGCATATAACTTTTAAAAATTCTAAAAATAAAGAAAAATAAAAGTCAAAACAAAGAATGCAAAACAAAAATGTATTGCTTATCTGAGGTAGATGTTTAGGTTAAGCAATATTGAGTTAATTCAAGGAGGTTCGAATTGAATTGGTTTATTTGGACTAAACCATGGTTCCACAGAGGTCTTACTCAGAGGGTGCTTGAGACCTTTGTTCTGGAAGACTGAGCGAGCATGGGGAGTCATCATTGTTCTTTGAGTGGCAATGAGGAATAAATTTGTGACATCTGAAACAGGGGCAAGAAGCGGTGAAGGCAGACTCGTTGTCAAAGTGTTAGCTGAAAGTCTAATATTTTTAGCTACCTTTCGAAGAAACACAGACATTAGATGTGGGTGAGCAAGGTCACCCTCTAACATGAAGAGTGACAAGTCCAAGACCTTGTTGAGTTTGAATGAGGCTTTGGAGCAAACATTCAAAACCAACACAGTATCTTGCAAAGTTTTGGTAACAGTTGGTGGTTCAACTGTCTGGCATTTCAGTGTAGCGGTGTTGACTGATTTAACAGTAGACGTGCTAAGGGTAGCAAGGGGCCCTAATGATGAGGCCGTGGTTGAGAATCTACTTAAGGATTGTTGACTTCTTGTCTGGGTTCTGTCCAGTTCTAACTGGGCGAAAGTAGGTGAGAGTGCTAGGTAGAGAGCTAAACTGAAAAACAGGAGGGCCATCGTCCTGGCCAACAAATAGAAGTGAGCCATTTTAATCTTGAGCTTCTTGTCAGTTTTCCTTTTCTTGAGGTACCTGAGTGGTAGGTGAAAGTTATTCTTAGAGGTGGAACAACTTTGTTAGAGGCTGAGCTCTAAGCTATTAGTGTTTATCACCTTTAGAGGGTTTTGTGATTATTGACTTAAGCTAGTGATGTTGTTGATTTTGTTTGTACTACTTTGAAATAGTAACTTGATGATACTGAAAGAAATTTTGCGGGGTCTTTTAAGGTTAGATTTTAAGGAAGTCAGTTAGTTTGGGTTAACTTTCTCCTTTTGAAGGTTTAATGCAGTTACCTGATTGAGGAAGAGAAATGCGACCGAGAATGTCTGAGGCTGATAGTCAGCTAACAGTTATCTATCGGGCGCAAACAAGATTTAGGTTTGTTTACTGACTTAATGGAACAGTGTTGTCCCCGACAAGTCCCATGGGGTTTTTGTAAGCTTTGATTTGATTACGATGGACCCATTTGGAGATGGGGTCCTGGCGACCTTTGCTTATTTTGATTTGGTAAACGACCGGAGAGAGTTTATCTGTGATCGTGTGTGGACCTGTCCACCTGGGGAGGAACTTCCGAGCGAGTTTTCCTGCTCGTGTGTTGGTCTGTCCTGTCTGAGGAATGAAAGCATAATAGAAAACCTTGTCTCCCACTTGGAGTTCGTCATGTGAGGCTTTCTGATCGTAGTAGGCTTTGCGTCCTTCAGCTGATCGGTCCAAATGTTTTTGGGCAAAGGCAAAAGTCTGTCGGAGATGTTTGGTCAGGTCAGTCATGTACTGGTGAGTAGTGTAAGCTGTAGCAACACTGGCTTCTCCAGGTTGGTAGAGTAAATGCAGGGGCAAAGTCATTTGCCGGCCTGTCATCATTTCAAAAGGTGACACCCCCGTAGCTTCATGGGGTGTGGCTCGGATGGCCATTAAGACCAGCGGGAGCTTTACATCCCAGTCTTTTTGGTGTGGTGAAACATACTTCTTCAGTATGTTGATCACAGTTCGGTGGGTTCTTTCAACCTGTCCGGAGGATTGTGGGTGGTGGCTAATATGGAAGTTAGCTTTAACTCCCAAGGTTTCCCACAGTTGTCGCATGACTTCGGCGGTGAAATGAGTGCCGCGGTCGGAGTTGATTCGGCTTGGCAGACCAAACCTAGAGAATACGTGGTTCATCAACAAGTAGGCCGTGGTTTCTGCCGTGTCATTAGGAGCAGGCAGGCACTCGACCCATTTGGTGAAAGCACATGTGACTGTGAGGAAGTATTTGTTTCCTCTGGCTGACCGTGGAAGGGGACCTACCCAGTCAATTTGGAGGTCAGACCATGGGAATGAAATGCCTCTTTTCTGTAGGGGTGCTCGATGCATCGGGTTGGTTGGTTGAAACTGGCAACATACGAGACATCCCTTTATGTAGTCGGCTACATCCTTTCGCATGTATGGCCAATATGCCACTTGTTTGAGCACGTTGTACGTCGCTTTGACACCTTTGTGTCCTGCAGTTGGGAGATCATGGGCATGAACAATCATCACCCCCCTCTGGTTACGAGGGACCACAAGCGCAGGCGTAGGGAGTTCATCGGAAACATGAACTAGAATGCCATTTCGCAGCTGCAAGGATGATCGTGCGGCAAAAAGTGGCTTCAAGTCTGGAGTGTCAGCGAGATCCGAGTCGGATGGTGCATTAAGTGCAGGATCTGAGATGTATTGTATCATTTTATGGACCGCAGGGTCAAGGTTTTGAAGAGAGATAAGGTCAGCATCAGTGAAAACAGGGTCAACCGCAAGGGGGCCTGTGGTTTGTGTCATGTCTTGGGCCCTGTTAGTCTGGGCCCTAGTGACTGCGCAGACTGTAGGGGTGGGTGGGTGGGACTGTGAAGTAGGCACCTGAGCAGAATCAAAGGACCAGGGTGTGCCTTGTATAGCTCCTTGTTTTGCAAGTGAGTCCACAAGGTCATTCCATTCTTTGTCCTGACCTGGTGTGCGCGAGTGACCTCTGACCTTTTTCCAGTACACCTGGAGGTTGTTGGAGGTGACCAGGTGATCACATGCCTTGAAAAGGTCTTGATGTTTAACCAGTTTGTGGTTTGCGGTTACAAAACCTTTGGTCTTCCAGAGTGCTAAATGACAAGTGAAACTGAGGCATGCGTAGTTGGAGTCAGTGCAGATGACCAATGTGCGAATGCCATGGTCTACAGCAAGTTGCAGTGTAATGAGCACACCTGCGATTTCCGCATATTGAGATGATTGGGAACCCAGTTGATAGTTGTGGGGTTCACAAGGCTGATTGTTCAGCCATGCCACACCCACACCAGCACGAATGTGAGTTTCATGGTGAAAAGAACAACCATCGACATAGGCGGTGACCATATCTTGACAGATGTTCTGGTCAAAGTAGTGATGGTTTGGGTCTTCAGTGAATGTAGGTGGCTCTGCATGAATGGATGGTCCTGGAGTGTCCTCAGAGCACTGTTGGCAGGCAGCCAAGTCTGTGCCGAGAGGGCTTCTCAACTTTTGTGCATAGCGGACCTCCACATCAAAGCTTTGTAGAGCCATCAACCAGGAGGCTATTCTGGCATTTGTTACAACACCTTCTCTGATGCGTTGACTGTTAAGGAAGACCACTGGTTGGTGGTGAGTCTCAACTGTGATTCTCTGGCCTCCTACATAGTTGGAGAAATGTTTGACTGCCCATACAGTGGCCAGAAGGGCTTTTTCACAGTCCGAGTATTTCAGTTCCGGACCAGAGAGGGTTTTGCTGGCATAGGCCACGACTCGTTTGTCGTGGTCGTAGATTTGGTATAATCCAGCACTTAAGCAGTTGGCAGAGAATCCCACTTGCAAGAAGAATGGCTGGTCGCAGTTGGGATAGGCCAAACATGGTGCTGTGCATAACTTTTGCTTCAACGCTAGCATAGCTTGTTCTTGAGCCTCAGACCAAATGAAAGGGGTGTCCTTTCGTAGGAGGTCTGTAAGGGGTTTTGCCAAGTCTGCATAATCCTCAATGAACTGACGTGAGTAATTGCATACCCCTAGGAAGCTCCGGAGTTCGGAGATGTTGGTAGGGGCTTTGATGTTTAACACACCTTGAATTCGTGCCGTTTGTGGTAGTACCCCTTTGGATCCTACCAAGAGACCGACATAGTTGACTTTGGTTTTGCACCATTGGCATTTGGAGAGAGAAATTTTGGCTCCAGCTTGCGTGAGCTGGCCAAGGACATGGTCAATTTCAGTGAGGTGGGTGTCCAGAGTTGGACTCCGAATGAGAATGTCGTCAACATAGATGAGGTTACCTCTGTCTCGGGCGTCTGGACATGCTTTGTTCAAGAAAATGTTGAACTCTGCAGGAGAGTTGGCATAACCGAAAGGGCATCGGGTGAATGTGTATTGGCGATTCGCGAACGTGAAGGCCAGTTTGTGTTGGTCTTCAGCTTGGACAGGAATAGTCCAAAAACCAGAAGCAATGTCCAGTGTTGAGAAGTATTTGGCATCTTTGACTCTAGGGAGTTCTTGCTCCAGTTGAGTCATAGGCCACCTAGAGAGAGGAACTTGAGTGTTCAATTTCCTGTAATCAATGGTGAGTCTCCACTTACCATTGGGCTTTAGGACAGGCCATAAGGGAGCTGAGTAGGTACTGTTGCATGGCCTGATTATGCCA